>CM029611.1:26127533-27427533 GCA_017311315.1 Dendrocalamus latiflorus
TGCTGGGAAGGCACAAAATGGGTTGCTCTATGTTGGGATGATGCCTCAAGATCATTTGATCAAGTTTCCCAAGAGCAAACTTCGTTTAATCTCAGATTTGGGTTTTTTGAGCCTCCCTATTCTTCATTTCCTCCTTCTAGGGTTTTATGCAAATCTTGATTCCTTTCGCGAGATGGCATGAAACTTGGCTTGTAGAGTCCTAGGGCTATTGCCAATCTATCCTCAAAGTTTCATGACCAAAGGATCAAAGGTTGGGGAGTAATTTGATTTTTGGCTCGGGTCTTGCAAAATTTCAGATTTTACCCATAATCTGAAATTCTTGCTTCTTGGTGTGATTTATTTTTTTCCCAAAGTCCCCTTGCTATTTAGTATGTTGTAGTAAGGCTTTGGTCCTAAAATATTGAAAGAAAACCTTTGATTTTGCCAAAAATCCGAAGCTTCTGTCGCCTGCTCTGTTTGCTATTTTCTCAAGAGGTACTACCGCTCGACCCAACGGTACTACCGCTCGTCCCAGCGGTACTACCGCTTGCAGCCAGTCTTGTGCTGAATTTGTTTTTCTTGATTGCTCCTTTCTAGGTCTAGTTCTTCCTTGTCTCTGTGATTTCCTGTGAGGGCTTATTTTCTACCTTCATAGCTTCCATAGCTATTGGAGGAGAAGATACTCTTTGGGGGCGATTTTTAGAGATCGACATTCACCCCCCTCTGTCGCCATTTTGGTCCAACAATTGGTATCAGAGCCGGTTAGCTCTTTTCAATAGACCTTAACCGGTCTCAAGAGCCATGGCGACGGAACAGTACTCGACCAAGCCGCCCATTTTCGATGGCATCGATTACCCCTTCTGGAAGAGCTGAATGGAGACATACATCCAGGCTCAGGGGTACGCTATCTGGCGCAATGTCGAGGTCCAGTTTGTTGTTCCTGCCGATGAGAACATCAATGCTGGGAATATGCATGATGTTGAGGCAAACGCTAAGGCAAGGAACATCATTATCCAGGGCCTGAGTCGTAGCGAGTTCGATCGCATCTCCCACCTGTCGTCCGCCTACGATATTTGGGTGACCCTCGACGCATACCATGAGGGCACCACCCAGATCAAGACGGTTCGACAAGACCAGTTCAAGCGAGAGTACAACAAATTCGAGATGCTTGCTGGTGAGTCCCTAGATGAGTGCTTCGCGCGTTTCTACAAAATCTTGAGCAACCTCCGAGCGGTCAGTCTCACATACCCCGACTCGGACAACGCTCGTCAGATGCTTGCGGCACTCGATCTGCGTGTGTGGGAGATGAAAGTGACCACCATCAAAGACACGACAGACCTCTCGACCTTGACTCTTGACGTGCTGTACTCGCGCCTCAAGACTCACGAGATTGACATTGTCTCTCGTAGGTCGAAGTCACAGTCGATGGCGTTGGTCACCGATCACAGTTCAGCTTCTGGTCTCTCTTCTGAGTCTTCTTGCGGCTCTCTGTGACATAACTGATGATCAGTTAGAGCAGCTTGCGGATGAGCAGCTTGCCCTCCTTGCTCGAAGATTCTCCCATGCTTACAAAGGGAGGAGGGACAGAATGAGAGGAGGACCCATGATTTGCTTCGAGTGTGGTGGCCCCAACCACATCCGAGCAAACTGCCCCAAGCTTGGGAAGGGTAAAGGTGACTACAGCGGTTCGGACAAGAATGACTACACCGACAAGAACCGCAACACGAAGCCCTCAGCACATGCTCAAGGCAAGAAGAAGTTCCGCAACTTCGGGAAGGCCAAGAAGCTCTTCCACCGCGTCCTCACCGCCTTCGACGACCTCGACCTCAGCGAGGTGGAGGGATGGAGCGACGACGACGGGACGGGTGACCAAGAGCCCAAGGATGGCGGCGACGACTTCTCCGGCATGTGCTTCATGGCCCTCGAGGGCGAACTGAGCGACAGCGAGCTGTACTCTGACTCGGACGAGGTATGCCCCACCTACGACCAACTCAATCATGCTTTTCTTAAGCTAGGTGGTTTTCATGCTAGAGCTAGGGCTAGGTGTTCTGAGTTAGAAAAGGAAGTAGATAGATTATCACGGGAGCTTACTTCACTTACATCTGCTCCCTCCCGTGATGATTGTGATACATGCTGTGCTCTGTTGGGTGACATGGTGAAACTAAGGACCTCCCATGATAGTGTGTCCTCTGAGCTTGATATTGTTAAGGTGGAGAATGTTAGTCTGCTTGCTGAGTTAGAGTTGAGTAGGATGGCTGTTACCCTACTTACTACTGATGAGACTACTTCTCCCACCTCATGTGAGGTTAAGGACATTGCTGCTAGAGGACCTTATGCCATGCTCCTTGATCTGCCCGAGTCTTGTGAAAATTGCAATAACTTGAAGATGAACTTAAAACGGGCAGATCATAAAATTGCTGAACTACAAGCTTCTCTGCTTGAGCCGATTGATTCATGCTTGAACTGTCCTAAGTTAACTGCTGAACTTGAAGCTGTCTCCAAACAGTTTCAAGAAATGATTGATCATGATAGGAAGTTGGCTCAGTATGCTTCTAAGGACCCTGTTAGCTCACCATGCATTAATTGTAACAAACTAAAATCTGACTTGGTTGCATTGGATGAGAAATGTGTGAAGCTAACTAAGGACCTACTAGAGAAGCCACAATCTGGTTGTGTTGTGATTGATGGTGTGGGGGAGAAGCCCCAGGGTAAGGGTGAGACGCCTAGAGACGCGAACCAACCTGCTAGTAGTAGGACTGTCCCCTCAGAGTCGGCTGTGCGTGCACAAGCCATTCTTTCCTCTACTGTTGGTTCTTATTCTGCTCCCTTAGCTTCTGCTGTCTCTTCTTCTCCCTGCTCTTCTTGCACCTCTATCTTTCGGGAGTGTCAGTATCTTATGAACACCCTCGAGAGATTTGTAGACGGCAAGAAGAAGCTTAATCTTATTCTAGACAATCCAAGATCTGCAAGTTCAATCAGGGTCTAGGATATGATTTCTATGAGGATATAAGGAAGCATCCACCTCTATTCTCAGACCCATAGTAGGAGGTGTGATCGAGGTCGAGCCCAGGTCTGATGAGGTTAAATTCAAATCAGCGGATTTTGTCCAAGGGATTTCTGACAGCAAGGTGAGTCC
The DNA here is from genome assembly GCA_017311315.1 of Dendrocalamus latiflorus. NCBI lineage: Eukaryota > Viridiplantae > Streptophyta > Magnoliopsida > Poales > Poaceae > Dendrocalamus > Dendrocalamus latiflorus. The sequence goes on from CM029611.1 coordinate 26,130,649, forward strand.
ACCTGCAGCTTCGGCCTCTCAGAAGGCGAAGCCATCTCATGCTACTTCAGCCTCTCAGAAGGCGAAGTATCATTGCACCTTCTGTCAGAAGGATGGACATACGATCGACCGATGCTTCAGGCGCGCCAGGATCGCGCAGAGAGATCGTGTTGCAGCTCTTAGGCGTATTCAGGGTCAGCCCCAGACTTTGAGTGAATCTAAGACCAACACGAGGTCTAGGTTTGCTTCAGATGCTTCTGATGGGTTTGGGCAGCATCGAGGACTTGATTTTTCCGAGTTTTCTGGTTTTCGTCCTCAATATGCTCCTAGTCGTGACTTCCGCTGTCCTGAGGGTAGATCTCATTTCCCCCGTCAAGACAGCTACCCGCGGCTTGATCAGCGTGTTGCCGGTGTTCCGACTCGCTCTCCCGTAGCAGTCGGACCCCGCAATAGCTTCAGGTCTGCTCACGGACCTTCTGCTTCTTTGAGTCACAGAGAGTGTAGGGTAGATAGAGGTCAGTCGTGCTTGACTACTTCATCTGCTTGACGTGTTGTTCAGTATTGGGTGCCAAAATCACTTTTGATTTACCCCAGTACCGAGACTTTACTCTCCTGTTGACTTAGGTTCGCCGGGTAGGGAAGGAGAAGGTTTGGCTTGTAGACTCCGGTTGTTCTCGTCATATGACCAGAGACTCCCATTGGTTCTCCTCCCTAGCCCGCGCTCCAGGTGATGAGACGATCACCTTCGGAGACGCTTCGTCTGGGCGTGTCTTCGCCAAAGGTACTGTGCGTATTAATGCTTCTTTTATTCTTAAGGATGTTGTCTTGGTTAGTAAACTGCAGTACAATTTGCTTTCCGTTTCTCAGCTTACCGATGACGGTTTCGAGGTGAGCTTCAAGAAAAACAATTGCAAAATTCTTGATTCTTCGGGTAGTCTAGTTTGCGGGATTTCTCGTTTTGGGAGGATCTTTCGTGCTGATTTTTCTGAGTCTTCTGGTGATCCTCTCAGGTGTTTAGTTGCTTCTGAGTCCCGCGACCTCTCCTTCTGGCATAGGAGACTTGGTCATACGGATTTGACCATTTGACCCGAGTTAGCGGCCACGACCTCATTCGTGGTCTGCCGAAGCTCAAAATGGTCAAAGACCTTGTTTGTGCTCCATGCCGGCATGGCAAGATGGTTGCCGCTTCTCACCCTCCGGTCACTGTGACCATGACCGATGCACCGGGACAGCTGCTCCACATGGACACAGTCGGACCAGCTCGAGTGCAGTCAGCCGGAGGGAAGTGGTATTTTCTTGCCGTGGTCGATGACTATTCGAGGTTTTCTTGGGTGTTTTTCTTAGCCTCAAAGGATGAGACATTTTCACATTTCCGAGGTCTTTTTAGTAGGCTTTCTGTTGAGCTCTCGGGTGCCTTACAAGCGATCCGCAATGACAATGGCACGGAGTTCAAGAATTCCTACTTTGAGAGTTTCTGTGGTGAGATAGGTGTAGAGCACCAGTTCTCTTCTCCGCACGTCCCACAACAAAATGGCGTTGTGGAGAGGAAGAACCGTACCTTGGTCGAGATGGCCAGGACGATGCTTGATAAGTACTCTACACCGCGGAAGTTTTGGGCTGAGGCTATAGCCGCCGCGTGCCATGTCTCAAATCGAGTCTTTATTAGGGCTCACTTGCACCGTACTTCTTATGAGTTGAGATACGGGCGAAAGCCTAGCGTCTCTCATTTTCGTGTGTTTGGTTGCAAGTGCTTTATTCTGAAGTCCGGGAACCTAGACAAGTTCGAGTCGCATTCTTGTGATGGTATCTTTCTAGGTTACTCGCCTTCTTCGCGGGCTTATAGGGTTTGGAGCTGCGAGTCTAGTAAAATGGTAGAGACCTGTGAGGTGACCTTTGACGAGGCCAGTCCAGGGACTAGGCCCGATATCTTAGGTTCTTTAGAGCAGTCCGAGCCCATCTTTGTGGATGATGAGGACGATGGAGATGAGGGTTGTCTACCCGATCCAGTCCCTCATCCACCCCTTGAGGTGCCTTCTTCCACCGCACCTCGGGGAGATCAGCCCATGCCTTCGGCTTCCTCTGGAGCTGGTGGCTCTGTCCCTACCTCGTCAGCTCATGAGGTAGAGGCCACTTCTTCATCTCATCCTGGACCTCCTAGACACATTCAGAAAGCTGATCCTTCCGAGCAGATTATTGGAGATCTTTTCGAGCGTGTTACTCGCTCAAAATCTAGATTATCTCAATTCTGTCTCCATTCTGCTTTCATTGCCTCCTTTGAGCCCAAAGATGTTTCTCATGCTTTATTTGATGAGTCTTGGGTCAATGCCATGCATGAGGAGCTAGAAAACTTCGAGAGGAACAATGTTTGGTCGCTTGTCGAGCCCCCGCGAGGTCACAATGTTATTGGGACTAAGTGGGTGTTCAAGAACAAGCAGAGCGAGGATGGAGTGGTTATTCGGAACAAGGCTAGACTGGTAGCTCAGGGGTTCTCCCAGGTTGAGGGTCTAGATTTTGAGGAGACTTTTGCCCCTGTAGCTAGACTTGAAGCCATTAGAATCCTGCTTGCCTTTGCAGCTTCTAAGAGCTTCAAGCTTTACCAGATGGACGTCAAGAGTGCCTTTCTCAATGGCTTTATTGAGAAGAGGTCTACGTCCGACAGCCTCCTGGTTTCGAAAACCCCAAATACCCAAACCATGTCTTCAAGCTTTCCAAAGCTTTGTATGGACTTAAGCAAGCCCCTCGAGCTTGGTATGAGAGGCTTAAGTCCTACTTGCTAAGTCATGGGTTTGAAATGGGTAAAGTAGACAAGACCTTGTTCATCCGCCGTCATGGCAATGACCTTCTGCTCGTCCAGATTTATGTGGATGACATCATCTTTGGCGGCTCTTCCCATACTCTGGTTTCACAGTTCTCGGATGTCATGAGCACCGAGTTTGAGATGAGTATGATGGGTGAGTTGACCTTCTTTCTTGGCTTTCAGATCAAGCAGACTCGGGAGGGTACATTTCTTCATCAGGGAAAGTACACTCGTGACCTTCTAAGACGCTTCGACATGAGTGATGGTAAGCCTGTGTCGACTCCCATGGCTTCTACAGCCTATCTTGACCTAGATGAGGATGGCGAGCCAGTTGATCAGAAGGAGTATCGCAGCATGATTGGTTCCCTCTTGTACCTCACTGCCTCAAGACCAGACATACATTTTTCTGTGTGTCTGTGCGCTCGTTTTCAGGCTTCTCCTCGCGTTTCTCACCGCCAGGCGGTGAAGCGCATCTTTCGGTACCTACGAGCTACCATTGACTATGGTATCTGGTACTCTTCCTCATCCTGTCTTTCCTTGAGAGCCTTCTCGGACGCAGACTTCGCTGGCTGTAGGATAGATATATAGGAAGAGCACTTCTGGCACCTGCCAATTTATTGGCACTTCTCTTGTTTCCTGGTCTTCAAGGAAGCAATCCGGTGTTGCACAGTCCACCGCAGAGGCCGAGTATGTAGCTGCCGCCAGTTGCTGCAGCCAGGTGCTTTGGATGGCTTCGACCCTGCGGGACTTTGGGTTGGTTATCGACAGTGTTCCACTCTTTTGTGATAACACTTCTGCGATTAACATTGCTAACAACCCAGTGCAACACTCCCGGACCAAGCACATTGACATTCGCTTCCACTTCCTTAGAGACCATGTAGACAAGGGCGATATAGTGCTCCAGTTTGTGGAGAGTGACCACCAGTTGGCTAACATCTTCACCAAGCCTTTGGATAGTTCGAGGTTTTCAGCTCTGCGGGGAGAGCTTGGGGTGGTTTGTCCTTATGGACTGTAGTGAGGGGGAGTTTGGTGCTTTACTGTTTTACCCTATATATTATGCTCTTACTCCTTGCTGTTGCATTGCATTTTGGGTGCATTGGGGTTAGTCCTCCTAGCATAGATTAGAGTGCTTCTCTTGTCTAGTTGCATAGACTTCTTACTCTTATCTTGTGCTTCCAGGATGCTTCTTATTAGCTGTTTCTTATCTCACTAGATCGATCTAGTGAGGGTTGGGCCACCCTCGGGTAGACAGGGTACGTGTTTGCTCTCTAGTGTGTGTGTTTTACGGTCAAGCTAATAATCCTGGAGTCATATGGGGTAGATGAGAGTCTGTCTGAGCCATAGTTGTCTCTATATCTTATGTATGCTTTAAGGACTGCCTGTTTGCTGTTTTCTTTCCCAGCTTCTCGATTTATTGCTTTGGTTCATGGGGAGTTCATTTGGGAGCTTCTAGAGCTTAATATTGACATACTCAACTTGAACTAAAAGTTACATCTCATGTTGAGGGGGAGTTGGATGAGCATTTCGCGTTGTAATATAACTACATTGAGCCTTGATTATTATCCTTTATGACATGCGTACAATGCTCTACACCGTGCCATGGCTTGTGCTTTATTTGCTAGATTTATCATGACTTCATATGTGTAGACTAGCTTTTGCCATGATAACTGAATTAAAATTGATCTACTTGAATTAAAACTTGTCATGCTAGCACTTGAGTTTAGTCTTTCTTGAGCTATCCTTTTATGATTCATGCCATGTCAAATAGGCTTAGTTGAGCGTTGAATCTTTGTTGAGTCTTAGATTGAGCTATTTTCGCCTCTTGATGATGCATAAGTTAGTACAACTTGTTTAAAAGGCAAAATGATCTCTTTTGTGCGAAAAAACTGATTTCATCAATTCTTTCTCATGAGACGGCTTGCCATTGCACTAGGCATGAACTCAGGGGAAATTTTGGATGATCTAGACTATCTTCTTAAGCTTCTTGCTTGGAGTAGCCGCATAAGGCTTGAGATCTAGCACATAACAACAATTGGGTTGGAAACGACCATGAGCTTTAAAAAGACAATGGTTTATGTGTTCAAATTTGTTTAAGCTACAAAAATAACCAAATACTTAACCAACATTTCAATCTTGAGCTTATAGCACTCTATTCGGACTCAATATTAGCTTCCTTGTTCCGCTTAGCTTATTGACATGGCTTGCATCATCCTTGGATATCTCTAGTTAGACTTTGCTTATTGATGACTTGACATGCTCATAAAATGCATTACATTTCAGATCATCATCTATGTGCTCTAGCTAGGATATACATATCTTGTCATGATCTAGATAGCCTTTTATTGAGTTATGGCTGGGTGTAGTTGAGGTGGGTCTTCGCATGTCCTCGCCGAGGTCTACGCGTTCCCGAAGGCGGGTCATCGCACGTCCTCGGTGAAGTCTACGCGTTGCCGAAGGTGGGTCTTCGCACGTCCTCGGCGAGGTCTACACGTTGCCGAAGGCGGGTCTTCGCACGTCCTCGATGAGGTCTACCCCGCGAGGTGCCTTCACGTCTGCCCCCGCCTTCGCGTCCACAGCGCCTACATGGAGTATCCATCCGCAACCTGCTCGGCGACGAGTACAACTTGCCTAGCGAGGTACGCGGCGACGTCGAGTTCCTCCGGTGCGAGCTGAGCAGCGTGGATGAACCTGCGGCCAAGGCTCGTAGCCATGGAGAAACGTGGAGGGCCAAGCTACGGGATTCGGCCGGCGACATCGGAGACGGCATCGATTCGCTTCGCCGAAGTTCAGACGGTCCGTGTCTACCTCGCCATGGCTTCGCGTCTGTGACAGCGCCTTCGACCTCGACCTTCGCTTCGCCGAGCCTTGGAGGTGCATAGAAGCTGGCTTCGAATCCTGCATGCGGGTGTGCCTGCGGCGAAGGTCATCCCATCAGCCTCTGTTGGAGCTCCGCGTGTCCTCTGCGCCCGCATGTGGGACTCGCCTCCGGCCTCCGTACACGTCACCAACTCCAGCATGCGGCTCCAAGAGCCTCGCAGCGAGCTTCCGCGTCGGCCACGCTAAGCCTCATTACCTGGCGCGCCTCGTCTACCTCGCCTCCGCATCGAGCCCCGGGACCCCGATAAAACCGCGGCAGAGGTCCGCAGGGCGTCGGCGGCCACACCGGGAGCGCAAGCGGGAGGACTCGGGGACGCCGCCCTGGAGGATCCACTGGCCGTCGGGTCACTGGCGTGCTGCCGCTGGTAGACGCGCAGGGGGCTGTCGCCAACAGTGCCAGATGAGGATCGCCTCTTTGGCCAGTGCTCCATCTCTGACCTCACCGGTGTGGAGAAGGCGGCCGCATCTGAAGTCTCTGCCTTGCCGCTGAGAGACCATGTAGTGGTGATCCTATGTGTGTGATGAGTAATTGACAGTGGTTTAGGTGAGTCAAGTTTGGCTTGAGTGGTTCGGAGTCGAGTCGTTGCATGGTGTGATGGACTCGGTTGGTTTTGGTCATTCCTGGTCAAACGGGTTAAGATGCATATTCTGATATTTTGACAGGTTTGAACTTCAGTGTGTGTAAGTATGGTGTGTTTATACCATATACGCTTTCATGTATCGAGCGGTGCTATTTGATGTGTTTCTTGTCTGTGTGGCTGCAGGACATCGGGCGGAGGCGTGGCGAGACACGGTGGACCGGACTAGGCGCAGGTGGCGCTGAGGTCAGAACGGTCGAGGATGTGTCGAAGATGATGTGGACTCGAGGTGGTTGCGAGGCGTGCGAGACAAGGGGCGCGGAAGCTTCCCGGAAGGTGCAGGAGGGGCGAAACGGGAATTTCGCAAGGCTGCACAAGCGGGAGCGGGCTCCGTTGGATTTAGCGGGCGTAACGGGGCGGAGAGCCGTTAGCCGTGGGCTATAAAAGGAGAGGAGGGGATGCATGCCTCCTCATGGATTTGGGAGAGAGTTAGGGTTTGCTAGAGTCAAAAGAGGCTTTGTGAGTTTGTTTTGGCATTAGGCTTTTGTGGTTGGAGAGTTGGTGTGGGCAGCAGGGAGTGTCTCCCACGATCATCTCCTCTCTCTGTGTGTGTTCATCCCCCACCAAGCATGTAGTGTGGGTGTGTTCTTGACTTGGGGAGAGGGAGAGGATGGATTGAGTGGCCTGTAATCATTTCTCTTGTATCAATCATGTATCTCCTTTCCTCTTTATCAATATGAGATGGTGGAGTTTGAGATTGATTCAGTTCTTGTCACTCTGTTCATTTTTCTCTTCGATGCTCCTCTCTGTTGAATTCTTGCCTTTTTGATATTCTTGTTGTTTCTTGCTGGGAAGGCACAAAATGGGTTGCTCTATGTTGGGATGATGCCTCAAGATCATTTGATCAAGTTTCCCAAGAGCAAACTTCGTTTAATCTTAGATTTGGGTTTTTTGAGCCTCCCTGATCTTCATTTCCTCCTTCTAGGGTTTTATGCAAATCTTGATTCCTTTCGCGAGATGGCATGAGACTTGGCTTGTAGAGTCCTAGGGTTATTTCCAATCTATCCTCAAAGTTTCATGACCAAAGGATCAAGGTTGGGGAGTAATTTGATTTTTGGCTCGGGTCTTGCAAAATTTCAGATTTTTACCCATAATCTGAAATTCTTGCTTCTTGGTGTGATTTATTTGTTTCCCAAAGTCCCCTTGCTATTTAGTATGTTGTAGTAAGGCTTTGGTCCGAAAAGATTGAAAGAAAACCTTTGATTTAGCCAAAAAATCCGAAGCTTCTGTCGCCTGCTCTGTTTGCTATTTTCTCGAGAGGTACTACCGCTCCATTTTCTACCTTCATAGCTTCCATAGCTATTGGAGGAGAAGATACTCTTTGGGGGTGATTTTTAGATATCGACATTCACCCCCCTCTGTCGCCATTTCGGTCCAACAGCCGCGCAGGCACCAGCTTCGCCGGGCCACGCCAGCGACGCCGAGACATGCCTCTGGGCCTACGACGGTGTCTTGTCGCAGCAAACCCAAACTACAATGTTGATTGGAGGAGTCTCTGGCACGTCGGGGTCATCCTTCCCACCGCTCGACCAGTATAAGGACCGGAGCGGGAGACGGCGCTGGCGCGGACGAGGTCGGCAGGGTCATCGAGGCGATGGAGCGTGCAGGTGGAGCCTCCTCGCCCACTTCCTTCGCGCGGTTTCGAGCCCTCACTCTGCAGCCTCCGCGCCGAGCAAACGTTGGGTCTTCGCTTCGCAGACTCCGTGTGGCTTCGAGCCTCTGACATCGAGCTTTGTGGCCCGCGTCTCTCACCTGGTCTACCGCCTCCAGCTCCCAACGTGACTTCGAGCCTTCGCTCTGCAGACCCCGCGCCGAGCCAACCGAAGCCGCCTCCGTGCAAAGCATCGCTGGGTGGGGGCGAACACAGTCACCGATTCTTCAATTCCAGATTTAGTTTTGGGTCAATCCTTGTGTTCTTCAATTCCAGATTGCATTGGATTGAATTATCTTGTATTTACCACTCCTACACATTGCCATACACTTGTTTTTAGCCTTCTTCCATTCTTGGTTGATCAGCAACATAGACTAAATGCTAGATACGAACTATAATTCAATTTTATGCAATTTTTGAAATTAACTGATTGTTCTCCATTGCTACATATTGTGCCTTCCAAGCTCCACATACTCTTGATCAGAACAGGTTTCCCCTTACAATCGTACCCACGCTCGACATGGTATCACGAACCAGCCACCGGTTGTATCACCTACTGCATTGGTAAGAACACTTGTAAGAGTGTGCTAAGATGCTTGAGAATGTGTGATTCCACCTTCCATCACCTAGTAGTTGATAAAGATAATACCTTTGTGTTGCCTTTTATTTTCTATTAACCATGACAGGTGGGTCATCTGATGATCAAGAGTGTGTTTTAAAGGGAGAGCTCATGACGCTCTTGGATGAACAACGCACTACCATTACTGAGGACTTCGACAGGAAGCTTCAAGCTATGACAGATACATTGCAGTGCACCATCAATGAGAGTATTGGACGCCTTGAAAGAATGCTCAATCGGCCACCAAACAATGGACGTGAGTATGATCAGATGCGGACCACAATCGTGAGGAGGGAGATGATAATGAGAGACAAAACCGCGACGCCAGTGCTTCATTTGTTGCCCAAGATGCACGCCCACGATACCGCCTAAATCACCACCATCACGGCATGGGAGGTAATAATTTTCAATACTACAATGCTCGTGCTAATGATGAACCATTTGTCAAAGTTAAATTTACCATACCATCTTTTGCCGGTGTTTATGATGCTGAAACTTATCTAGATTGGGAGATGACAATTGAACAAAAATTTAATGCCCATCTAGTTCCTGAAGTGCATAGAGTCAGACAAGCTACTAGTGAATTTAAAGATATTGCTATCATTTGGTGGACTCAAGTAGTTAATTCTGGTTTAGCACCTGATACATGGGATAGATTGAAGGTAGCTATGCGTGCTGGATTTGTTCCTCCTGCTTTTAAACATGAAATGCATAAGAAATTGCAGCGCTTAGACCAAGGTAATAAATCTGTCGAGGAATATTATCAAGAACTACAAATAGGCATGTTGCGTTGTAATGTTTTAGAGGATGAGGAGGATAAGATGGCTCATTTTTATGGGGGCTTAAGGCGTGAAATTCAGGACATAATTGATTACAAAGAGTATAACGGTATCAATAGATTGTTCCAGCTTGCTTGTTTGGTAGAAAAAGAATTGCAGGGTAGGCAACGAAGGACAAGGAGCAACTTTGGAAGTACGTCTACATCAAGATCGATGCCTAGGCAAGCCAAGATAGCCCCACCTCCTGTTTGTCGAGCTGCTGCCCCCTTTGTGAGTAGGACGCGTTCGGCAGCACCACCGCCACCATCATGCGCACCCGAGATGAGCAAATCTACTAGTGTGCAAGCACCAGCACATAGCTCTTCATCGGTTGCTTCCATGGGCCGTATGACGGGCATTGTGTGCCACCATTGTAAAGGGATTGGCCACGTCATGAGAGATTGCCCAAGTCAGCGGGCGTACATTGCGACAGAAGATGGTGGTTATGTAAGTGCTAGTGATGTTGAGGATGAATATGCTCTTGCAGCTAACCTTGCAGGTAATGGTGATGATCATGAGAACAAACCTGTGTTTGTGCCCTTTTCTGTGACTAACAACTTGCAGGTAGTTGAGAACCATACCAAAGAGGAGCATGAGCTGAATGAATCACTGACCCCATTGGTTGAGAATGAAGATAAGGAGATGGATGCACTTACATCATCTGAGGAGAGCCAAAAAGGTAAAGAACATGGTGCTATCATCGCTCACGGTACTGATTTGGTGCTACAACAAGACATAGAGCAACCTTGTGAGTATATATCTGCTATAGTGCAATCTTTTGATATTCCTTGTGTTGACTTAAATGAACCATGTGCTGATCTAAATTCTCATAATTTTGCACATGTCGAATTAATAACACATAAAGAAGTTTTGACTAGAATTTCTCCTGCTAGTTCATTGTGTTACATCATGTTGGATCTACCTATGAAATTGTCACATGCTATGGAGAAAGTTTCTGAACTTGCATGTTCAAAATTCTTATTTAGTGCCTACACCTCTGGATATAAGTTTAATTTAATTGGAGATTATGGTGTGGAAAATCAATTTCTTGTATATCGAATATGCATAACTTGCGATCACATGGATGAATTGAAACTTACTGTTTGGGACAACAATTCTTATATGTTGAATCATGTTCAATGTGAGAGGGAAGTAAAATTTAGTACTCATCCAATTCCTATGTGTTCAACTCTTTTTGCACCATCTAGTATGGGCAATCTGAATAAAGGTGATGAATTATGGCTTTGTTTGCAAGAAGGGAAGGATGATAAGAACATGTACCATATGGATACAACCATATTTGCTATACTTGTGGTTCCAATTACAAGAGCTCCTGCGCATCACTTAGATTATGAGGTGAGCTCGTTTCAAAGAGATTTTACTTTATTTGATAAAGAACTTATGATATTACATAATGAGAGTTTGTTGCGTTTGTTATCATGTACCAAGATTTATGATCAAGATCATGCAATACGTGACACTACACATATGTTAAAACCGAGGATGGTTTTCTGTCAAGAAGGGGAGGATGATGTGACTACGCCACCAACCCATACGACCATAGCGGCCAATATCAAGATTGAACTAAAGGTGAATTCGTTTCTTCAACTTCAACACATTTTAAATGAGAATATGATGCTACCTAATGATGAATATATATATATATATATATATATATATATATATATATATATATATATATATATATATATATATATATATATATATATATATATATATATTTGTAGCACCACATCACTTTGGAACCAATTGAAGCAAGGGTTCAAGTTGGACAGGTTTTGGAATCCAATTCGGCCTCCAGATCAATTCGGATTCAGCCTGATAGGCCAACTTCAAACGGCCATAACTTTTGATCCAGAAGGCTTCTTAGGGGCTGTGAGTACTCTTTGGAAAGCTCTTGGAGTCTAATTTCAGATGGATCTAGTCTCACCTCCAAACTCCATCCGAGCAGATCAAAAACTGCGAAACAAGTTATGTTACTTTTGTAGTCTGAGTCAAAGTGGGCCGAGGGCCTTGTAACTTAGGCTGTTTGGGCTGATACTGTTCATATGAACAGTACCATGACTGTGTGAACAGTAACTAGGAATAGTACCATATCCCTTTTCATTAAATAAGTATGGTTTCCCCCTCCCCTATTTAAGGAGGCCACACCCCTTTAGTTTTCCTGGGGTTTTTCTTAAGAGATTGTTCTGCTTAGCAGTTTCACCGCATGTTCGGTTGAGGAACCTCAACTTGTGAACTTAATTTTTATTCACAATTTCAGATTGCATCTTGTACTCTCTTGCTTGTGTTCTCGATTCGCTTGCAGGAGATAGCCTTCTTGGCGAGGTCAACCGTGTTCAGCACGATTGATAACCAACGGAGCAGTGGTGTAGTGATTGTGAGGGGTTCGATCTGATTTTGGTCGGAGCCTTTGGATCATCAACGTCGAGATCTCCACAATCGACTTATCAGTACCTTTCGGAAGATCGGGCCATCGTCACATTAACAGAAGAACGAACGGCATGTGCTTGTCTCTCCTTGAGCACAGCCACCTCAACTTTGAGGGCTTCGCGTGATGCACAGGGGGCAGTTCTACTTCTAACCATTTGGTCCTCATGGCTAAGCGTATCTACCATTTCCTTAGACTTCTTCCCCGCCACAACACACACAGCACAATTAGATTGTCACTTCTCTAGAAGGTCCTTAGTTAGCTTCACACATTTATCATTCAAAGCAACGAGTTTAGATTTTAGTTGTTCACAGTTATTGCATGGTGAGCTAACAAGGTCCTTAGTCGCATATTGAGCCATTTTGTTATTGTGGTCAATCATCTCTTGAAACTGTTTTGAGACAGATTCAAGTTCAGTAGTTAATTTGGAACAGTTCACACAAGAGGTAATTGGCTCAAGCAAAGCAGCTTTCATTTCAGCAATTTTATGATCTGCCTTCTTTAAGTTCATTTTTAATTTATTGTAGCTTTCACATGATTCAGGCAGATCAAGAAGCATGGTATAAAGACCTTTAAAATCATTGTCCTTATCCTCACATAAGGTGCAAGATGTAGTCTCAACGGTAGTAGATGAAAGAGAAGCAACCCTCGTCATCTCTAGTTCAGCTAATAGACTAACATTCTCCACCTTAAGCAAGTCAAGCTCAGAAATCATACTATCATAAGAGGTCCTTAGTTTCTCCATATCTCCAAGCAAAGAAGTACAAACATCACAACCGTCACGGGAGGGAGCAGATTTAAGCGAAGCAAGCTCCTGTGACAAGCTCTCTACTTCCTTCTCCAACTCACTACACCTAGCTCTAGATCTAGCATGAAATTTTTCTAGCTTGAGAAAGGCATCATTGAGCTGGTCGTAGGAGGGACCTACCTCATCGGAGTCGCTGCAGAGCTCGCTGTCGCTGACATCAGTCTCATTGGCCATGAAGCACATGCCGACGAAGTCGTCGCCGTCCTTGGGGTCTTGATCATCCTTGCCGTCGTCGTCACTCCACCCTTCCATGTCGCTGAAGTTGATGTCGTCGAAGGCGGTGAGGACGCGGTGGAAGAGCTTCTTGGCTTTACCAAGGTTGCGGTACTTCTTCTCTTTCCATTGGACATGAGCTGGGGGCTTCTTGTTGCTGTTCTTGTTGATGTAGTTGTTCTTGCTCACATCGCCGTAGTCATTCTTGCCCTTCTCCAGCTTGGGGCAATTTGCTCGAATGTGGTTGGGGCCACCACACTCAAATCAAATCACTGGCCCACTCCTCTTTCTGTCTGTCACTCTCTTGTATGCATGGGAGAACTTTCTGGCTAAGAGAGCTAGTTTGTTCTCCAGTAACTGCTCTAATTGATCATCGCTTATTTCACAAATAGCAGCTAGGGAAAACCAGTGGCATCATCAGAGAAAACTCCAAAAGCAGGACTAGGATCGGTGACCAATGCCATTGACTACGACTTCGACTTGCGAGAGACAATGTCAAACTCGTGAGTCTTGAGGCGTGAATACAACGCATCAATAGTCAGTGTCGAAAGATCAGAGGTGTCCTTGATGGTGGTCACTTTCATCTCCCAAACTCGTAAATCCAAAGCAGATAGCATCTGACGAGCGTTGTCTGAGTCAGGGTATGTGAGACCGACTGCTCGGAGATTGCTCAATATTTTGTGAAACCTCGCAAAACACTCATCCAAGGACTCGCCAGCGAGCATTTCAAACTTCTTGTAATCTCGCTTGTATTGGTCCTGTCGTACGGTCTTGATTTGGGTAGTGCCCTCATGGTATGCATCGAGGGTTACCCAAATGTTGAAGGCCGATGAAAGATGAGAGATACGATCGAATTCACTTCTACTAAGACCTCGAATTATGATGTTCCTTGCCTTAGCATTTGCCTCAACATCCGCAATGTTTGCCACTATGATGTTCTCATCGGCAGGAACAACATAGTGAATTTTGCCCTTTCTCCAGATAGCATAGCCCTGAGCCTATATATAGGACTCCATCCTACTCTTCCAGAAGAGATAGTCGATCCCATCGAAGAAAGGGGGCTTGGTGGAATACTTTTCTATCACCATGGATCAACATACTGATTAAGATCTATAGAGAAGAGCTAACCAGCTCTGATACCACTTGTAGGACTGAAATGGCAACAAAGATGGGGTGAATGGTGCCTTCAAACCTCCCCATGTATTCACACAATCTTCTTCTCTGATAGCTATAGAAGCTATGAAGCAAGAGGATGATTGCTCACTAGAAACACCGAGGACCAGACAACAGAACAAATCAGAGCGCAAAACAGAGTAGCAGACTCTCGACCGAGAGCAGTCTAGAGCAGTCAGTGCTTCACAGTGAAGTCGATAGATTCTCTACTGTAGATGAAATGATCGAAACAGTTTTAGAGCAGTTGACAACAGAAGCACTATAGAGGTAGTAGAAAAATAAGGCACAGAAAGTACCCAGTTAACAAATCAAGAACAGAGAAAAGAGGCGCATGACCGTTGAGATCGAAAAACTAAAAATCTTTTGATTCTTGCGTCTATTGACCAGGAGATCTCGACCACAACCAGATAATGACCTCAGGTCTAGAAATAACTAGATAGTTGATGCCTCTCCACTGAGGTCAAGACGAACGGCATGGTCAAACAAGAAACAAGGAAACTCGAGGCGCACGACCGTGAGACACAAACACTCTCCATTCAACTTTTGCCCTCAGGAATGGACTGGCCAAAAGGCCTTAAGACTGATTCCCCATTCTGAGCAGATCAAAACTAAGCCTACTCAAACCAAGAACATAACTCAAAAAGAGAGAAGGCCAGAACCGACCCGAGAACCAGAAGAGAAAAAGATACAGCAGAGAACAAGCAAACAAATCAATCAAACATCACAAACAGATGAATTCAAATGAGAAACAGAGATGAATGATTAATCATGGAGGTTTCTATAGCCACTCCATCCGGAGGTACACGAGCACCATGCTCTACCCAGAGATAACTCACGCAAAATAGAAATGATAAACACAGAGCAACTCGGGAGCCACCTCCAACAGCACCCGAGCTCTACAACCCTATTTATATCCTTCAGATACCTCGGGGAAACCCGTTAACCCTAACCTAACACCGGGTTTACACACAGACATCGAGTGGCCACCCGCTAGGACTTTCTGTTACACAGTGCTTTCCCGGAGCTTAACAGAGACACAGCTTCCCTTTGTAGCTTTCCTTATTTCTTCAAAATGCTACTCCGCTGCCTTCCTAGAAGCTTCCTCCTCTTCTTGCTGTCCAAGCCTTGCAACCACTTTGCCTGCCTCATCGTCTTCGACATCTTCCGACCGCTCTCGACCTCAGCACCTCCTGTGCCTAGTCCGGTCATCCCATGCCTCGCCACGACTTAGCCTCAAAGTCCTGCAATCATCACAGACAAGAAACCATTTTATAGCACCGCACAAAACAAGGATAACATCAATTTTCATCAGAGAAAAGTACTCAGAGCACACTCCTCCAAAGTCACAAATTCCCTACAACCGGTCAAAACGTGGATGAAGTCCGCATACTTCCCATGTGGTAGTAAGTCTTCCAGCCGGTAGCAATCGTGATCGCAAGAATGTGGAACGAGGTCTGCCGACTTTGCAGGGTGTTTGAAGTCAAAGACAGCCGACTTCGCTATGTGCTCGAAGTCGATGACTGCTAACTTCGTAGCGTGTCTGAAATCGAAGAGTACTGACTTCGCAGCATGTTCGAAGTCAAAGTTTGCCGTCTTCGCTGTGTGTGAAGTCGATGACTGCTGACTTCGCAGTTTGATCAGGGACCCGACTTCGGCTACTGACCGTACCCAGTGTGATTGAAGTCTGCTGACTTTGCAACGTGATCAAAGACCCTACCTCCGACTTCTGACAACGGCTGACGAGTGCTCCCGACTTCCGACCACTCTCAAGAGCATACGACAAAGAAAAAAAGGCACAAATCAAACTCAAACTTTCCAGAAACAAGTGTCAATTACTCATCACAAACATGTGGTCACCTCCACATGGTCTCTCATCTTTATCACAGACGGCTCACAAACCGTGTATGATAACGTCCAATTATCACTGACATATAAATACAGGTGGTTCAGAAAACCGTCTGTGATGACAGTTCTGAACCATCTATGATGACCTTTCCCAATCAGGTAGTGCCGCCAAATCTTCAGTGCATATACTACTAAGAGTAATTCTAGGTCTTGAGTTGGGTAGTTGTCCTCATGAGAACAAAGTTTTCTTGAAGCATATGCCATAACTTTTTCTCCTTGCATAAGTACATAACCAAGATCTTGACGTGAGGCATCACAGTATACTTCAAAGTCCTTGTGTATGTCTGGCAAGACTAGCACAAGAGTAGAGATTAGCTTCTTCTTTAACTCTTGGAAACTCTCCTCACAGGCTTATATCCATTCATACTTGTTTTCTTTCTTGAGTAGGTGGGTTAGTGGTCTGGTAAACTTCAAAAATCCTTCGATGAATTGCCTATAGTATCCAGCCAATCCAAAAAAGCTATGCACTTCAGACATATAGGTGGGATGCTTTCATCCCAAAACAACATCTACTTTAGCTAGGTCAACGGCTACTCCTCCTGTGGACACAATATGCCTGAGGAAACTGATGTCATGTAGCCAAAACTCATATTTGCTGTACTTAACAAACAATTGGTGTTTGTTAAGCTTCTCTAGTACAAATCACAGGTATTCAACGTGTTCTTTAGCATTCTTGCAGTAAATCAGGATGTTGTCAATGAATACACCACAAACTTGTCCATGTACTCCATGAATACTTTATTTATGATGTTCATGAAATAAGCTGGTGCATTTGTTAAGTCAAACGACATGACTGTGAACTCATACAAGCCATACCGAGTTGTGAATGCCATTTTGGGAATATCCTTAGCCCTAATTTTTACCATCATCCTGACCTCAAGTCTATCTTGGAGAACATTGTGGCTCCTGAGCGCTGGTCAAATAGGTCATCAATGTCGGATGAAGGATACTTGTTCTTAATGATCACATCATTCAGGGCTCTATAATCTATGCACATTCTTGTAGTGCCATCCTTTTTCTTTATGAAAAGTATTGGCAAACACCAAGGTGATGAACTATGTTTCATGAATATTTTGTCTTGTAATTTGTCAATATGCTTCTTCAATTCTTCGAGCTCATCGGTAGCTACCCTGTAAGGATTTTTGGCAATTGGGGTAGTCCCTGGTTGTAGGTTAATGATAAATTCTATGTCTTAGTCTAGTGGCATGCCAAGCAATTCCTCTAGGAACACTTCAGGGTAGTCTTGGGCTACTAGCACTACAAGAAATCCTTCTTTCTATGACAAAAATCCTCATGACGGGGCAATTTTTTGTCATATAATATATCATAATATGACGCAAAAGTCTGTAGCGTCATAAAATCAGGACAGCCAGAACTATTTATGACGAAGCTATTTTGTTTGTCACATAAAGGTACCAAGTGTCGTCACAAAATGCAAGTCGCCAGGAGCCGGTTGACGGTGGCGTTTTTATGACGATATGTGTTGTTTTATGTGATGGCTGTGGAGCGTCACTGTTTGTTATTTCAAAAATGACAGCCCCCAACGTCAATATACCCCCAATAGGAGGTGGACCCTTGACCCCTCTCTGTTGACCAGTTTCATTCCCCATTTCCCCAACTGAAGACGGCGGCGAGCGGCGGGCGGCCTCTGGGCGGAGCCAGCTCCCCATCTCCCCAACTGACGGCGCGGTGGCCTCTGGGCGGAGCCAGCGCGCAGATCCGCTGCAAGCCCACCCGGCGGAGCGCGGATATCCGGTGACCGGCGGTGACTCCATCTCGTTGGTCGGCGGCGTGCTCCTAGTCCCCAGGTGCGCCATTGTTGCAGTGCCGCCCTCATCCCCCGCCCCGTTCCCGCTCCGTTGCCTTTCCCCGTCGCTCACCTTCCCCCTTTCCAGTTGATGTGTGAGGCCTAATCAATCCCCGCTCTCTCAAGTTCTCATGTCGCAGGCGTCGTCATCTACCGCTCGCACTCGGCGGTCAAGCGTAGCTAGGGTTTCCTGGCAACCCGCACCCCTTGCTGTTGTTGCTGCAGCGCCTCCGCCCATTGCTGTCGAGCTGCAGGCGCCGATTGATGATGTGACTGGGTTGCCGTTGATAATGTGCCCGGATTGCAAGGACGTGAGGGTGTTTGCTGCCACTACCACGCAGTCTGAGTATAACGTTGGAAGGAGATTTTTCAAGTGCCCCAGGAAGAACTATCAAAATGTTAGTGTTATAATCATTTTGCATTGCCCAAATTTCATTCTTGTTTGAATGGGCATGCCTGAGAATGGTAGTGTTTTTAGCATTCAGTGGCTGCACTATTGATGTTAATTTGCCTGTTGTTTTAATTTGGATGCAGGGGACATGTACTAGGTATTGGTTGGAGGAAGAATATGTGGTGTTCCTTCATGATAATGGTTATCTACTGTCAGCTTCCTCGACCATTGCAGCAGCTTCGACAACAGAAGTTCTTGAGCTGGTGGAAAAAATTGATAGCTTAGAGCAGAATCTGAACAAGGTGAAGGAAATGGTTGGCAAAACAGGGAAGGCATGTGAAGCTGCATTTGTCTTGTGTGTGGCTGTCTGAATGTAAAATTCCTGGTGTTGGCCATCCTTTTGGTTGTAACTGTAGTGTTGAAGTAGGCAATGATGATGAAGTAGGACATGTTGTGAAGTAGGTTGGATATGTTGGCCACATTTGATATGCTTTTGGCTATGATGATGAAGTAGGCTAGGGCATGTTGTATTGAACCTGTTATCCAGGATGTATTTGCAGTTGGTATGAAATATGTGCCTTTGTGCTGTTGGACATCTCTTGTGTGCATGGATATGTAACCTGTCTGTGTGATGAAATATGCGCCTTTCTGATGTATGTTGGAATTAAACATCCCTTTTGCTTTGATGTGTAACCTGTGTGTGATGAAATTTTGGCAGCATGTATGTAACTTCCAGCATATATATATCATGACAGATCCTGTAATTTCCATGACACTGTCAGGTTGTCATAAAAACCCAGAATTTTTGTAGTATATATCATCTCAATGAATTCTGGGCAGCATATAACATATCTATGATATTTTGGCAGCATATAGCCTGTATGTAACTTCCAATAGGTTACATGTGCATAGAATAGAATTCATAAATCAAGTTTAACATTGAAACAGAATCATTGCATACAAGGTCTTACAATTTCATAATTCAGATACAAATTTCAATAGCATAATTCAGATACAACAGAATCGCTAATAGAAGTTCATGGTTCACAAATAGCTCCAGAAATGCAAAGGTTAGTCATCATCACTGTCTTCTTCTGATATACTCGCTTCGTCTTGACTATGGTACTCAAGGAAGGTTTCATCTTCATCTTCGTCGTCTGTTTCATCACCTTGAGGTGTTTGTTGATGTCGACGGATGCTCTCGACAAGGTCTGCACTAATAGGGCTGTCTGGTTGATTATCCATGTGCAACAAATCCATATTAGGATAAATGTCTCCCACTGTACAATCTCCTGACGAAGTATTGTCCTCTTGGTATGCCTCCTGACATCTCATCTGTACTTGTTCATGGATTGGTTGTTTTCCGTCGGACTCTTCAACATCAAATATATGTCGGTGGCCAAATTCTTGTACCACTTGCCAACATGGACCTAACTTTGTATCTTCCAAGAAAAATACTTGTGAAGCTTCTGTGGCTAGAATGAAAGGATCATTCTTATACCATCGGCCTTCGATGTTAATGCTCTTGAAGTAACCATCATCTTTCATCTGGTATGTCCTTCCCTCAAGATTGTACCATTCACACCGTAATAAGATAACAGATCTATCTCCTTTGCTGTTCTTAGTGTAATTCAACTCAATAATGTCTGTGATTGTCCCATAGAAGTCAATAGTGTCATCATTGTGAGTACCTGTAGTCTTGATGGTGGAGTTTTGTGTTTTCCTGTGTGCCTCACGAGCCATAGTGTGGTACCGTACCCCATTGATTATACAGGCTGTGTATGATCGCACACGCCTATCCGGCCGACATGCGAGTGAGTACAGGTCTTCATCAACATTTGTTGTGCCTTCGTATTTCAATCTGGTAATCTGCAGGAAAACACAGAGAATTGGTGAGTTTGAAAATTTATTGTATCATAAATGATTCAGTCAGGCTGTAAAAGTTGCACGCACATGTTTCTCGAACCATGCAGCGAATTGTGTTGACATCATTTTTTCAATATTGTTGACCTGTTGTTGTTCCAATTCTGCCCTATACATGCTGCAAAGGAAGAAGTTAATTAGTTTATTGTGACACTAATATTGAATAAAGTTGGCAGAAATGAAATGACAGCAATTACTCACTCTTTGTATTCATCAACCTCTTCGCAATTATTTAGAACAAACCAAACCATGGAGTCATAGTCATTATCTTGGTAATGAAGTTTTGAAGCACCCAACAGGTTAATACCATGACCAAAAATAGAGTAATCATTGGGTGAGATGTTCTGTGCTCCATCTAAGTTTCTTTCAGGCCTAGTGAACTTAGTAATAATTTCACTAAAATATGTTGAGCATTGGGTTGTACACTCATAGGCAGTGTATGCCTCTGCAACAGATCCTTCAGGTCTTGCTTTATTGTGGATGAAATGCTTAAAGGTGCCCAATCTTCTCTCAATGGGATACATCCATCCATACTGAACCGGTCCCCTAAGGAGTGCCTCGTCAGGTAAGTGTACTGCTAGGTGAACCATAACATCGAAGAATGCAGGAGGATAAATTTTCTCCAGTTTGCAAAGGATAATTACAATATCTTTCTTCAGCTGGTGTAGTGCATGAACCTTTAGAGTTTTCGAGCAAAGTTGTCTAAAAAACCTACCCAATTCAGCAATTACTTCATATACATCTTTGCGCACCAAACCGCGAAGGCCAGCTGGTAAAATACGCTGCAGCAGTATATGACAGTCATGTGTTTTCAGCCCATGCATTGTTCCTCCCTCCATATTGACACATATTGATATATTAGAGGCATAGCCATCTGGAAATTTAACATTGCTACAAACTGCAAGAACTTCTTCTTTGCTTCTGGCGTTAGAACGTAACAAGCTTTGGGCTTTGTGGACGAATTACCAGCTTCTTCCAGCAAATGAAGCTCTTTTCTTATACCTCTGTCTTCCAAATCTAGTCTAGCAGTGACTGTGTCCTTTGTCTTCTTCGGAATATTAACTAGAGTTGACAAAATATTTTCACATATGTTTTTCTCTATGTGCATAACATCTAGGTTGTACTGTAGCTTCAATTTTGACCAGTATGGCAAATCATACAAGCTAACCTTGAGATGCCATACTGGTTCTCCATTACGGCGTCGTTTTCTTGTTTTTTGCTTATCAGGATTCTTGCCTGGAACATAGGAAACTTCATCCAACCTTGCCATAACCTCATCTGCACTAAATTTCCTTGGCTGCTCTCTATTTTCATGGTGGCCACTGAAAGATCTGTTTTTCCTCCAGGGATGGTCATTTGGGAGGAAACGTCTATGGCCTATGAACCCAATTTTGTTTCTCAGACATTCGGAGCATGGATTCTCATCACAGTGCACACATGCGAAGTAACCCCTAGTGGTTCTGCCTGACATGGTGCCTAATGCAGGGTAGTCATTGATTCCCCACAGAATCGCTGCACGCAGACTGAAATCTTTGCCTTCATATGCATCATAAGTAGAGACACCCTCCCAAAGGGTAAGCATGTCTGCTATCAAAGGCTACATGAACACATGGAAATCTTTGCCTGGTGATTTTTTGCCTGGAATAATTAAAGCAAGCATATAATTGGATTGGTCCATACACATCCATGGTGGAAAATTGTATGGAACCACTATCACTGGCCAGATGCTATATGAATTGGTCATCTGACCAAATGGGTTAAATCCATCAGTAGCAATGGCTAACCTCAAACTGCGGGGATCATCTGCAAAAGACTTGAAAGTATCATCAAATTCTTTCCAAGCTTCTCCATCAGCAGGATGTCTCATTTCATTTTCAACTGGTACCCTCTTATCCTTGTGCCATCTTGCATACTGTGCCCGCTGCTTTGAGATAAAAAGCCTTTGAAGGCGTGGAATTATTGGAAAGTAACACAGGACCTTGTGAGGAACTTTCTTTCTGCCCTCCTTATTCACTTTCCATCTTGATTCGCCACAAACTGGGCAATGATCATCATTGGCATGGTCCTTCCAAAATAAGGCACAATCATACTTGCACACATGAATAGAAACATAACCAAAACCAAGCTTCCGAAGTAGAGCTTTAGTTTCATTATAGGACTTAGGGAGACCGGTAACAATCTTCAACGATGTTGAAAGCAACTCAAGGAATGCATTGAACCCAGAATTTGTTATCCGATTGTACACTTTTATATGCAGTAGTTTAATAATGAAAGTTAGCCTAGACTCCTCGGTGCAACCTGGATAAAGTTCATGCTTTGCCTCTTCCATGATTTGTTGATATGAGTTACCACCGAAGCCATGGCTTGCTGCGGTGTACAAATCTTGAATCAACCCCTGAACTCCCCGTGCACTATCTTTTATGACATCTTCAGCTTGTCCTTCATCATCAAGTGGAGCCTGGTCATTTCCATCCCATGATATATCTTCAGTACCAACAGCGAGTGTGCCATCATCTTGTTGAACATCATTATCTCCCTCTCCATGGTGAATCCACCTTGTATAGCACCTAGAAATACCATTGATGTGGATATCCTCCTCTACCTCATCTTGACTTTTTTTGTATTTGGTTCAGGCATCGACGGCATGGGCACTTGATTTCCTCATCTGCACTAAATCTACTTCTGACATGTTCCATGAATTGTTCAACACTAGACATATAGGGATCACTAAATGGTGCACTGTTATAAATCCAGCTTCTATCCATCACGACCTGGATAAATTTAGGTGCCAAAATGTTACAAATCGAGCTTCTATCCTTCAATTCAATTAAAGGCACTGCAATAACAAATCTAAAGGGGAAGAGCTATGGCTCACCTTGTACAATGGCCAGCGAGGCAGCAGCTGCCAGCTGGGGTGGCCGGCGAGGCTGCTGGTGGGGGGGGGGGAGGGGGGCGAGGCAGCAGGTGGGGTGGCCGGCGAGGTACCAGCTGGTCTGGCCGGCGCGGCTCCAGCAGGGGTGGTGGACGTCGAGGATGCAGGTGCCTAGGCCGGCGAGGCTGCTGGTGGGGGAAAGGGGGGGCGAGGCAGTAGGTGGGGGGGCCGGCGAGGCAGCAGGTGGGGTGGCCGGCGAGGCACCAGTTGGTCTAGCCGGCGCGGCTCCAACAGGGGTGGTGGACGTCGAGGATGCAGGTGCCTAGGTCGGCGAGGCTGCTGGTGGGGGGAGGGGGGCGAGGCAGCAGGTGGGGGGGCCGGCGAGGCAGCAGCTGGGGTGGCCGGCGAGGCACCAGCTGGTCTGGCCGGCGCGGCTCCAGCGGGGGTGGTGGACATCGAGGATGCAGGTGCCTAGGCCAGCGAGGCTGCTGGTGGGGGGGCGGCGATGGAGCAGCTGGGGTCGCCGGCTAGGCTGCTGGTGGGGGGAGGGGGCGAGGCAGTAGGTGGGGGGCCGGCGAGGCACCAGCTGGTCTGGCCGGCGCGGCTCCAGCAGGGGTGGTCGACGTCGAGGATGCAGGTGCCTAGACCGGCGAGGCTGCTGGTGGGGGGCGGCGAGGGAGCTGCTGGGGTCGCTGGCGAGGCTGCTGGTGGGGGGGAGGGGGGTGAGGCTGCAGGTGGGGGGGCCGGCGCGGCTCCAGCAGGGGTGGTGGACGTCGAGGATGTAGGTGCCTAGGCCGGCGAGGCTGCTGGTGGGGGGCGGCGAGGGAGCAGTTGGGGTCGCCGGCGAGGCTGCTGGTGGGGGGGAGGGGGGCGAGGCAGCAGGTGGGGGGGGGCCGGCGAGGCAGCAGCTGGGGTGGCTGGCGAGGCAGCAGCTGGGGTCGCCGGCGAGGCAGCAGCTGGGGTCGCCGGCGAGGCAGCAGGTGGGGTGGCCGGCCAGAGCGCGCGTCGCCGACCTGTGCCTTCTGCTTCTTAGCCACAGCATGCTAAGTACCCCCCTTTAATGACATGTGGGCCCTGCATGCTAATTAGCCTTGACTGCCATGTGGGTCCAACGTTTGAATGACATGTGGGCCCTGCATGCTAATTAGCCTCTCTTGTAATGAATTCATTGTGCAAACATCATTTCTCTTTTTAATCTATGGCAAAAACTTGTAACTAGTATTTCTCCCACATACTAACTCCAAATGTGATGCTTTTTTTTTCTAAAATTTTCTAAAATCATGATCTATCAATTTATTGCGTTGATTTTGGTCATCTTTTCATGTGACAAAGTTTGAACAATTCAAAATTTGAATTTCAAAAAAAATGACAACTTTAAACCAGATTTTGAAACTCCAAATGATTTCAACTAAAAAAGTCATGAAAATAAAAGTTGTAGAACTCATCAAGATCTACAACTTTTATTTTGGTTATTTGTTTATCCGACAAAGTTATAGTAACCTTATTCACAAATTTTACGTATCTCTCTTATAGTTTATGAAACTATAAGAGAGATATGTAAAATTTGTGAACTATATTACTATCACTTTGTCGGATGAACAAATGACCAAAATAAAAGTTGTAGATATTGATGAGTTGTGCAACTTTTATGTTCATGACTTTTTCATTTGAAATTACTTAGTACCCCAAAATTTTGTTCGAAGTTCTAATATTTTGAAATTCAAAATTCAAACAGTCCAAACAAAGTCATATGAAAAAATGACCAAAATCAAAGTGGTAGATCTCGATGCGTTATACAACTTTGTTTCTGACATTTTTTCCAGTTGAAATCATTTATTACCACAAAAATCTATTTGAATTCCTAATACTACTAATACGGTCACTGACATAGCGGACCCACCGCGCCAGGACCAAAAATTGGCCAGCGCAGGCTCTGCCACCGACATAGCGGACACACCGCGCCAGACCAAAATTTAGCAGCTACACCTTGCAGCTCTCCCGCGCTGATTCGCTCACCGACACATGGGACCCACCACGCCTCCCGCTCAAGAAGGCCAAAATTCCCCTCGCGGCCGCAGCTTGCCTTATCCTCAGACAAAGGGGAAAAATCTCCACTCCCCACAGACCTAGTGCCGCCACTCGCCCATCCCGCTGCCACACCTCCGCCGGTGCCCGGATCCGCCCATCCCGCCGCCACACCAACGCCGGAGGCCGGAGCGGCCCATCCCGCCGCCTGTAGCTGCTACGATCCCGGCCAACCTCCTCCCGCCCCTCAACCTAGTGCCGCCACTCGCCCATCTCGCCGCCACACCTCCGCCGGTGCCCGGATCCGCCCATCCCGCCGCCACACCAAAGCCGGAGGCCGGAGCGGCCCATCCCGCCGCCTGTAGCTGCTACGTCCCCGGCCAACCGCGTCACGCGTGATCTCCTATCCACAGGTTAATGACTTTGAATGCATAGATTAGAACATGATGAATTTTGCTGAGATTATAGTTCTTTTCTTTCTAGTTTCTGATTTTGCCTTGTAGCTATGGCAATTAGCAATTTGTAAATAGTATGTTCCATATGAATCTGCTGAAACAAAATGAATGCATTGCAATGTTCTGTTGTCTCACTTATGAGGAGCTGGTAGTTCTTGATCAAGAGTGTAGTGAGCATAAGTATTGTATTGTTCAGTATTTTCTTTTCAGGTGTGGTGTGTAGAGATATTGCCTTTATGAATAATACTTATGTATTGCCTCTTCTTCTTGTTGTAGAAGAGTACTGATGTTAGCTTTGTCTCTAGCATGTTGGTTTGCTTCTAGCATTTAGTAGAATAAGTTGCATTATCAAGTTCATCATTTGAAAGTGCTTTTTGACTGACTGTTAGTTCTTTCTTCAACTTTTTTATAGAAACTGAATCCAGTTTCTGCTCTTTCTGCGTTTCATCGTAATAAGTATTATAAGAAATGCCAAAAAACAAGTATGCGCAGGAGAGGGACGAGAACGTTAAGAAGGTTCAGGATGTTTTTAAGTCTTTGGGTATTCCAGTGTTAGCACAGACTGTTAGGGATGTTTTTTCAAAAGGGAAAGAGGGCAAAGGGAAGAGACTAGTGTCTGACAAACCAGAATCTGACATTGAATATGATCCATCCTCTGACATTGATAACCAATCTGACAGTGATGAGGTCAATACTGAGGTGAGACGGATTACTAGGCCAATTTACAAGTTTACATATCCGTCTATTTGAAACATATACTTCATTGTAGTTATTTAATCTATTGCTGTCTTCTTAATTTATAAGATGCATGTTTCTCTTGCCAGGTAAGACCGATGGTTCCAGGAACTCGCCCTCAACAGAAGAAGCAAAAGGCGGCTACAATGGTGGCTGCCAAGCAGCAGCCACCGCGCACGCCAACCAGATTCACCAGGGCCAGTGTAGCCATGTCTTCGCCTGGTGCAAACACTAGGACCATTGCAGGCTGTTCGCCACCTAGGCCAAGAGAGAACTTGCCTACTAGGAACAATTTGAAAGCCAACCCTAATACAAATGCCATTTGCAGTAGCAACCATTTGCAAGGCCACCTAACTACAAGCGCCAGGCAGACCACAGAAACTACAAACACAGTGCCTAGTTCTCCTAGATTCACCAGGACCAGTGCAGCCATGTCTTCACCTAGTGCAAACACAATGCCTAGTCCTCCTAGATTCACCAGGGTCAGTGCAGCCATGTCTTCGCCTAGTGCAAACACAATGCTTATTCCTACCAGACCCACTTCTAACCTGTCTCAGCAACCTACTCCCATAAACATTGTGAACCCAACAGTTTCTGCGGACAACTCGCCAGGTGGACAAAGCTCTAGGCAAAGCAATGACATCAATGAGTCGGCTGAGCAATTTGATGCTGCTAATTCAGAGGGTCATACAACTGAAGGAGAACCAGTCCATGACTCAGTTCTAGGTAAACAATATGTGTTTCCAAGCATTAGTTTCTCCATTCAATATCTACAATTGGTACTGCTATAATAAAACATTTCTATTATTATTTGCCAATGCAGCGCCCCCAAAGAATGTCCGCAAGAAAACTATGGGTCATGGCTTAGAGAAGATGATTAATAGAGGAAAGAAGCTGGCTATCGAGGTGGCTGAAGGGAAGAAAAGACCTGAGGTCCCACTTCAAGCCGCGAAGCTGGCATCAGAATGTGGTGTTGCCCTTAGAGACAACCTGCCTATCTACACATCTTGGAAAGAATATGATAATGAGCAGGGGCAGGTAGAAGTATCAAAAGTGCTTAGGAAAGTGGCGGTGAGACAACTATTTCATTCTTCCAAATATTTTCATGCATTACAATACTCCCATGTGAAAATTGTGTCTAATAATTCATTTGTGTGGCTTCAGTCAAGGTTGGATGTGGATGTTAGGAATGAGGGACCAAGCAAGGCTGCATGCACTGATATCATTAAGAGGGGAGTAAGGCAGCAGAGGTATCACCTTAAAAGGAAGTACTTCGACGACTCACTGACAAGAGAACATCTGTTGGCCAAAGAACCTCCACCTAAAATGAAGAAAGAGAAATGGATCCAGCTGGTTGAGTACTGGTGTGACCCAAAGAATCAGGTCCATGTCTGCATTATCTGCATTTGTTAATATGCAATGCAAACTGTGCATGTGAATGAAACCTCTGTATTGCATTTGTGGTGCAGGAGAAATGTGCTAAGAATAAGGTAAACCGAGGCCAAGTGCAGCTTCACCAAAGGACTGGATCTAGGTCCTATATTGCCCATCGATACAGCCTGGTACGGATACTATTACTTTCTGTGTATTCCAATTATAAGGAACTGTGTGCCATTAATTAGTTCTTGCACTGAAATGTGAAATGTTATGGAGACAAACCTGATTGCCTGATGTTTGTTTGGATCCAATATGTGTGCCAACTGGGAATCTGTCCACTGATTATCAAAGCACTGAAATCTATCCAGGTTGCATTGATGCACAATTTTTTTTATGTCGATGGCCAACTGGGAATCAAATACATGTGAATGTTGATTGACAAATCATAGTAGTAATTAGTTGACTATGCCAGTGATTGCATTTGTTGTTGGCATAAAAAATCTGGAGGCAGATAATTGTATGATCTGTAGTGCATACATATTTTGGCATCTTGCTGTTGACATGTAAAAATAATTTATGGCTAATCTTATATCCCATGTTTGTCCAGCCCTCTCTTTACCTTCACGGATATCATTGTAATCCAAATTTTTTGCATGCTACAGAGGCCTAAGTACAACAACATGGATCCAGATCCTGTTGATTTCTTTGGGGGAATGTATGAATAGTCCGCAAAATGGTCGTACTCCTCTTGCAAATGAGATATATGTAAGTTACATAATTATTGGATACATGTACTGTACTCAAGTAAATGCCTGGTTGAACACTGTTGTATGGCCTTGTTAAGTGGATTCATTCTATGTAGGAACATATGGTTGCAGAGAAGGAAAGAGAACCAGAAGAAGGAGAAGCACAAAATTCTCCCTCCAAGATTGTTGCTAACAGTCTGAGCCAGATCAGCCGTTCATCCACCTTCCTTCCAAACATTGGTGTCGCTCGAGTGTCGAAGACTGCCCGGTCTACATCGACAGCCGCAGAAGCACGCCTACAAGCTCAGTTTGAGGCAACACTCCAAGCAGAAAGAGAGGAAGCTGCTAGGAAGCAGGAACAGTTGGAAGCACAGCTTCTTGCTCAGCAGTCCTCACTTGAAGCCAACCAAGCAGCACTTGAAGAAAACCAAAATTTGCTGCGCCAGACCCAAGAAGAAGTGAAGGGGATGCATACCAAGTTTGAAGAGACTAATGCACTGCTGCGAGCTGTGCTAAAACTTCAAAAAGATTGAGGTAGGTTTGAATGCAGTTTCGGTTGATGATGCCTTTGCCTAAGCTTTTGCTGCCTTGCTAGAACACCAAACTTTCTCTGTTGTTGGAACTTTGTGCACTGTGTTGTCAGATGATGTGTTTGATGTGTTTGAACCTGCAAGCACTGTGTCTTATGCTCTGGAATGTATGTGGATGATGGCTTGGTTGAAATGTGTATGCTTTATGAGCTCTCATGAGAATGCTGGAAAGATCTGTCTGACATTGGTCATTGAATTGATACATATATTTGAGCCACGTTCATCATCGAATGAAAGGAAAATTTATGACGACCTAGAGTCGTCTCAAGATGTCTCTAACTACCTTACATAACAAGACAAAATGAAAATGTCACAAAATCTGCATAATTATATATGACACTACCGTATCGTCACAATAAGTTGTCTAAATCAGGGTTCCCAGGACACAATTTATGACGGTTGGCGTATTAGGTGACGAGTTCACCAACCAATATGTGACAGTCACAGTCGTCATTAAATGACAACAATATATGACGACACAACAAAACCGTCACAAAAGGTCATCACATTTTGTGACGGTTTTCCATATTTTCGTCACAACGTACATTTTGTGACGGTCGTTATATGACGACCTTCATGACGGTGGTTTTTTGTCATACCATTCATTTTGTGACAAATTCTGTACTTTCCATGACACTTTCATTTTGTTATAAAAGCCCAGATTTTTTGTAGTGTAGCATTCCTTGAGACACATCTTCAAGGTAATAGATTGTAAGCCCCTAGCGATAGGGCCGGTCTACATTAACCTTTACTATTAATCCAGGGCACCATTTTTCTATTGGTATAGTCTATTATTCCTTGGTATCTTACTAGTCAGTCCATTACTAGGATGACGTCTAGATTGTAGTAATAGGAGGTTTGCTAAAAATCCAAAAATCCTCCATGGCAATCCCTACCCGGTAATTATTAGCATGGAAGTTAAGTGTCTCCCAGGTGAGCTAAATACCATAGGTTTCTTCAACTTAAAGGTTGGCAACTTAAGCTTTTAAAAAAAAATCCCCGCTATAAAAGAGTGAGAAGCTCCAAAATTAAAGAGAACATGTTTAGGTATTAATTTAACAGAAAACATACCCATTAGAACTCCTGTAGCTTCCTGTACTTCTTCTATCATGACGTCGTTCACATGGCCCTGAGTTGGTGTCGAAGCTAGTCTTGACGCTTGTGGTGTCTGATAACGTTTACTGGGAATTATGCTTGACCACAGGTTGGAGTGGCTCTTAGATTGAACTTCACTGGTGAAATCTGGTAATGCGAGCAGTGGTTGGCAAAGTGCCTCCTCTCTCCATAGCTAAAACAATGGAGATTTGCCAAAGGGTTGTTTTGGTGGGTTGGTTCACAGGACAAGGGGTGTGGAGAATATTGCAACTTGGATATGGTGCTGGAGCTTTAGGCAGAAAGTCTACCACTTGCCTAAAAGATGAATTCCCATGAAATACTAGCCTTTGGGGGTAAGTTTCTTGTGGCCACTAGGCAGCCAACTTGCGCTTGCGGCTTGTCTCCATATTCCTCTAGTAATTTTTCAGAATAAGGGCCTTGGTGACAAGGTGGTGGAAACTGAGAAAATCTTAAACGATCAGCTGCACCCTTAGATCTTCATGCATACCTTGTAGGAATCGGTCAATATTTTTCTCCTCATCTGCTACATCTCCTAGAGCGTAGTGTGCCAATTGGTTAAACTAGGTGAGGTAGTCAGCAATTGGCATATTTCTATGCTTTAGTGCTCTGAATTTGTCATATTTCTATGCTTTAGTGCTCTGAATTTGTTCTTCTTCATACACATAGTACCATAGGTACAAGTTGGTTCTAAAGGTAGCTTTGAACTCAGTCCAAGTGATAGTTGGACCTGTTGGTTCAGTTACCTCTTCTTCTTGCTCTTCAGCATTTTCTTCCTCTGCTTGTCCTTGCTGCTCTTCAGCATTTCCTATTTCCTCTTTAGATTCTTCATCGGTTACAGACTTTCTCCTTCTTGAACTGCTAGGTAGTTATCCCACCTAGTGGTCATGGTTCCTTTAAGTTGGTAAGTGGTGAAGTCCACTTTGTCTTCTTCTATGCAACGTGCAAGCTGGAGCTTCTTCTATGTCATGGAACTAATCTTCTGCTTCTAGGGGTTCATTAGAGGAAGACAAGGTCAAGGGTCGGGTTCATGGAAAATTGCCTAGCTTGGAGTTGCAGCTAGCTACCCTTGCTTGCTAACCTACAAAGATGGCTTGAAAGATTTGGGTTTGCTGAGCCATTACTGGTGCCATGGTTGGATGGACTGGTGGTGGTGAGGGAGATTTGGTCCATGCCCACGGCCTCTTCCTCGGCCTATGAGGTTGTGGCTTAGAGGGTGGTGACACCACGTCCTCAAACGGCTCTCTTAGGGTCATCTGAGAGGACAATCTAGTTTAGCACTATATATATGAGGGTTAACTAGCCCTCTAAGAACACAACAGATCCAAGCAAATAAGAGAAACGATGAAATACAATACAAGGCCTAGAGTGGCCATAATAATTTGTAATAGGGATTAAATTTTACATGACTACCAGTACATAGCATATAGGCCATGCTCATCCATGAAACTATGATACATATCACAATGTCTAGTTGTTTAATACAAGGGGAAGTGCTCTAGCAAGCCGGAATCTAGACCTACCTACTCCTCTATGAGGTCGCACTGTGCAGTCACCTGAGGAGCAGGAACGGGAGGGGGAGTTGTTGTACATAGGTGAACTAGAGCAGAAGCAAGAACAAAAGAGGCTACGGCACTAGTAGGAGCCCCCGATGTTGATGATGATTATTGAACTGGGGTGTCACACGCTCTTGTGCGTAGTGGTCATCAGGCTGGGTCCCAAGGGTCGAGTCCTAACAGGGTTGCTAGGGATGACAGTGGGTCCAGGAGGTGTTAGGGCATAGATAGCTGCTGCCACTGCAAAAGTTCAAGCTTAGTGATTATTGCTATCCACTCGCGCTCCATGATAGCTAAAGTCTTCTCACACCTAGTGAGCTAGGCGTGAAGAATGTCAGAGTGACTGTAATTGCCAGTGAGAAGCATGTGGAGCTACACGATATCCTCCAAAGCATCTGTGTAAGTGGCCCCCATAGCTTAGGTGAGCTGGACCTGGTCTGTCAACAGTGGGTCATCCTCCCTAGCGACATAGGTCTCACAGTAGTGTTCACGGTCTAGGAGAGATGGGTAGTTGCAGAATGGAGAGGTTAGGAGAGCGGCCCCATGAATTTGGCATAAGTGAGCCGAAGCCAAGTGGGGAGCATCCTGGAGAGCATCTAAAGAGGAGCTCCTAGGGTGCTCAGTCTTGAAGGTGCGAGGTTCAAACTCGCGTACCTTCTCATAGAGAAAAACCTCCATCATCTGAGACTCTTGGCCTAGTATCTAGGTTTTTCAGTCCCTAAAGATGGGTTGGTGATGATAGCCCAGGTACAACACAAGCTTGCAAAGGATGTCTGCAAAGTCCCCATCATCCTCACCATGGGAGAAGAAATTCCACAGTCCTTGGTCAGATGATCTGACCATCCACAGTTTTGAACAAGAGCGTGTCAACAACAGAGTGAAGATATAAAGAAATTAGAAGTAAGTCAAGAACTAAGAGTGATAAGTAAAAGTAGTAATACGCTATATTTTTGTTAAGGTTTTTCTTATCATTTGAAAATAAGACCCAAGTCCTTATATATGACTACTCTAATTAAGGCATCTTATCCTATAGTTTTACCCTATACTATTCTTAAGATCAGTAGATAGTGCATAAAGATACATTACTAAATCATTTCATACATAACATGAACCATATCATTAATTAATATTACAGATCAGAGTTTACATAGACTACATCGGGCCAAGTTTACATAATGGGCCGATCAGGCCAAAGACTTACAATACAAAATTGAAAGTGGAATCATAGCAAAAGGGTGAGAGTGCATCTTACCATAGCCCAGTGACTCACTGGGGGTAAAAGGATGCCTTACTACTTTTCCAAAATTTGGATATTAGATGTGCACACTGTCACAAACAGAGTCGGCCAAACTAAGGTGAGAACTATACTACCAGAGAATATCCTATTCTCCACCATCTTCTCCTCCATCAACTCCTGGGCATCGTAGTATGAGTGGTGATATTGATCCACAAGTTCTAAGGTATTTTAGTGAGCAAGGGTGAGCACAACAATAGTGCTCCATGAGCCAACACAAAAAATGTAGTATTAATTATGCAAGGTTCAATAAAAGGTAGGCTCGGTTTTTTATTTGCTAAAGGCATTAGTTGAAAGATATAATAAGTAGGAAATTCCCTCAGACTTAGCATTGTTAACTAAACCATGTTTTACTTAAAGAGAATGAAAGTGTGCAATATTAATAGTAGTACAGGTTCCATCCACCTATTATATGGTTTTATCCGCCATATGCTAGTTTTTGTAACCAGGGTTACATCCACCCATAATCATCACTGAGCTACATCCACTCAGGGCAAACTAAATTCAGGGTTACATCCACTCGATGAGTTTTCATCCCATCCATAATGTTTTAGAAATAGATACTAACTCGAGAAAGTTCCCATGACTGCCCATGACCATGGGCATGATCATTCGAATAGTTTTACTCTCCTGAGGTTGTACACTTTACCCGCAAGACATGTGAATAAAGAAGATCACTATAAGGCCTTTACTTGGCCACACCCACTAAGATTTCCACCACTATGGGTCTACATCCACCCACTCCAAACGCCCTATCTTGCACCACGCGGAGGCTTAAATCCAACACTCATCTTGTGTTCCACCGGATGGCATAGCACACACTAGGTTGATGCAAATTAGTTGGTCATGTTATACCCATTACAGACTTGTGGATGCACTATTTTACCTTGAGTGGTTATCACAAGATTTAGTCCTTAAAGTTATCTGGGCGGTGCTACCACAAGCAACCCATTCTCATGCTATATCCACGCCAACATCTCTTACCATCAACAGATTGGTAAAGCAAGTTTTAGGGTTTTGAGAAACATAAAGTTAAGTTATCTTAAAACACTGGCCATTCCCCTCCAATTGCTACCTAAAACTAGTTTCATGATTGTAAATGATGATAGGGCAATTTAATGACCACAATTATCTACGCATGAGGCTTAGATACAAACTTATAGTTAGTATAGTTACCATTAGATTTCTAGGGTGACAAGGATTATATACTCAAATTATAAGGGGTGGGGTATAATAATACAATGTTGGGCGATTAAGATAGATCTTGAATTTTTTATGAATTTAGGAACAATTTCATTCAATTTGGAATTAAAATAAGTGAGCATGAGCCGTCCAAAGTTTAGATCAGACTAAATCCCAAAATAAATAGAGGAGAGAGAGTACCCCCTCACTAATAGGTGGGGTCCACTAATATTAATTTGATTTTCTATTTATTTCTTTATTGGAAAGCCACAAAGGCTAATAGGTGGGGTATCTAAGAGTAATCCCGAGACATAGTCAGCAGAAGGAAGCACAGTCTTGTCAAAAGAGCTATGCTAACCACTGTCATCGTGTGGTGAGCTTTGAGTAGGTGACTACGTCTA
Source organism: Dendrocalamus latiflorus (assembly GCA_017311315.1). Classification (NCBI taxonomy): domain Eukaryota; kingdom Viridiplantae; phylum Streptophyta; class Magnoliopsida; order Poales; family Poaceae; genus Dendrocalamus; species Dendrocalamus latiflorus. The sequence continues at coordinate 26,165,046 of CM029611.1, forward strand.
TCTCAAGGTCTCACCACTCTGTTGCATTTGCCATTTCCAAGTCCATGGAAAATTGGCACCCTGGTACATTGGGTGTACCAAATCGTTGCAAGGAAAGGTGAAGTGACATACCAACTGGAGCTACTACGTCAACATTCAGATGTGTGTTATGTCTTCCATGTCTGCTAGTGCAAGAAGTGCCTCTACACTCTGAGTGAGCTCACCCAATTGGATAACATTGATCTGCAACCTGACCTTTCTTACAAAGAACATCCAATCCACATTTAGAAAAAGCTAAGTGACGAACTCGCAACCGTACTATCAAGATGTTGAGCTTCGACGCTAGCTTCTTCCACTCCTTCTCATGAGCCATCATCACTTATAGAGTAATCAAAGTCAAAAAGAGAACTAAAGTAATTGAAGTCAAAAAGAGAACTAAAGTAATCGAAGTCAAAAAGAGAAGTATCATAATCAAAGTCGAAAAGAGAACTAAAGTAATTGAAGTCAAAAATAGAATTAAAGTAGTTGAACTCTAAAAGAAAACCATAGTAGTCAAACTTGAGGACGAAACCGTAGCAAGTGAAGTCGAACCCTTCAACCGCAATCGGGAGTCGAAATCTTCGACTACTATTGTTGTCAAAATCTTCTACTGCAACCATTGTCGAGTTCTTTGACTGCTATCATTGTTGAGATCTTCAATCACTATTATTGTCAAAATCTTTGACCGCGGCCGTAGTTGAGATCTTGGACTACTGCGGAAGTCAAGATCTCCAACCGCTTGTGTACTCGATAGTCGTAAACTATAGAACATAGCTGATAGTCGTAAACTATAGAATGTAGCCGATGGTCATAATCTGCAAAACATAGCTAATAGTTGTAACTTGCAGAACATAGTCGATAGTTGTAAATAGAGGAACATAGTCGATAGTCGTAAACTGCAGAACATAGTTGGTAGTCGGAAGCCTACAGAACCTAGTCAATAATTAGTAGTCATAAGCTGCAGTACCTGTTGATTATGACCACTCCTCAACCATGAGCATCAACTTCGACCACTTGCTCATGGGCGACTGCAACTGCTTCCGTATACGATCACGAGTGATGGTCATAAGGCAAGTTTCCCTTCGGACTGCTCCGATCGCATGCAAGTTGCCGATCGGACTAGTCCGAACATCCTCGACAATGATTGAACAGCCTGAACATCTCTTAACTCGATCAGACTGATCTGAACTTCTCCACTTCTTCCATCCCAGACGGTGATTTTGATAGCTACGAACTCCAAACATACTGATCTTTATTTTTAAATTTATCTAAAATCATGATCTTCTCGGTTGTACAAAAATATTTTAGTCTTATCTCTATTTATTTGGCTCTTATTAGCTTTTATCTAGGTTTTATCAGATGGATGACCCCACATCTGACAACGCTGAGAATGCATCGAAAACATTCTCTGAGCAATAGGAGCAAGGCAAGCCCCCCTTTAACCATGTTGATCCCAGTATGTCAATTATTGTATATTATTTGTAGAATCTATTATGCATGCATGATGTTCCATTAAAATAGCTAAACTATGGGTAATGGTAGTTACGACCACTCGTATGCATTATACCTCCTAGAAAATTTGATACCCTCACTGTTGTAACCTCTACGACATGGTTTAGACAATATATACTGTCAAAAATGGGAATACTACATCAATATATGGTCTAAATGCTTAGCCAAGCACTAGTTTTTGCTAAGCTTGATCTTTTGAATAAGTTTACACGTGGGCATGATGGTTTCAAAATGTTGGACTAGAGGGGGAACCTGTGTTACTTCGATACCAAATAAAATGAAAAAACCTAGTTTTTGGACACGGGTGAGTTATATGTTACACTATCAAACGTGATAGGGAATCTAGCACGAGAGGGAATCTCTCATGTACATAGGGGGGAGATTCTTGTCCGGGTCAATTAAGGACCAAACTTCATTGCAGCACATCTGAGTCACACCGTATGACCACATGTGCCATATGGGCTCTAGCATTTGCCTGATTAAGTTGTCTAGGTCTAGCCTTGTATTTTGGTAGCCATAGATGTAGTAAGGACGTTTCGGTTAGGTTTGCTTGTAGGGTCTCCCTTCACCAAGGTGTTGGGACCAAAGTTTGCTAATACAATGGTGAATGGCCATTTAGAGGTATACCTAAGTGAGGGTCTTTGCTTAGGGGTGTACCAAAGTGAGGATTCGAATGCTCTCCTAGGGGTGTACCTAAGAAGAGGTTCAACGTTCATTTAGGCTGGTGCAAGGTTAGGACTAGATGATCTAAAGTCTATAAGATAATCAATTTTCGTCACACGCCAAAGGAAGCATGCAATTGCCGATAGTATAATTGATTATCTTGTGTGGGTAAAGCTATACAACCTCTGCAAAGTACCAAAAACTATTTAAATAGCTATGTTCGTGGTCATGAGCAAGCATGGATGCAGCCACAATAGGTATAGTTTTCATTTTCAAATCTGTTTCACTAAACATATGGGATAGCATGAACGTCTAATCATGTGTCATTCCCATGGGTGGGAATTATGTGATATTCACAACCGAGGAGGGCTGCACATAGATTTTTCATAGCCGAGCAGGGCTGTGAAAGGTTTTGATCTACTATTATGAAAATTATATAAGTGTTATTTCATTACATGTCAAATGCTCTTTACAACATTCGTTGCAAATTAGTACATATCGATATTGCACATGAAATTTGCGTCATGCTGAAAATAACTTAGAATAGAGTCTCATCCTTTGATAGCCTTGTATATGTGTATAATTTTGCGATACACTACAAGTCTTACTGAGTACATAATGATTAGAGAATGAAGATTTCATGCCTGACGATGCTTGTTTCGCCCCTAACACCGGGAATTTGAAAGGGCTCTTGCTAGCGTTTGACTCTAGTCGGTTGCTTATGGGTTATGATGACAAATCACTGGATACTTTTATTATTAGGCTTCCACTGCATTTCATTCAATACTTTGATGTTTATTTCAGCCGATCGGACTTATGTGTATGTTGAGACCAAAATATGCAAATCCGGACTCTCTTGTGTATTCCGTACTAGTGCACATAGTGTAAACATAGGTGAAATGTGGACCATATCACGATTTACTAAAAAAGACTCAAATATTAAAAATTATCAGAGTTCCAACCTTATGACCAAATTACAGATAATAGCTTGAAAGGCTTAAGAAACTTGCAATAGAAAACAGAAAATAAGCGTAGTAGCCATTTGATATGCTCACAAGCAATCGACTAGGGAGCAAAGTTGTTGAAGTATCCTACTTCAGGTACCTCTTGCTGATATGGTTCTTCTTCTTCAATTGAGCAAATGTGGATATAGCCATAAGTACATAGAGTACTCAGCAAGTCGTTTGTAACAAGAATGCAATATAGTATGTAAGGCTTACCAAAGGATGGCTGAGAGGTTTTTTTGCAGAAAGAAATAATTTAAAGTAAATACAATAAATAGATTGAAAACGAACTTTGAAAATGATTAATAAGTAAATAATCATAGGAGTTGAGAGTAATCACATGTGAACTGACTATTTCACTCCAAGGAACCACCCGTAAACTACCATTCACATAATGAACCACCAGTGAATCAACCATTCACTTTCCAGACTTAACCCAACTAGATTTTTATGAAAACTCTACCCTCATGTAAAATCATAGAGCATTGTCCATGACTGGGGACACGGCTATTCGAATAGTTTTACATTTTGCAGAGGTTGCACAACTTTACCCACAAGACAAGATAATCTCATATTGCCACATGATTAACACACTTCCTTTAGTGTGTGGCGGAGAAATCATGACAAGGCATTTACAATGCTCAGTCTCAACTCAATTCTGCCACGCTAAGGTTTCACCATCCCAGCCTCCTCTTGCGCCTCATGGAAATCAGCAACCATGTTCATAACAACAGTCAAACTGAAATTGAAACATCGCAAATTAATCAGCCAGTTCTATCCCATCAAGACATGTGTTTGTACAGTAAGGCTCAGATCAATGGTACACAAAGTTAAGTCGTTAGACATTACCCAGGAGAAACTTCCATATCCCAATGCGTCTACAGCACATCCTTTACTACACGATCATTCACCCAAGTGAAAACCATTTTGTATCACCAACACCAATGACACAATAATGTCATGGCACACAAATTTTATAACAGTGGCTACAACCATGATTCAGTATCTCATTAAGTCAAAATTAATTATTTGATCACATGTGATGGTAAGCCCAACGTAACTACAAGCATGGCTAAGCAATTTAAACGTACAACCCATATAATAATTAGTATTGTATCACTAGATAAATACCCATCCTATGGTGACAATGGAATCATGGCATTTAAATTATCATGCAGGAATTAATCAAGTTAGTCATTAACTAACAATACAAAGGTTTTATAATAATATAGTGATGCATGATAATTAAAACACAAAATACATAATAAATTTGAAAACTGGGTTCAACATGATCAAAGAACACGACTTGGCTTGGCCTTTCTGTCGGGACCCCGGATTTTCGAACCCGAACCCTCTATGTATTACAGCACTAGTCCCAGATCAAAGCTAGTGCACACAGTTAAACAGAAATGATTCATATCCAACAACGCATTATTACAATTATAAAGAGTACTGACCAACAGGTCTCATTATTACAATTGAGGTTTCAAGACCTCGCACAATCATAAAACACAGTGGAAGCAAAACAAATTCAGTAGAGGCCCATCAATACGCCACAGGCAATTGACTGGGAAGCGCGACCTAGAACTCCTGGAATCCTTCGTCGAATCCTCCCACGAAGTAGTCGTATTCTCCTTCTTGGGCTTCGTATTCCTCTCAATATTATTTTTGAGTGTAGCACGTGAGTACATAAAGTACTCCGCAAGTCTTGGGAAAAATGCAATAGATGCAAGGCTTGACAAAGGAAGGCTATATGGTTCTTTGCACAAAGCAATGTTTTAATTCCAATTACTACTAATTATTTTCGAAGACATCAATTTAATAAAGTAAATGTTTTAACAGAACTATCATTAACTTTATAGTGAAGGTTCCATCTACCAACACTAGCTGACCAATCACAATTGATCAAGTTTAAAACTGCGGGTTCCATCCACCCTCTCTGGCTCCAACTGCCAGGATACCCTTCCAAGAGTTCCCACCACTCTCGGAAAACAAAACTTTGATTTTAAAACCAAAACCAAAAATCTATCATGTGCATGCATTCCTTGCCCACCCTTGACCGTGGGCACGGCTATTCGAATAGTTTGACACTCTGCAGAGGTTGTACAACTTTACCCCCAAGAGATAAATTATCTTAACAGTCGCCACGCTTCCTTTGGCATGAGACACAGATAGTTTATCACAAAGCCTTACCTCACTCTAGACTAGCTAGACACCACTCGCTGAGGTTTCACCGCAGAAGGAAGGAGGGGCGCGGGGAAGAGGGGATTCGGTCGTGCTGTCACTCGGGGCTTCCCAAACCGGGGAGAGCCGGGGAAGGCAAGGCCGGATCCGCGGGGAACTCGGTCGGCCGGCGAAGAAAGGAAAGGGAGGAGAGAAAGGAAGGTGGCGCTCCGCGGGAGGACGACGGGCCTGACAGGCGGGGCCCACGCGCAGTGAGAGAGGAGAGGGAAGGAGCAGGCGGTGCGGATGGAGCCGCGTGGCTGGGGAGGCGGATCCAACGGCGGGCGCGGTTAAGTGAGATGGAACGGTCGGATGACGAGCGGGGTGACGCGGCGCGCATCGGGTCGGCCACGCGTCGGCCCGAGGGGATGGGAAGGCGGGGTGGCTGACGAGCCTGGCCCGCTTGGCGGTGGGAGAGAGGAGGGGGCGGCCTGGATTGGGCCGAGCGGCGACGTGGGCAATCCTGGGCCGTCCACGCGTCTGCTGGAGGGCGGGGAGTTGGATTTAAATTTCAGAATTTGATTTTTATTTTCAGAAAAGGCTGGGAAATTATTTAGGCCTCAGAAAAATATGAAAATACCTCCAAAAATTCCAGAAAAATTCACAGAAGCTCCTGGACATATTTTGGACTAAATAAAATTATTTCCAACTAATGTTGGTATTTAATTTTCATACATTAAAATACTTTTTAAATTGCAACAATAGGTTTTAAATTCCAGAAAATCCAGAAAATCAGATAAAAGCCAAATAAAATCCAACTACTTTAAAATAATTAATTTGAATTTAAATTTTTCCAGAAAGCAAATTTTGGGATGTTACAAACCTACACCCCTTAGAGAGAATCTCGACCCCGAGATTCGGACGGACTGGGAAAAAGATTAGGGAACTCTGCTCTTAGATCCTCTTCACACTCCCAAGTCGCTTAGGACTCAGAATGGTTGCTCCACTGCACTTTATAGAACTTGATGATGTTGCTTCGCGTACGACGCTCTGCTTCCTCCAATATCTTGACTGGATACTCTGGGTTTGTTAAGTCCTCCTTCAAGTTCACTTCATCTAGAGGCATCTGTTCTTCTGGCACTCTGAGAGATTTCCTTAGCTGGGATACATGGAAGACGTCATGCACCTTTGACAACTGAGATGGAAGCTTAAGCTGGTAAGCAACTTCTCCCCTTTTTGCTGCAACAGGGAATGGTCCAATGAATCTAGGAGCAAGCTTTCCACTAACTCCAAAACGTCGCATACCCTTGAGAGGCGAAACTTTCAGATAAACATGATCTCCAGGTACAAACTCCAATGTTCTTCGACGATTGTCCGCATAGCTTTTCTGTCTGGTTTGAGCTGTTTTTAGTCTGTCCTGGATTAGGCGAACTTGTTCCTCTGCCTATTTCAACACATCTGGCCCAAACACTTGTCCTTCTCCTGCTTCTTTCCAATACAATGGTGTCCTGCATTTTCTGCCATACAAGGCTTCAAACGGAGACATTTGTAAGCTGGACTGATAACTATTGTTATAGGAAAACTCTGCATAGGGAAAACTTCGATCCCAATTAGTCTTGTCCGCTAAGACACAAGCTCTCAACATGCCTTCCAAAATTTGATTTACTCTTTCTGTTTGACCATCCGTCTGCGGATGATATGCTGTGCTGAAATTTAAGTTTGTGCCCAAGAGTCCATGTAGCTTCTGCCAAAATCTTGAAGTGAACTGAGATCCTCGATCTAACACAATCTTCCTTGGAACTCCATGTAAACACACTATTCTTGACATATACAACTCTGTGAGTCTATCCCCAGAGTATGTGGTCTTTACCGGAATGAAATGGGCGACTTTTGTCAGACGATCCACAATAACCCAAATTGAATCGTGCCCTGATTTTGTCCTTGGCAATCCTGTTATAAAATCCATACCAATTTCTTCCCATTTCCACTCGGGTATCTGTAATGGTTGTAAAAGTCCGGCAGGTCTCTGATGCTTAGCTTTAATCCACTGGCACACATCACAGAAAGCTGCATACTCTGCAATCTCTCTTTTCATACTTGACCACCAATACCTTTCTTTGAGATCTTGGTACATCTTTGTACTTCCAGGGTGAATTGAGTATCCAGATTCATGGGCTTCCTTCAGAATTAACTCTTTGATTTCTTTCTTTTCAGGTACAATGATTCTTTTCCCAAACCAGATGATACCTTCATCATCTTCTGAAAATCCTGGGGCTTTTCCTTTCTTCATGTTTTCTTTAATTTCCTTGACATACTTATCCTCTTTTTGAGCTGCCTTGATCTGGTCCCCTAGAGTTGGTTGAACCTCCAAAGTAGCCAGAAATCCTCCCTCCACTACTTCCAAGTTGAGCCGTTGGAATTCCTCTTGAAGTGTAGGCATACTATCCTTTATCCACAGCTTATTACAGTAACTCTTTCTGCTCAAAGCATCAGCCACTACATTGGCCTTTCCTGATGATAATGTATTCCAACATCATAATCCTTTATTAACTCAAGCCATCTCCTTTGCCTCATATTGAGATCGGGCTGGGTAAATATATACTTCAAACTTTTGTGATCCGTGTAGATCTCACAACGGTTACCGATCAAATAATGCCTCCATATTTTTAGAGCATGCACAACGGCAGCGAGCTCTAAATCATAGGTTGGATAGTTTTCTTCATGGGGTCGCAACTGCCTTGAAGCATAGGCTACCACCTTTCCCTCTTGCATCAGAACACAGCCTAGTCCTTGCCTTGATGCATCACAAAAGACTTCAAAATCCTTTCTAATATCCGGAAGTGTCAATATTGGTGCAGAAGTCAACCTCTTCTTTAGCTCTTGAAAACTATCCTCACACGATTTACTCCATTCAAACTTTCTTTTCCTTCTTTAGCAACTGGGTGAGAGGTCTTGCAAGCTTGGAGAATCCTTCAATAAAACGACGATAATAACCAGCCAATCCCAAGAAGCTTCTGATCTCAGATACTGACTTTGGTTGTGTCCAATTGAGCACATCATTTACTTTATGGGGATCTACGGACACTCCTCCTGCAGAAATCACATGACCCAGGAAGGCTACTTTCTTCAACCAAAACTCACACTTGCTAAATTTGGCATACAACTGGTTTTCTCTGAGCTTTTCCAAAACTATCCTCAAATGTTCTGCATGTTCTTCCTCATTCTTGGAGTATATCAAAATATCATCGATGAATACAACCACAAACTTATCCAAATATTCCATGAACACCTTATTCATCAGGTTCATAAAATATGCGGGTGCATTGGTTAGTCCAAAAGACATCACTGTATACTCATACAATCCATAACGAGTAGCAAATGTTGTCTTGGGTATGTCCTCTGGTCTTATCTTCAATTGGTGATATCCTGATCGAAGATCAATCTTGGAAAAGACACATGACCCTTTCAACTGATCAAACAGATCATCTTTTCGGGGCAAAGGGTACTTGTTCTTAATTGTCACATCATTCAAGGATCGATAATCCACACACATGCGAAGACCGCCATCCTTCTTCTTCACTAGAAGTACGGGTGCTCCCCAGGGTGACGTACTTGGTCATACAAAACCTTTCTCTTGCAGTTCCTGAACTTGCTTCTTAACTTCTGCCAAGTCATTTGCAGGCATACGATAAGGTCTCTTGGAGATTGGAGCTGTACCAGGTACTAGGTTGATGACAAACTCAATTTCCCTGTCTGGTGGCATTCCGGGTAAATCTTCAGGAAACACATCTGGATATTCACATACTATGGGCACCTTTTCCAAAGTCACTTCCTTCAAACTGTTCAATCCACACCTAACCTGGGAAGATGTGTTTGACTTATACCTTACTTGGATTCCATCCGAGTTGGTAATAGTAACAGCACGATCGGCACAATCTATCTGTCCTTTATACTTGGTTAACCAATCCATACCAAGTATGACATCTAGGCTCTTGGAATCTATTACAATAAGATTCGCTAAGAACTTTACTCCATTTATATTTACAGTTACGCTAGGGCAAACTGTGTTAGTCCTCATTTCCTTTCCAGGGGATTGGACTAGCATAGGGTTCTTAAGCAACCGCACATCCCAATTATATCTTTCTACAAAATCTTTTGACACAAAAGAATGCGAAGCTCCAGAATCAAATAATGCTGATGCAGGTACTGAGTTGACAAGAAACTTACCCAGAACTACGTCGGGTGCATCCTGGGCTGCCTCCGCAGTGACATGGTTAAGATGTCCTCTGCTCATTGCCTGCGGAGTCCTTGGAGTTTGTGGTGCCCCACGGCCTTGACTTGCAGTTGGAGCTCGTGCTGGTGTAGTTCCCAAGTTGAAACAAACTGGGGTCACAGCTGGGCGCTTCTGGGGACAGTTGCTGGCATAATGCCCCATGTTCTTGCAGTTGAAACACTGCACTCCTGCCGCTGAAGTCCTATTTTGCTGTGGTTGGCCACCATTGCCTGATTGGGGAGTTGTGGATTTGGACGAGGTCCAGCAAATGGAGTCCTTGGCACACTTGACTCTGAGGTTCTATGGAACTGGAGTGGATTGGGGTGAAATCATGAACTGCTTGCCCCTACTGAGCTTGAAACTTCCTCTTCCTTGTCTCATACAGCTGACACTGAGCATCTTCTTATATGAGGGCCTTGTTCACCATGTGCTAGAAGGTTGGGTAATCATGAGACACCAACTGCACTTTGAGGTTGGGATCAAGTCCTTGCATGAACCTCCAAATCTTGGTTGCCTCTGATGCGACATCTTCTGACGCATACCTGGACAGTTGAGTGAACTTGTTCAGGTATTTCGAAACGCTCAGGTTTCCTTGCTGCAGTTGATAAAATTCCCTCTTCTTCATTTCCATTATCCCCGTAGGAATATGCGCAGTGCGAAAAGCCTCAACAAACTCATCCCATGTGATGGTTTGTACATTTTGATGGGCGGCGCAGTAGTTTTCCCACCAATTGGCAGCAATTCCTTTGAGTTGGTGGGCAGCATACAACACCTTTTCGTGGTCATTGCACTGAGCTTAGTTCAACTTCCTCTCCACATCCTTGATCCAATCGTCTGCCTCCAACGGGTCCACTGATCCAGCAAACGTAGGAGGTCTTGTCCTCATAAATTCCCCCAATTTAGACTGGGGTGCTTGATTTGGTGCCTGCGGGGTTTGCTGCACCTGGTTCTGAGCAAGGGCCTGCAGAAGTTGCAGTTGCATGGCCATCATCTGCTCCAAGTTGGGCGCTTGAGCCGGAGGTGGTGGAATGTTGTTGTCCGGCTGATTGTTGGCGTCACGGCTGTTGCCAGGGTTGCTCCTTGTGTTCACCATCTGAAGCGGTTTCCAGGGTTAGCAAAAGGTAAGAGGGAACTAGCATAGGTAAGAGATTAGGGGAAACTAAATAACATCCCAAGCCAACACACAAGGAAGGAACAAGCAACCACTTAGGGAAAACATTCATTGAAATTAAGATAGTTTTATGAATGGCTGTACCACAAGTGCACATAGGCTTGGTACAATCCATCTAGCACACCAAAACGTAATAAAGCGTTCTAAGAACGTGGACATTTATTTGGATACTACTGACTCAGCCTACTACTAATCCTCCAAGAAGACGCGCTCCTCGGGGTCCTCCTTTGGGTCCTCCTCCGGATCCTCCTGTCGCTCATTCACATGGTGTCGCGAACAGTCACATTCTGCGGAGGCGCGAGGACGGTTACGACTGGAGGCAGTCGACCAGGAACGAGAGTGGGAACGGAAAAGTCTGCGTCTCTTGCTGGGTTCGCCGATGTCGATGTCGGGTAGAGGACTCGGACGTCGCACCTTCTTGCGTGCTGTGAGCCTGGTGCGGAGTCCCGAAAGTCGAGCCGGTGCCTGGTTGTTGGGGATGACAGCTGGTACGGGCGAGGACGGCGTATAGTCAGCTGTAGCGTGGAGACGTCCTAGCTCGAACTCTGCTGCCTGACTCTGGCGAAGCTGAGCATGAAGAGTGTTGGAGTGCTGGTAACTGGAAGTGAGCAGCATCCGCAGCTGTCCAATCTCCTCCAAGGCTCTAGCATAGGTGACTGCCATTGCCTGGGTGAGCTGCACCTGATGCGAAAGTCGAGGATCATCAGCTGGAATGTCAAAGGGCTCAGGGTACCTCTGTCCTGCTCGAGGTGTGATGAAGAAACAAAAGGGTGACTGATGAACAACTTCCTTGTGAAGATGGCACAAGTCAGCTATGGCGAGGCGGGCGGCGTCCTGGATAGCATCATAACAGCGGGTCCAGGGATGCTCGATGGAGTATGTGTGGGAGTTGAATTCCTCATCCCGTGCATACAGGAATACCTCCATCGTCCAAGAATCCCGGTCCAGGATCCGAGTCTTCCGCCCCCTAAACATAGGTGGCTGGCGATACTCCAGGCATTGCATAAGCTACCGAAGAAGGCTAGCAAATGCTCCAACACTCTCGCCATGAGAGTAGAAGTCCCATGACTTAGCGGAGGATGAACCGGCCATCTACATAGTTGAAAATAGAAAAGATTAGTAAAAATTTTAATAAGTGAATTTTTAAGAACAAGAATGAGATACTAAGTAAGAAAAGAGTAGAAGCAAAGAAGCTTATATATTTTTAATATACTCTTTTTATAAATATAAGTCCTTATGGTTTTACCATTCTAATCTAGGTCTCGTTCTACAGTCAAATTGGCTCTGATACCATCTCTGTCGGGACCCCGGATTTCCGAACACGGACCCTCTGTGTATTACAGCACTAATCCCAGATCAAAGCTAGTGCACATAGTTAAACAGAAATGATTCATATCCAACAACGCATTATTACAATTATAAAGAGTACTGACCAACAGGTCTCATTATTACAATTGAGGTTTCAAGACCTCGCACAATCATAAAACACAGCAGAAGCAAAATAAATTTAGTAGAGGCCCATCAATACGCCACAGGCAATTGACTGGGAAGCGCGACCTAGAACTCCTGGAATCCTTCGTCGAATCCACCCGCGAAGTAGTCGTATTCTCCTTCTTGGGCTTCGTATTCCTCTGAATATTATTTTTGAGTATAGCATGTGAGTACAAAAAGTACTCCGCAAGTCTTGGGGAAAATGCAATAGATGCAAGGCTTGACAAAGGAAGGCTATATGGTTCTTTTGCACAAAGCAATGTTTTAATTCCAATTACTACTAATTATTTTCGAAGGCATCAATTTAATAAAGTAAATATTTTAACAGAACTATCATTAACTTTATAGTGAAGGTTCCATCTACCAACACTAGCTGACCAATTACAATTGATCAAGTTTAAAACTGCGGGTTCCATCCACCCTCTCTGGCTCCAACTGCCAGGATACCCTTCCAAGAATTCCCTCCACTCTCGGAAAACAAAACTTTGATTTTAAAACCAAAACCAAAAATCTACCATGTGCATGCATTCCTTGCCCGCCCTTGACCGTGGGCACGGCTATTCGAATAGTTTGACACTCTGCAGAGGTTGTACAACTTTACCCCTAAGAGATAAATTATCTTAACAGTCGCCACGCTTCCTTTGGCTTGAGACACAGATAGTTTATCACAAAGCCTTTACCTCACTCTAGACTAGTTAGACACCACCCGCTGAGGTTTCACCGCAAAAGGAAGGAGGGGCGCGGGGAAGAGGGGATTCGGTCGTGCTGTCACTCGGGGCTTCCCAAACCGGGGAGAGCCGGGGAAGGCAAGGCCGGATCCGCGGGGAACTCGGTCGGCCGGTGAAGAAAGGAAAGGGAGGAGAGAAAGGAAGGTGGCGCTCCGCGGGAGGACGACGGGCCTGACAGGCGGGGCCCGCGCGCAGTGAGAGAGGAGAGGGAAGGAGCGGGCGGTGCGGATGGAGCCGCGTGGCCAGGGAGGCGGATCCAACGGCGGGCGCGGTTAAGTGAGATGGAACGGCCGGATGACGAGCGGGGTGACGCGGCGCGCATCGGGCCGGCCACGCGTCGGCCCGAGGGGAGGGGAAGGCGGGGGGTGGCTGACGGGTCTGGCCCGCTTGGCGGTGGGAGAGAGGAGGGGGCGGCCTGGATTGGGCCGAGCGGCGACGTGGGCGATCCTGGGCCGTCCACGCGTCGGTTGGAGGGAGGGGAGTTGGATTTTAATTTCAGAATTTGATTTTTTATTTTCAGAAAAGGCTAGGAAATTATTTAGGCCTCAGAAAAATATGAAAATACCTCCAAAAATTCCAGAAAAATTAACAGAAGCTCCTGGACATATTTTGGACTAAATAAAATTATTTTCAACTAATGTTGGTATTTAATTTTCATACTTTAAAATACTTTTTAAATTGCAAAAATAAAATAGGTTTTAAATTCTAGAAAATCCAGAAAATCAGATAAAAGCCAAATAAAATCCAACTACTTTAAAATAATTAATTTGAATTTAAATTTTTCCAGAAAGCAAATTTTGGGATGTTACACTTTCTCAGTTAATGACCCCTGATCTTCAAGTCTTGGTTTAGCTCCTTTGAAGATGTGACCAAATGAGAGAGAAAAAGAAATGAGGCATAAATAAAATCAAATAAAATTCAAATGAACTCCAAAAACCTAAAAACTAGAACCAAAATATAGTGCTCGATGTTAGATGAATTTACAAAAAAGAATCGGGTCAATCAGAGCTAGGACGAAGGAGAACAGACTCTTGGAATATTTAAATCTAAAGAAAAAACTAAAAATTCATAAATCCTACTGTGCTGTTGACTCAGTTCATGGGATAGTAGGTCTACGGTGAACTTGGCATATGGAACAGTGTACTGGGCGACTGGCTTGCTGATGTGGCACCTAGGGCTAACGTGGACGGCTTGCGTGGCTTGCTGACTCGACTTGGTTCATGGGTCTGCGGAATAGTGGCTGCTGACATGTTGGGCCCGGCTATCAGGGTAATGACGCGCGATGGTGTCAGTCTACGCAGAAGTTGAAGCGTCAGCTGAGCAGGTGAGGGGTGATGCGGCGGTGTGCGGCGCAAGGCGTCTCCTCGGCTGGCGAGGGGTGGCAGCTGGTCGACGTGAGGGTTGGGCTGCAGGGTGAGGCTCAACGGTGAGGGGTCGACGATGGAGAATAGTGGTAGAGCGACGGCGGCTTTCCATCAAAAGGTCGATGGCAGAAACGGCCGAAGACCCGGCGACTCGAGCTCAATAGTGAGGCAAGGACGTCGAGGGCGGCGGAGCGAGCGTTGGCTGGACGAGAGAACCGAGGGGGTGGCGTGACCTTTATATGTGCGGACGCCGTTGACCCCGACTTGGAGACGACAAAGAGTCCAGGACGAATGCGGACGGTAGTGGCGGTGTTCACAACGAAGATGGCGATGAACAGTGCACGAACTCACCGATGATTGATGCGTGGCTTGGTGAAAGATCGGACGACTGAGGTGTAGTGGGCCGGATGAACAGCAATGGCTTTGCCCAAATAGGTTTTGGGATTTTTGGGGATTTTCCTAATTTCAGAAATTCAACTGAATCCATTTGAGCTTTAGAAAATAGCAAATAAATCGAGAAAAAATTCAAACAATTCCAAAAAAATTCCTTGAAGCACAAGAAACCCAAATAAAATACTCTCGTCAATTATTGAAATTTAATTTAGGCATATTAAATCCTTTTAAGTCATAAAATTCTATGTAAGCTTTAATTAATTCAAGGATGATTCAAATGGTTATTTTTATTTTAAATGCTTCAAAAAGGCTCTGAAAATCAGAATGTTATAGTGTATGTACTCTTTTACGCCTCGCGCATATATATATATATATATATATATATATATATATATATATATATATATATATATATATATATATATATATATATATATATATATATATATATATATATGTATGTATGTATGTATGTATGTATGTATGTATGTATGTATGTATATATATATATGTATGTATATATATATATATATATATATGTATATATGTATATATATATATATGTATATATATATATATGTATATATATATGTATGTATGTATATATATATATATATGTATATGTATATGTATATATATGTATATACATCCCCTCTGTTGTTGTGAGCTATTTTGTGTATTGTATATAGATGTGATCTCAATGATGTGAATGTGTGTATTAACTACCATTTATGGACTAGTACGGAACACATGCGATGACCATGGGTGCTGCCGCGCCTAGGGTCGGACCCCACAACTTTAATATCAGAGCCATACTGACTGTAGGTTAATAGATTAAGTTATTTTTCCAAATACAACTTGTTTTAATTAAGGAGGACGAGCGACTAAAAACGATCAAGATGCCCATGAAACGAAGACTCGTATCCGGACACCATGTGATCGTTTTGCTGCCAAATTTCATTCATTAATTTTTGAGTAGCGAGTGGCAACTAGCATAATATACTATTCAAAGCATGCAATCCACTCGTTTCCGACATGATGAACCGTCTTGCAATAAAAAAAAGATAGCTAGTTTAGACGCAACGGCATCACGCTGCGCTAGTTAGTCCAAGGAGGACGGCACGCCATCCGTTGTCAACTCAATACATTCTTTTCTTATTATTATTACCACCCGTATCAAACCCGTACCAAGAACATATATATTCACAGGTACACCCGAAATCAATCACACCAACCGCTTCACTACAAGTCTACAACTCTCATTCATTCTCTAGTTTCCGGTTGCAAACTTGCAATATTGCGAGTAGCTAGCTGCTCATAGTTTTTATCCAATACCCATCACTAGCCCGCCTAGCTACTTCATTCTTAATGGCTTCCACCGTTCCGACCAGCAGCGGCAGCTGCCTCCACCCCTCCGCCTCCACCGGCCTCCCCACCCACACCTCTCACTCCATGTCCCCAACCGACGAGAGACGCCGCCGGCGCCGCTGTGGCTGCATCTGCCTCCTCGTTATCCTCGGCGTGCTCCTGCTCCTTGGCGTCACCCTCCTCGTCCTCTTCCTCACCGTGCTCCGCGTCCGCGACCCGACCACGCGCCTCGTCTCCACCCGCCTCATCGGAGCCGCCCCGAGCCTGACCCCTCCCGTCCAGCTCAACGTCACGCTGCTGCTGACCGTGGCCGTGCACAACCCCAACCGGGCATCCTTCTACTACGAGTCCGGCCACACCGACCTGTGGTACCGGGGCGCCCACATCGGCGACGGCGAGGTCGACCCCGGCTGCATCCCCAGCAAGGGGGACAGCACCGTGCAGATGGTGATGACGGTGCTGTCGGATAGCCTCGTGGCAGACATGACGCAGCTGATCAAGGACTTCGAGGCCGGGTCGGTGCCGCTGGACGCGAGCGCGAGGATCCCGGGGAGGGTGTCCGTCTTCCGGGGGGTGTTCAAGCTGCACGCGGTGGCCTACTCCGACTGCCACGTCGTCTTAGGCGTCCCGGAGATGAGCATCCGCAGCCAGGAGTGCCGCGACCACACCAAGCTCTGATCGTTTGTGATGCACGACGCCACGGAACGGATGAGTGAAAAGTACAGGTGGGTATTCGCAGTGCCATCGTAAGTCGATCGGTTTCATTTGGATGTGTCCGTCTAGCTAAATGACACATGCAAACTATGCTTCAATCCAAAAAACCAGATGCAATGCAATTATACAAATATACCGACAGTTAAAGGGACAAGTAGTGAGAATGTGAGACCGAGGATTCTGGAGTGATCTGATGAAGCATGATAGTTACTGTATTGATTTTATTTCCCTGGAGAGGGATGGTTACTTTGTATAGGGTTAACTAATTGTTGTATTTGCTTGTTGTTCCTGTACAGAAACAAAGTGGATATATACTTATACGATGTTGTTGTGCAGTGGTTGATCGTTTGTTTGATTATTCATTAGTAATAACATTCAGTTTCTCAGTTTTAGATTAACATTCTTCTTTTGCTAACATTTCTAGTTTTTTACGAACTTAGAAAACAATAAAGGTAAATTAAATATTTTTATAATAAAATAAAATTTGCCAACCCTGAAAATGAGCGCCTGGACACAGATTAGAGACAGGACACGGCCGGAGCAAAAGCATGACAAAGACTATGGATTGGAATAGTTATCTCTATGAAATCCAATGATGAAAGGCAAAATTGCTAAAACCACTTGGAAGTACGCAAGAGTTTGTGGCACTTCCCCTCTGCTAGTACGTGGTAGTTTGAAACTCCCGCTGCCGCTTGTTTCATGTGATTTCTGATGATGTGGCGAGGTGGTTTTCCAGCATGGCATAAGGGGCATATTAGGCACGACATAGGAGGATGCAAACTGTTTCCCTCGGCAACATATACTAGTAATAGTTAGGGGGTGTTTGGGACTGCTCCGCTTCACGTTTTTCAGCTCCGCTCCACGTTTTTTAGCCAAACGGTTTCAGCTCCACGCACCCTGTGTTAGAAAATGGCCCAATGAGCGAGGCCCATTTTCGCGAATCCCAAAGCATGCATGGTTAGTACCATATTGCTAAGGTAGGGGGAGGAAGACCAATTTATAAGGTGGAGTCCTCCCCACTCCTTGAATATGGAAAGAGATGGTATGAGGATCGCTCTGTCTAGTCACACACACGCGCACGCACGCGCGCGCGCGTACTCGCGTATTTTCGCGTGAAAATCGCGTGACTTGTGACTTGCGACGCGCGACCGTGTCGTGACGTGGCGCACCGCGTGGCAGACCAAGTCCATCTTTATTTTTGCTAAACTCTGCGCGCTCCACTATCTCCCTGATTGAATGAGATTCAAACAGTTGAATGAGGCAGTTACTACTCAATTTGCACTGCTTAATTTGTGATTTGATGAGGCAGTTACCAGTGCATAATTCTGTTTAAACGCAGCAGTTACTAGTTAGTAGTAACAGCAGCGCCCTTAAAAGGGCCTGGAGACGTCCAGGAAAAATAGAGAATTTTTGCACCTCCATTCTGTCTCTACTTTCTGCTCTGCGATCTTGTGCTGTGGTATTGTGCTGCAAGAACTTCGTCGACTCTTCTTCCCGGCGTGCACCGTGAAGAAGAGGAGCGGTATCTCCGGACCTTTGCTGTCGTGAAGACCTGCACGGGGGCGGCAATAAGGTTTCTGGGCAGCGCAACTGCGCGACCGCACACTGCACTGCGACACCTTCGTTCTGCACTGCGTCAAGCCTGCGCGGCTTCCTATTCTTCATCAGACTAACAAGTAAGTCGTTCGTGCGCACGTTTGACTTTGGCTCTGTATTGTTTTCTTGTGCAAAATCTGAAGTATGGTGAATAGCTTGCTGTTAGTTGTGAGTTTTGCATCATTAGTTTATTATTTCTGTCTCCTAATAAAACTTGGAATTAAAATATTGCCCACATTTCAAACATTCCAGAAACCTTATTGTGAATTTTGTTGCAATACAGAAATGGCTAATGCTTCTGATGCGATGAAACCTGAGAGGTTTTCTGGTCAGAACTTTCGTAGATGGCAGACTAGAGTCAAGTTTTGGCTCATGTCTTTGGGGCTATGGTGGGTTATCCACCCACAGTATCTTTTCAGCTTGTCAATCCACTGATTGGTGGGTTGATACTGGAGCTAATGTTCACGTATGTTCTGATATTTCCTTGTTTTCCTCTTATCAGGCAGCAGGGGCTTCCTCCGTCCTAATGGGAAACGGGTCGCATGCTTCTGTTCTTGGTGTTGGCACGGTGGATCTGAAGCTTACTTCAGGGAAAATTGTCCACTTGAAGAACGTACAGCATGCGCCTACAATAAAAAAGAACCTCGCTAGTGGTTCTCTCCTATGTAGGGATGGCTATAAGCTAGTTTTTGAGTCAAATAAAATTGTAATGTCTAAGTTCGGAAATTTTGTTGGTAAAGACTATGAGAGCGGAGGCTTGTTCCGCCTAAGTATCTTAGAGTCTTGTTATAATTTGAATGTTGCAACTGGTTCAAATAAATGTGAGGCAAATATTTGGCATTCTCGTTTCTGTCATATTGGTTTTGATAGTATTGCTAGAATGTCCAGATTAGATTTAATTCCAAAATGTGAAATTGTCAAAGGATCAAAGTGCCAGTCATGTGTGCAAGCAAAGCAACCTCGAAAACCTTTTAAGGGATTAGAGGATGAAAAGGACTTGGCACCTTTAGATCTTATTCATTCAGACTTGTGTGAAATGAATGGATTATTGACAAAAGGAGGCAAAAGATATTTTCTAACTTTTATTGATGATGCAACACGCTACTGCTATGTGTATTTGCTGAAAACTAAAGATGAAGCTTTAAACTACTTTAAAACTTATAAGGCCGAGGTTGAGAACCAACTAGAAAAGAAGATAAAAAGATTAAGGTCTGATCGTGGAGGAGAGTATGTCTCTCATGAATTCTCCCAATTCTGTTCTGAGCATGGAATAGTCCATGAATTTACACCACCATATTCACCCCAATCAAACGGGGTAGCTGAGAGGAAAAACCGGACACTGACAGATTTGGTTAATGCCATGTTAGAGAGTGCCGGTATGCCTAAGGCATGGTGGGGGGAAGCTATTTTAACAGCAACTTTCGTCCTAAACAGAGTAATCAATAAAATGAGTGAGATTACTCCGTATGAGGGATGGAAGGGGAGAAAACCTAATATTAATTTTCTGCGAACTTGGGGGTGTTTGGCAAAAGTCAATATACCATTGCAGAAAAAGAGAAAACTTGGACCAAAAACAGTCGATTGTATTTTTCTAGGATATGCACTAAACAGCCCGGCCTATAGATTTTTAGTAGTTAAATCAGAAACTCCTGAGATTATTGCAAATACAATAATGGAGTCTAGAGATGCTTCATTCTTTGAGAATATCTTTCCTATGAGAACAGCAGGCAGTACTTCACGAACAGAGAATGTTCAAACTGATAATATTGAAAATGAGAATAATCAAACTTCTGAACTTCCCACCATTTCTAAACCAATATGTGATATCCCTGAGGAGGATAACAATCTAGTCGCAGAAGCTCCTCGCAGGAGCAAGAGACAAAAGGTTGAGAAAACCTTTGGTGACGACTTTATTGTATACCTCGTGGATGATGTGCCAAAGACTCTTTCAGAGGCTTATGCATCTCATGATGCTGAGTATTGGAAAGAGGCAGTCCGTAGCGAGATGGATTCTATCATGGCTAATGGGACTTGGGAGATCACGGATCGTTCTATCGGGTGTAAACCTGTAGGATGTAAGTGGATCTTTAAAAAGAAACTAAGGCCTGATGGAACAATTGAGAAGTACAAGGCAAGACTTGTGGCCAAGGGTTACACCCAGAAAGAGGGAGAAGATTTCTTTGATACCTATTCTCCTGTCGCCAGATTAACTACCATCAGAGTGCTCCTTGCGTTAGCATCTTCTTATGGTCTACATGTTCATCAAATGGACGTGAAGACAGCTTTCCTTAATGGAGAGTTGGAGGAAGAAATCTATATGGATCAACCGGATGGTTTTGTGATTTCTGGACAGGAAAATAAAGTATGCAGATTATTAAAATCTTTGTATGGTCTAAAACAAGCACCAAAACAATGGCACGAAAAGTTTGACAAAACTTTAACATCCGCTGGCTTTGTTGTGAATGAAGCTGATAAATGTGTGTATTATCGTTATGGTGGGGGTCAAGGAGTTATCTTATGTCTGTATGTAGATGACATACTTATATTTGGAACAAATACTGCCTTAATTGACGAGGTCAAATCTTTTTTATCTCGGTGTTTTGATATGAAAGACTTGGGAGAGGCAGATGTTATTCTGAATATTAAATTGATCAAAAGTAAGGATGGGATTACTTTGAATCAATCCCATTATGCTGAGAAAATATTAAGCCGGTTTGGTTTTGAAAACTGTAAAGTTTCACCAACACCCTATGATGCGAGCATTAAGCTTCGAAAGAACCAGGGGTTAGGAAAAGATCAATTAAGATATTCACAAATTATTGGGTCACTAATGTATTTAGCTGGTGCCACAAGACCTGACATTTCATTTGCTGTGAGCAAATTAAGTCGGTTTACTTCTAACCCAGGAGATGATCACTGGGAGGCACTTGAAAGAGTGTTGCGCTACTTGAGAGGCACAACATCTTTTGGAATACATTATACTGGACATCCTTCTGTTTTAGAAGGATACAGTGACTCCAATTGGATCTCTGATGCGGATGAGATCAAAGCTACAAGTGGTTATGTATTCACTTTAGCTGGTGCTGCAGTTTCATGGAGGTCTTGCAAACAGACCATATTGACGAGGTCAACCATGGAAGCAGAACTAGTAGCACTTGATACAGCCACAGTTGAGGCTGAATGGCTGAGAGAACTTCTATTGGACTTGCCATTGGTTGAGAAACCAATACCTGCAATCCTGATGTACTGTGATAATCAAACAGTGTTGGCCAAAGTCACAAGTACAAAGGATAATATGAAGTCCTCTAGACATGTGAAGCGTAGGCTTAAATCTGTCAGAAAACTAAGAAACTCCGGAGTAATTGCTGTGAACTATATTAACACTGAGAAAAATCTGGCAGACCCTTTTACAAAGGGATTAGCACGGAAAGCGATTTCTGTTGCATCCATGGACATGGGAATGAGGCCCATATAAGTTGATGTGACGATGGCCCGATCTTCCGAGAGGTACTGATAAGTCGATTGTGGAGATCTCGACGTTGATGATCCAAAGGCTCCGACCAAAACAGATCGAACCCCTCGCAATCACTACACCACTGCTCCGTTGGTTATCAACCGTGCCGAGAAGGCTATCTCCTGCAAGCGAATCGAGAACACAAGCAAGAGAGTAAAAGATGCAATCTGAAATTGCGAATAATGTTTAAGTTCACAAGTTGGGGTTCCTCAAACCGAACATGCGGCGAAACTGCTAAGCAGAATAAACTCTTAAGAAAAACCCGAGGAAAACTAAAGGGGTGTGGCCTCCTTAAATAGGGGAGGGGGAAGCCACACTTATCTAATGAAAAGGGATGTGGTACTATTCCTAGTTACTGTTCACGCGCGTGTACTGTTCATGTGAACAGTACCGGCCCAAATAGCCCAAGTTACAAGGCCCTCGGCCCACTTTGAGTCGGACTGGAAAAGTGACGTGACTTGTTTCGCAGTTTCTGATCTGCTCGAGTGGAGTTTGGAGGTGAGACCAGATCCATCGGAAAGTAGACTCCAAGATCTTTCCAACGAGTACTCACGGGCCCCGAGAAGCCTTCTGGATCAAAAGTTATGGCCGTTTGAAGTTGGCTTGTCAAGCTGAATCCGAATTGATCTGGAGGCCGAATTGGATTCCAAAACCTGTCCAAGTTGAACCCTTGCTTCAATTGGTTCCAAAGTGATGTGGTGCTACAAATATATATATTTTCATCATTAGGTAGCATCATATTCTCATTTAAAATATGTTGAAGTTGAAGAAACGAATTCACCTTTAGTTCATTCTTGATATTGGCCGCTATGGTCATACGTGTTGGTGGCGTGGTCACATCATCCTCCCCTTCTTGATGGAAAACCGTCCTCGGTTTTAACATATGTGTAGTGTCACGTATTGCATGATCTTGATCATAAATCTTGGTGTATGATAACAAACGCAACAAACTCTCATTATGTAATATCATAAGTTCTTTATCAAATAAAGTAAAATCTCTTTGAAACGAGCTCACCTCATAATTTAAGGGATGCGTAGGAGCTCTTGTAATTGTAACAACAAGTAGAGCAAATATGGTTGTATCCATAGGGTTCATGTTCTTATCATCCTCCCCTTCTTGCAAACAAAGCCGTCCTCGGCTCTTGATAAGCTGAAAATATGATAACAAAGAAGCCAAGGTGTATGCATGGTATATGTATATGTCATCCATTTTAACAGTTTTTCGTTGTTGCACAATTAAGGTTATAAAACAGCAGCAATCATAAAAGCTAATTGTATTATTAACCCAAGAGTAATCATATAAGTTAATGAGCAATTCAAAATTTGTCACACAGTAATTGTTGCAACTTGTTTTGCAAATATAAGTGAGGAACAATCCAGCTATATAATCATATCTCAATCGAACAATAGCAAATTCATCTAGCCAGGGTGAAAAGATTTGTATGTTCTGCCATAATTCATCATCTTTATTCAGATTGTCTATACTAGATGGTGTAAAAAGAGTTGAATACATAGGCATTGGATGAGTACTAAATTTTACTTCCCTCTCACTTTGAACATGATTCAGCATACAAGAATTGTTGTTCCAAATAGCAAGTTTCAATTCATCCATGTGATCGCAAGTTATGCATATTCGATATACAAGAAATTGAGTTCCCACATCATAATCTCCAATCAAATTAAACTTATATCCAGGGGTGTAGGTACTAAATAAAAATTTCGAACATGCAAGTTCAGAAACTTTCTCCATAGCATGTGACAATTTCATAGGTATATCCAACATGATGTAACACAATGAATTAGCAGGAGAAATTCTAGTCAAAACTTCTTTATGTATTATTAATTTAACATGTGCAAAATTATGAGAATTTAGATCAGCACATGGTTTATTTAAGTCAACACAAGGAATATCAAAAGATTGCACTACAACAGGTATATACTCACAAGGTTGCTCTATGTCTTGTTGTAGCACCAAATCAATACCGTGAGCGATGATAGTACCATGTTCTTTACCTTTTTGGGTCTCCTCAGATGATGTAAGTGCATCCATCTCCTTATCTTCATTCTCAACCAATGGGGTCAGTGATTCAATCAGCTCATGCTCTTCTTTGGCATGGTTCTCAACTACCTGCAAGTTGTTAGTCACAGAAAATGGCACAAACACATGTTTGTTCTCATGTTCATCACCACTACCTGCAAGGTTAGCTGCAAGAGCATATTCATCCTCAACATCACTTGGGCAATCTCTCATGACGTGGCCCATCCCTTTACAACGGTGGCACACAATGCCCGTCGTACGGCCCGTGGAAGCAACCGATGAAGAGCTCTTTGCTGGTGCTTGCACACTAGTAGATTTGCTCGCCTCGGGTGCTCGTGATGGTGGTGGCAGTGCTGCTGAACGCGCCCTACTCACAGAGGGGGCAGCAGCTCGAAAAACAGGAGGTGGGGCTGTCTTGGGTTGCTCCTGTGTTGGTCTCGATGTAGACGTACCTCCAAAATTGCTCCTTGTCCTTTGTTGTCTACCCTGCAATTCTTTCTCTACCAAACAAGCAAGCTGGAACAATCTATTGATATCATTATACTCTTTGTAATCAATTATGTCCTGAATTTCACGCCTTAATCCCCCATAAAAACGAGCCATCTTATCTTCCTCATCCTCTTCAACATTACAACGCAGCATGCCTATTTGCAGTTCTTGATAATATTTCTCAACAGATCTATTACCTTGGTCTAAGCGCTGCAATTTCTTACGCATTTCACGTTTAAAAGCAGGAGGAACAAATCTAGCACGCATAGCTACCTTCAATCTATCCCATGTATCAGGGGCTAAGCCAGAATTAACTACTTGAGTCCACCAAATGATAGCGAAATCTTTAAATTCACTAGTAGCTTGTCTGACTCTATGCACTTCAGGAACTAGATGGGCATTAAATTTTTGTTCAACTGTCATCTCCCAATCTAGATAAGTTTCAGCATCATAGGTACCCGCAAAAGATGGTATGGAAAATTTAACTTTAGCAAACGGGTCATCATGAACATGAGCATTGTGATACTGAAAATTATTGTTACCTCCCATACCATGACGGTTCTGATGAGGATGGTGTCGTGGCCGTGCAGCACCGGCGTCACGGTTTTGTCTCTCATTATCATCTCCCTCCTCATGATCTTGGCCTCCATTGTTTGGTGGCCGATTCACCATTCTTTCAAGGCGTGTAGTGAGTGTTGCAATGCTCTCATTGATGGAAAGTTGCATTGTATCCATCTTCCTATCGATGTCATCAGTAATGGCAGCGCGTTGTTCATCCAAAAGCGTCATGAGCTCTCCCTTTAAAACACACTCTTGCGCATCAGACGTCTCACCTGCCATGGTTAGTAGCAAACAAAAGACAACACAAAGGTATTATCCCTATCAACTACTAGGTGGCGAGAAGTAGAATCACACACTCTCAAGCGTCTTATCACACTCTTACAAGTGTTCTTACCAATGTAGCAGGTGGTACAACCGGTGGCTGGTTCGTGACACCGTGTCGAGCGTGGGTACGATTGCAAGAGGGAACCTGTTCTGATCAAGAGTAGGTGTAGCTTGGAAGGCACAATATGGTAGCAATGGAGAACAATCAGTTCATTTCAGAATTGCATAGAATTGAATTATAGTTCGTATCTAGCACTTAGCCTATGTTGCTGATCAACCAAGGATGGAAGAAGGCTAAGAATAAGTGTATGGCAAAGTGTAGGAGCGGTAAATACAAGATAATTCAATCCAATTCAATCTGGAATTGAAGAACACAAGGATTGACCCAAAACTGAAAACTTCAGATTTCTGTCCACTGGACAGCACGTTGGTAATTCGGCCGTAACTTTTTGTCAGATGCCTCTTTTTCACTGATTCTTTTTTTTTACTATTTTCTGACGGCTTTTTCTACAGATTTTGTTTTGGGGCCAACTTCTGAATCCCAACACAGAAATTCGCACAAAAATCACAACTGCTGACTATTGCAGATTCAGAACAGATAATTGGGTCAACTTTCACCGCACATATCTCTTAACTGCCTGGCTGGAATGACGTGAAATTTTACAGATAGATGGATAAGGAATTTTTGAATCTAATGGAGGTGGTCCCACTCAAAAATAATCTCGGAATCAAAAGATATGATGTTTTTGGTGGCGGCTGCAGAGGAAGGAAAAATCAGCCGAAATTGGAAATTAGGGTTTGGGGTGGGGAATTTTTTTTTGTTTGGATTTTCAATGGAACAAAGATATGACCAGCAACTAGACAATACTATGACGGACACAAATTCAATTTAGCAAACCAAAACTAACAGATTGAAAGGCACAACGGGGTTTGGACAGCGGAAATTAACTCTTTTTGTGGGGCAATTTTTTTTTCTGGACTATAGGAAATAAAAACCAATCTACTAACTAGGGATACAAGAATTACCTCACGGGCAACCGTTGCTCTGATACCAACTGATTTGACGATGGCCCGATCTTCCGAGAGGTACTGATAAGTCGATTGTGGAGATCTCGACGTTGATGATCCAAAGGCTCCGACCAAAACAGATCGAACCCCTCGCAATCACTACACCACTGCTCCGTTGGTTATCAACCGTGCCGAACACGATTGACCTCGCCAAGAAGGCTATCTCCTGCAAGCGAATCGAGAACACAAGCAAGAGAGTAAAAGATGCAATCTGAAATTGCGAATAATGTTTAAGTTCACAAGTTGGGGTTCCTCAAACCGAACATGCGGCGAAACTGCTAAGCAGAATAAACTCTTAAGAAAAACCCGAGGAAAACTAAAGGGGTGCGACCTCCTTAAATAGGAGTGGGGGAGGCCGCACTTATCTAACAAAAGGGGAACTACGGGGCTTGGGAAAACCTCCAGGGTTGACTTGGAAAGTTGGACGGTTAGCTGCTGGCCTGAAGCTGCTTGATTGAGGCTTGAAGTTGCTAGAGTGCGGCTTGAACTGCCCAACCTGAGGTGGGGTACTACGGGGCTTGGGAAAACCTCCAGGGTTAGCCTTTTGCGAGGTCATCCTTCTCTTCCGGTTTTCCATCTCTACAAACTTGCCCTCCTGGCGATGGCTTTGCTAACCAACTGATGGAAGTCTGCATAGTCACTTGATATCAACTGGACAGAAATATTGTCATTCAGGCCCTCCAAAAATCTTTCTTGCTTGGCTTCATCGGTAGCCACATCTTCTGGTGCATAGCGCGCCAATTGATTGAACTTTTGCAGGTACTCATTCACTGTGCGGCTTCCTTGACGCAGAGCTCTGAATTCCTTCTTCTTCAGGGTAATGGTGCCAGTTGGAATATGAGCCTTGCGGAAACTCTGATCAAACTCATTCCATGAAATGGCTTGAGGGTTGGTATGAGAAGCAATCAGGGTATCCCACCACTCGGATGCAGGTCCATTTAGCTGGTGAGCGGCAAACAAGACCCTTTCTCGGTCAGTGCATTGCAGAATATCCAACTTCTTGCCAATCGCGCGAAGCCAATCATCAGCATCCATTGGCTCGGCACTACTTGAGAAGGTTGGAGGCCTTATCCTCAAAAATTCCGACATCCGGTTTTGAGGAGCTTGAGCTGGTGGCTGAGGAGCATGCTGAGCAGGGTTGTTGATAGCTTGAGCTAACAGTTGAATCAACTGATTTTGATTTGCCATCATTTGAGCCCAGTCTGGTCCAGCTGCTGGCGGAGGAGGAAGGATGGGGGCAGACTGACTTCCTTGCGCTCCGGTGTCGTTGGCGCTGTCGTTGACATTTCTCCTTGTGTTCACCATCTGTCAGACTCTTCCAGATTTTAGAGGAAAGAGAGAGAGGACTAGGAGAAGGTCTATGTAACATTCCCACCACGAAACAAGAAACACAACAAAACTCAAGGAACAACCAACCATAATATTTTATTGAATATAACCTTGAGGCTGTTGACAAAGGAATAACAGCTCACAAGTATCGTTCTATAACTTTAAACTTTAAACTATGGTTTCTATGGCTGGTGCTACTACTAGTGGAAGGCTGGATTTTAAGCTTCTTTGGGGGTGGTCCTGTAACAGAAGAACCCTCATCTTCTACACGATACTTGGCTAATTCCTCTTCTGCTTCGCGGAGTCGCTGCGCCATGAGACTCAACTCCTTCAAGGTGTCTTGGTACACATAGTCCAAGGACTTGGTGTACTCCACCTGCTGAACGAGCCGAGGGTTACTCTCAAATTCTGTCGAGGAGAAGACGCTGTCCGTTGAAGAAGGTGTCCCGGGGTAGAGGAGCATCAAAGGTGTGACATGCTTCCTCATCTCCCATGTTGGCGTAGATCAACACTTCCACTCTCCAACGTTCTTGATCTCCATAGGTTTCCAAACATCCTTGGTACACGGGGCGTGCCGTAACACCCAGCTCTTGAAGAAGATCCCAAAGGCGGTCAGCTAGGTGTCCAGCTAAGATTCCACGGGTGACTTGGGTAGGACGTTCAGCCATCTATAATTTTGAAAAAGAAAAGGAGTTAGTCATCAATTATGCGTATTTATATTTTTAAAAGAAAAGAATAGACAAGTGAAAGAATAAAGAAGATAAGAGGTAGAAGGATTTTTAAAATGTTCTTATTATATATATATATTTTTAGAAAATAAATCCTTAAGGTCATCCATTCTATTCTACCTACGGTCACGTCTTAGGGTCAACATGCTCTGATACCATCTCTGTCGGGACCCGGAGCAACAACTCCAGAACCCTCTGTGTTATTCGCACTATCCCAGGAAAAGCTAGTGCACACAGACTGAACAGTGATACATATCATGCATGATAACCAAACTTTATTATAAAGCGATAGTACGGGCCTTAAGGCCAAATTTACAATAAGGTGGCTTCATGGCCAAACATGAAATAATCAGCGGAAGGTAAATAAGAGGAGCAGCCCATCCTGCCTTCCCACAAGGCGAATTGACTGTAAGACGTGGCCTATTCGTCGCAATCCTCAACATAGTTGACGTCGTCGTACTCTGGCAACATTGTTTATAGCAAGGTGAGCACATAAAGTACTCCACAAGTTACACCAGGAGATATAACAGATTTGATGCATGCATAAGGGGTTACAAAGGAAGGCATAATGTGGTTCATTTGCATAAACAGCATTATTGAATTAAATACAATAACGTAAGTGCAAAAGCTGAATTTGATACAATATATAAAATCCAGATTTAACAAAATAATAACGTTAGTGCAGGCAACAACCTAACACTAACCTATCCACGGGTATCCCACCCGGACCATCTTTCCAAAAGTTTCACAAATTTCCATAAACCAAATTTTATTAAAACTGAAGTCTAATCCGTGAAAAACCATACTAAGCATGTCCTTGACCGTGGACACAGCTATCCAGGATAGTTTGTTACTCTGCAGAGGTGTACAACTTTACCCACAAGACATGTCCCCCGTTTTGCCACCGGATTAACACACTTCCTTAGGTGTGCGGCCGAGGAGATCATGACAAAGCTGTTCCAATGTTCCATTACCAAATTAGCTACGCCGCCACTAAGGTTTCACCACAACATGAATCCACATGTTGGAGCCCCCTCTTGTGCCATGTGAGACTTCTCATGGCCTACGCCACGCTCACATTCAGCCTATAGCGAAACTAAAATGGAACTTCACAAATTACTTAGCCAGATCTGTCCCATACCAGACTTGTGGTAGTACGGTGTGACTTTGTAATAGTATTTCACAGGCCGGTCCTTAACTGACTTAGGCACCAACCACATACCCCTTGTGCCTGGCAATCAACATTGTGTCACCAAACAACAATGCACACCAGCAGGCACCCACCACTCTAACCATTAGCCTAAGTCTAAACCAAGTTTTCGTATTTTGTTTGAAAATATTTCACAATCATTCTTGACCCACCAAAGTCAAGAACACACTCGAAAACTTTATCATTTTATGTGAAACAATTCTTTCCACCCGAATTATTCTAAGCATGGCTAAGCAATTCCATAAAATGTTCTAGTCAATACTAATGTACCAACTAGGTTTTCATCTATGGTGACAAGGTATGTTCGTTCAATTTCAAGATTGGCCATACACAAAGGAATTGGGTATAACTAGAGTTTAAACCGAATTTAAACTAGATTGAATAAAAGTACGCATGCATATTAATTTAAAAACAACATAATAATTTAAATTACTGGGATCAACATGGTCAAAGGTGTAACTTGCCTTGCTCAAAGTCTTGCTGCGATTCGTCGAAGAAATACTCTCCGGATTCGTCGTAATCTATACGCAAAGAGCCAAAAGAAAATTCAAAAAAAATTCAAATAAAATCCAAAAATTAAAAAAGAGTCCAGAAATGGGTAGTTTAGGATTTTAGAAAAATTTAGAAATTTGAACGAGTTAAATCGGAGTTAAAATGAAGAAGTTATGGCCTTCGGAAGTTCTCACGACCACGGCAAACGTGATCGGGCGGAGCTACGACCACGGCAAATGCGATCGGCGGAGCTACGACCACGTAGTCGACTTACGACCACATGGAAGGTTTACGACTACGCAGGGAAATTACGACTACGGCCACAGACCAGTCTACGACTACGACTACACTGAGAACCTACGACTTCGACTACCAGAGAAAACTTACGACTTCGAGTACACAGAGAACCTACGACTTCGACTACCAGAGAAAACTTACGACTACACGGATCTACGACCACACGGAAGGGTGTTACCTTCGGAAACTGGTTGGCCGCGGGGTGGTCGGAGGGAATCAGGCAGAGTGGCCGGAGACGACGGATGGTCGTAGAGGTTCGGTTACGAGTGGAGACGGTCGGACGACGAGAAGAAGCGGCAGCGCTCGAGTCTTCGGCAACAACGGGGCTCCGGTGGCGGCGTCGCTCGGCGGAGAGGGGAATGGTGGTCGCCGGCGCTTGGGGATCACGAAGGCGTCGTCGGCGAGGCGCGGAAGAGACCAGGGCGGCGCCAATTCCTCGCCGGAGCTCGCACGGCGGCGGACGAGGAAGCACGGGTCGGGGCCGATTCGGTTCAGGGCGGAGGGGGAAAGAGGTGGCGGCGCACGGGAAGGCGAAGGAGGGGATAATGGGCTCGGGAAGGAGCTTTATAGGGCAGGGACGGAGGTAACGGGCTCGCCGGAGTTAAGGACTTTAGAAACAGTCGCATAACGGCGAGAGGCTTTAAGCCGACAGATAACGGACGGAGGTGGGGCGGTTACTAGCGCGCGAGCTTAAGGGCCAATAATGGCTTCGGTTGCCGGCCGAGGGAAGAAGTAACCGAAGCTTTTAAAGCTCGGATGGGGTGTTAATGGAGGCCGGCCGGTTGGGGAAGAAGGGAAGAAGGAAACTTCTAAATTTCTTTTTAATTTCCAGAAGTAAATTCTCAAGAGTTAAACAAAACTTAGGGAGGCTTAAGAAAAGAAAAAAAAATAAACTTTTTTTTTGCTTTAATAAAATATTTTAAATACATTTTCTTGCCTTAGATTTTGAAATAAAATCCAGATAAATCCAATTAAACTCCAGAAAAACAAATAAATTGCAAATAAAATTTTTGGGATGTTACAAACCTACCCCCCTTAAGGAAATCTCGCCCTCGAGATTTGAACTAGCTAGCAAAGAGATGGGGATGGTTGGCTTTCAGATCTTCTTCTCGCTCCCAAGTTGCTTCGTCTTCGGTGTGATTGCTCCATTGAACTCTGCAGAATCTGATAGTCTTTCTTCTGGTCTGGCGCTCGGCTGTCTCAAGAATCTTGATCGGTTGCTCTTGATAGGTGAGATCCTCTTGAAGATCAAGGGCTTCTAGGTCTGCTTGTTCTGCGGGCACTCTGAGACATTTCTTCAGCTGAGAGACGTGAAAGACGTTGTGCACACCCGACATGCTTGGCGGCAAATCCAACTGGTATGCAACTTCTCCCTTGCGGCTTGAGATCTTGAATGGCCCAACAAATCTTGGTGCAAGCTTTCCCCTGGCTTGGAATCTTCTGACTCCTCTGAGCGGAGATACTCTGAGATACACATAGTCCCCAACTTCGAAAGTCAGGTCTCGACGACGATTATCGGCATAACTTTTCTGCCTGGATTGAGCTATCTTCAATCTGTCTTTGATCTTCCTCACTTTCTCTTCAGCATCTTGAAGTAAGGTTGGTCCCGCATCTTGGAATTCTCCAGACTGTTCCCAATGCAAGGGTGTTCTGCACTTCCTACCATACAGTGCTTCAAAAGGTGCCATCTGCAGACTTGTCTGATAACTGTTGTTGTAAGAGAACTTAGCATAGGGCAATGAGCGATCCCAACTATTTCCAAAATCCAGAGCACATGCTCTCAACATATCCTCTAGCACTTGATTTACTCGCTCCGTTTGGCCATCTGTTTGGGGATGATAAGCTGTACTGAAATTAAGCTTACTTCCTAACTCTTCATGAAGTTTCTGCCAAAACTTGGATGTGAACTGACTACCTCTGTCCGATACTATCTTTTTCGGAACTCCATGCAAACATACAATTCTAGCCATGTAAATCTCAGCTAACTTACTTCCAGAGTAAGTAGTCTTGACTGGGATGAAATGGGCTACTTTGGTCAACCGGTCAATAACCACCCAGATTGAGTCATAGCCGGATTGAGTCCTAGGGAGTCCGGTTATGAAGTCCATACCAATCTCTTCCCATTTCCAATCTGGTATTGGTAGGGGTTGCAAAAGTCCTGCAGGTTTCTGATGCTCCGCCTTGACTTTCTGGCAGGTATCACAAGCTTCAACAAACTGTGCAATTTCCCTTTTCATACTGACCCACCAGTATCTTTCCTTAAGGTCTTGGTACATCTTGGTACGACCTGGATGAATTGAGTATGGAGTTTCATGGGCTTCTTGCAAAATCGTTTTCTTGATCTCTTGATTATTGGGCACACAAATACGGTTTTCAAACCAAACAGTTCCATTCTCATCTTCACTGAATCCTGGCGTTTTGCCTCTTCTCATATTTTTCTTGATTTCTTGAATATCTTCATCCACCTTTTGGGCTTCCATGATTTGATCAGGTAAAGTAGGTTGAATCTCTAGAGTTGAGAGAAAACTTTGATTCACTGGTTTTATACTTAGACGGGAGATTCCTTCCTGAAGTCGAATCTGATCTTCTTTTGACAACACACTGTTTGCATAAGTCCTTCTGCTTAGCGCATCTGCCACAACATTTGCTTTGCCGGGATGATAATGAATTCCAATATTATAATCCTTGATCAACTCTAACCATCTGCGCTGCCTTAGGTTGAGTTCTGCTTGAGTGAAAATGTATTTCAAACTCTTGTGATCCGTGTATACTTCACAACGATTACCGATGAGGTAATGACGCCAGATCTTCAAAGCATGCACTACGGCTGCTAATTCCAAATCATGAGTAGGATAATTGCACTCATGTGGTCTTAGCTGGCGGGATGCATAGGCTACCACTCTGCCTTCTTGCATAAGAACACATCCCAAACCTTGACGAGAGGCGTCACAGAAAACTTCAAAATCCTTATGCACATCGGGTAGTATAAGCACTGGGGCTGAAACTAGCTTATTCTTGAGAGTCTGGAAACTCTGCTCGCAGGCTTTCGTCCAATCAAACTTCTTTTCTTTCTTCAGAAGCTGAGTCATGGGCTTGGCTAACTCTGAAAATCCTACTATGAAGCGGCGATAGTAACCAGCAAGTCCAAGGAAACTTCTGACTTTTGTTACTGACTTGGGTGACTGCCATTCCATTACGGCTTGCACTTTGGAGGGATCCACTGCAATTCCTTCAGCTGTCACAATATGACCAAGAAAAGCAACCTCCTTTAGCCAAAATTCGCATTTACTGAATTTGGCATAAAGCTGATGCTCTCTAAGCTTTCCCAGGATTATCCGAAGATGATTCTCATGCTCTTCTTCATCCTTGGAATAGATAAGAATGTCATCTATGAAGATTACAACAAACTTATCTAAATACTCCATGAATACACTATGCATCATGTTCATGAAGTAAGCAGGCGCATTTGTTAGTCCAAAGGACATGACAGTGAACTCATAATGCCCATAACGGGTAGAAAATGCAGTTTTAGGGATATCTTCCGCACGGATCTTCAACTGGTGATATCCTGATCTCAAATCTATCTTGGAGAAGACACTGGCTCCCTTCAGTTGATCGAACAGATCATCGATCCTGGGCAACGGGTACTTGTTCTTGATAGTAACCTCATTAAGCGCTCTGTAATCTACACACATTCTCATGCTTCCATCCTTTTTCTTGACGAACAAAACAGGTGCACCCCAAGGTGAAGAACTGGGTCGAATATACCCTTTATCCTCCAATTCTTGAATCTGTTTCTTCAACTCGGCTAACTCATTAGCTGGCATACGGTAAGGTCTCTTGGATATTGGGGCAGTGCCGGGGACTAGGTCAATCACAAACTCGATTTCCCTATCTGGTGGCATCCCTGGTAAATCCTCCGGAAATACATCTGGGTATTCCCGTACTACTGGTACTTCTTCTTGCACTTGAAGATGAGTGAGAACACATTCTCCTTCTGCAGGGGTTTCAGGGGAAAACTTTACTTCTACTCCTTGATCATTGGTGAGGGTTATGGATCGGGTAGCACAATTAATCTGACCATTGTTCTTGGCTAACCAGTTCATGCCAAGAATTACATCCAATCCCTGAGATTCCAACACTATTAAGTCCGCTAGGAACAGAACCCCATTTATGATTAACTCTATTCTCGGACACAAGGTCCTTGTTCTCATTTCCGCTCCAGGGGAGAGAACTAACATGGGTGTACTAAGAGAAACCATACCTAACCCATTCTTAACCACAAAATCCAAGGAAATAAAAGAATGGGAAGCTCCGGAATCAAAAAGAACTGAAGCTGGTACTGAGTTTACAAGGAACATACCCAGTACGACGTCTGGTGCAGCCTGGGCTTCTTCTGCGGTGATGTGGTTCACACGTCCTTTAACATAGTTTTCTGGCTTCTTGAACTGCTGACCTTGATTCTGACCTCCCGAAGTATTAGCTGCAGCTTGAAGCTTCTTAGGGCAAGACTTGGCATAATGCCCTGTTTCCTTGCAATAGAAACAGGTCACTCCATCAGATGTAGTAGTGTTCTTCTGAACTTGACCACCAGTAGGAGGAACAGAAACTGCCTGATATTTGGGGCGGTTGACTTGGAAAGTTGGACGGTTAGCTGCTGGCCTGAAGCTGCTTGATTGAGGCTTGAAGTTGCTAGAGTGCGGCTTGAACTGCCCAACCTGAGGTGGGGTACTACGGGGCTTGGGAAAACCTCCAGGGTTAGCCTTTTGCGAGGTCATCCTTCTCTTCCGGTTTTCCATCTCTACAAACTTGCCCTCCTGGCGATGGCTTTGCTAACCAACTGATGGAAGTCTGCATAGTCACTTGATATCAACTGGACAGAAATATTGTCATTCAGGCCCTCCAAAAATCTTTCTTGCTTGGCTTCATCGGTAGCCACATCTTCTGGTGCATAGCGCGCCAATTGATTGAACTTTTGCAGGTACTCATTCACTGTGCGGCTTCCTTGACGCAGAGCTCTGAATTCCTTCTTCTTCAGGGTAATGGTGCCAGTTGGAATATGAGCCTTGCGGAAACTCTGATCAAACTCATTCCATGAAATGGCTTGAGGGTTGGTATGAGAAGCAATCAGGGTATCCCACCACTCGGATGCAGGTCCATTTAGCTGGTGAGCGGCAAACAAGACCCTTTCTCGGTCAGTGCATTGCAGAATATCCAACTTCTTGCCAATCGCGTGAAGCCAATCATCAGCATCCATTGGCTCGGCACTACTTGAGAAGGTTGGAGGCCTTATCCTCAAAAATTCCGACATCCGGTTTTGAGGAGCTTGAGCTGGTGGCTGAGGAGCATGCTGAGCAGGGTTGTTGATAGCTTGAGCTAACAGTTGAATCAACTGATTTTGATTTGCCATCATTTGAGCCCAGTCTGGTCCAGCTGCTGGCGGAGGAGGAAGGATGGGGGCACCCACCACTCTAACCATTAGCCTAAGTCTAAACCAAGTTTTCGTATTTTGTTTGAAAATATTTCACAATCATTCTTGACCCACCAAAGTCAAGAACACACTCGAAAACTTTATCATTTTATGTGAAACAATTCTTTCCACCCGAATTATTCTAAGCATGGCTAAGCAATTCCATAAAATGTTCTAGTCAATACTAATGTACCAACTAGGTTTTCATCTATGGTGACAAGGTATGTTCGTTCAATTTCAAGATTGGCCATACACAAAGGAATTGGGTATAACTAGAGTTTAAACCGAATTTAAACTAGATTGAATAAAAGTACGCATGCATATTAATTTAAAAACAACATAATAATTTAAATTACTGGGATCAACATGGTCAAAGGTGTAACTTGCCTTGCTCAAAGTCTTGCTGCGATTCGTCGAAGAAATACTCTCCG
The DNA here is from genome assembly GCA_017311315.1 of Dendrocalamus latiflorus. Lineage (NCBI taxonomy): Eukaryota > Viridiplantae > Streptophyta > Magnoliopsida > Poales > Poaceae > Dendrocalamus > Dendrocalamus latiflorus. Next base: position 26,201,455 of record CM029611.1, read on the forward strand.
GATTCGTCGTAATCTATACGCAAAGAGCCAAAAGAAAATTCAAAAAAAATTCAAATAAAATCCAAAAATTAAAAAAGAGTCCAGAAATGGGTAGTTTAGGATTTTAGAAAAATTTAGAAATTTGAACGAGTTAAATCGGAGTTAAAATGAAGAAGTTATGGCCTTCGGAAGTTCTCACGACCACGGCAAACGTGATCGGGCGGAGCTACGACCACGGCAAATGCGATCGGGCGGAGCTACGACCACGGCAAATGCGATCGGCGGAGCTACGACCACGTAGTCGACTTACGACCACATGGAAGGTTTACGACTACGCAGGGAAATTACGACTACGGCCACAGACCAGTCTACGACTACGACTACACTGAGAACCTACGACTTCGACTACCAGAGAAAACTTACGACTTCGAGTACACAGAGAACCTACGACTTCGACTACCAGAGAAAACTTACGACTACACGGATCTACGACCACACGGAAGGGTGTTACCTTCGGAAACTGGTTGGCCGCGGGGTGGTCGGAGGGAATCAGGCAGAGTGGCCGGAGACGACGGATGGTCGTAGAGGTTCGGTTACGAGTGGAGACGGTCGGACGACGAGAAGAAGCGGCAGCGCTCGAGTCTTCGGCAACAACGGGGCTCCGGTGGCGGCGTCGCTCGGCGGAGAGGGGAATGGTGGTCGCCGGCGCTTGGGGATCACGAAGGCGTCGTCGGCGAGGCGCGGAAGAGACCAGGGCGGCGCCAATTCCTCGCCGGAGCTCGCACGGCGGCGGACGAGGAAGCACGGGTCGGGGCCGATTCGGTTCAGGGCGGAGGGGGAAAGAGGTGGCGGCGCACGGGAAGGCGAAGGAGGGGATAACGGGCTCGGGAAGGAGCTTTATAGGGCAGGGACGGAGGTAACGGGCTCGCCGGAGTTAAGGACTTTAGAAACAGTCGCATAACGGCGAGAGGCTTTAAGCCGACAGATAACGGACGGAGGTGGGGCGGTTACTAGCGCGCGAGCTTAAGGGCCAATAATGGCTTCGGTTGCCGGCCGAGGGAAGAAGTAACCGAAGCTTTTAAAGCTCGGATGGGGTGTTAATGGAGGCCGGCCGGTTGGGGAAGAAGGGAAGAAGGAAACTTCTAAATTTCTTTTTAATTTCCAGAAGTAAATTCTCAAGAGTTAAACAAAACTTAGGGAGGCTTAAGAAAAGAAAAAAAATAAACTTTTTTTTTGCTTTAATAAAATATTTTAAATACATTTTCTTGCCTTAGATTTTGAAATGAAATCCAGATAAATCCAATTAAACTCCAGAAAAACAAATAAATTGCAAATAAAATTTTTGGGATGCACCTCCATTCTGTCTCTACTTTCTGCTCTGCGATCTTGTGCTGTGGTATTGTGCTGCAAGAACTTCGTCGACTCTTCTTCCCTGCGTGCACCGTGAAGAAGAGGAGCGGTATCTCCGGACCTTTGCTGTCGTGAAGACCTGCACGGGGGCGGCAATAAGGTTTCTGGGCAGCGCAACTGCGCGACCGCTCACTGCACTGCGACACCTTCGTTCTGCACTGCATCAAGCCTGCGCGGCTTCCTATTCTTCATCAGACTAACAAGTAAGTCGTTCGTGCGCACGTTCGACTTTGGCTCTGTATTGTTTTCTTGTGCAAAATCTGAAGTATGGTGAATAGCTTGCTGTTAGTTGTGAGTTTTGCATCATTAGTTTATTATTTCTGTCTCCTAATAAAACTTGGAATTAAAATATTGCCCACATTTCAAACATTCCAGAAACCTTATTGTGAATTTTGTTGCAATACAGAAATGGCTAATGCTTCTGATGCGATGAAACCTGAGAGGTTTTCTGGTCAGAACTTTCGTAGATGGCAGACTAGAGTCAAGTTTTGGCTCATGTCTTTGGGGCTATGGTGGGTTATCCACCCACAGTATCCATTTACGATTGAGCAGTATATGCAGTTTGAGGCTGCGAACAATACTGCTCTTGGCTGCATTCTAACTGTTCTGGCAGATCAGCTCTATGATGTGTACATGGACTACAAGTCCGCCACAGAGTTGTGGGATGCACTAGAGCAAAAATATGCGGAGGCAGAGGCAGGTCGCTGGCTCTACATATGTGAGCAATTTTTCGACTTTAGCATGGATGAGGCTAAGTCCATAGTTGGACAAGCTCATGACCTCCAGCTACTAGTCGGTGAGATTGCGCACTTGGGCTGTGTGTTGCCTCCAAAGTTTGTGGCTGCGGGCATTGTTGCTAAACTCCCTGCCTCTTGGAGGGATTTTGCTACTAGCTTGAAACATAAGAGGGAAGAGATTTCTGTTGAGGATCTCATTGCAGCCCTTGATGTGGAAGAAAAAGCAAGAGCAAAAGATGCACCTAGCACATCTGGCCAGAATAATGCAAATGTCATACAGAGAAAGACTGTTGCTAAGAAGTACAAATCCAACAAACCGAACAAGACAACTAGTTTTAAGAAGAAAACTGAGAAAAAGGATTTGAAGGACATCACCTGCTTTGTGTGCGGTAAAGACGGTCATATGGCGAAGGACTGTCGTTTCCGCAAAATCAGAGATGGTGAACAGCCTAAGAAGAAGGCTGTTAACGTGACCATAGGCGAGGCCTCGACTTCAGGAGGGTATGGTAATTCACCTGTTGTCTTTTCAGCTTGTCAATCCACTGATTGGTGGGTTGATACTGGAGCTAATGTTCACGTATGTTCTGATATTTCCTTGTTTTCCTCTTATTAGTCAGCAGGGGCTTCCTCCGTCCTAATGGGAAACGGGTCGCATGCTTCTGTTCTTGGTGTTGGCGCGGTGGATCTGAAGCTTACTTCAGGGAAAATTGTCCACTTGAAGAACGTACAGCATGCGCCTACAATAAAAAAGAACCTCGCTAGTGGTTCTCTCCTATGTAGGGATGGCTATAAGCTAGTTTTTGAGTCAAATAAAATTGTAATGTCTAAGTTCGGAAATTTTGTTGGTAAAGGCTATGAGAGCGGAGGCTTGTTCCGCCTAAGTATCTTAGAGTCTTGTTATAATTTGAATGTTGCAACTGGTTCAAATAAATGTGAGGCAAATATTTGGCATTCTCGTTTCTGTCATATTGGTTTTGATAGTATTGCTAGAATGTCCAGATTAGATTTAATTCCAAAATGTGAAATTGTCAAAGGATCAAAGTGCCAGTCATGTGTGCAAGCAAAGCAACCTCGAAAACCTTTTAAGGGATTAGAGGATGAAAAGGACTTGGCACCTTTAGATCTTATTCATTCAGACTTGTGTGAAATGAATGGATTATTGACAAAAGGAGGCAAAAGATATTTTCTAACTTTTATTGATGATGCAACACGCTACTGCTATGTGTATTTGCTGAAAACTAAAGATGAAGCTTTAAACTACTTTAAAACTTATAAGGCCGAGGTTGAGAACCAACTAGAAAATAAGATAAAAAGATTAAGGTCTGATCGTGGAGGAGAGTATGTCTCTCATGAATTCTCCCAATTCTATTCTGAGCATGGAATAGTCCATGAATTTACACCACCATATTCACCCCAATCAAACGGGGTAGCTGAGAGGAAAAACCGGACACTGACAGATTTGGTTAATGCCATGTTAGAGAGTGCCGGTATGCCTAAGGCATGGTGGGGGGAAGCTATTTTAACAGCAACTTTTGTCCTAAACAGAGTAATCAATAAAATGAGTGAGATTACTCCGTATGAGGGATGGAAGGGGAGAAAACCTAATATTAATTTTCTGCGAACTTGGGGGTGTTTGGCAAAAGTCAATATACCATTGCAGAAAAAGAGAAAACTTGGACCAAAAACAGTCGATTGTATTTTTCTAGGATATGCACTAAACAGCCCGGCCTATAGATTTTTAGTAGTTAAATCAGAAACTCCTGAGATTATTGCAAATACAATAATGGAGTCTAGAGATGCTTCATTCTTTGAGAATATCTTTCCTATGAGAACAGCAGGCAGTACTTCACGAACAGAGAATGTTCAAACTGATAATATTGAAAATGAGAATAATCAAACTTCTGAACTTCCCACCATTTCTAAACCAATATGTGATATCCCTGAGGAGGATAACAATCTAGTCGCAGAAGCTCCTCGCAGGAGCAAGAGACAAAAGGTTGAGAAAACCTTTGGTGACAACTTTATTGTATACCTCGTGGATGATGTGCCAAAGACTCTTTCAGAGGCTTATGCATCTCATGATGCTGAGTATTGGAAAGAGGCAGTCCGTAGCGAGATGGATTCTATCATGGCTAATGGGACTTGGGAGATCACGGATCGTCCTATCGGGTGTAAACCTGTAGGATGTAAGTGGATCTTTAAAAAGAAACTAAGGCCTGATGGAACAATTGAGAAGTACAAGGCAAGACTTGTGGCCAAGGGTTACACCCAGAAAGAGGGAGAAGATTTCTTTGATACCTATTCTCCTGTCGCCAGATTAACTACCATCAGAGTGCTCCTTGCGTTAGCATCTTCTTATGGTCTACATGTTCATCAAATGGACGTGAAGACAGCTTTCCTTAATGGAGAGTTGGAGGAAGAAATCTATATGGATCAACCGGATGGTTTTGTGATTTCTGGACAGGAAAATAAAGTATGCAGATTATTAAAATCTTTGTATGGTCTAAAACAAGCACCAAAACAATGGCACGAAAAGTTTGACAAAACTTTAACATCCGCTGGCTTTGTTGTGAATGAAGCTGATAAATGTGTGTATTATCGTTATGGTGGGGGTCAAGGAGTTATCTTATGTCTGTATGTAGATGACATACTTATATTTGGAACAAATACTACCTTAATTGACGAGGTCAAATCTTTTTTATCTCGGTGTTTTGATATGAAAGACTTGGGAGAGGCAGATGTTATTCTGAATATTAAATTGATCAAAAGTAAGGATGGGATTACTTTGAATCAATCCCATTATGCTGAGAAAATATTAAGCCGGTTTGGTTTTGAAAACTGTAAAGTTTCACCAACACCCTATGATGCGAGCATTAAGCTTCGAAAGAACCAGGGGTTAGGAAAAGATCAATTAAGATATTCACAAATTATTGGGTCACTAATGTATTTAGCTGGTGTCACAAGACCTGACATTTTATTTGCTGTGAGCAAATTAAGTCGGTTTACTTCTAACCCAGGAGATGATCACTGGGAGGCACTTGAAAGAGTGTTGCGCTACTTGAGAGGCACAACATCTTTTGGAATACATTATACTGGACATCCTTCTGTTTTAGAAGGATACAGTGACTCCAATTGGATCTCTGATGCGGATGAGATCAAAGCTACAAGTGGTTATGTATTCACTTTAGCTGGTGCTGCAGTTTCATGGAGGTCTTGCAAACAGACCATATTGACGAGGTCAACCATGGAAGCAGAACTAGTAGCACTTGATACAGCCACAGTTGAGGCTGAATGGCTGAGAGAACTTCTATTGGACTTGCCATTGGTTGAGAAACCAATACCTGCAATCCTGATGTACTGTGATAATCAAACAGTGTTGGCCAAAGTCACAAGTACAAAGGATAATATGAAGTCCTCTAGACATGTGAAGCGTAGGCTTAAATCTGTCAGAAAACTAAGAAACTCCGGAGTAATTGCTGTGAACTATATTAACATTGAGAAAAATCTGGCAGACCCTTTTACAAAGGGATTAGCACGGAAAGCGATTTCTGTTGCATCCATGGACATGGGAATGAGGCCCATATAAGTTACATCACAATGGTAACCCATACCTTCTTGATCGGAGATCCCGTGACTTAGGCAATGGGAAAAACAAATTGATGTTGTAACAAGAGAGTACATATTTATTGTACCCATGTCCTAATAAACAATGTACTTTCGACTGTACGGAAGGTTGGCATAAAGCCTTAATGTATTCTGTTGTCCAAATAAGGAAAAGGTATTAGCCTGCAGGATACCTAGAAAGAATACACCTACTTGAGCTTAACTGTGTGGTCGCAGTTCACGAGAACGGGGCATTCTCTAGAAAGCTCATGAGCAGATAAGGGAGCATGACCATATAACGCTCCGTTTAGGCGTGGTTCATTGGCAGCCTAGTACTAGTTGAGATTTCAAGTGAAATCTGATCACAAAAAGCTATGAATTCAAGGCATAGTCCATTCATCAGTTGTGAGAAGATGAATCTTGTCATTCTAGGTGCAAGTTCAACCCGTACGGGACTTACACTAAAAGACCGGTATATTAACAGTACTTTAGCACAATATCTTTGACTTCTAATTCTGCTTTGGAATTGGTGGGGGATTGTTAGAAAATGGCCCAATGAGCGAGGCCCATTTTCGCGAATCCCAAAGCATGCATGGTTAGTACCATATTGCTAAGGTAGGGGGAGGAAGACCAATTTATAAGGTGGAGTCCTCCCCACTCCTTGAATATGGAAAGAGATGGTATGAGGATCGCTCTGTCTAGTCACACACACGCGCACGCACGCGCGCGCGCGTACTCGCGTATTTTCGCGTGAAAATCGCGTGACTTGTGACTTGCGACGCGCGACCGTGTCGTGACGTGGCGCACCGCGTGGCAGACCAAGTCCATCTTTATTTTTGCTAAACTCTGCGCGCTCCACTATCTCCCTGATTGAATGAGATTCAAACAGTTGAATGAGGCAGTTACTAGTCAATTTGCACTGCTTAATTTGTGATTTGATGAGGCAGTTACCAGTGCATAATTCTGTTTAAACGCAGCAGTTACTAGTGAGTAGTAACAGCAGCGCCCTTAAAAGGGCCTGGAGACGTCCAGGAAAAATAGAGAATTTTTGCACCTCCATTCTGTCTCTACTTTCTGCTCTGCGATCTTGTGCTGTGGTATTGTGCTGCAAGAACTTCGTCGACTCTTCTTCCCGGCGTGCACCGTGAAGAAGAGGAGCGGTATCTCCGGACCTTTGCTGTCGTGAAGACCTGCACGGGGGCGGCAATAGGGTTTCTGGGCAGCGCAACTACGCGACCGCTCACTGCACTGCGACACCTTCGTTCTGCACTGCGTCAAGCCTGCGCGGCTTCCTATTCTTCATCAGACTAACAAGTAAGTCGTTCGTGCGCACGTTCGACTTTGGCTCTGTATTGTTTTCTTGTGCAAAATCTGAAGTATGGTGAATAGCTTGCTGTTAGTTGTGAGTTTTGCATCATTAGTTTATTATTTCTGTCTCCTAATAAAACTTGGAATTAAAATATTGCCCACATTTCAAACATTCCAGAAACCTTATTGTGAATTTTGTTGCAATACAGAAATGGCTAATGCTTCTGATGCGATGAAACCTGAGAGGTTTTCTGGTCAGAACTTTCGTAGATGGCAGACTAGAGTCAAGTTTTGGCTCATGTCTTTGGGGCTATGGTGGGTTATCCACCCACAGTATCCATTTACGATTGAGCAGTATATGCAGTTTGAGGCTGCGAACAATACTGCTCTTGGCTACATTCTAACTGTTCTGGCAGATCAGCTCTATGATGTGTACATGGACTACAAGTCCGCCACAGAGTTGTGGGATGCACTAGAGCAAAAATATGCGGAGGCAGAGGCAGGTCGCTGGCTCTACATATGTGAGCAATTTTTCGACTTTAGCATGGATGAGGCTAAGTCCATAGTTGGACAAGCTCATGACCTCCAGCTACTAGTCGGTGAGATTGCGCACTTGGGCTGTGTGTTGCCTCCAAAGTTTGTGGCTGCGGGCATTGTTGCTAAACTCCCTGCCTCTTGGAGGGATTTTGCTACTAGCTTGAAACATAAGAGGGAAGAGATTTCTGTTGAGGATCTCATTGCAGCCCTTGATGTGGAAGAAAAAGCAAGAGCAAAAGATGCACCTAGCACATCTGGCCAGAATAATGCAAATGTCATACAGAGAAAGACTGTTGCTAAGAAGTACAAATCCAACAAACCGAACAAGACAACTAGTTTTAAGAAGAAAACTGAGAAAAAGGATTTGAAGGACATCACCTGCTTTGTGTGCGGTAAAGACGGTCATATGGCGAAGGACTGTCGTTTCCGCAAAATCAGAGATGGTGAACAGCCTAAGAAGAAGGCTGTTAACGTGACCATAGGCGAGGCCTCGACTTCAGGAGGGTATGGTAATTCACCTGTTGTCTTTTCAGCTTGTCAATCCACTGATTGGTGGGTTGATACTGGAGCTAATGTTCACGTATGTTCTGATATTTCCTTGTTTTCCTCTTATCAGGCAGCAGGGGCTTCCTCCGTCCTAATGGGAAACGGGTCGCATGCTTCTGTTCTTGGTGTTGGCACGGTGGATCTGAAGCTTACTTCAGGGAAAATTGTCCACTTGAAGAACGTACAGCATGCGCCTACAATAAAAAAGAACCTCGCTAGTGGTTCTCTCCTATGTAGGGATGGCTATAAGCTAGTTTTTGAGTCAAATAAAATTGTAATGTCTAAGTTCGGAAAATTTGTTGGTAAAGGCTATGAGAGCGGAGGCTTGTTCCGCCTAAGTATCTTAGAGTCTTGTTATAATTTGAATGTTGCAACTGGTTCAAATAAATGTGAGGCAAATATTTGGCATTCTCGTTTCTGTCATATTGGTTTTGATAGTATTGCTAGAATGTCCAGATTAGATTTAATTCCAAAATGTGAAATTGTCAAAGGATCAAAGTGCCAGTCATGTGTGCAAGCAAAACAACCTCGAAAACCTTTTAAGGGATTAGAGGATGAAAAGGACTTGGCACCTTTAGATCTTATTCATTCAGACTTGTGTGAAATGAATGGATTATTGACAAAAGGAGGCAAAAGATATTTTCTAACTTTTATTGATGATGCCACACGCTACTGCTATGTGTATTTGCTGAAAACTAAAGATGAAGCTTTAAACTACTTTAAAACTTATAAGGCCGAGGTTGAGAACCAACTAGAAAAGAAGATAAAAAGATTAAGGTCTGATCGTGGAGGAGAGTATGTCTCTCATGAATTCTCCCAATTCTGTTCTGAGAATGGAATAGTCCATGAATTTACACCACCATATTCACCCCAATCAAACGGGGTAGCTGAGAGGAAAAACCGGACACTGACAGATTTGGTTAATGCCATGTTAGAGAGTGCCGGTATGCCTAAGGCATGGTGGGGGGAAGCTATTTTAACAGCAACTTTCGTCCTAAACAGAGTAATCAATAAAATGAGTGAGATTACTCCGTATGAGGGATGGAAGGGGAGAAAACCTAATATTAATTTTCTGCGAACTTGGGGGTGTTTGGCAAAAGTCAATATACCATTGCAGAAAAAGAGAAAACTTGGACCAAAAACAGTCGATTGTATTTTTCTAGGATATGCACTAAACAGCCCGGCCTATAGATTTTTAGTAGTTAAATCAGAAACTCCTGAGATTATTGCAAATACAATAATGGAGTCTAGAGATGCTTCATTCTTTGAGAATATCTTTCCTATGAGAACAGCAGGCAGTACTTCACGAACAGAGAATGTTCAAACTGATAATATTAAAAATGAGAATAATCAAACTTCTGAACTTCCCACCATTTCTAAACCAATATGTGATATCCCTGAGGAGGATAACAATCTAGTCGCAGAAGCTCCTCGCAGGAGCAAGAGACAAAAGGTTGAGAAAACCTTTGGTGACGACTTTATTGTATACCTCGTGGATGATGTGCCAAAGACTCTTTCAGAGGCTTATGCATCTCATGATGCTGAGTATTGGAAAGAGGCAGTCCGTAGCGAGATGGATTCTATCATGGCTAATGGGACTTGGGAGATCACGGATCGTCCTATCGGGTGTAAACCTGTAGGATGTAAGTGGATCTTTAAAAAGAAACTAAGGCCTGATGGAACAATTGAGAAGTACAAGGCAAGACTTGTGGCCAAGGGTTACACCCAGAAAGAGGGAGAAGATTTCTTTGATACCTATTCTCCTGTCGCCAGATTAACTACCATCAGAGTGCTCCTTGCGTTAGCATCTTCTTATGGTCTACATGTTCATCAAATGGACGTGAAGACAGCTTTCCTTAATGGAGAGTTGGAGGAAGAAATCTATATGGATCAACCGGATGGTTTTGTGATTTCTGGACAGGAAAATAAAGTATGCAGATTATTAAAATCTTTGTATGGTCTAAAACAAGCACCAAAACAATGGCACGAAAAGTTTGACAAAACTTTAACATCCGCTGGCATTGTTGTGAATGAAGCTGATAAATGTGTGTATTATCGTTATGGTGGGGGTCAAGGAGTTATCTTATGTCTGTATGTAGATGACATACTTATATTTGGAACAAGTACTGCCTTAATTGACGAGGTCAAATCTTTTTTATCTCGGTGTTTTGATATGAAAGACTTGGGAGAGGCAGATGTTATTCTGAATATTAAATTGATCAAAAGTAAGGATGGGATTACTTTGAATCAATCCCATTATGCTGAGAAAATATTAAGCCGGTTTGGTTTTGAAAACTGTAAAGTTTCACCAACACCCTATGATGCGAGCATTAAGCTTCGAAAGAACCAGGGGTTAGGAAAAGATCAATTAAGATATTCACAAATTATTGGGTCACTAATGTATTTAGCTGGTGTCACAAGACCTGACATTTCATTTGCTGTGAGCAAATTAAGTCGGTTTACTTCTAACCCAGGAGATGATCACTGGGAGGCACTTGAAAGAGTGTTGCGCTACTTGAGAGGCACAACATCTTTTGGAATACATTATACTGGACATCCTTCTGTTTTAGAAGGATACAGTGACTCCAATTGGATCTCTGATGCGGATGAGATCAAAGCTACAAGTGGTTATGTATTCACTTTAGCTGGTGCTGCAGTTTCATGGAGGTCTTGCAAACAGACCATATTGACGAGGTCAACCATGGAAGCAGAACTAGTAGCACTTGATACAGCCACAGTTGAGGCTGAATGGCTGAGAGAACTTCTATTGGACTTGCCATTGGTTGAGAAACCAATACCTGCAATCCTGATGTACTGTGATAATCAAACAGTGTTGGCCAAAGTCACAAGTACAAAGGATAATATGAAGTCCTCTAGACATGTGAAGCATAGGCTTAAATCTGTCAGAAAACTAAGAAACTCCGGAGTAATTGCTGTGAACTATATTAACATTGAGAAAAATCTGGCAGACCCTTTTACAAAGGGATTAGCACGGAAAGCGATTTCTGTTGCATCCATGGACATGGGAATGAGGCCCATATAAGTTACATCACAATGGTAACCCATACCTTCTTGATCGGAGATCCCGTGACTTAGGCAATGGGAAAAACAAATTGATGTTGTAACAAGAGAGTACATATTTATTGTACCCATGTCCTAATAAACAATGTACTTTCGACTGTACGGAAGGTTGGCATAAAGCCTTAATGTATTCTGTTGTCCAAATAAGGAAAAGGTATTAGCCTGCAGGATACCTAGAAAGAATACACCTACTTGAGCTTAACTGTGTGGTCGCAGTTCACGAGAACGGGGCATTCTCTAGAAAGCTCATGAGCAGATAAGGGAGCATGACCATATAACGCTCCGTTTAGGCGTGGTTCATTGGCAGCCTAGTACTAGTTGAGATTTCAAGTGAAATCTGATCACAAAAAGCTATGAATTCAAGGCATAGTCCATTCATCAGTTGTGAGAAGATGAATCTTGTCATTCTAGGTGCAAGTTCAACCCGTACGGGACTTACACTAAAAGACCGGTATATTAACAGTACTTTAGCACAATATCTTTGACTTCTAATTCTGCTTTGGAATTGGTGGGGGATTGTTAGAAAATGGCCCAATGAGCGAGGCCCATTTTCGCGAATCCCAAAGCATGCATGGTTAGTACCATATTGCTAAGGTAGGGGGAGGAAGACCAATTTATAAGGTGGAGTCCTCCCCACTCCTTGAATATGGAAAGAGATGGTATGAGGATCGCTCTGTCTAGTCACACACACGCGCACGCACGCGCGCGCGCGTACTCGCGTATTTTCGCGTGAAAATCGCGTGACTTGTGACTTGCGACGCGCGACCGTGTCGTGACGTGGCGCACCGCGTGGCAGACCAAGTCCATCTTTATTTTTGCTAAACTCTGCGCGCTCCACTATCTCCCTGATTGAATGAGATTCAAACAGTTGAATGAGGCAGTTACTAGTCAATTTGCACTGCTTAATTTGTGATTTGATGAGGCAGTTACCAGTGCATAATTCTGTTTAAACGCAGCAGTTACTAGTGAGTAGTAACAGCAGCGCCCTTAAAAGGGCCTGGAGACGTCCAGGAAAAATAGAGAATTTTTGCACCTCCATTCTGTCTCTACTTTCTGCTCTGCGATCTTGTGCTGTGGTATTGTGCTGCAAGAACTTCGTCGACTCTTCTTCCCGGCGTGCACCGTGAAGAAGAGGAGCGGTATCTCCGGACCTTTGCTGTCGTGAAGACCTGCACGGGGGCGGCAATAGGGTTTCTGGGCAGCGCAACTACGCGACCGCTCACTGCACTGCGACACCTTCGTTCTGCACTGCGTCAAGCCTGCGCGGCTTCCTATTCTTCATCAGACTAACAAGTAAGTCGTTCGTGCGCACGTTCGACTTTGGCTCTGTATTGTTTTCTTGTGCAAAATCTGAAGTATGGTGAATAGCTTGCTGTTAGTTGTGAGTTTTGCATCATTAGTTTATTATTTCTGTCTCCTAATAAAACTTGGAATTAAAATATTGCCCACATTTCAAACATTCCAGAAACCTTATTGTGAATTTTGTTGCAATACAGAAATGGCTAATGCTTCTGATGCGATGAAACCTGAGAGGTTTTCTGGTCAGAACTTTCGTAGATGGCAGACTAGAGTCAAGTTTTGGCTCATGTCTTTGGGGCTATGGTGGGTTATCCACCCACAGTATCCATTTACGATTGAGCAGTATATGCAGTTTGAGGCTGCGAACAATACTGCTCTTGGCTACATTCTAACTGTTCTGGCAGATCAGCTCTATGATGTGTACATGGACTACAAGTCCGCCACAGAGTTGTGGGATGCACTAGAGCAAAAATATGCGGAGGCAGAGGCAGGTCGCTGGCTCTACATATGTGAGCAATTTTTCGACTTTAGCATGGATGAGGCTAAGTCCATAGTTGGACAAGCTCATGACCTCCAGCTACTAGTCGGTGAGATTGCGCACTTGGGCTGTGTGTTGCCTCCAAAGTTTGTGGCTGCGGGCATTGTTGCTAAACTCCCTGCCTCTTGGAGGGATTTTGCTACTAGCTTGAAACATAAGAGGGAAGAGATTTCTGTTGAGGATCTCATTGCAGCCCTTGATGTGGAAGAAAAAGCAAGAGCAAAAGATGCACCTAGCACATCTGACCAGAATAATGCAAATGTCATACAGAGAAAGACTGTTGCTAAGAAGTACAAATCCAACAAACCGAACAAGACAACTAGTTTTAAGAAGAAAACTGAGAAAAAGGATTTGAAGGACATCACCTGCTTTGTGTGCGGTAAAGACGGTCATATGGCGAAGGACTGTCGTTTCCGCAAAATCAGAGATGGTGAACAGCCTAAGAAGAAGGCTGTTAACGTGACCATAGGCGAGGCCTCGACTTCAGGAGGGTATGGTAATTCACCTGTTGTCTTTTCAGCTTGTCAATCCACTGATTGGTGGGTTGATACTGGAGCTAATGTTCACGTATGTTCTGATATTTCCTTGTTTTCCTCTTATCAGGCAGCAGGGGCTTCCTCCGTCCTAATGGGAAACGGGTCGCATGCTTCTGTTCTTGGTGTTGGCACGGTGGATCTGAAGCTTACTTCAGGGAAAATTGTCCACTTGAAGAACGTACAGCATGCGCCTACAATAAAAAAGAACCTCGCTAGTGGTTCTCTCCTATGTAGGGATGGCTATAAGCTAGTTTTTGAGTCAAATAAAATTGTAATGTCTAAGTTCGGAAAATTTGTTGGTAAAGGCTATGAGAGCGGAGGCTTGTTCCGCCTAAGTATCTTAGAGTCTTGTTATAATTTGAATGTTGCAACTGGTTCAAATAAATGTGAGGCAAATATTTGGCATTCTCGTTTCTGTCATATTGGTTTTGATAGTATTGCTAGAATGTCCAGATTAGATTTAATTCCAAAATGTGAAATTGTCAAAGGATCAAAGTGCCAGTCATGTGTGCAAGCAAAACAACCTCGAAAACCTTTTAAGGGATTAGAGGATGAAAAGGACTTGGCACCTTTAGATCTTATTCATTCAGACTTGTGTGAAATGAATGGATTATTGACAAAAGGAGGCAAAAGATATTTTCTAACTTTTATTGATGATGCCACACGCTACTGCTATGTGTATTTGCTGAAAACTAAAGATGAAGCTTTAAACTACTTTAAAACTTATAAGGCCGAGGTTGAGAACCAACTAGAAAAGAAGATAAAAAGATTAAGGTCTGATCGTGGAGGAGAGTATGTCTCTCATGAATTCTCCCAATTCTGTTCTGAGCATGGAATAGTCCATGAATTTACACCACCATATTCACCCCAATCAAACGGGGTAGCTGAGAGGAAAAACCGGACACTGACAGATTTGGTTAATGCCATGTTAGAGAGTGCCAGTATGCCTAAGGCATGGTGGGGGGAAGCTATTTTAACAGCAACTTTCGTCCTAAACAGAGTAATCAATAAAATGAGTGAGATTACTCCGTATGAGGGATGGAAGGGGAGAAAACCTAATATTAATTTTCTGCGAACTTGGGGGGTGTTTGGCAAAAGTCAATATACCATTACAGAAAAAGAGAAAACTTGGACCAAAAATAGTCGATTGTATTTTTCTAGGATATGCACTAAACAGCCCGGCCTATAGATTTTTAGTAGTTAAATCAGAAACTCCTGAGATTATTGCAAATACAATAATGGAGTCTAGAGATGCTTCATTCTTTGAGAATATCTTTCCTATGAGAACAGCAGGCAGTACTTCACGAACAGAGAATGTTCAAACTGATAATATTGAAAATGAGAATAATCAAACTTCTGAACTTCCCACCATTTCTAAACCAATATGTGATATCCCTGAGGAGGATAACAATCTAGTCGCAGAAGCTCCTCGCAGGAGCAAGAGACAAAAGGTTGAGAAAACCTTTGGTGACGACTTTATTGTATACCTCGTGGATGATGTGCCAAAGACTCTTTCAGAGGCTTATGCATCTCATGATGCTGAGTATTGGAAAGAGGCAGTCCGTAGCGAGATGGATTCTATCATGGCTAATGGGACTTGGGAGATCACGGATCGTCCTATCGGGTGTAAACCTGTAGGATGTAAGTGGATCTTTAAAAAGAAACTAAGGCCTGATGGAACAATTGAGAAGTACAAGGCAAGACTTGTGGCCAAGGGTTACACCCAGAAAGAGGGAGAAGATTTCTTTGATACCTATTCTCCTGTCGCCAGATTAACTACCATCAGAGTGCTCCATGCGTTAGCATCTTCTTATGGTCTACATGTTCATCAAATGGACGTGAAGACAGCTTTCCTTAATGGAGAGTTGGAGGAAGAAATCTATATGGATCAACCGGATGGTTTTGTGATTTCTGGACAGGAAAATAAAGTGTGCAGATTATTAAAATCTTTGTATGGTCTAAAACAAGCACCAAAACAATGGCACGAAAAGTTTGACAAAACTTTAACATCCGCTGGCTTTGTTGTGAATGAAGCTGATAAATGTGTGTATTATCGTTATGGTGGGGGTCAAGGAGTTA
Organism: Dendrocalamus latiflorus; assembly: GCA_017311315.1. Classification (NCBI taxonomy): domain Eukaryota; kingdom Viridiplantae; phylum Streptophyta; class Magnoliopsida; order Poales; family Poaceae; genus Dendrocalamus; species Dendrocalamus latiflorus. Next base: position 26,217,108 of record CM029611.1, read on the forward strand.
TCTTATGTCTGTATGTAGATGACATACTTATATTTGGAACAAGTACTGCCTTAATTGACGAGGTCAAATCTTTTTTATCTCGGTGTTTTGATATGAAAGACTTGGGAGAGGCAGATGTTATTCTGAATATTAAATTGATCAAAAGTAAGGATGGGATTACTTTGAATCAATCCCATTATGCTGAGAAAATATTAAGCCGGTTTGGTTTTGAAAACTGTAAAGTTTCACCAACACCCTATGATGCGAGCATTAATCTTCGAAAGAACCAGGGGTTAGGAAAAGATCAATTAAGATATTCACAAATTATTGGGTCACTAATGTATTTAGCTGGTGCCACAAGACCTGACATTTCATTTGCTGTGAGCAAATTAAGTCGGTTTACTTCTAACCCAGGAGATGATCACTGGGAGGCACTTGAAAGAGTGTTGCGCTACTTGAGAGGCACAACATCTTTTGGAATACATTATACTGGACATCCTTCTGTTTTAGAAGGATACAGTGACTCCAATTGGATCTCTGATGCGGATGAGATCAAAGCTACAAGTGGTTATGTATTCACTTTAGCTGGTGCTGCAGTTTCATGGAGGTCTTGCAAACAGACCATATTGACGAGGTCAACCATGGAAGCAGAACTAGTAGCACTTGATACAGCCACAGTTGAGGCTGAATGGCTGAGAGAACTTCTATTGGACTTGCCATTGGTTGAGAAACCAATACCTGCAATCCTGATGTACTGTGATAATCAAACAGTGTTGGCCAAAGTCACAAGTACAAAGGATAATATGAAGTCCTCTAGACATGTGAAGCGTAGGCTTAAATCTGTCAGAAAACTAAGAAACTCCGGAGTAATTGCTGTGAACTATATTAACATTGAGAAAAATCTGGCAGACCCTTTTACAAAGGGATTAGCACGGAAAGCGATTTCTGTTGCATCCATGGACATGGGAATGAGGCCCATATAAGTTACATCACAATGGTAACCCATACCTTCTTGATCGGAGATCCCGTGACTTAGGCAATGGGAAAAACAAATTGATGTTGTAACAAGAGAGTACATATTTATTGTACCCATGTCCTAATAAACAATGTACTTTCGACTGTACGGAAGGTTGGCATAAAGCCTTAATGTATTCTGTTGTCCAAATAAGGAAAAGGTATTAGCCTGCAGGATACCTAGAAAGAATACACCTACTTGAGCTTAACTGTGTGGTCGCAGTTCACGAGAACGGGGCATTCTCTAGAAAGCTCATGAGCAGATAAGGGAGCATGACCATATAACGCTCCGTTTAGGCGTGGTTCATTGGCAGCCTAGTACTAGTTGAGATTTCAAGTGAAATCTGATCACAAAAAGCTATGAATTCAAGGCATAGTCCATTCATCAGTTGTGAGAAGATGAATCTTGTCATTCTAGGTGCAAGTTCAACCCGTACGGGACTTACACTAAAAGACCGGTATATTAACAGTACTTTAGCACAATATCTTTGACTTCTAATTCTGCTTTGGAATTGGTGGGGGATTGTTAGAAAATGGCCCAATGAGCGAGGCCCATTTTCGCGAATCCCAAAGCATGCATGGTTAGTACCATATTGCTAAGGTAGGGGGAGGAAGACCAATTTATAAGGTGGAGTCCTCCCCACTCCTTGAATATGGAAAGAGATGGTATGAGGATCGCTCTGTCTAGTCACACACACGCGCACGCACGCGCGCGCACGTACTCGCGTATTTTCGCGTGAAAATCGCGTGACTTGTGACTTGCGACGCGCGACCGTGTCGTGACGTGGCGTACCGCGTGGCAGACCAAGTCCATCTTTATTTTTGCTAAACTCTGCGCGCTCCACTATCTCCCTGATTGAATGAGATTCAAACAGTTGAATGAGGCAGTTACTACTCAATTTGCACTGCTTAATTTGTGATTTGATGAGGCAGTTACCAGTGCATAATTCTGTTTAAACGCAGCAGTTACTAGTGAGTAGTAACAGCAGCGCCCTTAAAAGGGCCTGGAGACGTCCAGGAAAAATAGAGAATTTTTGCACCTCCATTCTGTCTCTACTTTCTGCTCTGCGATCTTGTGCTGTGGTATTGTGCTGCAAGAACTTCGTCGACTCTTCTTCCCGGCGTGCACCGTGAAGAAGAGGAGCGGTATCTCCGGACCTTTGCTGTCGTGAAGACCTGCACGGGGGCGGCAATAAGGTTTCTGGGCAGCGCAACTGCGCGACCGCTCACTGCACTGCGACACCTTCGTTCTGCACTGTGTCAAGCCTGCGCGGCTTCCTATTCTTCATCAGACTAACAAGTAAGTCGTTCGTGCGCACGTTCGACTTTGGCTCTGTATTGTTTTCTTGTGCAAAATCTGAAGTATGGTGAATAGCTTGCTGTTAGTTGTGAGTTTTGCATCATTAGTTTATTATTTCTGTCTCCTAATAAAACTTGGAATTAAAATATTGCCCACATTTCAAACACCCTGTTCGAGGAAAAAAAGGTGGAGTTGTGAGAGCACCTAAAGAGGTACTTCACAAACTCCAGTTTTTTGTGGAGCTGCTCCACGGTGGAGTTTGTGGAGCAGAGTTTGTGGAGCAGTCCCAAACACCCCCTTAATGCGTAGGGGTGATCATGGTACGACCAGCAGGGAATTCACTTCCTTCCTTGCGTATTGGGCTTCAAGATGATCTCCTCCTTGCAGCTAGCTAGGAGAATTAGGGTTGGGCCCCTTTTCCTCCTTGCGGCAATAGGAGCAGCAGCAATATCCTCGCGGTACCTTCTGATGTCGAACTCTTCCTTGCGCCAACTTGAAGGACTAGGGTTTCGGTTCTAGTGGGTCACCTCAACAGCAGCCCCTTGTATCCTTCTTCTTGCTTGCGGTAGAAGTGAAGCTAGGGTTTCGGCCAAGTTTGGGTAACCAAAAACACTCCCTTCCTCTCCTTGCGCCAAAGTGGATGAACGATAGGTTGGTGATGCCACTGCTACAAAACATACTATATGGAACGCCTCATCACAGGTGGTTCATAGAGAATCATCTGTGCTGTAACTATCATAGATGGCTTTTCAAGCATGACCATACACCGTCTGTGATACGCAACTATCACAGATGATTCTTGTAAATAACCATTTGTGATAGTTCATAGACGATTATTAATACGAACCATTTGTGATAATTGCAGAGATTACAGATGATTTTTAATTAGAACCGTATGTGATAGTTCACAGACAGTTACTAATACGAACCGTCTGTGATAGTTGCGCATCACAAAGGCTTGTGGTTGGAACCATCTGTGATATGTATTTGTACGCTTGAATGGTGCTTCATCTTCCCAATGTGCACCTCTTCGATCGTTTCGGTTCACCGATGCGCCTCTTCATCTCACGTGCCAGATGTATTCCTTATTGTATAAAAATGATCGCCCGTCACCAGAGATTAATCCCCACATTGTTGATCCTGAACGACTACCTCATCAACCACCCGCCTATCTTCCTTGTCTCTCAAGAACAAATAAATAGCTCCTTATTCTTCCTTATTGCCGACATTGATGGCCATCCTGGCCATACTGTATGAGCACCTTGCCAACCATACGCTGGTGGATGCTGTGGAAGGACACTATGCCAATAGTGTCCTACCTTCTATGTCCGAGGATTTGCCAAAGTAGTTGAAGACCACCTTCCACCATCTTGACATCCTCCTCTGCCGCGTCTTTCAATTGGTCTCCCGCTTCCGGTGAGCTAACCTCGCCATCGACGTGATCCTCCACAATGATGTTGCAGGTCTCCAAGAGGCTTGCCATCGCTTGGAGTGCTTAGTCGATGCGGCGGGCGACCGAGTTAACCTTGTCGAGACCCCTCAAGAAAGAGAAGAGAGCATATGGGCTCAATTCAATTTGATTGTTCAGTCGGAGGGTGTTCAGGAGACACTCGAACTAGCGCGTTAATAGGTGGACGCATTTCGGGCTTTGTTGGCTGATGATCCTGAACTGTCCAATGCCGACCACGTCGCCTATGAAGTTTTGAAGATGGAGATATCCTGCTACCTCTACCACTAGAAAAACTTCGAAGCAGTTAGATTTGTACTTATTTTTATCTTTTGCAAGAAGCGACTGGGCACGCTATTTGGCCATATGTAAATACAAGTAGTTGAATTTGTATTTACTTCTATATATGTAAATGGTCTCACTATAATCACATGACCGACAACATTACTGACCGGTTAAAAACAACAAAGTAATACATATTTACTCCTGAGGCATTACCGAATTTGCATTTATGTATGTAAGATTGTGTCATATATATGTAAATTTGCATTTATGTATATATGATAATGCATTTGGAATAATCTATAGTGTTTATCACAGATAGTTCTCTTTAGAATTGTCTATGATGTATATTCACAGACGGTTATTAATACAAACTATCTGTGGTAAGTAATTATCACAGACGGTTTGTGATAATAACCGTCTATGAAATCTACCATTATCACAGACGGTTCTTAATGATAATTAGGTATGCCGTGTTATTAATTAATACTTAGCCAGACAGATCTGTTGGGATCTGTCATCATTACGCTGCATTGAAGGAGGCAACCGGCTTTGGGGAGTTTGGTGAAAGCATTCCACTTGTAGATCTAGCTGCATGTAGATCAATTTGTTCTTGGTGATTAGATTTTCGTATTTGCTTCTAATTATATGCTTTGTAATAAAGAGAGATGATAGCTAGGTTTAAATCTTGCTTAATTGGTAGTTTGCTCCAATTTAAGAATGTGTCATTGCTCCTAGTTTACTTTAATATATTGTTGCTTGATATATATATATATATATATATATATATATATATATATATATATATATATATATATATATATATATATATGGACAATCTATTATAAGGTGAATGACAATTATGTATAAGTATTAGGCTATTGCTAGCTATAGTAGCATTAATAATCCAATCTGACTCTAATTTGTTACATGCGTAGCTAGATGGACCAAAGTTGGATGTACGTTGAGAACTGTGTGAGTGAGGAGTATATTAATGGCATGTCTACTTTTAGAAGAGTGACTGAGCAGGATATGTTGAAGAAGGGGATGAAATATATGCACTGTCCATGCATTGATTATGATAATATGAAGATATTTACCAACTCAATGCAGATCGAAGCTCACTTGATTCGAAGGGTTTTCAAAAAGGGGTATACATGTTGGACCAGTCAAAGTGAAGAGAAAATTATATAGGAAGGTAGTTATAACATCGTCGAGGGAGACAATGATATGCCGGTTGTGAACTGTCCTTCCGATGAGGATAGGTCGCATGATGATAATCTAGATCAGATGCTACATGATGCAGAAGGGAACTATAGTGAAAAAGAGTTTGGTAAATTCGAGTGCTTGATGAAGCACTCGGAGAAGCTTTTCTTCCCGGGCTATAAGTCGCAATACACAAGGTTGTCATCCATTCTTGAACTATTGAAATTGAAGGCAAACAATGGTTGGTTCGACAAGAGGTCCATGGCGTTGTTAGGTCTCCTAGTGAACATCCTTTCAGAGGAAAATGTGTTATCGAGAACCACCTACCAAGCCAAGAAGGTTTTTTTGCCCATTGGAAATGGCAAATAATAGATGCATGTCCAAACGATTGTATTCTCTACCGTAAAAAGTATGCAAACTTGTATGTTTGTCCGGTGTGCAAAGCATTCCGATACAAGCATAAGAATAACTCCAATGATAACGAGGGCATCATGGTGAAGCAAGGACCTCCTACTAAGATGTTGTGGTATCTGCCTATAATTCCCCGTTTGAAGCGTTTATTTGCATACTGAAAGGATGCAAGATTGCTGTGTTGGCACTGAAGAAGCGTAAAAAAGATGAAATGATAAGACATGTTACTGATTCTGCCCAGTGGAGGAACATTGATAGGATGTTTGTAGACTTTGGTGCAAAACCGAGGAATATAAGGTTTGGATTGAGTATAGATGGAATGAATCCTTTCAGTAATATGAGCAGCCGATATAGCACCTGGCTCGTGAATGTATGCATGTACAACCTTCGTCGTTGACTGTATGAAGTAGAAGTACATTTTGATGCCACTACTTATCCAAAGGCTGAAGCAACCTAGGAACGATATTGATGTGTACCTAGTACCATTAGTGGAAGATCTTGTGACACTATGGAATGAAGGGGTACAGGTATGGGATACGGACAAAGAAGAGAACTTCACTCTGCGCGCTATATTATTCTACACCATCAATGATTTTTCTACCCTTGGTAACCTATCGGGATGAGTACAAAAGGAGCCAAAGCCTACCTGCATTGCTTAGATTATACCAAAAGTGTGTGGTTGAACAACTCAAGCAAAACTGTGTATATGCATCACCGTATGTTCCTTCCAAGGTATCACCTATACCGCAAGATGAAGAAACAATTTGATAAAAAAGCGAATGACTCAGCTCCAAGGCATTTTAGCAGTAAAGAGGTTTGCGATATGGTGAAGGTATCAATGTTGTGCTTGGAAAGGGATGTAAATTGAGGACCCGTTAGAGGAATATGTGGAAGAAGAGGTCAATATTTAGGATTTGCCATATTGGGAGAACTTAGAAGTTCACAATTGCATCGACGTCATGCACGTAGAGAAGAATGTATGTGATAGCTTGATGGTCTTTTACTAAACATTCATGACAAAAAAAGGATGGTGTCAACGCACAGCATGACTTGGTCGCTATGAACACAGAACCGAGTTAACACTAAGAGGATGGATAAAAGCCGAACGTACCTTCCACTAGCTTGCTACACTCTATGTAAGTCTGAGAGAACTGAACTATGCCAATGCCTGCATGGTGTGAAAGTTTCGTCCAATCACTCCGCCAGCATGAAGAAACTTGTTTTCATGGAAGATTCGAAATTAATTGGCACAAAGTCTCATGACTGTCATGTGCTAATGACGCAATTGCTTCCTGTTTCAATTAGAAGTATTTTATCGAACAAAGTTCGAGTGACAATCATGAGGCTGTGTTATTTCTTTAACGCAATTGATCCCGATGGTGTAACATTCCAAGTTCTAGGGCATGCAAAAATGAAATTTTTTAAATTTTTTGAATGCATTTTATTTCTCTGGCTCTTTATTGGAGTTTCTTTCAAAAGTTTGAACTTCAAAAATAAAAGTGCTTAGAATGCAATTCAAATTAAAACTCAAAATCATACTAAAAGGAGGATCAAAAGTTGGCATGAGAAAACTTATGGTGGAAACCATCATAAAAACCCATGAGTATAATCTTAGCACTAAAAATAAATACTAAAGTAAGTTCTAAAGCTATCTAAATCTAATAAGTATATTTAAATTCAACCAAAAGTCTTCTAAGATTTTCTAGAAAAATCAAGAGAAGGCAAAACTCTGAAAATTTTACACAATTATCAGCACTATGTCAGGAACTTCCACAAAAATTTTCATAAATTTTTCAAGCTCATTGCCCCAAACCTCTCAACTCACCTAATTCTTTCTCTCTCCCACTGCCGAGTATGGCCCACTTGCAGTGCCTTTCTTCCTGTTAGACATCTGCACCACGACAGGTGTATAGTGAATCGGTCATATGTGTCAACCATGTTGTGTCGGCCACATTGTGACGACCATGTTGGTTCAACCACGTTGTGTCGACCAAGCTGGTTCGACCACGTTGTGTCACCATGTTGTCACTTCCACTCTAGCAAGCAGTCTGAGAAAATGCGAGCACAAGTCACTGGTTTTTGATGCAATGCTCATCGTTTTGATGCCACACCCATCGTTTCTCCTCTCTGCTAACAGCCCATGCATTGTGCTTCTGCCACAGTGCTGTGTCGATGTGTCCATGCCCTGCATCGTACCTTTCCTTTGTGCATCTTGGCTTTGTGCCTAGCTTTGCATCATGACTATTAAGTTTGCCCTCAAGAGCTTCACCAGTTTGCACTTACTCAAGAGCTTCAATCGATTTGCACTTACTCGAGAGTTTCTGCTGCCAACTCTCGCCATGATGCATCTGTTACCCCTTGTCTTCTTCCACACCTCACATTCCACGGTGAGAAATCGAGCACACCACTCTATTGCACTCGTAAGAACTCGCGCTCTGCCCTCAGCCATTCGTACCTATAAAGCCACCCATCTACGCTTTTGCTCGTTAGCTCACCCCCTCGGTCTCTTACGTGCATTTCTTGAGCACTTCACTCACTGAAGCACCGAGAAACTAAAGTTGTTCACAATGACGGTAAGCACACTACCGTGTTCTAGCTACTCTAGTGAGCTTCTCTCCTCCCTAACTCTGTCGCAATGTGCCTTACCTCTTCCTTAAGTGCCCTACTCATTTGATTAGCCTTTCATGCAGTGGATCACTTGAGCTAGGCCTTCTCCTTCATCTCTGACTAGGATGCTGCCGTATGCCTTCCTCTCTCTCCGGTGAGCCATACCTCGATTCCTTTCACTCATACCTCTGCATGCATGCAAGCAAGCTCATGCACACCATTTTGTAGCTTCTCTTTTGTCGGGTTACGCTGTTGTCGAGAACCTCGTCTTTGCCATCGGTAGAGTCTCCGATGCCAGCCACCTCCGCTCTTTCTCGAGTGTTGTCATCGCCTTCGGTGAGTTCCTCCTTCCCCCTGGAAGCTCCCCTAGCACTGAATCAAGCCCTAGTAGCTCATAGCCATGTAGAGCCTTTCCCCTGCCTCTGCCATCACAGGACCATGCCACCAACTGCCTACCCTTCAAGTTGGGTCGTAATTCTTTGCCTAGGCATGCGAGTCGAGGTCCTGGCTCTATTTTAGCTCATGCCCCATCTGTTGGGAGTCCCCCATTAGTGATGAGCCATGGCACTCACAATAGATAGGAGTACCAAAGTGGTTAGAGTGAATGAAAGAACTAAAGTAGTCAAAGTTGAAAAGAAAACTAAAGTAGTTAAACTCGAAAAGGAAACCGTAGTAGTTGAAGGTGAGAAGAGAACCATACCAGTCGAAGTCAAAATCTTTAACTACTGATGTGGTCATGATCTTTGACCATAGCCGGTGTCAAAATCTTTGACCACTGCCATGTTGAACTCTTCGTTTGCTACCATGTCAAAATCTTCAACCACTTTCATTGTTGAAATCTTCGACTATAGCTGTGTCAAATTGTTCGACCGCTACCATTGTTGAAATCTTCGACCATAGTTGATGTTGAAATCTTCGATCACTGCCATGTCAAAACCTGCAACCGCTGCTGTGTCAAGATCTTCGAACAAAGTTAGAGTCAGAATCTTTGCCCGCTACCATGTCGAGATCTTCGACTGCAGCTATGATCAAAATCTTCGACCTCTGCCATGTTGAGATTTTCAACCGCAGCTATAGTCAAAATCTTCGACCACTGCCGTGTCATGATCTTTGACCACTACTAGTGTCGAAACCTTTGATCGCTGCTGCTGTCAGGAACTTTGACCTCTACAGAGTGTATAATCTATACTGGATAGCTGTGCCCATGGTCATGGGCATACCAAGTAAAAGTTTTACATGGATTAGACCGTTTTTCAAAATGATTAATGAAAACCTTATGGATGGATGGAATCCATGAGAGATTGGAAGCTTATGGATGGATGGAATCCATGAGTGATTGGAAGCATGTGGATGGATGGAATCCATACGAGAACGTTTGGAAAAGATAGTCCGGGTGTGATGCCCGTGATTAGGTTAGTGTTTGGTCGGAGCCTGCACTAACGGTATTAATTTCAACTATAATTACTATTTTTACTTACTATATTAAATTCGGCATTTTCAATCTTTGTATTTCTTTAAATACTGTTTTATGCACAAATAACGCTATATGCCTTCCTTTGTTGCCTTTATTATTATATTGCATTTCTCCGTGTGATTTGCGGAGTACAAGTTTGTACTCACCTTGCTATCTCCACACAGAGGAAGACGACTTCGACTACGGTGAAGATCTGGACGAGTAGGTCACATCTTACTGTCGTTTGCCTATGGGCAGGCTCAGTGGGCTTCTTCCGCTTCAGTGTTTCTTTCCGCTGCTTATATTTAATTTTGGCTTATGTGCCGTTGATGTAAACTTTGGCAATCATGCCCATATTTAGTTAATAAATGTCATTATGGTTGATATTTATCTTTGTTGTCCACTTTGTGCACTAGCTGATCCTAGACTAGTGCGTTTACACAGAGGATCCAGGAGTTGTTGCTCCGAGGTCTGACAGAGATGGTATCAGAGCTATGATGACTATAAGACGTGACCATAAATAGAATAGAATGGCTGGTACTTAAGGATTTATTTTAAATAACAGGTAATTTCAAAAGTTTTTCTTATTCTTACCTCTCAATCTGTGCTTACCCTTATCTCTCATTCCTTTCTCCTCTTTATGTCATTTTTGAAAGACCTATTTCTATCTCTTCCCTTGTTCCAAAGCAACTATAGATGGCAACAGCTAGAATTCTTCAATTCACCACCACTCAATCTTTGCATCGAAGGACCATGCTTCGTACCTTGAGAGTTACGAAGGATCACTCCAACACTACCCTTATGCCTTTAGGTTAAGTTGTTAAGCTAGCCAGTAGACAGTGTTACGAGCTGTCAGTTTTCTCTTTTGTTGGCAGCCGTAACTATTAATTTATAATGTTTTTGCTAGTTTGGTGTTTTGTTTTGGATTGCACAAAACGTCCACTGTTCTCCCTTTGCCTTGAGTCTCCACTCTCCTAATCTTTGAAAGCATCAAGCTGGAGCACCAACTGCCAATAACCTCCAAAGAACAAACAAAAGGCTACAGAAGTTTGCAAATGGATGACTGAACTAGATCTCCATTCAAGCCACACAAGGTAAGATCCAAACCTATCTCTTTGCTAGCCCATGCGAATCTCAGGGATGAGATTCTTTTTAAGCGTGGTAGAATTTAACTGCCCAGGTTTTTTAAAAAATAATAATAATAAAATAATTTTAATTAAAAATAAATATTTGGTTGTTTGTAATTTTGGAGATTTTATTTGCCTATTTTTAGCTTTTAAGAAAAGCTTTTCTTAAAAGTAATTTAACTAAAAGTATAAGAATATTATTAAATAAAGAGTATTTTGAATTTCTATAAATCCTAGCTCAAATTAATTATTTTAAAGCATTTGGCTTTTCTCTGGATTTTCTGTGCTTTTCTGGCTTTAAAAAAATCAATTTCAAAGCTAAAAAGTATTTTCATAAAAATTAAAAGACCAACTTTAAGTTGAAAATATTTTTTCCTAAGTCTAAAACATCTTTAGAAATTTCTGTGAATTGTCCTAGAATTTTTATTCTCAATATGCTATTTTCTAAGTGTTCTAAAATTTACTAGTACTTCTGAAAATTAAAAAGGAATTTTATAATCCTTTCTCTCCTCAGGCTGACAAGTGTCATGCCCAGATCCGATCCAGCCCACCCCATCTAATCTCAGCTGCCCACTCCCACTTACCCCTTCGTTTATTAGCCGACGTCCTTGATTAAATCCATCGCCGATCTAATCTCGGCCATCCGATGTCACTTAACCCCTCCCTCTCCCTCTCTCGGGCCTCAAAGCTCCCCCATCATCGCTCGCCTCCTCTCCAAGCTGTGGCAAGAACTCTGACGAGGAATTTAGACCACCTCAGTCTACCTCGTGCCACACCGCAGCCGTCTTCGCCTTCGTCGGGCTCGTGCGCACATCCACATCCCCTCCATTTGCATCATCCGACACCAAGGCGCCGCCACACCGGGAGCCGCCCACCGCTTCTTGCTCGTCGCCGGCTGCCTCAGGCCATCTCCGTGCCCCACGCCAAGGTGCGTCATAACCACCACCACTCGCCGTAGCGCCAGCATGCTTGGGCCCCGAGCACCACCGCTCGCCGGCACCGCCACGTCAGTCGCTTCGGTGACGTGACTGCCAACTGGCAGTTACCCGTGTGCCACCTTAGCGGTCGTGAGCCACGCAAGCGCCACTCCAACCGTGTGCCACCTCAGCCTTCTCCCCGGTCCGTGAACCCATCCACCAAAACAAACCCCACCTGTCAGTCTAAATAAAATCTTTTCTTTATAAAAAATAATTCAATAAAAATTGAAAATCCAGTGCTGACATCATAAATCTCTTTTCCATAGAAAAATAATTCCTTTGAAAATCAATTTTCTTGCTGACGTCATAACCTTCCTTTTTCAGTAAAAAATAATTCCAAAAAATCGAATTTATTCTTTTCCTCTCTTTTCAAACTTTCAGAAGCCCGTTCTCTTTCATCTAACTCTGATTGGACCCATTCAAATTTCTAAATTCTTCAAAAATTCTTATCTATCCATTTCTATCCCCTTTTCAAATTTTTGGAGTTTGTTTGAATTTATTTGGATTAAATTAAAGCTTAGAAAATAAAATATTTCAAATGGTTAAAATAAACTTCAATTAAATCCATAATTATTATATTTGATCTTTTTAGTTTCCAAGGATTTTTTGGAATTTTCTTGAATTTGTTGAATTTATTTTATTTTTGGAAAAAATATTATTTTTTTCTTTCCGTTTTTCTCTCTCCTTCCTTTCTTCTCCATGCGACCGTCTCTATCCCGAGCCGAGCGCACATGCCATTAGAGACCTTTGAAGCTTTTCAAAACTCATGATTTTCTCAATGATTTTTTGCGTAATAAAGAGCATTGAATCCCCCTCATCAAGACTCTTCCATTCCCGGCCTTTGCCCTCAATTTTGTGCGCCCATTTCGCACGAATATTCCATGCCAACCGAAGGACATTCTGTGCGGATCTCCTCATCCAGTCCGCCTCCATCCCTATAAAAGGGAGCACTAGGTGCCCCCCTCATCCTCATTCACCACTGAAAATCTCAAGACCTCTCTCCCTTCCTCCTCGCCGCAATCGACATTTTTCTCTTGCCAACCGAATGGCGTTCCTCAGCCGTTTGCGCCGCCTACGGTGGAGTCCAGCCACCATTTACCATATCATCAGCTTGGCCTTTGCACGTTCTACACGGTGCTTCCCTCGCCTTCGCTGGAGCTTCGCCAGAGCATCACCGGAGCACTGTGGCCAAATCATGATGCCGTGTCTCTCATCGCTGTCGGCCGACTGTGCTTGTTCCACCACAACCGAGCTGAGCATTGCACTCCCCATGTTCTCCTCTTCGTTTCGCCGCAAATCTCATCCGCTAACTCCTCTTCGTTTGCACGGAATGCCGACGTCAACTTGCCGGTCGCCAAAGGTCTTCTCCACCGTGTTCCGCCATCATCCGATGTCCTTTGTCCGAGTCGTTTCCACCGTTGAGTTCACCTCGATGCGTTCTACGTCGTGCTTCCATCGTCATCACATGAAGATCCCTGAGTCCTCATCGAGCTTGTCGAGCCATAACACTAAAACCGTGTCTTCGCACATACACCACTTTTCCAGTGAGCTATTTGATTTTTGTTCATGTCATATCGTGTCCTAGCCTCTAAGTAATTTATCTACCATTTTTGTTGAATTTTTCGAGGAGCCAATTGTCAAAAATTGAGCTTTCCGCGAAAATAGTCGTTTTTGACTTCCCGACGTCGATTCGTTGCCTTCGTTGAGTTTTAGCCTATACCATCACCTTTGTAAGACTTGTCTCATCGTGTTCTACGCTGTGCTTCCCTCCTTTCCTCCAAAAACATCCACAATTTTTACCTCCGACACCTAGCCATAACCACCTAAGGCATCTCGCGTTCCCATCTAACCGATGATGTTTTCACCAATTCTTTTGTGTCAAAATGTGCCAAACCATCCAAGTAACTACCTACCAAGTGGTTTCAGATTCGCTTCATCGAGCACCAAGATATCAAGTTTTTCCTTTTTCTCTACCGTCGTCGTTCAAACATCGATTGTATCATCTCCGATGAATTTTCAGTTTAGCCAATAATTTTTCTAGCTTCACCATACCATGCTCTACCCCGTGCTCTCCTTACATCTCCATGTTCCATACTCTGTACTATCTCTCTCCAACCTGTCATTGTCGCTACCACACCGTCACTACCGTTTTTCTCTCACTGTCGGTGATTGCTGCGGTTCCTCGCAGCCGTACCCATATCACCACCTTCGCCTCATCGCCGGGGTCATTTTTGCCTGTTCGCCGACCACCTCGCAACCTACCTCGCCGGCGCCTCCACCATGTTCTTTTTGTCATCTCATGTGATATCAAAACTTCCAGATATTAGTTCTCTCTCATACGAATTCCGAATCCATTGATTCTCTCTTCTAAATTCATCTAAAATTATAATCTATCCCTCAATATATATTTTATAATTCTTGGATTTTATTTGAGTTTGCTTGTGTATTTTCACGTGTAGAGTGCGACGATTCTAGAGAATTCTTTGACAACTCGCACCAGACTGAAGAGCAAGGCAAGTCACACTTTTGATCATGTTGATCCCAGTTTGTGAAATAAAATTATGTTGTTTTAAATTTAATTTTGCATGCATATTTTTATTCACTGTATTTCAATTCAGTTTTAAATTTAGTTAATACCTGTTTGTTATCACCTCCTTTGACATTGCAAATCCTTATGCCTTGTCACCCTAGAATCAAACTCTAGTTAGTACACTAGTATTGGCTAGAGAGTTTTACATCAAATGCTTAGACCGGTTTGGACATAATCTTGTTTTAGGATACCATTTTCGCATAAAATGATAAGCTTTTGAAATATATTCTTGACTTCGGTGAGTCAAGAAGTATTATGAAATATTTTAAAATAAAATATAAAATCTGGTTTAAACTTAGGCTAATGGTTAGGTGGTGGGTGCAGGCATGCACTGTTGCTCAGAGACACAGTGTTGATTGTCGGGCACAGGGGTATGTGGTTGAGCCTAAGTCAATTAAGGACCAGTTTGTGAGCTAATATTGAAAGCCCTATCGTACTACCACCAGGCTGGTACGGGACAATCTTGGCTAATTAATTTGTGGGTCCCAACCTAAGTTTCGTTGTAGGTCGAAAGTGAGCGTGGTGTAGGCCATGAGAAGTCTCACTCGGCTCAAGATGGGGTCCCGGTCTGGTGAATTCCTTACTGAGGTGAAACCTTAGTGTTAGCTTAGCCAGGTTGAAGGCTTTGCATTGTAAAGGAAGTGTGTTAATCGCGTGGCAATATAAGATGATCATGTCCTGTGGGTAAAGCTGTATAACCTCTACAGAGTGTATAATTTATCCTGGATAGCCGTGCCCACGGTCATGGGCATGCCGAGTAAAAGTTTTTCATGGATTAGACTTTTTTTTTCAAAATGATTTATGAAAACCTTATCGATGGATGGAATCCATGAGAGATTGGAAGCTTGTGGATGGATGGAATCCATGAGTGATTGGAAGCATGTGGATGGATGGAATCCATACGAGATCTTTTGGAAAAGATGGTCTGGGTGTGATGCCCGTAGTTAGGTTAGTGTTTGGTCGGAGCCTGCATTAACGGTATTAATTTCAACTATAATTACTGTTTTTACTTACTGCATTAAATTCAGCGTTTTCAATCTATTTACTATATTTCTTGTATATGTTGTTTTATGCACAAATAACCCTATGTGCCTTCCTTTGTTGCCTTTATCATTATATTGCATTTCTCCGTGTGACTTGCATAGTACAAGTTTGTACTCACCTTTCTATCTCCAAACAGAGGAAGACGACTTCAACTACGGTGAAAACCTGGACGAGTAGGACGCGTCTTATTGTTGTTTTCCTGTGGGTAGGCTCAGTGGGCTTCTTCCGCTTTGGTTTTTTCCTTCTATTGCTTATATTTAATTTTAGCTTATGTGTTGTTGATGTAAACTTTGGCAATCATGCCCATATTTAGTTAATAAATGTCATTATGGTTGATATTTATCTTTGTTGTCTACTGTGTGCATTAGCTTATCCTAGACTAGTGCGATTTACACAAAGGATCTAGGAGTTGTTGCTCCGGGGTCTGACAGAGATGGTATCAGAGCTATGATGACTATAAGACGTGACCATAGATAGAATATAATCGCTGGACCTTAAGGATTTATTTTAAATAACAAGTAATTTCAAAAGTTTTTCTTATTCTTACCTCTCAATCTGTGCTTACCCCTATCTCTCATTCCTTTCTCCTCTTTATGTCATTTTTGAAAGACCTATTTCTATCTCTTCCCTTGTTCCAAAGCAACTATATATGGCAACAGGTAGAATTCTTCAATCCACCACCACTTCAATCTTTGATTGTAAGGACCATGCTTCGTACCTCGAGAGCTGCGAAGGATCACTCCAAGATGACCCTTATGCCTTTAGATTAAGTTGTTAAGCTAGCCAGTAGACGGTGTTACGAGCTGTCAGTTTTCTCTTTTGTCAACAACCGTAACTATTAATTTATAAAGTTTTTGCTAGTAGGTGTTTTGTTTTGGGTTGCGCAAAACGTCCACTGTTCTCCCTTTGCTTGAGTCTCCACTCTCCTAATCTTTGAAAGCATCAAGCTAGAGCACCAACTACCAATAACCCCGCATGGCATGGCGTGGCCACCACTTTGGAGCAGCACGCTGAGGTGGCCACGGCAGTGAGTGGCGCACAGGACCCTAGGGTCGCTGGCAAACAGCGGCACAGCGATGGCCGGCGAGGGGTGGAAGAGGGAGAGGAGGTTGAGGGGAGTCGATTTTACCTCGTCTCGGAACCTAGTGGTGACAGGAGATGGTCGTCGGCGGAGAGAGGCAGTGGTGGAGCTTGTCCATTGGTGGCATCGGGGTTCTAGTGGGGTTGGGGCAAGGGCAAGGGGGGGACAACATTCAAAGAGCTGCAGAGAAGCCAGGGGTGGCGAAGGCGAAGCTTAGGCATGGCTGGAGCGGCTGAATTAGTTCACCGGAGAGCGGCCCAGCTCGGAGAGAGAGGGTGTGGTGGGGGTGGTGTAGAGCCCGAGAGAGGCGAGCGAGGGCGGAGGGAGGTGGTGCGAATGGAGAGGGAACTCGGGGTGGCTTCTATAGGGCCAACGAGGTGCAGGCGCGATGGGATTTCTCGTCGGAGTTGGCGGAGAACGGCGGCGATTGCGGTGGGATTATGAGAGGAGTGGGTGCGGCAAGAGTGGGATTTGGGCGGGGAAATCGAGTGTGTGAATCAAGGGAGAACAAGGAAAGAGAATCAGTCACTGCGGAGGAGAAGGAAGGGCGGAAGGGGTGGCGGAAATGGCGGAGGCGGCCGCGCTCGTGCGGGGAAGAAGGAGGAGAGGAAGAAGGGGGTTTTTGTTTAAATTACTTTTCAAATCCATCTTTTTAAAACAGATAATAAGGGCAATTCAAAAATAAAACTTAGGCAACAAAATACTTATTTTTAATTCAAATTTTATTTTAATATTATTTATTTATTTTACAATTATATTTTTATAAAAACCTGGGCTGTTACAATCTACCCCCCTTAAAAAGAATCTTATCCCCGAGATTCGCACGGGCTAGCAAGAAATGGTTATGGTTGATCTTCAAAATCCCGAGTGGCTTCATCTTCGGGGGTGATTGTTTCATTTGATCTTGGGAAAATGGATGATCTATTTTTGGTCTTACTCTCTGTTTTCTCAAGGATCTTGATCGAACTCTCGCTGCAAGTGAGGTCTTCTTGGAGCCCAAGAGTCTTGAATGGCTTCATCTTTGGAGTGTTTGCCACATTCTTGAAGCTTCCAAGGCTGAGAAGAAGAGAAGAGAAGATTTAAGACCAAGGAGAAAAAGGAGATATTTTGCACAACCCAAAAGAAAATACCAACTTAGCAAAAATCTTATTAATTAATAATTACAGCTGTCGACAAAAGAGAAAACTGATAGCTCATAACAATGCGTACTAGCTAGCTTAACAACTTAACCAATAGGGGTAAGGGTCGTCTTGGAGTGATCCTTCATGGCTCTTGCGGTACGAAGCGCGAATCTTCTTGGTGAAGATTGAAGTGGCGACAGAGTCGGTGAATTCTATAATTATCTTGAACAAGGGAAGAAACAGAAATAGGTTTTTCACAAATGACATAAAGATGAGGAAGGAATGAGAGATAAGGGTAAGCAAAGATTGAGAGGTGAGGTTAATTTTTTTTGAAATTACTGATTAGTAAAATAAGTCCTTATGGTCTAACCATACTATTCTACCTACGGTCACATCTTAGAGTCATCATGGCTCTGATGCCATCTCTGTCGTACCCCGGCGCAACAACTCCTGGATCCTCTGTGTAAATCGCCCTAGTCTAGGATCAGCTAGAGCACACAGTGGACAACAAAGATAAATATCAACCGTAATGATATTTATTAACTAAATATAGGCATGAATGTCAAAGTTTACATCCACGACACATAAGCCAAATTTAAATAATAGCAGCGGAAGGAAAACATCAAAGCGGAAGAAGCCCAACAAACCTGCCCACAAGCAAATGACATTAAGACATGGCCTACTTGTCTAGGTCTTCACCGTAGTCGAAGTCGTCTTTCTCTGTGTGGAGATAGCAAGGTGAGTACTAACTTATACTCCGCAAGTCACATGGAGAATGTGATATAATGATAAAGGCAACAAAGCAAGGCATATAGGGTTAGTTTGAGCATAAAACAGCATTTACAGAAATACAATAAATAGATTGGAAATTGCTGAATTTTATACAATAAATAAAAATAGTAACTGTAGTTGGCTCTGACCAAACACTAACCTAACCACAGGCATCCCACCCGGACGATCTTTTCCTAAAGATCTCGTATAGATTCCATCCATCCACAAGCTTTCAATCACTCACGGATTCCATCTATCCACAAGCTTTCAATCACTCATGGATTTCATCCATCCATAAGTTTTTCTTTGAAACCAGTTTTGAAAACCTAAGTCTAATCCATGAAAAACTTTACTCAACATGCCATGACCATGGGCACGGCTATCCAGGATATATTATACACTCTGCAGAGGTTATACAGCTTTACCCACAAGATATGATCATCCTATATTGCCACTGGATTAACACACTTCCTTAGGTGTGCGGCAGAGAAATCATGACAAGGTCTTTACAATGCAAAGCCTTCAACCCGACCAAGCCAACACTAAGGCTTCACTGCAGTAAGGAATCCACCAGACTGGGACCCCTTCTTGAGCCGAGTGAGACTTCTCATGGCCTACACCACGCTCACTTTCAACCTACGACGAGACTCAGGTTGGGATCCATAAATTAATCAGCCAGGACTGTCCCATACCAGCCTTGTGGTAGTATGATAGGGCTTTAGAACAGTAGCTTGTAGATCGGTCCTTAACTAGACTTAGGCTCAAACCACATACCTGTAACATCCTGATTTTCAGAGCCTTTTTGAAGTTTTTAAAATAAAATACACCATTCGAATTTTTCTGGAATTAATTAAAGCTTAATTGGAATTTTTATTAATTAAAAAGATTTAATGTGATTAATTTAAACATTAACATTTGCCAAAAATATTTTATTTGAGTTCCTTGAGCCTCAAGGGCTTTTCTGTAATTTTCTGAGATTTTTCTGGATTTATTTGCTATTTTCTAGAGCTCAAAAGCCTTTAATTGAATTTCTGGAAAAAGGAAAAAGCCCAAAAATCTCTAAAACCGGCCGGTGGGCCGAAACCCACCAAGCCGGCCTAGTCCAGCCGCCCGCAGCCAGCCTACCCCGTCCCCTTGCCACGCGGCGCGCATCCGCGCCTGCGCCCCGCATCTCGGCCATCCGCCACCCCGCGCCACCGGCAGGTGGAGCCCGCCTGTCAGGCGTCGTCCCCGACCCGGACTCCCTCTCCGTCTCCGATCGGGACACGCCGCCGCCGCCCCGCGCGTCTCCTACCCGGACTCTGCGGCCGTCTCCGCCTAGGATTCCTCGCCGACCGGGTATAAAAGGGGCCGACCCCCCGGGGTCCTCCTCGTCCCGCAGCCGCCGCTTCCGCCGCCGCTAGCCCCGTGCGCCGTGCGCCTCGCCGCTGGAGCTCGAAGCCGCCGTCCTCGCCGACGTCGTCGTTTCGCCTCCACCGTGGTTGCCTCGCGTCGTCCGCCCTCGTTGCCGTCTGCGCCGCTGTCGTCCGCCGTCGTCTGTCGCTGCCAGTGAACCCCCGCCGCCGTCCCGAGCCGCCGCCGGCCAAGACGGCCGCCACCGCTCGGTCAACCCGCCGCCGCCGCGTCGCCCCGGCCCGCGCCCGCACTGCCTCGCGTCCCGCACCCCGCGTGCGTCAGCGCTGACGCCAGCCGAGCCCCGCCGCTTCGCCTTCCCGTGCGCCGAGCCGCTGCCATGTGGGCCCGCTTGCCAGCCGTGAATCGTAGACCGAAGCCACGTCAGCATGCCACGTCAGCTGCCACGTCAGCCCTATTTCGTACACGTGTCGCCACGTCAGCCGCCGCGTCAGCCCTGGCCGCCACGCCCGCAGTCCGATCGCCCGCACTGTTCCATGCGCCGAGTCCACCGTAGACCCATTCTCCCGTGCACCCGGTCCACAGCACAGTACAATTTTCGATTTTTCAGCCTTTTTTCCCAAATTAGATTTTTCAAGAGCCCGTTCTCCCTCATACGAACTCCGATTGACCCGATTCTTTTTCCTAAATTAATCTAAAATTGAGCTCTACATTTTGGTTCAGGTTTGAATGTTTTTGGAGTTTATTTGAATTTATTTTGTCTTTTCATGTTGTTTTCTCTCTCGTTAGATCACGCGTTCGAAGGAGCTGAAGTTGGATTCGAAGATAAAGATCGATCAACTGAGCAAGGCCACGGCAAGTCGTGTCCTTTGATCATGTTGAACCCAGTTTTTCAATCTATTATGTATTACTTTGTTTTAAATTATCATGCATCGCTATATTATTATCAAACCCTTGTATTGGTAGTTAATGACCTAGTTGATTATTTCCTCCTTGATAATTTGAATACCATGACTCCATTAACACCATAGGATGGGTAATTAATTAGTGATGCAATATAGTTGCCACATGGGTATACGTATAGACTTGCTTAGCCATGCTTTAGTACGTTGGGTCTATCATCACATGTGTTAATTAATCTTGACTTAACGATATACTAGAACGTGGTGGTTAACCACAGTTATAAAATTTGCTTGTCATGACATGGGTAGTGTCATGGGCATTGGTTATACAAACTTGGTTTTCACTTGGGCGAATGATCGTGCAGTAAAGGGGGTACTGGTTGCACATGGGATGTGGATGTTTCGCCTAGGTAACACCTAAGGACTCAACTTTGTGCGCCATTGATCTGAGCTTTACCATGCAAACCACATGTCTAGTATGGGATAGACCTGGCATAATAATTTGTGAAGTCTGCACTTTGGTTTTACTACCGATGTTGTTGTGGCGCAAGAGGGGGCAATTATCGACTAGGGGGTTACCCTACTCGACGGCGAAACCTTAGCGAGTGGGATCAGGTGGAGATGGATCATTGTAAAAGCCTTGTTGTGATTATCTTTAACGTGAGGATTATCACATCATGTGGGTACAGTTGTGCAACCTCTGCAGAGTGTAAAACTATTCGAATAGCCGTGTCCTCGGTTATGGACAATGCTCAGTGATTTCACACGAGGGGTAGGGTTTGCCTAAAATGTTGGTTGGGATAAGTGAATGGGTAGTTCACTGGTGAATCCATTGGGTGGATGGTTAGTTCACTCATGGTTGTACTCAATTCCTTTGATTACTTATTTATTATCATTTCCAAAGTTTGCTTTTCAATCTATTTATTGTATTTACTTTAAATTGTTGCTTTCTGCAAAATTAACCTTTCAGCCATCCATTGGTAAGCTTTGCATACTATATTGCATTCTTTGTCACAAACGACTTGCTGAGTACTCTATGTACTCACGGCTTCATCCATATTTGCTCAGTTGAGGAAGAAGGACCAGATCAGCAGGAGCTACTAGACGGAGGATACTTTGAAGACTTCGCGGATTAGGACTTCGCTCCCCAGTCGATTGCCTGTGGGCATGTCGAATGGCTACTACGTTTATTTTTGGATTTTCCGCTGCTAGTTTCTTTAAGCCCTTCAGGCTAATAATTGTAAGCTTGGCCATAAGGTCATACTCTGATAAGTATCAATATAATTTGGATTTTCCTTAGAATATCGTGATGTGGATGATATTAATCTTTGTTTATACTGTGTGCACTAGCGTGATCCTGGACTAGTGCAGAATACACAGGAGAGTCCGGATTTGTATATTCGGGTCTCGACAATACCCCTGTGCCCGATAATCAACACTGTGTCACTGAACAACGGTGCATGCCTGCACCCACCACCTAACCATTATCCAAAGTCTAAACCATATTTTATATTTTATTTCCAAATATTTCATAATCCTTTTTGACTCACCGAAGTCAAGAATACATTTGAAAAGCTTATCATTTTATGTGAAAAGTTATCGCAAAACAAATATTATGTCTAAGCAGATCTAAGTATTGGATATAAAATTCTCTAGTCCATACTAGTGTACTAACTAGAGTTTTATTCTTGAGTGGCAAGGTACAATGTTACCCAAGGTCAAAGGTGTCAATAACAATTGGGAATTAACTAAGTTTAAAACTGGAATTGAAATACTTGAATAAACATATGCATGAAATATAATTTAAAGCAACATAATTTTATTTGTAAACTGGGATTAATATGATCAAGAAGTGTGACTTGCCTTGCTCTGTAGTTTGGTATGAATCATCGCCGTTGGTGGCCGAATTAGTTTGCAGGAGAGCGGCCCAACTCGGAGAGAGAGGGGGTTTGGCAGGGGTGGTGTAGAGCTCGAGAGAGGCGAGCGAGGGCGGAGGGAGGTGGTGCAAATGGAGAGAGGGCTCGGGGGTGGCATTTATAGGGCCAACGAGGGGCGGGCGCGACAGGATTTCTCGCCGGAGATGGCGGAGAATGCCGGCGATTGCGGCGGGATTAGGGGAGGAGCGGGTGCGGAAAGAGGGTGATTTGGGCAAGGAAATCGAGCGCGTAAATCAAGGGAGAACAAGGAAAGAGAATCGGTCACTATGCAGGAGAAGGAAGGGCGAAAGGGGTGGAGGCGGCCACGCTTGTGTTGGGAAGAAGGAGGAGGAGAGGAAGAAGGGGGCGGGCGCTGACAAGCGGGGCCCAAGCAACAGAGAGAGAGAGAGAGAGAGGAGGAAGAGAGAGCAGGCGGCGGCTGCGATGGTGACGCGTGGCCGATCGAGCGGCCAGGGAAGGAAAGAAGAGCGGATGGTGGGGAATGACAATCTGGGCCGTCCACACATCGAGTGGAGAGAGAGGGAAGGCGGGAGAATTAAACTTTTCGATTTTGATTTTGATTTTTCGAAAAAGCCCGAGAAAACAAATAAAGCTCAGAAAATACAAAATAAATTCCAAAAATTCCAAAAAAATTTATAGAAATTCATAAAACTATTTTGGACTTAGAAAAATATTTACATCTTAAGTTGTTATTATATTTTTATTCTTAAAATACTTTTAATTTGCAAAATAGATTTTAAACTCTAGAAAATCCAGGAAAATGAGATAAAAGCCAAATAAATTCAAATAATTAATTGGAAATAGTATTTTTATAGAAAATAAATTATACTTTTGTTTAATAATATTTTTAGGTTTTTATTTAAATTACTTTACAAATCCAGCCTTTTTAAAACAGAAAATCAGGACAATTCAAAAATAAAACTTAGGCAACAAAAATACTTATTTTTAATGCAAGTTTTATTTTAATATTATTTATTTTTTTCCATTAGTTTTTTTATAAAAACCTGGCTGTTACATCATGTAGGGAAATGACATCTAAATAAAGCTAAGGGATAACTATGAGAATGCTACTGGTCTCCATATTGTTCACCGTAGGCATATTCTTGCTTATGATTGCACCTATTTATTAGTAACATATGGGTTACCAAAACTTAGTCCAGAGACAATATGGTGCAAGGCGGAGTAATACTCGCATGCGGACTTCTAGTCCTAGAAACAGAAGTAGATCTTGGCAAAGTGTCTATAGGAACACCAATAACCTTTTACACATTTAGCCATCCTTTCATAGAAGGCCCTTAGGCCCAACAGATCAATCTAGATCATACAATCATTCTTCAAGGTAGAGTAGAGGCAATGCCTCATAAACTACAAATTTGTTTTGCCTTTCAGCAGCAAAAGGGTACAGCTACGTTAGTGTCAGGCTCAACAGTAGTATGACTATATGACAAGGAAGTAAGCCTAGATGATACAATTGCAGCCAATCAGGGTGAGTGAATATCCACTTAATGATGCCCAAAGTCCAACAATATTCATGCAGTTTCCTACATGTTTACTGCTGGTAAGTAATCTCAAGTGCATGAAATGAGTGAAAATAATAAATATTTACTTTTATCTATTTAGCAGATAATTTATTGTTTCCCAGATTTTTCATAGCAATCTTTGGGATTTTCTGATAATTATTAAGGCATTTAAGCAATTTTCATAATTACTAACCCATTAAATAAATCCCCAAACACAAAATGTTTGGAAATAAACCATAAAAGTAATATGATGCTTTCAAGATGTACTAAGTCTAAGGTTTCACAAATTTATGGAATCTCATATACCTAAAAACCATATTCTTTGATTTTCTAGAATTTTTGGGAAATCTTTAATGAATTTCTGCTAATTAATAAGCAATTTTCAGAATTACTAATAAACAAAAATAATACTAAAGAAAATTCCGTCTACTGGACTTATTTGCTATTTTGATAACCATCGGGGTCAAATTTATAATTATTTTCATATTCTCAGCAAATTTTATTAATTTATCGAAATTCCTGGGGCTAACATGAAAAATTTCGTCAGCCGAAATTTTCTTTTTCTTTCCACTATTTGGGTCGTATTCAGCCCGTTTTGGCCCAGTCTCTTTGGCGGCCCACCCGGCCACTCGGCTTCCCCTTTATGGCGGCGGCGGTCTCCACGGATGCGGCCCGCGGGGCTGAGCGGCGGCCACCAAGCACGCGAGGTCGCCTCAGGCATAGCCATGGCCCGGTGGCTCCAGGCTACAGCGCAAGTTGGCAGCCCCAGGTGGCTTTGGTCGTGGAACGTCGGCTCTCGGCGACGACCGGATGCAATTGAGTGGGACGACGAGCCTGTTCTTTTTGGCTGCGGCTTGTGGTTTTTGGCTGAAAATTTTGAATTTTGGCTGTTTACGGTACAGATTACGGAGAGACATATACTCACTTGTGATTTTAGCTGGTACAGATGTTGGGCTTTTAACGTGTATATCGTTTAACTTGTAGACCCCGTCTTGAGAAAATACTCCATTTGAAAGTTAGGTATTGTAGTAAAAGCCAAAAGCCGGGCGGCTTTTGACTTGCCGAACAGGCCCGGCAATGGCCGGGTGTAGTGGCAGCTTCGGGCACTAATACGGTGATGGCGCATCTTTCGGGTGCAGGCGCGAAAGACCGAGCGGATGGTGGCGCAGCCCGGTTGGTCGAGGCAGAGCGGACGGTGCGGTGGCTGGGCTTTGGGTGACGGCGGCCGGGATCGGCTTCAGGCGCGGCAACCGGCGGCGTCGGCCAATTGGATTGTGTCGCTTGATGTGGATGTGGCGTGCTTCAGGCACGGCGGCGAGGCGCGCTCCGGGCGGCTGAGGCCGAGCGAACGGTTACGGATTGTCGGACTGCGGTGCGCATCATGCGGTATGTGTTGGCTTCACTCGCGATGTTCAAGGATTGGCTGACGGCGACTTCATTAATCACAGAGGCGATTCAATTCTTGCATGGCTTAATCTAGTGTATGATTGAGACATGTTCACAGATCTTGATTCTAGCAGATTGATCTAGATACTCAAAGTTTCATCTAGCAGATTGATCAAGATACTCAAAAGTTTCATCTAACAGGTTCACAGAATTGCATAAAAACATGCTAGCAAATTCAAGATCTAGGGCTAGAAACAATTAGAACACATCTGATTTAGTCATGGCATTGCAAATGAATCTAGATTGAAATATGAATTGCAATGCATAATAGATTGGTTTATAATTTACATACCTGTCATCTTGGAGAACGATTCATGCTAATAACGTGTTAAGAAATAGATGAAGAATCGACAAACAGCAATGCAATCCACTCAATCAATCACCAATAACACAATAGATCAATCACAGGAGACAATTGAGAGAGAACACCAGAATACAGTCTTTATTAATTCAGATATATTTATATGGTATAACGGTCTCTCTATTTGTAGTCTAAATTCATTAGAGATAATTTCAGTATTTATCCACATGTAACATTTCTAGGTTTCATAACACTTATCTCCTTACGGCAAGGAAGCCGGACTTTCTTCCCATGTGTCCTGGTTGTGCACGGCAAGGACTCTTTCCCTTTTTTTCCAACGCAAGCACTACCTCTTTCCTTCTTTTGGCCGTTGCCCACTGGATGCACGCACTTTGCTGGCTTGGCATGACTCCTATTAGGAAACCTGGACTCTCCATGGCCAGAGTCCTAATCTATTTGGGCACCCACCGTAGACTATAAATAGGGCCCTAGACCCCCTCATTATGTACCCCGATGCAATCTAAAGCAATAAAGAAAGACCAGGAGTTCTCTCTACCTCTCTGTGTTCAATCTATTATTCTGTGATTCTGTGATTGATTCGTTCTTGTTCTAAGCAGAGGAATCGCTCGGACTGGTCTCCAGCGTCGGTTCCTCAACACGTTATCAGCACGACTTCGCTCCGGTGAACGAGGTAATCATCGAAGCACAGATTGAATTTTCTAGATCGCTTTTGAATCTGTATTTTCTTTTCGCATTCTAGATTGAAATTCTACGGTGCAAATCCGCCCTAATCTACCGCGAGCAGACTTGAAGTCGCCGGCACAATGCCGATAGGTAGATTGTGAAACGGGGTAGATGTTGATTGCGCTGTAGAACGATGCAAATCCACCCTAAATCTACCATGAGCAGACTTGAAGTCGCCGGCACAATGTCGATCGGTAGATTGCGAAAATGGGGTAGATGTTGATTGCATCGTAGATTAGAAACTTTGCATAGTGTTGTCTGATCCTGCATGATCACAAGCACAAGAAATATATGCAATGATTTCATGTTTCTGCACAGCATTGCAGATTGGGAAA
The DNA here is from genome assembly GCA_017311315.1 of Dendrocalamus latiflorus. NCBI lineage: Eukaryota > Viridiplantae > Streptophyta > Magnoliopsida > Poales > Poaceae > Dendrocalamus > Dendrocalamus latiflorus. The sequence continues at coordinate 26,244,056 of CM029611.1, forward strand.
ATTTTATTATTGCATCTTCCTTTTGTTCTGCACAGCATTGAAGATCTAATAAATAAAAAAAAGGGAAAGGGGGGATTTTTGGCTCACGGCCATGCATGGCCGCTGGCTGCCGGCCGGCCACCGCGCCTGCAAGCGCTGGTGCCGCCACTGGCCGGCCACCACGCCTGCAAGTGCTGGTACCGCCACCGGCCGGCCACCTCCGGCGCGGCGCCGCCCGAAGCGCCTCGGTCCTCGCACGGCGCCAGCAGCCCGCCGCCGACTCGCACCCGCACGTGCGAGCGCCGACCGCCGCTCGGGCTCCTCCCGCCTCCGCCGGCTGGGCCACCTCCGCCGCCTCGGCTTCCCCGCCGCCCCGCATGGTGCGTCGGCCTCGCCGCCCCGCATGGCGCGCCGGCCCCGCCGCTTCGGCTTCCCCGCCGCCCCGCATGGCGCGCCGGCCCCGCCGCCTCGGCTTCCTTGCCGCGCCCGCACGCGCGCTGGCCCCGCCGACGCCTCGGCTTCCCCGTGTCACCGCCCGCTCGCGTCAGCCCCGTCGGCAGCCCCGCACGGCCTGCCGCCGCCTCCTCGCCACCACGCCTTCCTTCCGCCGCCTCCCGGCCTGCGCAAGAAGCAGCCACCGCCACTTGTGTTTGGGGTAGGGGAAACCCTACCCACCCCTTGTGTGTTGCCCGGGTGGGCCGGCCAGGCCAATTGGGCCGGGAACGGCCAGATGGGCCGCGTAGGAGGGAGGGGAGAAGGAAGGTGGGCAGCGGGGTGGAGAGGAGATGGGCCGCAGTTGGGAAAAGAGGAGAATGGGCCGGCGCTGGAGAATTTCCGGAAAAGAGCCCCGCAATTATTAAAAATTGCCAATAAGCCCTCGGGTTTTACTTTTGAGTCCCGAAATTTTGCATAGAGGCTTCAATAATTCTGAAAATTACGAATAATCTCTCAAATTTACGAGCGGGTCCAGAATTTTGCAGAAAACCCCTCTGTAAATCAAAAAATTGCGCGAATTTTTCTCTGAACTGAAATTTTTGCGTAAAAACCCTCTGGAATTGCAGAATTTGCTGAAATTTTATATTTTAGCATAAAAGGGCTTCGGGATCCGAATTTTGCATCAATTTTAGCATTTGAAGCATATTTATTTCTGCCATTATTACTTTCTGTATTTTCTGTATTTATTTATTGTTTTTGGTTAATTGTAATTGTTTAATTGCTTTTAATCACTGAAATTAGCAGTAAAATCTACCCTACTCTATAATTCACCAAAATTATCTTTGCTAAATCCACCCCCCTTAACCACCCCCACAGTCATGCCTAATCTAAGTCCACCCAGATTTGTGTACCAAAGTAATCCAACTTTATACAAATGAATGGCCTGGATCTCTCCTCAAACCTTTTTCTCGTACTCATTGAAGATCCTAAGGTCAATATTATTTGGATCATGCATACCTCGCGAAACGGTAAGCTGCCCACCCCGCCCCCCGCGCGAATCCCGCGCCTCCCCACTTCTCTCCCGTTCTCCCCCGTCTCCGCGCCGCCTCCTCCCCTCCATCCTCCGCCCTCGCCTCCTCCCCTCCCTCATCCGCTGCTCCGCCGCGATATACTACTCCTCCGACCGGTCTTTCCGCCCAAGGCAGCCAGCATCGCCGCCGCTTGAGGTCTCCGCCCGAGGCCGGCCGCCAGTGTTGTCGTCGCTCGCGCCGTCATCAGGGGCTACCCCAGTACCCCACCCTCGCCCCAGGTCGCCGCTCGAGGAACGGGTTCCTCCGCCGCCGTCACCGGCTCTCGCGCGGGCCGCCGCTCGAGGCCGTCGCCGTGGGCTGCTGCTGTCGGCCTCGCCCGACCCCGTTGTCGCCGACCGCCGTCCCGCCGGCCTCCGCCCCGCCGACGAGCCATCTCCTATGGCTGCGCCTCCCACCGCCTCCTCCGCCGCGTCGCCGTTACTCCACCGCCCGCGCCTACGCTTACGGCGATCTCTCCGGCCGCCGCTGCGGTTGCCTCCGACCTCTTCCTGTACATCTTCCTCCCGCCGCCCCTCCGTTTTCCAGAAATCCCAATTCAGATGCATCGCCTCAAGACCCGCACGGAGGTGTGTTCCCATCCAAATTGCCACAGCATTTGATGAGGACCAGGGGGATTTCTCGCTGGTGCATGACGATGGTGATGAGGCATTTGGTGTTGTTCTATATTCAAGTCAGAGTGAATGGAGTGACGAGGAGGTTGTGTTAAATCCAATTGGGGATGTTGAGTTACCAGTTATGAGCAAGAGCCGCTTCGAGGGGGCAGAGGGTGCGATAACTGTTGCTGCCCATAGGCTCGCCAGTATTGAGAAAGGGTATAGGGAGAGCAGAACTCAACAAGGGCTGATGAATAATGTTGGACTGATTGCGTGGAGTTTGCAGAGCTGAATGGAATGAGGTAATGAAAATATCCATTTACTTAATTTGAAAAAAGATCAAGTGTGCCAGGTTTATTTAGGTTGCACCAAAACCAAATAGCAAGAGTAATTATCTGAAATTTAGACTGTTAGTTGGTCATTTACATTCGATTGTGTTTGATTCCAGAAAGGTGTCTTTATTCCTTCAAGGGGCACTTGGCAACACATGGTGCTGCTCAGAGAATGTGATGCTGATGTTGATGGCGAAGGGCCCCAAACTACCTCTGTGAGTATTTTTGTTTGTCTTTTTTTCGTTCTAATTTGAGCTGAGTGGTAACAAAAAGAGGATGGAGTTCTAACATAGCATGATCATCCTATGTATTACATGGAGGCAATCTGTCGATACATGCAGTGATGGTTTGTAGTATATGTTATATACGTACGTCAATATCACACCTTTTCTAAATGCATCATTTGTATCATGGCACCACTGTCTTGCCTTTGAAGTTATTTGGTCAGTATGATGTTAAGAGCTTACAGGGTTACCGGTTACACCTGTCTTTGCTTACCTCTGTATGAAGTCTGAAATGCAAAAGAGCAATGCTAATACTAACAAAACAACTGACTCAAACCTTGAAAGCCCACTATACTCAAAAGATTATGAATTTATGTTGGATGGGTTCGGTAATTCTGATGTGCAAATTTTAAATCTTTAGTTAGATCTACTTGTGTGGTGTGGAAGCACTCAGTGTAAGAGTGGTCCCTTTCCTGTCTTATATATTTAGGCCAGGGAAGATGCTTCTTGCACTTTTCCGTCTTTTCCTCCCCTTGTTTCCCTTTTTCTTCTGTGTTTCCTGTCTTTTTGGTTGCTTCTTGGTAGGGAGGTGGGTGCATAGAAAGAGACACTGGGCCAGATGCTGAAGTATCATATACTGAGAGAGCTCACTCAACAACCATAAAGTCAGCAACTTTGTCCTTGGGAGAAGATCTTGTGTATTAATTCATGAAAGCAGATGATTGCAGAGATCATATCGTGAATCAGGTTCCCTGTCTATGTTACTCGAATTTCTCGAGAAGCTTGATAGCATCCAGAAGTCAATGTATCAGCATGGTGCAGGTGCACATTTGCTGAGTGAACCATTATTGCCCTTTGCTGGACTCAAAAAGTTTAAGAAGAATTATGGCTTAAAAATGAATGCACACACTAACCTTTCTGCAGCATGTTACAAATTTCCTTTTATTGCACCGCGGCGGGGAACCTGTTCTTGGTTTGCTTTCTATGCAGATACGCATGTACGTAATGTTTTATGTATTTCTCTTTTGTTTTACCCTTTTTTCACATTTCATGGTCTCAACAAGTGTTGAAATGAGTTATGAGTTTTCCACCCTTATTTTCTTTCATTGAAGCCAAAAGAATTGCAAGCTTATTGCATTAATTGAGTAGTACAGATATTGTATTCCCTGATGTTTTAGATCATGGTATTTAGAACAACTTTTATTGACTATGATTTATGTAGAAGTGAATAAGAATGCGAGAGATAATAATCTACTGATTAATTTTGTTCTTCTTGCAGTGCCCAAATGGTCACACAATTTGCTCCAACTGCAAGCATAGGGTAGAGAATCATTGCCCTAATTGTCGCCAGGAACTGGGAAATATCAGATGCTTGGCTCTTGAGAAGGTGGCAGAGTCACTTCAGCTCCCATGCAAATATCAAAGCTTGGGCTGTACTGAGATTCATCCTTACCAAAACAAAACTTAAGCATGAGGACCTCTGCAGGTTCAGGCCATACAATTGCCCATATGCAGGTTCAGAATGCCTGATCACTGGTGATGTTCCTGATCAATAGTAGAGTAAGTTGAGCTATGCTATCCTGATATTTGAGGACAGGAAATATATGAACTTGAACTTGAACTTGAAATATATATGACGGTACATTGCAAAGGACAAGTTCGATCCAGTACAAAAGGTTTCAAGATGAACTTGAAATCCTGTTGTTGCTTCCATTGCATTTAACACTTTATATCCTGATTAAGTGAATTGTACAAGCGATTAATGTTGCGTACCTTTATTCCAGGCGGATTAATATCCACGCATTTGAGTACGATTCTATAACGGAGATTTGCACCGCCGCCGGTGTGCAATTATTTACATTCTCCGACTTAAGTTAGATTTGCACCACCGCCGGTGTGCAATTATTTACATTTTTATTTTCACTTTGATGCCAAAAAAAACTGAAATTTTTGTAAAATTGACCACGTATTGACCATTGTATGATGTGCGGGAACAGTAAATAATACCTTTTACTCGTAAAATAAAAAGAAAAGAAGAAATGCTTGTAACAGAATAAAAGGAATGGATTACTTGGCAAAGAAATTGAACAATACGTTTGACGAGAATAAAGAAGAAGCACAGGGTAGAAACGGGAAAAAGCAGGCAATATTGACCCGCCTCGCGCAGGGAAAGAGAGAAATCTGCACACTCCTGTACTCTTCCAATCCCCCCTCTCCTTCGCCTCTGGCGACCTCTTCGTCCATCCGGTGAGCGCCTCTGCTCCAGTCAGGGTGGGAAGAGCGAGAGGCGTCCCTTTTCTTCCTCTCAAACCCGAGCGAGCCATAACCTAACCCCTCTTCGTTTCCTTCCTTTGCTTTCTTGGCTTCTTGCCCATCCGCATCACCATGGCCTCGCGCGCAAAAGCTTCCAAGAAGGCTTCTGGGGACAAGGGGGCCACCTCCACGCGCCCCTCACGCCTCCGCGTCATGCACCCGGACGTCGAGGAGGTTCTCAGGATCCCCCGCCGTGGCCGCCACAAGCAGCAGCAGGGGCAGCAGGCAGGCGAGCCGTCAGCAGGCGCCGGGATTGATTTGGCTGGGCCCCAGGGTATGCCGTGGCCCATCCGGCATACCCTGTGGGTCCGCCCCTGACTCCCTGCTCGTGACAAAGGCGGCGACGTTGAGGTGGTCCATGATCTGCATCACCCCGCGATACCCGTCTCCACCCGAGCGCGCCCTCCGCGTCCAATCCCGCGCCTCTCGATCGGGTACGTCGCGTAGAGTTCTCGATCGGTTACGTCGGCCTCGACTTCTGACGTCTGATCCTCGACTCCTCGTCGCCTCTACGTCCGCCCGTCCACGCCGAGGCAGGCAAGGGCAACTGGCCGCTAGGCGCTAGCGACCGACGGATAGTTCTCGGGCGTCACGGAACAATCTCGAAGGCCGGGAGCCCGGTGTGCGTGCGTGCGAGTCCTGAATGGAAGCAGGGAGCAGCGACTGCGCTGGAGAAGATTGTAGGACAGGTTTGCCTCTGTGTTATTGGTTTATGTGTACAGTACTACATATTTCTGATTAACATTGTTTGTTAGCTATGTACATCCTAATTGCGCTGTTCTTAGTCTTTTTTTCTTTTAACTAAAGAACTAGCAAAGCTTGAAAAATTCTACAGCAAGTACTTTTAAAAATTAGTTAGTTACAAACTTACAACACTAGCTATGCAAACGCAAACATCCGGAGACAATAGCATGCTGCAGCCCAAACCAAATAATGGTGTATATATTACAGCCTCTATTCAATAATAAACGGATTCAACATGTATGATGTGATGTAAGCTGCCTATTTTTAGAACAAAACCAGGTTTTCAGAGAACAAGATTAGAGCAGCACCACCTCAAAATGACCATGTCATGTTATGACAAAACAAAAAAACCCCTGCAAATCGATGAGGAATCAACAAATTGGAAAATGACCATGCCATGTTATGAAAAAATCCCTGCAAATCGACGACGAATCATCAAAATGACACTGCAAATGCTAATTATTCGTTCATTTGATTAGAGAGGATAGCAACAAAAGAATTCGTTTCTGAATAATACTTCACTGCGAAAAGCATGCTTGTGTTCAGTTATTATCTTGTTCTTCTGTTTTTTGCACGCTTTGTTTACTGTTGTCATATAGAAAGTTGTTCTTTTTTTCATGTTTGTAGGCTGAGGTCATATTTCTTGGGCAGCTCTCTCACCCAAATTTAGTGAAGTTGGTCGGTTATTGTTGCGAAGATGACCACAGGCTTCTCGTATACGAGTTCATGCCCCTGGGAAGTGTGGAGTCACATCTGTTCTCAAGTAAGACTAAGTGTGTTCTTGAGAAATTGTTGCTTGTTTTGTCAAAGTTAGTCTTCATTTATGATGCTGATTATGACGGCGATTGGTTTCATTTATATAATGTACCATTTTATCATTTGATCACAATAGCTACAAACCTGCTTGGAACCAAATTTTACTCACCTAGCATTGTAGCCCTTTGTTGCCATATTTCATGAGGTAGGATAATAAGAGGGGGTGCCCATTTTATGAGAGAGAATGCATTGTGTAATACATTGTTGTTGATATGTTGATCGGTTGTGCTATGCCATCTGCCATCTGGTAAGTGCAGCGCTCAAGTCACACCATCTTATAGCATATAATCCTGTTATTAGTCTTATCATCAGTAAGCTAAAACTTCTATGTATTGGATTCTTTTCATTACATTACCAGAATCACATATTTACAAAGTTGTCATACTGAGTAGTAGTTGTATTGCATCAACCAGCGTTATTGATAACTGTATGACCAATGTGGTAGTTATGCATTATATTTGTTCATTTGAGATCAGCCACCGTTCAGTTGATGTGTTTGAGTAATGGTATTTACTTATGGAGGAGTAATGGTGCCACTGCCATGGGCTACCAGAACGAAAATTGCACTTGGTCCTGCCAAATGACTTGCTTTTCTGCATGAAGCTGAGAAGCCAGTCATTTATCGGGATTTCAAGCGTGTTTAAGTTCTTTGATATTGTTAACATGACATGCCATTCGCCTGAAACTAAAATCCCAAAAGCAAAAAAAGGAGAAATCCAGGGCTACACTGTCTAGCCAACTTTTGCTTTTTCACTTACCCACAATATATTTACTGTTTGTGTTACAGACAGAAGAAGAAGAGGAGGAATAAGTGAACATTGCCGATACTACAACTCAATAACTTGTCCTAATGGACCGGATAAAAGGAGGCCGACGCGTATTTGGAGATGTATCAAATAACATAATCACAGATGATCAAAGAGAAGAGAGGAACAGAAAACAACGAGAATACCGTGCAAGGAAGAGGGCTAAAGAAACAGACGAGCAAAGACAAGAAAGAAACAGAAAGCAACGAGAAAACTATGCAAGGCGAAAGGCTGAACAAAAATCAACTACTCCTGGTAATCCTTGATTGACTGCACCTAGCTCAAATATCCATCTATAAAAAGTATAGTATTTGCATATTTATGAGTTTACACACGTTAGGTTGCGTCCTATCACCATATGGTACACAGTGCTCGACGATTTTAAATTCTCCAGGAATAATAGGTAGCAACGTACAAGCCTCTGCAGGTATAATGTAGTCTATATTGCTTTGCTAACATGTTATATATTATATATCAGAGTCTAAATTTCAAAATATCGCAGATGCTTCCCCCACGGTAGGCCAACAACCTACTTATGGATCAGGGTGTTCAACTCTGAACCAAGCACCACCCATAGTTGGCAAAGAAAATATTTTTCCAGATGAAACCATGGATTGGCTACATAGAAATGATAATTATGAGAGACGTGGGAAATCCACTTGTGATACCTATAAGAACAGGCTCCTGACGAATCGAGCACTATACATAAATATGGAAGAATCTAAGAATGAGAGGTTGTTGCATAGTAGACGAGACTACAAAAAGATCAAATCAAGTTGCAACAAGATGAATGGATCTGCAGATAATTATCCAAGCCCAGGTGAACATGTTTGCAATATTTTTCGAATAATATGTTAACATCTCTTTGTATCCAGTACATGTTTTTTAACTAATTGTAACAGCTAACCTTCAATACAGGCAGTCTTACGCAAGCTGAGGGTAGTATGCGTATACTGCCCAATGATATAGAATATGACAGGTCCCTGTTCGAGCCTACAGACCCTGGCAGTGATGAAGAAGGTGGGTTATTGGGCGATAATTTGAATGTTTACGAACCAACCATGACTGACTTAATAGTTTTGCTGATTTGTTATATATAATATCATGCAACAGATCATCTTGAGGCACCACAAATCTTGGACATTGCAGATCATAATGATGATGAAACAAGGCAATTCCTTGGAAAAGGTAACTAGAAGTTATAGTTTGAGTCATTATATTATCATGACTAAACAATTAACATGTAGTGATAACCATCCCTTTTTTACATCACAGATGATGCATTCGAGTCATATCGTGTACATCCCAATGGTGTTGACCAGAATGACACCGATGATCCTTATGACTATGTTTACCAGGACTTGCCAGAGAGACACCATGTTTTGAGAAAAGTCCTTGACTGCATGTATTGTGGAGCCATACGATTTGAATATGAGCCTCCTGGGTTCTGTTGCAGGAAAGGAAAGATAAAGGTGCATATTCCAGATGTTCCTGCCGAATTGAAAAGGCTGTTCACAAGTCAGGTTGATAATGATGCAAAATATTTTAGACAACATATACGCTACTTCAACTCTCATTTCTCCTTTACAACCCTTGGAGTCAGCTTGGATCGACGATATGCCACCGCAGCTGCTACTGGTATATATACATTCCGTGTGCATGGTGCCATGTACCATCGTCTGGACCATCTGGTGCCAGGTTGTAAAGGCCCTCGTCACTTGCAGCTCTACTTTTATGATACAGAAGATGATACATTATCCCACAGAGTGCGAAGATCTCCTGACCTTGATATCAACCTTATAAGAAATGTTTTAAGAATACTAGAAGGTAACCCATACGGACAGACATTCAATAGAGTTGGAGCTATTCCCAATCTTGATGACTACGTAATTGAGCTCAATACTAATGTCACGCCTGACCAGCGAAGGTGAGCAATTTATTTTTGTACTGATAACATGCTTATGTATTTACTACTTATAATTTTGTTATTAATACACCGCATTCGTTAGTATGACTGTGTTAACCAAATGATTATTATTTCTTATTTCTTATAAAAAATAGGTACAATGCTCCAACGGCCTCACAGGTTGCAGCAATCTGGTCAGAAGGCAATGATCCACAAAGAAGTTTTGATAGGAGTGTGCTTGTGTATGCCAGAGGGGATCGCCCACGCTATATTAGAGCTTATCATGGATGTTATGATCCATTGGCATATCCGTTGTTTTTCCCTAGGGGGGAAACTGGCTGGAATAAGTTTATGCCGTACAATGATGATTCTACCTTTCATGGTACTCCTTCCTCTTCCTGTAATAATTTGTCTGGCATGGGGGCAGGCACTTGTACGGGATCAACAGGTACCTACCGAAACTCTATTTTTTCACATTTAATTTAATGTTGGTTTACATACTAAATAGTTTTCCTATGGGGGCAGATCATGGAGAGCAACATGCCGAGGTGTCTGCTAGGGAAACAACCACTACTATGGATCCAACAACAAGTACCTACATTAACACCATTTGTACGGCATCTTATTTGATCTAATGCATGTGTATTATATACTAAATACTTTCCCTTTGACACAGATCATGGTGAAAACGATGCTGACATACAACAAGGCGATTTATTAGGTAGCCTGGTAGAAGAGAACCAATCTGGCAGATATGTGACAGCAAGGGAATACTATTGTTTCTTGATGCAAGTTAGAAGGGGGCTTTTTAACATCTTGTTGTTCGGAGGGAGGCTTTTCCAACAATGGGCTGTTGACATGTATATCAAGATTGAGTCTATGAGGCTTGATTGGTATTCTAACCCTGATAACCAGAAACTAATACGTGCTGAGCTATATCAGGTGAATGTATTTTCACAATTTATTACTTGCCAATGTTTCATGCATAATAATTTTGACACTCATGAGCCATCCATCTTATACTATCTACCTGAATATAGAGTTTGGTTGATGTAATTTCTGCTGGTGAGACAAGAGCTTCAGAAGTTGGCAAGAGAATAGTGCTGCCCCGTACCTTCCCTGGTGGTGATCGTGACATGATGCCAAGATTTCTCAATGCAATGGCTATTGTACAACGTTTTGGTAAACCAGATTACTTCATCACCATGACTTGCAATCCATATTGGGAAGAGATTACAGAGCATCTTGAACCTGGGCAAAAACCACAAGATAGGCCAGACCTTGTTTCAAGGGTTTACAGAGCCAAGTTACGTTCGATGAAAGATTTATTGATCAAGAAAAAATATTTTGGAGAGGTTGCAGCATATGTGCATGTTACTGAGTTCCAAAAGAGAGGACTTCCACACGAGCACATCCTCTTGATCATGAAATCAGGTAGTAAGTTAACAAGCCCAGATGGATGTGATAAATTCATATCTGCAGAGATACCAGACAAGGACAAGTACCCTGTGTTGCATGATCTGGTCATCAAGCATATGCTACATGGACCATGTGGAGTCTTGAATCCAAAGTGTGCTTGTATGGTAGATGGAGAGTGTCGCTTTCGCTATCCTCGAGAATTTTGTGCAGCAACACAACAAGGTAGTGATTCATATCCTTTGTATAGAAGGAGGGATGATGGACAACGTGTGAAAATAAGAAGGGCTGAATTGGACAATAGGTGGGTTGTTCCGTATAATCCTGGGCTATTGATGAGGTATAACTGTCACATCAACGTTGAAGCCTGCTCCAGCATCAAAGCTATTAAGTACCTGTTCAAATATGTGTACAAAGGCCATGACTGTGCCTCATTCTCAGTCGACCCCTCTGGAGTTATCAATGAAATACGTCAGTACAGGGATGCTCGATACATATCACCACCAGAAGCGGTACATAGGATCTTTGGATTCCATCTTTTTGGTGTGTATCCCGCTGTCTTGCAGCTTCAGTGTCATCTACCTAACATGCAATCTGTTATTATCGATGAGACTAAAAATCTAGAAGAAGTTGTCAATGAGCCATCTGCAACTATGACAACACTCACAGAATACTTCAGTTTGAATCGAGTGGATACTTATGCAAGGAATTTTTTGTACAGAGAACTTCCAGAACACTACAGGTGGATCGGTGGTAGCAAGTTGTGGCAAAGAAGAAAGAAAAAAGGACAGATTGGGCGGATTGTGTATGCTAACCCTGCTGAAGGTGAGAGATATTTCCTGAGGGTGCTTCTAAATCATGTAAGAGGTGCGACCTCTTATGATGAACTAAAAACAGTAGCGGGTATCACTTACTCTACTTTCAGGGAAGCATGCGAGAAGAGAGGACTCATAGAAAGGGACGAGATGCTAGATGACTGCTTGAGTGAGGCAACAAATTTTCAGATGCCTTATGCTCTACGACGGTTATTTGCGACTATTCTTGTATTTTGTGAGGCCACCAATATTCGTGGTCTGTGGGACAAACACAAGGCATCATTGTCTGAAGATTACAGCAGAGACAATCTTAACACTGCACTAGTAGAACAAATGGTGCTTAGAGACATTCGAGATTTAATTCAGTCAATGGGGAAGGATATCAGAAATTATGATCTTCCTGAGGTCCATGATACAGGTAATCCCTCCCCCACCCAATAAAACTCAAGCGAATGGACACATATGCATATCTTATTGCATGAAAACTTACAATTCTTTTTTGATAAACTACATGGTATCAAATATATTATTCTATAATTATTCATGTGTATTAAATATTCCCGGTATTGTCTTGCTTTGTATCATGCAGATGAATTTAACAACGACATAATGAGAGAGGTTAGGGAGGAACTTTCTGTGGGTGTCGACCAAGAACATTTGGATATATATAAATCCCTTAACAAGGAGCAGTGTGCAGGATTTGATGAAATCATACATCATGTCATGAATAAGAAGAGCCAGGTGTTTTTCGTGGATGGTCCAGGAGGAACAGGAAAGACATTCCTATACAAGGCACTTCTTGCTAGAGTCCGCTCAAATGGATTAATAGCAATTGCAACGGCAACTTCCGGTATTGCGGCGTCAATATTGCCTGGAGGACGCACAGCACACTCAAGGTTCAAAATCCCAATTAAGCTTGCTGACAATAGCACATGCAACTTCACAAAGCAAAGTGGCACCGCTGAGTTACTGCGTATGGCATCTTTGCTTATTTGGGACGAGGTTGCAATGACAAAACGTCAAGCTGTCGAGTGTCTTGATAGGTCCCTACAGGATATTATGGATTGTTCTTTGCCATTTGGGGGAAAGGTTGTGGTATTTGGTGGAGATTTTAGGCAGGTGCTTCCTGTGGTAACACGTGGGACAAGAGCACAGGTAACAGATGCTACGCTGCAGAGATCATATTTATGGGACAATATAAGGAAGATACGATTGTCACGTAACATGAGAGCTCAATCTGACCCATGGTTTTCAGATTACCTACTCAGAATTGGAAATGGCACCGAAGTGATGATTGGAGATGATTATGTACGCCTACCAGATGATATTGTAATTGGATATACAGACGACGAAGATTCAGTAAACAAACACATTCAGGAAATCTTTCCATCACTTGAGGAAAATGCAAGATCAACAGCTTATATGAGCATACGTGCCATTCTTTCTACCAAAAATGCACATGTAGATCAGCTAAATGCAAAGATGATTGACAAGTTTCCAGGTGAGGAAAAGGTTTTTCATAGCTTCGACTCTGTCGATGACGATTCAAGAAATAACTACCCTATTGACTTCTTAAACTCCATCACTCCAAATGGTCTGCCTCCACATGAGCTCAAAGTGAAAATCCACTGCTCTGTGATCCTTCTCCGCAATCTAGATCCTAACCATGGATTGTGCAATGGAACAAGACTCATGGTTAGAGCATTCCAACACAATGCAATTGATGCAGAAATAGTTGGTGGCCACCATGCAGGCAAGAGAGTGTTCATTCCTAGAATCCCTATGGCTCCGTCTGACGATATTTCACTTCCTTTCAAGTTCAAGCGGAAACAATTCCCGATCCGCCTGAGTTTTGCAATGACCATAAACAAAGCGCAGGGTCAAACCATCCCAAATGTTGGCATCTACCTTCCAGAGCCTGTTTTCTCACATGGACAGCTTTATGTCGCGCTATCAAGGGGTGTATCAAGACAAACGACAAGAATTTTGGCCAAACCAAAGAAAGAAGTAGATGGCTCAGGGAAGAGCACCAAAAATATTGTGTATAAAGACGTCCTAGCATGGTGATGTGGTAAGTAAATAGTCCACAAACACCTATTTTCTTACTGTGTTTCATATATTTCTTTATATGACAAAAATGTTTGTTTTCTTTGTAGCCTCAAGTTTAAACAATGTGGGTGAATGAACGTGTCACCCTGTGATACGCCATTCCTACACCATAAGCAAACATCCAGCTACACATTTTATGGGTAAATATCTAATGTGCATCCACCTCATGGATCCTTGTTTTGTCTGCCTACGCCATTCTCAATTTTACCCCCGCATAATGGCTTGTTGCAAAATCCCTGCAGTGGTTCCCCTGTTTTCTGGATTGGAGTTGGTGTAGCATTGTCTGCGGCATTTTCCATGGTGTGAATTCTGCTTCTTGTTATGCTTTAATGTGTTGTACTATGTGTCTTCTCTTTGTAACTTAATACTTGGTGGTTGGTGTATCAGATCTCTTCAATGGTAAAGGTGAGCTCACAGCTATTCTCTGTTTCTGCATCTTCAAAGTTCAAACAGTATGTATCCTCAATCATTTGCATAGCTGCTCCACAGAATGTCCCATTGGGTATCTTTGCATACTAGGGCAGGAGTCAGGGAGGTATTTCATTGAGCCTTGTGGATACACATTATCAAACTCAAATTGTCAGAATAATAGTTGACAACATGAGATATATCACCACAGCACTACTGAAAATGCCAATAAAAGGGCCACAAGATACCAGTATATTTGCTTGGACATGTTTTTCCCTTGTTTTTAAATGAACTTATCTGGTCTTTTGTAGTGGAGACTTCATGCTTGGACATGTTCTTCAAATCAACAGCCACCATGGACCCGTATGAGGTTCTTATCACTTGATCAAAATTGGTCCTCTTTACCTTGATCATTCTGCAGTTTTTGTGGTTATCTTAATATTTTATGCCATACTTTTCAGCGTGCCATATTTCTTGAGAAGGACGATGACATGGCAAGAGCTCACTCATTGGCCGCCAGTGCTGGTGACACAGAGGTACATTTTTTTGGGCTTATGTGAACTGGGTTTCTATCTCGGAAACAAGAAATGTCTGTTGAGTATAACGCTGTATTGTTGTACAATTAGCAGTGTGTAGTACTCAAAATCTAGATTTTTTGTTGGCATAATTTTAAGAAATTTTGGATCTGAATAGTGAAACAGGTAGGTCTAAATCAATCGGTTATTTTGTTCATACGGTAACATGAGGCAAAATAGGGAAATACAATTTTCTTTTGCCAGAAAAGCTACAGCCCCAGTTTTCTTAAGGAAATCCAAACCCAAGGTTCAGGATACAACTATCTGGTGCAACACACAAACTGAACCAAAATAGAGAAGGGGCAGACACAGCTGCAAGCCTGCAACTATACAACAGTGGTCAAGAAAGCCACTCTGAAGATGAAAAATCAAAGGAACTCGAAAGCTTCTAGGAGCTCATGAACCATGGAGACTCTATTGCATACACTGTACACCTCTAACTGGTTGACATCTTCTTGTTAGTTTGTGCTGGCAATGCGTTGTTCCAGCCCCTCGGATTCCCTGCCATCTTTGACCAAGTATGATGAACCTTTAGGCACCTTTAATTTCCCTTAAGAAGTTTTAGTTGTTGCAACTCAGCCCAAGCAATCTCAAAAGAAGAAATCCTGGATTACTGGTGTAATTAATTAGGCTCTGGCCGCTCCACTCATATGTTGAGCCTTTGACATTTCATACTCAGTGCTTTGCTATATTTACGATATGAAAAAGTATGAAATATAATTGACTATGCCTTGCAGCAGGTAATAGATTGATGTGTGTGTGGTTGGGGGGAGGGAATTGTTACCTTTGTTACAGCATGTACCCAATATGGTTATCAATGGGTTCCTAACAGACTACCACAGGATTATCTTTCAGTTTGATTTATCCATCTCTTATAGTTACTGATTTTTCAGAAAGTGACAATACAGGGGAAAAAATACAAGCATAAGATTTTCTGTCAATCTGTATTTTCCTCTTCTCTTCTCAGTGAGCATGTCTAACTTCTATACTTGGCCCTTGTTTGCCCAGCTCCGTGACATCGTAGAAGAGCATTATATTTGTTTCATGGCTTTCAATGGTAAGTCCTCAATAGATTGCTCTGTTTCCATCTATTAGACAGTTCTACTTTTTTTTAAGGAATGCCATTGGTTTGTAGGAACACTTTATGAGCTTGATGGAATGAAGCATGGACCAATGAAGCACGGTTCCTCATCTCTTAAAAGTTTACTGCTGGTACTGCAATTTTATTAAGTAGGGATTTTTCTCGTCCCATTGCATTGCCTTCAACTGGGTGTTGCTGCTGTTATGGCTCCAAAATCCATATGAAAGGCGACATGTAAATTAATGGAATGTTTTTAGACAAAATCTGTCTTGTCTTGACATCTGGCCAATTAATGGAATGTAATAGCTGTGATGTTATTTATTTGCAATGTTGCTCTTTAAGCATAATTGATATGGACTCAACAATATGATAACTCATCATGAATCCCTTTTGGCATGAGTCTTAATCTATCTCACTATTTACTTCATTTTTAAGAAACGTAGTCTTTTTGTTTTTTACCGTAGCGTTAGCACGTGCAAGAAAAATATTGTTATTTGGTTGTTTTCATGTGCATCCCTCAAATGCCGCCGTGGCGTTAGCACGGGCACTCTACTAGTTATAGAAAATGCACAGAAAATTATGAAACATTATGGGAAACTATTGCACCACTTTATTTACCTGTAGTAAATTTTCCATGCATGTTTACCTGCAGTAAACTTATTTTATTTCGTTCATACACATGTAGATGACTGGAATTTCGAACCGGGAGTTCGAGGAGCTGGCCCAGCATGGCCGAAACTATCTGACATGGGCATCCGATGTCGAGATTGTGCTTGGGGGCCGAAAGCTCGGCGCAGCTATTGGGATAAGCGGACAGAAAGACGCTGGACCCACACCTGAGGAGAATGATCAGGCACTTCATTTTCTTAGGCACCATCTCTGCTCAACTCTCAAGAATGAGTATATGGCAGAGAGAAATGCGCTAGCACTCTGGACCGCACTCAAGAAGCGGTTTGAGAGGCTCAAGTACACCATTCTTCCTCAAGCAGAGCAGGAGTGGATCAGACTGAGGTTTGCCGACTTTAAAACGATCGGGGAGTACAATTCTGCCTTGCACAGGATTTGTACAAACCTTAAACTCTGTGGCAAGGAGATCACAGAGGACCAGAAGATCGAGAAGACCCTATCCACTTTCCACCCCAGTGCTGTACAGGTTGCCCGCAACTATCGTCAAAACGGCTACAAGGAGTATGCTGAATTGATTGATATGATGCAGGTAGCCGAGGCTCAGGACGAACTTCTCCACAAGAATTACGTCTCGCAGCCACAAGGCAGCTCCGCTGGCCATGAAGCCAACGCTAGCAGCCTCAAGGTCGTTGCCCAGAAAGGGGGAAGAAGGGTAAGATCGTTGCCCAGAAAGGCAAGTCAGATGCTCCAAACGACAAAAAGGCTAAAAAGAGTGACAAGACCTATGGCCAGCAGAACCAGGGTTGTTACAAATGTGGCAAGTGGGGACATTGGTCGCGGATATGCAAAGCACCGCAACATGTCATTGATGCCCACCAAGCTCAGAAGAAGAATGGCAAAGGGCAGCCTGAAGCCCACTTTGCAGTCATTGAGGGGGAGCTACCTGAGCAGCTGGCGGAGATGATGGAGGTTGAGTCCATCCCGGCAGCAGCACCCCCTTACGACTTAGAGGCAGCCACAGCCATGATCTCTCTTGAAGAGAATGTCACTGCTGAGGAAATAGCCGAAGAAGTCAATGATTTTCTAGTTGATTCCGTCTGATGCACAGAATGCATAAGACGTTAATTGTCATTTATTTTGTGTTAAATGGACAAGTTTAGAACTTGCATGGTTGGTGCTTTAGGATTTTGCTTTCTCATAATGGTTGGATGATTTTGGAATAAAGCATTCATTTATTCAGTTTATATTGGCATTATATGTTCTGATATTGGCGTATTTTATTTATGTGTTGAATGCCTTCTAATACATGTTAATTAAATACGTTATATTAGAACACGTGTGGCGCCCTATGGAGGAAGTATGCCTTGCCGACAGCGGCACAACGAATACCATCTTAAGAGAGACTAAGTATTTCCAGTCGATCCGTAAGAGCAATGGCAGCCTTACGACAATCGCCGGAAGCGATGCGTGTATAATCGGTTCCGGAAGAGCCACAATTATACTTCCCATGGGCACAACTTTGGTCATTGAACAAGCCTTATTGTACCCAGAATCGACTAGAACTCTCCTAAGTTTTAAGGATATTCGCGCCAATGGTTTCCACGTTGAGACTGACGAAGAGTACGGTAAGGAATACCTGCTCATCACGAAGCGCGAAGAGAATGGCAAAAGAATATTAGAAAAGCTTCCTTCACTTGAAACAGGGCTATATTATACCACAATTAAAGCACCTGCAGCGTACACTATTCTGAAAACAGTGTTTAGAAGCTCTGAACTCCTCTGTCTCTGGCATGACAGATTAGGCCACCCAAGTCTTAGGATGATGAGAAACATAATAAATAACTCACATGGGCATAATATTAATGTGAAGAATTTTCCGAATCATGAAGATTTTGTGTGTCCTGCATGTGCCACCGGGAAACTAATTACTAGACCCTCCACTCTGAAAGTGAAGGATGAAGTCCCTGCATTCTTGGAACGCATCCAGGGAGACATTTACGGTCCCATTCAGCCCGTCTCAGGGCCGTTTAAGTATTTCATAGTGCTCATTAACGCTTCTTCGAAGTGGTCATATGTGGGTTTGTTGTCCACAAGAAACCACGCCTTTGCAAAATTGATCTCGCAGATCATTCGCATCAGAAATGTGTTTCCAGATCATCATATCAAGTCCATTCGAATGGACAACGCTGGAGAATTTATTTCAAAGGCATTTGATGATTATTGCATGGCGATGGGAATTGCAGTTGAGCACTCGGTACCGCATGTCCATACTAAGAATGGTTTGGCAGAGGCTTTAGTTAAAAGAATTAAATTTATTGCCCGACCCCTCTTGCATAAAAGTAATTTGCCAGCTACATGTTGGGGACACACAGTCCTTCATGCAGCGAATCTCATCAACCTTAGACCTTCGGCCTACAACATCCATTCACCTATGCAACTAGCGCAAGGGTCACCACCGAAAGTTTCCCATCTTAGGAGGTTTGGATGTAAGGTTTATGTACCGATACCACCTCCGCAGCGAACTGCAATGGGCCCACTCCGCAAGACTGGGATATACGTTGGTTATGAGACTGCATCCATAATCAGGTATTTGGAACCCATGTCGGGAGATTTGCATACTGCCTGCTTCGCTGATTGCATTTTTGATGAGGATAATTTCCCGTCATTAGGGGGAGGAAATCAACCCGTTGATGAAAAATGTCGGGAAATTTGGTGGGAAGCCATGGGAATTCATGCACATGAGCCGCGCACTAGTGAAACTGAAAAAGAGGTCTAGAAGATCATCGACTTGCAAGCATTAGCAAACCAACTGCCCGATCACTTTAGTGATTTGAAGAGCGTGATTAAGTCGCATGTGCCTGCACGCAATACACCGGAGAGGGTTGAAATACCAAAGAAAATTGAAGGTATCCTTAATCCCGTCCAGAGGCCTCAGAATAAAAGGACGAGAACTCCGGTTCCTCGAGTCCAAAGTAACCGGGGACGCCCGACGAAAAAGGATAAGAGAGATTTATCACAGCCGATCATTGAAGTCCCCCAAAATGAGAAGGGGAGCCAGTTGAGACCTGGCACAAGTATGACACCTTCAGAAAAGGGCATACCAGATCTGAATATCCCCATCGGCATGGATGTGTGCGCACACATCGGAGCCGAAAAACTAAAGGAACTTGCCACCGCAATTGAAAGAAGCGATGTGCAAGGTAAAGCTCTAGCAGAAGCAATCGCTCCAGAAGAAGCAACTCATGAAGAAATAGCTATAAATTATGTGCACACGGGAGAGTCCCTGAATAGGACAACAGCTAATATCGATATCTACTTCGCAAAGAAAATTGCCACCATCATCGATCTTGATCCTGAGCCTGCATCGCTCACTGAATGTAAGAAAAGACCAGATTGGGAAGATTGGAAGAAGGCAATAGCAACTGAATTGCTATCTCTGAATAAAAGAGAGGTGTTTGGGCCCGTATGCCGCACACCTCCCCACATACACCCCGTTGGGCACAAGTGGGTATTTGTTCGAAAGAGAAATGAAAGAAATGAAGTAGTGAGATACAAAGCAAGGCTGGTAGCCCAAGGTTTCACTCAACGTCCTGGAGTTGATTATGAAGAAACCTACTCCTCAGTCATGAGTGGAATTACCTTTAGATACTTGATCTCAATGGCAGTGAACTTGAACTTGGAAATGAAATTGATGGATGTTGTGACTGCATACCTTTACGGTAACTTGGATTCGGAGATTTATATGAAAGTCCCTGAAGGAATCCCTCTCCCGAACCAAGACAGAGCAAATAGAAATCTGTACAGTGTGAAACTCAGAAAGTCACTGTATGGACTGAAACAATCTGGAAGAATGTGGTATAATCGCTTGAGCGACTTTCTCTGCAAGAAAGGCTACACGAACAATGAAGACTGTCCTTGTGTATTTATACGGTGATCCCAGAATGGATTCTGTATAATCTCTGTGTATGTAGATGATCTGAATATCATCGGGACAGTCGAAGACATAAAAGAAGCAAGCTCCTACTTGGAGTCGGAATTTGAAATGAAAGATTTGGGCAAGACCAAGTTTTGCTTAGGCCTGCAGCCTGAGCATGTCCCTGAAGGAATCTTGGTACATCAGTCGACCTACACCCAGAAGGTGCTTGAAAGGTTTGACTTCGAGAAGGCATTTCCCTCGAAAGTACCGATGATCGGTAGGTCTTTACAGCAAGAAAAAGATCCTTTCCGACCTAGGGAAGAGGGGGAGGAAGTCCTGGGACCGGAATTCCCATACTTGAGTGCAGTAGGAGCACTCATGTACTTAGCAAACTGCACTAGACCGGACATTACATTTGCCGTGAACCTGCTAGCAAGGTACAGTGCAGAGCCCACCGAAAGCCATTGGCAGGGTATAAAGGACATTTTTCGATATCTCCAAGGAAGCAAGGACCTTGGATTGTTCTACAGAAAGAATCAAGATCTGAACTTGATTGGCTATGCAGATGCTGGGTATCTATCAGACCCGCATACCGCTAAGTCACAAACAGGCTATGTATTCCTGTGTGGTGGAACTGCAATTTCATGGAAATCGTCTAAGCAAAGCCTGGTAGCTACTTCGACGAACCACTCAGAAATTATAGCACTGTATGAAGCCACACGAGAGTGCGCTTGGCTCCGCCGAATGGTTCAGCACATCCAGCAGCCATGTGGGATGAACATTGTGCAAACCCCCACAATTATCTATGAAGATAATGTCGCTTGCGTTGCACAAGTGCAAACGGGCTATGTGAAGAGTCATTTCACAAAGCATATCAACCCCAAGTTCTTCTATGCACATGAATTGCAAAAGATGGACGAGATTAAAGTACTGCATACTAAGTCATGTGAAAATCTCGTAGATTTATTCACTAAGTCACTCCCCGCATCTAGCTTTGAAAGGTGCGTGCGTGGAATTGGAATGATGAGACTTAGAGAAGTGCAGAATTCAGGGGGAGAATTCTCACAAACCCGCTAATAAATCTTGATCATGAAGATTAAGTACCCAAAAAATAAAGTCCTGCAGACCAAATGAATTTGGGTGAATTGTACTCTTTTTCCCTTGACGAGTTTTCCATGAAGTTTCTCGACCAAGGTTTTTAATGAGGCAATTCGTGCATCGCAAAATCACATGCATCATGTACTCTTTCTCCAAATTTTTTCCACTGGGTTTTTATGGAGTTTTAACGAGGCATGAGTATGTTGGGTGAGTGCCCAAGGGGGAGTATTAGGAAACCTGGACTCTCCATGGCCAGAGTCCTAATCTATTTGGGCACCCCACCGTAGACTATAAATAGGGCCCTAGACCCCCCTCATTATATACCCTGATGCAATCTAAAGAAATAAAGAAAGACCAGGAGTCTCTCTACCTCTCTGTGTTCAATCTATTATTCTGTGATTCTGTGATTGATTCGTTCTTGTTCTAAGCAGAGGAATCGCTCGGACTGGTCTCCAGCGTCGGTTCCTCAACAACTCCCACTCGACTGCACGTGCCCCACACGGTCATGCTCTCCCCATGCGGCTCCCTTACCCAGCCGGGCACCTACGTGCTCAGGCCTTCTTGGATCACGTGTCCTATACATACGACCATGACCCTTATGCCACTCCTGCAAAAAAAAATCATTTTAGACGTTTAATCATAAACAGATCAACCCAAATCATCAGTAATAAAGTTACCACAAATAATTTTACAAGATGGATTATCTAAGTTCACTACGATGGAAAGAATCGTCTATGATACATCACAGACTATTCAGAAAATCGTCTGTGATAATATTTCAACTGACCCGCTCTCACCGAATTTGAATTTTCCACTTATCTTGCTGGATTTGCTCTTTAAAATAAAAGGCTCAGCTGTTCTTCTCCTCATCTTCTCTTCTCTCTTCTCATTTCTCCTCCAGTCCTCTTCTTCTCATCTCCTATTCTCCTCATCTCTTCTTCTCTCTACTCACTTCTCCTCCACTTCTCCTCACCAAATTTTTCCTTAAAAATAGAAGGCTTAACTGACTACGAGTGTCTTGTATATTGTCACTGTTGTGGCTACGGGCCAAACAGAGAGAGAGATGGTAGTGGAGAGTGATGGGGAGGAGTGAGAATGGCCTGCCCTCTCCCCATGGCCTGTCTTCATATATATACACATGAGGCATGCTTTTACAGTTATACCCTTACATCTGGTTATCCCCTCTGGGGGTACTTATGTCATTACACATGGCCCATTCTGGGCCTTATAACCTCCTACCAGGCCTGCCGGGTTTAGGTGGGGGCCACCCCTACGACAGGAGCCTCTCATGGTGAAGGGCTTCACAAGGCCGAAGCCATGTTGCCGAGTCCTTTGGCCCCCTCCGTCCCCGCGGCCTGTGAACATTTCCAAACTTGACCCGGGGCTGCGCTGCAGCCGAAGCAAACGCGTCCGCTCCAGCCCTCACCCATTGAACGGATGGCAGCGGAGCTGGCGCCTAGCCGAAGGAGACGCGCGCGCTCCTTCCCGTACCCCTCGAACGGATGGCAGCGGAGCCGGCGCCAAGGCGAAGTGGACGCGCGCCAGGGGCGGTGCAGTGGCACAGGTAAGCGTGGTGGGTCCCTGAGCCGCCGCGTGAGCCTTAAGCGATAAGGGGCGTGCTGCAACGCTCGCTCTTCCGGCCGTCCACGTGGTGAAGCATGCTTGGCGCGGTGCGGGCCTCGAGGCGTCGTGACCATTAATGTGACGGCGGGCTCCCGGCATTTGGACTTCTGCCGATTGGACTTCCGCCGGTTGGCCTGCCTGCTGCTGGGGTATATATACGGCGCTGGTGTGGCGTTGTTCCTGCATGTATTTGGGTAGAAACTGCTCCCCTAAAATGGGCACCTTTCGTGCATCAGCATTCCCTAGCGCCGCTGAGCGGCTTGGGGAATATTGATGTACAGATGGTGGTCCATTTGTCTTGGGAGCTTGGTCAGTGTCAGTGATCGGCGGCCAGCCATGCGTGCTGCCTTCGCACTGCGTTCCCGCATGCGATGGCAAGGTTTGCCCTGTTCTCCTTAGCAGACCTACCTACAGCCGGTGTTCCTTATGGAACCCGCTCGCATCACTCTGAAAAAATGGTGATGAACTGTAGGTGGCCTATTAAGGAGAACGAGGCAGACTTTGCGGGACGTGACCCTCGCTTTTGCCTCTCACGCGCGCGGGTCCGTTTCTCGAAGGCAGGGTCCCGGCCGAAGCCACGACCAAGCTATTGTGGCGATCGAGAAGATGGCTTTCTGCGCGCACGCCGCGCTCTCGTACGAAGATGGCAAGGTTTGCCCTGTTCTCCTTAGCAGACATACCTACAGCCGGTGTTCCTTATGGAGCCCGCCTGCATCGCTTTTGAAAAAATGCTGATGCACCGTAGGTGGCCTGTTAAGGAGAACGAGGCAGACTTTGTGGCTTGCCGTTGTTCCCCGGCGCGGGGCCGAGACGGGCGGCCAAGTATCTTAGCTAGAGAGAGGAGCCACCGGTAGCAAGATGCCGACATCGATAGAGTGGGAATGGCACCAAGTCGGGGTAGACGCGCGCTCCATCCCCTACCCTTCGACCGGGTGGCAGCGGAGCTGGCGCCTAGCCGAAGTAGACGCGCGCGCTCCGTCCCCTACCCTTCGAACGGGTGGCAGCGGAGCTGGCGCCTATCCCAAGTAGACGCGCGCGCTCCGTCCCCTAACCTTCGAACGGGTGGCAGCGGAGCTGGCGCCTAGCCAAAGTAGACGCGCGCGCTCCGTCCCCTACCATTCGAACGGGTGGCAGCGGAGCTGGCACCTAGCCAAAGTAGACGTGCGCGCTCCGTCCCCTACCCTTCGAACGGGTGGCAGCGGAGCTGGCGCCTAGTCAAAGTAGACGTCCGCTGCCACCTAGCCGAAGGAGACGTGTGCGCTCCGTCCCCTACCCTTCGAACGGGTGGCAGCGGAGCTGGCGCCTAGCCGAAGCAGACGCGCGCGCTCCGTCCCCTACCCTTCGAACGGGTGGTAGCGGAGCTGGCGCCTAGCCGAAGCAGACGCGCGCGCTCCGTCCCCTACCCTACGAAGGGGTGGCAGCGGAGCGGCCTTTGCGCTGTAAAGGTTCCTGGAATCACACCGGTCCCTGGCCTGCCAGGGTTAGGCTCCCGTATCGTGCGACCCGCCTGGACGCGCACAGGGCACGTGGTGGCCTATGATTGGTGCGCGGCGGGATGTGGACGGTTGCGTGCTCGCGGCAATGGGGACACGGGGCGGGCGATGAATGGCGCAGCGCCAAAGCTGTTGTGATCCCCTGGCCCGTTAGTGCGCCTTTAATAGCGGCTAGGTAGCGTCGTGCTGTGACGGCCCATGGCGCTTGTGGACGTGGCCCTCCAACTTTGGGTATGGGGCATTGCGCTGGACGGGCACTTGTACGACTGCGATCGCGTTCGGCACGTGGATCGTTGCGACGCTTCGGTAGCGGCGGTATGGGCGAGGTGGCTTGAAATAGTCCCCCCGTAACAGCGTCCCCGCACCCTTACGCCCTCTTTCCTGTCTGCTCCGCCCTCTACACTTTCGTGATATCTTCACCGCTTCAATCTCCCCGTGGAAAGCGATGGCCTCCGGTGGCAAGCGCGGCCAGACGGTTGGTGGCTCTGACATTCGCCGACGTTCCTCGCTGTTGGAGGTGAAATACGCGCTCCAAGAGCGCGACCCGGCGGCGGCGGACAGGGAGTGGCTGGTGGCGGAGGAGGAGGGCACGTTCTCCCACGAGCTAGGGCCCTCGCTCGTGACCGAGAAGACGATCCAAGGGCTTCTGCGCGTGGGGAAGTTGTCCGAGCGCCAGGAGGTACGATTGCCCGCCGCCGACGAGACGGAACCGCATCCCGAGAGGTCGGAGGCGGTCGTATTCGTTGCCTTTTTTGACTCGGGGCTCCGCATCCCAGCATCGGCTATCGTGGGCGACGTGCTGCGGACCTTCGGGCTGGAGCTGGCGCAACTGACTCCGAACGCCGTGGCTCGGCTCGCGGTGTACAGCTGGGCCTTGCGCTCGGGGCGTGTTGGCCCAGTGCCTCATTGTTCGCCTACCTTCACGAGGCACGATGCCAGCTCAAGGACCGGAAAGACGGAACGCTGTCGAGCTTCGGTAGCATCAGCTTTATTCTTCATCCGCCGTGCAAGAAGCTCTTCTCTGCGAACTCAACTTGCGGGAAGTGGGAGTCTCACTGGATGAAGCGGTGGTTCTACCACCGTGTGGAGAGCGGGAGCGGCCTTGACTGCACGGGCCGACCGATCGCGTTTAAGCCCTCGCCCGGCCGAACGCTCGATGATGAGGACCAGCGGAGGGTCCAGCGGCTCGTAGGCGTGGCCGCCCGCTTCAACATGCGCGACCTCGCCGAAGAGTACGTGATGTACGGTGTGGCACCGCTTGCGCGCGACTGGCGTCTTGCCGCCGAGAGGCTTCGAGACGACAATGTTTCGCCATCGGTCTACTTGCTGCCGCCGCTCGCCGGTCTTCGTAAGCCTCGATCGCGTCTCTCCTTTTTCGCGCAAAGCACGTTATATGCTGATGCTATTCTCCTTTGCTTCAGGGATTTGCTTGGAGGAGGCGGAGCAAGCCGCACGCGTATTCCTGGGGCCGTACACCGGCAGGGAACACGAGCAGCGCGCGGCTGATATGGCCGAGGCAGGGCTGGGGCGAATAAACCGCGTGTGCGAGGCCCTGGGCCTTGCCGTGCCGGACCGTGTCACTCCAGACGATGGTGCAGCGAAGAAGAAGAAGGCACCCTCTCGGAAGAGGGGCCGCAGCGGGGCGCCTGCCGCGCTTGCCGCGGCGGCTGCTACTGCTGCTGCTAGTGCTCCCGAGGGCGCGGCGGACGCGGAGTCAGACTTGGCGAGGTATGCCAGTTCGGGCTTGGGTGGCGCAGACGTCGAAGGCGAGGTATCTTCGACGAGCGCCCCGGACGGCGGGTTTGCCACAAGCAGCCGGAGGGGGGAAGTCTCGCCGCCCACCGAAGTCGTCGAGGCGGAACCCGTACGGACCGGCGATGCTGAGGTGGATCCTTTGGCCGTGGCCGCTGTGGTGCCGGAGGCGCCCTCCACGGGGGCGCACGGAGCCATGCTGCCTTTAACGACAGCAGCAGAAACTGAGGTGCCCCTTCGACAATTGCCACCACGGAACCTTCGCCCCCGGGCGGTGCGACCGCGGGGGCTTCCCCAGCCGCGATTGCGGGGGCGGTTTCGCTGCTGGCTGCCCCGGCTAAACGGCCGTGTGTGCGGCCGGAGCTCCACCGGACACCGCGGGGATTCGTCGTGGCCACGGGCATCAGAAGCTTGTGGGACTCCAGCGCAAGCGCCGGGGACCTTGCGGCATACGCGCCTTCTGCCCCTCTGGCCACGCCTCCCGCCGTGCAGGGACGGCCGTCACCCTCCCCTAACGCGGAGGCTTCTGCCCGCGGCGGGACCATTCCTTCTGCTACCGAAGGTAGGGTGGCGTAGCTTACTCTGGTGCGTGCTTTTATGCCTTGCGGTGCTCACATGTATCCCTGTTTACAGCGCTGCTCATTCCGGAGGGGGAGCGCTTGGCAGAACACGGGACCTCCGCGTGCATAAGCCCCGCGGACTTCGTGCCGCCCCCGGAGACGCTGAGGGCGTGGCGCGGGATTGTGAATGATGCGGCCACCAGTGTCGACCCGCAAGCGCTGCAAGCCTACGAGGCGGGGCGCCTGGAAGACGCCTTCGAGGTGTCTGGGGTGAGGGTAAGTACTTCATACGACGACGCCTGGGTTGGCTGAGCTTGCTAAGTCTTTACCTTCTGTAGACACTCGTGCTGGGGCAGGCCTTGCAATCGGCCTATGCTTGCGGCCGAACGGTGCTTGAGGATAGGCTGCGGGCCGTCGAGGAGGAGCTACGCGAAGCCTCTGGAGCCCGCTCTGCCCAGGACGCCCGCATCCGCCAGCTGGAAGCGGAATGCGCCGAAGTGAGGGCACACGCCGAGGGACTTGTCGCGTCAGCACGGGAGTCGACCGTGGCAGCTGCTGAACAGGAGTTTGCGGCGGAGCGGGACGGGCTCCTGGAACAGGTCGCCTCGCTAGAGAAGGAAAAAGGCGAACTTGCCTTGACTCTAGCGGAGCGTAACCAGACGCTTGGCGACGCCTCGGTGGTTACGTGGGATGCCATGCAAGCGCTGGAGAGCCATCTTCAAGGGCTGGTAACTGAGGTGCCGGACCGCGCCTTCGGCCCGGAGGAGTTGTCTCGGACGCTCCGCTGGGTCGGGGATGCCGCCAACGTCGCGCGCGGCGCGGCGACGTCCTTTGGCACCCACTGCGCGTACACGTCGGCATGCTTGGTGTGCGCGCTCCTGCAGCACCGCGGTTGCACGCACGTCGCCGGGCTGGATGACCCCCAGCTGGAGATGCCTGGCGGGGCCGGAGTAATGTCCGACGCCGTCCGCTCCGCTCGCCGTGCCCTCGGGCCCTTCTTCGACCGGATCTGGGCTTACGTCGGGCCAGATGCTACACGGATCGAGCTCCGGAAGTCGCTCTACGGGACGGGGAGCCTCGGCCAATTTCTGGACGGGGTCCCTCGACGCGACGAGGGCGGCGCTAGGCCCTCCGAAGGTGCCGGGAACCCGCAGGTATGACGCCGCGATACCTAGGTGTAGGCGTGTGTTGTACTGCTCCCTCTTTTTGCGAATGAAGTACACACTTGCTGCATGCATTCTGACTTTCGCCTATATCCCAGGCAGCTTCCTTGCTGGGGCCGGCTTCTTGCTGCCGACCTTTCAACCCGGCGACGCCTTCGACGCTGGTGACGGGCCGAAGAGTCGCTGGACTTTTGGGCGGGCCAGCCTTCTTCGAGCGAGGCCCCAGCTTTAGCGCGTGTTAAGGACGAACCCGCGGGATAGCGGCTTAGAGCGGCAAGGATGTTGCCGGACCTTTGTACTTGTGATTTTTCCGGTATGCAGATTTCCTGGCATTTTAGGATATGCGCTGTGTGTTGATGCCACCGTTGGCGAAGTAGCTGCGCAAGGGTTCCTTAGAACGGCGCTTGCGGGGCAGTCTCTTGGCATCTCACCTTTTTACAGCCCGTAGACTGGCATGTGCGGAGGCGGACCCCCGCACTTTGCCTTGTTATAGTCCGTAGACTGGCGTTTGTGGAGGCGGACCTCGACACTTCGCCTTTTTATAGTCCGTAGACTGGCGTGGGCAGAGGCGGACCTCGGCACTTATTCTTTTTTTATAGTCCATGGACTAGTGCGTGCGGAGGCGGACCTCAACGCTACGACTTCCTTTATAGTCCGGAGACTCGCGCGTGCGGAGGCGGACCTCGACGCTACATCTTATTTAGAGTCCGTGGACTAGTGCGTGCAGAGGCGGACCTCGATGCTACGTCTTGCTTTATAGTCCGGAGACTCGCGCGTGCAGAGGCGGACCTCGACGCTACGTCTTATTTAGAGTCCGTGGACTAGTGCGTGCGGAGGCGGACCTCGACGCTACGTCTTGCTTTATAGTCCGGAGACTCGCGCGTGCGGAGGCAGACCTCGACGCTACGTCTTATTTAAAGTCCGTGGACTGGTGCGTGCGGAGGCGGACCTCGACACTACGTCTTATTTAAAGTCCGTAGACTAGTGCGTGCGGAGGCGGACCTCGACGCTACGTCTTGCTTTATAGTCCGGAGACTGGTGCGTGCGGAGGCGGACCTCGACGCTACGTCTTATTTAAAGTCCGTGGACTGGTGCGTGCGGAGGCGGACCTCGACGCTACGTCTTATTTAAAGTCCGTAGACTAGTGCGTGCGGAGGCGAACCTCGACGCTACGTCTTGCTTTATAGTCCGGAGACTGGTGCGTGCGGAGGCGGACCTCGACGCTACGTCTTATTTAAAGTCCGTAGACTAGTGCGTGCGGAGGCGAACCTCGACGCTACGTCTTGCTTTATAGTCCGGAGATTGGTGCGTGCGGAGGCGGACCTCGACGCTACGTCTTATTTAAAGTCCGTAGACTAGTGCGTGCGGAGGCGGACCTCGATGCTACATCTTGCTTTATAGTCCGGAGACTGGTGCGCGCGAGGGCGTCCCCCCGTTGCGTCTTTTGTTTATACTCAGGCCCGTCACCTTTGGCTACGGCGAGTGCACACGCGAACATGCAACTTCGATTTATACTCAGTCCCGTACCCCTGGCTATGGCGAGTGCACACGCGAACGTGCGTCTTTGTTTATACTCAGGCCCGTCACCTTTGGCTACGGCAAGTGCACACGCGAACGTGCGACTTCGATTTATACTCAGTCCCGTACCCCTGGCTACGGCGAGTGCACACGCGAACGTGCGTCTTTGTTTATACTCAGGCCCGTCACCTTTGGCTACGGCGAGTGCACACGCGAACGTGCGTCTTTGTTTATACTCAGGCCCGTCACCTTTGGCTACGGTGAGTGCACACGCGAACGTGCGACTTCGATTTATACTCAGTCCCGTACCCCTGGCTACGGTGAGTGCACACGCGAACGTGCATCTTTGTTTATACTCAGGCCCGTCACCTTTGGCTACGGCGAGTGCACACGCGAACGTGCGACTTCGATTTATACTCAGTCCCGTGCCCCTGGCTACGGCGAGTGCACATGCGAACGTGCGTCTTTGTTTATACTCAGGCCCGTCACCTTTCGCTACGGCGAGTGCACACGCGAACGTGCGACTTCGATTTATACTGCGGGAACGCGCGCGTTGGCTAAGCCTGCGCACGCCTTCGCCGCGTACTTGCGCGTGATGAAGAGAGATTAGCGACAAATGGCGATCTTCATTATATCCCCGTTTGCGCGGGTAAGCAACTACAAGGGGTGGATATACTGACCGTTTGCCCTTGGTGCGGCCGAAACCTCTAGTCGCTAGACATCTGCAGGGCCCACCAAGGC
The DNA here is from genome assembly GCA_017311315.1 of Dendrocalamus latiflorus. Classification (NCBI taxonomy): domain Eukaryota; kingdom Viridiplantae; phylum Streptophyta; class Magnoliopsida; order Poales; family Poaceae; genus Dendrocalamus; species Dendrocalamus latiflorus. Next base: position 26,274,190 of record CM029611.1, read on the forward strand.
GCCTCTGAATGGCCCCGCGGACCTCCGCGCTGCGACGCCAGCTCTAGGAGCGCCGTTGGGCTTCGCGACGCGGGGACCTGGTACCTGGCTCGATGCGGCGGGCCATATCCTGGTCGCCTCGGACGGTGATGATGGTCCGGGGACCTGGGATCTTCGTGCATAGATAGCCGTGGTGTGGTACCGCGCCGAAGGAGTTGAGGATTGGGCGCCCTAATATGGCATTGTAGGGGTACGGAAGGTTGACCACGTCGAAGGTGGCATCTTCGGCCCGCACATTGTCATCTTGGTCGAAGGAGACTTGAAGACCTATTTGGCCCAGCGCCCGCAGGGGCTGTCCCCCGAAGCCCTGCAGTGGGATTCCCGAGGGTCCTAGGCGGCTTCGAGGGATCCCCATCTGGTCGAAGGCCGCCGCAAACAATACGTTCGCGGAGCTACCACTGTCCACCAAGGCGCGCCCCACGTCGCATCCCGCGATAGTGACCCGGATGACCAGGGGGTCCTGATGAGGGAAGTCCACACCCTGGGCGTCGTCGGGTGTGAATGTAACTTCGTGCTGCGCCCAATCCGGCGGTGCTTGCGCTGGGTATGCCACCACGTGATGTAGTCTTCGCGCATAGGCCTTCTGCTACCGTGCTGAGGAGAATTCCAGCGCAGAGCCTCCGGATATGACGTTAATGACCCTGCGGTGGGTTGCCCCCGGGGCCTGCAGCGACAGGAGGCCCTCCCGAGGCTGCTGTACGTGAGCTTGGATCCGTAAGGGGCCCTCCTGGGGTTGCATCCCTTGCGCCTGTACCTGCATGGGGGCCTCGTACGGGAATTGGACGTGGGCCACCGCAGGCGGACGCGTCTCGGGGTTCCTGTCCCTAGCGACGCTATCGCGGAGAGCCGCGATGGAGGTGCAGGCGCGGGTATCGTGGTTGCCGCGGCCATGGACTACGCACCATAGTCCCTGGTGCTGGTCGTCGTAATCTCCACGACTTTTATCGTCGCGGCCCCGGCCACGGCGCCCCCGACCGCCTCGGCCAGCGGGAGCGCCCTCGTCGGAACCGCCTTCAATGTCGAGGACGTACCGGTTCCGCCTCGACCTCTGTTGGCCGCGCTTGGGCAGATCGGACAACTCCTTGTGCGAGGCGTCCCTGCGGTTGGGCGTATCCCTGGACGACTCCTGCTTACGTTTTCCCTTCGAAGAACCGTCCTTCGGCGGATCTTCGGCTTTTGCCGAGGCTCCGGCCTGGTTGGTGTCGGAGTCATCACCTTGCCTTCGCCGTGCGTCCTCTTCCGCCCTGGCGTATTCCTCCATTTTGTCGAAGAGCTTCGCCACCGTCTTGATTGGCTTTCGTGCATTGTACTCGGCCATCGGGCCCGGACGAAGGCCCTGTATGGCTGCATTAACGATGGTGGTTTCATTAACCTCCTTCACTTGGCATCGAATCTTGGTGAAGCGTTTGAAGTAGTCCCGGAGCTTCTCCGAGGGTTTTTGCTTCACGGCGAAGAGTTGGTCCGCGTCGACTCGCTCGACATAATTTCCGTGGAAGTTATTGTGAAGGCGGTCGCAGAGCTGCTCCCATGCGTAGATGGAGCCTGGCTCTATGGTAAAGAACCAAGAGAGCGCCACTCCTTGCAGCGTGAGGGGGAGTCCCTTCGCCTTCGTGGTGTCGTCTCCGCCCGCGGCTTCGATCGCAGTGTCGTACACACGCACGAACTCGCGGGGGTCCGTGTCGCCTTTGTACGGGTCGATGGCGCTAGGAAACTTGAAGTCTTCGGGCCATGCCGCCTGCTGCAGCCCCGCCGAAAGCAGGGACTCTGGATCTACGTGCCGCAGTGGCACGCGGCTGGACGTGGGAGCTTCGCGACTGTCCGCCCTCTCCGGGGTGGGCTCGGACGCGATTACTGGCGCAGCCTGCTGGCTCCGAGCCTCTTGCATATCTCGGACGGCTCCGCGAAGGTCCCCTAGCTCCCGCTGGAACGCGTTGAGGGCTGCTAGTATGGCGCCTTCCACCGTAGGTGCTGTCGGGGCCGCCGGAACACCCAGCAGACAGGTCGGTGCAGGGACCACCGCCTCATGATCTCCAGATCCGCCGGATGCTTCATTGCGGCTACCCCGGCCGCCTGATCCGCGCTGCCGGCGAGGGTGGCGGGGGCTGTCGTTGCAGTGCCAGCGACGGGGTTGAATGTCGTTGTAGCAGCGGTGGCGGGGTCGGTCGTTGTAGCAGCACCGGCGGGGTCGGTCGTTGTAGTGCCAGCGACGGGGTTGGGTGTCGTTGTAGCGGCGGTGGCGGGGTCAGTCGTTGTAGCAGCACCGGCGGGGTCGGTCGCCGTAGCGCGAGCGTCGACGCCCGCGATCACGGCGCCTACGGCGCCGCCAGCTTCTTCGGCGGTCGATGCCGAAGCCCTGGTGTTCACGCGCCGCTCCGACCCAGCCGTCTTCTTTCCTTTCGCCGCCGCCGATGAAGCTTTTTTCGGTGCCATCCTTCTTCTTCGGTCTTCAGGCTTGTCCTTGTCCTCCCCACGGACGGCGCCAACTGTTGTGGCTACGGGCCAAACAGAGAGAGAGATGGTAGTGGAGAGTGATGGGGAGGAGTGAGAATGGCCTGCCCTCTCCCCATGGCCTGTCTTCATATATATACACATGAGGCATGCTTTTACAGTTATACCCTTACATCTGGTTATCCCCTCTGGGGGTACTTATGTCATTACACATGGCCCATTCTGGGCCTTATAACCTCCTACCAGGCCTGCCGGGTTTAGGTGGGGGCCACCCCTACGACAGGAGCCATCATGAAACAATGGGGACGCTACCGCACCGGCCTCTCCTTCATCGCCGGTGATATATCCCCTACCCCGCTCCTTTCTTCCTTGATGATTAGTTCTTGTGATGATTGATGGCTGGCTAGGGTTTTGGCCCTTGTTAAAATTCATGTTTTATTGTAGAATTTGCTGATGTGACGAACAAGGCTGCTAACAAACTAGGCACATACAACCACGCCTTACGACAACAACCTACGACCATGGCATACGACTACGGCTTACAACCACGGCTTACGACCACGCGCCTACGACCATAGCATACCAAAGCAACAGCACCTACAATCTAAACAACGAGCCACCAAAAATATGGTGCCAATCATAAATAGGTCTTATCTAATTGCGCTGTTTTATAGCGTAATTAGAGAATGCTGATGAACTGAAGGAGGCCTATTTATGATATTGCAAGAACGCAATTACAGAAAGTTCTTAACTAGAATCGTTTGTGATAATAGACTATCACAAACGGTTCATAATGTTAAGGGTTATCACAGACGGTTCAAAAAGAGTCTGTAATGACCTTAGGGTATTACTGACCCATAAGCACAAATGGTTCAGGAAACCGTCTGTGGTGATGTTTCAAACCGTCTGTGATGAGCTTTTCTGTAATAGTATACACTCCAGCAGCCCTTGTACTCTTCCTTGACTGAAGCCTTGTACCATATTTTTCATGCGCCGCTTAAACTAGGTCCTGTTCCCCTTGACCGACCTCCGTCTTAGCCACACATGTGTTCTCCTTTGTAATGCCTAAATCATCATCATATGACCTTGTAACTTTATATTGCAATGGAGTGACACAGGGTAAAGTAGTAGTTGCACTATTGGCCACATCACATACTCTGCAACGAACACGAACTCGAATTACAGTCATTACTACAGAAAGCCTCATAGTAGACGCCTCATCACAGACGGTTTTGTGAAACCGTCTCTGATGAACACTATTACAGACGGTTGTAATTAGGAGGCCGTCTGTGGTATTTGTGGCGGGAAAATGGATTATCACAGGCGGTTATTACCAAAGTATCACAGACGGTCTGTATTAAAAACCGTCTGTGATAATCCCAGATTATCACAAACGGTTTTTAATAAAAAACCGTCTGTGATAAGCCAGTTATCACGGACGGTTTTTAATCAAAAACCGTCTGTGATAATTCACAGACGGTTTTTAGTTAAAAACCGTCTGTGATAATGGTTAAGGCATTTATTGCGCTGCTCAGACCGCATCTGTCTTCATTTCGATCCAGATCTAGCCACTGCTACGCACTTTTTCACTCGGGAGGAAGCTAGGCGATTTCAGGCCAGTTAATTTGGTGGGAAGAGGCAGAGATTGAGCTTTGAATATTCAGTCTTTCCTGGTTGCTCTAGATATGGTTAGTAATGTAATTTATTTTTTCTTTAATTGCATTACAATTTAGGTCTAAGTAATCCATTAGTGGTTATTGAAGATGGTTAATTTGCAAAATTGTTGGTTATATAATAGCTGTTGTGTTTGTAATATGAATTGAGCTAGCAAATTAAGTCTCAATATAATAAATGTGGCCCGTATATATGTAGTTATAATTAGTTAATCTAGATTTTAATAATAAGTTGTTATATATGTACGTAACGTAGGACCGAAGCTGGATGTATGTCGCGAGCCGTGTGAGTGAAGAGTACATTAATGGCGTTTCTGCTTTTATAAGAGCCGCCGAGGAGGATATGTTGAATAAGGGGGTGGAATATATGTGTTGTCCATGCACTGACTGCAAGAATTTGAAGATGTTTAAGAACCGAGGGCAAATTGTAGCGCACTTGATTCGGAGGGGTTTCAAAAAGGATTATACGTGTTGGACCAGTCATGGCGAAGTGAATGATCATATGCCACCGGATGACATCGTCGGTGAAGTGAATGATATGCCCCCGGATGACATCGCCGGCGAAGTGAATGATATGCCCCCGGATGACATCGCCGGTGAAGTGAATGACATGCCGCCGGTTGATGTCGATTGTGGCTCGGATTCGGATAGGTTGCACGATGATAATCTGGATCAGATGCTTCGCGATGTAGAAGAGAACTATGATGAGAGAGAGTATGTTAAATTCCGTGGCTTGATGGAGGACTCAGAGAAACCTTTGTACACGAGCTGCAAGTACACGAGGTTGTCGGCCGTGCTTGAACTGTTGAAATTGAAGGCAAGCAACGGTTGGTCCGACAAGAGTTTCACGGCGCTGCTAGGTCTTTTAGCGGACATGCTTCCGGAGGGAAATGAGTTGCCTAAAACCACGTATAAAGCCAAGAAGGTTCTTTGTCCATTGGGAATGGAAGTTACCTCCTTTTGGAAATGGCATAAGGGTCGACGATGAACAACATGATGAAACTAGTTACGTACGCATTGATCATGATGAAGGGCTAATTTTTAAAGGAAATAAGCAAGTACAATAAGAATGTATATGTGAAAATGTGTGATGTAGTCAATTTTGAGATGTATATGTGAAAATATGTGATGTAGTCAATTTTGAGATGTATATGTGAAAATGTGTGATGTAGTCAATTTTCAGATGTGTATGTGAAAATGTGTGACAAAAATGAATGCAGATTGAGAAAATGTGTAAATGAATGCAGCTGGTAGGTAGTTGATCATGAATGCAGATGGTTGGCTGTTGATCATGAATGACTGCAGTCGGGCATAGGCTTATCACAGACGGTTCTAAACTTAGAACCGTCTGTGATATTCATATCACAGACGGTTCTAAGTTTAGAACCGTCTGAGATAGTATGCTTATTACAGACGGTTCTAAACTTAGAACCGTCTGTGATATTCATATCACAGACGGTTCTAAGTTTAGAACCGTCTGTAATAATCCGCTATATATACCTGTGTCTAGGGTTTTCCGTGTATTCTGCAGTTATTCTATATCTAAATCCCGATCTGCCTCCCCCGAGCCCTCACCGCCGCCTCCCTCGAGCCCTCGCCGGCCGCCTCAGTCGAGCCCTCCCCGGCCGCCTCACTCGAGCCCGTCGTCGCCGCCGCCTCCCCGAGCCTGTCGTCGCCTCCTCCTCCGTCGTCGCCGGCCGCCTCCCCGAGCCCGTCGTCGCCGCCGCCTCCCCGAGCCCGGGGCCTCCTCCGTCGCCGCCGCCTCCTCCTGCGTCGCCGCCTCCTCCTCCTCCGTCGTCGTCGCCTCCTCCTCCTCCTCCGTCGTCGCCGCCGCCTCCTCCGTCACCAAAACCCTAAGGTCATCAAATCCCTCCCCGAGCTTCATGCTTACTGTTAAGGTTTAGGGTTGATGCTTGATACTTCATACTGAGTGTTAGGGTTTAGGGCTTACTGTTATATGCTTACTGTTATGTATATGGTTAGTTGCTTAGTTGCATTCATGTATATTCAAGTTTGTTAATCTTCCATATACTGAGATTGCCTGTGGGATTTACAGTTGCTCGATGATGATAAATTCATATACTGAGATTGGTTCATTCGGTCTTTGAGCTCTAATAGCTGTTATATACAATCTTCCATATACTGAGATTGCCTGTGGGATTTACAGTTATGGCATGTTATTAAATTGATCTGTTAGGATTTCATCTTGACAAGTTAAAAGTTAACTGTTGTCTGAATATATGCATGCTGAATATATCTTGATCTTGAGATTGTAGAGTTTGTATCTAGAGCTCAAAAGACTGAATTCATTATTTGGCATAACCAATCAAGGAAGAGTATATGATTTAGTAGCGGGACGGCCAAGATTAATCTTGTGCAACCCTACAATTTGAGAGCACATATTCATGTTGAGACTGTTATTGATTCTATTATTTGGTTTATAGTATTAGCAACTAAAGTAGGTGCTAAGATAGGCACATCACCCCTCTCTATGTCCATATCACCCCCTCCCTTCTCCCCCTCCCCTCTACTCCTCTCTTCCAATTCAATATGATTACATTCTCATCTTATCTTAATAGACCCACAAAATGAGCAACATGTCACCCGCGCATTCTTCAACATCATCGCCGGAGGCGTCCGCTCCAACATCAAGACGCCAAGGAAGAGGGCTATCAAAGAAGCCTCAGAGCCGACAGACCATCACAGCGGTAAACGCAGCCGAGTCCCTATCCTTCCTAAGCAAGCGGTAAACGCATTCCGAACCATGGTCGGAATAGTTGCACGAGAACGAATTGAGATCACATACAATTCGTGGAAGAACGTGCCTGACACTCGGAAACGTGAGCTGTGGACCGAAATTTTGGCATCGTTCGAGTTCCCAGAAGAACACTTACACGCTGTGGAACGACAAACCTACCAAGCGGCGTGCAAAGCATGGAAGAACTTCAAGAGCACGCTTGTCGGGAAATACGTGGAGACGGACGAAACGCCTTTTACTAAATACCCATTCCTGGAACCACAATGGGAAGAGTTCAAGGCGATGAAAACGACCGAAGATTTCAAAAGTACAAGTGTGGCGCATAAGGCCCTCCAGGCAAAAAACACGCACCCCCACAGACTTGGCACAGCTGGGTATGCGGGTAAAATCCCGCAATGGAGGTTGGAGGATGAGCTGGCAGCTGCAGAGGACATCGCCCCGCCGTTTTCCAATATCCCGGATGACCGTGCTCGAAATTGGCTTAGAGCAAGGTCATCTACAACGACATCGGGGGACGTCTCCTTTCGAAACCCTGCAGACCAGCAAGTGTCCCACCGCCGCTGCTGCGCTAGCTAGCCCGCACAACCGTCCGAGTAGCTGCGCGTCCAATCCGACGCAAATCCAGTCCAAATTTCCTGTGGACGACATCCAGGTAATAATTATTACCTCTCGAATGCTTGCTCGATTGGTAGGCCTATTCGAGTAGCTAATTTTGTATCGTTATGTAGGAGCCTACGAATTGCAAGCTCCAAGTGAGATATGGCTCCGTTCCCTTGTACGCTGCTTGGGGCCAGGCATATTCGTCTGGTATCGGGGCCATAGTGCACGGTCAAGCTTTAGCGCCAGGCTTCGCAAAAGTTAATGTGGATGGTGTGCATGTCAATTTTGAGGTGGTCCCGCTACCGAAGCCCCCCAACGACGACATCATGACTCTAGGACAGGCCATCGGAACATTCATCCAGTGGCCCAAAATCGACATCTCCCTGGAGTCTTCTTCACCGGTGGCAGGACCAGAGCAACATGCACTGGTTCCATCTCCATTACAACACCAGTCGGTTCCACCACCAGATACTGCACCGGTGCTATCTCCACTGGTCATACTCTCGCCAGAGCAACTTGCACTGGTGCCATCTCCATTACAAGACCAGTCGGTTCCACCACCGGATACTGCACCGGTGCTATCTCCACGGGTCCTATTCTCGCCAGAGCAACTTGCACCACTGCTGCCGACTGCCGTTAAGTCGGCCTATAGCCGAGCCAGCAAGGCCAGCAAGGGCAAAGCAAAGAAGACCAATGATGATATTCCGTACCTATCTTTGGCCCGCAAATTCGTGCTTGGTCAGCCGTTGCTCGAGGAAAAATACCTCCAAAAGCTACCATATAGTTGCACGCAATTGCACATGTGGTATATGCAGCAGTCCAATAAGCTAGAGAGAGAACGGACTTCAAGTATCACTGTCAAATTCACCGAAGAAGATTTACACCACAATTTTCAAGAGTGTATGTTCGTGGTCGCCTTTGAGGATTTATTCGATCTGTTCACATTCAATGCTCTTGACGTCTCAATCATTCGATGCTGGACGTTGTAAGTGTGTACAATCATAGTCTCCGTTAATGTCATACCGATAAATGCCATATCTAATTTTTTTGCTTTCGTGTGTATATATATAGACACATGCTGATTAAAGCTAGATCATCCAACTTATCAGTTGGTTTCTTGGACCCACAATTGGTCGCCAAGGAAACCATCGACCAGAATACACCCCTCGTCCAGAGGTACATTGCAGCAGGACTGCTGGGTTGCGTCAAGAAGGATTATGTACTTATGCCCTTCCTTCAGAACTTTCATTGGATTTTAATAGTAATTGTACCAAAATGGAACAAGGTATATTACCTTGATTCCCTAAGTAAGAATAAAATGGACTTCACAGTTCTCAGCCAAGTAATCGATAGGTAAGCACATATTCCCTATACATATCTACATTGTACTTTCTTTCCTTCCGAATGATTAAGGTTAACTTTTTCGAATTACGTAGGGCGTTCGCCACCTACATTGAAAAGGGAGGTGACTCGAAGCGCGGGGCCAAAGGCCTGCTGACACATGTTCGAGATTTTAAGGTATTCGCTATTTCACATTAATTAATCCTATGCAACAGTTGGTACTAATGCCTCTTGAACTAACACATTCCATTTTTTGCAGTGTCACCAGCAGGAGCCGGGCAACACATGTGGATACTACGTTTGCCAACATATGGAACTACTCCTCGATTCCTCGAGGCTCACCAATCGCAAGGTTTGTCACTCTTCCCATAATTACTTCATACTTAACACGTTACATATATACGCACATTGATATTCCTATCGACAGGCTGCGTCCATCCCGTCAACTGCATTGAAACAGCCTGTTCTTGGAGGGATTCGAGGAGAGTTGGCGTACTTTTTGCTGACTCAAGTCATAACGCCAGGAGGACGGTTCCACTGCGCACCATGATTTCTTATTGGTCTTATCACTAAGTGCAAATGCAGTGCACATCTTTTGTAACTGTGCATTTGTTAATGGATATTTCATTTCAATTCAATTAATCCATTTGCGAAATGGATGCATGCTTTATGTTTGTGAAATGAAGTGCGATGTCAATGGGATGTTTTATGTCTGTGAAATGTATCTGAAAGGAAATGAGATGTGTGAATTGTATGTTTCTTGTCTGTGATTATCTGCTTGTTTCAGAGGGCATGGCTAGCATTTCCTGAGGCTAGCTATAAACAGAAATAGATTCTGCTGGGGGGAGGAGTATCACAGACGGTTTTAAAAAAAACCGTCTGTGATATCGGATAATCACAGACGGTTTTTAATTAAAAACCGTCTGTGATTATGCAATATCACAGACGATTTTTTATTAAAAACCGTCTGTGATTATCCGATATCACAGACGGTTTTTAATGAAAAACCGTCTGTGATATCGCATAAGCACAGACGGTTTTTAATAAAAAACCGTCCGTGATATCGCATAATCACAGACGGTTCGAAAACCGTCTGTGATAACTTGGATTATCACTGACCCATAATTTCAGACGGTTCAGAAAACCGTCTGTGATGACGTTTCTGAACCGTGTGTAATGTGGATTTCTGTAGTAGTGAGTAGGAGACAACCAAGGCAATCGGAGCCAATATACTGGGTCGCCTCCTTGTTGCTTCCTTGCTTCTTCTATTGAACTACTCAGGCTAGTGAAGAAGACCGAATCAATTCAGTCGGGTCAAACCAATTCGTTAATTTAAGGGTTTGGTTCTACACTTTGGTATGCTCGAAGACCACCTTGCCATGCTATGTTGTAGGACCACCTCACAACACGTCATCTGAAAATGGATGAAAGCAGGCGGCGGGGGTAGTTTTAAACAACCACGTAAGTACTAGTGGAGGGAAAGTGCCATAAAAATATTTATAAGGGAGAATTAAACTCTGACGAACCTACAAGTGGGTTTTTGCAATTTTGTCAAGGTGAAATGGTGCACACTCCTCTTAGATATAACCTAAGACATAACAAGTTACGTTGGATATTAACGCAACAAATAAAGTGACGGGGAGAAAATCATATAGGGAAAGAATAGGAGGAAAGTGTTATGAAACCTAGAAGGTTCCGGTGTGGGCAAATACCTGAACTACCCTTAGGGGGTTTTGGCTACAAATAGAGAGGTATTGTACTATGTAAAGTGATCCAAAAATTAATAAAGACCATGTGTGGTGTTCTCTCTCATTGGTGTCTCCTGTGTTTGATATATTGTGTTCTTGATGATTGATTGCGTGGATTGCGTTACCGTTCATCTGTTCTACATCAATTTCTTAGCACGTTATCAACATGAATCACTCTACGAGGTGTATGGTATGCAAATCACGAACCAATCAGCTATGTATTACTGTTCAAGTTTTCAATCTAGATTGATTCTTTATTCTTTAGCAATGCCATGATTAGATCAATCTTATGGTAATTGTTCCTAGTAGTAGATTGATCTAAAATGTGTTTTAGATCTAGAACTAGTAGATTATTCATCTAGTCTCTAGATCGGTTTGCAATCTCAGATTAGAATTGGAAAATCAAATGAATATGAGGGTAAACTCAGGGAGGTCGGCCGCGGCATGGCCTCAATCATCGCCCGACGTGGCCACCGCACGGCCATCGGCTGACGCATGGCCGCAGATTGACCTCGGCCACCGAAACCGTTGGAGAGCACCACCGCCCGAAGCACGGCGCCTCAACTCGGTTTGCGCCGCCACCCGAAGTTGCATCTGGCGTCCCCACCGGAAATAATCCGTCGCCTGAAGCCACGCCGACCGCCGCTGGAAAACCCAAGGAAGCACAGGTCGCAGCCGCCAAGGCCATCCGCACTGCTGCTGCCTGGTCCCCGCTGACTCGAAGCTGCCAGGATCCACCACTAGCCAATGGGATCCGCAGCCACCATACGGCGTCGTTACCTATGGCCAAACCTGACCATCTCCACCAGATGCTGAACCTCGATGCTGCCACCATGGCCGAACCCGACACCGTCGCCGTGCCCGGCCACCTGCCACTCGGCCTTCACCCCCATGCGTCGCAGCAGGCGCTTGCCGCAGTCGCCCGCCGGTTAATGCCAACCGCAGCAGCCCACCGGTCATGCACGAAGCCGACAACCGTAGCCCCTCGCCGGCTACGCCGGCCACTCACCTCAAGCGTCTGCATAAGCCACCGCCATGGCGCCTTTCTTTTTGGCAGCCGCCGGACGAAGGTCATGGGCTAGGGTTCCTTTAACCCTAGTCTCGCGGGCAGGATGGGCCAAGAAAGGACCGGGCCGAATTTCAGCCCAAACACCAAATAAATAAGGAAAGGAAAATCTGGCCGGAAGTGGTTTTCACTTTAGACCCTAGGTTTTTGGGTAAATTCAATAAGCCTATCGAAAATTTGAAAGTAATTATAAAACTTGACCGTGAAGATTGTCAGAATTGCAATTAAGTCAAATAGACCGAATTTCTTTCCACATGATTTATTTTCTAGATTATTTAAGCTTCATTATAATCTAGTTATCTTGTGTCATTATTGTTTTATGTTTCTGGAATTATTTTATTCGGCATATTATTTTTGCTTTTAGTAATTCTGAAAATTACTTAAATGCCTTAATAATTATCATAAAATCCCAAGGTTGCTAGGAAAAATTTGGGATATGATAAATTATCTATTGGATAGATAAAAGTAAATCTTTACTATTTGCACTCATTTCATGCACTATGCTTATTCGAGAGAGAATAGAAACTGCTATCCACACTGTTAGTAAATCATTGCAACCCTTGAAGGGTAATTGATTTGTCTCCAGTAATATATTAGTCACTAACATGCGATCACATACATGTGAATTACATGGTAGCATGAAGCTACCGCGCATATGCCAGAATGGTACACATTGGAGTATACTATACCCATTTGATATTACACATGTATTTTGGCAAATATAGTTTGCAACTATAATGCCACTGGAAGCTATAGGTATTTACCTGAAGCAAATATGACTCTCAAAATACTAGATGACCTATTGGATGTTAATGATCCTGAATGATCTAAATCTATCATATTTATTTGGCATTATAAATTATAACAGGCATATAAATTACCTCCCAATTAATCACATATATTCCTGGAGAATAATTATTCCATCTAGGAGGTTAAATTAGAATTTCATTCTGTCAGAATATATATTCCATGCAGATTAATCGATGGCATGTTTTATGTGATAGTGTTATATTTACACCCTTGTAAACATCCTGAAGATGTATATTATGCTGTTAAAACATAATAGTCTTGACCAGGGCAAAACATGTTCCATTAACACAAACTCGAAGTTTGAGTGATCCAAATTTTAAATTAGAAGTATGAGTAATTGGATCATAATATCGAGCAATACATAAGAAGCTAGAATATTTCTGCTATCATAGATTAATAACCAACCAGATGTTTGGGATAATCTACCAGTAGTAGAGATGTGCATTTTTCACGCAACTGCATTAGTAAATGTCTAGCTCACTGCATTAAAAAAAAGAACCCCCAACCAAGGATTAGTGCATATTAGAAGAACCAATCATTTCTCATATAATATCAGCACCGTAGTATACATTATTTTGGGCCACCACCAGAAGTTGGGATAAGATTGGGTCTGAAATTCCATCTATCATGTGTCCATACTAATAGGATTTTTGAATTATGCTATAAGCAAGATCAAACCTCGGCATCAGGGGGAGAGAAATGCCCAAAATCTTGGGATGCCGTGATATTTTCCTGAAGAAAGATCTTTAGCATATGGTTCATGCACTAAGCTAAATTTAAGTTTTGTTGATACTCCTGTACGCCAGAAGTGGGGAGGTTAGCAGATTTCTTTTCCATTGTATGGAGGAGTGGTATAGTATTTACTTGAAATAAATGCATTGCTAAGTTTGGAATACCCTGGGTTGAATAGTATATCCATCTTTACGAAGTTGACTTATTGGTCATTGATCTAGAGTCTATGGGGATGCTTGTGGATCTAAGGTCTAGTGACACTAGTCAAAATAATCATTAAACACTCCTTAAATACTCCAGGAGAGAAATCACATTGAAGGTGAAATACGTCATGAAGAGGCTCATCATGAAGATGAAAACCCCAGTAATTAAGCGTGCACATATTTCAATACTGGGAAGCACAAGAATGACCAATAATCTTTCATTTGGTTAATGACAAAGATTTGATTAAACATTAAAAGACACTCAATTATGAGGATATTTGAAGAAAAGTTGTCGACAACTAGTTAGCCCCTAAAATTGCTAAAGCTTCTCGTATGAGAACATAAATCCGGAACCAAAGTCTGTGGCCAAGCACCTAATGTGTGCATATCAGGTCTTAGAACCTGTTTGTTCAAGACTTGATGAGTCATTATGAAATAATGAGGTGGTGAAAGTGATGGTTCAAGCATCCTTGAAGAGATCAATATTCTCCTGTTTTGAATGAAAGAATGTTCCATTATATAATAGCTCTGGTAGATGACATGAATAAGATATGCAGTTATTGGATTTTGAAAATCCTTGATGAGATCCCTGAAGTGACTCAAAGCTCGATTCTTAAAGGACTCGGTGTTTCAAACAGAAAGTAAATTGCAACATGTATATATGTATATAAAACTCATACTTGATAGACTCTTACTCAAAGAAGGAGTGCCTCATAGAAAAGAAAATATCTCCCAGAAGAGAGAATATCTCCCTGAAGAGAAATTAAATCACTAGTTGATCAAAAATACAACAACGATTATACAATACCTAGAAGTGGATAAGCACCCATCCAAGACCCAAGGGGATGGAATGAGAAAACTAAAAACCAGAAGTATGCCACATAAGCACGTATGAAGTGAATTTCCTACCAGAAGCTTATGGAGTGGCGATATCCTTTATTACCATGAAGGTATCATATACACTGGTGTTAATGGTAAATTTATTAATGTAGGACCAAAATGGCAACAGAGGGAGGTGAATGGTGCCTTCAAACCTCCCCAAGTATTCACACAACTCTTCTTCTCCAATAGCTATTGAGTTATGAACATAGACAAAGTTTGCTCACTGAAAACAAGACATGAAAGCAAAACTGACCGACAACAGAGAAGATCGACAACTGAGAGCAACGGCTGACAACAGAGCACAACTCGGCTGAAAACACGACAGAGCAGGAAGAGGCGTTCGACCGCAAGAACCAAAACTTGTGTAACTTTTGATTCTCTGGTCAAACAACCACGAACCTCTAACCGCAGCAAGATAACGACATCTGGTCGAGAAATCACTGAGCTAAAGAGAGCTCTATGTTGTGGTCGAAGAGAAAGACATAGTCGAACTCAAAACAGAGGAAACGCAAAGCTCACGACCGCTAAGTCTGATTCCCGAATAACTTGTGATTCTCGGATCTTTTGGTCATGGGACTTTAAACATTGCAAGAACCCATCCTCTGGCTAAGAAAATACAAGGAAGTTGAGACTCTTCTGCCGAGAACAAAACAGAAGCAATGGTCGAACTCTGAACAGAGGTGGTCAGAGGCGCATGACCACTTGCCAAAGAAACTGATCGAAATCTTTGCTCTCGGAAAGGAACTAGCCAAGATAGTCTTGAGGATAATTCCCAGTTCAGAGCAAAACGAAATCGAGGCTACTCAAGCTAAGAACACAATTCAAATCGATATAGGCCAAAGCCAACCAAAGAACTAGAAGTGAAAAGATAGAACAGAGAAAATGCAATCAAAACATCACAGATAAAAGAACTCAAAGATAAAGAACAGAGATGAATGATTGCATTAACGGAGGTTTCTACAACCACTCCACACAAGCTCTCAATCCGAGAGCAACGCACACAAAATAGAGAGAAAAACCCGAGCGCTTGCCAGGAAACCTCAACTCGCACTCGAGCTCTACGTCCTCTATTTATAGTCTCCAAATACCGGGGGATCCCATTAACCCCGACCTAACACCGGGTTTTACACGCAGACAACCCGCTAGCACCAACAATAGTGCTTTTACTAGATATCAGTTTCTTTTGTAGCTTTGCGCATTTCTCCAAAATGCCCCTCCTGCACCATTCCAGAAACTTCCTCCTCTCTTGCAGTCCAAGTCTTGCAACCACCTTGCAAGCCTCATCGTCTTCGGCATCTCCCGACCGCTCTCGACCTCAGCACCTGTGCCTAGTCCCGGCCTTCCCATGCCTCGTCACGATTTAGCCTCAAAGTCCTGCAACCATCACAGACAAGAAAACATCACATAGCACTGCACAAAACATTGTGATCATAAGTTTGCATTAGAGGAAAGTATTTGAAAATACACCAACAGAGTCGTATACCCAATACGACTGGTCGAAATCACAAGATTAGTCATGCACATAGCCTACGACCACATTGTACGTCGTTACGACCACCCCAGAGGTCCATACGACCGATTTCTAGATGTTACAACCGCTTCAGGAGCCCATACGACCAGTTAAACGGAAGCTATGACCACGGCCAAGGGTTTCAATGTGGTTGAAGGGACTTTCGACCACATCTGACCATGCTATGACTTCATCCGAGTGCTTCCGACCACGTCCCGAACACGTCCGATCGCGTTCGACAGCGTCCAACCATGTCCTGAGCACATTGGACCGCGTTCGACCACAACCGACCGCGTCCGACCATGTCCCGAGAACGTTTGACCGCGTTCGACCACATCCGACCGCGTCCGACCATGTCCCGAGCATGTTCGACCGCATTCGACCACTTCCGACAGCGCTCCCACTACGTCCAACCGGTATCAACCACATCCGGCTGGTATCAACCACGTCCGACCGCGCCAAACTGTGCTACGACCACGTCCAACTGGTATCGACCACATCCGACCACGCCAGACTGCGCTAAGACCACGTCCGACCGGTATCAACCACATTTGACCACGCCAGACTGCACTACGACCACGTCCGACCGCGTCACAACGTGGTCGAAGTCCACCGACTTCCCAACGTGGTCATCAGTCCGACCGTCGATTATTGACCGCAGCGGTCGAACCGACCGCTCCTCGCCATAACGTGGTCGTAAACTGTCTACCGACTTTGGACCAAGGATAACAAGGTCGTAACTCGATCGGTAGGCTTCCGACTTTCGATAAAGAGGTCGTAAACTATCCTGTTGCCATCCGACCACGGTCAACGTGGTCATAAACGCTGCTACTGCCTTTTGACCACGGCCAATGTGGTCATAAGTCCGTCTGGGAGCTTCCGACCACGACCAACGTGGTTGTAGAGGCTTTCGACCATGGCCAACGTGGTCGTAAATACCGCAACGTGGTCGTAGACAGTGAATACGGGTTCCGACCACGGCCAAATGAGGCGATTGACTTCTGACCACTTGAGAAACACGACTGTCGGCTTCTGACTTCCGACTGAGTGGTTGTAAACTTGATTTTTGGGTTCCGACCATGGTCAACGTGGTCGTAAATGGCTTCTGACCACACGTAAGGGCTACGACTTTGTAGAAAAGGCATAAATCTAACTCAATCTTTCTAAAATAAGTGTCAATTACTCATCACAAATATGGGGTCGCCTCCACATGGTCTCTCAATCTTCCCCTCGATAAGTATATTGACAATCACAGAAAAAGCATAAAGTTGAGTTTGTTTTTTTGTTTTAACCGAGAAAGTCACACATGGTCTAGAAAGAGTGACACTGAGACTTATGACCATGTTGACAAAAAGGAAAATGGAGCAAAACCAGAAAGAGCAATTTTTCCTCAAAAAAACTCCATAAAATCCCCGTTTTATGCATTTTTCCTCCATTATTCTCCCCCTTTTGGTAATAAAATCATCAAGATATAGGGAAGAAAATGGAGCATGACTTGATTGAAATGACTGTAGTTTATTCATTTTAAGCATTAGGAGCCATGAAGATTATCCAAAATGACCTTTTGAGTATTACACCAAGCCATAACATAATAGAATACTA
The DNA here is from genome assembly GCA_017311315.1 of Dendrocalamus latiflorus. Lineage (NCBI taxonomy): Eukaryota > Viridiplantae > Streptophyta > Magnoliopsida > Poales > Poaceae > Dendrocalamus > Dendrocalamus latiflorus. The sequence goes on from CM029611.1 coordinate 26,291,602, forward strand.
TCTAGATCGTGACAATTTATGTATAGACAAGCTAAACCAAATAAGTCATAATCTGAAAATTAGATGAATTTTTGAGCATGTCAAGTCATTCAAGATCATAGTCTAGCTAAAGGTATCCAACGATGATGCAAGCTATGTCAATATTCTAAGTGGAACCAAGAAGCTAGAATTGAGTCAATTTAGAGTGCTATAAGTTCAAGAATGAGACATTTGAGCAAGTACTTGGCATTTGTGTAGTTGAGCAAACTTAGCACATTTGACATGCTTATCCTTTTAGAAATTCATGGTTGTTTCCAACCAAATTTTTGTTGCTTAGCCATGTGCTAGATCTCAAGCCTTATGCCACCATTTCAAGCAATAAGCTTAAGAACTGATCTTAGTCATCCAAAACTTGCCCTGAGTTCATGCCTAGTGCAATAGCAAGCAGTCTCATGAGAAAGAGTTGGTGAGATCAGTTTTTTCGTACAAAAGAGATCGTTATGCATTTTATAAATTTTGTTCAAGAACAGAGCGTTAACTCATGCTTCACCAAGAACTAGCATAGCTCAATCTAAAGCTCAACAAAGATTCAAGACTCAACTCAGCCTATGTGACATGCCGTGAATCATAAGAGGATAACTAAAAACAGAGTAGTCACAAGATCTGCCATGACATGATTTAATTCAAATTGTGCACATTTAATAAAACTAGTATGGCAAAGGCTAGACTACACATAGAAAGTCATGATAAATCTAGTAATTTAGCACAAAGCATGGCAAGATGTAAAACAGTTCTATTATGTCATAAAAGGATAATACTCAAGACTCCATGTAATTATACTACAATGCACATTGCTGAAAGTAAATGACATGAAATGCAAGAAAATCCAGCTCCCCCTCAGTATGTGAAGCAATTTTAGTTCAAGTTGAGTTATGTCATCATGAAGTTCTAGAAACACTCAAATGAACCCCCCCTGAACCAAAGCAATAAACAAGAGGGAAGAAGCCAGTAAGGAAATCAGAAAAAGGCAGTCCTTAGAGTATAGATAAGATATAGAGAATACTATGGCTCAAACTGACTCTCATCTACCCCATATGACTCTAGGACTATCAGCTGGACTTCTAACACACTAGGGAGTAAACACGTTCCCTGTCTACCCAAGGGTGGCCCAATCCTTGCTAGACCTATAAGAAGTGAGTGAACTCAACCTAGAGAGAAGAGACTTAGCTAATAAGCAGCATACTAGAATCACAAGATGAGAGGAAGAAGTCTAAGAAACTAAGCGAGAGAACCACTCTATTCTTATGCTAGAAGGACTATCCTGAATGCACCCTCATGACATGCAACAGAATGAAACAGGAGCACATAAGCAAGATAAAACATAAAGTACGAAGCTCCCCCTCACAATAATCAATAAGGACAGACGACCCCAAGCTCTCCCCGCAAGGTTGAAAACCTCGAGTTATCTAAAGGCTTGGAAAAGATATCAGCCAACTAGTCGTCACTCTCCACAAACTGGAGCACTATGTCACCCTTCTCCACATGATCTCTAAGGAAGTGATATCTAATATCAATGTGCTTGGTCCTGGAGTGCTGCACAGGGTTCTTGGAAATATTAATAGCAGAAGTGTTATCACAAAAGAGTGGAACACTATCTATGACTAACCCAAAGTCCTACAAGGTCGAGACCATCCATAGCACCAACTACAGGAACTAGCGGCAGCAACGTACTCGGCGTCTGCGGTGGACTGTGCAACACTGGACTGCTTCCTAGAAGACCAAGAAACAAGAGAAGTGCCAATGAATTGGCAAGTGCCAGAAGTGCTCTTCCTATCTATCCTACAGCCAGCAAAGTCTGTGTCGAAGTAGGCTCTAAGGGAAAGACAGGAATAAGAAAAGTACCAGATACCATAGTCTATGGTAGCTCGAAGGTACCGAAAGATGCGTTTCACCGCCTGGTAGTGAGATACACGAGGAGAAGCCTGTAATCGAGCACACAGACACACGGAGAAGTGTATGTCTGGCCTCGAGGCAGTGAGGTACAAGAGGGAACCAACCATGCTGCGGTACTCCTTTTGATCCACTGGCTCGCCATCCTCATCTGGGTTGAGTGAAGCTGATGATGCTATTGGAGTTGACACCGGCTTGCCATCACTCATGTCAAAGTGTCTTAGGAGGTCTCGAGTGTACTTGCCCTGATGTAAGAAATTACCCTTCTGAGTCTGCTTGATCTGGAAACCAAGGAAGAAGCTCAACTCGCCCATCATGCTCATCTCAAACTCTGTGCTCATGACATCAGAGAACTGGGAAACAAGAGCATGAGAAGAGCCGCCAAAGATAATATCATCCACATAAATCTGGACAAGTGAAGGTCAATGCCATGCATGCGAATGAACAAGGTCTTGTCTACTTTACCCATCTCAAACCTATGACTCAACAAATAGGACTTAAGCCTCTCATACCAAGCTCTAGGGGCTTGCTTAAGTCCATACAGAGCTTTGAAAAGCTTGTAGACATGGTTTGGGTATTTGGGGTTCTCGAAACGTGGACGCTGCCTAACATAGACCTCTTCCTCAATAAATCCATTGAGAAAGGCACTCTTGACATCCATCTGGTACAGCTTGAAGCTCTTAGATGCTGCAAATGCAAGCAAGATCCTAATGGCCTCTAACCTAGCTACAGGGGCAAAGGTCTCCTCAAAATCTAAACCCTCAACCTAGGAGAAACCCTGAGCTACCAATCTAGCCTTGTTTCAAATGACTACCCCATCCTCACTCTGCTTGTTTTTGAAAACCCACTTGGTACCTATGACATTATGACCTCTAGGGGGCTCAACAAGCAACCAGACCTTGTTCCTCTCAAAGTTCTCTAACTCCTCATGCATGGCATTGACCCAAAACTCATCAGAAAGATCATAACAAACATCCTTGGGCTCGAAAGAGGCGACGAAGGCAGAATGGAGACAGAAGTGAGACAAGCCAGATTTCGAGCGTGTGACATGCTCGAAGAAGTGGCCTCTACCTCATAAGCTGACGAGATAGGAACAGAGCCACTAGCTTCAGAAGATGCGGAAGGGATGGGCCGATCTCCTCGAGGTGCAGTGGTAGAAGCAGGCATCTCAAGGGAAGGAGGAACTAGATCAGGTAAGCAACCTTCATCTCCATCCTCCTCATCATCCACAAAGATGGTCTTGGACTGCTCTACAAAACCTGAGATGTTAGGCCTAGTGCTAGGACTGGCCTCGTCGAAGGTCACCTCACAGGTCTCTACAATTTTGCTAGACTCGTAGTTCCAGACCCTATACGCCCACGAAGAAGTTGAGTAACCCAGAAAGATACCATCACAAGATTGTGACTCAAACTTATCTAGGTTCGTAGACTTCAAGATAAAACACTTGCAACCAAACATGCGAAAATGAGAGACACTGGGCTTTTGCCCATATCTCAACTCATAAGAAGTGCGATGTAATTGTGCCCTCAGAAAAACTCTGTTTGAAACATGGCACGCGGTGGTTATAGCCTCAACCCAAAACTTCCTAGGTGTAGATTACTCATCAAGCATTGTCCTGGCCATCTCAACCATGGTACGGTTCTTTCTCTCCATAATGCCATTTTGCTGGGGGGACGTGCGGAGAAGAGAACTGATGCTCTACACCTGTTTCATCGTAGAACTTCTCAAAGTAGAAATTCTTGAACTCCGTGCCATTGTCACTGTGGATCGCTCGTAAGGCAACCGGGAGCTCGACAGAAAGCCTACTAAAAAGACCCCGAAAACGACTGAATGTCTCATCTTTCGAGGCTAAGAAAAACACCCAAAAGAATCTCGAGAAGTCATCGACCACGACAAGAACGTACCACTTCCCTCCTGCCGACTACACTCTAGCTGGACCAACTGTGTCCATGTGAAGAAGCTGTCCTGGTACATCGGTCATAGTCATAGTGACTAGAGGATGAGAAGCAGCAACCATCTTGCCATGCCAGCAAGGAGCACAAACTAAGTCTTTGACCATCTTGAGTTTGGGCAGACCACGTATGAGATCGTGGCTTCTAACTCGGGTCAAATGATCAAAGTAGTTTCTCTATGAAGGGCCTAGGAGATGCATAAGGATCTATGGAGATAGATCTAAAAGGCTAACTGAATTAAGTTAAGATACGTAGATTGACAAGGTGTTCATAAAGTTCAACGTGTAGGATTCCAAGAAGGGTTTCTTGCCCATATCACATGGCATTAGTCTTGGCAAGAGTTAGTCTCCTTCGACACCTGATGAGCGAGACCAAATGAGTAAGATTCTATATGCTTCTACTATTGGATCTATTATGTGTGCCATGCTTTGTATACTGTCACATCCCAAAATTTGGCTTTTTGAAAAATTTAAATTCAAATTAATTATTTTAAGGTAATTGGATTTTACTTGGTTTTTATTTGCCTTTCTGGATTTTCTGGATTTTTAAAAACCTATTTTAGGATTTAAAAAGTAATTCAAAATATGAAAATTAATTATCAACAGTAGTTGGAAATAATTTTATTAAGTCCAAAACATCTCCAGGAGCTTCTGTGAATTTTTCTGGAATTTTTGGAGGTAATTTCATAATTTTCTGAGGCCTAAATAATTTTCTAGCCTTTTCTGAAATTAGAAATCAAATTCTGAAAAATAAAAATCTCCCCTCTCCCTCCAGCCGACGCGTGGACGGCCCAGGACCGCCCACGTCGCTAATCGGCCTGATCCAGGCCGCTCCTCTCTCTCTCGCCGCCAAGCGGGCCAGGCCCGTCAGCGACCCCGCCTTCCCCTCCTCCCCGCCTGGCGCGTGGCCAGCCCAGATGCGTGCCACGCCACCCCGAGCGCCCATCCAGTCACCCGCTCTCACTTCCTCCCTCGCCTCGCTGACCCGCGGGCCCCGCCCGTCAGCCGCACGCGCCTCCGCTCCCGCTGCCACCCGGGCCCCGCATGTCAGGCCCGTCGTCCCCGCGGAGCCGCCTCCTTCCTTTCTTCCTCCCCTCCTTCCTTTTTCGCCGGCCGACCGTACCCGAGCTGAATCCGGCCTTTCCCTCCGTCTTCTCCCCGGTTTTGGAAGCTCCGGACGCCGCCGCGATCAAATCCCCCTAACCCCGCGCCTCCCTTTCCTTCTCTGCCCCTATTTCCTTTCCTCCCCGCGCCCTTCCTTTTCCCGGCCGCCATCTCCGGCGAGCAATCCCGCGCCCGTGTCCCCTCCTCCGCCCTATAAAAGCCCCCCCTCAGCTTCGCCTCCTCTCGCACCACCTCCCAGAGCGCTCCACCGCATCTCCCGAGCCCCGTAGCGCCCTGCCACCGTGTTCCCTCCCCTAGCCGAGCTCCGCCGCTCTCCGGCGAGCAATAGCCGACGCCTCGGACGTCCCCGGAGCCGGCCACCTCCATCCCGAGCTTCCTCACGCCCGGGCGAACCTCCCCGACACCTCGGCTGCCCCTCTTCGCCACCGGAACACCGTCGCGCCGGAGAACCCGATCTGCGCCACCGTCTTCCTCGTCGCCGGCCCTCTTCGCTCATCGCCGCACCCCGTTGACCCCTCCAGCAGCACCGCCTTCACTCCAGGGACGCGTTTTGGAACTCCACCAAACCTCATCGGCCACCTCTCGCCGCCGGCGCCACTGCCTCCGTCCACGGCTGCCCGGTCCCTCCGGCAGGTACCCCTCAAGAGGGTTACCTACCCATACTGGGTAGGCAACGCCTCCCCGCCCGACTGGTTATCAGCGCATCTCTTCCTCCCCCGGCTCCCTCGGCGCGCGTTCGAGCCCCGGCTCCGCACGCTGAGGTCAAGCCATTCTTTTAAAATCCCGCGCTGACAAGTGGGCCCCACACGTCAGCGGCTGCCGGTCTGCGCTGGCCACTGCCGCCTGGGCCCCACCCCTCTGTGCTGGTCTCTGACAAGTGGGCCCGGAGTCCAGTGGGCCCCACATGTCAGTGACCGCCAGTGGTTACTGTTCAGTGGGCCCCACCTGTCAGTCTCTCAGAATAAAAATAAAAATTAAAAATCTAATATTCCAGTGGGCCCCACCTGTTAGAAATTTCCTAATTTCTGGATTTATTCAAATCTGAGATTTTCAAACTAGCATAACTTTCTCATTTTAACTCCAAATTTAGCCATTCAAATTTCTAAATTCATCTAAAATCCTAATCTATCCAACTATTGCCTCTGTTGAATTTTTGGAGTTCATTTGAATTTTATTTGTATTTATTTGCTTTGTTTGTCTCGTCTTTTCTCGCGTAGATTCCAACGTTGTCGACGATCCCTCTTCACAGCAGCAAGAAGACCCAGAGACCCTGCAAGAAGGCAAGTCTCCTTTGATCATCTCGGACCTATGCTTTTGAAATGTTTTAAAATATTTTAAATTATGTGCATTGCTATTTACATAAAATCTCTAGTTCAAATCTTTAGGAATTAGTTATTCCAACCTTGTTATGCCCTCATTTGACATTGATTGCCATGTACCTTGTCACCCTAGAACTCCCTTGGTCTCAATAAGGAGATTAATATTAATCTTTGTGAATATTAGAATGGTAGGATAATGCTTAGTCATGCTATCTAATAACTTTGGAAAATCTTGAAAATGGGAAAATTATGATTTATTATTGAACCCTTGTGTTTATTAAGGAAGTGGCAATTGGAGTTGTCACTGTGATTTTAAAATAAAATAAAATGTGAAAGTTGGTTTAGATTAGGGTGGATGGTTGGTTTGGATTGGTGCAGGAAGCATGAGATCTTGTAATGTGTATGTTCCACCCTAGTCAATTAAGGACCGACGCTTGTGTTTGTCCAGACTGAGCATTAACTGTACAACCACAAGTCTATATGGGTACGACCTAGCTGACTAACTTATGATAGTCTAGTTTAGGTACCACCAGTGGAAAGTGGGTGCCAGGGATGGACTGGTTATCCACAGTGAGGGACAGGGATTTACTGTACTCATATGGCGCAAGAGGGAGCTTCGGTTCGGGCAGTTAGCCTACCTGCGGTGAAACCTCAGCGGGTGGTATCTAGCTAGATTAGAGTAAGGTAAAGGCTTTGTGATATTTTATCTGAGTCTCATGCCAAAGGAAGCGTGTTGACTTTTAGGATAATTTATCTCTTGTGGGTAAAGTTGTACAACCTCTGCAGAGTGTAAAACTATTCGAATAGCCGTGCCCACGGTCAAGGGCGGGCAAGGAATGCATGCACATGGTAGATTTCTGGTTTTTGTTTTAAAATCAAAGTTTTTGTATTCTGAGAGTGGAGGGAACTCTCGGAAGGGAATCCTGGCGGTTGGAGCCAGAGAGGGTGGATGTAACCCGCAATATTAACTGGTTCAGTTGGAAAAGATTAATCTAGTGTTGGTAGATGGAACCTTCACTAGGGAATAATTGTTAGTTCTGTTAAAATTAGTTACTTTATTAAATTGATGCCTTCGAAAATAATTAGTAGTAATTAAATCTAAAATATTGCTTTGTGCAAAAGAACCATATAGCCTTCCTTTGTCAAGCCTTGCATCTATGCATTTTTCCCAAGACTTGCGGAGTACTTTATGTACTCACATGCTACACTTAAAAATAAATCTCAGAGGAAGTTGAAGCTCAAGAAGGTGACTACGACTACTGCTTCGCTTGTGGCTGTGATGGATTCTTCCCGGAGGACTAGGTCGCGCTTCCCCAGTCAATTGCCTGTGGCGAATTGATGGGTCATCCTCGAGTTATCTTTGCTTCCGCTTATTTCTTGTGTGCGAGGTCTTAAACCTCCAATGTAATAATGTGACCCTGTGGTCAGTACTCTTATTTATTGTAATAAATCGTTGATGGTGATGTTTTCCATTCTGTTTGACTGTGTGCACTAGCTTTGATCTGGGACTAGTGCTGTAATACACAGAGGGTCCGGGTTTGGTAATTCGGGGGCCCGACAGAGATGGTATCAGAGCCAATTTGACTGTAGGACGTGACCTAGATTAAGAATGGCAAACCATAAGGACTTATATTTATAAAAGAGTATATTAAAAATGTATAAGCTTCTTTGCTTCTACTCTCTTCCTACTTAGAATCTCGTTCTTGTCTCCAACTCCATTTGTTAAAAACTTTTACTAATCTTTTCTTTCACTCAACTTTGTAGATGGCTGGTTCATCCTCCGCTGCCCCATGGGACTACTACTCACATGGAGAGGATGCTGGAGCATTCGCTAGTCTCCTTCGTCAGCTCATGCAGTGCTTGGAGTACCGTCAGCCGCCCATTTTTAGGGGGCGTAAGACGAGGATCCTGGATCGAGACTCATGGACGATGGAGGTATTCCTGTATGCACGAGATGGGGAATTCAAATCCCAAACATACCCCATCAAGCACCCTTGGTCCCGCTGTTATGACGCAGTCCAGGATGCGGCACGCTTGGCCATTGATGAGTTGTGCCATCTGCACAAGGATGCTGTGCACCAGTCTCCCTTCTGCTTCTTCATCAACCCCAAGGCAGGACAAAGGTATCCAGATCCCTTTGATATCCCCGCTGACGATCCTCGACTGTCGCATCAGGTGCAGCTCACCCAGGCGATGGCAGTCACTCATGCTAGAGCTCAGGAGGAGATTGGACAATTCCGGATGCTTCTCACTTCCAGCTACCAGCATTCCGACACGCTTCGCGCACAGCTTCTCCAGAGCCAGGCAGCTGAGTTTGAGCTGGGACGTCTCAGGGCCGCAGCTGACTATACACCGTCTTCACCCGTAGTTGATTACACGCCGTCTTCTCCAGTACCAGCTGTCATCCCCAACAACCCGGCACCAGCTCGACTTTCAGGACTCCACATCAGACTTACAGCACGCAAGAAGGTGCGACGCCCCAGTCCGCCACCCGTCATCACTCTCAAGAAGCGCAAGCCTTCTCCTTCCCGCTCGCGTTCGACTGCCTCCAGTCGTAACCGTCCCCGTGCCTCGGCCGAGTGTGACTGTTCACGACACCACGTGAGAGAGCGCCAGGAAGATCCGGAGGAGGATCCAGAAGAGGACCCGGAGGAGGACCCTGAGGAGCGCGTCTTTGGAGAGGATTAGTAGTCTTCTGAGTCAGTAGTACCCAAATAAAATGTCCACGTCTTTAGAACGTTTTATGCTATGTTCTCGTGTGCTAGATGGACTGTACCAGGCCTATGTGCACTTGTGGTACAGCCATTCATGGAGTTATTTTGATTTTAATAAAAGTTTTCCCTAAGCGGTTGCTAGTTCTTCTTGTGTGTTGGTTTGGGATGTTGTTTAGTTCCCCTAATCTCTTACCTTTGCTATTTCCCCCTTACCTTCTGCTAACCTAAACCACTTCAGATGGTGAACACGAGGAGCAACCCTGGCAACAACCGCGGCGCCAACAATCAGCCAGAGGACAACATTCCACCACCTCCCGCTCAGGCCCCCAACTTGGAGCAGATGATGGCTATGCAGCTGCAGTTACTTCAAGCTCTTGCCCAGAACCAAGTACAACAAGCTCCACAGGCACCCAATCAAGCTCCTCAGCCTAGATGTGTCGTGTACTCTAAGTGTTACAAGCGGATATCAACCAAATCTAGGTGAAGGTCACTGAATAGTAGTTAAGAACATCTAGAAGTACTTGAGACAGTTTAAGGATGCATTCCTTGTTTGTGGAGGTGAGGAAGAGCTTGTTGTAAATGGTTACACCGATGCTAACTTACAAAGTGATAAAGATTATTTTCGATCACAGTCTGGGATTCTATTTTTCCTTAATGGAGGAGCAATGAGATGGAGAAGTTTCAAGCAAGGGACGGTTGCTGATTCTACAATGGAGGCTGAGTATATTGTGACTTCCGAAGCTGTAATTGAAGATGTTAGGATAAGAAACTTTATTTCCGAGCTAGGTGTGGTTTTTTAGGTGCTTCTAGTCTAATGAATCTCTATTATGGTAATAGTAGAGCCATTGCACAAGCCAAGGAGTCTAGATTGCATCCAATCACATACTTCGGCACTATTACCATATTCATGAGATTTTTTGCAAGAATTGATGTGAAGATATGCAAATTGAACACAGATTTGAATATTGTCAATCCTTCGACAAAGCCTCTCCTGTAACCCAACCATGAGGTGCACAAAAGAGCTTTGTGAGAGACCATGTGGAGGTATCCCCATGTTTGTGATGAGTAATTGACGGTTGTGTTAGAGAGTTTCAGTTTGTTTTGGGTATTCTAGGTTTGAGTACATTTCGATAATGCTATTGTTGATTATGCTGTTTCGTGCGGTGCTATGTGACGGTTTGCTTGTCTGTGTGGCTGCAGGACTTTCGGAGCTAGGTCATGGTGAGGCGAGGAGGACTGGGACCAAGCATAGGAGGTGTTGAGGTCCAGACGGTCAGAGATGCCAAAGATGATCGAGGCTGCTGAGGTCGTTGCGAGCCGGGAGACGAGGAACCGGAGCTGGAGCTACCGGTGGTGGACACGACGGGCAACGACGAGTGGACCGGGACTAGGCTCAGGGAGGAGTCGGAGGTCCAGACGGTTGGATGTCGGTTGCGGTCATATGCGACGGAGCAGACCAGGACTAGACTCAGGTGGAGTCGGAGGTCCAGACGGTTGGAGTCGGGTGGACACGACGGGCAGCGGCGAGGAGGATCGGGACTAGGCTCAGGGAGGAGTCAAGGTCTAGACGGTCAGGATGCTGGGTGCGGTCGTGCGACGACAGGAAGCTTCCAGGAAGTTGCGACAGGGGCATTTCGGTAAAATGAGCGAGGCTGCAAAATTGGAAGCGGGTTTGGTTGGAGATAATGGGTTGGAGATCCGTTAGTGGATAAGAAGAGGAGGTTAGGGTTTGAGTGGTGTGGTCAAATCCTGGTTTTTCCCTCCTCTCTCTCTTGTGAGGGTGCTTTGGCAGTTTTGCCTTTTGTGTGTGTAATTCATGGAGTGGGCATTGGCTGCCACTTCTTGAATATCTTTTTTGAGGTTGAGCTCCTGCCTACATATGTGGAGAAGGGCAGGCAAAGCTCAAGAAAGGAAGCAAGGGAGTGAACTCAGTGTGTGTGCTGCGTGTGTTGTCTTCTCTGAGAAAGAAAGCAGTGGTGTGTTCTCCTGCATGTTGTGAGCTCTGAGTGTGTTCATCTCAAGCATGTAGTGGGTTTTGTAACATTTCTCCTCAACTGCGTATGGGGACTTAGTGAGTGGTTGTAAACCTTATGTAATCATTCCTAGAAATGAATCCATTTCAGTTATCATGAGCTTCAGTTCATTTTTGCTTTCTGTGCCTCTCAGTGTTCTTTCCTATTTTCTTGAGTTTGGATTGATTTTTGGGTTGAGTAGTCATGGAATCTTTATGCTCTGAACTGGGATAGGATCACCAGGCCATCTTGGCTAGTTATGTCCCGAGAGAAAAGTTTTCAATTTGAGTTTGCTTCTTTTCTGACCTCGGCTGCATTTCCTCTGCTCTCAGAAAGCTAGGGTTTGAAGACTGGGGATGATGAACTCTCTTGATTTCTCTTCAAAAGTTGGCCTCAGATTTTTGCTTCCCATGTGTGAGATCATCTTGTTGAAATCCAGAGTTTCAGGCTCAAAAGATGAGGTATTCTCAAGTAATGTGGATCTTCCCTCATTCTGCTGTTTGTTTCCTGACAAAATCAATATTCACCCTTTTAATTGATCTAAGTCTGCATTCTCTTGATCTCTGAGGGCTATTTGCTATTTAGTTTGAAGCCTTGATCTTTTGACTCAGAAAGAACAGCAAGATAGGTCAATCCATTGCTTTTCAGTGAGTCTCAGTATTTTTCAGAGTTTCAGTCGGCCGCATCGCTGATTTCTGCCCCTGCCTGAACTAGGGCTGGTCAGACCGGTCTAACCATGGCTGTCAGACTGGGTCACCCATGGTGGTCAGACCGGCCCTGTCATGGCGGTCAGACCGGCCTTTGCTGCTGATTTCCTTTTCCCTGCTTTCAGTTCTGACTTTTAGTCTTGCCTCTTCATTTCTGGGTGTTTTCTCTTTTGTATGCCAGCGAGCATGAACTCTTCTTCTTCATAGCTATTGTAGCTATCGAAGAAGAGAGGTTGTGTGGATACTTTGGGGGCAAAATTTGTAAGGAACCATTCACCCCCTCTGTTGCCATTTCCGATCCTACAATTGGTATCAGAGCCGGTTAGCTCTTCCTCATAGATCTTAACCAGTCTCTTGAGTCATGGCGACAGATAAGTATTCCACCAAGCCCCCGATCTTCGATGGGATTGACTATCCCTTTTGGAAGAGTCGGATGGAGACCTACATTCAGGCTCAGGGCTATGCGATTTGGCGCAAGGTTAAAACTCGCTTTGTTGTTCCTGCCGATGAGAACATCAATGTGGCAAACATGCCCGATGTTGAGGCGAATGCTAAGGCAAGGAACATCATCATCTAAGGTTTGAGCCGAAACGAGTTTGATCGCATTTGTCATCTTTCGTCGGCCTTCGATATTTGGGTGACCCTCGATGCTTACCATGAGAGCACCACCCAAATTAAGACGGTACGACAGGACCAATTCAAGCAAGATTACAACAAGTTTGAAATGCTCGCTAGAGAGTCCCTTGATGAGTGCTTTGAGAGGTTTCACAAGATCTTGAGCAACCTCCAAGCGGTCAGTCTCACATACCCCAACTCGGACAACGCTCACTAAATGCTTTCGGCCTTGGATTTGCGAGTTTGGGAGATGAAAGTGACCACCATCAAGGACACGACGGGTCTTTCGACTTTGACTCTTGATGCGTTGTACTCACACCTCAAGACTCACGAGATTGACATTATCTCTCGCAAGTCGAAGTCTCAGTCGATGGCTTTGGTCACTGATCCCAGTCCTGCCTCTAGATCTTCTGCTGACATTGCTTCGGTTTCTCTCTTGCTGCTCTGTGTGAAATTGATGATGATCATCTAGAGCAGCTTCTAGAAAACCAACTAGCTCTCTTAGCCAGAAAATTTTCTTATGCATACAAGAGGGTTAAGGAGAGAAAGAGAGGAGGTCGTGTGATTTGCTTTGAGTGTGGTGGCCCCAACCACATTCGAGCAAACTGCTCCAAGTTGGAGAAGGGCAAGAACGACTACGACGGTTCGAGCAAGAACGACTACACCGACAAGAACCGCAACCAGAAGCCCCCAAGCAAAGGGAAGAAATTCTGCGACCTTGGCAAAGCCAAGAAACTCTTCCACCACGTTCTCACCGCCTTCGATGACATTGACCTCAGCGAGGTGGAGGGGTGGAGTGACGATGATGGGAAGGATGATCAACAACCCAAGGACAGCGACGACTTCCTGGGCATGTGCTTCATGGCTCTTGAGGGCGATATCAGCGAAAGCGAGCTCTACTCTGACTATGATGAGGTATATTCTTCTTATGACCAGCTCAATGATGCTTTTTTTAAGCTAGAAAAATTTCATGCTAGATCTAGAGCTAGGTGTAGTGAGTTGGAGAAGGAAGTACAGAGATTGTCACGGGAGTTTACTTCACTTATATCTGCTCCCTCCCGTGACGACTGTGATGTATGTTCTGCCTTGTTGGAGATATGGAGAAACTAAGGACCTCTCATGATGGTCTGTCTTTTGAGCTTGACATGCTTAAGGTGGAAAATGTTAGTCTTTTAGCTGAACTATAGATGAGTAGGGTAGCTGCTCTTTCATCTACTGTTGTTGAGACTACATCTTGCACCTCATGTGAGGATAAAGACAATGCATTTAGAGGTCTTCACACTATGCTCCTTGATCTGCCAGAAACATGTGAAAATTGCAATAATTTGAAAATGAACTTAAAAAAGGCATATCATAAAATTGCTGAGTTGCATGCTTCTTTGCTTGAGTCCATTGCTTCATGTATGAACTATCCCAAATTAACTGCTGAACTTGAATCTGTCTCAAAACAGTTTCAAGAAATGATTTACCACAACAATAGATTGGCTCATTATGCAACTAAGGACCCTGTTAGCTCACCATGCAATAGTTGTGCAAAACTAAAACTTGAACTCATTGCTTTGGATGAAAAATATGTGAAGCTAACTAAGGACCTTCTAGAGAAGTCACCATCTGCTTGTGATGTGTGTGCTGTTGTGGGGAAGGAGCCCAAGGGTAAGGTAGAGACGCCTAGCATGAACCAAATGGCTAGCAATAGGACTGTCCCTCCTGTTCCTTGGAGGTGGCTGTGTGTGCACATGCCATCCGTTCTTCTGCTATTAGTTCTTCTTCTTCTCCCTTACCTTCTGCTGTCTCTTCTTCCCCCTGCTCTTCTTGCACCTCTCTCTTTCAGGAGTGTCATTATCTTATGAACACTCTTGAGAGGTTTGTTGGAGGCAAGAAGAAGTTGAATCTTATTTTAGACCATTCCAAATTTGAAAATTCAATCAAGGTATAGGATACGATTTTCTTGAGGCTGTTAGGAAGCATCCACCTGCTGTTCTCAAACCCATAGCAGCAGGTGTGATCGAGGTCAAGCCCAGAACCAAGAAAGTTGAGTTCAAATCTGCAGGCTTTGTCTTAAGGGATCCCTGACAGTAAGGTGGCGACACCTGTTGCTTCGACCTCTCAGAAGGCGAAGCCCCATCATGCTACTTCTACCTCTCAAAAGGTGAAGTATCATTGTACCTTCTGTCAGAAGGATGGACACTTGATCGAGAGATGTTTCAGGCGCGCCAAGATCGCGCGGAGAGACCATGTTTAGGCTCTTAGGCATATTCAGGGTCAGCCCCAGACCTTGAGTGCACCAAAGACCAACACGAGCTCTAGGGTTGATCAGTTTGATGTGTTTGGGCAGCATCGAGGACATGGTTTTTCTGAGTTTTCTGATTTTCGTCCTTGATTTGCCTCTGGCTATGATATCCGCCATCCTGAGGGTAGATCTTGTTTCCCCCGTCGAGATAGCTACCCGTGGCAAGATCGGCATGTTGCCGGTGCTCCGACTCGCTCTTCCATAGCAGTCGGACCCAGCAACAGCTACATGTCTGCACATAGACCTTTTGGCTTTTTGAGCGACAGAGAGCATAGGGTAGTTAGAGGTCAGTCATGTGTGACTACTTCTTCTGCTCGTCGTGTGACTCGGTATTGGGTGCCAAAATCTCTTTTGATTTATCCCAGTACTGAGCCATCTCTCTTTGTTTGACTTAGGTTCGCCGGGCAGGGAAGGGAGAGGTTTGGCTTGTGGACTCTGGTTGTTCTCGACATATGACCGGACACTCTTGTTGGTTCTCTTCCCTAGCCCATGCTCCAGGTGATGAGACGATCACCTTCGGAGATGCCTCTTCTGTGCGCGTCATCGCCAAAGGTATTGTACGCGTTAATGATTCATTTATTTTAAAAGATGTTGCCTTAGTGAGTAAGCTGCAGTACAATTTGCTTTTGGTTTCTCAGCTTACTGATGACGGTTTTGAGGTGAGCTTCAAGAAAAATGCATGCAATATTCTTGATTGTTCGGGGAGTCTGGTTTGCAGGATTTCTAGATATGGGAGGATCTTTCATGCTAATTTTGTTGAGTCTTCTGGTGATCCTCTCAGGTGTTTAGTTGCTTCTGATTCCTGTGACCTTACTTTCTGGCATAGGAGACTAGGTCATATTAGATTTGACCATTTGACTCGAGTTAGCGGCCACAATCTCACTTGTGGTTTGCCTAAACTCAAGATGGTCAAAGATTTAGTATGCGCTCCTTGCCGGCACGGCAAGATGGTTGCCGCTTCTCATCCTCCGGTCACAGTGACTATGACCGATGGACCAGGACAGCTGCTCCATATGGACACAGTTGGACCAGCTAGAGTGCAGTCAGCAGGAGGGAAGTGGTATGTTCTTGTCGTGGTCGATGACTTCTCGAGGTACTCTTGAGTGTTTTTCTTAGCCTTGAAAGATGAGACATATACCCATTTTCGGGGTTTGTTTAGTAGTCTTTCTGTTGAGCTCCCGGGTGCCTTACAAGCGATCCGCAGTGACAATGGCACGGAGTTCAAGAATTTCTACTTTGAGAGGTTTTGCGATGAGACAGGTGTAGAGCACTAGTTCTCTTCTCCATACGTCCTCCAGCAAAATTCCGTCATGGAGAGGAAGAACCATACCTTGGTCGAGATGGCCAGGACGATGCTTGATGAGTACTCTACACCTAGGAAGTTTTGGGCTGAGGCGATAGCTACCGCGTGCCATGTATCAAACAGAGTTTTTCTCAGGGCACACTTGCATCGCACCTCTTATGAGTTGAGATATGGGCGAAAGCCCAGTGTGTCTCATTTTCATGTGTTTGGTTGCAAGTGCTTTATTCTGAAGTCTGGGAACCTAGACAAGTTCGAGTCACGATCTTGTGATGGTATCTTTCTAGATTACTCGACTTCTTCGCGGGTGTATAGAGTCTGGAACTGCAGTCTAGTAAAATGGTAGAAACCTGTGAGGTGACCTTCGATGAGGCCAGTCCGGGGACTAGGCCCGATATCTCAGGTTCTTTAGAGCAGTCCGAGCCTATCTTTGTGGATGATGAGGAGGATGGAGATCAGGGCTGTCTACCCGATCCAGTTCCTCCTCCTCTTGAGGTGTCTGCTTCTTCCACTGCACCTCGAGGAGATCAGCCCATGCCTTTTACTTCTTCTGGAGCCAGTGGCTCTGTTCCTACCTCATCAGCTCATGAGGTAGAGGCCACTTCTTCATCTCATTTGGACCTCCCCGACATATCCAGAAAGATCATCCTTCAGAGCAGATGATTGGAGATCTCTTTGAGCGTGTCACACGCTCAAAGTCTGGCATGTCTCATTTCTGTCTCCACTTTGCCTTTGTTGCCTCTTTCGAGCCCAAGAATGTTAGTCATGCCCTTTCTGATGAGTCTTGGTGATAAGAACATGTACCCTATGGATACAACCATATTTGCTATACTTGTTGTTCCAATTACAAGAGCTCCTACACATTACTTAAATTATGAGGTGAGTTCATTTCAAAGAGATTTTACTTTATTTGATAAAGAACTTATGATATTACATAATGAGAGTTTGTTGCGTTTGCTATCATGTACCAAGATTTATGATCAAGATCATGCAATACGTGACACTACACATATGTTAAAACCGAGGACGGTTTTCTGTCAAGGGTGAGTGTCTGACCTTGTAACGATACCCGGTCACGTAGCCACTCGCTGACTTGTTTGTCGTGCAGACTCTTGTCTTGGCCCAGACGCTGCAAGCAGCTCACGCCCGCGAGAAGGGAGCGCTAGAGAACCGGTTGTAGGCCACCAAGGAGGCCCTACACGTAGCTAGGGGGACGCACTCCGCCATGGACGATCGCATTCGCCACTTAGAGGGCGAGTGCGTGGAGGCGAGGTCGGGTGCGGAGGCGCTTGTGGCGGCGGCGCGGTCATCAGCCAGAGAGGCGGCGCGACGAGAGGTTGCGGAGGAGCGGGATGACTTGCTCCAGCAAATTGCTGTGCTGGAGAAGGAGAAGGGAGAGCTTGCTGCATCCCTAGCGGAGTGGGACCGGACCCTGGGCGAGGCTTCAGTGGCCGCGTGGGACGCCATGCTGGCCCTGGAGGTCACCCTTGAAGGTCTCATCACCGAAGTACCACCCCGCTCCTTCGGTCCCGAGGACCTATCGCGGACGCTTCGGCAGATCGGGGATGCGGCCAACATTGGCCGCAGCTCCGCGATGACCTTCGGTGACCACTGCTCCTATGTGACCTCGTGCCTGATATGCACGCTCCTGCGACACCGGGGTTGCCAGCACATCAGTGAGCTAGCTGATCCTCGTTTGGAGTTGCCAACCGGGGCCGGGGTGATGTCCAATGCCGTGCGTGCTGTTCGCCGCCCCGTGCAATTTTTTCATGATAGGATCTGGGAGTACATCGAGGAGGGTGCGGCGAGGGTGGAGCTGTCGAACAGCCTATACAACGAGGGGAACCTCGGCCGGTGGTTGGATGAAGTCCCACGCCGCGACGAGGGCGGCCCCACGAATTTCGGGGGCGACGCAAACCCTCAGGTGTGACGGCATGGTCTCCGCGTGTTGGTGTGCGTTGTAAGACAAGCCCGTCATCTTATGAATAAAGTGCTAGTTGCCTTGCTCGTGCTGACTTGTGTGCCCGCATGTCTCGAGCAGCTACCCGACCCGGGCCGGCTACTGGTTTCTGACCGTGTGATCCGACGACGTCTCCGACGGTGGCGGAGGGCCGAGGGGTCGCTGGACTTCTGGGCAAGCCGGGCTTCCTCGCGTGAAGCTTTACCGCGAGCGCGCGTTAAGGAGGAGCCGACCGAGTAGCGAACTCGAGCCCCCGAGGCTGTTTGTGGATGTGTGTTGCGTGGCTTTGTAAACATCTATCGATGGATATAACAGGGGGAAAGGGGTTTAGCTGAAAAGATCTCGCCCGTCTTCATCGTTGCTTGCGACGTCAAGGTGTACGCGCGAGCGCTCTGTCCCCTACCCTTTGAACTGGTGGCAGTGGAGCTGGCGCCTTAGTCGAGGTAGATGCGCTAGCGCTCCGTCCCCTACCCTTCGAAATGGTGGCGGCGGAGCTGGCGCCTTAGTCGAGGTAGACGCGCTAGCGCTCCGTCCCCTACCCTTCGAAGTGGTGGTGGTGGAGCTGGCGCCTTAGTCGAGGTAGACGCTCTAGCGCTCCGTCCCCTACCCTTCGAAGTGGTGGCGGCGGAGCTGGCGCCTTAGTCGAGGTAGACACGCTAGCGCTCCGTCTGATGCTAATGCTACAGGATGCCTGCAGAGGCGAGCCTCTGCTGCCCCTGATGCGAACGCTGCAGGGTGTGCACGGAGGCCAGCCTCTAGCTCGCCTTACGGAGACTCACGGCGTGTGGACGCATCATCCACACGTCGTTTAGAGTCCGTAGACTGCGCACGGAGGCAAGCCTCCGCGCGTTGCGGGCGGTGAAGTTGCGTGCGGAGACGGACCTCAACGCTACGTCTTATTTAGAGTCCGTACACTGCGCGTGGAGGCGTCCCCCCACGCATTTTTGTTTATACTCATGCCCGTGTTTTTCACAGAGAGTGTGCGCGCGAACGTGTGTCTTTGTTTATACTCATACCTATGTTTTTTGTACGAAGAGTGCGCGCGTGAACGCGTGTCCTTGTTTATACTCATACCCGTGTTTTTCACAAAGAGTGCGCGCGTGAACGCGTGTCTTTGTTTATACTCATACCCGTATTTTTACGGAGAGTGCGCGCGCGAACGCGCGTCTTTGTTTATACTCATACCCATGTTTTGACAGAGAGTGCGCGCGCGAACGCGTGTCTTTGTTTATACTCATACCCGTGTTTTGACGGAGAGTGTGCGCGCGAACGTGTGTCTTTGTTTATACTCATACCCGTGTTTTTACAGAGAGTGCGCGCGCGAACGCGTGTCTTTGTTTATACTCCTAAGGAGTGCACGCGGAGGTAACCTTTCGCGCGCTTTGGCGGGAAACAAAATAATTTTCTTGCAAACGGTGAACTTTATTAAATTCCTGCTTGCGCGGGTCAGCGATTACAAAAGATGAGGTACTGACCACTGACCGCTTAAAGACGGAAACGGCCACTGCTGTCGTTGCCTATTGGCGGGGCAGGCCGCGCCGGGAGCTTCTACTGCTGGGGCGACTCACACGAGGGGCCAGCGAGATGCTCTCCGGGGCTGCCTAGGATCTTCGCACTTGCACACTTGGCCTAGGTGTTCTGTCGAGCTTCGTCGCGCAGACCCTTGGTGCCGAGCTCTATGCGCCGAGCCATATCTTGGTCGCCGTGGACGGTGGTGATGGCCCGCGGTCCGGGGAGCTTCATGCACAGGAAGCCATGTGTGGGACTGCCCCGAGAGAGTTTAAGATTGGCCGTCCCAATATAGCGTTGTAGGGGTACGAGATGTCGACGACGTCGAAGGTGGCGTCCCCACTCCTCACATTGCTGTCTTGGCCGAAGGAGACTTGGAGGCATATTCGGCCCAGCGCCCGCAGGGGCTGACCTCCAAAGCCCTGCAGCGGGATTCCCGAGGGGCCCAACCGACTTCGGGGGATCCCCATCTGATCGAAGGCCACTGCGAACAAGATGTTTGCGGAGCTCCCCCCATCGACCCGGACGCGTCTGACATCACATCCCGCGATGGCGACCTGGACGACCAAGGGATCTTGGTGGGGGAATTCCACACCTTCGGCATCTGTGGGCGTGAAGGTGATTTCGTATTGTGCCCACTCCGGCGGTGCCTGCGCTGGGTACGCCGTGACGTGGTGCAGCCTCCTCGCATAGGCCTTCCGCTGCCGTGCCAAGGCGAACTCCAACGAGGAGCCCCCGGAGATAATGTTTATGACCCTGCGCTGGGCCCCCTACAGGGCTTGAAATTGCAGGAGGCCATCCCGGTGTTGCTGCACGTGGGCCTGAATTCGCAGGGGGCCTTCCTGGGGTTGCGTTCCTTGATCCTGGGGATGTTGGACATGAGCCACGACAGGCGGACGCGCCTCGGGATTTCTTTCTCTGGCGACGTTCTGCCGGAGCACTGCAATGGTGGTGCACGCGCGCGTGTCGTGGCTGTCCCGACCGTGGACTTCGCACCACTGCCCCTTGGTGTTGGTCGTTGTACTCCGCATGGGTTTTGTCATCGCGGCCCCGCCCGCGCCCCCGTCCTCGGCCACGGCGCCCTCTGCCGCCACGACTGGCGGAGGCGCTATCCTCAGAGCCACCCTTGATGTTGAAGATGCAGCGGGGCTTCCGAGATTTGCGTTGGTCGCGTTTGGGCTTGTCGCCCGACGGGTCTTTGTGCTGGGTATCCACGCGCTCGGGGGCGTCCTTCGATGGCTCTTGCTTGCACTTACCCTTCGAGGAGCCCTCCTTCGGCGAGGCATCATTTTTTGCCGAGCCCTCCGCCTGATTGGTGTTAGAGTCGTCGCCATGTCGGCGTCGCACGTCCTCTTTCGCCCTGGCGTACTCTTCCATCTTGTCGAAGAGCTTCGCCACCGTCTTGATTGGTTTCCGCACGTTGTATTCAGCCATCGGTCCTAGGCGGAGGCCTTGTATTGCTGCGTTGATGACGGTTGTTTCATTGACGTCCTTGACCTGGCAGCGTACCTTCATGAAATGCTTGAAGTAATCCCGGAGCCTCTCCGAAGGTTTTTGCTTAACTGCGAAGAGTTGATCCGCATTGACGCGCTCAACGTAGTTTCCCTGGAAGTTGTTATAGAGTCGGTCGCAGATCTGTTCCCACGCGTAGATGGACTGTGGCTCGATGATGAAGAACCAAGAGAGCGCCACCCCCTGCAATGCGAGGGGGAGTCCCTTTGCCTACGTGGTGTCATCTTCGCCGGCGGCCTCGATGGCGGTCTCATATACGCGCACGAACTCCCGTGGGTCCGTGTCACCTTTGTACGCGTCGATGACAGTCGGGAACTTGAAGTCCTCTGGCCATGCCGCCTGTTGTAGGCCTACGGAGGGTGGAGACTCCGGGTCCACGCGTCGTAGCGGGACGCGGCTGGATGTGAGGGCGTCGCGGCTATCCGCCCTCTCCGACGTGGGCTCCGACGCGACCACCGATGGGGTCTGTTGGCTCCTAGCCTCTTGCATGTCCCACACGGCTCTGCGGAGATCCGTTAGCTCCCGCTGGAACGCGCCGAGGGCCGCCAGCAGGGCATTCTCCACTGTTGACGTGGGTGGGACCGTCGGCGCACTCGGCGGTGTGGCCGAAGTAGTGGCAACCACGGCTTGCGCTCCCGGGCCGCCCGTTGCACTGGCGTGAGGGACTCCAGAGGTGGCGACGGGGCCCGCGTTGCCGTCGGAGCCACTCGTTGTTCCTGCACTAAGTGGTGGGACGTACGTCGTGCTAGCGGTGGGGTTACCTGCCGCGCGCGGGGCGGTCTCGACGGTCGTCGCGGCGGCGGTGGCGGGTTGGGTCGTCGCAGCGATGGTTGTGAGGTCGGCCATCGCGACGATGTTCGTAGGGTCGGTCGTCATGGCGATGTTAGCAGGGTCGGCCGTCATGGCGATGTTAGTAGGGTCGGCCGTTGCGACGATGGTCGCAGGATCAGCCGTCGCGGCGGTGGTCGAAGGATCGGCCATCGCAGTGGTGGGCGTGGGGCCGGCCGTCACAGCGATGGTGGCAGGATCAGTTGCCACGCCGTGAACGTCGATGCTTGCTGCCGACGCCGAGGCCCGGGTGTTGACGCGATGCCCCACTACGCCTGTCTTCTTCCCCTTCGCCGCCGACGACGAAGCTTTTTTCGGTGCCATCCTTCTCTGGATCTTGGGCTTGCTCTCGTCCTCCCCACGGATGGCGCCAACTGTTGTGGTTACAGACCAAACAGAGAGAAAGAGTATGGTAGTGGAGAGTTAGGTGAGCAATGGCCTAGGGTTTCTCCCCATGGCCTGTGTTGTATATATATATATCCATGTGGGGAGTGCTTTTACAGTTATACCCTTACATCTGAGTATTCCCCTCAGGGGCACTTATGCCATTACACATGTCCCATTCCGGGCCTTACAATCCTCTAAGAGGCCTGCTGGGCTTAGGTGGGGGCCACCCCTACAACACTTTACATCTTGCCATGATCCGTGCTTAATTGCTAGATTTATCATGACTTTACATGTGTGGTCAAGCCTTTGCCATAATAAGTTGATTAAAACTGCACAACTTTAATTAAAACATGTCATGTTAGCTCTTGAGACTAGTCTGTATTCAGTTATCCTCTTATGATTCATGTCATGTCAAATAGGCTAAGTTGAGTCTTGAATCTTTATTGAGCTTTAGTTTGGGCTATGCTAGTTCTTTATAACCTTCTTGAACTACATTCAGTAAAAGCAAAAAGATCTATTTTGAGCGAAAGAACTGATCTCACCAATTCTTTCTCATTAGACTGCTTGCCATTGCACTAGGCATGAACTCATGGGGAGTTTTGGATGACCAAGATCATCTCCTTAAGCTTCTTGCTTGGAGTGGTCGCATAAGGCTTGAGATCTAGCACATGACTAAAATTTTGGTTGGAAATGACCATGAGTTTCAAAGAAAAACATGTCCATTGTGCTAAATTTGCTTAACTACAAAAAGAACCAAGTACTTGAACAAATGATTCATTCTTGAACTTGTAGCACTCTAAATTGTCTCAATCCTAGCTTCTTGGTTCCACTTAGACTATTGACATGGCTTGCATCATCTTTGGATACCTTTAGCTAGACTATACTCTTGAATGGCTTGACATGTTAAGAAATTCATCTAATACTCAGATTGTTACTTATGTGGCTTGGCTTGATTATGCATATCTTGTCATGATATTGATAACATTCATATTGGTGTAATACTCAAAGGTCATTTTGGAGAATCTTCATGGCTCTCATTGCTTAGATTGAGCAAAATTCAACCATTTCATTCATACCATGCCTTATTCTCTCTTTTGCATCTTGATGACTCTATTGCCAAAAGGGGGAGAATATTGGAGAAAAAGCCAATTTTTAGGAGCTTTTGAGGAAAACTTGGTCTTTCTTTTGCTCCTTTGTCAACATGGTCTTTCATCTCTTTGCTTCTCTTTTAGACCATGTGTGACTCTTTTTCATCTTCAAACAAACTCAGCTTTATGCATTTTTTCTGTGTTTGTCAATATACTCATCAAGGGGGAGATTGAGAGACCATGTGGAGGTATCCCCATGTTTGTGATGAGTAATTGACGGTTGTGTTAGAGAGTTCGAGTTTGTTTTGGGTATTCTAGGTTTGAGTACCTTTCATTAATGCTATTGTTGATTAAGCTATTTCGTGCGGTGCTATGTGACAGTTTGCTTATCTGTGTGGCTGCAGGACTTCGGAGCTAGGTCATGGTGAGGCGAGGAGGACCGGGACTAGGCACAGGAGGTGTTGAGGTCCAGACGGTCAGAGATGCCGAAGATGATCACGGCTGCTGAGGTGGTTGCGAGCCGAGAGATGAGACACCGGAGCTGGAGCTACCGGTGGTGGACATGACGGGTAACGACGAGTGGACCGGGACTAGGCTCATGGAGGAGTCAGAGGTCTAGACGGTTGGATGTCGGTTGTGGTCGTGTGCGACAAAACAGACCAGGAATAGACTCAGGTGGAGTCGGAGGTCCAGTCGGTTGGAGTCGGGTGGACACGACGGGTAGCGGCGAGGTGGATCGGGACTAGGCTCAGGGAGGAGTCGAGGTCCAGAAGGTCAGGATGCCGAGTGCAGTCGTGCGACGACAGGAAGCTTTCAGGAAGTTGCGGCAGGGGCATTTCTGTAAAATGCGCGAGGCTGCAAAATTGGAAGCGAGTTTGGTTGAAGATAACGGGTTGGAGATCCGTTAGTGGATAAGAAGAGGAGGTTAGGGTTTGAGTGGTGTGGTCAAATCCTGGTTTTTCCTTCCTCTCTCTCATGTGAGGGTGCTTTGGCAGTTTTGCCTTTTGTGTGTGTAATTCATGGAGTTGGCATTGGCTGCCACTTCTTGAATTTCTTCTTTGAGGTTGAGCTCCTGCCTACATATGTGGAGAACGGGAGGCAAAGCTCAAGAAAGGAAGCAAGGGAGTGAACTCAGTGTGTGTGTTACGTGTGTTGTCTTCTCTGAGAAAGAAAGCAGTGGTGTGTTCTCCTACGTGTTGTGAGCTCTGAGTGTGTGTTCATCTCAAGCATGTAGTGGGTTTTGTAACATTTCTCCTCAACTGCGTATGGGGACGTAGTGAGTGGTTGTAAACCTTATGTAATCATTCCCAGCAATGAATCCATTTGAGTTATCATGAGCTTCAGTTAATTTCTACTTTCTGTGCCTCTCAGTGTTCTTTCCTATTTTCTTGAGTTTGGATTGATTTTTGGGTTGAGTAGTCATGGAATCTTTATGCTCTGAACTGGGATAGGATCACCAGGCCATCTTGGCCAGTTATGTCCCAAGAGAAAAGATTTCAATTTGAGTTTGCTTCTTTTCTGACCTCGGCTGCATTTCCTCTGCTCTCAGAAAGCTAGGGTTTGAAGACAGGGGATGATGAACTCTCTTGATTTCTCTTCAAAAGTTGGCCTCAGATTTTTGCTTCCCATGTGTGAGATCATTTCTTGTTGAAATCTAGAGTTTCAGGCTCAAAAGATGAGGTATTCTCAAGTAATGTGGATCTTCCCTCATTCTGCTGTTTGTTTCCTGACAAAATCAATATTCACCCTTTTATTGATCTAAGTCTGCATTCTCTTGATCTCTGAGGGTTATTTGCTATTTAGTTTGAAGCCTTGATCTTTTGACTCAGAAAGAACAGCAAGATTAGGTCAATCCATTGCTTTTCAGTATTTTCAGAGTTTCAGTCGGCCGCATCGCTGGTTTCTGACCCTACCTAAACTGGGGCCAGTCAGACCGGTCCAACCATGGCTGTCAGACAGGGTCAACCATGGCGGTCGGACCGCCAACCCTAGAGGTCTGACTGGTGGTTTGCGGGCTGTCTGACCGGCCAATGACCTGCGGTCTGACCGGTCGTAACCAGGCGGTCTGACCGGCCTTGTCATGGCGGTCAGACCGACCTTTGCTACTGATTTCCTTTTCCCTGCTTTCAGTTCTAACTTTTAGTCTTGCCTCTTCATTTCGGGGTGTTTTCTCTTTTGGATGCCAGCGAGCATGAACTTTTCTTCTTTATAGCTATTGTAGCTATTGGAGAAGAGAGGTTGTGTGGATACTTTAGGGGCAAAATTTTTAAGGCATCATTCACCCCCCTCTGTTGCCATTTCCGATCCTACACTTTGGTCATTAGATACTTGCATGATTGACTATAGTATAAGTCGGAGATTGTCATAGCTCAGCTTTTTATTTCAAAATTTTTACTAAAACAATTATTAAAAATTAATTTAATTTAAAATAAAAACAAGTGTTCTTTTGTTGCCTAAATTTTTTTGAGTTTTTATTTACCTAGTTTTCAGCTTTTAAAAAAGGCTTTCCATTTGAAAAGTAATTTAATAAAAACATGAAAATATTATTAAATAAAGGGCATTTTAATTTATGTGAAAATCATATTTCAAATTAAATATTTTAAAGCATTTGGCCTTTGCCTGGAATTTCTGTGCTTTTTTGGATTTTTTAAAATCAACAAAGCTAAAAATTATTTTTGTAAAAAGATTAAAGACTAAATTTCAGTTGGACATAATTTTCCTAAGTCTAAAATAGCTCTAGGAATTTCTATGATTTGTTTGGGATTTGGAGACTTTATTGGATATTTTCTAAGCCTTTTTGGAGTTTCCTGGCTTTTCTAAAAATCAAAAATAAAATTTAAAACCCAACCTTCTCCCTGAGCTGACACTTGGATGGTCTGGTTCACCCTCTCGCACCACGCGATTGCATCCACTTGCCACACCTCTCTCTCTCTCTTCTCTCCTCTTGCCGATAGTTGTGGCCCCACCCATCATCTCCTCCTTCCTTCCCTTCTTCTTGCTCCGTCTGCCGCCATTGCCGCGCCCACCTGAGCACTTTATGCCAACAATTTTTTTCCATTGGCACGAGCAAATGCTAGCATTGAAACCCTATTTAAATCCCATTTCCCTCCACATTTACTCGCCATTGCATTAGCCTTAACTCTGGTAAGCTCCCAAGCTTCATGCCCTCCTTCGCCTCCTATAAAAGCCTCCCCGAGCACTGTAGCCTCACACCACACCTCTCCCCGCTTCAATTCCCTCACCAGTGCACCCAAGAGCTCCGCATCTGGTTTCCCTCTTGCCGGCCTCCCGAGAACTCTAGCGAACAATCCTGGAAACCATGGACCTCTTCGCTCATTGCCAACACCGTCTTCATCTTCAGACCGCTGCCGTTGTAGGTTTCTAAGCACCACCTCTCATTGTTGGTTAAGACACCCTCGTCGGTTATGACTGGCTGGTCGGTTATGACACCCTCGTTTGTTACTACCACTTTTGTTTCCGACCACTCTCTAGCTTTCGACCACATTATACTTCCACCACCGACCACTCTATAGCTTCCGACCATTTTTCGACCATCGACCACACACTATAGCTTCCGACCATTGACCACACACTGTAGCTTTCGACCATCAACCACACACTATAGCTTCCGACCATCGAGCACACACTATAGCTTCCGAATCGATCACACACTGTAGCTCCAACCATACACAAATATACTGTAGCTCAGGCCGCTCATAAAATACTGTAGCTCCAACCACATTAAATTTCGACCACACATAAATTTTCGACCATGTTCAGCCTCTGACAACAGCAAAAACACTTCCAGAAGCCTATTTTCATCCTAGCTCCGCTTGGACCCATCTAAATTTCTAAATTTATCTAAAATCAAGATCTATCCAAATCTTCCTTGATTTCAAAATCTTAGAGTTTATTTGAATTTATTTGGGGTTTATTTGAGTTTGTTGGTTATTTTCACATGTAGATTGCGATGATTCCAAGGATTTCTTCGACGACAATTCTCACCAATTCATGGAGCAAGGCAAGTTACACACCTTGATCATGTCGATCCCAATTTGCAAATAAAATTACGTTGTTTTAAATTATTCTATATGCATATTTTTGTTAACATAATTCAATTCAGTTTTAAATTTCGTTACTGCCCACTTGTTAATACCTCCATTGATATTGTTTCGTCGATACCTTATCACCCTAGAATAAAACTCTAGTTAGTACAGTAGTATGGACTAGAGAATTTTGTAGCAAATACTTAGATATGCTTAAAAATAAACCTACGTTTGGGTTAACTTTTCACATAAAATGATAAGCTTTTAAAATATATTCTTGATTTGGTGATTCAAGAAGGTATATAGAATATTTTAAAACAAAATATAAAACTTGGTTTAGACATAGGCTAATGGTTAGGTGGTGGGTGCTGGCATACATTGTTGTTCGGGGACACAATGTTGATTGTCAAGCACAAGAGGTATGTGGTTTGAGCCTAAGTCAAGTTAAGGACCAGTCTATGAGCTACGGCTACAAAGCCCTAACGTACTATCACAAGGCTAGTATGGAACAGTCCTGGCTGACTAATTTGTGGGTACCATCCTGAGTCTCGCTATAGGGTGAATGTGAGAGTGGCATAGACCATGAGAAGTCTCACACAGCACAAGAGTGGCCCCAACTTATAAATTCATGTTGTGGTGAAACATTAGTGGAGGCATGGCCAGGTTGACAGTTTTGCATTGTAAAGGCCTTGTAATGATTTTCTTAGTCACATGTCTATGAAAGCATGTAATGCTCGACATTATGAGATAATCATATCATATGGATAAAGTTGTACCACCATTGCAGACTATATAATCTATCCTAGATAGCCGTGCCCATGGTTATGAACAAGCTGAGTAAAGTTTTTTACGGATTAGATATTGTTTTCAAAAATGGTTTACAAAATGCTTATGGATAGATGGAATTCATTGAGATCTTTTTGGAGAAAGGTAGTCCTAGTGGGATGCACATGGATAGGTTAGTGTGGGGGATGGACCTGCGCTAACAAAATCTATTTTGATTACAATGTTGTTTTTATTTACTATATTAAATTCAACAATTTCCAATCTTTTTATTATATTTTTAATGCTATTTTACGCTCAAATAACCCTATATGCCTTCACTTGTCAGCCTTGCATTATTGTGCATTTTCCCGTGTAACTTGCAAAGTATATTTTATGTACTCACCATTGCTTATTCTGTTGCTTAAAGAAAAACTGCTTTATCTTTGGTGAGGATCAAGATGATTAGGTCGTGTCTTACTGTCATTTGCCTGTGGGCAGGCTTGTTGGGCTTCTTCCGCTTCAGTTTTATCTTTTGCTGCTTTTATTTAAATTTGGCCTATGGCCTGTGCATGTAAACTTTGGCCATCAGATTCAATTAAATAAAGTTTGTCACTGTGCTTGATATGTATCCCTGTTATCACTGTGTGCACGAGCTGATCCAAGACTAGTACGATTAACACAGAGGATCCAAGAGTTGTTGCTCTAGGATTTGACAAAGATTGTTAGTGATGTGCTATAAATTAAAGGCATTCATAGAGATGATTATATCACTTATACGTTTATGAACTTTTTAATAATATGTTTTTTCCTCAATTGAACTATCATTTATATTGACTAGCAAGTTTGTGACTTATTCGTGAAACTCTCTATCTGTGTTTATGATGTTATTCTAAACAATCATGATCTTATATTATTATGTGGGACACTTATGATTTATGGATCAACATATGTATTAAATGAAGATCTCGTTTCACAGATTATGGATATGAGATATCAAATCAATAATGTGCGCATATGTTAGAGAATATAGTGTTGGATTGACCCACCTTGAGACACTATATGTAGGGACCCAGATTTTACAATCCGGAATCCTTTATGATTCCACCGCACTATTCCCTGGATCAGTAGATAGTGCTCACAGATTCAGACATGTGCATCAGAATACATATCATACGAAAGCATAAATATAATAGTAAACTTACTCATGGGCCGATTAGGCCGAAATCGTTGAATTGCAGCAGCGGAAGAACGAAGCACACAGGTGGGACCTTCACGACATGCCCACAGGCAGCCAACTGGAGGTTCGCGACCTAGCCCTTGACTTCTTCATCTCCTTAGCCATCATGTCCAATAGTGCTGCTGAGGTGTAGTGATCTGATTCCTGATTCTGGATTTGTTGTGGGAGCGAGTGTGAGCACAAACCACCGTGCTCCGCGAGCCAATACATAGGATGCAAGTAAATAGTATGCATGGCTTGTCAAAGGAGGGGCTCGGGTTATTTTATTTGCCATAAATCTCTTTTAGTAGCATTATTATTATTTAATCATAGTGTCATTGTTGCTAGCTAAAACTTTACACAGCGATTGCCATAATTGACTTAATCCATCGAAGATACACTTTCTTTATTGAATGTTGTCTAAGACTCCAAACATCGAGTGTAATCATTTATTTAAATCAACCGATCAAACATTTCCCAATACATTGTCCAATCATTCTATTAATCACATCGGGGTTACTAACTCCCATATGAATATAAATTTTTCCACCAATTCATGGATCTGATCTCGGGTTCACTATTTACCAATTTCTTTATTCTAGATCCACCAATCTCTTGAGTATTCTAAATTCCTAACTATCCAATCTTGTGGTTGCTAGTCATCAACTCTTCATCTCTAAATTCTAATGATTATCCAACATAATTGCTTTTAAACCCACCGAAATCATTCGTATCGGGACTTTCTAACAATTCAATCCTTTTGTTATCGATCCAAAACCATAATTTGCTCTTTCAATAATCAATCTTATTTTCCATAATCTATCTCTAACTAATTCACTAGTATACCTCCACCAAGAATATCAGTGAGCAAGATTGTATCCCTATAATTGTTATCATTCCTCCAATATTACCAGAATTTCAATTCATCCACCTAGTATTTGCTCAAATCCTATTAATTCCATTATCGCCAACATCTTCCAAGAATTTATATTAATTATCAGGGTTGTAATCCAACCATTACCTTTGCACTCCCTAATTCTCCAAAAATCATTTAAATCATCTATCTAGCATATATATATATATTCATTTAGGCTCCACCAATTTATTTCTCCCAGAATCTAGACTTTCATTTTCCCTTTTATGATCGACATGAATCCACCAACATCTTTATGCATTTACCACAAACAGTCACCTTCTTTTCTTATGACACTATTTATTCTTCCTGACATTTTACTTTGAGAGAAATATTATCATTACTTAAAAATATAATACATAGAAATTTCCTGAGACCTAGCAGTTTTGAACAAAAACATAATGTGTAAGGAAATGCACTAATAATAGCGATCCAGATTCCATCCACCGTTACATGGCATCTGCACCATATGCTAACCTTTCAGCGTTATAACTACTTACATTATCACTGGGGCGACACCTAGGGCAATTCAAACTAGGGCTTTCTGCGGCGCTCTACTTTTCTAATCCCACCCATAAAGCATTTTGAAATAGAACTATATCTGGTTATGTTCCCATGTCCGCCCTTGACTGTGGGCACGGCTATTCGAATAGTTTTGACTCTGTAGAGTTTGTACACTTTCACCACAAGAGACAATCAACTCGTTGCCCCACACGATTCCTTAGTCATGTGGTTGAGCAGACCATCACAGTGACTTTTCAAAGTATATAGTCCCTTTTGTCATCTCACCCTATGGGCCGCTCCCACTTGCGGTTGGTCCCATACGTTGCACGGGATGTTCACCACTGTTACTAGCACTATTCGGGCTCCACTCCCCACAACGCTAGTATGACTGGAAAACTTCACCCTCCACTCGGTGTCCCTTTAGGCCTCCCCTTGCCCTTGCATATCCACTCCTATCCACTACCAATGAGATGTGTCCGGGGGTTTCGATAAATTTACTTAACCAAGTTGTATTTTACAGACTTGTGGTTGTACTGTTTTACACAGGAGGTCATGACAAGATTCGGTCCTTAGAATTACCTGAGCGATTCTACCACACTCCATAATTTGTGCTTCCTTCGCACCACATACCAGCCCCCATAACATCCGCCTAGATATTTAAGCAAGTTGGGGATTTTGGGAGCATAAAATAACCATATCAAAATATAGCAGTCATTACCACCATGACTTCCCAAACCAGTTTCTCATTATTAAAAAAGGATAATGATGCTTGGGGCATTTCAGCACCCCTGAGTATCTAAGCAGTACTAAGCATGGCGTATAATTACGGACTTATTTTCAAAAGTTACCATTAAAATTTTACTAGGGCGACAAGGTTCACATAATCAAATATTCCAAAGGAGGTGTAATATTAATCAAGTTAAACAATGGGCATATAACTAAAATCTTAAATCAAATGTATGTTGCATATAAAACAACTGCATGCAATTAGATAATTTAAAACAAAGTAATTTGCAGAAAATGTAGGCCCAACATGATCAAAGTATTGACTCACCTTGCGCGGTTTACCGCTGTCTTGAGCTCACTCATAGCTTCCTCTTGAGCTTCTGGTCTTTATCTTCACTTCGCTCTTGATTCTTCAGGATTCCAATTTCTAATTACACGATAAACAACTGAATCTAAATAAAAGCAAAAAACTCAAGCGATCCAAATAAATCTGAATAAACTCATTTTAGTTTTATTATGAGTTAATGGGTGATTCGGGTGATTTGAGGCAAGGTTGATGGTGGAATACGATGACTTGATCTTTTATTAATAGCTTCTTTCTCTTATTTTTGTATTTATCATGAAGTTCCATGAGTTAGGTTGGACCTATGAGTTGGTGTACAAGTCTAGCTAGGTATTATTTCCTTGAGCGTTAATATTCAGGGCTTATACTATATACGCGATGTATACAAATTTTAGCTTACTGAATTAATCTTATAGTTTGTGTTTATAGCATTTTGTTGTACGATATTTTATGTACCCTTGGTTATTACTTGGCATAGCTTAATTTGAATTAGGATCCATTTGTATGGGTTCTAGCTTGTTATTCCATGCTCAACATTATTTTTGTTACTGAATCTAATGTTAAGATTCACTTAATAGTGTATTTAAGGACTGCCTTTTCTGATTTTCTTGCCAGCTTTTCGATTTTATTGCTTTCGTTCAGGGGGAGTTCATTTGGGAGCTTCTAGATCTTGATATTGTCATAACTCAAGTCGAATTAAAGTTGCATCACGTGTTGAGGGGAAGCTGGATTTACTTGCATGTCTTTCTGCATTGTAATATAACTACATGGAGCCTTGATTATTATTCTTTTATGACATGTCTACAATGCATTATATCTTGCCATAATTTGTGCTTACTTGCTAGATTGATCATGACTTTATATGTGTAGTCAAGTCTTTGCCATGATAGGTGATTAAAAATGCGCAACTTGAATTAATTCATGTCATGTTAGCTCTTGAGACTAGTCTGCCTTTAGTTATGCTCTTATGATTCATGCCATGTCAAATAGGCTGAGTTGAGTCTTGAATCTTTGTTGAGCTTTAGATTGAGCTATACTAGTTTCTTGATGACGCATGAGTTAGTACAAGTCTTATGTTCATGAAAATGCAAAAAGATCTCTTTTATGCGAAAAAAACTGATCTCACCAATTCTTTCTCATGAGACGGCTTGCCATTGCACTAGGCATGAACTCAGGGGGAGTTTTGGATGACCTAGACCATCTTCTTAAGCTTTTTGCTTGGAGTGGTCGCATAAGGCTTGAGATCTAGCACATAACTAAACAAAAATCTTGGTTGGAAACAATCATGAGTTTCACAAAGTAAAAATATGTCAACTATGCTCAATTTGCTGAAAATTACAAGACTTACAAGTACATGAACAAATGTCTCATTCTTGAACTTGTAGCACTCTATTGACTCAATACTAGCTTCTTGGTTCCACTTAGACTATTGACATGGCCTGCATCATCTTTGGATACCTTTAACTAGACTATGATCATGGATGACTTGATATGCTAAGAAATTCGACTAATTTTCAGATTATGACTTATTTGGCTCAGCTTGATTATACATGTCTTGTCATGATCTTGATAACATACTTATGTGTTATGGCTTGATGTAATCCTCATATGGTCATTTTGGATAATCTTCATGGCTCTAAATGCTTAAAATACACAAACTTCAGTATTTCATCCATCATCATGCCTTTTTCTCTCCTTTGCATCCTTGATGATTTTATTGCCAAAAGGGGGAGAATAGCGGAGAAAAAGCCTTTTTCAAGGCAATCTTGGAGCTTTTGAGGGAAACTTGTTCTTTCTGTTGTTGCTCCTTTGTCGACATGGTCCAAGTTTCTCTTTGCTTCTTTCTTAGGCCATGTTTGACTTTCTTTCTTTATCAAACTCAACTTTACGCTTTTTTTGGGTTTGTCAATATACTCATCAAGGGGGAGATTGAGAGACCATGTGGTTATGACCCCATGTTTGTGATGAGTAATTGACATCGGTTTAGGAAAGTCGAGTTTGGTTTGTGTGGTTCGGACCATGTCGTTGTGCGGTGCAATCGGTTTCGGTCGGACCTTGTCGAACTAGGTCGACTGTGCTTAAGTCGTTTATTTTTTGTTTCGATCGGTTTGGGCTCTGAGTATTTCTTCTACTGCTAATGTATGGTTACAATATTTCGAGCGGTGCTATGTGATTTGTTTCTTGTCTGTGATAGCTGCAGGACGTCGAGGTGGAGTCGTGGCGAGGCACGAGATGACCGGACTAGGCGCGGGCGGTGCCGAGGTTAGAACGGTCGAGGTGTGCCGAAGATGGCGAGGACTCGAGGTGGCTGCGTGGCTTGGAGGGCAAGGAATGAGGAAGCTTTCTGGAAGGTGCGCGAGGGGCGTTTTGGTGAATACGCAAAGCTGCACTAAAGGAAGTGGATTGTGGATAAAGCGCCATGAGTTGTTGAGAGCTAATGGGTAAAGTGGGTTGTAAACCCATTAATGGAGGCTATAAATAGAGAGGTGCTCTCTAGTGCTATGTGCAGATTTTCAGGGTAATGAATTGAGAGAATGAAATGAGAGTAGGATTTTGAGAGATGGCTTGTGATGGATTAGGGTTTCTCTTTTAGTCCTTGTTGGGAAAGAGAGAAAGAGAGGAGGTGTAAGCCTCTCTCTATGCTCTCCATGCGTATGGGGATGTAGGGTTAGATTGTATCAAAACCTTGTAATCTTTCCTGTCTATGCCTCAATATAAGAAGGGTTTTGGTTGAGATGTTCTCATCTTTTAGAGTTTTGCTTCCTTGTGACCTCCCTGTTTTCTGTTTCGGAGCAGCCATCTATTCTCTTTAAATTTGTGTTTGGGCTGTATTTGATCTCCTGTGATCGTTCTTTTCTGTGCCGATCTTTGTCTTAGTGCTTGTTCCCTGTTCGGCTAGTTTTGTGACAAATGATTCGACAGCTTCTTTTTCGGTTTTTGTTTGTACTTTCGTCCTTTTACTGCTGCTCTAGACTGCTGCTAATCATGACAGATTAAGTGTATTTTGGTCTGTTGTGAGCAGTTTGTGTCGGCTGCTTTTATGCACCTATCCACTGCTCAGTTCGGTTCAAGCATTTATCTCTCGACTGTTTCTTCATTTAATCTCTGCAGTTTGTGATCCGGCCAGCTATTTCTTTTCTTGAGTTTGTTGTGCTGCCTCCCTGCTGTGCCGACAACAGCAAGTACTTTGTTTTCAGTTCTTCTTTGGCCAGAGAGGAGCCATAGTAATCATTGTCTTTATTGAGTGATCGGCTGCTGCTTGCTGTAGTAAAGAAACAACTCACGGCAGCACCTCTTGGTAGCTCTTCTTCTTTTCGGCTGGGAGATTATTCTCTTTATTGAAGGCTGCTTTTTGGTTCATCTTTATTTTCAATCTCTGCGCAGTACTCTCTGTTGTTCTCTGCCGTGGCAGCATTTTACTGTTGTTTCTTTGTCGTGGCAGTCATTTTCTGTTGTTTTCGTGCCGTGACTGCAGCGTCTTGCCGTGGCATTGTTTTACGTTGTTTCTCTGCCGTGGCAATATATTACTGCAGTTTCCTTGCCAATCAATCTGTGGTGGGCTCTTAGTGATATTAATCTGTGGGAGGTCTTCCGCTCAAGTTCTTTGATCTCTGTTGTTTTTCTGTAAGCTTTGTTTCTTCTCCTTCCTAGCTTATCACAGCTATCAGAGGAGAGATCCTTGAGAATACTTTGAGGGGTGATTTTTAATAGGGCACCATTCACCCCCCCTATGTTACCGTTTTCGATCCAACACTAAGCATCATTAACGAAGCTAGAGGTTTGTGAGGCATGTTTGGCTTCAGGCTGGTAGACTCCCACCAGTGCCGGATAGAGGCGGTGGTGTGCCAAGAAGCTGGGTCTATGGAGTCTGAAGTAATCCAATGACCGATGAGGGTCCAAATTCTTTTTGTGTTGTGGCATTCGGTGAAGAGGTGGTTGGATGTTTCTGGTGAGATCCTGCAAAGGGGGAAACCAATTGGTTTGGCCATCCTCTCAAGGAGAGGCAATCGGTGGTCCAAAACCTATTCTGCAACGCTAGACAAGCGAAGATTTTTCATTTTGTGGGGCCTAAGTCTTCCAGACTAGGGGTTCATGGAGGTGTTTATTCTGCCAAAGAACTGTGCTTTGTATGCTGAGGCTGCGATGTAGCTCCACACAGAGTAAGCTTCCAAGTTATACTGTCCTCCACCCCTTCCTGAAGGTTCAAGGAAGATATGTGGCCCCAGAGGGCAACAAGTTCTTGACTGTGCTGTGCAGTTGGGCCAGCCAACCAGTTGAGATCTTGTAGCCATTATTTTAAGTTAAAGCTGCATACAGGGAATGGTTTTTTCTTTTGGAGGCAGCAAAAAGACTTAGAGCAATGTCATGCAAATGTCTCCCATGAGCCCAAGCCGAGTTCTAGAAGCTCGCTATTTTCCTATCACCGATTTTAATGGAGGTGGTTGTCACAATAAGAGACTATTGTGCTCATAGCAAGGGGTTTGCATCCCTTTCCATGACTTGTTTGTAGCTATCCACTCATACCATAGCCATCTGATTCGTAAGGCTCGTGCAAAGTGTTA
Source organism: Dendrocalamus latiflorus (assembly GCA_017311315.1). NCBI lineage: Eukaryota > Viridiplantae > Streptophyta > Magnoliopsida > Poales > Poaceae > Dendrocalamus > Dendrocalamus latiflorus. The sequence goes on from CM029611.1 coordinate 26,327,923, forward strand.
GAGGTCTAGGAGACCAAGAACACTTAGGTGTGTGGGTTTGCACACGTTGTCCCAACTGACCTTGCATTTACCTCCCATTAGTTGATCAGAACCAGCCTAAAGAATTGTCTCGTCCGTCTATTTAGACATAGGAGCACTCTGGTTGGCGGTTTCTTAACCGTGAGGAGGTATGTCGCTTGGGCATTTAGGACTAACTTTGTCAAAACTTTCCTTCCTACGAGAGTCAACAATTTATCACACCAACTCGACAGGTGACCGGACACTTTGTCTTGTAACCTTTGGAAGTGTAGGTGATGTAGTCTTTGAATTGTAAGAGGTAGTCCCAAATATTCCAAGTGGAAGGTAGCTAGAATGGTTGGTAAGTCATGAAACACAGCTTATAAATGAGTCCCTTCGCAACAAATCGGTGCCACCTGGCTTTTTTGTATGTTTGTATGTAGGCCCGTTGCTTCACCAAATTTCTGTAAAATGTAGACAAGGATGTTAACATCTACACAAGAAAGGTGTAAGAAGATGGCCATGTCATCCGCATAGAGGGAGGTTCACAAGGTTGCTTCCCATCCACGCAAAGGTTGCAGGAGACCTCATTCTGTTGCTATATTGAGGATGTTCTGAATAGGGTCTATTGCTATGATAAAGAGGAAGGGAGAGTAGGTCACCTTGCCTAAGGCCTTTGCGGTGTGAATAATGCTTCCGGGGATGCCATTTAGAAGAACTCTAGAGGTTGCAGTGGAGAGGAGGCAAGAAATCCAATCCCTCTATCATGGAGGGAACCCCCTGATTGCTAGCAACTGCAAAAGTTAGTCCCAGTGTATCGAGTCGAAAGCTTTGGCAATATCTAGCTTGAGGAGGAGGGTTGGCATTCTCGCAAGATGAAAGATTTTTGCGAGATTCCGGATGTAAAGGAAATTTTCCTGAATGCATCTTCCTTTAATAAAATGCACTTTAACTCTATGAGACTAGGTTGTTCATGAAAGGGGCAAGGTGTAAGGCCAAGGTTTTGGTGATGATCTTAGAGACACTGTGAATGAGACTTATTGGTCTAAAATCTACCACAGATTGAGCTTTGTCTTTCTTTGCAAGAGGAATAACATTGGCAATGTTGGAGCATTGAAAGTTGGTCGTCCTGAGGTTGTAAAAGCTGTGAAGGACAGCCATGAGATCCTCTTTTATGATGTCCCAACATGCATGGTAGAAGTTTCCATTGAAGCCATCTGGGCCCGGTAAATTGTCCTTTGGCAATTGAAGGATGGCTGTGTGCACCTAGAGTTCGGTGAAAGGTGCATCTAGGTCATGTAGTCCAAGCATGGAAATTGTAGCATTTCCTAGTTGAAGGTGGTGGTTACCTGTGAACTGTGTCCAAGTATTTGAGGGAAGCGGTCACAGAGCACATCGGATTTTTTGACATGTGAGGTCGCCCAACCTTGTCCCCTCGTGAGGCATTGGATAAAGTTCCTTCGTCTACGAGGGTTGATTTTGATGTGAAATTTTTTTTGTGTTGCATCTTCCTCTCGTAGCCATTTGATATGCGACACTTGCTTAATCTGAGATTTTTGGATTGCTGCCAGACCCATAACTCTCTTTTCTAGGTGGGCTCAGAGCTTGGCCTCTTTGAAAGTCAAGGCTCTATTTTCCTAAGCAATGTCGAGGTGTAGGATGATCTCTTTGGCCATGTGTAGCTGTAGCTTTACATTCGGGAGCAACTTGTTGCTCCATATCCTTAGCTGGATCACCGTGTGTCGTAGGGGTGGCCCCCACCTAAACCCAGCAGGCCTGGTAGGAAGTTATAAGGCCCAGAATAGGCCTCATGTAATGACACAAATACCCCTGAAGGGGATAATCAGCTGTAAGGGCATAATTGTAAAAGCACTCCCCATGTATATATATAGAACACCGACCATGGGGAGGAGGCAGGCCATTACATTCATCTTCATCACTCTCCACTACCACCTCTCTCTGTTTGGTCTGTAGCCACAACACCGTGATTTTCAATTTCCTGTTGAAGGTAGAAATTGGGTTATGGCCAAGCATGGTCCCAGCCCAAGCCTCATGGATGATCTACTGGAAGGTTGGCAGCCGGGTCTAAAAGTTTTCAAAGCGAAAGACTTTGGGTGCCTGTGGTCCACCAATGTTTGAGAGGAGGAGGGGTAGTGATCTAACAGAGAAGTGGATAAGGCCTGTAGGGTGTGATTGTTGAAGGTGGTGTTCCAGGTAGTGTTGCAGAAGCATCTGTCTAGTCTGACTAGTGTAGGATTGTGTCTTTTGTTGCTTGAAGTATATTTGCAGTTTTGAAGGTGAATCTCTTGTAACTCACAGGTGTTTAGGGTGTTGCCAAACCTTCCCATAAGACGTTGATTGAGGTTTGAATTATTTTTTGTTAGTGTCCCTGTAGATTAGATTGAAATCACCTAGAAGGAGCCACTTGGTAGCTAGCGGTGGCGTACATGCATGAGTCCTTGTCAAGCGTTGGGCCATACACCAAGGTGAGGACAAAAGCAGTAGCGCAGTCCTGGATCGTCACATCGATTGTGAGGTCAAATTCATGGTGTCGGGGGTTAGAGATGGAGATTGTATCACTGTTCTGGAGAATAATGATCCCTCCTCTGGTGTTCTCTGCCGCCAGGAGGAAAGCGAATTCGTCTAGTCTATTTCCACCAATGCACTTGGCCAAAACAAGGTCAACTGCACTCAACTTTGATTCCTGTAATTACTGTAACATTTTTTTGACGTAATTAATTAAAAAATAAAAATAGAAAAAACATGTTCTCTCATCATGGACAATACAAAAGAATACAAAAAAAAGAAAAGGCTAAAAAGCCAAAAAACCAGAAAAAGATGAAATTAAAAAGGTAGAAGCTAAAAGCCAAAAGGATAAGCCAACTTGAGCAGGGATTTATATCTAAAAATAATGAAAATTTAAGTACGCTAGACCTATACGGTTATGTACTCAAAGAGGAACCTATAGGGCACGTTCGAATAGGCTTGTGCCTTATGACTTTTCACTTTTGCAATCGCAACTAACTTTTAAACGGAGTGTTTTTTCAGGGCCGGGTCTTCTAGTCGATTGTCGTACATATTGCACCGATTTGAGCTATACCGGTAAAAATTGCATACGACTATCTCTCTCTTCGTAATCTCTGTCACGAACAGTCAAAATTAAAAAAATCATAAACCAAAAGACATAAGCCATGACCAGTGGCAGAACCAGGCCTCCGGCTACCTAGGCTGTAGCCCGAGGCCTGGTAACCAAAGCCCATGCAAAATTGATGAAAAATCATAAAAAATACAGAGTTAGCCCAAGAGTCGGTCCAAGAACAGCTGGCCCAGCCCGAGGGTTAGGCTTAGGCTGGTTCCATCCCTGGCCATGACCCAAAAGAACCCATGGTCACCGCTGTTGCAAATCTTTACGACTGCTCCCAGGACTTTACGACCGCTTATGATTACTTACGACCGGTTTCCAGAGTTTACGACCACCTCCCGCTGCGTTACAACCGCATTTCAGCTCCTCCGATCGCTTCGCCTTCGTGGTCGTAAACCTTCTGCTGAGGTTTCAATCACTCTTCTCTGCAGCAGCGCTGCTCTTCCTTCAACCTCTCTCGAATTACCGCGATCGTAACTACCTACGACTACGCAGTGATGCTGTTGATCACTGTTCACACCCTTTCAACCACGTTCTATTCCTTATAATGTAGTCGGAGCCCCTTCCGACCACGTTCAAGTCTTCACGGCGCAGTCGCATCCTCTTTCAACCACTTACACTGTGGTCAAAAGCTCCTCCGAGTTCTCACAATGTGGTCGAACGCCCTTACAACCACGTTCAATCTTCTTCAACGTGGTCGAACGTCCTTACGACCACATTCAAGCTTCTTTGCTGCGGTCGTATATCTTCCGATCACCCTCAAACTTTCCCCGCCATGGTCGTATCGCCTCCCGACCATGTCTTTTTCAGGTTTACCGTGGTCGAACGCCTTACGACCATGCCTGCCGATAATTTACAGTGGTCGTAAGTCGACTTCGACCATGTCTGCGAGATTGCTCAATGGAGATGACACTCAAGTTTTTCTTTTTCTCTTCTTTACTTCTCGCATTAATCAGATTACAAGACTCCACCCCTTTTATACCCGGCTCTACGACTTGTGCACAGTTTTCGACTCCGAATACAACTCAACTCCGACTTCGGTTCAAATACAACTAACTTTCAACTACGATTACAAATAACTTTCAACTTCAAGTACAATTGACTTTCCGGTCCGACTTTCGATTACGACCAAAACATAAACATAACTTCTAAACAAGATTATTTACAACAACCGCTACTCCAAGTTCTAACCTTGAGAAGTAGTGGCGAAGGGAAGGGTGGCAGGCAGGGGCCTGCCATCAGCCCCCATGGTTGGTACATCTACAGGAGATTTTGCAATGCAATGTAGTGTAGAATTTTTAGTTTTGCTTTTTAATGATTCACCTCTCACCATCGAGCTTTCCCTGTAGGGAAATTTCTAGCTCTGGCCCTTACCTGCAAGGCTGCAAGACTACAAAGTCCCCTTCGACATCCCCAAGAAACCATCAAAATTGAGTCATCAATCACATAGAGGGTGATATCCTTTGCGCTTGTACAAAATTACCATGAAAATTAGATTTTCAGGCTAAAATATAGCCTGATAATAGAAGTTCAGAGGATTGATCATGTCCAATTACCATCGAAATATGTCTTATCCACAAAATGGTGTCCTTTCAACAAACAAATAAACCCCACTGCTCAGTGCTTGTTTTACAAAAAATGCTCTCAACTTTGAAATGTGTCGATGCAGTGTGAGCTAGCTTTGAAAAATGCCATAATGAACGATTAAATCCCATTTTCCACCAAATACGAGCTCCATGTAACACCCCGTATTTTCATATGGTCGAAATTGCCCTCGGCTTGATTTGTGGTGTAATTTGTTTGGGCTGCGTTTTTTCTTTCACGTGAGGAAGAAAGAATAAAAATCGATCCTTCACTCTCCACAAGCGTGATCATTTCAACACATATCTGATTATTTGTGGTGTACAGCGCACGCAGCACGTGATTAATAATTTGCATGTCTAGCTTGGAGATTTACACACATGATCCATGATGTATCAATTAATTATTTGAACTAAAGATGGGGGCTCGTAATGCGATTTGAGGTGTCGGCGTGCAACAATCAGAGAGCGGACTAACTTATCGGCAATATGCATGCGACGCTTCTAGATTTGTGTGACACGTTTCTGACCCCACATGCAGTAGGGTGGGACCCTCGTCGCTTGATCAACGAACTTTTCTTGGCCTCTTTTCAAAAGGAACCAACTTATGAAATTGAGACCTAATAAAATTTATAAAACTGATATCTGCATACAATTTTAAAAACCGGCGTTAATATATTAAAAATCAAAATGGGAGTTCTGGCCCTAGACGATATGTATAGGTCATGTCTGTATTGCTTATAAAAACAGTTTTTCTATAGAAAATGATTTTTCTATGGTACCTACCTTTCAAACGGAGTGTTTTTTTAAGACGGAGTCTACTAATCGATTGTAGTGAGTTCATTTATATCAACTAAAATCGTACACAAGTATCTTTCTTTACAAATTTCTCTACAAGCTATTACTATTTATCAACCAAAGCTAAAAGCATTCAGTAAAAATCAATATAAATACCCTATAGTAATTTAGAATTAGATCGACGGCCGGAATATACAGTTTGTGTTAATGATATACATATGATCTAGTTTGGTTTATTAATAATTTCTAAAGGAATTTGGGAGGATGCTAACTTTTTTCAAAAAAGATATCCATGGAGTTCCTACGTTAGACCAATGGGATGTGACGGCTAACCATTGACTCGACGGTCTAGGTGTCTGGCACCCGTCTCTCCAGCTAAGAACAGAGTTCTATTCCCACCTACAAAATTAGTATCACAAGCTGATAGCATTTGGGGTGCCTTACTAAGGAAAGGCATATACTACTATTCATTGATGTAGTGATTCGGTTAACATCCCTTGTAGGTGCAGCTAGTCCTGTCATGGCAAGTGCATGTTTTGGTTTTAGCTTCGGGTTTCTGACTTATTTTTCATTACTCATAAATTTCGTCCTTTTCTGAACTTTTGGCTTTTTTTGAGCTTTTTTACCGGTTCTTTTTTTTCCGTATTCGTTTGCGTTTTCCGTGATGAACTAGCATATTTTTTCTATTTTTAAATTTTTTAAATTTAATTACGCCAAATAAGTCACTTTTAGCTATATACAGTGCAATTTTAGCCATAAGCCACAGCTGTAAGCGGAAACTTTAATATACAACATTATTTTGTTCAATCTTAATCATACATAAACATACCTTGATCCATATTGCAGCAAGCTTTTCTTCTTTGTAGTAAGTCTTTTCTCTTGTCTCTGTCTTTTCTTACAGAGTTCTTTTGATGATCAAAGAACTGGCACTCTCATGTATATGTGTGTTCACGAATTACACTTTGCTGTTCTTTTCTTAATGCACTGCCTCTGCCAACTATATATAAATGAACAATGGAACATTCCTTTTGTAGCAAATGAACTGGTGCCAGTTACTGCCGCTCGGCAGCCAATGCAGCCCAATGCGTCTGTTTGAGACAGCCTCTTCTATTTGCCGAGACGCATGCAAGAGCCGTCGACTGACTGCAGCCAAAGAAAACTGCATTGCTCTGAATGTATTTCCTTGATGCTGACGCAAAAAGTAGTTGCATGCATGGCATTAACTTTAACCATTAAACAAGTGCCATGCAAAAGTGATCAACTACTACTTTATTGGTCAACAAAACACTGAATGCTGGCCATGAAACTGCAGCGAGCAGTACTATATATCTGCACACATATAACTCATTTAGCAAAAGAAAGACAAGAAGGATTTAAAATCCAATAATTCTAATACTTTAAATCTAGTAACCATCATACTAGATCTTTTATAATTAGAATTAATCCAATAAATTACATATGACACTTTTCCATTAATTAAAACTAACAACAGTTTTCAGCCCAACCAAACAGGGCCTCAAAGCGTAAAGTGCACGTACGTACATACATACACATATATATAAAAGACAGATGTGTAGTACGTACTAGCTAGATCCATGCATCTACATAAAAATGTAGTTTACTGTGAGTACTATTCTACGGGGCCGGGATTGAAACCAGTGCACTACATGCACCAACTACTCAATGAGCTCAATTATTGTGAAATAATAAGATCTGATCAACAGTATGCGGCTGCCTTTTTTTATTTCTGAAACCTCGTTTGCCTTATTGTGAGTCACGTTTTTATTCCACAACATATGAAGATTGCAGCACTTCTTTAATTGTTAGTCATCAAATAGTCGTCGCACATGCATGGAATTTTGATCATCTTGCCGGCTAGCTGCTCTATAAGCTGTCTATATAAACCCAATGCAGGGCTGCCAGCACACACAACACACACCAGTCACTTGCAAGTGTATCTTGAGACTGAGTAGCAGAAAGCTCCATACACGCATACACTGATCATGGCGCCCAGCAACGACACCGCTGCCAAGACGCAGACGTCCGGGTTTCATCCCTCCGTGTGGGGTGACTTCTTCATCACCTACAGTGGACAACCAATGCAGGCATATGATCGTTTATACTGCTATTCAGATGCTAGTTTTTAAGTTTTGTATTCCTCATTTTCGTTCTAGGTTGATCTAACATTTTAGAGTACAATGGTGTACCAACACCCCGACACATGTACACAACAAAGCTCACACATGAGTGCATCCCCTTAAACACGCATGAAATTTCGCATGCAATACTAATCCCAGACTTTATATATAAAGCTTGGTTATGTGCTTTGCAACTACCAAAAGACACTCGTGCATACTGGGAGAAATTGTCATCTCCTGCTTTCATTTCTTAATGGACTAAGGGCATGCCACATTCTTCTGAACCAGTGGACTATACATGCGTCAAATTGTAACGAGGGAAAACAAATTCGGATGAATTTCGTCGAATTTCGGTTTCTCGGTTGAGTCTGAAAAATGGCTAAATCGGTGAATTTCAGTTCGAATTTACAGTTTAACTAAATTCCTTAAACAAAACAAAGAAAGAAGTCCTTAGCTAGCTAGCCTATGGGTAAGGGATGAGGCTAGTGAGCACTAGATCAAGTTCGAACCCCAAAATCAACACTATATATTTTTATTTTTTCCATTTCTTCTCAAAAAATCATATTTAAAATTTAAAAGTTTTGAACGAATTTTTTTTGAGATTTTCTGAATTTTCTGAATTTCGGATATATCAGTGGGGACGGAAAAAAACTCTGGAGAAGTTTTCCCTGATTGTTACTATGAATGCTAGCAAAATTTGGAAAAGCCTAAACTAGCTCAACAGTTCTCTTAATTACTTCCTAACTGACACATGTATATTCTCTTTTGTTTTTTATCAACCAACCTGTATAAATAGGCTGTTAAGCTATATATGTTCCTTTTATTTTTAATGATTAGAAGCACGCTGTTCCTACGCTTTCCTTTTACTGGTCAAAATTATTAGCGCTTTTTTTTCTTCTAAATCCAAAGATCGTATATACTTGCATCGTGACTGTCACACTACTACAGAAATCGACATTACAGACGGTTCAGAAACGTCATCACAGACGGTTTTCTGAACCGTCTGAATTTATGGGTCAGTGATGATCGAAGGTTATCACAGACGGTTTTCGAACCGTCTGTGATTATTAGATATCACAGACGGTTTTTAATTAAAAACCGTCTGTGATTATCAGATATCACAGACGGTTTTTAATTAAAAACCGTCTGTGATATCTAATAATCACAGACCGTTTTTAATGAAAAACCGTCTGTGATACATATCACAGACGGTTTTTACTTAAAAACCGTCTGTGATATTCCTTCCTCCTAAACCAAAATCTATTTCTGTTTATTGGCTAGCCTCAGGAAATGCTAGCCATGCCCTCTGAAACAAGCAGATAATCACAGACAAAAAACATACAATTCACACATCTCATTTGCTTTCAGGTACATTTCGCAGACATAAAACATCCAATTGACATCGCACTTCATCTCACAGACATAAAGCATGCATCCATTTCGCAAATCAATTAATTGAATTGAACTGAAATATCCATTAACAAATGCACAGTTACAAAAGATCTACACTGCATTTACACTTAGTGATAAGACCAATAGGAAATCAGTGTGCGCAGTGGAACCGTCCTTCTGGCTGTATGACTTGAGTCAGCAAAAAGAACGCTAACTCTGATTGAACCTCTCGAAGCTCAGACTGTTTCAATGCAGTTGACGGGATTGATACAGCCTGTCGATAGGAATATCAATGTACATATATATGTAACGTGATAAGTATGAAGTAATTATGGGAAGAGTGACAAACCTTGCGATTGGTGACCCTCGAGGAATCGAGGAGTAGTTCCATATGTTGGCAAACGTAGTATCCACATGTGTTGCCCGGCTGCTGCTGGTGGCACTGCAAAAAATGGAATGTGTTAGTTCAAAAGGCATTAGTACCATCTGTTGCATAGGATTAATTAATGTGAAATAGCGAATACCTTAAAATCTCGAACATGTGTCAGCAGGCCGTTGGCCCCGCGCTTCGAGTCACCTCCCTTTTCAATGTACATCGCGAACGCCCTACGTAATTCGAAAAGGTTAACCTTAATCATTCGGAAGGAAAGAAAGAGTACAATGTAGATATGTATGGGGAATATGTGCTTACCTATCGATTACTTGGCCGACAATTGTGAAGTCCATTTTATTCTTACTTAGGGAATCAAGGTAATATACCTTGTTCCATTTTGGTACAATTACTATTAAAATCCAATGAAAGCTCTGATTGAAGGGCATAAGTACATAGTCCTTATTGCGACAACTCAGCAGGCCTGATGCAATGTACCTCTCGACGAGGGATGCCTCCACGTCGATGGTAGTCTTGGCGACCAATTGTGGGTCCAAGAAACCAGCTGATGAGTTCGATACTCTAGCTTTAATCAGCATGTGTCTATATATATACACACGAAAGCAAAAAATTAGATATGGCATTTATCGGTATGACATTAACGGAGACTGTGATTGTACACACTTACAGCGTCCAGCATCGAACGATTGAGACGTCAAGAGCGTTGAGCATGAACAGCTCGAATAAATCCTCAAAGGCGACCACGAATGTACACTCTTGAAGATTGTGGTGTAAATCTTCCTCGGAGAATTTGACAGTGATACTTGAAGTCCGTTCTCCCTCTGGCTTATTGGACTGCTGCATATACCACGTGTGCAATTGCATGCAACTATATGGTAGCTTTTGGAGGGCTTTTTGCTCGAGCAACGGCTCGCCAAGCACGAATTTGCGGGCCAAAGGGTGGTACGGAAGATCATCATTGGTCTTCTTTGCTTTGCCCTTGCTGGCCTTGCTGCCTCGGCTATGGGTCGACTTCACGGAAGTCGACTTTGAAGGTAGCAGCGGTGCAAGTTGCTCTGGCGAGAATAGGGCCCGTGGAGATAGCACCGTTGTAGTATCCGGTGGTGGAACCGACTGGTCTTGTACTGGAGATGGCACCAGTGCATGTTGCTCTGGTCCTGCCACCGGTGAAGAAGCCTCCAGGAAGATGTCGCTTTTGGGCCACTGGATGAATGTTCCAATGGCCTGTCCTAGAGTCACGATCTCGTCGTTGGGGGGCTTCGGTAGCGGGACCACCTCAAAATTGACATACACACCATCCACATTAACTTTTGCGAAGCCTGGCGCTAAAGCTTGGCCGTGCACCATGGCCCCGTTACCAGACGAATATGCCTGGCCCCAAGCAGCGTACAAGGGAATGGCGCCATATCTCACTTGGAGCTTGCAGTTCGTAGGCTCCTACATAACGATACAAAATTAGCTACTCGAATAGGCCTACCAATGGAGCAAGCATTCGAGAGGTAATAATTATTACCAGGATGTCGTCCACAGGAAATTTGGACTGGGTATGCGTCGGATTGGACGCGCAGCTACTCGGACGGTTGTGCGGGCTACCTAGCATAGCAGCGGCGGTGGCGGCCTGCTGACTTTCTGTCTGTTTCCGCACCTCTTCTCTGATTACTTCACCCATCTGAGCAAATAGCTCCTCTCGAAGAGATTCCTTGATCTCTTCTCGTAGCTGCTCCTCACGCTCGGCTTTGTTTCTCTTCCTACGCCGATACATTCCGGAGTCATCTTGGAAACCATGTTTCCAAGGAACGTAAAGCCCAAGGCCTCTCGTACGACCCGGGTGCTCCTTGTTTCCCAGGGCCACGGAGAGCATATCATTCTCCCTTGTTCCCTGGAATGATCCCAGGGTATATTCAAAACTCAGCTCTTCCTGCAAGAGCACGACATGTCATTTCAATTCGTACGAAGTTGTGGAGTAATTACAAGCTACGTAGTTCGATCGATATCTTACCAGGCGCTGGGACACTTGCTGGTCTGCAGGGTTTCGAAAGGAGACGTCCCCCGATGTCGTTGTAGATGACCTTGCTCTAAGCCAATTTCGAGCGCGGTCATCCGGGATATTGGAAAACGGCGGGGCGATGTCCTCTGCAGCTGCCAGCTCATCCTCCAACCTCCACTGCGGGATTTTACCCGCATACCCAGCTGTGCCAAGTCTGTGGGGGTGCGTGTTTTTTGCCTGGAGGGCCTTGTGCGCCACACTTGTACTTTTGAATTCTTCGGTCGTTTTCATCGCCTTGAACTCTTCCCATTGTGATTCCAGGAATGGGTATTTAGTAAAAGGCGTTTCGTCCGTCTCCACGTATTTCCTGACAAGCGTGCTCTTGAAGTTCTTCCATGCTTTGCACGCCGCTTGGTAGGTTTGTCGTTCCACAGCGTGTAAGTGTTCTTCTGGGAACTCGAACGATGCCAAGATTTCGGTCCACAGGTCACGTTTCCGAGTGTCAGGCACGTTCTTCCACGAATTGTATGTGATCTCAATTCGTTGTCGTGCAACTATTCCGACCATGGTTCGGAATGCGTTTACCGCTTGCTTAGGAAGGATAGGGACCCCAGCTGCGTTTACCGCTGTGATGGTCTGTCGGCTCTGAGGCTTCTTTGATAGCCCTCTTCCTTGGCGTCTTGATGTTGGAGCGGACGCCTCCGGCGATGATGATGAAGAATGCGCGGGTGACATGTTGCTCATTTTGTGGGTCTATTAAGATAAGATGAGAATGTTCAAAGTGAGGAAGCACGAAAAGTCAAACATGATGCTCAATGTTCGGAAGAGAGGAGAGGAGTAGAGGGAAGGGGGAGAAGGGAGGGGGTGATGTGGACACAGAGAGGGGTTATGTGCCTATACTATATACTACATACTATATGTGTATATACATACATATACATATACATACCTACATATATACATATACATATACATATACATACCTACATATATACATATATAATGGTAGCAATATGAAGCAACAAGCAACAAGCATCAATAATAGAATCAATAACAGTCTCAACATGAATATGTGCTCTCAAATTGTAGGGTTGCACAAGATTAATCTTGGCCGTCCCGCTACTAAATCATATACTCTTCCTTGATTGGTTATGCCAAATAATGAATTCAGTATTTTGAGCTCTAGATACAAACTCTAAAATCTCAAGATCAAGATATATTTAGCATGCATATATTCAAACAACAGTATTCATACAGATCAAGACCACACAAGTTAACTTTGCCCAATAATTCAGTCTTTTAACTTGTCAAGATTAAATCCGAACAGATCAATTTAATAACATGCTATAACCTGAAAACTGCATGAACCGACAGCTATTAGAGCTCAAGCACTGAATGAACCAATCTCAGTATATGATTTTATCATCATCGAGCAACTGTAGTAAACAATTAATGTATCAAATAGCAAACTAATTAAGCTACTGCAGTAAACCCTAGTCCATCACAGAAAGTGCTCACAATGCAGTCGGTAATCGAGGGGAGGTGGCCGGCGAGGGGCTCGACGGAGGCGGCCGGCGAGGGGCTCGGGGAGGCGGTCGACGAGGGTTCGGGGAGGCGGAGGCGACGAGGGGCTCGAGGAGGCGGAGGCGACGAGGGGCTCGACGGAGGCGGCCGGCGAGGGGCTCGAGGAGGCGGCCGACGAGGGTTCGGGGAGGCGGAGGCGACGACGGGCTCGGGATTTACTTGGATCTAGATCGAATAACTGCGCAGCGCACAGGGAAAACCCTAGCCAGAGGGTATATATAGGGAGGTTATCACAGACGGTTCTAACTCAAAAACCGTCTGTGATATTAATATCACAGACGGTTCCAAGTCTAAAACCGCCTGTGATAGTATAAATATCACAGACGGTTCTAAGTGTATAACCGTCTGTGATAGTCATATTATCACAGACGGTTTTAAACTTAGAACCGTCTGTTTTATTGATATCACAGACGGTTCTAAGTTTAAAACCGTCTGTGATAAGCCTTTGCGACTGTAGTTATTAAGACAACACCAATAACCACAGCTGCATTCATATCCACCACCAAACAGCTGCATTCATATACAACACCAACCAGCTGCATTCATATCAACCATCACATGTGCCCTCAATTGATCTCTTCTTCCAGGTGTTCTTCTCATGAGCCCTCAATTTACGTCCCTTTCCGAGGACAACATCTAAATCCTTAACCATATCATAAACCTCGCGTCCCCTTAAATGCCTTGGAGCTGAACCATCTTCCTTCTCTCCGTCAAATTGTTTCTTCATCTTGCGGTATGGGTGAGCCCTCCGAAGGAACCGGCGGTGACGCATGTAGACGGTTTTGCGTGAGTGTCTCAGCCACACACTCTCGGTACCATCTAAACAGTGAGTACAAGCTTTGGCACCTTTTGTACTATGGCCCGATAGGTTACCAAGGGCAGGATAATCATTTATGGTGCAGAACAATAAGGAGCGCAGAGTGAAGTTCTCTCGTTTGTACGCATCCCATACCTGTACCCCTTCGTTCCACATTACTTTTAGATCTTCCACCAACGGTGCTAGGAACACATCGATATCATTCCCAGGTTGTTTTGGCCCTTGGATAAGTATCGACAGCAAAATATACTTTCGCTTCATACACAACCAAGGAGGAAGGTTATAGATGCAGAGAGTCACGGGCCATGTGCTATGTCGGCTGCTCATGCTACTGAAAGGATTCATTCCATCTGTACTCAGTCCAAACCTTATATTCCTTGGTTCTGCACCGAACTCTGCAAAACTCCTATCGATGTTTCTCCACTGCGCGGAATCAGCAAGGTGTCTTATCATTCCATCCTTCTTGCGCTCCTCCGAGTGCCAACGCAGCAGTTTTGCCTCCTTTGGATTTGCAAAAAACCTTTTCAAACGGGGAATTATAGGAAAATATCATGTCACCTTAGCAGGAGGTCCTTTCTTCGCCTCTGTTCCCTCGCCATCAACTGATTGATTGTTACGTTTGTATCGGGATGCGTTGCACACCGGACATACATGCATGTTTGCATACTCTTTACGGTAGAGGATACAATCGTTCGGGCATGCATGTATTCTTTCTACTTCCATTCCCAACGGACAAAGAACCTTCTTGGCTTTATACGTGGTTTTAGGCAACTCATTTCCATCCGGAAGCATGTCCGCTAAAAGACCTAGCAGCGTCGTGAAACTCTTGTCCGACCAACCGTTGCTTGCCTTCAATTTCAACAGTTCAAGCACGGCCAACAACCTCGTGTACTTGCATCCCGTGTACAAAGGTTTCTCTGAGTCCTCCATCAAGCCACGGAATTTAACATACTCTCTCTCATCATAGTTCTCTTCAACATCGCGAAGCATCTGATCCAGATTATCATCGTGCAACCTATCCGAATCCGACCCACAATCGACATCAGCCGGCGGCATGTCATTCAGTTCACAGGCGATGTCATCCGGGGGCATATCATTCACTTCACCGGCGATGTCATCCGGCGGCATATGATCATTCACTTCGCCATGACTGGTCCAACACGTATAATCCTTTTTGAAACCCCTCCGAATCAAGTGCGATTCAATTTGCCCTCGGTTCTTAAACATCTTCACATTCTCGCAGTCAGTGCATGGACAGCACATATATATCGCCCCCTTATTCAACATATCCTCCTCGGCAGCTCTTATAAAAGCAGAAACGCCATTAATGTACTCTTCACTCACACGGCTCGCGGCATACATCCAGCTTCGGTCCTACGTTACGTACATATATAACAACTTAGTATTAAAATCTAGATTAACTAATTATAACTACATATATACCGGCCACATTTATTATATTGAGACTTTATTTGCTAGATTCATATTACAAACACAACAGCTATTATATAACCAACAATTTTGCAAATTAACCATCTTCAATAACCACTCATGGATTACTTAGAACTAAATTGTAATGCAATTAAAGAAAAAAATAAATTGCATTACTAACCATATCTAGAACAACCAGCAAAGTATGAATCTTCAAAGCTCAATCTCTGCCTCTTCCCACCAAATTAACAAGGCCTGAAATCGCCTAGCTTCCTCCCGAGTGAAAAAGTGCGCAGCAGTGGCTAGATCTGGATCGAAATGAAGACAGATGCGGTCTGAGCAGCGCAATAAATGCCTACTGACATTATCACAGATGGTTTTTAATAAAAAACCGTCTGTGAATTATCACAGACGGTTTTTAATTATTAACCGTCTGTGATAACAAGGTTATCACAGACGGTTTTTATTTAAAAACCGTCTGTGATAATCTGGGATTATCACAGACGGTTTTTAATACAGACCGTCTGTGATACAAACGTATCACAGACGGTTCATAGTTAATAACCGTCTGTGATAATCCATTTTCCCGCCACAAATACCACAGACGTCCTCCAAATTACAACCGTCTGTAATAGTGCTCATTAGAGACGGTTTCACAAAACCGTCTGTGATGAGGCGTCTACTATTAGGCTTTCTGTAGTAGTGTCATTTCCCAGTAAAGTATTAGCGATACGTCTTTTTTTCTGTTCGTTATAGGTAATTTATAAAATTATCCTTGCAGAAGTCCGAGGAATGGATGAGAGATAGGGTCAGTACACTTAAGAAGGAAGTGTGCGGACTGTTTGAGGCCTGCAACAATGTGGTGGAGCAAATGAACCTAGTGGACACACTGCAACATTTGTGTATTGATCATCACTTCAAGGAACAGGTTGGGGTCACATTAAGCAGCATCCACAGCTCGGAATTGAAAAGCTCTAGCCTCCATGAGGTTGCTCTTCGATTTCGCCTTCTTAGGCACGAAGCTTTTTGGGTTTCGCCAGGTGTGTATTCAAATAGCAAAATCGTAATACATAGCACATTAGGTCTATATATCCATGGAGTCATTAACATTAAAAGTATATTGAATTATATATATGCAGATCACTGACATTGTAAATGGTATGCTCGCATGATCTATCTACCATGAACTTAAGATATGCATACGTCTTGCAGATGTATTCAACAAGTTCAAAGGCGAAGATGGAAGCTTCAGCGCTGACATAATAAATGACCCACGAGGCTTGTTAAGTTTATACAATGCAGCTCACCTTTTAACTCATGGTGAGGTGGCACTTGAAGAAGCAATCATATTTGCAAGGCACCATCTAGAATTATTGAGAAGTAGCCTCAAGTCCCCATTAGCTGAACAAGTCAACCGTGCCCTTAAGCTATCATTGCCACGGACCCTGAAGAGAGTAGAGGCATTCCATTATATGTCAGAGTACGAAAAAGAGCAAATGTACAATCCCTCCATACTCGAGCTTGCAAGGCTAGATTTTAACCTTCTGCAACAACTTCACTTGAAGGAGCTCAAGGCTATTTCTCAGTAAGTCATCAGTATAGAATGAGAAGTATTGTGAATGTCATGCCACCCTCATACTTCGAAACATAGTTCATTACGATAACTTATTACCACAGTTACCATTTACAGTAGTCTATTACCAAGAAAGCAAAAGCCGTTGCAATGTCCATATTACCAATATGATATATTTGTGGTGGTATACTGGTATATGTGTATTGCAACATTATGAAATGCTGCAACAGTGTACTGTTACCAGAGTGAAAATCGTCACAATATGATGTATTACCATGATTTACTATACGTTGCAATAACTATCACCATATAACTTATTGTCAAGATTTGCCAGGAATTTCGCAACAATTTATTTTGTTGCAATATATAAGCCCCCATTGCAACAATTGCAGAAATTTCAACGTTGCAAAAGTGCCTTTCCCTTGCAGCAAATTGATACCTCCAGGATAAACTCTAAACTAATATATGGTTTCTATGCTACTCATGACATCTAAAATCCATAGTAAAGATAAGCAATTGCACTCATTTCTCTATGGAAGTAAGCTTACACGATTTTATGCATGATTACACATACTAACAACAGGCAAGATAAATTGCAGGTGGTGGATGGATCTTTACCATGACGTGGGACTAAGCTATTCCCGGGACCGTGTGGTTGAGTGCTACTTTTGGTCCTATACAATATACTACGAACAAGACTACTCGCGAGCACGGGTGATGTTTGCCAAGATATACGCACTACTAAGCCTATTGGATGACACTTATGATGTCCATGCAACTTTGGAGGAGTGTCGTAAGCTCACCGAAGCTATACAAAGGTTTGAAATAGTTTGACTCGTTAAATTGAAGTTTTTAAAGGTTTAGTTAGTGAATTTGTATAATCAAAGTGGAATTGCAGATGGGACAATAGAGGAGTTTCTATTTTACCAGAGTACCTGAAGAAGTTCTATCTCAAGCTAATAAGCAGCTTTAGAGAGTTCGAGGATGAGTTGCAACCAAAGGAGAAGTACCGCGTAGCTTACATCATAAAAGCGGTATGCAGATTAACTCTGCTTCAGCCATGCATCTATCAGATGATCGATGAAAAAAACTTTGTTCTCTTCTTTCCCAGTACTGAAGCAGTAGCTAGTGCATATGCATGCATGTATATACCTTTTCATCAAAAGTACAAAAAACATTTTCTTTACTTGTCTACATGCAGGTTCAAATATTATCTGAAAGTTATCTCCAGGAAGCCGAATGGTCTCATCACAATTGCAAGCCAACCTTTAAAGATCAGGTGCAGGTGTCTGCCGTGTCAGCAGGGGGTCAAATATCAGCTGTTGCGCTACTGCTTGGCATGGGTGATGAAGCAACCATGGAGGTATTTGAGTGGGCAATGAGGTGCACCAGTGCTGTCATGGCCTTTGGCGAGATTGCACGATTCATGAATGACATTGCTTCATTTAAGGTATAACAATTACTAATTTATGTATGCATGCTTGATTAATAGTACACTAAAGTACGTACGTCTTGTGCCTGATTAATTTGAGCACCTGTTAATTGCAGCGTGGTAAGAACAAGAATGATGTGGCTAGTTCTGTGGAGTGCTATATGAATGAGTATAATGTTACAGGTGAGGTAGCCATAGCTGAGATAGGTTCTTTGGTTGAAGATGCATGGAAGACTACAAACCAAGCACGATTCGAACATCGTGCACTACTTCCAGCGGTTCAACGAGTTATCAACCTAATAGTGAGCTTGCCATTCATATATGATGATAAGAAAGATTTGTACACAAACGGCAAGGACAATAGAGAGACGATTGAGGGCCTGTTTGTTAATCCTATGCCCCTCTAGATATTTATATCGGTGTTGCATGAAGTCCAAACATTATTTTTGGTGTTTACAGACCAAAGTATTATTATATAGCCCACCCACACTGGGAAGATAGTGGGGAATCTGGAGATGAGATGTATAAGAATTATAGATAAGGAAAGATGTCTTACTGTAATGCACGCTGAAATAAAATAGAGATGTATGGATGACATATAGTAAACACACCCATCTGATCGAACTTCTTGATTTCGGTTTCTTGTGTTGTTTTCAGGATAACAATTGTACTTCTGAATATAAAAACTTGTATTATCCAATAATATTGTACCCACTGCTACACAAAAGGTAATCATAATCGGTTCAAAAACGTCATCACAAACAGTTTCATGAGCCGTCTGAGTTTATGGATCAATAAAAATACGAGGTCATCATAGACGGCTTTTGAACTGTCTGTGATGCAAACTTTCACAGACGATTTTTACTAAAAATCCCTTGTGATAGTTGACTAACACAGACAGTTTTTAATAGAAACCACTTGTGATAGTTGACTAACACAAACGGTTCGTAGTTGAAACGTCTGTGATAAACCATATATCACAGACGGTTTCTACTAAAAACTGTCAACATTCTTTTTTGCTTCTAAACCTATTTCTGCTTATTGGCCACTCTCAGGAAATATTAGCCATACCTTCTGAAACAAGCAGATCAACATGGTATATATATACATCCAATTCACA
This sequence comes from Dendrocalamus latiflorus, assembly GCA_017311315.1. Classification (NCBI taxonomy): domain Eukaryota; kingdom Viridiplantae; phylum Streptophyta; class Magnoliopsida; order Poales; family Poaceae; genus Dendrocalamus; species Dendrocalamus latiflorus. Next base: position 26,347,305 of record CM029611.1, read on the forward strand.
TTCATTTATTTCAGAAACAAGAACATCCATTTCACAAATCAATTAACGAAATGAAATAAATGGATATCCATGAACAAAGACACATATGAACAATTAAGCTTAATCTTATCTTAGTGAAATTCATTCTATATTGTGGAACTCTCCATCTTCTTTTATGACTTTAGACATAAAAAAAGTACGCACACTATCTTTGAATATGTTTGAGGTCGACCTATTCAAACAGAGTTGTAGCGATGGACAAAACCTGTCAATAGGAAGATCAACGTCGTGTATACATATATAAATTGATAAGTACGAAATAATTATTGCAAGATTGACATACCTTATGATTGTTTTTCGTGGAACCAACAAGTAGTTACATGTTGTGGCAAACATAGACTCCACAGGTGTTGTTGCCTGGCGGCTGTTGGTGGCACTGTAAAAATAGAATTTGTTAGTTCGAGAGGCATTACTACGAAGTGTTATATAGGATTAATGTGTACTAGTGGATACCGGGAATCTAGAACGTATCATAGGGCATCGATCCCTCCCTTTGATTTATGTATCTTTGCAACGTGGTGAATGACCTACGTGATTCCAAAACGTTAGCCTTAGTCATTTGGAAAGAAGAAAATACTACAATAGAGTTATATATGGAGGAAATGTGTTTACCTGTCAATTACTTGTTGGACAACTGAGTAGTCGGTTTTGTTCTGTTTTAGGGAATCAAGATATATTACTCTGTTCTATTTTGGTACAATTACAATTAGAATCCAGTGGAACCTATACAGGTATATCATGGTCACTAAACCTAAGTTCGTGTTGCTTATAAAGTACAATCAACAAGTATAGCCGCTAGTGTAGCACTTACCCCTAGTTGTAGGGCATAAGTATGAATTCCTTGTCGCGATGACCCTCCAATGCTTTCGTAATGTAATTCTCGATGAAGGATGTATCCTCCTTGATGATATCCATGGCGACTAAGCGTGAGTCGAGGAAACCAACTGGTGATTTCGTTAATCTGGCTTCACTCACCATGTGTGTGTGTGTGTGTGTGTGTGTGTGTGTATAGACAACACACAAAAGCGCAATAAGTTATATTGTTCGCAGGTTGCTTTAGCCCTTGGATAAATATCGCAGCAAAATATACTTCTACTTCATACGCAACCAAGGAGGAAGGCTGTAGATGCAGAGAGTCACGGGCCAAGTTCTATGTCAGTTGCTTATGTTACTAGAAGGATTCATTCCATCTGTACTCAATTCGATCCTTATATTCCTCGATTCTATACCGAAATCTGTAAACCTCCTATCGATGTTTATCCACTGGGTGAAATCAGAAAGGTGTTTTAGCATTCCATTCTTCTTATGCTCTTCCAAGTGCCAACGCAGCAATTTTGCCTCCTTTCGATTTGCTAAAAACCGCTTCAAACGATGAATTATAGTAATGTGTCATGCCACCTTAGGAGAAGGTCCTCTCTTCACCTATATTTCTCGTCGTCATCTAATTGATTCTTACGCTTGCATCGAGATGCGTTACACACTAGACATATTTGCATACTCTTTACGACAGAGGATACAGCCACTCGGACATGCACGTATTTTTTTTACTTCCATTACCAATGGACAAAGAATCTTCTTGGCTTTGTAGGTGGTTTTGGGCAACTCGTTCCCTTCTGGAAGCATAGCTGCTAAAAGACCTAATAGTGCTGTGAAACTCTTATAGAACCTACCGTTGCTTGCCTCCAATTTCAGCGGTTCAAGTTCAATTGACAACCTCGTGTACTTTGACTTGCAGCACGTGAACAAAGGATTCTCTTAGTCCTCCATCAAGCCTCGGAATTTAACATACTCCCTCTCATCACAGTTCCCTTCTGCATCGCGAAGCATCTGATCCAGATTGTCATCATTCATCCTATCCTAATTGGAACCATAATCGACAAAATCATTTAGCAGTATATCATTGATTTCATTAGCGATGTCATTTATACTACCTTCCTGTATAATCTACTCTTCACCATGACTGGTTCAACATGCATACCCCTTTTTGAAACCCCTTCAAACCTAGTGCGCTTCAATCTGCACTCAGCTCTTAATCATCTTTAAATTCTCGCAATCAATGCATGGAGTACATATATTCCACCCCCTTATTCAACATATCATCCTCGGCAGCTCTTGTAAAAGCAGAAACGCCATTAACGTACTCTTCACTCACACAGTTCTCAACGTGCATCCAACTTCGGTCCTACGTTACACATATAACAATTTAGTATAACATATTCAATTAATTAATTACTATACTATATATGTACATCTAAATTAAGTAGCTATACGTAGCAATAATAATTAATTAAATTGAATTAAGTAGAAATAGACTATGAATTGATTAAACCCTAGACCATGCTAGATGTAAAATAATCTTCTCTTTACATCAAGCTAGCAACATCAACCATCTTCTATTCTCCTTTCTCCAAAAGCTATAATTGTAAATCATAATGCAATTAGGAACAAATTACTAACCATATGTAGTTAAAAACTTAGTGGATCTACAGTTATTTTTGCCAAATAGTCTACTTTCACCAAATCGCCTCAAAGCCCTACCTTTAGCTCAAAACAGTAGCGTAGATCTGGACTTTAAGACAGAGGGTCGATGGGTCTGTGCGCAATTAATGTGGTGGAATTATCACAGATAGTTTTTTATAAAAATCGTCTATGATAACTTAATTATCACATACGGTTTTTAATATAAACCATCTGTGAAGTATCACGGATGGTTCAAATAAAAAACAATCTGTGATATTTTGTAATATCAATATCACAAATGGTTGTTGTTAGTAACTGTCTGTCATACCTCACAGACGGATTTAATCATGAGCCATCTATGATATTTCCTCTTCACAAACGGTTTTACGACTTGCAACAATACAGATGGTCTCTAAACTAAAACCGTCTGTGATTGTATTTAATACAGATGGTTTTGAGGAATCATCCGTGATGTGGCGTCTAACATACGGCTTTTTCTAGTAGTAACCCTTTCTGTCAAAAAAAAGCTGTTACCCTACTTAGGTCCTAGATTGTTTGCAGTCAAACGATACGTGACCACAAATATATGAAAATGTGACAGTAGACATACATGAAAAATATTTCGAGTACTTTTATTATAAAAAGCAACTTTATAAAATCATTCTTTTGTAAGCAAGTCACGCTTGAATCCAGGCTGCTGCTGCTTCTTCATTTATAAGATGCTCCACCACTGGAAAAATAACAGATTTGCATTGGAAAATTCTTTTGTTTCGCTCCTTCCATGTGTTCTAGGACATTGAGTCTTGGGATTTTAATGGCTGGAGATTACCTTTTTTATGAATGGTTCGAGGTTGCTGACAACATTCTAGCTTGCCGGTAATAATTCCGCTGAGGGTACAATTATATACGCTTCACACAGCATACATTTTGATGATGGAACCTTGGCCAGTGCCTAGTCCTATTCTTAATTTTGATTTGGAAGAACTTGTTTATTTGTATGACAAAAACGTAAGATCTTTTTTTGTCTATTTCACATGCATCCTCGAACACAAGAAACGTACTTCGAAGGAATCATTATTTTTACATACTTTTACATGTGTTCTCTGAAGGAGAAATATGAATAGTGTTCAACCATGAATTTTATTAAAATAGTATATTGATCCAAACCAATCTAAAAACACTAATCTACTATTGATTATTTACAAAGTTCTCGAATGGATCTAAGAAATAGTAAAGCATGCAATTAATCCAACAAAGCATGTTAAACATGCTAGCTTGAGATGATGTATCAGGGGTAATTGACGACATATTGTCGAGACCCGAATAAACCAAGCTCACAATTTAATAGCCTAAAGGGCTCGAGAAACTAGCAGCGCAAACACAACAAAAAATGAAGTGGCCATTCGACATGCCCACAAGCAATCGATCAAGAAGTGAAATCCTAATCCGAGAAGTTGTCGAAATATTCTCCTTCAAGTATCTCCGATTGATATGGTTCTTCTTCTTCAATTGAGAAAGTGTGAATATAGCCATGAGTACATAGAGTACTCAGCAAGTTGTTTGTAACAAGATGCAATATAATTATGCAAAACTTACCAAATAATAGTGGAATGGTTATTTTGCATAAAACAACAATTTAAAATAAATACAATAAATAGATTGAAAGTAAACTGTAAAACAAGTCATAAGTAGATAATCAAAAGGAATTGACATAAACCACCAGTGAACTAACTATTCGCTTTCCCAATTTAACCTATCCAAAATTTTATGAAATCTCTACCCTATGTGTGAAATCACTGAGCATCATCCATAACCAGGGATATGGCTATTCGAATAATTTTACACTATACATAGATTGCACAATTTTACCCACATAATATTATCATCTTGTAGTGGCACCAAAGCAACACGCTTCCTTGGGCACGCTAACCAAGAAGATCACAACAAGGCTTTTATAATGCTCAATCTTGAGCTGATCTTGTCCATTAAGGGTGTGTTTGGTTACTGGGATGGAGTGGGATGAGATGGGATGAGGATGGGATGAGATGGTTTCACAAAAAAAGTGGAACCACATGGTCCAGCATCTAAGAAGAATATTCTCTAAATTTGCACAGGCTCATCCCACTTTGGACCATTCCATCCCACCCCATCCCTCAAACCAAACACATGAATAGGCTTGGTCAAAGGAATCATCCCATTCCATCCCACCTCATCCCAGCAACCAAACACACCCTAATATTTTGCTACCGAGTAGACTAACCACCTAATCGAAAAAGCCCCTTCTTGTACAAACACAACATCTCAATAACAAAATCAAGGTTGAAATGTTACAAATTAATCAGCCAGCACTACTACAGAAAGCCTCATAGTAGACGCCTCATCACAGACGGTTTTGTGAAACCGTCTCTGATGAACACTATTACAGACGGTTGTAATTAGGAGGCCATCTGTGGTATTTGTGGCGGGAAAATGGATTATCACAGGCGGTTATTACTGAAGTATCACAGACGGTCTGTATTAAAAACCGTCTGTGATAATCCCAGATTATCACAGACGGTTTTTAATAAAAAACCGTCTGTGATAAGCTAGTTATCACAGACGGTTTTTAATCAAAAACCGTCTGTGATAATTCACAGACGGTTTTTAGTTAAAAACCGTCTGTGATAATGGCTAAGTCATTTATTGCGCTGCTCAGACCGCATCTGTCTTCATTTCGATCCAGATCTAGCCACTGCTGCGCACTTTTTCACTCGGGAGGAAGCTAGGCGATTTCAGGCCAGTTAATTTGGTGGGAAGAGGCAGAGATTGAGCTTTGAATATTCAGTCTTTCCTGGTTGCTCTAGATATGGTTAGTAATGTAATTTATTTTTTCTTTAATTGCATTACAATTTAGGTCTAAGTAATCCATTAGTGGTTATTGAATATGGTTAATTTGCAAAATTGTTGGTTATATAATAGCTGTTGTGTTTGTAATATGAATTGAGCTAGCAAATTAAGTCTCAATATAATAAATGTGGCCCGTATATATGTAGTTATAATTAGTTAATCTAGATTTTAATACTAAGTTGTTATATATGTACGTAACGTAGGACCGAAGCTGGATGTATGCCGCGAGCCGTGTGAGTGAAGAGTACATTAATGGCGTTTCTGCTTTTATAAGAGCCGCCGAGGAGGATATGTTGAATAAGGGGGTGGAATATATGTGCTGTCCATGCACTGACTGCGAGAATTTGAAGATGTTTAAGAACCGAGGGTAAATTGTAGCGCACTTGATTCGGAGGGGTTTCAAAAAGGATTATACGTGTTGGACCAATCATGGCGAAGTGAATGATCATATGCCGCCGGATGACATCGTCGGTGAAGTGAATGATATGCCCCCGGATGACATCGCCGGCGAAGTGAATGATATGCCCCCGGATGACATCGCCAGTGAAGTGAATGACATGCCGCCGGTTGATGTCGATTGTGGCTCGGATTCGGATAGGTTGCACGATGATAATCTGGATCAGATGCTTCGCGATGTAGAAGAGAACTATGATGAGAGAGAGTATGTTAAATTCCGTGGCTTGATGGAGGACTCAGAGAAACCTTTGTACACGAGCTGCAAGTACACGAGGTTGTCGGCCGTGCTTGAACTGTTGAAATTGAAGGCAAGCAACGGTTGGTCCGACAAGAGTTTCACGGCGCTGCTAGGTCTTTTAGCGGACATGCTTCCGGAGGGAAATGAGTTGCCTAAAACCACGTATAAAGCCAAGAAGGTTCTTTGTCCGTTGGGAATGGAAGTAGAAAGAATACATGCATGCCCGAACGACTGTATCCTCTACCGTAAAGAGTATGCAAACATGCATGTATGTCCGGTGTGCAACGCATCCCGATACAAACGTAACAATCAATCCGATGATGGCGAGGGAACAGAGGCGAAGAAAGGACCTCCTGCTAAGGTGGCATGGTATTTTCCTATAATTCCCCGTTTGAAAAGGTGTTTTGCAAATCCAAAGGAGGCAAAACTGTTGCGTTGGCACTCGGAGGAGCGCAAGAAGGATGGAATGATAAGACACCTTGCAGATTCCGCGCAGTGGAGAAACATCGATAGGAGTTTTGCAGAGTTCGGTGCAGAACCAAGGAATATAAGGTTTGGACTGAGTACAGATGGAATGAATCCTTTCAGTAGCATGAGCAACCGACACAGCACATGGCCCGTGACTCTCTGCATCTATAACTTTCCTCCTTGGTTGTGTATGAAGCGAAAGTACATTTTGCTGTCGATACTTATCCAAGGGCCAAAACAACCTGGGAATGATATCGATGTGTTCCTAGCACCGTTGGTGGAAGATCTAAAAGTACTGTGGAACGAAGGGGTACAGGTATGGGATGCATACAAACGAGAGAACTTCACTCTGCGCTCCTTATTGTTCTGCACCATAAATGATTATCCTGCCCTTGGTAACCTATCAGGCCATAGTACAAAAGGTGCCAAAGCTTGTACTCACTGTTTAGATGGTACCGAGAGTGTGTGGCTGAGACACTCACGCAAAACCGTCTACATGCGTCACCGCCGGTTCCTTCGGAGGGCTCACCCATACCGCAAGATGAAGCAACAATTTGATGGAGAGAAGGAAGACGGTTCAGCTCCAAGGCATTTAAGGGGACACGAGGTTTATGATATGGTTAAGGATTTAAATGTTGTCCTCGGAAAGGGACGTAAATTGAGGGCTCATGAGAAGAACACCTGGAAGAAGAGATCAATATTTTGGGACTTACCTTATTGGGAGTACCTAGATGTTCGGCATTGCATCGACGTCATGCACGTAGAAAAGAATGTGTGCGACAGCTTGATTGGTCTCTTACTGAACATCCGTGATAAAACAAAGGACGGCGTCAACGCACGGCTTGACTTGGCTGACATGGACATCAGGCCTGAGTTAGCACCGACATGCACTGATAATGGATGAACGTACCTTCCCCCTGCGTGTTACACTCTGTCCAAGGCTGAGAAAACAGAACTGTGCCAGTGCTTGCATGGTGTCAAAGTTCCGTCTGGTTACTCCGGCAACGTGAAGAAACTTGTTTCGATGCAAGATTTGAAGTTAAATGGCATGAAGTCTCATGATTGTGATGTGCTGATGACACAGATACTCCCTATTGCAATTAGAAATATTTTGCCGATCAAAGTCCGAGAGACAATCATGAGGCTATGTTATTTCTTTAACACAATTGCTCAGAAGGTCATCGATCCCGAAGGACTAGATGCTCTGCACGACGAGGTGGTGATGACTCTATGTCACCTTGAAATGTATTTCCCTCCTTCGTTTTTCGATATCATGGTCCATCTCATTGTTCACGTTGTGTGGGAGATAAAAATGTGCGGGCCCGTATTCCTACGTAGCATGTACCCATTTGAGAGGTTCATGGGAATTCTCAAGTCCTACGTACGGAATCGTTCTCGGCCGGAGGGCAGCATCGTCGAAGGTTATGCAAGCGAAGAGGTCATTGAGTTTTGTGTCGATTATATGGCTCAGATTCAACCGATAGGTGTCCCTCAATCTCGTCATGAGGGGAGGCTGAAGGGTCTCGGAACTATCGGAAGGAAAGCAATCACTCCAGATATGGACACGTATACTCAGGCTCATTTCACGGTGTTGCAACACATGACTGAAGTGGCACCTTATGTGGAGCAGCACAAGGATGTGCTTCGGCAACAGAATCCAGAGCGGCCGGATGTTTGGATCATGAGGCAACACAACCGTTGGTTCAACCAATGGTTGAAGGAGCAAATCGCTAGGAGCTCGCCGAGTGAGACGCTGACATGGTTGGCAAAAGGGTCGACATTTACAGTTGTGACATGGCAAGGATATGACATAAATGGGTACACATTCTATACGCAGTCTCAGGATGTCAAGAGCACTAACCAGAACAGCGGTGTCCGCATAGATGCATTCAGTACCGATGGGTCGAGAAACTCGTACTATGGCTTCATAGAAGAGATTTGGGAGCTCGACTATGTGGTTTTCAAGATCCCCTTATTTCGCTGCCGTTGGGTGCATCTCCCACAGGTGAAGGTTGACAAGTACGGTGTCACGACCGTGGACCTCCAACGTGTCGGGTACAAAGACGAACCATTCGTACTCGCCAATCAAGTTGTTCAAGTTTTCTATGTAACCGACCCGGCAAATAAGAAACGCCATGTAGTTCTTCATGGAAAAAGGAGAATTGTTGGAGTGGAGAATGTAGTGGACGAGGAGGAATACAATCAATTTGACGAGTTACCTCCTTTTGGAAATGGCATAAGGGTCGACGATGAACAACGTGACGAAACTAGTTACGTACGCATTGATCATGATGAAGGGCTAATTTCTAAAGGAAATAAGCAAGTACAATAAGAATGTATATGTGAAAATGTGTGATGTAGTCAATTTTGAGATGTATATGTGAAAATGTGTGATGTAGTCAATTTTGAGATGTATATGTGAAAATGTGTGATGTAGTCAATTTTGAGATGTATATGTGAAAATGCGTGATGTAGTCAATTTTGAGATGTATATGTGAAAATGTGTGATGTAGTCAATTTTGAGATGTATATGTGAAAATGTGTGATGTAGTCAATTTTCAGATGTGTATGTGAAAATGTGTGACAAAAATGAATGCAGACTGAGAAAATGTGTAAATGAATGCAGCTGGTAGGTAGTTGATCATGAATGCAGATGGTTGGCTGTTGATCATGAATGACTGCAGTCGGGCATAGGCTTATCACAGATGGTTCTAAACTTAGAACCATCTGTGATATTCATATCACAGACGGTTCTAAGTTTAGAACCGTCTGTAATAATCCGCTATATATACCCGTGTCTAGGGTTTTCCGTGTATTCTGCAGTTATTCTATATCTAAATCCCGATCTGCCTCCCCCGAGCCCTCGCCGCCGCCTCCCTCGAGCCCTCGCCGGCCGCCTCTCTCGAGCCCTCCCCGGCCGCCTCACTCGAGCCCGTCGTCGCCGCCGCCTCCCCGAGCCCGTCGTCGGCTCCTCCTCCTCCTCCGTCGTCGCCGGCCGCCTCCCCGAGCCCGTCGTCGCCGCCGCCTCCCTCGAGCCCGGGGCCTCCTCCTCCTCCGTCGCCGCCGCCTCCTCCTGCGTCGCCGCCTCCTCCTCCTGTGTCGCCGCCTCCTCCTCCTCCTCCGTCGTCGCCGCCTCCTCCTCCGTCACCAAAACCCTAAGGTCATCAAATCCCTCCCCGAGCTTCATGCTTACTGTTAGGGTTTAGGGTTGATGCTTGATACTTCATACTGAGTGTTAGGGTTTAGGGCTTACTGTTATATGCTTACTGTTATGTATATGGTTAGTTGCTTACTGTTATGTATATGGTTAGTTGCTTACTGTTATATGCTTACTGTTATGGTATATGCTTACTGTTATGGTTAGTTGCTTAGTTGCATTCATGTATATTCAAGTTTGTTAATCTTCCATATACTGAGATTGCCTGTGGGATTTACAGTTGCTCGATGATGATAAATTCATATACTGAGATTGGTTCATTCGGTCTTTGAGCTCTAATAGCTGTTATATACAATCTTCCATATACTGAGATTGCCTGTGGGATTTACAGTTATGGCATGTTATTAAATTGATCTGTTAGGATTTCATCTTGACAAGTTAAAAGTTAACTGCTGTCTGAATATATGCAGGCTGAATATATCTTGATCTTGAGATTGTAGAGTTTGTATCTAGAGCTCAAAAGACTGAATTCATTATTTGGCATAACCAATCAAGGAAGAGTATATGATTTAGTAGCGGGACGGCCAAGATTAATCTTGTGCAACCCTACAATTTGAGAGCACATATTCGTGTTGAGACTGTTATTGATTCTATTATTTGGTTTATAGTATTAGCAACTAAAGTAGGTGCTAAGATAGGCACATCACCCCTCTCTATGTCCATATCACCCCCTCCCTTCTCCCCCTCCCCCCTACTCCTCTCTTCCAATTCAATATGATTACATTCTCATCTTATCTTAATAGACCCACAAAATGAGCAACATGTCACCCGCGCATTCTTCAACATCATCGCCGGAGGCGTCCGCTCCAACATCAAGACGCCAAGGAAGAGGGCTATCAAAGAAGCCTCAGAACCGACAGACCATCACAGCGGTAAACGCAGCCGGGGTCCCTATCCTTCCTAAGCAAGCGGTAAACGCATTCCGAACCATGGTCGGAATAGTTGCGCAAGAACGAATTGAGATCACATACAATTCGTGGAAGAACGTGCCTGACACTCGGAAACGTGAGCTGTGGACCGAAATTTTGGCATCGTTCGAGTTCCCAGAAGAACACTTACACGCTGTGGAACGACAAACCTACCAAGCGGCGTGCAAAGCATGGAAGAACTTCAAGAGCACGCTTGTCGGGAAATACGTGGAGACGGACGAAATGCCTTTTACTAAATACCCATTCCTGGAACCACAATGGGAAGAGTTCAAGGCGATGAAAACGACCGAAGATTTCAAAAGTACAAGTGTGGCGCACAAGGCCCTCCAGGCAAAAAACACGCACCCCCACAGACTTGGCACAGCTGGGTATGCGGGTAAAATCCCGCAATGGAGGTTGGAGGATGAGCTGGCAGCTGCAGAGGACATCGCCCCGCCGTTTTCCAATATCCTGGATGACCGCGCTCGAAATTGGCTTAGAGCAAGGTCATCTACAACGACATCGGGGGACGTCTCCTTTCGAAACCCTGCAGACCAGCAAGTGTCCCAGCGCCTGGTAAGATATCGATCGAACTACGTAGCTTGTAATTACTCCACAACTTCGTACGAATTGAAATGACATGTCGTGCTCTTGCAGGAAGAGCTGAGTTTTCAATCTACCGAGGGATCATTCCAGGGAACAAGGGAGAATGATATGCTCTCCATGGCCCTAGGAAACAAGGAGCACCCGGGCCGTACGAGAGGCCTTGGGCTTTACGTTCCATGGAAACATGGTTTCCAAGATGACTCCGACATGTATCGGCGCAGGAAGAGAAACAAAGCCGAGCGTGACGCACAGCTACGAGAAGAGATCAAGGCATCTCTTAAAGAGGAGCTACTGGGTTCGATGGCTGATATAATCAGAGATGAGGTGCGGAAACAGACAGAAAGTCAGCAGGCCGCCACCACCGCTGCTGCGCTAGCTAGCCCGCACAACCGTCCGAGTAGCTGCGCGTCCAATCCAACGCAAATCCAGTCCAAATTTCCTGTGGACGACATCCAGGTAATAATTATTACCTCTCGAATGCTTGCTCCATTGGTAGGCCTATTCGAGTAGCTAATTTTGTATCGTTATGTAGGAGCCTACGAATTGCAAGCTCCAAGTGAGATATGGCTCCGTTCCTTTGTACGCTGCTTGGGGCCAGGCATATTCGTCTGGTATCGGGGCCATGGTGCACGGTCAAGCTTTAGCGCCAGGCTTCGCAAAAGTTAATGTGGATGGTGTGCATGTCAATTTTGAGGTGGTCCCGCTACCGAAGCCCCCCAACGACGAGATCATGACTCTAGGACAGGCCATCGGAACATTCATCCAGTGGCCCAAAATCGACATCTCCCTGGAGTCTTCTTCACCGGTGGCAGGACCAGAGCAACATGCACTGGTTCCATCTCCATTACAACACCAGTCGGTTCCACCACCGGATACTGCACCGGTGCTATCTCCACTGGTCATACTCTCGCAAGAGCAACTTGCACTGGTACCATCTCCATTACAAGACCAGTCGGTTCCACCACCGGATACTGCACCGGTGCTATCTCCACGGGTCCTATTCTCGCCAGAGCAACTTGCACCGCTGCTGCCGACTGCCGTTAAGTCGGCCTATAGCCGAGCCAGCAAGGCCAGCAAGGGCAAAGCAAAGAAGACCAATGATGATATTCCGTACCTACCTTTGGCCCGCAAATTCATGCTTGGTCAGCCGTTGCTCGAGGAAAAATACCTCCAAAAGCTACCATATAGTTGCACGCAATTGCACATGTGGTATATGCAGCAGTCCAATAAGCTAGAGGGAGAACGGACTTCAAGTATCACTGTCAAATTCACCGAAGAAGATTTACACCACAATTTTCAAGAGTGTATGTTCGTGGTCGCCTTTGAGGATTTATTCGATCTGTTCACGTTCAACGCTCTTGACGTCTCAATCATTCGATGCTGGACGCTGTAAGTGTGTACAATCACAGTCTCCGTTAATGTCATACCGATAAATGCCATATCTAATTTTTTGCTTTCGTGTGTGTATATATATAGACACATGCTGATTAAAGCTAGATCATCCAACTTATCAGTTGGTTTCTTGGACCCACAATTGGTCGCCAAGGAAACCATCGACCAGAATACACCCCTCGTCCAGAGGTACATTGCAGCAGGACTGCTGGGTTGCGTCAACAAGGATTATGTACTTATGCCCTTCCTTCAGAACTTTCATTGGATTTTAATAGTAATTGTACCAAAATGGAACAAGGTATATTACCTTGATTCCCTAAGTAAGAATAAAATGGACTTCACAGTTCTCAGCCAAGTAATCGATAGGTAAGCACATATTCCCCATACATATCTACATTGTACTTTCTTTCCTTCCGAATGATTAAGGTTAACTTTTTCGAATTACGTAGGGCGTTCGCCACCTACATTGAAAAGGGAGGTGACTCGAAGTGCGAGGCCAAAGGCCTGCTGACACATGTTCGAGATTTTAAGGTATTCGCTATTTCACATTAATTAATCCTATGCAACAGTTGGTACTAATGCCTCTTGAACTAACACATTCCATTTTTTGCAGTGTCACCAGCAGGAGCCGGGCAACACATGTGGATACTACGTTTGCCAACATATAGAACTACTCCTCGATTCCTCGAGGCTCACCAATCGCAAGGTTTGTCACTCTTCCCATAATTACTTCATACTTAACACGTTACATATATATGCACATTGATATTCCTATCGACACGCTGCGTCCATCCCGTCAACTGCATTGAAACAGCCTGTTCTTGGAGGGATTCGAGGAGAGTTGGCGTACTTTTTGCTGACTCAAGTCATAACGCCAGGAGGACGGTTCCACTGCGCACCATGATTTCTTATTGGTCTTATCACTAAGTGCAAATGAAGTGCACATCTTTTGTAACTGTGCATTTGTTAATGGATATTTCATTTCAATTCAATTAATCGATTTGCGAAATGGATGCATGCTTTATGTTTGTGAAATGAAGTGCGATGTCAATGGGATGTTTTATGTCTGTGAAATGTATCTGAAGGAAATGAGATGTGTGAATTGTATGTTTTTTGCCTGTGATTATCTGCTTGTTTCAGAGGGCATGGCTAGCATTTCCTGAGGCTAGCTATAAACAGAAATAGATTCTGCTGGGGGGGAGGAGTATCACAGACGGTTTTTTAAAAAAACCGTCTGTGATATCGGATAATCACAGACGGTTTTTAATGAAAAACCGTCTGTGATATCGCATAATCACAGACAGTAGGGCATGGCTAGCATTTCCTGAGGCTAGCTATAAACAGAAATAGATTCTGCTGGGGGGGAGGAGTATCACAGACGGTTTTTTAAAAAAACCGTCTGTGATATCGGATAATCACAGACGGTTTTTAATGAAAAACCGTCTGTGATATCGCATAATCACAGACAGTTTTTAATAAAAAACCATCTGTGATATCGCATAATCACAGACGGTTCGAAAACCGTCTGTGATAACTTGGATTATCACTGACCCATAATTTCAGACGGTTCAGAAAACCGTCTGTGATGACGTTTCTGAACCGTCTGTAATGTGGATTTCTGTAGTAGTGCAGGTCCATCCCATATTGGACATGTGCTTGTATGATATGGTTTAGATTAATGACGTACAAAGTTAAGTCCATAGACATTACTCCGGTGAGACATCTACATCCCAAAAAGTACTAACCGCACTTCCCCCTTTACTGCACGATCACTCACTCAAGTGGAAACTATTTTGTATATCCAACACCAATGATACTACCCATGCTGTGGCACACAAATTTTATAATTATGGCTAACCACCATGATTCAGTATCTCATTAAGTCAAAATTAATTAATTAATTAATCAACATGTGATGATGAACCGAGCGTACTACAAGCATGGCTAAGCATACTTAACGTATAACCCCTGTGAAAACTAGTATATATCACTAGATAATTACCCATCCTATAGTGACAATGGAACATGGCATTTGAATTATCAATTAAGGGATTAAGCAAATTTGGTCATAACTACCAGATACTAGGGTTTGTAATAAAATAGCACTGCCAGATAATTTAAAACAAAATAATAAATAAATAGATTTGAAAATAGGTTCAACATGATCAAAGAACACGATTTGCCATGGCCTTGCTCAGATAACAACTCTTGATCTTCTGGTCCTGCTTCTGCTCCTTTGAAAATGTTATCTAACAGGAGAGAGCTAAAAGATAGAGCTCAATTTTAGATGAATTTAGAAAAATGACTTAGGTCAATCGGAGTTAGGACAGAGAAAAACGGGTTCTCGAAAAATTAATTGGCTGAGAAAATACAAGAAATTGGAAAAAAGTTACTATTTTGTGGACCTAGTCTACAGAATAGTACGGTCTACTGTGAACCCTGTGCGTGGAATAGTGAATAGGCTGACGCACTTGCTGACATGGTGGCTGACTAATCATTAGGGCTGACATGGCAGTGACACATGGCGCTGCGTGTAAGGATGACATGGCATGCTGAGGTGGCTTTGTGTGCTGACGTGGCGGACATGTGGCTCCATCATTGCAGAAAAGGTCATTACAAATAGTTCAACAAAGTCATCACAGATAGTTTTGTGAGCCGTCTGAGTTTATGGGTCAATTACGACATGGGGTCATCATAGACGGTTTCAACAACAAACTGTCTGTGATAGTTGACTATCGTAGATGGTTTTTAGTAGATACCGTCTGTGATATCTGATGTATTACAGATGGTTTCAACTACAAACCATTTATGATATTAAACTATCACATATGGTTTGTTGTTGAAACCGTCTGTGATATATTATATATGACATTTAGTTTGTTATTGAAACTGTTTGTGATATATCATATATCATATTCAGTTTGTTGTTGAAACCGTCTGTGATATATCATATATCACAGACGGTTTCTACTAAAAACCATCTATGATAGTCAACTATCATAGATAGCTATGAGTTAAAAATTGTCTATGATATTCTTTTCTATTCCTAAATCTATTTCTGTTTGTTGGCTAACCTCTAGAAATGCTAGCCATGCCCTCTAAAACAAGCATATCAACACAGCATATATCCAATTCATATTCATTCATTTCAGAAACAAGAACATCCATTTCACAAATAAATTAACTGAAATGAAATAAATTATCCATCCATGAATAAATACACACATGTACAATTAATTAGCTCAATCTTATCCCAATCAAATTCATTCTATATTGTGGAATTTCCCATCTTCTTTTACGACTTTATACATTAAGAAGTACGCACAGTGACCTCGAATTTGTTGAGGTTAGCCTATTCCAATGGAGTTGTAGCGATGGACGCAACCTATCGATAGGAATATCAATGTTGTGTACACATATATAAATTGATAAGTATGAAATAATTATTGCAAGATTGACAAACTTGAGGATCATTGGTCTTGGCGGAATCGAGTAGTAGTTGCATGTTGTGGCAAATGTAGAATCCACAGGTGTTGCCCAGCAGCTGCTGATAACACTGCAAAAATATAATTTGTTAGTTTGAGAGGCATTACTACGAAGTGTTATATAGGATTAGTATGCACTAGTGAATACCAGAAAATCCAGATCGTGTTGTAGGGCGTTGATCCCTCCCTTGGATTTTCATACCTCTACAACGTACATGGCGAACGACCTACGTGATTCCAAAAAGAGCCTTAGTCATTGGGAAGAAAGTTATCTATGGAGAAAATATGTTTACCTATCAATGATTAAATGTTGGACAACTGTGTAGCTGGTTTTGTTCTTCTTTATGGAATCAAGGTATATTACCCTGTTATATCATGGTGTAATTAAAATTAGAATCTATTAGAACCTATACAGGTATGTCGTCATGGTCATTAAATCTAAGTTTGTGTTGCTTATAAAGTACAAATGAACAAGTATAGCCACTAATGTTGCACTTACCCCTGGTTGTGGGGCATAAGTATGAATTCCATGTTGCGGTGAGACACCAATGTCATCGTCATGTAACGCTTGATGAAGGATGCATCCTCCTTGATGATATCCATGGAGACCAAGCGTGGGTCAAGGAAACCAACCGGTGATTTCATTAATCTGGCTTTAGTCACCATGTATTTATATATATACAAAAGTAATGAGTTATATATGACATTTATCGGTATTACATGAACGTAGACCGTGATTGTACACACTTATAGTTTCCAGGATTGAACGAGTGAGGCATCGAGGGCATTGAGTATAAAGAGAAAGAATAAGTCCTCGAAGGTCACC
Organism: Dendrocalamus latiflorus; assembly: GCA_017311315.1. Taxonomy (NCBI): domain Eukaryota; kingdom Viridiplantae; phylum Streptophyta; class Magnoliopsida; order Poales; family Poaceae; genus Dendrocalamus; species Dendrocalamus latiflorus. The sequence goes on from CM029611.1 coordinate 26,364,286, forward strand.
GTGAAGATACAGTCATGAATATCATGCTGAGGATAATGTGGCCTGAACTTGACGGTGCACCTGAGCACCATTGTCCCTCCGGCTTGTTGGCCTGTTCCATGTACCATGCATGCAATCTCTAGCAAGCCAGTCCTAGGGGTTCTATCGGGATGACTTTCTGGCATTTAACATACTCTTTCTTATCACAGTTCCCTTCTGCATCACGAAGCATTTGATCTTGATTGTCATCATGTAGCCTAACCAAATCGGAGCCACAATTGACATTATTCGGTAGCATATCATTGACTTTATCGGTGATGTCATTATTACTACCTTCCTACATAATATGCTCTTCACCATGACTGGTCCAACGTGCATACCCCTTTTTGAAACCCCTTCGAATCAACTGCGCTTTAATCTACGCTCGATTCTTAAACATCTTCAGATTCTCACAATCAATGCATGGACAATACATATATTCCACCCTCTGATTCAACATATCCTCCTCGGCCGCTCTTGTAAAAGCAAACATGCCATTAATGTACTCTTTACTCACACGGATCCTAGCGTACATCTAGCTTTAGTCATACGTTGCGCATATAATAATTTAGTATTAATATTGAGTTAATTAATTAGTATACTAGACATATACGATCTAAAGTAGCTATATGTGCAAGAATAATTAATTAATTGAATTTAGTAGAAATAGACTATGAATTGACTAAACCCTAAACCGTAAACCATGCTAGATGTAAATAATCTTCTCTCTACATCAAGTTAGCTAGATATAAGCCATCTTCCATTCACCTTTCACCAAAAGCTAGCTAGATCTAAATTATAATGAAATTAGGAACAAATTACTTGCCATAGATTGTCAAAAACTTAATGGATCTATAGTCACTTTTGCCAAATAGTCTGCTTTCACCAAATGGCATTAAAGCCCTGCCTCTAGCTCAAAATAGTAGCTAAGATCTGGAATTTAAGATAGAGAGTCATCAGGTCTACACGCAATTAATATGGTGTAATTATCGCAGATGGTTTTTAACATAAACCATCTATGATGACTTAATTATCATAAACGGTTTGTAATACAAACCATCTATGAAGTATCACAGATGGTTCAAATAAAAATAGTTTGTGATATTTGGTAATATCATAGACGATTCTTCTTAACAATACTCTGTGATACTTCACAAACGGTTTTTACCATGAACCGTCTATGATATTACCTCTTCACAAATAATTTGTAGCGCTTGTAGCAACATAGACGGTCTCTAAACTAAAACCATCTGTGATTATATTTAATACTAATGGTTTTGGGTAACCGTCTATGACGTGGTGTCTAGTATTAGGGTTTTTGTAGTAGTGCTCCTAGGGCTGACATGTCGTCTGACGTGGCTACTGGCGTGGATGCTTGTGTGGCCCAACTCATGGGTCTATAGCATAGTGGTACTGACATTTGTGTCCCACACAACAGTGACTCAGTGCACGAAGACTAGGTTCATAGAGAAGATGTAGGGGTGGCTAGTGCGGATTGGCGTCAGTGCTGACGTCAGCTCGGTGCATGGACTTAAGTGACTATTCAACGTCCGAAGGGACGTACGCGATGACTGAGGGGTAGGCGGCGAGCAGCGAATGGGGCAAAGCGGCGGATGGCTCGATGGGGAGACGATGGAGACTCACTGTTAGGAAGGATGGACTAGTGTGGAAGATGAAGACGGTGGCGAGCTCCAACAAAAGCAATGAGTACGGTGGCGCTCAGGTGAAGTCAGAACAATGACAATGCTTCGACATCGACGACTCAATGGTGAGGGGACGAGTGGCTGGGACAGGGGAAAAGACAAGGGGTGACATGACTACTTAAGGCACAGATGCCGACAATACTGGAGAAAAGGTCATCATATATAGTTCAAAAACGTCATCACAGATGGTTTCATGAGCCGTCTAAGTTTCTGGGTCAGTAATGACATGAGGTCATCACCGACGGTTTTCGAGCTATCTGTGATACATATTAGCACATATGGTTATTAACCTCATAATAGTCTATGATAGTTGACTACCATAGACGGTTTATAGTAGAAACTATCTGTGATATCTGATAAATCACGGACGGTTTCAACTACAAACTGTTTATGATAGTTAACTATCACACACAATTATGAGTTAATAATCATCTGTGATATTCTTTTGTATTCCTAAATCTATTTTTATTTGTTGGCTAGCATCATGAAGTGCTTGCCATGCTCTCTAAAATAAGCAGAAACACAACAAGTACATGTATACACCCAATTCACATTTATTTCAGAAACAAGAATAGCCATTTCACAAATAAATTTACTGAAATGAAATAAATTAACCATGCATGAACAAATACACATGTACCATTAAGTTTAATCTTATTCCAAATAAGTTTACTCTACATTGTGGAACTCGCCATCTTCTCTTATGACCTGACACATCAAGAAGTACGCACACTGTCCTCAAATTTTTCAGAGCTCAACCTATTCCAATGCGGTTGTAGTGATAGTCACATCCCGTTGGTAGGAAGATCAATGTCGTGCATACATATAAATTGATAAGTATGAAATAATTATTGCATGATTGACAAACCTGAGAATGATTGGTCTTTGTGGAACCGAGGAGTAGTTCCATGTTGTGGCAAGCATAGTATCCATAGGTGTCACCCGACGGCTGCTGGTGGCACTGGAAAAAAATAGAATTTGTTAATTCGAGAGGCATTACTATGAAGTGTTATATGGGATTAATGTGTACTAGAAAATATCGGGAAATCTAGATCGTATCGCAGGGCGTTGATCCCTCCCTTGGATTTCTGTACAGTAGCAACATATGAAGCGAATGACCTACGTGATTCAAAAAAGTTAGTCTTGGTTATTGTGAAGGAAGGAAAAACTACAATAGAGTTATCTATGGAGGAAATGTGATTACCTATTAATTAATTGTTGGATAACTGTGAAGTCAGTTTTAGTCTTCTTTATGGAATCAAGGTATATTATCTTGCTCCATTTTGGTATAATTACAATTAGAATCCCGTGGAACCTACAGAGGTATGTCGTTATGGTCTTTAAACCCATGTTCATTGCACGGTTTGCACGTCGCTAGCAATGCATGTCATCATTCGGAGGCTTGCTGTTCTTTCAAGATCTTAAACAATTGAAAATTTTCCATCACCAGCTCTTTTCTCTTATCTTTGCTCAAGTCCTTCCTTGAACCGTACGTGATCTCAATCCATTCCCATGCAACTATTCCAACTATTCTTTGGAATGCGGACAATGCTCGATGAGGATTGAGAAGGGTCCCAGACACATTGACATCCATGATGGTAAATTGACCGTCGGGCCTTTTCGATAGTCCTCTTCCATGGAGTTGGATTTCCCAGAGGATGATGCATCACATGTATGAGGCGACGATGACGAAGAATGAGTGGACATCATCTTCACAAGATAATAGAAGTGATGAAGAAATAGAGAGTATTAGTGAACTGGCTGCCAGTAACAAATGACAATAAGAATTAATTCGAGCCTTGCCCCTACTGCCTTCTCGGTGGCTTGGATTGTTGGAAATTAGACGGTTTTAGCAATAATTTAGGTTAATTCCAAATCTAAGTATTAACAGTAAAACATATATCCAGCAGTATGTAAATGACATAAAGATAAACCTATTATCTCTCAAAATAGATAAAAACATTTAGATCATTAACACATGATAATATGCATTTATGAATTGCATATTGTACAGATTAAAGTTGTGAATTTGCTCTTAGTTGAGGAGTTGCACAAGATTAAATCATAGCCTTCTTCCACTCTTTTCAATATATCAATAATCAAAGTGACTATCAATAATCAATGTGTTCTGCGATGAGGATGCAGAATATATTCTGAAACTATCGGAAAGAGAAGGGATGAATGATGTTATTGCTTAGTAGTTGGCACTTTGCTCCAAAAGGTATTGTTGTGGTTACAGACCAAACAGAAAGAGAGAGAGGTATGGTAGTGGAGAGTTAGGTGAGCAATGCTTAGGGTTTCCCCCATGGCCTGGATGGTATATATATAGTTACATGGGGAGTGTTTTACAATTATACCCTTACACTCAAGTATCCCTCTCAGGGGCATTTATGTCATTATACATGCCCATTTTGGGCCTTACAACATTATAACAGGCCGGCTGGGCTTAGGTGGGGGCCACCCCTACAACAGGAGCCTCTCGTGGTGAAGGGCTTCACAGGCCGAAGCCATGTTGCCGAGCCATTTGGCCCCCTCCATCCCTACGGCCTGTGAACTTCTGTGGTGTTGGATGGAGCCCGATTGGTTGGCGATGAACGGGCTGTCGAGGTCGTCCTTGGCCACAGGGCCCCTGGGTGTCAGAGTCGAAGTCGAAGCGGAGGCAGGCTCCTGCCGCGGAGACCCCCGGGTGCGGGGCAGGCCAGGCTCCCGTGCATAGCGCCAGGGGGTCAAGTGGGGGGCTTCGGCCGGTCTGGAGATGATGTCTTAATGGCGACGAGAATTGCGCTGACCCCTGATATGTCAGGGGTGGGCTGCTGCAGCCGTTCGCGCTGTCCCGATGGGAAGGTACACGTGGTGCGACGCGATTGGTGCTTCGTGAGCTGTCAGCAGTCGCATGACCACGGTCGCGTGCCCCTTCCCGAGAAAAGCGGGACGCGTGGTGGGATGCTACTGGCGCGTCGTGCACTGTGTGGCAGCCTGCCACCACGCGCCCCCGACTGTCAGCGGTTGCGCTTCCCGATCGTGGGGGGCCGAACCGCTGGGCTCCTGCCGGTTGCATTTCCGATCGTGGGGGAGGTGAGGAGGCTTTATAAAGCGTTGCCACCGGCATGCGAACGCTCCTCTCGGCTGCTCGTTTGCCATTGCTTTGCTCTCTTTTTCCTTGTTTTGTTGCGCAATCTGCCCTTGCCCCTTCTTCTTCAGCCTTCTACTGTAGAGGAGGATGGCGTGCCGTGAAGATCCCGCTCGTCAGCTCAGCAGAAGCACCTCATCTAGTCAGCGTGGTGTGTCGCCGCCACCGGCGGAATACACCCTGGTAGTTCGCGACCCGCCGCGGGTCGACAAGCGGTGGGACACCATGAAGAAGTCAGGAGGCTGCTGCTCCCGTGTGTTAGGGCGAAGTCTCGCTACGGAGGAGATGATCCAGACTCTCCTCCGGGAGAAAAAGCTGGAGGAGCATGCCGGGGTTCGCCTGCCCCGCGGCGACGAGACGGAGCCGCACCCAGGGGAGACGAAGGCGATTGTCTTCGTCGCGTTCTTTGATGTCGGGCTTCGGATGCCCTTGACGATCTTCGTCGGTGAGGTCTTGCGGGCTTATGGTTTGGAGCTGGCGCAGCTGACCCTGAACGTGATAGTCCGCCTGGCCGTTTATGCGTGGCAGCGCGGACAGAAGGTGTCCGCCCCAGCGTGAACCTGTTCGCCCTTCTACATGACACGCGCTGCCAGCCGAAGAAGGTCGAAGGGGGGGCATTGTCGAACTTCGACAGTGTCAACTTCGTGCTGAGGTCACAGTGCATGAAGCTCTTCCCCTCACTGGCGACGCGAGGGAAGTGGGAGTCCGGCTGGATGCGACGATGGTTCTACCACCATGTAACGATCACCAGCGATCTTCAATGCCGAGGACAGTCAATATCCTTCAACAACTCACCGGGGTTGAGGCCGAAGGGCAGCAATGAGCAGAAGGTGCGGAGGCTTGCCGGTATCGCCCTCCATTCAACATGCGCCATCTCGCCGAGGAGTTTACTATGTACGGGGTGTCGCCACTCTCCGGCCAGTGGAAGTCGCACCCAGCGAGATGGCATTCACCCAACCGTATCTTCCCTTCCGAAGCCCTCCGCTCCTTGTATGCATGTGACCGTTTGGGAACAATACCTTACTTTTGCATGCAGGTCTCAAGCTGGAGGACACGGGGCGCGCAGTGGTTGCACTCCTTGGGCCATACACGGCCAAGGAGCATAAGCTGCGCGAAGCTGCAACCGCCTCGGCAAAGCAGGGGCGGGTGAATCGGGTATGCGAGGCCCTGGGCATCCCCGTGCCCGACCGCACAGTGCCGGCGATGGTACCGAGTCACCGTCGCGATGGCGACGGCAAGGTGGGGGCGTCTCCTTCCCAGCGCAGGGCTCGGTCTAGTCCCACAGCACCCAGCCCGTCGCCCGTGTCTCCGGTTGGGATTGTCGAGACCAAGGGTACGATTGGCGCCGGGTCCGAACCCGCCGGGTCGGGGGAGCATGCTGCCCACAGCGAGGGGGCTTCGGGCAGCGCCGAGGAGACGGGCCATAGTGCCGACGCTCCGGAGGACGAGGCCTCGTCGCCTGTACCGGCCACCGAGGACCTGCCGTCTGCGCCAGTCATTATGGCAATTGGAGCGGCTGAGGAAGCGTCGCCCAAATCCCCATGGGCGAAGCGCCCCCGGATACGGTCGCCCCCAGCCTCGAGGTGGCGGTTCAATGTGGCGGGTGCGGTCGCCGGGAACCTGGAGTCCGACGGGGAAGCCGCTTAGGCCGAGGAGGAAATTGTCGCTCCCCGGGTAGATGAAGCCCCCACGACCCAGACGGAGGCTGAGCGGACACCTCCCCGTGCCTTGGAGGGTGTCGAAGGTAGGCGTGATTCCTTTTCCCCCCGCGACTTCGCGAAGCTCTCTCCGATTTGCTCACTCATTCCATCGTCGACATCAGGCGAGATGAGGTCTCCCGGATGCGGCCAAGGATCGAGCAACGGAGATGTCTGCAAAGTCTCTAGCCTTGTTGCGCAGGACGCGACGTGGGCGCCTGGTGCTGCCAAGCCACTGGCGCGGAGGCGCCGAGGCCCGCCATCTCCGATTTCATCCCTCGACCAGAGATGCTTCGTGTCCTTCACGAGGTCGCGGAGTGCGTCGACATCAGCCTGGATCGACGGGTGCTGTCGTCATGCAGGGGAGATCTTTTGGCGCTCGTGCTGGGTGCCTCGGAGATGAGGGTAAGTGCCTACGTTCGTGGCCTACGCCGCTGTTGAGTACAAAACTAACACTCGCAGTGTTTTTTTAGATGTTGCTCTCAGCCGAGCCCTGGAGGAGACTCGCACCCGTGAGTGGAGGGTGCTGGAGGGCCAGCTTCGTGCTTCCGACGAGGCTCACGCCGCCAAGGATGAGCGTATTCACATGCTGGAGGCGGAAAGCGCGAGGGTGATTTTCGACACGCAGATGCTTGCTGTGAATGCGGAGTGCACAGTGGCGGCAGCGCAACGTGCCATGGAGAAGACCCAGCGCGCTGCGACGGAGGAGCGCACCGGCTTGCTTCAGCAAATTAGCGCGCTGGAGGAGGAGAATGCCCAACTCGCCACGTCCCTTGAGGAGAGGAACCGCACCTTGGGCGACGCGTCGGTGGAGGCGTGGAGGGCGATGAAGTCTTTGGAGAGGGCCCTCCAGTACTTTCTGTTGACGCGCCGGACGTTACGCACAGCCCCACGGATCTGGCGCAGACACTTCAGCGAATCGAAGAGGGCTCGAGCCTCGCCCTCCGCGGTGCCAGCGATCACTGCGGCTTGTCCAGCGCTTGCCTCGCCTTTGCCATGCTCCACACCCGGGGGTGTGAACATGTCAACGAGCTAGTCGACCCCCAGCTGGATCTGCCAGCCCAAGCCGGGGCGATGTCCCGTGCCATTTGCGCCACCCAGCCCGCCCTCCAGACTTTCTATGATCGGATCTGGGGCTACATCGGGGAGGACGCGGCCAAGGTTGTGCTGCGACGAACAATGCATCGGGAGGGGAACTTCATCCGGTGGCTCGAGGAAGTTCCCTGGCGCAACGAAGATGGCACGAACCCATAGGTGTGATGCCGAGATCCGCTGTGTGCTGCTATGTATGCCTCGTTGTGCGGTTGTTGCCCTGTGGGCCCCTTCTTTTTGTATGAATGAAACAACACTTGCCCAAGGTGTTTTGTCGTTGCGTATTATTCCTGCTCTGGGCAGATGTCTAATGTAAAGGCTAGCCTCTTGCGCCCGACTTCGCTCCACTTGATGATCATAGCACTTCGTAACCGAAGTAGACACGCGAGCGCTCCGTCCCCTACCCTTCGAAGGGGTGGCGGCGAGCCGGCGCCTAGTCGAAGTAGACGCGCGAGCGCTCCGTCCCCTACCCTTCGAAGTGGAGGCAGTGGAGCTGGCGCCTAGTCGAAGTAGACGCGCGGGGTCGAGCCTCTACTGCGTCCCATTTACACTCCGTAAGGTGCGCTGCGGAGGCAAGCTTCTACTGCGTCTTATTTATACTCCATAAAGTGTGTGGGAACGTTAACCACGTCTTGTTTATACTCTGAAGAGTACGCGTAGGGGCAACGCCCACACGTGTGTGGGGACATTCGCATCTTGTTTATACTCAGTAGAGTGCGTAGGGACAACATCCGCGTCTCATTTATACTCCGTAGAGTGCGTGGGAACATCAACCACGTCTTGTTTATACTCCGAAGAGTACACGTAGGGGCAACGCACACACGTGCGCGGGGACATCCGTGTTTTGTTTATACTCAGTAGAGTACGCAAGGACAACATCCGTAGAGTGCGCGCGGAGGCGAACCTCGACGCTGCGTCTTATTTATACTCCGTAGAGTGCGTGCGGAGGCAGCCTCAATGTTGTGTCTTGTTTATACTCCGTAGAGTGCATGCGGAGGCGTCCCCCGCTACATGTTATTTATACTCTATAGAGTGCGTGCAGAGGCGGACCTCAACGCTATGTCTTATTTACACTCCGTAGAGTACGTGCGGAGGCGGACCTTGACGTTACGTCTTATTTACACTCCGTAGAGTACGTACAGAGGCGGACCTCGACGCTACGTCTTATTTATACTCCGTAGAGTGCGTGCGGAGGCGGACCTCGACGCTATGTCTTATTTATACTCCGTAGAGTGCGTGCGGAGGCGGACCTCGACGCTACATCTTATTTATACTCCGTAGAGTGCGTGCAGAGGCGGACCTGGACGCTACGTCTTATTTATACTCCGTAGAGTGCGTGCGGAGGCGGACCTCGATGCAACATCTTATTTATACTTTGTGTAGGAAGCTCCAAATCATGCGCCGTTTGATTCGTTAGAAAATAGGCTTCATTAGCTTTCCAAATATGTATTTTGTGTGCATTAAAAACCTCAGGATTGGCGTTGCAATCTTCATGAACATTGTGGATAGAACTGCAATCACGAAAACTTGATTGATCTTGTGTCTTCCTCTTAACCCAAACTAGCTTTCTTTCTTTACCATCCACACCTCTAATTCCATGCATTGTTGGCTTGTTTGCATTACGCAAAGGAGGAATCACATAAGCATCCGCACGAACTACGATATTCTTCATTCTCCCATAACCGATTGCTTCTTTCTCCTTACGCAATTCAGAGCTACTAGGCCTTGTAACTTCAGATTGCATGGGTGAAGCACAAATCAATGTAGTACTCACACTCTTGGCCACATCATCCCCTCCCCCTTCAAGTGAAACCGTGCTCGGTTTCGTGGTAATCTGCACAAGCTCCTTGCTCTTGATGGCAATATCAGAAATAATCTCCTCATCTCTCTTGGGAAGCAATGATTGAAATACACCTTTATACATAAAAGTGAAGCGATTGGCTCTCCCTTGGTGTGTAACATTGCGATCAAACTGCCACGGACGCCCCAACATGATGTGACACATGTGCATAGTCACGACGTCACACTCCACCTTGTCTTCATAACCATCAATTGAAAACGGCATGCGAACTTTATGAATAACTTTCAGCTTACCAACATTGTGAAGCCATTGCATATAGTATGGCTTAGGATGACACCATGTGGTTAATGAGAGTGCATCAACCACGCCCTTCCTGATCACATTGTTGTAGCTACCACCATCGATTATAAACTTGCACCGTTTGCCTTTGATCATGCATTGGGTTTGAAAAACACCACGTCGCTGCCCCTTCTCAACAATCAACTTATTGTCACCATCCACCTTATGAGTGTAATACCCTGAATGTCGTTTTGGCGTCAGCTTTAAATTAATCGCGGAGTCGTCGATTTTTCGGTAAATCGCGGGAAGGGAAAATGGAATAGTGTAAAATAAATAAAATAAATAAATAAATAAAATCTCTAAGTGGGTTGCCTGGAGAGTGGGCGACCACCTTGGGCCTTCCGGCCCAAGGGGTGGCCGCACCCCCTCCCCCTCCCCCAAAAAACCCTAGCCGCCTCCCCTCTCCCCCCTTGGCCGCCACCCCCTCTTTTCCCACCCCCCTGGCCGCACCCCCCCTCCCAGGTTGCGCCTCCAACACCCCTCCACAGCTGCTGTCCATTGGAGCAAAGGAGGAAGAGAAGGAAGAAGAAGAAAGGGAAAAGAAGGAAGAAGAAGAGAAGGAGGAGAAGAAGAGGAGGAAAGAAGAGGGGTGATCCCAAGGGATCCTCTAGGTAATTTTTCCCAATCCCAAACCCTTATGTTTTTAGAGTAATTAGGGTTCATGGCACGGGATTAGAAGGGGATTTGCAGATTGATTACCCGATTAGAGATTTCCCGCTGTCTGCCTGTAGATCAATCCGCGCAGCGGCGCGTCTGTTTGCACAGTTTAGACCTACGAAACGATTTTTCCTGTGGATCTTTACAAAAGACAAATTTTAGAGGACGACGAAACACACCTACTGTAAGTTTTTTAGAATTTTTGGCTGTGGGATTTGGGCGTAGCAGGGTCGGAAACTTCGCTGTCCGACAGGGGTACAGATTGGGGCAGATTGCGGTTCAAGGGTGATTTAGGGGTAGAAGACGATTTTTATGATTTTGCTCGAAATTGAGCACAATGTAGGTACTTGAATAATGTAACTTATGTATAAAATTTATAATTTTTAGAGCCTTACACTGTGGTTGGGACCCGTTAGAATCTGGCTGCCCAGATTACCAGAACAGAGAACATCCTCTGCTTTGCGCATTAAGTTACACCTTGCTGGGATTGAAATAAAAATATGTGATCTACATGAAAAGTGAAGGTATTTAAGAGAGGAATCCATAAATATAACATTTTCTGTAAATTACTTATTATTTTTAAAGATACAAAAATATTAAGCAGCACTGCTGCAGTGGGTAGATTGAAAAATCGGTAAGCGGAGAGGATTATGTGTGGGTTCGGGGTTCTAGCGATGCCTTTACTTCTTAAGACGTGTTTTCATTGCTGTTGTATTGTGCTGAGAAGTACTTTTGGACAGGTGGTTTTGCTCCTGAACGCACGTGATTTGCTTCGCTTCGTCGGTAGAGGCAAGTAAACGTAGCGGATGTGCTACCGTTTAACTCGTTATTCTTACTACTTGCAATTTACATGATTCTCATAACTTGATATGTTATGCCATGGTTGTATGATTTCTAAATGAGGTTGTGGTAGCAATTATTGATCAATTGACATGCTTTGGATGAATTGCTTGTAGTCATGTGGTAATCTGTTTAATATGCTAATTGCGGAATATGAACAATAAATACATGGTGGATATGTGGTTGTGGATATGTTGGTGACCATGTTGATGCTCCTTTGAGGTCGGAATTCATGTGGTTTATGATTATCATATCATGTCATGACATTTGCATATGTGGATGTCGCCGCACTTAGCCACAACCGTACCGGTACAGCATCGTATATTGCCATAATACGATGCACACTTTTATCCTGTTGGGAAAGAGTGCTGTGGAGCATAGCATGATTGCATTCATATGCATTCATTTGTGGGTGGAATGACTGTATTCAAATGCCAATTAATTATGAAATTTATGAGGTATATATGATTCATGGAAGTCTGTGGTGGTTTAAATAATTGTGGTCATGATTTGTGGTAGTGGTTGTATGGAAATTTAAAGGATGATGTATAATTGGTTTTAGTTTGAATAGCCTGTTAAACAGTTTGTTTGCTGAGATTTTTATCTCACCCTTGTTCCCCTCCTACAGGTGATCAATGAGCATGCATGGGAAGGGTAGAGCGGCATCACAATAATGCACTTAGATCATAGATTTATGCTGTAATAAAGACGAAGTGATTCTAGTCTTTCGCCTAGCTATCTCGTCAATGTTTACTTTATCTTAAAAGTGTTAAACTTGTGAACTATTCTTTGGTTAAATTGTTGGAGGTTAATTTTAATTATTGAATTGTTATCACTATCCTATTTCGCTTAGTTGATTATGCTTCCGCTTATCTTATATTGTTTTTAGGAATTGTTGCCAGTTTAATTATCTTGTAACTTGGCTTGTTGTGGAGTGGTTTTAGTGGCATCCCAGGGTAATGTGGGTCTTGGGGTGTTACAGTTGGTATCAGAGCGGGCGTTAGGTCCGTGGTAATTAAATTATTAAATTGACACACTGGTGCACAGTAGGATGGGATGGGTCAAGCATTTCATTTATGCTTTTGACATGTTGTATTGATGATTTACGTTATGAGATGATCTTGTATGATTATGATTTGCTCCTATGACTGTTATGAGTGAGGATAGTCAATGATAAGATGTAGAGGTTGTAGTTGCTACCTTGGCATTGCCAGATTATACCACCGTTTGCGGTATGGGGATAGCGATATAGTTACCTCGGGTAACTTAGTTGCAGATGTTGTGAGTGAGTTTCTTAAAAAAGTTGTTATCTTCCTTGTGTTGATTTTGGCCAATTCTTGGCCTATTGCGGTTAATGAATTTCTCTTGAGTTAACGGTTCATTGCAGTTGTTGGGTTCCAGTAGGCCTTTAATTGTCCTTGAGACAAATATTGTTTCTTTTTAGTGATGAGTTGCTTTTGTTGCTCGTGAGTAGTGTTATTTTGCGAGATGGATACTTCATTGTTGTTTCTATCTCTCTTATTGAAAAACATGGGTCATTTATTCGTTTGACATTTTTTTGAAAAAAATCAAAGCTTTATGTTGGGAGTTCATTAACTTGTGGAAGCTGTGGCTCTATGCATTTTTTGGGTTATTTCGAGTGTTGAGGTTTGATTCCTCTCTTTTCTAAAAGGAAGTGTTAAAACCCTTTGTGATATTTTGTTGTGTCTAAGTAGGAGGTGGCAATTATGTAAATAAATGATAAGTTGCGAATTATCAAGTTGAGATGCTAGCGTGGTGCATAAATAATTTCTGCCAACATCCTTAGAAGTGAAGTTGATTAATATGATTTTGTCCTATTGTAGTTTCTTGAAGAATTGTGGCTAAGAATTTGTCAATACATGTTTAGAACTCATGCAGTTATTGAGGAATATTTCAAAATTGGTTTCATTATTGTGGTTGTTTAAATTCCCAACTTGTCAGGTAGATTGGATTGATTGATCTTAAATAATTAATCTGCCCATTCGAGATGGTTAAGTTAGGAGGTGTTGAAATATTGCCTTGGTAATATTAACCTTTAGTATGTCCTCTCCTTACATACTTGTTGAGCATGTACAACTGCTAAATTCATGTAACTTATGCCGTGTTAAATTATTGACACATGTATAAAGAAATAGATGACGGTTGATGTATTGACTTGTGGAATCTTGTCTTATAAAGCTGGTATTATTGACGTTTAAAGTTATTTCGTTCTAAATTTCTGAACGTAAGGCGAGATATTGAATCTATGCTCATGATTGTTTTTATGATTGCAAAACAGAGTTAGGATCATGAATGCTGTTATGACAAAATAATAATCAATTATTGCCAGTAATGACTAGAGTGCAATCAATTTGTGCTAAATTAGAGTTGAGCATCAATAAGAATTGAATGTATGAAATCTAATAAGAGATTTATACTAGCATGTTTTGTGAGATTGTCATGTTCTAGTATCGTCTTGTTTAAGAGCTTAGTTATATTATGGTGGCTTATGCACTAGGTTTTCCTGGATTAAGTAGTTGGAATCTTACTTATATAATAAGAACATGATGAAGTGATTTATGGTGTTCCTTTTGGAAAAATATGAAGGAGTAAGAGGATATGATGATTCTTGCAAAGAGTATTTTATCTTTTTGTTAATACAATTGATAGCATGTAGTTGTGATTATGGTGTTGATGGTTTTTTTAAATAAAGGAATTTGTAAGTCCCATGATACTAATTGACTTAAAAGGATTTGAGATTTGTGGTTGGGATCTTTTTGGACCTTATGACTTGTGTAGTAGCCGAGATTGCTTTGAGTAAAGCGACGTGTTGAACGCTTTTAGTGTTCTTTTTTTGCTAAACCTTGTGTTGTGGTCTTCAAGTCTCTTTTGTTGGAACTGGCGGGATGCGGTAATTAAAAAAATTAATTATTTCTTGTTAAAAGAAAAGTGTACTAGAAGTATTTGAGGTACGAATGATCTCATTTTGTGTTTTCCAACCTCATTGCTATTTATTTTTTTCCCTTGGTCTTATGGTTACTGTGAATGATAGCGATTTTCTGTGTGCTGGAATTTATTTCTTCTTACCTCTTCTTCTAAGAAAAGGGTAACCGATTTGAGTTGTGAGGTTTCCTTTGTTGCGTGATGGCAACTGGATTGTGGTGTTCTGGTAGATGTTTTTGCGGAAGCCATAAATATCACGATGTTTATGGTACATTGGATGAAATACTGTTTTCGTAAGATGATCCTTGGGAAGGATTTGATTTAAATAGAATGTTTGTTTTGGAGCCAAATAATTTTTTGATGTTAACAATTGAGTGTGTGTAAATTGTGAAATAGTTGGGTTTTCACATGAGGATTTCCCTATCTTTATACAGGGAGTTGTTGTAAGAGTCTTGAAAGGTGAGTCTAAGCTTTACCTTTTGTTATGCTAGAACCTTAGAGGCTCAGCATCTCTGTGTGGGAATAGTGGACCAGAGTGGAATCCAAATAGTGTGATGATCGGGATAGCATCCTTGAGGTGCAGTAATGAGTATGTGTGGGTGTGATATGAATTTCGAGTTGTTATCCTTAAGGGATTGAGGTGCTTTAGGAATTATCTGTCAAAGTAATTCCATTGGTCAAGGTCTTGGCTAAAATGTGTTTTGTGGAGACAGTAGAGTCTCTCTACAAGGGTGTGGATGAGGTACTCAGTTTGAGCGCATTGTCGAAGTTGCCAACTTAACATAAATGAGTCGGTGTGTTGGGCGCTGATTTGGAAATCCTTGGTTCAA
Source organism: Dendrocalamus latiflorus (assembly GCA_017311315.1). Taxonomy (NCBI): domain Eukaryota; kingdom Viridiplantae; phylum Streptophyta; class Magnoliopsida; order Poales; family Poaceae; genus Dendrocalamus; species Dendrocalamus latiflorus. The sequence continues at coordinate 26,379,336 of CM029611.1, forward strand.
GAAAGTTCAATTTTGAAAGGGAATGGATTGGGAAACTAATGATACCTCCAGCAGTAATATGCTCTCTTGATTCTTGTTTAAACTGTGTGTTTTTGGCAGAGGTCATCTGCAAATTGAGTTATTTTATGTTGAGGCGTAGTCTTTTCAAGTTAGGAAAAAAAATGATTGTTTTGGTCTGTCGAGTGATTTCCACTCTTGGCTTATGTGGTGTGGATTCTCCAAATGTCTATTTGGAAAGTGTAAAAGGTTTTGTGGTGAATTCTTTGATTTGGATCGTGGTCCTTTGAAGGAAAGCTGGTTGCTAGTGTGTTGCTTGAGAATCGATTATTCTTCTTTTGGTTGGGTTCCATTTGTGAAAGTTATTCATTGTGCTTCGAGTAAATTGTCATGAGTGGAATCTGTGTTCGAATTCTTTAAAAGGGGTACAATGTATTATCCCAATTATAATATATAGAGGAAAATATTTTTAGAAGGAGGATGGTATTAGATAGTGGCTTGATAGTTGTGGTGTGGAAATTTTGCGAGAACGGCAGGATCTGTTGGCCGCTCAGAGCCGGCAGCAGAGTTGCGGGTGCTCGGCATTGACCGGCGCGTGTCATGGACTCGCCAGAGTTGGTCATGAGGAAGAGGGCCACCAGGTATGTGGAGGCCCTCTTGACGAATCAGTCCGAGCGGACCATTCAGACTTTGGAGGACATGCTCCGGGCATGTGTACTGTCTTGGAAGGGCAGTTGGGAGGACCATCTGGCTTTGGCAGAGTTCGCATATAACAATAGTTATCAGGCGAGTATCAAGATGGCTCCTTTTGAGGCTTTGTATGGTCGAAGTTGTGTTTCCCCTCTTTGTTGGGATGCAGTGGGTGAGAGGTCTTTGCTTGGTCCAGACCTTGTTCAACAGACTGTGGAGAAAGTGCGGGAGGTTCGTCAGAACCTGTTGGCCGCTCAGAGCCGACAAAAGAGTTATGCGGACGTTCGGGGCCGAGAGTTGGAGTTTGCAGTTAGTGACCTTGTGCTCCTTCAGGTATCGCCAACTAAGGGTATTGTTCGGTTTGGTACCACCGAGAAGCTTAGCCCGTGGTACATCGGCCCTTTTCCAGTGGTTACTCGTGTGGGCAGTTTGGCTTATCGTTTGGAGTTGCCGAACTCGTTGAGTGGTGTGCACAATGTGTTCCATGTGTCTATGCTGAGGAAATATTTGCCCTGGGGCAGGTCACGGTGGATTAGGATCTCACTATGGAGAGTCGACCAGTGCGTATCTTGGATACTTCAAAGCGGGTCTTGAGGAGCAAGACAATTCAGTATGTGAAGGTCCTCTAGACGTTTTAGTCTGAGAGGGAGGCTACGTGGGAGCTGGAGGATCAAATGCGAAGGAAGTACCCCGAGCTCTTCAAGGCTGGTGAGTACTCATAGTGGTGGTTCCGTGGTTTCTGTTAGTTGCTCTTTTTTTTGCTGTTCTCTTGATTTGTGGTTTAAGGAGTTAGATTCGAGGACAAATCCTTTTTAGGTGGGGAGAATGTAATACCCTGAACGTCGTTTCGGCGTCAGCTTTAAATTAATCGCGGAGTCGTCGGTTTTTTGGTATATCGCGGGAAGGGAAAAATAAAAATTGTGGAATAGTGTAAAATGAATAAAATAAATAAATAAAATCTCTAAGTGGGCTGCCTGGAGAGTGGGCCGACCACCTTGGGCCTTCCGGCCCAAGGGGTGGCCGCACCCCCTCCCCCTCCCCCTAAAAACCCTAGCCGCCTCCCCTCTCCCCCCTTGGCCGCCACCCCCTCTTTTCCCACCCCCCTGGCCGCACCCCCTCCCAGGTTGCGCCTCCAACACCCCTCCACAGCTGCTGTCCATTGGAGCAAAGGAGGAAGAGAAGGAAGAAGAAGAAAGGGAAAAGAAGGAAGAAGAAGAGGAGGAAAGAAGAGGGATGATCCCAAGGGATCCTCTAGGTAATTTTTCCCAATCCCAAACCCTTCTGTTTTTAGAGTAATTAGGGTTCATGGCACGGGATTAGAAGGGGATTAGCAGATTGATTACCCGATTAGAGATTTCCTGCTGTCTGCCTGTAGATCAGTCCACGCAGCGCGTCTGTTTGCGCGGTTTAGACCTACGAAACGATTTTTCCTGCGGATCTTCCCAAAAGGAAAATTGTAGAGGATGACGAAACACACATACTGAAGTTTTTTAGAATTTTTGGCTGTGGGATTTGGGCGTAGCAGGGTCGGAAACTTCGCTGTCCGACAGGGGTACAGATTGGGGCAGATTGCTGTTCAAGGGTGATTTAGGGGTAGAAGATGATTTTTATGATTTTGGTCGAAATTGAGAAAAATGTAGGTAATTCAATAATGTAACTTATATATAAAAGTTATAATTTTTAGATCCTTACACTGTGGTTGGGACGCGTTAGAATCTGGCTGCCCAGATTGCCAGAACAGAGAACGTCCTCTGCTTTGCGCATTAAGTTACACCTTACTGGGATCGAAATAAAAATATGTGATCTACATGAAAAGTGAAGGTATTTAAGTGAGGAATCCAGAAATATAACATTTGCTGTAAATGACTTATTATTGTTAAAGATACAAAAATATTAAGTAGCACTGCTGCACTGGGTAGATTGAAAAATCGTTAAGCGGAGAGGATTATGTGTGGGTTCGGGGTTCTAGCGACGCATTTACTTCTTAAGATGTGTTTTCATTGCTGTTGTATTGTGTTGAGAAGTACTTTTGGACAGGTGGTTTTGCTCCTGAACGCACGTGATTTGCTTCGCTTCGTCGGTAGAGGCAAGTAAACGTAGCGGATGTGGTACCGTTTAACTCGTTATTCTTACTACTTGCAATTTACATGATTCTCGTAACTTGATATGTTATGCCATGGTTGTATGATTTCTAAATGAGGTTGTGGTAGCAATTATTGATCAATTGACATGCTTTGGATGAATTGCTTGTAGTCATGTGGTAATCTGTTTAATATGCTAATTGCGGAATATGAACAATAAATACATGGTGGATATGTGGTTGTGGATATGTTGATGAGCATGTTGATGCTCCTTTGAGATCGGAATTCATGTGGTTTATGATTATCATATCATTCATATGTTGTCATGATATTTGCATATGTGGATGTCGCCGCACTTAGCCGCGACCGTACCAGTACAGCATCGTATATTGCCATAATACGATTCACACTCTTATCCTATTGGGAAAGAGTGCTATGGAGCATAGCATGATAGCATTCATATGCATTCATTTGTGGGTGGAATGACTGTATTCAAATGCCAATTAATTATGAAATTTATGAGGTATGATTCATGGAAGTCTGTCGTGGTTTAAATAATTGTGGTCATGATTTGTCGTTGTGGTTGTATGGAAATATAAAGGATGATGTATAATTGGTTGTAGTTTGAATAGCCTGTTAAACAGTTTGTTTGCTGAGATTTTTATCTCACCCTTTCCCCCCCCCTACAGGTGATCAATGAGCATGCATGGAAAGGGTAGAGTGGCACCACAATAATGCATTTAGATCATAGATTTATGCTGTAATAAAGACGAAGTGATTCTAGTCTTTCGCCTAGCTATCTCGTCAATGTTTACTTTATCTTAAAAGTGTTAAACTTGTGAACTATTCTGTGGTTAAATTGTTGGAGGTTGATTTTAATTATTGAATTGTTATCACTATTCTATTTCGCTTAGTTGATTATGCTTCCGCTTATCTTATATTGTTTTTAGGAATTGTTGCCAGTTTAATTATTTTGTAACTTGGCTTGTAGTGGAGTGGTTTTAGTGGCATCCCAGGGTAATGTGGGTCTTGGGGTGTTACAATGAGTCATCAAAGTTGGACCAACCTCAGGATCACAATACACAACTTCTCGCGAAGAATCATTGAATTTTTCATCGTCATGTTCAGATTCCTCGCTTTCGCCCTCCATAACATATTCCTCATGTGTGAGCAACACCTTCCTTACATTTGGGCAATCCCTCATCATGTGACCCCTGCCCTTATACTTGAAACACTCAATTTGACTTGTTCTAGTGGTGGAGAAAGTGCTAGAATCAGATTTGGATGCCTCCTTGCCAGTTGAACTTGTCACCTTAGATGCTTCTTTAAACGGAGTTCCAACCGATTTAGTGGATGCAACCGGCTTAGAACTTATGCCTCCTTCGCCCTCTTGCTGATTTGGGCGCCTCCAAGTTGATGTATGAGTTCGGGCAACCTTGGGATGGTTGTCTTTTACCCATTGTTCAGCATGCTCTACTTGGTGAAGTAGCTCTTGTACGGTGTCGTATTGCATCAAATCAACACGATTCCGCACATCGTCGTTCAGCCCTTCAAAGAATCTTGTCTAGTAGCCTCCTCGGACTCATGAACTCTGGTACGAATCATGAGCACTTGCATCTCCTGATAGTATTCATCCACGGACTTGGAGCCTTGATTCAACCGTCGTAGCTTTGTATGCAGTGTGCGTGTGCAGTATGCTAGTACAAAACGGTCCCTCATGACTCGCTTCATCGCCTCCCAAGTGTGTGGATGTTCACCTACACGGTTCAATCGATCCCACCAAATAATAGCGTATTCGGTGAACTCAATCGAAGCAACACGAACCTTCTTTTCTTCGGAGTAGTTGTGGTTGTTAAAAATTTGATTTACGCGCATTTCCCACTCCAATAAGCCTCCGCATCAGCTCTGCCCTTGAACTCCGGTATGGTGATTTTGATGCGACCAATACTGTCGTCCTCACGGTCCACACCTCCTCCATGGTGTCCTCCATGTGCAGCAGCTCGGCGATCAAAAAATCACGTCGTGGTGGTCGTGGATAGCCTCCACGGCCATCGGACATGTCCTCGTCATCTTCGTAGTAGCGTGCGTCATCATGCGACTGCGCACGTCGCACAAAGTTGGGTACTTGGTGTTGTGCATACTCTCTCTCTCATCACAGTTCCCTTCTGCATTGTGAAGCATTTGATCTAAATTGTCTTCATGCAGCCTATCTAAATCAGAATCATAATTGACATTATTCGGTGGCATATCATTGACTTCGTCAGCGATGTTATTATTACTATATTTCTATGTAATCTGCTCTTCACTGTGATTGGTCCAATGTGCGTATCCCATTTTGAAACCCCTTCGAATCAAGTGTGCTTCAATCTGCGCTCGGTTCTTAAACTTCTTCAGATCCTCATAGTGAATGCATGGACAGTACACATATTCCATCCCCTTATTTAACATATCCTCCTCGGCAGCTCTTGCAAAAGCAGGCTCGCCATTAATGTACTCTTCACTCACACGGTTCCCAGCGTACATCTAGCTTCGGTCCTATGTTACACATATAATAATATAGTATTAAATATTAAATTAATTAATTAGTATACTAGATAAATACGATTTAAAGTAGCTATATGTGGCAACTTTAATTAAGTAAATTGAATTAAGTAGAAATAGACTATGAATTAGCTAAACCCTAAACCATGCTAGATATAAGTAATCTTCTCTCTATATCAAGCTAGATCTAAACCATCTTCAATTCTCCCTTTACCAAAAGATAGATCTAAAATATAATGTAATTAAAAATAAATTACTAATCATAGATAGTCAAGAACAAATGGATCTATAATCACTCTCGTAAATCCACGGTCTTCTTTCACCAAATGGCCTCAAAGCCCGACCTCCTCAAAGCAGCAGCCTGTGAGAACAAATCTAGAATTTAAGACAGATCTATGAGGGTCGATGGGTCTACAATTAATAAGTGAAATTATTACAGATGGTTTTTAATACAAACTATCTGTGATGACTTAAATACCACAGATGGTTTTTAATACAAATCATATGTGAAGTATCATAGACGATTGAAAGAAAAATCGTCTGTGATATTTGGTAACATCACAGGTGTTCTTGTGAAGAACCGTCTGTAATACTTCACAAATGGAGTTTACCGTGAAATTTCTATGATATTACCTTGTCATAGAAGGTTTTTAGCGCTGGCAGCAACACAGATGGTCTCTAAATCAAAATTGTCTGTGATTGTATTTAATACTGATGATTTGGTCAACTATCTGTGATGAGGCATCTACTATTAACCTTTTTGTAATAGTGTGAGGTGTCTAAGGGTGTCATGGACACCAAGGCTGGTATGGGCACAGGGAGGATTCCGAGGCAGCAATGGCACGAATGCTGAGACGAGACCGAGATGAACACGGCGGTGAACAGTATACGGGGAAGATGCATAAAGCATGCACCTCGCAATGCGTGACACGTAGCAAGAGAGGGGATCGGACGGCCGACGCAGGGCATAGGCCGGATGGTCGACACGTGGCATGGGCACAACTAAGCGGGCTAGGCCGGTGTGAAGAGGGAGCCAGGCTGTGGGCTTCGACCCAAGAGGCTTTTAGGAATTTCTAAAGATTTTTCTAATTTTAGAAATTACTAGAAATTCAATTGGGCTCTAGAAAATAGCAAATAAATCCAAAAATCCCAGAAAATAAAGAAAAATTTCTTGCAACACAGAGAACTCAATAAAACAATTTCAGAAACAATTCAAGTTTAACTTAGTCACATTAAATCTTTTAAATTTCTAAAAAAATTCAAATTAAGCTTTAGTTATATCTAGAAAAATCAAAAAATACCTAGCTATCATATCCTGTTATTATAATGCATATAATTAGAAGCAAATACTAACATCAAATCATTAAGAACAAATTGAGCATATATGCAAATCTGTGGTATGCTTTCACCAAACTCCGCAAAGCCAACCGCTTCCTTCAAAGCAGCGCAATGCGGAGCAGACATATCAGTCAGGACTGGCCTGGCAAGGTATTTAATAGAACAATGTTTCATTGACACTTCCAACCACGAACTGTCTGTGATAATTATTTATCACAGACGGTTCTTAACAAGAACTATTTAATAAAACCACGTATCATTGACACTTTCAACCACGAATCGTCTGTGATTCTTAACAAGAACAGTCTATGATAATAGGAGACTTCACATACGGTTCTTTATTAGAACCATCTGTGATAATTCACAGACGGTTGTTAATACGATCTGTCTATGATAATTATGTATCACAGATGATTCTATCAATAATAATATAGACGGTTACGCATGTAAAATTGTCTATGATAATTGTAACACTGACAGATTCAGAAACCGTTTATGATGAAACATATGATATTCTCTGTAGTAGAGACATGTCCCATGACAACATAGCATGAGGCCAGTCGTTGGTTGTTATTCTAATGTTGATTCTTTGCGAAACAAATTGAATAGTCATTCGTAGTTATTCTAGTTTTGATTCCTTGCACTTGATTTCCATCTTAATTACTTTGGTACTTTTCACTACTGCCCACCTTTTATATCTAAAAAAATCAAAATTTGAATTCAAAATACGCTAGACCTTTATGGTTCTATACTCCTACCTACCCTAGTTCTATAGCAAAGACGGCCGCATGAAGTGACTTAGTGACGTATGGTCGCCACTTCCAGATTCCAACCTTTAGAAGTAGCGGCGAAGGGTTGGGTGGCAGGCAGGGGCCCCTGCCATCAGCCCCCACGGTTGGTACATCTACACAAGATTTTGCCATGCAATGTCGTGCGGAATTTTTAGTTTTGCTTCTTAATGATTCACCTCTCACCGTCGAGCTTCCCTACAGGGAAATTTCTAGCTTTGGCCCTTACCTGCAAGACTACAAGTCCCCTTCCACATTCCCAACAAACCATCAAAATTGAGTCATCAATCACGTAGAGGGTGATATCCTTTGCGCTTGTACAAAATTACCATCAAAATTGGATTTTCAGGGTAAAAATAACCTGATAATAGAAGTTCAGAGGATTGATCATGTCCAATTACCATAGAAATGTCTTTCCTCAAAATGGTGTCCTTTCAAGAAACAAATAAACCCCACTGCTTAGTGCTTGTTTAAAAAAAATGCCACTACAAAGTCGCAATTTTGAAATGTGTCGATGCAGCGTGAGCTAGCTTTGAAAAATACCATAATGGATTATTAATGCCCATTTCCACCGAATACAACCTCCAAGTAACACCCTGTACATCCGGACGCTAGCAATGGATGGTGCACTGCAACATTTGGTGCTCATATATACAACATTTGTCGGCTATCTATATAGCAAAAAATGATTATTTTTTGTTGCGACATTTCTTGTTACGTGCATGCAGTAATCGGTAACAGCAGTGTAATAACATAGATTTTTATTAAATATTTTTGTTGCATACATAGCCGAGAAATATTGCATATATAGCCGAGAAATATTGCATCAGAGAATACGATGGGAGTACTCTCATCGTTCTTTATTTTTTTATTGCATACATAGCTAAAAAAAATTGCATATATGGACGATAAATGTTGTATTGGAGTGTACGATGGAAGTACTCTTATTGTTCTTTGTTTTTTTTGTTGTATACATATCTAAGAAATATTACATACATGGGCGAGAAATAATGTTGCAACTGTCCGATTTTTATCTGTTCCTCCGTATGTATGAACAGTAGCATTTCCCAATTTCATATGGTCAAAATTGCCCTCGGCTTCATTTGTGGTGTAATTTGTTTAGGCTGCGTTTTTCTTTTACGTGAGGAAGAAGGAATAAAAATCGATCCTTTAATTTCCACAAGTGTGATCATTTGATTCATTTCAGCACATATCTGATGACTTCCTAAACGGGAAAAGAAGCAGACACTTTCGCAAATACGCATGATTAGAGGTGGATGTCGAGCCAACTTCTTGTCTTATCGAGTTTTTTTTCTAAAATTGACATAGTTTAGCCGAGCTAGAGTAAAATTCAAATTCATTTGAAATCAATTTATTTTAATTTTTAACCAATTAACAAGTATAATTAAAATAATTTTGAACTAAACCAACGAATCCCTCTAACGAGCTTTTTTTTCACCCCTACGCATGATATGAGCAGTCTCAGCTCCCATTTAGAACGCAACAATTTTATAGAAATATTACAGGAATTTCACGTAAACCAGTTTGCATGACCGGACAAAATACTTTAACAAGATTTATAGCACGTTCACTTGTACGGACTGGAACACTTTCCGCACCATCTTTTAGTCATCCGTGGACTTTTATTAATAGGAAACAGCAGCACGTACGATCAGCGACTACGACCATGGCGTGCTGCGTGGGTAAATTGCGGCAGTTAAAAAATGATTAAGACCATATTTGTTTCCACTTAAGATTATTATAATCGAGCTTATAGGTGAGGATTATATAAGCTAGCTTATAATAAGCTGGTGGGAAATAAGCTGTCAGGTGTTTGGCAGTCTGGATTATCAGAGTTATGGATTGTTGTATTCGAATGTTTAAAGACTACAATGCCTTTGACCTTTTTTGGTGACTTATTTATTCTTTTATGACATGTTTTTTATTAGTTTGGACTTGCAAAACATTAGTAAAATACGAATTTGAATATATAAGTGGTAGAAAAGCTTAATTATTCAAATATCCATGATCATTTGTTCGTACAAATATGCTCTTACAAACAAATTACTCTTTTCTAGCAAATAAAGCATTAGCAATATTATCACGGAAGGCATTCATGCCCCCCCCCTCTTCATCTCCCAATTGACTTGCACCCACATGAGAGGAAGGCATCGGCATATAGTTTTCATCTCGATCACACCGGTCAAACTCTTCATCACTCAAAGCACTATCCCGAATGAAGTTATGGAGTGTCATGCATGCATGTATTATTTTGGTTTGTTTGAGCATTGGATAACTTGGTAAGTCCAACAAAATTCTCCACTTCATCTTTAACACACCAAAAGATCGCTTAATCACATTACGAAGTGATGAATGCAAGTGGTTGAATACCTCCTTGCCATTAGGGCGTGGTCCATTTCGAAACTCTGGTAAATGATACTTGGTCCCTTTGTATGGAGCTAGAAAACCCGGTCGATTTGGATAGCCTGAGTCGACAAGGTAAAATTTTCCTACAAAATGTAAACATACACATGAGATATAGCTACAGTATGCAATTTTTTGAGATAACTAGTTAAAATGTTACTATACCATTTGGAGGATGTGGGAACTGCGTGGCATATTTATGTAAAGCATCATTGAACACCCTCATGTCATGTACTGATCCAGGCCATCCCGCAACAACAAAAGTGAACCTCATGTCGAAGTCACATATCGCCAACACATTTTGAGTGGAATAACCATACCGACCAACATGTTGAACCACCTTTGCCGAAGGCACAACAACCGGTATGTGAGTGTCGTCTATTGCACCTATACAGTTATTAAAATGAGGATAAAACCGGGAACCTAGCAGTCTTGGGTGTATCTTTGTGAAGTTTGGATCTCTAGGTTTGACAATATCTGCTGATAGGAGGTAAACACTTTCCAACACTTCATTGAATTTTCTACTAATTGTTTCTTTTGACCTCGCAAATCTATTTTTCACTTGAGTAAATGACTGAGGAGCCCCAATAGTCCATAGAAACATACCCAAAGCTTCAATAGAAGACATCTTGTTGCTTGACTTCAAACCATAAGACGCCACCAACAAGTCATGCAATCTATCAAATAGTGGCCTACTCATCCTAAACATATCATAGCAATCTTTTGGAACTCTAAGAGTTTTCATAACCCAATCATGACCAGGCTCATCTGGTTCAATTCTCTCTGATTTGTTCAAATAAGTTTCAGTATAGTACATACCAAATGCACAAGTTACTGCTCCATATTGTTTCATCATGTCAAGTTGATTCCGTGCAACCACAAATGTTTCATCCTCATCACTCTCATACAAGTCAATCTACATACATTGGAACAAATATTGTCAAACAAAGGTCCAACCAAATATTTCATAACCAACTCAAAGTAGATAAGTTTATAGAAACCATATGTTGTCAAACAAAGGTTCAACCAAATATTACATAACCAACTCAAAGTAGATAAGTTCATGCAAATAAATAAATTGACACAAAGTGATTGCAAACATTTGGATTGACTACTACATCAAGCCTTCCTTCACACACCACCTCTTCAACCAATCAAGTCTTCCTTCCTTGGTGGTAAATGTTTTGAACATATCACGGTGTTTCGCTTTCACAAATAGTTGGGTAGCCATAAAATGTTCTACAGTTCCCTCTGCTGCCCCGCACTCCACAGCCAAGTTCATCACTTCTTTAATGGAATTGTACCTCAATTCACCTTGCATCACCTTGTTGGCAATAGCACAATTGTTCTCCAAAGTGTTATGAATACCCTTCATTATCTTAACCATGGGGTTCTTTCCTATCTTTTGTGGGCTAGTAGCAGTGCTACTTGAACCTCTCTTTAATTAATTGGTACCCTTTGATTTGCTCCCCAATGATCCATGTCCTACATGTGTTTCTCCAACCCCTTCTCCATGAGCCCCTCCACCTCCTCCAACAGCCCCTGCACCTCCTCCTCCAATAAACTCACCAGGTATACAGGAAGATGAACCATCAACTTCAACCATGCCAAACATTTCCTTCAACAATTCTTCACACTCCGGTGGACCATGCTGCAGCTTCTTCCACTCTGAATGTCCCTGAAAAGATGGTAAAAAACATTTGTAAGCACACTTCTTTTTTTCAATTGTACATAAAACGTGTATAGTCAGCTAACTGTTACCTTGGTGACTTTTTTCCAGTAACCATCAGTAGCATCCACTGTACCTTTAGTATCATCCCAACCAAGCCCTGTATCCTTGAGAAGGCTTAGCCAAAAGCTATACAAGCCTTTAAGCAAATCCCGTCGGTTCTTAAACTGTGTTCTAGAGTGACGCAAGCCTGTCCTTTGCATGTACTTAACAGCAATATTCTTGTAGCCTCTATTATTCATAACCCCATTAGGCCTATTACCAGCACGTATTTCTTCGATGCAAATTTCACAAAAAGTCCTAGTGTTCAATGCAGACCAATCTGCTTTGTCTAACTCCTCCTTCTATTCCATACAACACATACATATATAAATTTCAATTTTATGTGCAGTGGATGGATATACACAAAGATGGCTAGCACCAAGTAAAATCTTGAAAGTAATCTTACCATGTTGCCGCCATCGACATATGCAGGAACATCGGCATCCTCTCCTTCAGCAGATCCCCATCTTCGACGCTGCACTGAAGGTGGGGAGCTACCATCATCCACACCGTAGGCTGTGAGGTCCTCGTCCCCAAGGCCCAAGCTGCCTTCCCCGAGGATGGCACTGGCAGCAGCGCTCGCGCCCAGGCTGCCTCCCCCGAGGCCGGCGCTGGCAACCGCGCCCGTGCCCAGCTCGCCGCCCCTGAGGCCAGCGCTGGCAGCGCCCGTGCCCAGCCCGCCGCTGCTGGCAGTTGCTCCCGTGCCCAGCCCACCGCCCCAGAGGCCGATGCCCACACCGAGGCCGCCGCCCAAGCCTAGGTCGTCGCCCCCGAGGTCGCCGACCATGCCCAGGCCGCCGCCCCGAGGCCTTCGACGCCGGCGCCCAGGCCGCCGCCCGCGCCTAGGCCGCTGACCACGACGTCTCGGCCTCCCGCGACTCCGCGGCCTCTCCCGGCACCACGTCCCTTCCCGACGCCGCCCCTCCCAGCGACTTCCTCGGCGACCACGGGGCTTCACGCAAGGGAATCCCGGTAAGCCTCTGCATCATCACCATCTTGGGGATCCATTTTGGCCGGAACACACCGAAAATTTGGACGGATTTGGGCTAGGTTGCTAGGGTTGGAGGAGAATGGAAGAGGAGAGGAAGGAGGCGCACGGGAGAGATGCTCCTGGGAGAGAGACGCACGGGAGTTGGGGGTTGGATGAATGGCAAAGGTGGGTAATATTCCTAAAGTTTTATGGTCATTAAGATAAAAGGTGGATCTATAAGCTGAAATAAGCTCCTTTTTTGAGCTTATTAGATTACAATAATCTGGGCTATTAGATTATTATAAGTTACCTTATAATCTGGGCTGTTTGTTTCCACTTAAGATTTATAAGCTAGATTATAATAATCTTAAGTGGAAACAAACAGGGCCTAAGACTTGGACGAGTAACATCCCAAAATACAAACTAATGTAATTGTAAAAATTTAAAATCTTTTAATTGTTTTTCCAGTGTTGTTTTAAAATTTTGGTGTTTATTTAAATTTCTTGATTTGGTTCCTTGCTCAAAATCCGAATTAATAAAATGAAAATCTTGATCAATAGCCAAGACTAAAAATCAAAGCAAGGAAATCTCAAATTCCCTTGGAAGTCCTAAACTCAAAATATAATACTTTGAAATCTGGATATTCAAAACCAAGAATGGCAATTGAAAACCAATACAAAATCAAACTACAAATCCAAATTCTGAAATTCCTAAAATTTCCAACAAATCCTCTGGGCCCAGGCCATTTCTTTCTCTCCCGCCTGCTCGCTTCTCTCTTTCTTTCTTGGCCCATCCAGCTTGCCTCCTCTCCAGGCCTCCGGCCCATCTCGACCTCCCCCTTCTTCTTCCTCCCTCCCCTGTTCTTCCGGCGCGTCGCCCGCACCGGCACGAGTGCCCAGCCGAGTCGCTTCCGCCAAGCCAAGCTGCCTTCAACCGCACCCAGTCCCTGCGCCATGCACGCGCATGCCCAGGCCGACCGAAGCTCTGCCGCACGTGTAGTCGTGCACCGCGCCGCTGTGCCCCTGTCCGCATGCTGCGTCGATCCACATCGCTCCACCCTCACGTCATGCCACAAGCTCACGCTCACCCGAGGCGTTGACCCCAGCAAGCTTCTCGCAAATCCTGTTGTCACCGTCCCGTCGCCGTCGCGTCGCACGGCCCTGCGCCCCGCCTACACACCCGTGAACCCCCTTGCTCCACGTCGTGCAGACCCGTGACACCTTGCCCACACGGCCTTATCGTATTCATGTGCTTCTCGCCATCGACCACAATGGCACCACCAGCCCGCCGGCTATAAGAAGCCCCAAGCGGCTGAACTCCTCTGTGCCACACTGGTCGCCGCCGCCTCCGCGCCGTCCCGCTGCTCCGGCGAAGCCCCAGCAAGACCAACCCCGTCACGGCGTGGCCCCAGTGGCCTCCTCTCTCCTCCCTCGAGCAATTGGACTCTGGCGCCCCCGGCTCACCGCGCGGCCATTCTTCCTCGTCGCCGGCCAAAAACCACCAATCCCATCACCATCCCCTCCTCGGTCGGCTCCAGTTCGATTCCTCGGGTGTGGAGCACCACCACGCGGCCCTAAAGCTTCCCCAAGCTCTGCTCTAGCTTTCCCCTCACCTCGCCTCGTCGGCGCCATGCCCATGCCCGCGCTGCCGCCGGCTCCCATCGCCAGCATGCCTCGGTCCCTCTCCGGCCCTGCTGGCGCTTCCTAGTGAGTTTCTCTATGCCTCCTGATGCTCACGCTCTGCTCCAATTTCTCCCTCCCCCACCACGGCAGCGCCGCCTCTTTTCGCCCCATCTCCGGCCGTCGAGAACCGCCCCGGTCCGCCTCCACCCTGCTGGAAGTAGCGCCGCTACCTTCACGGGCTCCTATGCCCTCCTGGGGACCCATTTTGGCCACCGCCGGCGTCTCCCCGACCACCCTTTGCCGGCATCGCTGCCCGCTTCCCCTGGCCATGCACCCCTCCCTGCCTCCTCTGTTTTCTGTCTGACCGAAAGCCCAGTCCTGGCGCTAGCTTCTTCTAAATCAACTCCCCCTTCCACTCACAAGCGAGCGAATGCTCAGTCGGCCAGTGGAGCGACACGTTAACTCACAGACCCGAGTTCGAATTCTGACTTTGCATATTTCTATTTTTATTTTTATTAGCCATTTCAATTAGAAAATGTTTAGGAAATAAATCAAGAAAAACTAAGAAAAATCCATGAAGGCTAACAAATTTTATTACGATGAAAATAAGATTATTTAAGATTTAATGTTGGATTAATTATTATATGAGCAATTAATATCGCTTGAATATTTATTTGAGGTTAGTTATTAATTAAAGGCATTAATAAAAGATGGCTTTGCTAAAATGTCCAAATTTAATAAAGATCCCAGTTAAAAGACATTCAAATTAAAGTTAAAGAGAAATAAATTGGATATTAGGTTTAACTATAAAAACAAGGCTTCAAATTAAAGATTACCCTTGATTATAACTAAAATATATGCCCTAATGTTTAACATGCCGCTATTAAATAAATCTCAGTGGTAGATTTTGTTAAAATAGCAATATTGAAATATGACCCTGGATAATAAGCTTTGCCCCTGATAAATAAACTTAAACTATAAATTAAGCAAGGTCAAGCCTTAGCATCTTGTAATCGGCTATGTCTAGCCATACTTTTATCCAAAGCGGGATGTCCTTGTGATTATTCCTTCGACGTCCATCCTTCTTTTATATCCTTTCCCAGCGAAGTTACTTCGTCACTTCACTTCTACCCAAGAATTCGTTTGACTTCGTCTCTATCCTGCAACTCACTACACACCCTTAATCATATGCAAATTATAAATGAATTTAATTAAACTTATTTGGACCTTTGCTGGATTTGTACAATATGTTAGTCATTAGTCGTGCAATTAGTCACTGGAGCCACGAAGAGACGACAAGTTTGAGCAGGATCAAGATCTGAGAAGAGACGAAGATCAATAATCCAAATAATTGACTGAGAAGGCTTTGAATGAAATCGAGGCCATGGTAAATCGAGCAAGGCAAGTCATCACTTTGATCATATTGATCCTACATTTTATGCAAATTATGTTCCTTTAAATTATCAAATTGAATGCTTACTTTATTATGCAAATGTATGTCAAAGCTCAAGGTAGTTACATTCCTATTTGATGTTTTAAATACTACTATGCCTTTCCTTGACACTTGAATCGCCTAACCGTTGTCACCCTAGATGTTAATGATAACTATACTAGCTATAAGTCATATTAATGCCATGCTAGTCTTGTCAAGTCTAGGGCACTAGTGGCCCTGATCATCAATCTTTAAATATGAAAACTGATTTTGGGACAGTCATGGGATGTACATGGCTGATTATTTGTGACAACTTAATTTATGCTTCTCAAAACTCTAAAAAATTGCTATACCGGTCCCGGCGGATGGTAAGAGTGGAGGGTGTGGATGTAACACAAGGTCTGTGGTTTGTGGAATGAACCGACTGGACAAATTAAGGACTTAATCCTGTGATGACCCCTCCGTGTACAACAGTGCAACCACAAGCTGGCAAAATGTAGGCTTGGCTGTATAATTTACCAGACTCTCTAGTCATCTCACGGAGGACGTGTGTAGGTGGGTAATAAAAGCCCCACGTGGAATGGGACACCGGGTGTAGGTGACGTTGCCAAGGCTAGCGTATGTGGAGAGTGGAGTGCGACTGCGCTAACCTATGGTAGACATCCCGCACAACCTATAAAAGCAACCCCATAGGAGTGAGATGCTAGAGGGCGAGGTATTGTAAAGGCCTCGTGGTAGTCTCTCGATCTGCATGACTAAGGAATCATGTAGAACCATCGGGACGATTATCTCTTATGGGTAAAGATGTACAGTCTCTGCAGAGTACAAACTATTCGAATAGTCGTGCCCACGGTCAATGACGGACATGGAAATCTTCCTCGAGTTAGTTCTATTTCCAAACTTTTGAGGGTGGGAAGAAGACTGTCAGGTGGATGTAAACCTGACTTTGGAAATTTTCCTGGAGGGATGTACTCCAGTGTTGACAATAAGGTGGAAGTAACCTATTGACCAAAAGCTAGCATAGGTGGATGAAACCATGTAATTGGTGGATGGAACCTACACCGCTATAATTACTGCACAATTTCAAACTCCTTAAAGCATGTTTGTAAAATGCTAAGTCATAGGAATTTTAATTATGATTATTGCAAATGTCGCTTTTAGCAAATAAATGAACCTCAAGCCTCACTTGACGGTCTTGCATATATTATTATTTGCATTCTGTGTGGTGGCTTGCGAGTACCGTTGTACTCACTGTTGCTCAATTACCATCATTCAGTCAATAAGGAAAAGAAGATCAAGCCCTACGGTGTCCTAAGGGAATCAAAAGAGCTGGAAGATGAAGAGGCCAAGAACTAGGTCGCGAACCCCAGTTGGCTGTCTGTGAGCAAGTCCTGAGGGTCCCACTTGAGTGAAGTTTCTGCTGCTGCATTTTTTTGATTTCGGCCTGATCGACCCATGAGTAAGTTGTTATTATATTATCTAGCTTCTGCATAATATGTTTTGGTATACAACAATGTACCTGTGAATATTATCTACTGATCCAGGGAATAGTACGGTAAAATTACAGGGGATTCTGAATGGCTAAATCCGGGGTCCTACAGGACACGTGCTAAAATGCCCCAACATCGACTGGACTAGACTAGAGGGGGCCAATTTAGTTTCAACTAAAATACTGCATGCAGACATCATCGACTTGGGGCACGACTATTTAAAGAACTGTGCAACGACTATTTGGCAAGATGATCTATCAATTGTTTAATTGTTGACATTAAATAGTCGTCGCACATGCATGGAATTTGGATCATCTTGTCAAATAGTCTTCACACATATATGGAGTTTAGATCATCTTGCCAAATAGTCGTCACACATGCATGAAATTTAGATCATCTCGCCGGCTAGCTGCTCTATAAGCTATCTATGGTCTTACTCATTTTGGTTTAAGCTTCTAATTTCTGACTTATTTTTTACTATTTCTAAATTTTGTATATTTTGGTTTTTTGAGCTTTTTTACCGGTTCTTTTTCACGTATTCATTTGTATTATTCGTAATGGTTTAACCTATTTTTTCTATTTTTAATTTTTTAAATTTAATTACATCAAATAAGCCACTATCAGTAACAGTATAATTTTAGCCAGGCACAGTACAATTTCAACCATAAGCCATCTTTTTTCAGCCCAATTGAGCAGGTTGTATATAAACCCAATGCAGGGCTGCCATTTTTAGTATAGCACACACAACACACAGTCACTTGCTATTGCTAGTGTATCTTGAGATTTGAGTAGCAGAAAGCTCCATACACGCAATATACACTGATCATGCCCATGCCAAGACGCAGACGTCCGGGTTTCATCACTCAGCCTTGCTCGTTTATACTGCTATTGAGATGCTAGTTTTTAAGAATTGTATTCCTCCTTTTCGTTCTAGGTTGATCTAATATTTTAGAGTACAATGGTACCAACACCCCGACACATGTACACAACAAAGCTCACACATGAGTGCATCCCCTTAAACACGCATGAAATTTCGCACGCCACAGTCCACACCAATCCCGGACTTTATATATAAAGCGCGCGTATGTGCTTTGCAATTACCAAAAGACACTCGTGCATACTGGGAGAAATTATCATGTCGTGCTTTCATTTCTTAATGGACTAAGGGCATGTCACGTTCTTCTGAACCGGTCGAGTATTAATACATGCGTCATTGTTACGAGGGAAAACAATTTCGGACGATTTTCACCGAATTTCGGTTTTCTTCGGCTGAGTCTGAAAAATTGCTAAATCGGTGAATTTTGGCTCGAATTTTACAGTTTAATTAAATTTCTTAACCAGTACAATGTAAAAAGTTCTTAGCTAGCCTATGGGTAAGGGATGAATATTGGTGAGCACTAGATTTTGAGTTCGAACCTCAAAACCAACACTATTTTTTTATTTTTCCATTTATACTCACAAAATCATATTTAAAAATTAAAATTTTGAATGAACTCTTTTTAAGATTTTCTGAATTTTTTGAATTTTATCAGTGGGGGACGAAAAAAAACTCCGGAAAAGTTTTCCCTGATTTTAACTATGAATGCTAGCAAAATTTGGAAAAGCCTAAACCAGCTCACCACTTCTCTTAATTACTTAATAACTGACACATGTAAATTCTCTTTTGTATTTTATCAAACAACCTGTATAAATAGGCTGTTAAGGTATATATGTTCCTTTTATTTTAAAGATTAACCAACACTATTTTTATTTTTCCAATTCTACTCACAAAATCATATTTAAAAATTAAAATTTTTGAATGAACTCTTTTTAAGATTTTCTGGATTTTTTGAATTTTATCAGTGGGGGACGGAAAAAAAAACTCCAGAAAAGTTTTCCCTGATTTTAATTATGAATGCTAGCCAAATTTGGAAAAGCCTAAACTAGCTCAACACTTCTCTTAATTACTTAATAACTGACACATGTAAATTCTCTTTTGTTTTTTTATCAACCAACCTGTATAAATAGGCGGTTAAGGTACATATGTTCCTTTTATTTTAAAGATTAACCAACACTATTTTTATTTTTCCATTTCTACTCACAAAATCATATTTAAAAATTAAAAATTTTGAATGAACTCTTTTTAAGATTTTCTGATTTTTTTTGAATTTTATCAGTGGGGGTCGAAAAAAACTCCGGAAAAGTTTTCCCTGATTTTAACTATGAATGCTAGCAAAATTTGGAAAAGCCTAAACTAGCTCAACACTTCTCTTAATTACTTAATAACTGACACATGTAAATTCTCTTTTGTTTTTTATCAACCAACCTGTATAAATAGGCGGTTAAGGAATATATGTTCCTTTTATTTTAAAGATTAGGAGCATGCTGTTCCTACGCTTTCCTTTTACTGGTCAAAATTATTAGCTTTTTTTTTCTAAATCCAAAGATCGTATATACTTGCATCGTGACTGTCATTTTCCCCGTAAAGTATTAGCCATACGTCTTTTTTTCTGTTCGTTATAGGTAATTTATAAAATTATCCTTCTAGAAGTCCGAGGAATGGATGAGAGATAGGGTCAGTACACTTAAGAAGTGTTGGAAATGTGGGTAATATTTTAATTCCAAATTTTACTACGAGACAAACACAATAAACTAGTGATGTAAAGCTTACTACTATCAACAGGCTACTCATCATATTTCAGAATATACTCAAGAAAAATGTAGTAACTAAGCTGTACGTGCGCGAGAACGACTTACTTGTTAGCCTGATGAACAGGAAGCCGCGCAGGCTTAACGTAGTGCAGAACGTAGATGTTGCAGTGCAGTGAGCGGTCGCGCAGATGCGCTGCACAGAAACCTTATTGCCTCCCCGTGCAGGTACTCTCTGCAGCAACGGTTTGGTGATAGCCGCTCTCCCTCCTTTCAGGTGCACACCGGGAAGAAAGGTCGACGAGATTCAGACAACACAGCACAACAGAGCAGAAAGTAGGGGAAGAATGGAGGTGCAAAATTCTCTCTTTTTTCCTGGACGTCTCTAGGCCCTTTTAAGGGCGCTGCAGTTATTTACTAGTAACTGTTGCGATTTAAACAACATTACGCACTGGTAACTGTCTCATCAAATCACAAATTAAGCAGTGTAAATTCACTTGTAACTGCCTCATTCAAACGTTTAAATCTCATTCAAACAGAGAGAGTCAGGTGCATGGTTCAGCAAAAATAAAGATGGACTTGGTCTGCCAAGTGGTGCGCCACGTCACGCGATTTTCACGTGAAAATACGCGAATACGCACACGCGTGTGTGACTAGACAGAACCATCCTCATACCATCTCTATCCATATTCAAGGAGTGGTGAGAACTCCACCTTATAAATCGGTTTTCCTCACCCTGTCTTAGCAATATGGTACTAAACCATACATGCTTTGAAATTAAGGAAATATGCCATAATTAAATGGGTCAATTTCTAACATAAGTGTGCAGACTGTTTGAGGCTTGCAACACACTGCAACATTTGTGTATTGATCGTCACTTCAAGGAACAGGTTGGGGTCACATTAAGCAATGTCCACTGCTCTGAATTGCAAAGCTCTAGCGTCCATGAGGTTGCTCTTCGATTTCGCCTTCTTAGGCATGGAGCTTTTTGGGTTTCGCCAGGTGTCTTCAAATTGCAAAATCGTAACACATGGCACATTAGGTCTTATATATCCACGGAGTCACTAACATTAAAAGTATATTGAATTATATATATGCAGATCACTGACTTTGTAAATGGTATGCTCGCATGACCTATATACCCTGAACTTGAGATATGCATACGTCTTGCAGATGTATTCAACAAGTTCAAAGGTGAAGATGGAAGCTTCAGCGCTGACATAATAAATGACCCACGAGGCTTGGTAAGTTTATACAATGCAGCTCACCTTTTAACTCATGGTGAGGTGGCACTTGAAGAAGCAATCATATTTGCAAGGCACCATCTAGAATTATTGAGAAGTAGCCTCAAGTCCCCATTAGCTGAACAAGTCAACCTTGCCCTTAAGCTATCATTGCCACGGACCCTGAAGAGAGTGGAGGCATTACATTATATGTCAGAGTACGAAAAAGAGCAAATGTACAATCCCTCCATACTCGAGCTTGCAAGGCTAGATTTTAACCTTCTGCAACAACTTCACTTGAAGGAGCTCAAGGCTATTTCTCAGTAAGTCTTCAGTATAGAATGAGAAGTACTGTGAATGCCATGCCACCCTCATTCCTCGAAACATAGTTCATTACGCACTACTACAGAAAGCCTAATACTAGACGCTAAATCATAGACGGTTTGATAAAACCGTCTGTGACCAACAATAACACAGACAATTTTAATTTGGACACCGTCTGTATTGATGGCGTCGAAGAAAACGAGTATCACAGACGGTTCTTACCGATGAACCGTCTGTGATATTCCAGTATCACAGATGGTTTTTATTTAAAACTGTCTGTGATAATCTGGCATTATAAAAATCGTCTGTGATAATCTGGAATTATCACAGACGATTTTTCCTGCTACATATTTATTGCGCCGCTCAGAACCGCATATGTCTTCATTTCGATCCAGATCTAGCCGGTGCTGCACTCTTTCGCTTAGGAGGCAAGCTAGGCGATTTCAGGCCAATTAATTTGATGGGAGGAGGCAGAGATTGAACTTTGAATATTCATACATTCCTGGTTGCTCTAGATATGGTTAGCAATGAAATTTATTTTTCTTTGCATTACAATTTAGATCGAAGTTTTGGTGAGTGCTATTTAAGATGGTTTGCATCTACTTGACCATACATGATCAGTTTTCGTCATATGAGAGGCCAAATTTGTCAAAATTATTGGTTATATACCTTCAGCGATCGCTGAGGAAATAGTTGTTGTGTTTATAATATGAATTAAGCTAGCAAAGCCTCAATGCATGTGGTATATATGTAGTAATAATTAATTAATTTAATTTTTAATACTAAGTTGGTATATATATACATAACGTAGGACCGAAGCTGGATGTATGCCGCGACCTGTGTGAGTGAAGAGTACATTAATGGCGTTCTGCTTTTACAAGAGCTACCGATGAGGATATGTTGAATAAGGGAGTGGAATATATGTACTGTCCATGCACTAACTGCGAGAATTTAAAGATGTTTAAGAACCGAGAGCAAATTGAAGCGCACTTGATTTGGAGGGGTTTCAAAAAGGGTTATATGTGTTGGACCTGTCATGGTGAAGTCAATGATATGCCGCCGGATGACATCGCTGGTGAAGTGAATGATATGCCGCCAGATGACATCACCGGTGAAGTAAATGATATACCGCCGGATGATGTCGATTGTTGTTTGGATTCGGATAGGTTGCACGATGACAATCTGGATCAGATGCTTCGCGATGTAGAAGAGAACTATGATGAGAGAGAGTATGTTAAATTCTGGGGCTTGATGGAGGACTCAGAGAAACCTTGGTTCACGTGCTGCATGTCAAAGTATACGAGGTTGTCGGCCGTGCTTGAACTGTTGAAATTGAAGGTAAGCAACGGTTTGTTCGACAAGAGTTTCACGATGCTGCTAGGTCTTTTAGCCGAAGTAGGAAGATCAAAGCCGATGAGATGAGATGAGATGAAATTGTATCGGATTAGGAAGAGAACCAAAGCCAAGCGTGAGTCACGGCTACGAGAGGAGATCAAGGCATCTCTTAGAGAGGAGTTGGCTAATTATGTTAGAGATGAGATGCGAAAATTTATAGAAAATCAGCAGGCCGTTGCCACCGCTCCTGTGCTAGCTAGCCCGCCCAACCGTCGAAGTAGTTGCGCGTCCAATTCTACGACACACATCCGATCCGTTGATTTCCTGTGGACGACATCCTGATAATAATTATTATCTCTGGAATGCTCGATCCGTTGATTGGCCTATTGGAGTAGCTAATTTTGTATCGTTATGTACGAGGCTACGAAGTGCACGCTCCAAGTGAGATATGCCTCCGTTCCCTTGTGCGCTGCTTTGGGCCAGGCATATCCGTCTGGTCCTGGGGCCATGGTGCACCGTACAGCTTTAGCACCAGGCTTCAGAAAAGTTCATGTGGATGGTGTGCATGCCAATTTTGAGGTCATCCCACTACCGAAGCCCCCGAACGACGAGATCGTGACTCTAGGGCAAACCATTGGAATATTCATCCAGTTGCACAAAAGTGACATCTCCCTGAAGGCTTCACCGGTGGCAGGACCACAAGGGCAGTCCGAACCAGAGCTACATACACTGATGCCATCTCCACAAGGCCTATCTCCACCACCGCTACCTGCACCGGTGCTATCTACACGGATGCTATTCTCGTCAAAGCAACTTGCACCGGTGGTACCTTTACAGTCGATTACCGTGAAGTCGACCTACAAGCGAGGCAGGGCCAAACCAAAGAAGACAGGTGATGATATCCCCTACCTGCCATTGGCCTGCAAATTTGTACTAGGAGAGCCGATGATGGTCCTGGAAGAGCTCATAACCCTAGGATTTGGTTGCCAAATATTACACTCTTGGTATATGGAGCAGGCCAATAAGCCACTGGCAGAACGGCGCTCAGGTATCACTGTCAAATTCAGGCCGAATCATTTGCAGCACAACATTCAAGAATGTGTCTTCATGGTGACCTTTGAGGATTTATTTGATCTTTTCAATCTCAAGGCTCTCGACGCCTCACTCGTTTGATGCTGGACGCTGTAAGTGTGTACAATCACAGTCTCCGTTTATGTAATACCGATATATGTCATATAATTTGTTGCTTTTCTATGTATATATATAGATACATGGTGGCTGAAGCTAGATCATCCAAATCACCAATTGGTTTCCTGGACCCACGCTTGGTCACCATGGATACCATCAGCGAGGATTCATCCTTCGTCCAGAACTATATTAGAACAACACTGCTGGCTCACGTGATAAGGAATTTGTTCTTATGCCATACAATGAGCGGTTCCATTGGATTTTAATTGTAATTATACGAAAATGGAACAAGGCTATATACCTTGATTCTCTAAGTAAGAACAAAACTGACTACATAGTTGTCGTCCAATTACTCGATAGGTAAGTACATTTTCTCCATACATAACTATATTGTACTCTTTTTTTCCTTTCGAATGACTAAGCTAACTTTTTTGAATCACGAAGGTCGTTCGCCACGTATGTTGCACAGACACGTGGCTCGACGGAAGGGGCAAAGCCCTTGCAACACGTTCGAAATTTTTGGGTATTCGCTAGTACACATTAATTAATCCTATACAATACTTGGTAGTAATGTCTTTTGAATTAACACATTCTATTTTTTGCAGTGCCACCAGCAGCCGCCGGGCAACACATATGGATTCTACGTTTGCCATCATATGAGACTACTCCTCGATTACTCGAAGATCACCAATTCTAAGGTTTGTCAATCTTCCCACATTTATTTCATACTTATAAGGTTATATATGTACGCACATTGATATTCCTATCGACAGGCTACGCCCATCTCTACAACTGCATTGAAACAGCCGGACCTTGCACAAATTCGAGGACAGTGCGCGTTCTTTTTTAATCGTCTGTAATAAGGTTTTCTATAGTAGTGACGATAACTTATTACCACAGTTACCGTTTGCAATAGTCTATTACGAACAAAGCAAAAGCCGTTTCAATGTCCATATTACCAATATGATATATTTGTGGTGGTATATGCGTTGTGCAACAATATGAAATGCTGCAACAGTGTACTGTTACCAGAGTGAAAATCGTCGCAATATGATGTATTACCATGCACTACTACAGAAAGACTAATACTAGACGGCCAATCACAAACGGTTTTGTTAAACCGTCTGTGATCGACACTAACACAGACGGTTTTAATTTGGACACCGTCTGTGTTGGTGGCGTCGGAGAAAACGAGTATCACAGACGGTTCTTACCGATGAACCGTCTGTGCTACTTTAGTATCGCAGACAGTTTGTGTTAAAAACCGTCTGTGATAATATGGAATTATCACAGATGGTTTTTAATTAAAAATCATTTGTGCTAATCCCAGGATTATCGCAGATGGTTTTTTATTAAAAACCGTCTGTGATAATGACGCTACGCATTTATTGCGCTGCTTAGAACCGCATCTGTCTTCATTTCGATCCAGATATAGCTGGTGCTTTACTCTTTCGCTCAGGAGGCAAGCTAGGCGATTTCAGGAGGCAGAGATTGAGCTTTGAAGATTCATACTTTCCTGGTTGCTCTAGATATGGTTAGTAATGAAATTTATTTTTCTTTGCATTTACAATTTAGATGTAAGTAATTGGTGAGTGTTATTGAAGATGGTTTGCAAAATTGTTAGTTATATAATAGCTGTTGTGTTTATAATATGAATTAAGCTAGCAAAGCCTAAAAGCATGTGGTATATATATATGTAGTAATAATTAAAATTTTTAATTTTTAATACTAAGTTGTTATATATATATGCATAACGTAGGACCGAAGCTGGATGTATGCCGCGAGCCGTGTGAGTGAAGAGTATATTAATGGCGTGTCTGCTTTTGCAAGAGCTGCCGAGGAGGATATGCTGAATAAGGGGGTGAAATATATGTACTGTCCACGCACTGACTGTGATAATTTAAAGATGTTTAAGAACCGAGGGCAAATTGAAGCGCACTTGATTAGGAGGAGTTTTAAAAAGGGTTATACGTGTTGGACCAGTCATGGCGAAGTCAATGATCATTTGCCGCCGGATGACATTGCTGGTGAAGTGCATGATATGCCGCCAGATGACATCGCCGGTGAAGTGAATGACATGCCGCCGGATGATGTCGATTGTGGTTCGGATTCGGATAGGTTGCACGATGACAATCTGGACCAGATGCTTCGCGATGTAGAAGAGAACTATGATGAGAGAGAGTATGTTAAATTCCGAGGCTTGATGGAGGACTCGGAGAAACCTTTGTTCACGTGCTGCAGGTCAAAGTACACGAGGTTGTCGGTCGTGCTTGAACTGTTGAAATTGAAGGCAAGCAACGGTTGGTCCGACAAGAGTTTCACAGCGCTGCTAGGTCTTTTAGCGGACATGCTTCCGGAGGGAAATGAGTTGCCTAAAACCACGTATAAAGCCAAGAAGGTTCTTTGTCCGTTGGGAATGGAAGTAGAAAGAATACATGCATGTCCGAACGACTCTATCCTGTACCGTATAGAGTATGCAAACATGCATGTATGTCCGGTGTGCAACACATCCCGATACAAACGTAACAATCAATCAGATGACGGCGAGGGAACAGAGGCGAAGAAAGGACCTCCTGCTAAGATGGTATGGTAGTTTCCTATAATTCCCCGTTTGAAAAGGTTTTTTGCAAATCCAAAGGAGGCAAAACAGCTGCGTTGGCACTCGGAGGAGCGCAAGAAGGATGGAATGCTAAGACACCTTGTTGATTCCGCCCAGTGGAGAAACATCGATAGGAGTTTCACAGACTTCGGTGCAGAACCAAGGAATATAAGGTTTGGACTGAGTACAGATGGAATGAATCCTTTCAGTAGCATGAGCAGCTGACATAGCACATGGCCCGTGATTCTCTACATCTATAACCTTTCTCCTTGGTTGTGTATGAAGCGAAAGTATATTTTGCTGTCGATACTTATCCAAGGGCCAAAGCAACCAGGGAATGATATCGATGTGTACCTAGCACCGTTGGTGGAAGATATAAAAGTACTGTGGAACGAAGGGGTACAGGTATGGGATGCATACAAACGAGAGAACTTCATTTTGCACTCCTTATTGTTCTGCACCATAAATGATTATCCTGCCCTTGCTAACCTATCAGGCCAGAGTACAAAAGGTGCCAAAGCTTGTACCCACTGTTTAGATGATACCGAGAGTGTGTGGCTGAGACACTCACGCAAAACGGTCTACATGCGTCACCGCCGGTTCCTTCGGAGGGCTCACCCATACCGCAAGATGAAGAAACAATTTGACGGAGAGAAGGAAGACGGTTCAGCTCCAAGGCATTTAAGGGGACATGAGATTTATGATATGGTTAAGGATTTAGATGTTGTCCTCAGAAAGGGACGTAAATTGAGGGCTCATGAGAAGAGCACCTGGAAGAAGAGATCAATATTTTGGGACTTACCTTATTGGGAGTACCTAGATGTTCGACACTGCATCGACGTCATGCACATAGAAAAGAATGTATGTGACAGCTTGATTGGTCTCTTATTGAACATTCGTGACAAAACAAAGGACGACGTCAATGCACGGCTTGACTTGGCTGATATGGACATCAGGCCTGAGTTAGCACCGATAATAACAGATAATGGACGAACGTACCTTCCCACTGCGTGTTACACTTTGTCGAAGGCCGAGAAAACAGAACTGTGCCAGTGCTTGCGTGGGGTGAAAGTTCTGTCTGGTTACTCCGGCAACGTGAAGAAACTTGTTTCGATGCAAGATTTGAAGTTAAATGGCATGAAGTCTCATGATTGCCATGTGCTGATGACACAGATGCTCCCTATTGCAATTAGAAATATTTTGCCGATCAAAGTCCGAGAGACAATCATGAGGCTATGTTATTTCTTTAACACAATTGCTCAGAAGGTCATCGATCCCGAAGGACTAGATGCTCTACAGGACGAGGTGGTGATGACTCTATGTCATCTTGAAATGTATTTCCCTCCTTCGTTTTTCGATATCATGGTCCATCTCATTGTTCACGTTGTGTGGGAGATAAAAATGTGCGGGCCCGTATTCCTACGTAGCATGTACCCATTTGAGAGGTTCATGGGAATTCTCAAGTCCTACGTACGGAATCGATCTCGGCCGGAGGGCAGCATCGTCGAAGGTTATGCAAGCGAAGAGGTCATTGAGTTTTGTGTCGATTATATGGCTCAGACTCAACCGATAGGTGTGCCTCAATCTCGTCATGAGGGGAGGCTGAAGGGTATCGGAACTATCGGAAGGAAAGCAATCACTGCAGATATTGACACGTATACTCAAGCCCATTTCACGGTCTTGCAACACATGACTGAAGTGGCGCCTTATGTCGACCAGCACAAGGATGTGCTTCGACAACAGAATCCGGAGCGGCCGGATGTTTGGATCATGAGGCAACACAACAGTCGGTTCAACCAATGGTTGAAGGAGCAAATCGCTAGGAGCTTGCCAAGTGAGATGCTGACATGGTTGGCAAAAGGGCCAACATTTATAGTTGTGACATGGCAAGGATATGACATAAATGGATACACATTTCAGCTATTTCAAGCGTTGCAAAAGTGCGTTTCCCTTGCAGCAAATCGATACCTCCAGGATAAACTCTAAACTAATATATGGTTTCTATGCTACTCATGACATCTAAAAATCCATAGAAAAGACTGAGTTATGTATGGAGGAAATGAGTTTACCTCTTAATTACTTCTTGCACATGACTGAAGTCGTGGTTGCTCTTAAGTAGGGAATCAAGGTATATTACCTTGCTCCACTTTGGTATAATCACAATCAAAATCTAGTGATGCCTAGTCATGTGTGTCGCCATAGTGATTAATCCTACATTCATGTTGCATGTAAAGTACAAATGAAACATATGTGTGGCAACTAGTGAAGCACTTACCCTTGGTTGAAGGGTACCATGACGTACTCCTTGTCGCTGTGAGCAATCAATCCCCTCGTTATGTAACCTTGCACGAAGGATGCATCTTCGTTGATAGATTGCTCGGAGACCAAGTGAGGGTCGAGGAAACCCACCAGTTGTCGCGATCGCCGGACTTGTTGGATCATGTATCTATACATAAAGAAATAGTAATGACATTTATCTGTATAACATGAATGTAGAACTTCATTATACAGTACACTTACAGTGTCCAGAATCGTAGAAGTGAGGCGTCAAGTTCGTCGAGATTGAATAGTAAGAATAAGTCTTCGAATGTCACGACAATGTAGCCCGAGTCGTGGAGGAAATGTGTCTCCTTATATTTCAGAGTGAATGCACTCTGCCGGTTTGGCTTCATGTTGGACTTCTCCATGTACCAGGCATGCAATGTATTGCAAACCAAACCAAGCCGGGGTAATTGTGAGTCGGGCACCAACGACACTCCTAGAATGAGCTTCCATGGCACGGGACGCGACTTAATTTTCTTCGCATGAGCCTTGGAGCCTCGCTTATGATATGTTTTCGGTGGCGTCTCGGCGGGAGCTGATGCAACAGGCTTCACTAGATTTGGAGGTGGAGGTGGAGCCACCGGAGCCGATGTGACAGGTCCAGGGCGATGTCCCTCTTGGGCCACTGGATGTGGAGATTGTGGCACGGGCAAGTCGAGGGTGATGTCCCTCTTGGGCCACTAAATGAATGTGTGGACGGCATCCCCTAATGTCTGAATCTCTTCGTTTGGGGGCTTCTCAAGAGGGACGGTCTTAAAAATATCATTAATCATGTCCACTTGGACCTTTATGAAATTGGTGTATACTTGTACACCATGCACCAGCATCCCTAGCAGCAATGGATACGCCATCCCGCGGCCAGCGTCAACGGGAATAGAGCCAACAAGCCTGACTCTGAGGATGCAAGGCATGGGCTCCTACATAACGACACAAGATGAGTTAAGGCGTCCATTAGAGAGATCTATATACCATTCTAAAGAGGTACATTACCTGAATGTCATCGATAGGTAAGCGAACGTCGCTATGTTCATAAATTGGTGTGGACGCACAGCTACTGCGACGTTGAGGGGGACTGGGTACCGCAGTAGTAGGGAGGGTTGCGATTGGTTGCAGACTTGTCTCAGTTCTTCCCTCAATGAATCTATCTCTCCTCGAAGTGGGTAGTCTGCTCTTGAAGTGAGGCCGATAGTTGTTCCTCAAGTTGAGCACAAAGCTCCTGTTTTATTTGTTCGTTGCGGTACGCCTTGGATCTCTTCCTACTCCTATATGTCTCGGAGTAATCTGGAAATCTGTGCCTCCAAGATACGTAAACCCCTAAGCCTCGTGTGCGACCTGGGTGCTACTTGTTTCCCAAGGCCTGTGATAGTAAATCTCTCTCCCTATATTCTTCAAAGGAGCCACGAGAAGATTCGGTAGTCAATGATTGCTGCAATAGGCAATTAATCATGTTATTTTTGAACCCATGAAGTTCAAGAGGTGTTAACAACTATGTAGTTTAACATATTTTACCAGGTGTTGGGACACTTCCTCATCTGCGGGGTTTTTGAAAGAGACACCCGAAGATGTGGTTGATGACCTCGCTCTTAACCAGTTTCGAGCGCGCTTGTTTGCGATCCCGGCAAATGGCGAGGAGGTCTCCAATTGGATTGCGACCTCGTCCTGCATCCTCCACTGTGGGATTTTACCCACGTACCCAGCGGTGCCGAGTCTGTGAGGGTGAGTGTTTTGTGACTGGAGAGCCTTGTGCGCCGCACTTTGTTGTTGAAATTCGGTCGTTGTCTTCATCTGCACAAAGGCCTCCCATGTTTTTGGCGACACGAAAGGATACTTCGTGAAGGGCGTGAGATCCTTGGCCACGTAACGCGTCACAAGATTGCTCTTAAAATTCTTCCATGCTTTTCCCATTGCGAGGAGCGCCTACCGTTGCATGAGTCCCTGTACTTCTACTAGGATCTCAAACGAATTTGTAATTTCCTCTCATAGCTGATTTTTGTGATCCTTTGTCAAATCTTTCCAGCTTGCTGTGGTGATGGGGACCCGTTGCCTTCCAATTATCCCGCAGGTAGTCCGAAATGATGACACTGCTTTCGTCGGTTGCAGAGGGACCCCATCGGGAGAGACCACCGTGATGGTCATTCGGCCCTCTGGCCTTTTCGATACTCCTCGGCCACGCTTAGTTTTCCCATTCTTGGGAGCGTGAGACCCAGATGACGACGACGAAGACTGTGTGGATGCCATCTATCTTCTAAGAAAAAACTAACTGCAGTGAGCTATGGGCCTTCCAAATAGACTTTGTAGCTAATATTATTACTACAAGGTCCCTTGCTTCATTGAACCGGATACACTGGAGTGCGTCACTTGCTTCATGCCCTTTGAAGGTCTATGTGGCATATATTATTACTACAAGGTCCCTAAACAAAGTTCTATGAAGCAAATGACACAAACCAGTGTATCAAGTTCATTGAACCGGATACACTGGAGTGTGTCACTTGCTTCATGCCCTTTGAAGGTCTGTGTGGCATATATTATTACTACAAGGTCCCTAAACAAAGTTCTATGAAGTAAATGACACAAACCAGTGTATCAAGTTAATTGAACAAGATACACTGGAGTGCGTCACTTGCTTCAAGCCCTTTGACAAAGTTCTAAAGATTGACTAATTGCAGTGAGCTATGCGCCTTGCAAATAGACCTTGCAAAGGTCTATGTGGCATATATTAAAATTTTAGCAAGCTAACATATGAAGCATATATCATAAAGTACTAATAAAGCATATATCATAAAGCTAACATGTGAAGCATATAACATAAAATACATGTGCAGCATATATCATAAAGCTAACATGTGAAGCATATATCATAAAATACATGTCAAGCATATGGGAAAAGCATGGAAAAGCGTCGGGAGGGACTAGCGGCGGGAGGGAGTGGCATCGGGAGGGAGCGACGTCGGGAGGGACCGGCGGCGGGAGGGAGCGGCGTCGGGAGGGACCGGCGGCGGCGTCGGGAGGGAACGGCGACGGGAGGGAGCAAAACCTAGCTAGCAGGGGCGCTGGAGACTAGAGAGTGCGCGAGTACGGACTCTGCAGACCTAGCTGCGGGTATTTATAGAATTATAGGTAAACTATCACAGACGGTTCCTTAAACGAACCGTCTGTGATAGTTGCATCACAGACGGTTCTATAAATATAATCGTCTGTGATATTCATATTATCACAGACAGTTCTATTTATATAACCGTATGTGATATGCATATTATCACAGACGGTTTCTTTCGATAAACCGCCTGTGATAGTTGCTTCCTGTGTCATTTTACAATTACAATGGAATATAGTTACATTTATGAAAAACGCAAGCATAACCATAAATATAACTATTTCTTAGTTCCTGAGTCATTTTACTATTACAATGGAACACAGTTACATTTATGAAAAACGCAAGCATAACGATAAATATAACTATTTCTTAGTTCCTGAGTCATTTTACAATTACAATGGAACATAGTGACATTATTACACTTGGCTATTTCATTTTAAATAATGCCCTTCACGATGATCGACACGCATATAGCTTGCTTCATCGCCTTGTTCTTCCTCTAACCTGATGCCGTCTCCGAATGGAGGCAAATCATCAAATTGATTGTACTCTTCCTCATCCACAACATTCTCAACTCCGACAATCCTTCTTTTTCCCTGAAGAACTACATGGCGCTTCTTATTTGCCGGGTCGGTTACATAAAATACTTGAACAACTTGCCTCACGAGTACGAATGGTTCGTCTTTGTATCCTACACATTCGAGGTCCACGGTAGTGACGCTGTACTTGTCGACCTTTACACCCCGTGGGAGTTGGACCCAACGGCACCGAAATAGAGGAATCTTAAAAATTACATAGTCAAGCTTCCAAATCTCCTCTACAAGCCCGTAGAACGAATTTGGGCCAGCGGTACTGACGTGCGCATCATAGGCATCTATGCGGACACCTGAGTTCTACACTGTGCTCTTTCTATCCTGATCTGTTGTATAAAATGTGTAGGCATTAATGTCGTATCCTTGCTATGTCACAATTGTAAATTTTGGCCCTTTTGCCAACCATTGTAGTGTTTCACTTGACGACCTCTTAGTCAATTGTGCCTTCAACCATTCGTTGAACTGACGGTTGTGTTGTCTCGTGATCCAAACTTCTGACTGGCCTGCATTCTCTTGACGTAGCATGTCCTTGTGCTCTTCAATATATGGGGTCACTTCAGTCATGTGTTGTAAAATCATGAAATGGGCTTGAGCATACGTATTTTGGTCCGGAGTTATTGCTTTCCTTCCGATAGTCCCGATACCATCTAGCCTCCCCTCGTGACGAGATAGAGGTACACCTATCGGCTTGACTTGAGCCATATAGCCGATGCAGAATTCAATGACCTCTTCTGTTGTATAACCTTCGATGATGCTACCCTCCGGTCGAGATCGATTGCGTATATAGGACTTCAGAATTCCCATGTACCTCTTGAAAGGGTACATATGACGTAGAAACATGGGGCCGCATATTTTTATCTCTTTCACAAGGTAGACAA
This sequence comes from Dendrocalamus latiflorus, assembly GCA_017311315.1. NCBI lineage: Eukaryota > Viridiplantae > Streptophyta > Magnoliopsida > Poales > Poaceae > Dendrocalamus > Dendrocalamus latiflorus. The sequence goes on from CM029611.1 coordinate 26,412,664, forward strand.
TGAGATGGACCATGATATCAAAAACTGATGGAGGGAAATACATCTCTAGATTACATAGAGTTGTCACCACCTCGGTTTGCAGAGCATCGAGTCCATCGGGATCAATGACCTTCTGAGCAATTGCGTTGAAGAAGTAACATAGCCTTATGATTGTCACTCGAACCTTGTTCGGCAAAATACTTCTAATTGCAACAGGTAGCATTTGTGTCATTAGCACATGATAGTCGTGAGACTTCATGCCAATTAATTTCAATTGTTCCATGGAAACAAGTTTCTTCATGCTGGTGAAGTGACCGGATGGAACTTTCACACCATGTAAGGACTGGCACAGTTTAGTTCTCTCGGACTTAGACAGAGTGTAGCAAGCTGGGGGAAGGTACGTCCGGCCTTTATCGGTCTCTATCGGTGCTAACTCGGTCCTGATATTCATAGCGACCAAGTCACGCCTTGCGTTAACACCATCCTTTGTTTTATCAGGAATTTTCAGTAAGAGACCAATCAAACTGTCACATACATTCTACTCTACGTGCATGACATCGATGCAGTTGCGAATTTCTAAGTGCTCCCAATAAGGCAAGTCCCAAAATATTGACCTCTTTTTCCACATGTTCTTCCTCAATTTACGTCCCTTTCCAAGCACAATGTTTATATCCTTGACCATATCATACACCTCTTTCCCGCTAAAAGGTCTTGGTACTGAGTCATCGTCTTTTTTTCGTCAAATTGTTTCTTCATCTTGCGGTATGAGTGATACTTTGGAAGGAACCTACGGTGACGCATGTACACAATTTTGCGCGAGTTGTTCAACCACACACTTTCGGTATAATCTAAGCAATGTGTACACACTTTGGCTCCTTTTGTACTCAACCCTGATAGGTTACCAAGGGCAGGAAAATCATTAATGGTGCAGAACAACATGACACGTAGAGTGAAGTTCTCTCGTTTGTCCGCATCACATACATGTACCCCTTCGTTCCACAGTATTGCAAGATCTTCCACCAATGGTGCTAGGAACACATCAATATCGTTGCCAGGTTGCTTCGGCCTTAGATAAGTAGTGACATCAAAATATACTTCCGCTTCATACACAGCCAAGGGGGAAGGTTGTACATGCACAGAGTCGTGGGCCAGATGCTATGTCGGCTGCTCATGTTACCAAAAGGATTCATTCCATCTGTACTCAACCCAAACCTTATATTTCTCGGTTCCACACCAAAATCTACAAACATCCTATCGATGTTCCTCCACTGGGTAGAATCAGCAACATGTCTTATCATTCCGTCTTTCTTACGCTGCTCCCAGTGCCAACGCATCAATCTTGCATCCTTGCGGTTTGCAAATAAATGCTTCAAACGGGGGATTACAGGAAGATACCACAACACCTTAGCAAGAGGTCCTTGCTTCACCTTGATGCCCTTCCCATCATCAGAGTCATTTTTACGCTTGTATCGGGATGCTTTGCACACCGGACAAACATGTAAGCTAGCATACTCTTTACGGTACAGGATACAATCATTCGGACATGCATGTATTCTTTCTACTTCCATTCCTAATGGACAAAGAATCTTCTTGGCTTGGTAGGTGGTTCTCGGCAACACATTTCCATTTGGAAGCATGTCCGCTAAGAGACTTAACAATGCCGTGAAACTCTTGTCGAACCAACCATTGCTTGCTTTAATTTCAACAGTTCTAGAACTGATGACAACCTCGTGTATTGTGGTTTGCAGCCCGGGAACAAAGGTTTCTCCGAGTCCTCCATCAAGCCCTCGAATTTACCAAACTCTCTCTCACTATAGTTCCCTTCTGTATCACGTAACATCTGATCCAGATTGTCATCCTGTGACATATCCTCACGATCAAAAGAACAGTCCACAACAGCTGGCATATCGTTGTTTCCCTCGACTGTGTCATAACTACCTTCTTGCGTGCTCTTCTCTTCACCGTGACTGGTCCAACATTTGTACCCTTTTCTAAAACCCCTTCGAATCAAGTGAGTTTCGATCTGCACTGAGTTCCTAAACATCTTGAGATTATCACAATCAATGCATGGACAATACATATATTGCATCCCCTTCTTCAACATATCCAGCTCGGCTGCTCTTGTAAAAGCAGACACGCCATTAATGTACTCTTCACTCACACGGTTCTCAATGTACATCCAGCTTCGGTCCATCTACGCTACACAAGTAACAAATGGGTGTCAAAAATAATTATTAAACCTAGCTATCATCTCCGGCCTTCAATTACAAAAACATGCATGCATGTAAGTTATTAAAAGTAATTGAGTACTAACCTCTTATCAGATCACTAAGAAGACGGCGATATGTTTCACCCCAAACTCCCTAAAGCCGGCCGCCTTGCTCCACCGATGCAACGCAATGAATGAATGAAGACAGATCTGGGTCGACATCGAGCAAGTACGCCCAGTAATTAATAGTGCAGAATATCACAGACGGTTCCAACCACAAATGGTCTGTGAAACCAATATATCACAGATGGTTCGTGTTAATAACCGTCTGTGAATTATCACAGACAGCTATTAATACGAACCGTCTGTGATGTCCACAATATCACAGACGGTTCGTATTAATAACTGTTTGTGATAGTCCTACATTATCATAGACGGTTATTAACACGAACCGCCTGTGATGTCCATAATATCACAGATGGTTCGTAATACCAACCGTCTGTGATTGATGCGTATCATAGACGGTTCCTATATAGAACCGTCTGTGATAGCCCTTTACAGACGGTTCATACCACAAACCGTTTGTGATAGTTCACTCGATAACTTAAATTTTTTCCCTTTGTTGTCTAGCCTCAAGAAATTAAATAATGTACCCATGGCCTTCCAAAACAAGCAAATAGAGACGCAAGCACAACAACACATTCATATCTATTACAACGGAGGCGCTAGCTCACGGTAGTAGTCAGCATTGTGGAGGAACAAGCAAATGCAGAGGCAAGCACAACAACACATTCAGATCTATTACAGGATAACAAGCTAATGAACCCTTCATGGCACGATGGTGACGTTGAACAAGACACACTTACGACACTTACGGCAAGAGTGTGTTGTCCAACGTCCCGCCGTGCCGCGACGGAGGCGCTAGCTCACAGTGGAGGGGAGATGCATGCAGGAAGCTAGCTAGGTAGTGGATGAACTCACGCATGACTAGTACCGGTGGAAAGGTAGATGGGGTTATTGATAAGGGCCGAGCCGTGGGAGGAACTGCTGCCTGCCATTCGATGTGGAGAGAATGGACGGGTGAGATCAAAATCCTGGGTATACGGCAATTATTGGTAACATTTGATTATCATAGACGGTTATTAACACGAACCGTCTGTGATGTCCATAATATCACAAACGGTTTGTAATACTAACCGTCTGTCATTGTGCTTATCACATACGGTTCGTATATAGAATTGTCTGTGATAGACCTTCACAGACGGTTTATACCACAAACCGTCTGTGATAGATCACTCTATACGTCAAAAATTTTCAGTTTTTTTGGCTAGCCTCAAGAAATTAAATAATGTCCCATGGTCTTTGAAAACAAGCAAATACAGACGCAAGCACAACAACACATTCAAATCTATTACAGCTAACGAGCCCTTCGTGGTACGACATTGAAGTTAAACAAGACACCCTTATGACACTTACGGCAAGAGTGTGTTGTCTAGCTTCTCGCCATGCCACAACGGAGGCGCTAGCTCACGGTAGTAGTCCGCGTTGTGGAGGAACAAGAAAATACAGAGGCAAGCACAACAACACATTCAGATCTATTACAGGATAACAAGCTAACGAACCCTTCATGGCACGACATTGCGGCTGAACAAGACACACTTACGACACTTACAGCAAGAGTGTGTTGTCCAGCCACCCACCGTGCCGCGACGGAGGCGCTAGCTCATAGCAGAGGGGAGATGCATGAAGGAAGCTAGCTAGTGGATGAACTCACGCGTGACTAGTACCGGTGGAAAGGTAGATGGGGTTATTAATAAGGGCCAAGCCGTGGGAGGAACTGCTGCCTGCCATTCGATGTGGAGAGAATGGACGGGTGAGATCGAATCCTGGGTATATGCCAATTATCGGTGACATGTAATCATCACAGACGGTTATTAACACGAACTATCAGTGATGTCCATAATATCACAAACGGTTTGTAATACCAACCGTCTGTGATAGATCACAGATGGTTTGGAATACGAACCGTCTGTGTTAATGCTTAAATATGCGCGCCCTAATCCTGCTCTTCTACACACTGTACGTCCTCTGCTCATTTTCTTCATCACCACATTTCTCAATAATGACATTTAAAATTCTTTTGATCTCCTTCCTCTCATCTATCCATCATGAGTTGTTCGGACGCAACCTTACACAGACGGCAAACAATTTACGTCTGGAGCAGCTCCTCCGCTCACGCCCTGCTCTCCTTCCTCGACTCGCTTCCATCCGTCAGTTGGACCTCATCATCCGTCGTTGATGGAGGTGTCTCGTTGCCGCTCAGGATAGGGAAACCACCCTTAGCCTCGTTCTTCTCTACAATGTGCGCAAAATGGAGGAAGATCATGCGGTAGTGCAGACACACATGGATAACCTTGCCGATCAAGTAGAATCGGCCGATTCTGAGGAAGCTTATCATGGCATCCTGTTTGAGATTATGGAACATGCTAATGATTTGTCCAGGCTTGAGGAGGAATTGGAGAGGGCAAGGACAATCTTGACGGCATTCGAGAACACAGCGGCTGATCCTCCAACTCCAGAAGTCGACGAAGAAGCATATGAAGCCCAGAAGATTCAAATCTGGGAATCCCTTTTTTGCACTTTTGTAATAAAATTGCCTTGAATTTGACTCTCATCTCAGTTTAGCTTCTGTAGTTCATATGACAACGGTCTGTCATGTTTACCACAGACGGTTCGTATTAAGAACCATCTGTGATAGTTTCACAGATGGTTATTAACACGAACCGTCTGTGTTGTCCAGATTATCACAGACGGTTCATATTAAGAATCGTCTGTGAAAGTTCACAGACGGTTCTTAATACGAACCGTTTGTGATGTCTCAATTATCACAGATGGTTCGTGTTAATAACCGTTTGTGAAAATATCACAGACGGTTGCCAGTATAAACCGTCTGTGACAGTTTAATCACAGACAGTTCCGTATGAACCGTCTGTGATGTAGCCGTCAGTATAGCCTCTTTTGTAGTAGTGACTAGAGAAGAGGGGGAAAGGAGAGCAAATGGGGGTTAGGCAAGAGTAGAGGAGGGAGGTTGCAATAGGTCGCCATGGTGGAAGAATATGGTGGATGTGGATGGAGGCATGTGGTGATTTGGTGGTGGAGAGAGGCGAGCAAAGGAAAGGTGGTGCGCTGGCGGTCTGGCCTGACCTCCCAGAGGCAAAGAGGAGGAAGGGAGAACAAACGGGGGGCTAGGGAAGAAAGCAATGCCATTAAGAAAAACTGGGGAGTTTGGTACTTTGCAATTTAGTCCTACATGTTTACTGGAATTACAAGCAGGTCCTTTCCTCTGTGGATTTCTTATGTTTGGGCCCTCCAGAAGTCTGATTTCATCACGGGAAGATCCTACATGTTCACAGTGACGCGTACATCTGTACGAAGTAGTCCCAAAAGTCCAGATTTGTTGTTTGTGTGCCTCAATGTCACCGGCCTGTAGAAAAATATAAAACATGTAAAATGGTCCAAATTGAGCAATTAATTATAGAAAAGCACGTAAATGATGATAAATGGTCTCAAAATGTGAAAAATAATAGGGGTAAATGACTGAAAAATAAATACAAATATGACACATGTCATACCCCCAAGCTTTAAACTTTTACTTAGCCTCAACTAAATGGCATGATATTATCGAACCCAGACAACAAGTAATCATGAGGTAAAAGACTAATTAAATGCATGTAATAATTCAAAAGGCATACAACAATGTAAAATGAGATTATCTAACTTAAGTTTTGAGGAACATCCAAGATGAGAATGAATATTCAAGTAAAGATCTCAAAGTGATAGCTACAACATTTGACCAAATCAAGTTACACACAAAAGTGTCGAATTACACTCAAGTGATCAAAAGAATCCAACCCAAATTGTAAAGCATCAGAACTAGGTATAATATCAAGAATGAGCATATCAAAGGGTCATGCAAGGCAATTGATATTTGAGACAATGTGACTAATACTTGCATGATACTTGTGAAAAAGTCCATACTTGAGCCATGATACCTAATTTTTATTGATTTTTAGTAAATTTAGAACACACAGTGGGTACTTGTACCACTTATTCACACCCTTGGACAAACTTTGCTGCTTATTCACATTCAAACTTCACTTGGGCAAACTTTGCCACCTATTCAACACATTTTTGAATCAATGTGACATAGTCACTTATTCCACATACTCACACATTGCATCACAATTTTTCTTTTCTTTCTTTTCTTTTTTTATGATTAAGCATCTTTAACCGATTTTCATTAATGCTAAGTAACACATGTCCTGAGACATGGATATCTAGATAAATCAACCAAGTCATTGGCTCAAGTTAAGACTACCCCTTTCACAAATTTTACATTCAAGTAAAGTGTCAATATCTAAAATAACATAGTATGCCAAAGCATGAATCTAAGATATAATCATTTAAGAGGCGATGACTAGAACCAATTCAATCCGCAAATGGTTAAAATACATGCGTAACTCGCAATGAATCAAATGCTATAGGATCACAAGATTTCTACGCACATCAAGAATAATAAATAAAGCTCAAGCTCTACAATATGATGCCAAGTGACTTAGGACATACAAAGAAATAGTAACAATATAGCTCAATGAAAATTTCGGCATGACCTTTCTAGATTAACCAAGGCATGCACTCACATGGTCAAGATACACAATCAAGCATAACATGAGAGTAATAGTAAAGGCCATATCATCAACATAAGCATAATATGACGCATAGAATGACCATATATCATCAACTACACAACAATAAGCTTAAATGTCCATAAATATGATACGAACATGCTAGAACATCATCCATACACATATAAGTCCTCCCCCAAGCTTAAATTAAGCAATGAATCATGAATGTGCTTGAAAGGGTAATAAACAGCTCACCGGGCATAAATGATGCAGTGGAAGTAGACAAATAATCATGTGGCTTCTCGCACGTACAAGGATGAGGATCTAGTACGAGACCTAAAATAAAAGAAAGAAAAGAGGAGAAACCAACAAAAACTAACAAAAGAAATGGAAATAAAAGGAAAAATAGATGCTGATATGGGTGTAGCGGGAGGAGGGCCAAGGACGGGACATGGAAAAGACACAAGCCTGTGTTAGTGGTATGCCCTAGAGGCAATCATGGAGATGATTGTATCACTTCTATATTAATGACAAGTGGGGCCCAAGCAACAGAGAGAGCGGGCGGTGGCTGCGATGGTGACGCGTGGCCAATCGGGCGGCCAGGGAAGGAAAGAAGAGCGGACGGCGGGGAACGGCAATCTGGGCCGTCCACGCATTGAGTAGAGAGAGAGGGAAGGCGGGAGAATTAAACTTTTCAATTTTGATTTTGATTTTTCGGAAAAGCCCGAGAAAACAAATAAAGCTCAGAAAAATACGAAATAAATGCCAAAAATTCCAAAAAAATCACAGCAATTCCTAAAACCATTTGGACTTCGAAAAATATTTACATCTTAAGTTGTTATTATATTTTTATTCTTAAAATACTTTTTAATTTCAAGATAGATTGTAAACTTTAGAAAATCCAGGAAACAAGATAAAAGAAAAATAAATCCAAATAATTAATTTGAAATAGTATTTTTATAGAAAATAATTTATCCTTTTATTTAACAATATTTTTAGATTTTTACTTAAATTACTTTACAAATCCAGCCTTTTTAATACAGAAAATCAGGGCAATTCAAAAATAAAACTTAGGCAGCAAAAAATACTTATTTTTAATCCATGTTTTATTTTAATATTATTTATTTTTTTCCATTATTTTTTTTTATAAAAACCTGGCTGTTACATCATGTAGGGAAATGACATCTAAATAAAGCTAAGGGATAACTACGAGAATGCTACTGGTCTCCATATTGTTCACCGTAGGCATATTCTTGCTTATGAATGCACCTGTTTATTAGTAACATACGGGTTACCAAAACTTAGTCCAGAGACAATATGGTCCAAGGCAGAGTAATACTCGCATGCGGACTTCTAGTCCAAGAAACAGAAGTAGATCTTGTCAAAGTGTCTATAGGAACACTAATAACCTTTTACAGATTTGGCCATCCTTTCAGAGAAGGCCCTTAGGCCCAATGGATCAATCTAGATCATACAATCATTCTTCAGGGTAGAGTAGAGGCAATGCCTCATAAACTACAAATTTATTTTGCCTTTCAGCGGCAAAAGGGTACAACTACGTTAGTGTCAAGCTCAACAGTAGTATGACTATATGACAATGAAGTAAGCCTAGATGATACAATTGCAGCCAATTAGGGCGAGTGAATATCCACTTAATGATGCCCAAAGTCCTACAATATTCATGCAGTTTCCTACATGTTTACTGCTGGTAAGTAATCTCAAGTGCATGAAATGAGTGAAAATAATAAAGATTTACTTTTATCTATTTAGTAGACAATTTATCGTTTCCTAGATTTTTCCTAGCAATCTTTGGGATTTTCTGATAATTATTAAGGCATTTAAGCAATTTTCATAATTACTAACCCATTAAATAAATCCCCAAACACACAATGCTAGGAAATAAACCATAAAAGTAATATGTTGCTTCCAAGATGTACTAAGTCTAAGGTTTCACAAATTTATGGAATCTCATATACCTAAAAACCATATTCTTAGGATTTTCTAGAATTTTTTGGAAATCTTTAATGAATTTCTGCTAATTAATAAGCAATTTTCAGAATTACTAATAAGCAAAAATAATACTAAAGAAAATTCAGTCTATTGCTATTTTGGTAAAAATCGGGGTCAAATTTATAATTATTTTCATATTCTCAGCAAATTTTATTAATTTATCGAAATTCCTGGGGCTAACTTGCAAAAATTCTGTCAGCCGAAATTTTCTTTTACTTTCCACTATTTGGGTCGTATTCGGCCCGTTTTCGCCCAATCTCTTTGGCGGCCCACCCGGCCACTCGGCTTCCCCTTCATGGCGGCGGCGGTCTCCACAGATGCGGCCCGCGGGGCTGAACGGCGGCGACCAGGCACGCGAGGTCGCCTCAGGCATAGCCATGGCCCGGTGGCTACAGGCTGCAGCGCAAGTTGGCAGCCCCAGGTGGCTTTGGTCGTGGAATGTCGGCTCTCGGCGACGACCGGATGCAATTGAGCGGGATGGCAATGGCCGGGCGTAGTGGCAGCTTCGGGCACTACGGCGATGGCGCATCTTTCGGGTGCAGGCGCGAAAGACCGAGCGGATGGTGGCGCACTCCGGTCGTTCGAGGCCGAGCGGACGGTGCGGTGGCTGGGCTCGGCTTTGGGTGACGGCAGCCGGGATCGGCTTCAGGCGCGGCAGCCGGTGGCGTCGACCAATTGGATCGCGTCGCTCGATGTCGATGTGGCGTGCTTCAGGCACGGCGGTGAGGTGCGCTCCGGGCGGCTGAGGCCGAGCGGACGGTTACGGATTGTCGGACTGCGGTGCGCATCATGCGGTAGGTGTTGGCTTCACTCGCGATGTTCAAGGATTGGCTGACGGTGACTTCATTAATCACAGAGGCGATTCAATTCTTGTATGGCTTAATCTAGTGTATGATTGAGACATGTTCACAGATCTTGATTCTAGTAGATTGATCTAGATACTCAAAGTTTCATCTAGCAGATTGATCTAGATACTCAAAAGTTTCATCTAACAGGTTCACAGAATTGCATAAAAACATGCTAGCAAATTCAAGATCTAGGGCTAGAAACAATTAGAACACATCTGATTTAGTCATGGCATTGCAAACGAAAACTACCTTTATAACTACCCAGTTACAGAGTAGCATTTGACAACCCCTAAGTGCACTATTACATATGTAGAAAACTATTCTGATATCAGGTATAAGGATTAACATCATCATTGATTGAGACCAACTGATGACATATAAAATATAACAATCTCAAAAGTATCTTATGATTGGTCAATCCAACACTATCTTTTCTAACATGTGTTCATATTATTAATTTGATATCCCCATATCTATGATTGATGAAGCATAGTCATCAATCAATACATGTGCATATCTATAAGTTACTAGTTTCTCGACTAGCGACACCCAACTAGGGATCTTTTTAGAATGACATTATAGCACAAATAAAGAGCTTCACTAACAAATCACGTACTTGCTAACTTTTATAATAATTCATTCTAGGAACATAATAACATTTATTCAAATGATCATAAATATAGAAGTGATACAATCATCTCCTCCATGATTAATCTATATGGCATATCACGAACAATCGTAACTACTCATCTGTATCAATGGAAAAGATGTTCAAACAAGAATTTGCTTTGGTGAAAGAAAAAATATACTTTGTCGATATAGAAAAATGGGCTAGCTAATCTTGGTTAAATCCCTCCAATTGGCTTTTGTAACTTTTTCCCTACATTATTTTTTATACATAAAAAATTTCCTAAAACAAACATAGCTTTGGTCTTTAGCTCTCATCCTAAGCTTCTCAACCAAAATAAGGCAATTAGTTTTCACAAGGAGCATAACTACATTCTGGAAACCCATACTTCTAGAAAAATTTAGGGCCATGCATCCAACATGCAAGCCAAAGCTTCTACCTTTTTAGTAAAGCTATCTTCTTGACAAGATAACAGTCTCATCCCCTTATGATCTTATCTCCAGTGAGCATGTGCTGTAAATGTGGACAATATTTTAATTCCAAAGTTTACTAGGAGATAAATAGAGTAAAAGACTAGTGATGCAAAACTCATAACTAATAGCAGGCTACTCATTGTACCTCAAAACATACATAGGAAAAAATACAATATGAAAGTTGATTGATTGTGCGAATGGCTTACTATTGGGCCTGGTGAAGGACAAGAAGCAGTGAAAGCTCGATGTAGTGCATAACATAAATGAAGTAGAACAGGAGCGGTCGTGTAAATGCGCTACCCAAAAACCTTATTACCACCATGTGTAAGTACTCTCTGTAGCAATAGCTCGAAGATTGGCGCTCTCCTTCCTTCCAGGTGCACACTGAGAAGAAAGGCCGACGAGGTTCGGTTGCATAGCACAATAGCACAGATTAATAGATGAGAAAGTAGAGGAAGAATGATTTTTTGTCACACCGGCCTATACGTCTCTAGGTCTTTTATAGACATTTCTAATAACTAACACCATTAATTGAATTAAATCGAACTAATCCAGCATCTAACATCATTTACAAATTAATTCATACATTTGAATTTGCATTCAAATAAAGAGAGAGAGATAAATGGTTTAATAAAAATAAGATGGACTTGGTCTGCCAAGTGGTGTGTTTAGCCAAAGCCCTCATTATGCCATCTCCATCCATGTGTCACATGTTGCAATAAGCGGCAAGGACTCCACTTTATAAATTGGTCACCCCTACTTTGCCTTAGCATTATGGTACTAAACCATACATGCTTTGAATTATAGAAAATGAGCCTCACTCATATGGGCCTACATCTAACAATCCACCACCAATTCCAAATCAAGTACCAAAAAGATGTCAAAGATATTATGCTAAAGTATTGTTAATATACTAGTCTTTTAGTGTAAGTCCCATACGGGTTGAACTTGCACCTAGAATGACAAGATTCATCTTCTCACAGGTGATGAATGGACTATACATTAAATTCATAACCTTTCATGATCATACTTCACTTGAAATCTCAACTGATACTAGGCTGCCAATGACCCACACCTAAATGGAGTGCTATATGGTCATGCTCCCTAATCTGCTCATGAGCTTTTTAGAGAATGTCTCGTTCTCATGAACTATGATCATATAGTTAGACTCAAGTAGGTGTATTTTTTCTAGGTATCCTGGAGGCTAATACCTTTTTCTTATTTGGACAACATAATACATTAAGGCTTTATGCCATCCTTCCATATAGTTGAGAGTGCTTTCTCTATTAGGACACGAATACAATGAACATGCACTATCTTGTTACAACATCAACCTGCTTTTCCCATTGCCTAAGTCACAATATCTTTGAACAAGAAGGTAAGGGTTACCATTGTGATGTAAGTCAAATGAGTCTCATTCCCATATCCATAGATACAATGGAAATCACTTTCTATGCTAACCCCTTTGTAAAAGGGTCTGCTAAATTTTTCTCCATGTGAATATAATTCACAACAATCATTCTAGAGTTCCTCAATTTTCTGATAGATTTAAGCATGTGCTTCACATGTCTAGAGGACATCAAATTATAATTAGTACTTGTGATTTTAGCCAACATTGTTTGATTATCATAGTACATCAGGATTACTAGTATTAGTTTCTCAAACAATGGTAAGTCTAACAAAAGCTCTCTCAGCCATTTAGCCTCAACAGTGGCTGTGTCAAGTGCTACAAGTTCTGCTTCCATGGTTGACCTCGTCAATATGGTCTGTTTGCAAAACTTAATGAAACTGTAGCATTAGCTGAAGTAGACACATAGCCACTTGTAGCTCTGATCTCATCCGCATAAGAGATTCAATTGGAGTCATTGTATCCTTCCAATACAAAAGGATATTCACTATCATGAATTTCAAAAGATGTTGTACATTTCAAGTAATGTAACACTATTTCAAGTGACTCCCAATGATCATCTCCTAGATTAGAAGTAAACCGACACAGTTTGCTCACAGCAAATGAAATATCAGGTCTTGTGGCACCAGCCAAAATACATGAGTGACCCAACAATTTATGAATATCTTAATTGATCTTTTGCTAGCCCCTGATTCTTTCAATGCTTAATGCTGACACATAGGGCACTGGAGAAATTTTGCAATTTTCAAAGCCGAACTGGCTCAATATTTTTTCTTAGCATAATGGGATTGGTTTAAAGTGATCCCATCCTCATTCTTGATCAATTTAAAATTTAGAATAACATCAGCCTCTCCCATGTTATTCATATCAAAGCATCGAGATAAGAAATATTTGACCTTGTCAATTACGACAGCGTTTGTTCCAAATATAAGTATACAATCCACATATAGACACAAGATCACTCCTTGAACCCCACCATAATGGCAATATACACATTCATCGGCTTTATTCACAACAAAGCCACCAACGAATGTCAAAGTTTTATCAAACTTCTCTTGCCATTATTTAGGTGCTTGCTTTAGGCCATATAAGGATTTCAATAATCTTCATATCTTATTTTTGTAACATCCCAAAAAGGGAACTATGGTAATTGCGAAATTATAAAATCTCTTAATCATTTTTCTAGTTTATCTCAAAAAAATTTGGTGTTATTCGAATTTCTTGATTTGGTTTCTTGCCAAAAACCCGATTAATAAAAATCAAAACCTTGGAATCAAGAACCAAGATTGAAAATTTAAAATTTAGAAAATCCAAATCCCCTTGGAAGTCTTAAATTCAAATCTAAAAATTTGAAACTAAATATTCAAAACCAGAAATAGAAATTGGAAACCAGTATAAAATCTTTCCCATCTAAGTTGCATATCTGAAAATTCAAATTCTGAAACTTAAGAATTATTTCTCAAAATTCAAAATCTTAAAATTTGAAATGTTGAATCCAAAATTTGAACTGAGCTTTCAAATTCAAAATTTAATCACAGATCCAAATTCTGAAATCCCTAAAAATTCCAGAAATTCTTTTGGGCCCGGCCCATTTCTTTTCCGGCACGTTTCCTTTTCTTTCCCAGCCTGTTCGGCCTCTTCTTTTTCTCTGGCCTTTGGCCCACACGACGCCATCGCTTTCTTCTTCTTCCTTCCCCTATTTTCTTTTTGCCTCCTCCCTCTGTTCATGGCGCCATCACTCAGGCCGAAAACCCAGCGTCACGCGCCCACCAGCTACAGCCGCCCCAGCCTCACCTCTGTATACCTAGCTGTTACAGCTACCACTGACCTAGCTCCGGCGCCATTCCGCTAGCCCTGCCGCATGTCGCCTCCTTCTTTCTTCCCGCCGTGGTCAAGCTAGCCCCATTCCCAGTTTTCCTCGCCACATCTGCGCTGCTCCATGTCGGCAGTACTTGCGCCCATCCCGAAATTACATCGCCCTGTTCCGTCTTCAATGGCACCCATGCCAGCAGTATTCCTCGCCCAGTGACCTACCACCTCCCTCATCCATAGAAAGGGCTGGTGAGCTTCCCCTTACTCCCAACCAGTTCCCTGCCCAGTCCTCCCCATCATTCCTGAGCTCACCGCCACCTCCGCCGAGCTCCCTGTGGTCGCCTCCGTCAGCAGCACCACTCTGCCTCGAGCCGTGCCAAGCCCTCCCTGAGCTCACCTTGTCTCCCTCATGCTCTCATCCGGTGCTATTGGTCTCCCATACCCTGTAGGCCACCAGTGACCGCCGTCATCCCCAACTTCGGCGCTCGGTCTCCCTAACGATTCGCCGAGCCCTGACCAAATTCCCAGCTCCGGGAGCTCCTCTAGCAGCCGCTGAGGCCATTCCTGACACCGCCTTGGGCCCTCCTCCCCCTCAGCGAGCTATCCATGGGAGCCACCCAACGCCGCCGTCTGTGCACGTCGACAACTTGCCTCGGCCTCCCTCCAGTCACCTCAACCACTCAGGTGAGTTCCTGGGACCCCACTCATGCTCGCACATGCCCCACCTCCTTCCCTCTCTCTCTTTGACCATTGGCAACCCAACCGGCTCCCCTCACCCAGCCGCTCTCCACCGCCGCCGGCCCGCCACGGTGTCTTCCAGCCAGAGCTGCTACTCCCAGGGTCATCCTCTCTTCAACAGGTTCCTGTTTTGCTGGTCACCGCCGCTGCCATCCCCCAGCACCTTCCCTCCTCTGTTTTGACTCTCTCTCAGCCGAGAAGACCACCTCCCTCCTTTGTGTCTCTTTCTCTTCTGTCATGTGGGCACATCTAGATAATTGCATAACTCTTCACCCTTTTGGCTAAATGATCAATTCTTGTGTGAGAAATATTCATGCCTACAAACAAAATAAATTTTGAATAAAAATAAGAATAAGAAATTACTTATGAATTCATAGTGAAAAGATTTATGCAATTAAATTTAAAACTTAACATTGGTTAATTATATGCCAATAGAGATTAATACATTAATTCTCATGTAAAACTAAAACAAAAATATACATGATCTACTTTCAGATGACAAGAAATCGACATGGATTAAATGGGTGTTGATGTTAAATCTAATATGTGAAACTAATTAAAAGGTTCTCTTTTACAAATCAGAGGTACTAGAAGTTAATCCTAAATAATTAAAGACACATGTTTGAAGCATTATAAAGATAATTTCAATGCTTCCAAACTTTACTCTAGAGACTCAAATGATAACTTTAATCCTATCAAAAACTCGAGTGGTTTGGATAATATCATTCATCCGTCAATCTATATCTATTTATGCAAACTAAGTAAATCAATTTATCAAGATTTTGCCGCATAAAATATTAATCATAAATTGCTCATATTTAGAATCATGAAAACTATCTGTTCAAAAGTGCTTAGAATAATTGTAGTAAAGATTTCAATAGTTATCTTAAAATACTAAGATTTAAAATAACAGATGTTCGTGATTGAGAACTCTTAATCGAGAAAAAGTAACCATTAATCTTGGTCTCACATCCAAATCTCCAATCATTATCTCAGGATTGAAATTTAATGGTCGAGAATAATTAATAATGAAAGAAATAGCTTTATCAAGAAGATCCCTGTTAATTCATGGCTCACCCATCCAATAAAATGCCAACCATTAATAATAGATTGGTTAATCAATAAAATAATCAACCTTGTCCATAATAATAATTGGTTAAATGATTGACTCCATACTTTAATTAAGTTATTAAAAAGAATGGTTCATTAAATTGGCAATTGCAATTTCAGATGAGTACTACCCCATGAAATATCAAAGTTACACCGAGTATTTAAAATTATACTCATCTCATGAAAAATCCCCACATTCTAAAATCACAAAGTTCTCTTTAATATCTTTGGTAATCTCTCCCATCTGTCCATAAGTCCTGGCCGACTCATGGAACTTTCTTGATAAATATAAATCAATAGAAAGCAAGTCATCAAATAAAAGATCGAGCCTCGCCTTTCCCCAACTGGCTATTTTTGGCCATTTTCCTTTCCAAAGCAGATAATTCCTGTAGATACTTCTTCACCTTCGATCCCTCCTTATCCTAGTTTTCCCCTCACGGTAAAGCTACTCAATCACCTCATTCGTTTACTCAATTCATCTACCGCTATGGTTACTGCACACTAATCCGAATCATCTTTCTATTCCCAAATAGTAATAATTTTATGATTTAAATTAAATTAGGTATTTAAAGTGTTTGGATTTATTTGGTCTTTCTTTTTTTTGCCGCATATTAGAATCTGAAAACTCGACGAGGCGACAAGTTCCAACAGGATCAGGACTTGGATAAAAGCAAAGACCATGAATTTAAGATCACTAACTGAGAAGGCTTTGAATTAGAGCAATCAAGGCCGTGGTAAACCAAACAAGGCAAGT
Organism: Dendrocalamus latiflorus; assembly: GCA_017311315.1. Lineage (NCBI taxonomy): Eukaryota > Viridiplantae > Streptophyta > Magnoliopsida > Poales > Poaceae > Dendrocalamus > Dendrocalamus latiflorus. Next base: position 26,429,318 of record CM029611.1, read on the forward strand.
CATCACTTGATCATGTTAATCCTACATTTTCTACAAAATTTATGTTCCTTTAACTTATCAACTTGCATGCCTAATTTATTATGCAAATGTATGTGCAAGCTTAAGGTAGTTACATGCCCACTTGATGTTGTATTAAATTTAATATGCCCTCCTTGACACTTGAATCACCTAACCATTGTCATCCTAGATGTTAATGATAACTTTACTAGCTATAAGTCATCTTAAATGCCATGCTAGTCTTGTTAAGTCCAAGGCACTAGTTGCCCTGATCATCAATCTTTAAAACATAAAAACTTTTTTTTGGGACAGTCACGGGATGTACGTGGCTGAATATTTTGCGACATCTAATTTTATGCTTCTCAAAACCCTCAAAATCTGCTATACCTGTCTAGGCGGGTGGTAAGAGTGGTAGGTGTGGATGTAGCACGAGAATAAGTGGTTGCGGATTGAACCGCCCAGACGCATTAAGGACTTAATCCTGTGATGACCTCTCCGTGTAAAACAGTACTACCACAAGCTAGCAAAGTGTAGGCTGGGCTGAATAATTTACCAGACCCTCTAGTCATCCCACGGAAGACTGGTGCAGATGGATAATAAAATCCAGTTGAAATGGGACACCGAATAAAGGGGACGTCGCCAAGACTAGCGTTCGGGGAAAGTGGAGTCCATCTACACTACTCTGTGGTGGACATCCCACACAAAGTATGGGCCCACTGGGTGTGGGGGTATCCCCATATGGGTGAGATGCTAAAGGGCGAGGTATTGTAAGGGCCTTGTGATGATCTCTCGATCCGCGTGACTAAGGAATCGCATGGGCTTGTCAGGTTGATTATCTCTTATGGGTAAAGATGTACAAACTCTGCAAAGTGTAATACTGTTCGAACAGCCGTGCCCATGGTCAAGGGCAGACATGGGAACTTCCTCGAGTTAGTTCTATTTCAAAATTTTTGAGGGTGGGAAGAAAACTGTCAGGCGGATGTAAACCTGACATTGAAATTTTCCTGGAGGGACGTACTCCAGTGTGGTTGATAAGATGAAAGTAAGCTAATGATCAAAAGCTAGCATAGGTGGATGGAACCATGTAATCGATGGATGGAACCTACACCATTATAAATATTGCATAATTTCAAACTCTTTAAAGCATGTTTGTAAAACGTCAGGTCATAGGATTTGTACTTATGATATTTGCAACTGTTGCTTTGCGCAAATAAAAGAACCTCAAGCCTCATTTGACAGCCTTGCATCTATTATTATTGCATTCTGTGTGGTGGTTTGCTGAGTACCGTCGTACTCACTCTTGCTTAATTACCATCATTCAGTCAGGCAGGAAATAAAGTCAAGCCCTGCGATGCTTAAAAAGGGGTTGACAGAGCTGGAAGACGATGAAGCCATGGACTAGGTTGTGAACTCCAGTTGGCTGCCTATGGGCAAGACCTGCGGGTCCCACCTGTGTGAAGTTTCCGCTGCTGCATTTTATTGTTTTTGACCTAATCAGCCCATGGGTAAGTTATTACTGTATTATTTACGCATCCACATGATATGTTTTTAATATACAGTAATGTATCTATGAGCACTATCTACTGATCCAGGGAATAGTGCGGTGGAATCACAGAGAACCTGGGTTTGCTAACTCAACGTTCGACAATTTTCCTGTTCAAAAATCATAAAACTATCTACTTGATCCATATAAATTTCTTCCTCCAACTCTCTATTAAGGAAAGCTATCTTCACGTCCATTTGATGGACATGTAGGCCATAGAAAGATGCTAATGTAAGGAACACTCTAATGGTGGTTGGTATGGTGATTGGAGAATAGTTATCAAAGAAATCTTCTTCCTCTGTTTAGGTGTAACCCTTGGCCACAAGTATTGCCTTGTATTTCTCAATAGTACCATCAGACCTTAGTTTTTTTAATGACCCACTCACATCCTACAGGTTTGCACTCGATAGGATGATAAGCGATCTCCCAAGTCCAACTAGCCATGATAGAGTCTATCTTGCTACAAACTGTCTCTTTCTAATACTCAGCATTAGAATATATAAGCCTTTGAAAGTGTCTTTGGCACATCATTCACGATGTAAGTCATCACCAAAGGTTTTCTCAACCCTATGTCTCTTTGCTCCTGCGAGGAGCCTATACGACTAGGTTGTTATTCGCCTTAGGGATATCATATATTGGTTCAGAAAATGTGGAAAGTTCAAAAGTTTGATTATTCTCACTGTCAATTTTTTCAGTTTAAACATTCTCAGTTTGTGAAGTGTTGCCTGCAGTTCTCATAAGAAAATATCCTAAAAAAATGAAGCATCTCTAAACTCCATTATTGTGTTAGCAATAATCTTAAGAGTTTCTGATTTAACTACTAAAAGTATATAGGCCATGCTATTATGAGCATATCCTAGAAAAATACAATTGATTGTTTTAGGTACAAGTTTTCTCTTTTTCTACAATGGTATATTGACTTTTGCCAAACACCCCCAAATTCACAGAAAATTAGCATTAGGTTTTCTTCCCTTCCATTCCTCATATGGAGTAATCTCACTTTTTTAAGTGATTACTCTATTTAGGATGAAAGTTGCTATCAATATAGCTTCCCCCCCACCATGTCTTAGGCATACCAGCACTCTCTAACATGGTATTAAGCAAGTTTGTTAGCATCTGGTTTTTCCTCTCAGCTACCCTATTTGATTGGGGTGAATATGGTGGTGTAAACTCATGGACTATTTCATGCTCAGAATAGAATTAGGAAAATTCATGAGATGTACTCTCTTCCATAATCAGACTTTGGTCTTTTTATTTTCTTCTCTAGTTGGTTCTCAACCTCGGCTTTGTAAGTCTTACAGTAGTTTAAAGCTTCATCCTTAGTTTTTAGCAAGTACACATAGCAATAGCATGTTGCATCATCAATAAAACATAGAAAATATTTTTTGCCTCCTCTTATCAGCAATCCATTTATTTCACACAAATCTGAATGAACAAGATCAAATGGTGGCAAGTTCTTTTCATCCTCTAATCCCTTAAAGCGTTTTTTTAGGCTACTTTTCGTGTACACATGACTAGCACTTTGATCCTTTGACAATTTCACAGATTGGAATTAAATCTAATCTTGACATTCTAGCAATTGCATCAAAGGCAATATGATAGAAACGAGAATGCCAAATATTAGCCTCATATTTATTTTAACCAGTTGCAACATTTAGATTATAACAAGACTCTAAAGTACTTAGGCAAAACAAGCCTCAGCTCCCATAGCTTTTACCAACAAAGTTCTCGAAGTTAAACATTACAATTTTATTTGACTCAAAGACTAGTTTATAACCATCCCTACATAGGAGAGAACCACAAATGAGATCCTTGTTTATTATAGGAGCATGCTACATATGTTTTAAGTGGATAATCTTTCCTAAAGTAAATTTTAGATCCATCATGCCAACACCAAGAATAGAAGTATGTAACCTATTTCGCATTAGGACGGAGGAAGCCCCAATGCCTGGTAAAAAGAAAATAAGAAAATATCAGAACATATATGAACATTAGCACCAGTATCAACCCACCAATCAGTGGATTAACATGTTGAAAAGATAACAAGTGAAATGCCATACCCTCCTCAAGTCGAGGCCTCACCTATAATTATATTGATAGCCTTCTTCTTTGGCTGTTCACCATCTCTGCTCTTGTGGAAGCGACAGTCTTTTGCCATATGACCATCTTCTCCACACACAAAGTAAGTGATGTCCCTAAAATCATTTTTCTCAATTTTTTTCTTCTTAAAGCTAGTTGTCTTGTTTGGTTTGTTGAATTGTACTTCTTTCTAGCTATCTTTTTCTTTACTATTTTGGCATTATTCTGACCAGAAGTGGTGGGAGCATCTTTTGCTCTAACCTTTTCTTCCACATCAAGGGCAGCAATGAGATCCTCAATAGAAATCTCTTCCCTCTTATGCTTCAAGCTAGTGGCAAAATCCTACCAACTAGCAGGAAATTTAGCAACAATGCCAATAGCCACAAACATAGGAGGCAACACACAGCCTAGGTGCGCAATCTCACCAACCAGTAGCTGAATGTCATAAGCTTGTCCAACTTTGGACTTAGCCTCATCCATGGTGAAGTCGAAGAATTGCTCACACATCTAGAGCTAGCGACCTGCCTCTACCTCTGCATATTTATGATCTAGTGCATCCCACAACTCTATGGTGGACTTGTATTCCATATACACATCATAATGCTGATCTACCAGAATGGTCAGAATGCAGCTAAGAGTAGTGTTGTTCGTATTTTCAAATTGCATTAACTGCTCAATTGTAAATAGATACTATGGGTAGATAACCCACCATGGCCCCAAAGATATGGGCCAAAACTTGAATCTAGTCTGCCATCTATGAAAGTTCTAACCAGAAAACCTCTCAGGTTTCATAGTATCAGAAGCACCAGTCATTGTTGTATTCCAACAAAGTTCACAATAAGGTTTCTGGAATGTTGGAAATGCGGGTAGTATTTTAATTCCAAATTTTACTAAGAGACAAATATAGTAAAAGACTAGTGATGCAAAACTCATGACTAACAATAGGCTACTCGTTGTACTTCAGAAAATACATAGGAAAAATATAGTATAAAAGTCGATCGATGGATAAATGACTTACTGTTAGGCTTGATGAATAACAGGAAGCAATGCAGTCTTGATGCAGTGCAAAACGTAGATGAAGTAGAGCAGGAGTGGTCATGCAAATGCACTACGCAGAAACCTTATTGCCACCCCGTGCAGGTACTATCTACGGTAATGACTTGCAGATAGCTACTCTCCCTCCTTCAAGGTGCACGTTGAGAAGAAAAGCTGGCCATGTTCCATCGCACAACACACCAGCACAGATCAGCAAAGGAAAAAGTAGAGGAAGAATATTTTTTGTCACACTAGCCTGGATGTCTCCAGGTCTTTTATAGACGTTTTTAGTAACTGACGCCATTAATTCAATTAAATCAAATTAATCAAGTAACTAACGTATTAAGGAAACTATTTCATGCATTTGAATTCACATTCAAATAGAGAGAGAGATGCATGGTTCAGCAAAAATAAAGTGGACTTGGTCTACCAAGTTAATCTAGTAACTAACATCATTAACCGAATTAATTCAGACATTTGAATGTGCACGGTTCAGCAAAATATGTGGACTTGGTCTGCCAAGTCACAAGTCAAACTATTTTCCATGTGAATACATGTGCACGCGCATGTTTAGCCAAAGCCCTCATGCCATCCTCATCCATGTGTCATATTTTTCAAGAAGTGGCAAAGACTCCACCTTATTAATTGGTCTCCTCCACTTTGTCTTAGCAAAATGGTACTAAACCATGCATGCTTTGGAATTATAGGAAATGGGCCTCACTCACAAGGGCCTATTTCTAACAGCATGTTCATTCCTTCCTCGATCATAATCACTCAAATTATGCACCCCCCCCCCCCAATCATGCCAAGCTCTAGCACTCAATTCCATATAATGCCGCTCCCAGCCCGTGCCCTTCCCCACTAGACTCCCGGTCTTTTAGACAAAAGCATAATATGTTGATTCAAATTTTTCAGAAAGGGTCTTGTTGGTTGACACAAATATTTTCAAAGCTCTACAACTAAGAGGTTAAAAGATCAAGTCCCTAAAAGTCTATAAATTAACTCATTTATGTGTTGTTAGGGGACTCGAACAATGGCCAACCCATTAGCCACATGACGAGTACCACATTGGTTGGACTAGCCATTTGGTGAGAAACCGAGAACCTAAATTAAATTTAATTCAATCAAAATATGTGCATGGTCAATTTGTCAATTCATTATCCTAAATACAGCGGCACGATCTATGACAAGGAAACAAAAATTAGTGCATTATGTTTGTCATGTCAGATTATTTAGCTTTAATGATGCTAACTTTAATTTCTTATGGCCAATGTGTAGCCTATATAGAAGTTTTTCTCTTCACAGAATGTGATATTTTTATGTAAGTGCCTCTTATATGTCACTCAAATCATACACATGCATTTGTGCAATCAACCAACGAGGCAAATTAGCTGATCGATGGGCACCGTACGTGCTAACATAGGTCAAGTACAGCATGCATGGACAGGGACAAAAGGTATCACGAGACCAAAATATGTAAATGCAGACTCTATGTGTGTTTTGCACTAGTTCAGGATCATGCTAGTGCACACAGTGAAAATATAGATAAAATATCAACCGTGATCATGATTAACTATGAAAGAAACAAATATTATTAATTGCCAGAGTAATGACTTTATAGCCAAGCTTACAAAAAATAGCCTGAAAGGCTTAACAAAAACTAGCAACGGAAAATAAAGATAACTATAGTGGGCATTCGACATGCCCACAGGTGATCGACTAGAGAGCAAAGTCCTAACATGTGAAGTCATTGAAGCATTCCTCCTCAAATACCTCTATCTGATATGATTCTCTTTCAGCAACAAAGGATATAACCATGAGTACATAGAGTACTCAGTAAGTCGTTTATAACAAGATGTAATATATAATAATGCAAGGCTTATCTAACACTAGCCAAGTGGTTATTTTGCAGAAAGCGATAATTTAGAGTAAATATAATAAATAGATTGAAGATGCACTTTAAAAATGAGTAATAAGTTAATAAGTTAAAGGAATTTGAGTAAACCACAAGTAAAATGCCCATTCACCCAAACCAAGATTTTATGAAATTCTACCCCTCATATGAAATCACCAAGTGTTGTCTATAACTGGGGACACGACTATTCGAATAGTTTTAGACTCTACAGAGGTTGCACAACTTTACCCATAAGACATGATCATCTTATATTTCCATACAATTAACACATTTTCTTTGGTGTGTGGTAGAAAGATCCTGACAAGGCCTTAACAATGCTTAATAGCAACCCAATTCCGTTCACTAAGGTTACACTGTCAAATAGACTAACCACCTAGTTGGAAAGTCCCCTCTTACACTAATGACTCTACCCATGTCATGGTACATAAATTTTATAACTGTGGCTACCACCATGATTCAATTTCTCATTAAGTCAAAATTAATTAACTGATCAACATGTGATGATGATCCCAACATAACAATAAGCATGGCTAAGCATACTAGACTTACAATCCAAGTGGACACTAATATTACATAACTGATAATTATCCATCATATGGTGATAATGAAATCATGACATTCAAATTATCAAAGTAGGGATTTAATCAAATTGGATGATAACCACCAAGTATAAAGGTTTGTAATAAAATTTGCCATGCATAATAATTTTAAAACAAAATAATAATATTTTGATTTGAAACAATAGGTTCAACATGATCAAAGGTTATAACTTGCCTTGACTTTGCTCAGTTATTACTTCTTGATTTTTAGTTCCTACTTCCACTCCTTTGAAGGCGTTATCTATTGAGAAAGAAAGCAAATGAAATACAAATAAACTAAAAAATCCAAATAAAGTTTAAAAATAGCAAAAGTAGAACAAAGATATAGAGTCCAATTTCAGATGAATTCAGGAAGAAGAACCAGGTCAATCAGAGTTTAGACGGAGGAGAATGGACTCTTGATAGATTGATCGGTTGAGAAAATACTGGAAATTGAGAAAGGAGGGAATATTCCACGGAATCTTCATTTTTGGCTGAATTTTTGGAAATAGATGGGTGTATGATAGTGGAGCGCCACTGTCATTGGCTCAATGAAGACTAAGGAAGAGATGATAGAGGAGTTCATAGGAAAACAGAGGAGGCTATCGGTAGTTCGTGTGGCGGCCAACATCGACAAGGTGGCGGTCAACACCGACAAGGAAAGGCGCGGGAGATGCGGCGAAAGACCAAAGACCAAATGCGTCAGCTCCGGAACACGATATGACACAAAAGGATTGTGAAAACTTTCACCAGAGTGGTCGGAATGCGAGGTGTCTTAGGCGGCTATGGCTAGGCATCGATGGCGACAACCTTGTAGGGAGAGTCTCTGGGAAAAGAGAGAGGAGCACCGTGTAGAACGCGATGAGGTGAATCTTGTAGTGGTGATGGCATGGGCTAGCCCACCTATGGCGATGAATTTTGGCGGGATGTGCTTCAATGACTCATGGCTTCTCAGGCTTGATGTCGGGACCTGGAGCAACAACTCCAGAATCCACTGTGTAAATCGCACTATCCCAAGAAAAGCTAGTGCACACAGGTTGAATAGTGATACATATCATGCATGACAACCAAACTTTATTATAAGACAAAAGTACGGGCCTTATGGCCAAGTTTACAATAAGGTGGCTTCATGGCCAAACATAAAAGTAAATAGCGGAAGATAAATAAAAGGAGCAGCCCATCCTGCCTGCCCACAGGCGAATGACTGTAAGACGTGGCCTATTCGTCGCAATCCTCAACATAGTCGACGTCGTCGTCCTCTGGCAACAGTGTTTAAGCAAGGTGAGCACATAAAGTACTCCACAAGTTACACCAAGAGATATAACAGATTTGATGCATGCATAAGGGGTTACAAAGGAAGGCATATTATGGTTTATTTGCATAAACAACATCATTGAATTAAATACAGTAAAGTAAGTGCAAAAGCTGAATTTGATACAATATGCAAAACATTCCTTTAATTAAAATAATAACGTTAGTGTAGGCAACAACCTAACACTAACCTATCCACAGGTATCCCACCCGGACCATCTTTCCAAAAGATTTCACAAGTGTCCATAAACCAAATTTTATTAAAACCAAACTCTAATCTGTGAAAAACCATACTAAGCATGTCCTTGACCGTGGACACGGCTATCCAGGATAGTTTGTTACTCTGCAGAGGTGTGCAACTTTACCCACAAGACATGTTCTCTCGTTTTGCCACGCGATTTACACATTGCCTTAGGTGTGCGGCTGAGAGTTCATGACAAGGCTGTTCCAATGTTCCATTACCAAATTAGTTACGCCGCCACTAAGGTTTCACCACAACATGAATCCACATGTTGGAGCCCCCTCTTGTGCCATGTGAGACTTCCCATGGCCTACGCCATGCTCACATTCAGCCTATAGCGAAAACTAAAATGGAACTTCACAAATTACTTAGCCAGGTCTGTCCCATACCAGACTTGTGGTAGTACGGTGTGACTTTGTATTAGTAGTTCACAGACCGGTCCTTAATTTGACTTAGGCCTACCCGCATACCCCTTGTGCCTGGCAGTCAACAACGAGTCAACAAACTACGATGCATGCCAGCAAGCACCCACCACCACACCAATGCCTAAGTCTAGAACATATTTTATAATTTGTTTGAAAACATTTCATAATCATTCTTGACTCACCAAAGTCAAGAATACATTCGAAAACTTTATCATTTTATGTGAAACAATTCTTCCCACCCGAATTATTCTAAGCATGGCTAAGCAATTCCATAAAATGTTCTAGTTAATACTAACGTACCAACTAGGTTTATATCTATGGTGACAAGGTATGTTCGTTCAATATCGAGATTGGCCACACACAAAGGAAATTGGGTGTAACTAAAGTTTTAAGCACATTTGAACTAATTTGAATAGAAGTACGCATGCATATAAATTTTAAAAACAACATAAACAATTTAAATTACTGGGAACAATATGATCAAAGGTGTAACTTGTCTTGCTCGAAGTCTTGCTGCGATTCGTCGAAGAAATACTCTCCGGATTCGTCGTAATCTACACGCGAAAAACCAAAAGAAAATTCAAACAAAATTCAAAAATTTAAAAAGAGTCCAGAAATGGATAGTTAAGGATTTTAGAAAAATTTATAAATTTGAATCACTGGATTCGGAGTTCGGACAACGGAGAACGAGCAATTGGAAGTTTGAATGATTTGGAAATTCCAGAAAATGCAAAACCGAGGGAATATTCTCTGGAATCTTATTTTTGGCTGATTTTTGGATAATTTGAGTGCATGAGGTGTGGAGCCCGGCTGTCATAGAGTACATATTTTTATTTTAATAGTGTATGACAAGTGGGTCCTGCTTGTCATTGACTAAAGGTGAACAAAAATTTGGCCAAAGCCCAACCGAAATATGCTTTGCCCATGACTTGAACTCACAACCTCACACATGCATGTCTTAACTTGTCTCCCCTAGCCAAGTGAGCTCTTGATATTTCATGACAAGGAAGCATCAACCATGCCAAATAAACAAGGTGGGAATAAATAACTAGAGATAGAATCAAAGGGGAGGCACACGGGCGGTACGGCCGGCGACTGGCGGCCGGAGGCGGGGCGACGAGCGGCGGCGGGGGTAGTCGGGGCGGCGGCGCACCTACCGGTGACGGCGGGGAGGCCCGGGGCGGCCGGCGGCGGCGGAGGGTGGTGGCGGCGGCGGTTAGAATGCGGGGCGGCCGGAGGGTGGCGCGCGGCGGCGGGAGAGGAGGGGGTGGTTGGCGGCCGAAGAGGAGGGCGAAAGGGGAGAGAAAGGTGGTGGGGAGGCTTTTTTATAGAAAGAGAGAGAAAATGAAGGGATTTCGGTTTTGAGAGGGTTAAAGGACGGGAAACGGCTAGAGGATTAGTGGGGGTGATTAAGGCATTCGTTTCCATGCGTTAATTGGGAGTTAAGAGGAAGAAACGGCGGGTTCTTATGAGCTTTATTTCGGTTTTAATGGTGGAGGAGAGAGAGGGTGGGAGGAGGAAGAAGGAGAGGTTGAAGAAACATATGACATGTGGGGTCCATGCGTCATTGACAGAGAGAGGAAGTGAAGGGGTACGGGCCGTCGGATTTGCGACACGGGGCAAGTGGATGATTCATGGCTTTTGGATGGATATGAAGGGGTAAGTGACTTTGTATGGCTAGGATTAAATCGTGGAGAGAGAGTGATTCAATCTGAGAGCGACACGTGGCGGGCTTGATTAATTTGATTTTTATTTTCGGAATAAATTTCAGAAAATACTAGAAACTTTATAAATACTTAGAAAATAATAATTAATGTCTAAAAAAATTCCAGAAAAATTATAGAATATTCCTGGAGCTCTTTTAGACTTAGGAAAAATATTTTTAATTTCAGATTTTCATTTAATAATTTTATAAAACATTTTTTAACCTTTAAAATTGATTTTTAATTCCATAAAATTCTCAAACATTGATTAAAAATTTAGGGAAGGTTGGAAAAAGTAAAATAAACTCTTTTTGGCTTTAATAAAATATTTAAAATACATTTTCTTGCTTTAGACTTTGAAATAAAATCCAGATAAATCCAAATAAACTCCAGAAAATCAATAAAATGCAAATAAAATTTTTGGGATGTTACAAACTCCAGAAAATCAATAAAATAAAATAAAATTTTTCGCCCTCGAGATTTGAACTAGCTAGCAAAGAGATGGGGATGGTTGGCTTTCAGATCTTCTTCTCGCTCCCAAGTTGCTTCGTCTTCGGTGTGATTGCTCCATTGAACTCTGCAAAATCTTATGGTCTTTCTTCTGGTCTAGCGTTCGGCTGTCTCAAGAATCTTGATCGGTTGCTCTTGATAAGTGAGATCCTCTTGAAGGTCAAGGGTTTCCAAGTTTGCCTGCTCTGCGGGCACTCTGAGACATTTCTTCTACTGAGAGACGTGAAAGACGTTGTGCACACCTGCCATGCTTGGCGGCAAATCCAACTGGTATGCAACTTCTCCTTTGCGGCTTGAGATCTTGAATGGCCCAACAACTTGGCGCAACTTTCCCCTGGCTTGGAATCTTCTGACTCCTCTGAGCGGAGATACCCTGAGATACACGTAGTCCCCAACTTCAAAGGTCAGGTCTCGACGACGATTATCGGCATAACTTTTCTGCCTGGATTGAGCTATCTTCAATCTGTCTTTGATCTTCCTCACTTTCTCTTCAGCATCTTGAAGTAAGGTTGGTCCCGCATCTTGGGACTCTCCAGACTGTTCCCAATTAAAGGGTGTTCTGCACTTCCTGCCATACAGTGCTTCAAAAGGTGCCATCTGCAAACTGGCCTGATAACTGTTGTTGTATGAGAACTCCGCATAGGGCAATGAACGATCCCAACTATTTCCAAAATCCAGAGCACAAGCTCTCAACATATCCTCTAGCACTTGATTCACTCGCTCTGTCTGGCCATCTATTTGGGGATGATAAGCTATACTAAAATTAAGCTTACTTCCTAACTCTTTATGAAGTTTCTGCCAAAACTTGGAAGTGAACTGACTACCTCTGTCCGATACTATCTTTTTCGAAACTCCATGCAAGCATACAATTCTAGCCATGTAAAGCTCAGCTAACTTACTTCCAGAGTAAGTAGTCTTGACTGGTATGAAATGAGCTACTTTGGTCAACCTATCAATCACCACCCAGATTGAGTCATAGCCGGATTGAGTTCTAGGGAGTCCGGTTATGAAGTCCATACCGATCTCTTCCCACTTCCAATCTGGTATTGGTAAGGGTTGCAAAAGTCCTGCAGGTTTCTGATGCTCTGCCTTAACTTTCTGGCAGGTATCACAAGCTTCAACAAACTCTGCAATTTCCCTTTTCATACTAACCCACCAGTATCTTTCTCTAAGGTCTTGGTACATCTTGGTACGACCTGGGTGAATTGAATATGGAGTTTCATGGGCTTCTTGCAAAATCGCTTTCTTCATCTCTTGATTATTGGGCACACAAATGCGATTTTCAAACCAGACAGTCCCATTCTCATCTTCACTGAATCCTGGCGCTTTGCCTCTTATATTTTCCTGATTTCTTGAATATCTTCATCAACCTTTTGGGCTTCCTTGATTTGATCAGGTAAAGTTGGTTGAATCTCTAAGGCTGAGAGAAAACCTTGATTCACCGGTTTTATACTTAAACGGGAGATTCCTTCCTGCAGTCGGATCTGATCTTCTTTTGACAACACACTGTTAGCATAAGACTTTTTGCTTAGCGCATCTGCCACGACATTTGCTTTGCCGGGATGATAATGAATTCCAATATTGTAATCCTTGATCAACTCTAACCATCTGCGCTGCCTTAGGTTAAGTTCTGCTTGAGTGAAAATGTATTTCAAACTCTTGTGATCTGTGTATACTTCACAACAATTCCCGATGTGGTAATGACGCCAGATCTTCAAAGCATGCACTACGGCTGCTATTCCAAGTAATGAGTAGGATAATTGCACTCATGTGGTCTTAGCTGGCGTGATGCATAGGCTACCACTCTGCCTTCTTGCATAAGAACACATCCCAAACCTTGACGGGAGGCGTCACAGAAAACTTCAAAATCCTTATGCACATCCGGAAGGATAAGCACTGGGGCTGAAACTAGCTTATTCTTGAGAGTCTGGAAACTCTGCTCACAGGCTTTTGTCCATTCAAACTTCTTTTCTTTCTTCAGAAGCTGAGTCATAGGCTTGGATAACTCTGAGAATCCTGCTATAAAGCGGCGATAGTAACCAGCAAGTCCAAGGAAACTTCTGACTTCTGTTACTGACTTGGGTGGCTGCCATTCCATTACGGCTTGCACCTTGGAGGGATCCACTGCAATTCCTTCGGCTGTCACAATATGACCAAGAAAAGCAACCTCCTTTAGCCAAAATTCACATTTACTGAATTTGCATTAAGCTGATGCTCTCTAAGCTTTCCAAGGGTTATCCGTAGATGATTCCCATGCTCTTCTTCATTCTTGGAGTAGATAAGAATGTCATCTATGAAGATTACAACAAACTTATCTAAATACTCCATGAATACACTATTCATCATGCTCATAAAGTAAGCAGGTGCATTTGTTAGCCCAAAGGACATGACAGTGAACTCATACTGTCCATAACGGGTAGAAAATGCAGTTTTAGGGATGTCTTCCGCACGGATCTTCAATTGGTGATATCCCGATCTCAAATCTATCTTGGAGAAGACACTGACTCCCTTCAGCTGGTTGAACAGATCATCGATCCTGGGCAACGGGTACTTGTTCTTGATAGTAACCTCATTAAGCGCTCTGTAATCCACACACATTCTCATGCTTCCATCCTTTTCTTGACGAACAAAACAGGTGCACCCCAAGGTGAAGAACTTGGACGAATATACCCTTTATCCTCCAATTCCTGAATCTGTTTCTTCAACTCGGCTAACTCGTTAGCTGGCATACGGTACGGTCTCTTGGAAATTGGGGCGGAGCCGGGGACTAGGTCAATCACAAACTCGATTTCCCTATCCGGTGGCATTCTTGGTAACTCCTCCGGAAATACATCTGGGTATTCCCGTACTATGGGTACTTCTTCTAGCACTTGAAGATAAGTGAGAACACATTCTCCTTCTGCAGGGGTTTCAGGGGAAAAGTTTACTTCTACTCCTTGATCATTGGTGAGGGTTATGGACTGGGTAGCACAATTAATCTGACCATTGTTCTTGGCTAACCAGTTCATGCCAAGAATTACATCCAATCCCTGAGATTCCAACACTATTAAGTCTGCTAGGAACAGAACTCCATTTAGGATTAACTCTATTCTCGGACACAAGGTCCTTGTTCTCATTTCGCTCCAGGGGAGAGGACTATCATGGGTGTATTAAGAGAAACCATACCCAACCCATTCTTAACCACAAAAACCAAGGAAATAAAAGAATGGGAAGCTCCGGAATCAAAAAGAACTGAAGCTGGTACTGAGTTTACAAGGAACATACCCAGTACGACGTCTGGTGCGGCCTGAGCTTCTTCGGCGGTGATGTGGTTCACACGTCCCTTAACATAGTTTTCTGGCTTCTTGAACTGTTGACCTTGACTCTGACTTCCCGAAGCATTGGTATTAGCTGCTGCTTGGAGCTTCTCGGGGCAAGACTTGGCATAATGCCCTGTTTCCTTGCAATAGAAACAGGTCACTCCATCAGATGAAGTGGTACTCTTCTAAGCTTGACCACTGGTAGGATGAACAGAAACTGCCTAAGGTTTGGGGCGGTTGAATTGGAAAGTTGGCCGGTTAACTGCTGGCCTAAAGCTGCTCGACTGAGGCTTGAAGTTGCTGGAATGCGGCTTGAACTGCCCAACCTGAGGTGGGGTACTACAGGGCTTGGGAAAACCTCCAGGGTTAGCCTTTTGCGTAGCCATCCTTCTCTTCCGGTTTTCCATCTCAACAAACTTGCCCTCCTGGCGAATGGCTTTGCTAACCAACTGATGAAAGTCTGCATAGTCACTTGATATCAACTGAACAGAAATATTGTCATTCAGGCCCTCCAAAAACCTTTCTTGCTTGGCTTCATCGGTAGCCACATCTTCTGGTGCGTAGCGCGCCAATTGGTTGAACTTTTGCAGGTACTCATTCACCGTGCGACTTCCTTGATGCAGAGCTCTGAATTCCTTCTTCTTCAGGGTAGTGGTGCCAGATGGAATATGAGCCTTGCGGAAACTCTGAACAAACTCATCCCATGCGATGGCCTGAGGGTTGGCATGAGAAGCAATCAAGGTATCCCACCACTCGGATGTAGGTCCATTTAACTGATGAGAAGCAAACAAGACTCTTTCTCGATCAGTGCATTGCAGAATATCCAATTTCTTGCCAATTGCACGAAGCCAATCGTCAGCATCCATTGGCTCGGTGCTGCTCGAGAAGGTCGGAGGCCTTATCCTCAAAAATTCTGACATCCGAGTTTGAGGAGCTTGAGCTGGTGGCTGTGGAGCATGCTGAGCAGGGTTGTTGATAGCTTGAGCTAACAGTTGAATTAACTGATTTTGATTTGCCATCATTTGAGCCCAGTCAGGTCCAGCTGCTGGTAGAGGCGGAGGGATGGGGACAGACTGACTTCCTTGCGCTCCGGTGTTGTTGGCGTTGTCGTTGACATTCCTCCTTGTGTTCACCATCTGCCAGATCCTTCCAGATTTAGAGGAAAGAGAGAGAGGACTAGGAGAAGGTCTATGTAACATTCCCACCACAAAGCAAGAAACACAACAAAACTCAAGGAACAACCAATCATATTATTTTATTAAATATAACCTTGAGGCTGTTGACAAAGGAATAACAGCTCACAAGTATCGTTCTACAACTTTAAACTTAAACTATGGTTTGCTATGGGCTGGTACTACTACTAGACAGCTAGCTTTTAGGCTTCTTTGGGGGTGGTCCTGTAACAGAAGAACCCTCATCTTCTACACGATACTTGGCCAATTCTTCTTCTGCTGCGCGGAGTCGCTGCGCCATGAGGCTCAACTCCTTCAAGGTGACTTGGTACACGTAGTCCAAAGACTTGGTGTACTACACCTACTGAACGAGCCGAGGGTTACTCTCAAATTCTGTCGAGGAGAAGATGCTGCTGGGGCTGCCAGGGTACTTGTTGGGGTAGTATCGAAATGTGGTGCGTTGTAACTCTTGGGCGTAGATGTCCCTCATCTGCCGAATTGCTTCACGAGCTGCATCTTGGACTCCGTTGAAAAAAGTGTCCCGAGGTAGAGGAGCATCAAAAGTGTGAGATGCTTCTTCATCTCCCAGGTTGGCGTAAATCAGCACTTCCACTCTCCAACGTTCTTGATCTCCATAGGTTCCCAAATATCCCTGGTACACGGGGCATGCCGTAACACCCAACTCTTGAAGAAGATCCCAAAGGCAGTCGGCTAGGTGTCCAGCTAGGATTCCATGGGTGACTTTGGTAGGACGTTCAGCCATCTACAATTTTGAAAAAGAAACGGAGTTAGTCATCAATTGTGCATATTTATATTTTAAAAAGAATAGACGAGTGAAGGAATGAAGGAGGTAAGATGTAAAAGAATTTTCAAAATATTCCAATTATTACTTTTTTTATTTTAAAATAAATCCTTAAGGTTGTCCATTCTATTCTACCTACGGTCACGTCTTAGGGTCAACATGCTCTGATACCATCTCTGTCGGGACCCGGAGCAACAACTCCAGAACCCACTGTGTAAATCGCACTATCCCAGGAAAAGCTAGTGCACACAGGTTGAACAGTGATACATATCATGCATGATAACCAAACGTTATTATAAGACAAAAGTACGGGCCTTATGGCCAAGTTTACAATAAGGTGGCTTCATGGCCAAACATAAAAGTAAATAGCGGAAGATAAATAAAAGGAGCAGCCCATCCTGCCTTCCCACAGGCGAATGACTGTAAGACGTGGCCTATTCGTCGCAATCCTCAACATAGTTGACGTCGTTGTCCTCTGGCAACAGTGTTTAAGCAAGGTGAGCACATAAAGTACTCTACAAGTTACACCAGGAGATATAACAGATTTGATGCATGCATAAGGCGTTACAAAGGAAGGCATATTATGGTTTATTTGCACAAACAACATCATTGAATTAAATACAGTAAAGTAAGTGCAAAAGCTGAATTTGATACAATATGCAAAACATTCCTTTAATTAAAATAATAACGTTAGTGCAGGCAACAACATAACACTAACCTATCCACGGGTATCCCACCCGGACCATCTTTCCAAAAGATTTCACAAGTGTCCATAAACCAAATTTTATTAAAACCAAAGTCTAATCCATGAAAAACCATACTAAGCATGTCCTTGACCGTGGACACGGCTATCCAGGATAGTTTGTTACTCTGCAGAGGTGTACAACTTTACCCACAAGACATGTTCTCTCGTTTTGCCTCGCGATTTACACACTGCCTTAGGTGTGCGGCTGAGAGTTCATGACAAGGCTGTTCCAATGTTCCATTACCAAATTAGTTACGCCGCCACTAAGGTTTCAACACAACATGAATCCACATGTTGGAGGCCCCTCTTGTGCCATGTGAGACTTCTCATGGCCTACGTCACGCTCACATTCAGCCTATAGCGAAAACTAAAATGGAACTTCACAAATTACTTAGCCAGGTCTGTCCCATACCAGACTTGTGGTAGTACGGTGTGACTTTGTATTAGTAGTTCACAGACCGGTCCTTAATTTGACTTAGGCCTACCCGCATACCCCTTGTGCCTGGCAGTCAACAACGAGTCAACAAACTACGATGCATGCCAGCAAGCACCCACCACCACACCAATGCCTAAGTCTAGAACAGATTTTATAATTTGTTTGAAAACATTTCATAATCATTCTTGACTCACCAAAGTCAAGAATACATTCGAAAACTTTATCATTTTATGTGAAACAATTCTTTCCACCCGAATTATTCTAAGCATGGCTAAGCAATTCCATAAAATGTTCTAGTTAATACTAATGTACCAACTAGGTTTTCATCTATGGTGACAAGGTATGTTCGTTCAGTATCAAGATTGGCCACACACAAAGGAAATTGGGTGTAACTAAAGTTTTAAGCACATGTGAACTAATTTGAATAGAAGTACGCATGCATATAAATTTTAAAAACAACATAAATAATTCAAATTACTGGGAGTAATATGATCAAAGGTGTAACTTGACTTGCTCGAAGTCTTGCTGTGATTCGTCGAAGAAATACTCTCCGGATTCGTCGTAATCTACACGCGAAGAACCAAAAGAAAATGCAAACAAAATTCAAATAAAATTCAAAAATTTAAAAAGAGTCCATCAATGGATAGTTCAGGATTTTATAAAAATTTAGAAATTTTAATCATTGGATTCGGAGTTCGGACGACGGAGAACGAGCAATTGGAAGTTTGAATGATTTGGAAATTCCAGAAAATGCAAAACCGAGGGAATATTCTCTGGAATCTTATTTTTGGCTGATATTTGGATAATTTGAGTGTATGACGTGTGGGGCCCGGCTGCCATTGAGTACAGATTTTTATTTTAATAGTGTATGACAAGTGGGTCCCGCTTGTCATTGACTAAAGGTGAACACGTGGCTAGGATTAAATCGTGGAGAGAGAGTGATTCAATCTGAGAGCGACACGTGGCGGGCTTGATTAATTTGATTTTTATTTTCGGAATAAATTTCAGAACATACTAGAAACTTTATAAATAATTAGAAAATAATAATTAATGTCTAAAACAATTCCAGAAAAATTATAGAATATTCCTGGAGCTCTTTTAGACTTAGCAAAAATATTTTTAATTTCAGATTTTCATTTAATAATTTTATAAAACACTTTTTAACCTTTAAAATTGATTTTTAATTCTAGAAAATTCTCAAAAATTTAGGAAAGGTTGGAAAAAGTAAAATAAACTCTGTTTGGCTTTAATAAAATATTTAAAATACATTTTCTTGCTTTAGACTTTGAAATAAAATCCAGATAAATCCAAATAAACTTCAGAAAATCAATAAAATGCAAATAAAATTTTTGGGTTGTTACACTTGATTTGGTGAGATGGCAACAAAAACAGGGGCAATGCCCTGGGGTTTTGGAAGAGATCATGCAAGTATTTTGACACAGATGGCTAGTATTTTTATAGGTGGAGGAAATGTTGGAGACGGTGACATGTCGCGAACGATTTGAACTCTAGAGGTGGAAGATGAACAATACAAGTACTTGTTCACCTGACATGTGCGGTCCACTAATGTTTTGGTATTTTTGGAATTTCAAGGAATTCCTGAATTCTAGAAATGGGATAATTCAAATTAAACTCAAAGAAATAGCAAATAAACTCTAAAAAATCCAAGAAAATACAAAAAAATTCCTTACGGCACAAAGAACCCAAATTGAACTACTGTTTGATTTAATTGATGTTTATCTCATTTGTTGCAATTTTAATCTGATCCTTGATACCGCTCTGGTTTGATAGTTTGCTTTGCCTGCGGCTTTTCCCGTACATGCAAGTCTTGCGTCTTGTATGTAAAAGCACATAGGCCTCTGCTCTCATGCCTCACCTAGCCTACGCAGGACGATGCTCTCGCTGAGACACCAAAACACAAAACATTCAATCAACAAAACAACCAAAGAACAGAGCACGCAAGTTCTTTTCCACCGGGAACGCCTCCTCTCTCTCTCTCTTCTTTATTTCTTTCTTCTCTAATCTGCTACCAACTAGCTAGCTTCTTCCGATCACCCCATCGCTTCCTCGTCTCGTTTACTTCCGGCACTTCCTACGCTTCTTCCTCGTTGCTAACTTTTCTTCTCACATGATTACATCTACCCTACTCTATAATACACCAAAATTTTCTTTACTAAATCCACCCCCCTCAACTACCCCCACAGTCATGCCAAATCTAAGTCCACCCAGATTTGTGTACCAAAATAATCCAACTTCATACAAATGAATGGACTGGATCTCTCCTCAAGCCTTCTTCTCTTACTCATTGAAGATCCTAAGGTCAAAATCATCTGGATCATGCACATCATTGAACCCAGAAAACTACTTCCGCTCCCACCCCCTCCCGCACCCTCTCCCCACGTTCACCTGTTGCGCCTCCTCCTCCCCCCGCCCCGCGCCGCCGGCGCCTCCTCCTCCGCTCTTCCGAATCCCGTCGCTCCTCCCCTCCCTCCTTCGCCGCCGCTCCGCCCGTCGCTCCTCCCCTCCCTCCGCCGCCGCTCCGCCCTCGCCTCCTCCCCTCCCTCCTACGCCGCTCCACCCTCGCCTCCTACCCTCCCTCCTTTGCCGCTCCGCCCTCACCTCCTCTCCACCCCGCGCCGCCCTCGCATCCTCCTCCCCCGCACCTTTGCCGCCGCCTCCTCCTCCCCACCCCGCGCCGCGTCCTCCCTCGCGTCCTCCCCCCACCCCGGACCGCCGCGCGCTCGCCTCCTCCCCCCCACCCCGCGCCGCCGCCGCCTCCTCCTCGCGTCCTCCCCCCACCCCGCACCGCCGCGCGCTCGCCTCCCCCCCCATCCCGCACCGCCGCCACCTCCTCCTCCTCCCTCCTCCGTCGCTCCGCCCCTCGCCTCCTCCTCCTCACCCCGCGCCGCCTCCTCCCCCCGCTCCTCCACTCCGTCGCCACCTCCCCCTCCCCCCGCTCCTCCCACCCTCCGCTCCGCCCCTCGCCACGTTCTCCACCCTCCGCTCCACTCCTCCGCTGCGGGCCTGCGGTTTCGGCTGCTGCTGGGATCTAGGGTTTTGGTTGGAGGAGGCGCCCCCGACGCTGCCCACGTCCTTCTCCTCTTTTGGATCCACGGCTCAAGCGCCGCATCGTCGTCGTCCTCTTCCCCCTCGACTCGCACTCGCACTCGTATCCACCATCCCAAGTACCCCAACCCTAGATCCCGAATCCAAGATCCCCACTCCCCGCCGCCTGCTCTTGATTTCTCTCTTTGCAACTGCCTCCGCTCCGAATCGCCCGGTTCTTGCCGCCTCCTCCGTCTCTGCGATCTTGAGAGGTGAGTTCTTTGCGGTTGATGATGCCGTCTTCTCCGTCCCACCCGCTGCCCGTTCGATGGAATGGCGCAGTGGGACGCGCTCGTTGACGCTCGCGAGCCTGGCGGTCAGGAGCCTCCTGCGCGCCACGCGCCCCATCGCCCTCGCGCCGCCGGAGACCTTCCCTGGCCCCGGCCCATGGGACCGCGCCGCCGTGGAGATCCGCTCGACCGCGCAACCCTCCGCCAATGGCTCGCTGAAGGTCCGTGCTGAGTTTTTTTTCTCTACCTTGCTGCCGCCATGCGTGTCAAAACTTCAGTTTTGCTCCTTCTCCCCTACTGTAGTTTCTTGTCTAAAAAAAGGATATGGTTTGCAAAAAAAAAAGTGCTCGAGATTTTGTTTGAAGATTTAGTGGTACTATTCCATTCTTTGGGAGCTTGTGTTTTGAAGTACTAGAGGACTTGTTCATGGGCACGTTTGGTTTGATTAGGTGGCGAGGCGAGTGGCCAAGAAGAGGAGGTGGATGGTGAGAACCTGATTCTTTTCTCCGGGAATGACTATATGGGCCTCAGCTCGCATCCGGCAATCCGCGAGGCCGCGGTGAAGGTGTGCCAATTCTGTACCTGTGGCTATTGTTCGGTCTATTGAGTATTTTGAATTAGCGATAACGTTCTGGTGTGTTTGCTAGGCAGCTCAAGAGTACGGCATGGGGCCAAGAGGGTCCGCGTTGATCTGTGGTTATACTACTTATCATGAATTGGTGGAGGAATCATTGGCAGAGTTGAAGAAAAAAGAGGTCTAATATTGTATTTTTAAACTTAAGTAACCATCATTTCATTAGCTATGCATCCTTACTGTAGAGATCTTTTACAGGATTGCCTTCTTTGCCCAACTGGATTTTCTGCCAATATGGCTGTGATGACTGCTCTGGGAAGCATCAGTTCTCTTTTGGCTGTTGGGAAAAAACCTGCAGAGCATGAGAGAATTGCAATTTTTTCAGATGCTCTGAACCATGCTTCGATTATCGATGGGATTCACCTTGTTGAGAGACAGCAAGAAGCAATAGCGTTTGTCTACAAGCACTGTGACATGTCCCATCTCGATATCCTGCTGTATGTTTTTTCACTTTCCAGTCATAATATACAGAATATTAACCACTAACTGAGTTAGCTATAACTATACGTTGATTATCCGTGCAGGTCCAGTTGCTCAATAGAAAAGAAAGTTGTTGTGACAGATAGGCAAGTTATGCTTCTAAGTAAATTTCATCATTCAAGAAGTATTTAAGTTTTTATCAAGTATTAATGAACAGCGCTTGCTTTTGTATGCATAGTGTCAGGGTACAAAACTCAGAAGCTCTTTTTATTGATAAAATGCAGCCTGTTCAGCGTGGATGGTGATTTTGCTCCATTACCTGAACTTGTGAAATTACGCAGAAAGTATGGGTTTTTGTTGGTCATCGATGATGTTAGTATTTTATTTCCCCTCAAATAAATTTTTGTGGAGCTTGATAGTAATCAAATTATGTTGCAATTTTCCTTTTCAAGGCACATGGAACACTTGTTTGTGGTGAGAATGGTGGTGGTGCACCCGAGCTGTTTGAATGTGAGAATGAAATTGACATAAGTGTTGGCACCTTAAGCAATGCTGCTGGCTGCCAGGGAGGTTTTATAGCATGCAGGTAAGTCATATTATCTGCCAAGGATAGAGCTGCTCATAATGCATATTAAACTGCGGAAATGAAGCATGTAGGTCTTAAAAATAAAGGAATGCATGGAATATCTAAGACAAGTCTTACAACACATTTTTCTCTGAACTTTGGGTGCATAATATGATCTCTCTTGATAATTTGCTGGCTTTATAATTAACAATTTCCAATCCATTGAGCAGCACTCGCTGGAAGAGGCTAATTCAATCGCGAGGTCGTTCATTCATATTTTCAGCTGCTTTACCGGTGCCAGTAGTTGCTTCTGTGCATGGTAATATTCACAGCTTACCACCTATGTCATTCATATTTTCAACTGCTTTACCGGTGCCAGTAGTTGCTTCTGTGCATGGTAATATTCACAGCTTACCACCTATGTCATTCATATTTTCAACTGCTTTACCGGTGCCAGTAGTTGCTTCTGTGCATGGTAATATTCACAGCTTACCACCTATGGTAATACTAATCTTGAACATATTTCATTTATGGTGAAAACTGAGAAGGTATCAAATTTCAGATGAGTTGAAGGATCATTTTTCCTCATATGGTAAGGTGGTTGAACATCAGATAATGCTTGATCATAGCACTGGGCGTTCAAGCGGGTTTGGTTTTGTCACTTTCGAAAGTGAGGATTCTGTCGAAAGGGTCATATCAGAGGGAAGAATGCGTGATCTTGGTGGGAAGCAGGTCAGAACCTTCTTTTCTTGTTTGTGAACTTTCTGTAGCAGTTACAGACTTTGATTAACATACCAGCAATCGTCATTTACATACCTTCTATTTCTATAGAAACATTTAATAACATAGAAGGAAAATAGAATTAAACTGAGAAATGCTAATATGCAAATATGCTTCATACAAAAATATTTGGTTATACAATATATGAGACGTGAATCTTAATGAATCTGATTGTTCGTTTTATTTTTTACAAATTTTATCTTGTTTTGTATTTTACCGTAGCGTTAGCACGGGCACACTACTAGTAACTCTAACATGCCTTATAAAGGCCACATATTGGACTAGCAAACATGCTCTACACTTGACTTTGACTTTTATATGTATACTATACAGACTTAGATATGGCAAGAAAAGAAAACACTAAACAAGATTAGACTCTAACAATCACCTCTTTAATCTTTTTTCTCCATCTTGATCATGCCGATCTTCTCTCTTGCTTTCGCTTCTTATTTTGACCTGCACTCTTGTGCACCATTCCTTCCTGAGTTGTCACCGCCCTACAGCCTATGCTTTCTCCATCCTAAGCTTCGCACAATCTGATGCTCACCGCATCACACATCAGGACTGAACTCGTCCTTCCTTGCATGCCTATCTGGCTCGGAGCACCTGCTCCCACGACCGCCTTAGTTTCGTCGTTACCTGAGCCTTTTCCTTTCTCCAGTGCATATCTTAGTTGACATCACACCACCTTTGTAGTAGCCCAGCTGTTTATTTCAAATTCTTTAAAAAAATAATAATTTAAAATAAAATCAAGTGTTTTTTGGTTACCTAAATTTTGGAGATTTTATTTGCATGTTTTTAGATTTAAAAAGGCTCCTCTGAAAAGTAATTTAACTAAAAATAAAAAATATTATTAAATAAATAATATATTGAATTTATGTAAAAAAACCTATTTAAAATTAATTATTTTAAAGCATTTGGCTTGTATCTGGATTTTTTGTGCTTTTTTGGATTTTAAAAATCAATTTCACAGCTAAAAAGTATTTTTGTAAAAATTAAAAGACCAACTTTAAGTTGGAAATATTTTCTTTAAGTCTGAAACATCTTCAGGAATTTTTGTGAATTTTTCTGAATTTTTAGACTTTATTTGCTATTTTCTAAGTGTTTTTGTAAGTTCCCAAAAATTTAAAACAAATTTTAAAGTCGACACGTGTCGCTCCCAAATCCAATCCATCCCTGCCCGATCTAATATGAGCCACCCCCCTTTCACTTACCCCTTCATTGTTCATCTGACGGGTGAGATCTTCTTCGCCACGTGGCGTTCATCCGCTCGCCCTGCTCTCTCTTCCCCTCTCTCTCGTCGATAGCCTGACCCCACCTGTCAGCCTTTCCTTCTTCCTCCATTCTTCTTCTTCCTCTAGCCAAGCCACCATTGCCGCCCGCGCCAAGCTCTTTAAGGCTTCTGTTACTACATATTTGCTTAGACACATGCCGCCATTATTATCCTAATCACTCCCCTCTTCATTCTGCACTCATTCCGACCATTTTTCCCTCCTTTAAACCCTGCTAACCACCGCACTACGCCGCCCTCGGCCGCTTAACTCCGGCGAAGCCGTGCTTAGCTGTTACCACTTCCCACCCTATAAGAACCCCTCCCCCAAGGATCCCCTAGCCCCACTGCACTTCATCCCTCTTCCAATTTCCTTCATCAGTTGCCGAGAGCCCTTCGCATTGTGCCTATTCGGTTCGAGTCACCGGTGAGTCTCTGGTGAGCAATTACCAACACATCAAACATCTCCTCCCCGCGTAGAGGCCACGCTCTCCTTCCCTGCCTATGTGCGCTCATCTTCCGCCCCTTGGCTGAGCAAGCCCGATGCCAGAGAGCCCCCGCCGCCGATGCCCTTGCACCGCCGCCTCTGCCTCATTATTGCTGGCCGCCTCCGTTGCTCCCTCGGCTTTGCATGAGGTACCGTCGAACTCCCCTCATTCCCCTCTCTCTCGTGTGCCATTCACCGGCCACTGCTGTGCCGCCGTCCGCCGGTGACCATTCGGTCCCGAGCGCCATCTCTGGCCGACACGGCCACGTCAGCAGGCCGAGGCGACGTGGCAGCCATTTTGGAGCCACATGTGCGCCACGTCAAAGCCCAAAGTCCATGCAGGTGCCATGCCATCCCCTTGCCACCTCAGCAGCCTCTCTGGTCCATGAACCCAATCCACCAAAAGCCGGTCCCACCTGTTAGTGAAATAAAATCCTTTTCCTGTTGAAAAATAACTCGATCGAAAATTCCAACGCACTCTTTGTTAAATCAGCTACTTCAACTCTACTTCCACTGTACTGCGCATCTAGTGGTAATGATTCATGATCTCTTACTCGCATTACTTCTTAGTTTACATAGTAGAAAATTATAATCAATGCTAATGTAGCCTACCCATATTTAAACATTATGTACAACAATACAATAACTCACTTTTAAACGGTGTGCCTTTTCAAGGCGGGGTCTACAAATTAATTGTAGTAGACATTGTATCGAGTTCAGCTGTACCAGCCAAAATCACATGCGACTGTCTACCTCTTGTAATCTTTCTCACAAACAGTTAGCATTCAAAAGGTTTAAGCTACATCCTAGAAGAACCCACCCAATAGCAAGCATGAGGTCAGTGGTAGCCACCGGCCACCGACAATGACAACTCAATGAATCTCCTTTCCGTTTCATAATTAACTTTTGGAATCATGATGCATGCATGCGTGGAAAAGTTATCTAGCTCCTGTTCTTGTTTCTAATTGATCATAAGAGGAAGTGTAGGATTGAGTATGACGATTAGAGGGGTGAATAGGAGCCAATAAGAATTCAAGATTTTTTTCAAATCTTTTCTTAAGGTGGGAAACAAGACTCCAAGTTCTTCTCTCCAATAAATATGAGAAGTTATGAAGTTACACAAAAAAGATCCAATAGAAATTGTGCAAAATCTGAGATATAACCAGTAATTTTGGTAATACCATGCGTGCTATAGTAGCTGCGAAGGGAAGGGTGGTAGGCAGGGCCCTGCCATCAACCCCCATGGTTGGTACATCTACAAAAGATTTTGCCATGCAATGTAGTGCGGAATTATTTTTTGAACAGCAGGAGCACTACCTTATCTTAAAAGCCAAGAGGAAAGTTTATATACAAGGTAGAGGGTGGTATGCCTAAGAGGTCCACACCCAAAAATGTTGAAATTAAGGCATTACAGTGGTAGGTAAGAGCTCTGCTAGCCTCTTCACCCTGGCTAATATCCAGGTTTGAGACTCTTCCTTAATTTTGGCAATTAGGGATGTGAGGGAGGACTCTACGGAACGAAAAATGTGAGAATTCCGTTCTTTCTAGATCTCTCAAGTCATGAGCATCATTAACAAAGCTAGAGGTTTGTGAGGCCTGTCTGGCTTCAGACTGGCAGACTACTACCATTACACCGACGCACTCTTTATTAAATTGGCTGCTTCAACTCTACTTCCGCTGCATTGCCTGTCTAGTGGTAATGATCCATGATTCTCTTACTCGCATGACTTGTGTAGCCTACTTGTATTCCAATAGTGGTATCAGAGTCATCTTGTGTAGTTTTTGATCTGGATTGGTCACATATAGTTGATATGTGGTGGTAGTAGATTGGATTTATTACTGGTCAGATATGATAACTTAGATCGGTTCATATTATTGGATTGGTTTAGACACTGGTTGATAAGATCAATTGGTTTCTGTGGTAATAGATGGGTTCGGAGGAGGTATGCATTGATAGCACCACCGTGCTAGGTAATCGTACCGCGTATTATAAGTGTTATGTGTTCATATCACACGATAGAATTGGATTATGCACATAACTCATTTTTTGCATGGTTCTATGAATAGTATGGCCCATATGTATGTGATGCGTGAATGAGTTTTTCATGTCGTATGTGTTATGTTGATTTATAGCCATGGGCTACATATTATTGTGTAATGGCCTGCATGTTGACTTGTGATGCTTGATTTTTCATATGTAATTCATTGTCGGCTGTTAGGAGTAATAGCTAAGTAGATAGATGTGGTGAACTCAAGCATTGATGGCTTCGTGGACTGGAAGCGAGGTGATGGAGATTACCGTGCTAAGGGCCATACTATCTCATAGTTTAATATGATTTAATTGTGAATGTTTTTATGTTCCTGTTATGCTATTATTCATGTTATTATTATCCTGGGTGATTTTAACATGATAGAATAGTATCCCTCTAGAAACATTAAGTAGAACTTGATACCCTTCCATTGGTTGCACCTATCAAGATTTTGATCATGAACCTGTAGGTGTACTAGGGTGCCATTAATTATCTCAATAAGATAGGATAAAGTGTTGGACACTTCATGCATAATATTGGTTTAACTTGACTAGGCTATCAAAAAGGTTTTGGGTTTAGGGGCATAGTGTTGAGGCTGGGACATACGGATGTCACTCAACAAACAAGAGTTACATATGATGTAATTAGCAAGGGTTACTGTTGTGGCGGTGGCCCAACCCCCCGCGACTGGGCTGTGCAACTAGTTCAACATGTGATAGGCCCAATAGTGTAGAGAAATATACCAGTGTAAATATACCAATGTACCATCATCCTTTGTAAGTACTAAGGGGTAGAATGGGGATTTCCCATTCTACCCCACTCATATATATAAAGCCCCAGAAGGGGCAAAGAAGGGACATCTCTCTCATTCTCACCAACTCTCTCATGTGGATCTGGCTCCTCTCTTCCTCCTCTAGTCCCCTTCTCTACTGTTTGGCCTGTAGCCACAACAGATGGCGCCGTCCGTGGGGAGCGGCTAGAAGTTGCGTACGGAAGAGTTTTCTCCAGTGTTCAACAAAAGATAAGTAGTTCGTTCGGTAAAAAATTTAGCCATTCTTGATTGTAGAGGCGTACGAGCTTTGCCTGCAAACTTCGTTGTATTTTGTAGATACAGAGTTGAGTAGATCCAATCGAATGACCCAGATCCATGAAGTTGATCGAGTGGCGCAGGCATATCATCCAAGAGATATCATCCAAGCATCCATTCGCGCAGCTATGCATGAAATATCTATCCGTGTGCGATACGGGCTCTCATGTAGATGGTCGACGCGGCGGACGAGGACGCCGTCAGGAAGTACAAGAAGCTGGCCACCGGCTCGCGCGACGACGCCGTCAGGCTCCGCGGATTCCTGCTCCTGGCCTCCGGAGGCTGGACCGCGACCTTCGCTCGGACGTTGCGTGCGCAGCGTCGGACCCCGCGTGCGAAGCCCCGACTGCGCGCAGTCTCCGTCTCCAGCCGTGGCCTCCATACCTGGCTTTGCACGCCCCAGTCTCCGCATGCATGCATCTCAACGCGTCAACCATTGCCATACATGTACTCTACGTGAGCTCTCAGCATGTGCATGCATGGAATTAGTGGGCGGCCAATCGATTCTGCATACATAGCCACCGGATCCCGTACTGGCCATGGCTCTGCCCGGCGGACACGCGACATGAGCAGCGACCGCGAGTGGTGGCGCTGCGGCGCGTCTGTCAGGGAAGACCCGCTCCGGCCTCCACGCCACGCGCCCCGGTGAGCGTCTACCTGTCCCGGCGCGCCGACAAAGTCCGCCTTGGCCTCCGACCGTGCAGTGCTCACGACGAAGTGCTCGGCTTCGCACACCGTCTAAGCCTGCGCAGGGCCGGTCCTGGGATTTTAGGGATCCGGAGGCGAAACTAGAAATAGGAGCCCTAGTATAAATATCTAAATATAAAACTACATACACACAAATATATATATATATATATATAATTTTACCAACAAATACTTAAAATACGTTATGTATTAAAGAAAAATTAATATCAAGGAGTTTATAGATATTACCTTAAAAATTTCTTCTAACATTTCTAGATGCGAAGTCATTGCCGGATGCATATTTTCTAGATGATATGGTACTGAAAATTTAAAAAACAATAGTATAATTAGTAACTACAAAGCACTAATTATTGATTAAAAAATTCCTAATATGCAAACATCTCTGCATGCAAGGCCTTAGGACTCATAACAAGCATGCATAGTGGAGACTAAATACGTGGATTAAGGAAGAACAAAACGGCTTAGGAGCTGAGCATGGCAAAGAATAATCTAGAATCTGAATAGACACAGGGACGGTTGCAGCCATAAAACTAACGTATGTAGAACTAAATAAATAGCCTAGAGCGCACGGAAAGCATTTCAAAAAAAAGGCACTCAACAATGCAATGATAATACGAAGACGAGGGCACAGAGCCTCACCCACCGGAGTCCGGAGCCAGGCCTTAGGAGGAACCGTCGAACCGACAACCGAGGATTGAGGAAAGGCGGCTGGCGGCGGAGAGCCGAGAGACGAGAAGACTCAAGACCGAAGACGAGATCTGTGCCGAAGACCGAAGACGAGAAGATGAATCGCCAAGTCGGCCGGCCGGGAATTCTGAAAATCAGAAGACGTATTACGTATAGTATACTAGTATATATACTATGTATTATATGTATGGGTGGGCCCCTGAATTTTGGGGGCTCGGTGCGGCCGCCCCGCTCGCCCCCCCTCAGGGCCGGGCCTGAGCCTGCGCCCGGAGCGCCTCGTAGTGAGCAGTCAAACCGAGCCATCACCTCCGACGGAGACGGCTCCGATGAGGTCGTCTGGTGCTCCGCCCGGACTCCGCGCCTCAGGACTTCGCCTCCATGCGCTCGGCGTCCACGTCAGACCTCCGCCGGTCTCCGCCTCGGCGGCTGCGGCTTCCGCGCTGCACATGAGTCGGCTCCGACGAAGTCGACGAAGTCCTGCCCGGCACTCCGCTCGGCCTCCGAGCCTGTACGGGCGGCGGACACGGTCGGACGGCGACGGCATCTCCCTCTCCTTCGCTTCCCTGCGAGGAGTGGGTGGACCACAGCGCGCTGTCCCGGTGCGCGGACAGGCTGGTGGGCGCCACCATATAGGCTCCACGGCCCCCCACCACCCCGCGCGATGCTCCGTGGCCCCCACGCTCGTGGACTTTGTCTCCGCCAACCGTCGACGAGGTCGCTGCCCCGAGCTCCTGAGGGTCTTCGCGGCTGCGAGGTCGCCGCCACGCCATGGCCTTCACTGCAAAGTCTCCGCGACGAGCAGCAAGTCATAGCATTCGCTGCGAAGTCTTCGCGACGAGCTGCATGTGTACTGTGTACATCTTCTCATGCGTGCGTACATCAGATACCTATTCATGTATACGTGCACAAGGTATCCGTCCAGGCATTTATTCATGCATGCATATGTCAAACTTCCGTCCATGCATGGCATGAACTCATGTCCAAGCATTTATTCATGCATGCATACGTGAAACCTCCATGCATGGCATGAGCTCACATCCAAGCACTCATGCATGAACGCATACATGGAACCTCCCTCCATGGACGGTATAGCGCCCAGGCGTCACTAGCAGACTGGCGTCGGCCTCCGCGCCGAGGCTCCGCCAGCGCCCCCGGCAGCGCCCGCGGCTACGCGGCTTCCTTCCCAGGCGTCCGCAGGCAGAGCGGAGACCCTGTGCAGATCCATCCGCAAGCAAGGCATCCTTCAGCTTCGTCGTCTACAGTGCATTCGCCAGGAACTACAGGCTCAACTTCGTATGCATAATCATGTGCATGCATACGTACGCATTCATCCATGCAGGTCGTGCCTAGCCTCCGTCGGCTCTACATCCGTCGCCGCGTACGCTCCGCGCGAGACTCCGCCAGCTCCGCGCAGGACCTCGCCTCCACGAGCCGGGCTTCGGCGACTTCTTCCCAGAGCTCGAGCCCGTCGTCAGCACCGTCACGGGACTTCAAGCTGGAGACAGCGTCGATGAGGCCACGGCGGCGTTCCACGTCCCCGACTACGACGGCGACAGGTTCAGCGACGTCTGCACCTAGGAGCTTCCGCGCCGATGACACCGCTCGCCAGGAAGAGGAGGTCGGGGCCCGGTTCGCGTCTGCGCTCCTTGAGCGCGCCGTTGCGGCTCCATCAGCTCTGCACCCATCTCCGCTCTCCGTCGAGCACCTGGCCTCGCGTCGCCTCCGCGCCGGACTTCGCTCCGCGAACCTCGCCGAGCCTCCGTTCCGCGGTCCTCGCGCCGAGCCCCCGCTCTCCGTCGAGCTCCCGGCCTCGCGTCGCCTCCGTGCAGGACTTCGCTCCGCCACCTGGACTTCGCCTGCCACGCCAGTTCCCGGAGACCTCGCCGAGCTTCGCTAGCCTCCGCCGAGTCTCCGCACATCCGCGAGCTGACGAGTCTTCGCGTCGACTCTCCATACGACGTCAAGCCTCCGCGTCGCGTGACGAATGGAAGCGATTGACGAAGACGAGTGCATGCACGCACGCATGCATGGCGACGGCAGTGAAAGCTTCCGCCCATGCATGCAGCATGCAGGCTTCACGTATCCATCCACGCTTATGTGAAATCCATGCATGCAAGAGTTCTACTCGTTTTCATGCAGGAAAAAGACAAGTACCTCAGTAGAGCATTCATGGCGTCTTCGTGATGGACCTCCACAGCCTGTGGGCGCTCGAGGTCACCATGGAGTCTGATGTCCCGCAAGCGAAGACAGCCCGGAGCGGCATGTCGTGGAGCAGCAGCTGCTCTCCCGGGAGGTCTGCAACGTGCTGGCATGTCGTGGAGCGTGGCGTCTGCCGGCCTATCCGCGACGCTCCGCCTCAGTACCAGGAAGTCCTCGCCGGCCTTCGCCTCGGCTCCTCGGCGAGACTTCGCCGGCTGCCACACGTGCACTACGCTTCGGGCCTTCGCGCGTCAATGACTGGCTATGTTGCAAACACTGCAAGGTGCATGGCCATGCACGTGCGTCGCCGGAAACCAGGGGAAGGGCGCAGCTGTGTCCATCTTTCTGGTGTTGTCGTAAGTGCCGCATGTCACGACGGGGCCTCCGCCAGGGTTTACTCTTTCGGTTTCCAAAAAAATTCGGCTGCCAACGAAAGCAGCGAAAGACGAAATTTCGTCCGTTTCGTTCGTAAACTCGGACGAAAATTTCGAATTTTTTGATAAAATTTAATCAAAATTTAAATAAAATTCAGACAAAATTTAAATAGGAAAAAATTCGGCCAAAAAATGACCGAATTATTGCCATTTCGGGGGGTAACGAAAGCACCGAAATTTCGTTCTTTCGGCGAAATTTCGGCCGAAAGAATAAACCCTGGCCTCCGCTAGCGTCGCGTAGCCATCCAACCCGGTACGTACTGCATATGGGTACCTGCAAGGCTCTATTAAATTCCCGCTGCATTTCTTACGTGCATGGCCTTAAGGAAGCGGTTATGCAGCATGTTGTTTATTGCATTTGTAGTTCCATTCTGAGAGCATTTGATTTGGCCGTGTTTGCTTCTCCGGTTTTCGCCTATTCTGGGCTACCGCAGTATCAAATGCTTTTCTGGTATCGCGTTCTGGAGAATTTTGTTGTCGCAAGTCTTCGACCATTTCTTTGATGCCTCTGTTTTGGCTCTCTTTTGATTTAAATCGCACGGCGGCCTTGCGCCTCGGCGTACTCTACGGAGTATAAATAAGACGTAGCGTCGAGGTCCGCCTCCGCACGCACCCTCACCGCCCGCAACGCGCAGAGGCTTGCTTCCGCGCGCAGTCTACGGACTCTAAATAAGACATAGCGTCGAGGTCCGCCTCCGCACGCACCCTCACCGCCCGCAACGCGCGGAGGCTTCCCTCCGCGCGCAATCTACGGACTCTAAATAAGACGTAGCGTCGAGGTCCGCCTCCGCACGCACTCTACGGAGTATAAATAAGACGCTGCGGGGGGACGCCCCCGCGCGCACTCTACGGAGTATAAATAAGACGTAGCGTCGAGGTCCGCCTCCGCACGCACCCTCACCGCCCGCAACGCGCGGAGGCTTGCCCCTGCGCGCAGTCTACGGACTCTAAATAAGACGTAGCGTCGAGGTCCGCCTCCGCACGCACTCTACGGAGTATAAACAAGACGTGGATATTGTCCCTGCGCACTCTACGGAGTATAAACAAGACGCGGATGCCGCGCACGCATGGACATGTCCTTATGCGTACTCTCCGGAGTATAAATAAGACGTGGATGTTGATCCCACGCACTCTACGGAGTATAAAAACTGCACGATGGCCGACACACCAGGGAGTGCATCGCCTTAGCAACGCACCACCAGGATATCGTGCCTTCGCGCGTGCTGCACCAGGGAGTGCACACTATTTCTGAAGGTAGCGGAACAGCGGTGTTGCCACCCTACCTCTGTGTGCGTAGCGTCCTCGGCCTACGCCGCAAGCGCCCGCTCCCCGCGGGCACTCTTTTTGAAGGTAGGGGAACGGCGGTGTCGCCTCCCTGCCTCTGTGTGCGTAGCGCCCTCGGCCTATAAATAGCAAATGAAGAATTAAGGTAAATCGTCTAAATGTAGGTCTCTATAAAATGCTAAGATTTAAATTAAAATTTCATTGTTCATGATTAAGAAGTCCTTAATCATGATTAGGGAGTCAGTAATATTCATCTTAAATCTGAATGCTAACAAAAGACACTACTGATGTACATATTCGTATAAGTGTTTGAGTACCATAATAACCTCAGTAAAAATGTTGAGTGAGTTAAAAATAAGGAAATTAGTTATCCTGGCTTTGCCACTTAAATTGATATGCAAGTTTAAATTAGAGTTCATACGTCGGTTGTAGGCCTATTAAAATATAATCCTTGCCATTAGCGTGCCACCGATAATTAAATTGTAATGATAGATTTAATTAAATAATAATATTGAAAACTATTCAAATAGCCATGCCCACGGTCAAGAGTAGACATGGGAACTTAACCAGATATAGTTCTATTTCAAAAACTTTGTAGGTGGAATTGAAAAAGTGGCAGGCCATAAAAAGTCCTGATTTGTGTTGTCCTGGGTGCCGCCCCAGTAATAAAGTAGGTGGTTATAATGTTGAATGGTTAGCATATGGTGCAGGAGTCATATAATAATGGATGGAATCTGTGATACTATTATTACTGCAATCTTTTTACCCAAATATCATGTTTTAGTTCAAACTGCTAGGTCTCAGAAATTTTCTATGTATCATATTTTAAAAGCAATTTATGGCAAATAAAACAACCCGAGCCTTCCCTTGATAAGCCATGCATGTTATCTATTTGCATCTTACGTATTAGCTTCACGGAGCACATTGGTTTGTGCTCACCCTCACTCACTTAATTAATCTAGAATCTGGAGAGTCAAATCACTACGCCTTAGGATGCTACCTATGGGCACGTACTGAGGATTCCACCTATGTGCTTCGTTTCTGCTGCTGCATTTTGATGATTTCGGCCTAACTGGCCCATGTGTAAGTGTTGTAGGGGTGGCC
Organism: Dendrocalamus latiflorus; assembly: GCA_017311315.1. Classification (NCBI taxonomy): domain Eukaryota; kingdom Viridiplantae; phylum Streptophyta; class Magnoliopsida; order Poales; family Poaceae; genus Dendrocalamus; species Dendrocalamus latiflorus. The sequence goes on from CM029611.1 coordinate 26,464,133, forward strand.
CCCACCTAAGCCCAGCCGGCCTGTTAGAGAGTTGTAAGGCCCAAAATGGACATGTATAATGACATAAATGCCCTTGAGAGGGATACTTGAGTGTAAGGGTATAATTGTAAAACACTCCCCATGTGGATATATATATACCGTCCATGCCATGGGGGGAACCCTAAGAATTGCTCACCTAACGCTCCACTAACATACCTCTCTCTCTCTCTCTCTCTCTCTCTCTGTTTGTTCTGTAACACAACAATTGGCGCCGTCCGTGGGGAGGACAAGAGCAAGCCTCAAGGTCTGAAGAAGGATGGCATTGAAGAAAGCTTCATCATCGGCGGTGGGGAAGAAGAACAAGGGCGCGACGGAGCCCATCGACCCCACCGCTCATGGAGTAGTGTCCGGCTCTGGCAGCAACGTCGGCCTCGACACCGACCCTGAAGCCCGCCACACCACCGCATCGGGCAACCCAAGAGCGCAGGCCATAGTCGCCGCTGCTCCGACGGTGCAACAGGGTGCACCGATAGCTCCAGCCACAGTAACTGTAGAGAGCGCTCTACTGACAGCCATCGGTACGCTCCAGCGGGAGCTGGTGGACCTCCACGGAGCCGTGCGGGACATACAAGAGGCTCAGAGCCAGTAGACCCCGCCGATGGTTGCGCCGGAGCCCACGCCGGAATGGACAGACAGCCGTGAGGCCCCTACGTCCAGCTGCATCCCGCTGCGACGTGTGGACCCGGAGTCCCCCCATCTTCGCGGGCCTACAGCAGTCGGCATGGCCGGAGAGCTTCATGTTCCCTAGTGCTGTCGAGCCGTACAAGGGCGACGCGGACCCTTGGGAATTCATGCATGTGTACGAGACCGCCATCGAAGCCACAGGCGAAGATGACACCACCAAGGCGAACGGGCTCCCCCTCGCGCTGCAGGGAGTGGCGCTTTCTTGGTTTTTTACCATAGAGCCAAATTCCATCTACGCATGGGAGCAGATCCGTGACCGCCTTTACAACAACTTCCAAGGGAACTACGTTGAGTGCGTCAATGTAGATCAGCTCTTCGCGGTCAAGCAGAAACCCTCGGAGAAACTCCAGGAGTATTTCAGCGCTTCGCGAAGGTCCGCTACCAAGTCAAGGACGTCAACGAGACGGCCATCATCAACGCAGCAGTACAGGGCCTCTGCCCAGGACCGCTGGTCGAGTACAATGCACGAAAGCCAATCAAGACAGTGGCAAAGATCTTCGACAAGATGGAGGAGTATGCCAGAGCGGAGGAAGATGCGTGAAGGCAAGAAGGCGAAGACTCTGACACCAATCAGGCGGAGGGCACGACGAAGAGCGGAGACTCGCTGAATGAAGGCTCTTCGAAGGGCAATCGCAAGCAAGAGCCATCGAAGGGCGCCCCCGAAAGCAAGGATGCCTAGCACAAGGACTTGCCGGGCGACAAGCCTAAGCGCGGCCAACACAAGTCCCGGAGAGCCCACACGCTTCGACATTGAGGGCGGCTCAGAAGACAACGCCTCCACTAGCCGCGGTCGGGGTCGCCGAGGCTGGGGCGGGGGCGCGGCCAGGGCCACGATGATAGAACTCGTGCGGAGCATGACGACCAGCCCTACAGTCTGTTGTGCGAGGTGCACGGCCGGGGTGGCCACGACACGTGCGCATGCACCACCATCGTGGCGCTTCGACAAAGCGTCGCTAGGGATAGAACCCTCGAGGCGCGGCTGCCTGGCGTAGCCCATGTCCAGGAATCCCTAGAGGGCTCCATGTGAATCCAAGATCACGGGTTGCAGCCCCAGGGGGGACCCTTGTGGATTTAAGCCTATGTGCAGCAACCTCAGGAAGGCCCCTTCCGGATCCAAGCCCAGAGGGAGCCCAACACCGGGTTATAAACGTCATCTCTGGGGGCTCCTTGCTGCAGTTCGCCTCGGCGCAGCAGCAGAAGGCCTACGCGTGGAGGCTGCACCACGTGGCAGCATACCCACCGCAGGCACCACTGGACTGGGCACAACACAACATTACCTTCACGCCTGCGGATGCCGATGGCGTGGAGTTCGCCCACCAGGACCCCCTGGTCACCCAGGTCGCCATCACGGGATGCGACGTCAAGCGCGTCTTAGTCGATGGAGGAAGCTCCGCGAACATCTTTTTCGCAGTGGCCTTCGACCAAATGGGGATCCCTCGAAGCCTCTTAGGTCCCTCGAGAATCCCATTACAGGGCTTCGGGGGTCAGCCGCTGAGGGCGTTGGGCCAGATATACCTGCAGGTCTCCTTTGGCTGGGACGACAACGTGAGAAGCGAAGACGTCACCTTTGACGTCATCGATATTCCGTACCCTTACAACGCATATTGGGGTGTCCAACCCTCAATTCCTTTGGGGCTGTCCCATATCACGGCTTTCTATGCGTGAAGCTTCCGGGCCCGCGAGGTATCATCACCACCACGGCGACCAGGATATAGCCCAACGCATAGAGCTTGGTGCCTGAGGCCTGCATCGCGAGGTTCACCGGTGATAGACCATGTGGAGGTGACCCCGTGTGTGTGATGAGTAATTGACATCTGTTTTAGGAAAGTCGAGTTTGGTTTGTGTGGTTTGGACCATGTCGTTGCTCGGTGCAATCGATTTCGGTCGGACCTTGTCGAGCTAGGTCGAACGTGCTTAAGTTGTTTATTTTTCGCTTCGATCGGATTGGGCTTTGAGTGTTTCTTCTGATGGTATTGTATGGTTACAATATTTTGAGCGGTGCTATGTGATTTGTTTCTTGTCTGTGATAGCTGCAGGACGTCGAGGTGGAGTCGTGGCGAGGCACGGGATGACCGAACTAGGCGCGGGCGGTGCCGAGGTCAAAGCGGTCGAGGTGTGCTGAAGACGACGAGGGCTCGAGGTGGCTGCGTGGCTTGGAGGGCAAGGAATGAGGAAGCTTCCTGGAAGGTGTACGAGGGGCGTTTTGGTGAATACGCAAAGCTGCACTAAAGGAAGTGGATTGTGGATAAAGCGCCATGAGTTGTTGAGAGCTAATGGGTAAAGTGTGTTGTAAACCATTAGTGGAGGCTATAAATAGAGAGGGTGTTCTCTAGTAGCCCTTATGAAAAATGAGAGTGATTTTTAGAGAGGTGGCTTGGGAGATGGATTAGGGTTGTGTTTTTAGTCTTTGCTTGTTGAGAAAGAGAGAAAGAGAGAAGGTGTGAGGTTCTCTCTATGCTCTCCATGCGTATGGGGATGTAGGGTTTGATTGGTGACATGGAATGGATGTAATCTCCTGAATACATAATCTTTCATCTCCTTGAATCTTTTTGCGAAATCTTTGTTTGAGTTACTATGGCCTCATGTTTATCCCTTCTTGCTCTTGATTCTTTCTTCTCTGTGCACTGTTATTTTTAGCTTCTTGCTCTAAGATCTATCTGCTATTTGAGATTCTGTTCGGCCAATCTGAAGGACAAAGGACAACAATTGAGTTTCTTGTTTGGCTAAGATCTGTTGGTTGAGAAGGGCTGCAGTATTTCAATCTTTTTCGATAACCTATCTCTTGGAAGTACTATCTATGCCGATCAACAGCAGCCGTTGTTTGCTTCTCCTCTATTCCGAACTGCATTTCTTTTTCAAGATGCTTCCCCTTTTTATTCTTTTCTTTGGCAGTACTCAAAGCTCTCTTTTGCAGTCCTACAGCAGTTCGGCTTAAGTCTTCAGTTTGGTTCTCTTTTCTCTCGGCAGCTATGCCGCTCTCGGCCAGCAGATAAGCTTAATCATGTCTTTCTGCAGCATTTAATTCCTTTGCATTTCTTGCTGTTCGGATAGAGTGCAGTCACTATGCAGTTTCGGCAGCTTTGTTTTTGGTAGCAAAACTGCCCATGGCAGCTCCCTAATTGCCGAGTTGGGCAGCAAAACAAGCTTTTGGTAGCTCTTTTAGTTCTTTTACTTTGCAGCTGACATCTTTTTATTTGCAGCAGTTCGTTTGTGTTTTTCAGCTCATTGCTTGAAGCCTTCGGCTAGCAATATGCCGATTGGTCAGTTTTAATTTCTTTTGGGTTCATTGGTTGCTCTTCCGATGTGCTTTTCTAGTATTTACTTTTACTGTTTTTACTGCTCAAATATTTTTAAGCAACATTCACCCCCTCTGTTGCCGTTTTCGATCCAACAGCCGGGACTCTTGAAGTCGACACGATAGCGCAAAGGCCCCCAGCAGCTCCAAGAAGCACCCCGCCGGGCTTCCACATGGGTCACTCCGGCACTAGAGGCTGCCCGCGTGCCCTACCTCACCGCCTCGACAACAGCAGTCGATGCTGTCCCCACCCTCGAGTGACTTGTGGTCAATACCCTGTCTTTTGTAATTGCTCACCCGCGCAAACAGGAGATCAATAAAGTTCACCATTTGCGAAACTTGGCTTATTTTGTGCAAAGACGCGCGGAGGCTTGCCTCCACGCGCACTCTATGGAGTATAAACAAAGAAACACAGTAACGCGCGCACTCTTTGTGAGTATAAACAAAGACGCGCGATAGCCCGCAGGACACGCGCACTCTACGGAGTATAAACAAAGACACGTGGTAACGCGCGCACTCTCCGTGAGTATAAACAAAGGCGCGCGGTAGCCCGCGGCACGCGCGCACTCTACGGAGTATAAACAAAGACACGCGGTAACACGCGCACTCTCTGTGAGTATAAACAAAGACACGCGGTAACACGCGTACTCTCCATGAGTATAAGACGCAGCGTCGAGGTCCACCTCCGTGCACACTCTATGGAATATAAATAAGACGCAGCGTCGAGGTCCGCCTACGTGCGCACTCTACGGAGTATAAATAAGACGCAGTGTCGAGATCCGCCTCCGCGCGCACTCCACGGAGTATAAATAAGACGCAGCGTCGAGGTCCGCCTCCGCGCGCACTCTGCGGAGTATAAATAAGACACGCGGGGGGATGCCCCTGCATGCACTCTACGTAGTATAAATAAGACACGGATGTTGTCCCTACGCACTCTATGGAGTATAAACAAGACGTGGATGTTCCGCACACGCATGAACGTTATCCCTACGCGTACTCTTTAAAGTATAAATGAGATGTGGATGTTGTTCCCACGCACTCTACGGAGTATAAATAAGACACGGATGCTCCTGCGCACGCATGGGTGTTATCCCTAAGTGTACTCCCTGGAGTATAAATAAGACGTGGATGAAGTTCCCACGCACTCTACGGAGTATAAACACCGCAGCGTCTACTTCGCCTAGGCGCCAGCTCCGCTGCCACCACTTCGAAGGGTAGGGGATGGAGCGCTCGAGCGTCTACTTCGGTTAAGCGCCAGCTTCACTGCCACCACTTCGAAGGGTAGGGGACGGAGCGCTCGAGCGTCTACTTCGGCTAGGTGCCAGCTCCGCTGCCACCACTTCGAAGGGTAGGGGACAGAGTGCTCGAGCGTTTACTTCGGCTAGGCGCCAGCTCCACTGCCACCACTTTCGAAGGGTAGGGGACGGAGCGCTCGAGCGTCTACTTCGTCTAGGCACCAGCTCCGCTGCCACCACTTCGAAGGGTAGGGGACGGAGCGCTCGAGCGTCTACTTCGTCTAGGCGCCAGCTCCGCTGCCACCACTTCGAAGGATAGGGGATGGAGTGCTTGAGCGTCTACTTCGGCTAGGCGCCAGCTCCGCTGCCACCACTTCGAAGGGTAGGGGACGGAGCGCTCGAGCGTCTACTTCGGCTAGGCGCCAGCTGCCCTGCCACCACTTCGAAGGGTAGGGGACGGAGCGCTTGAGCGTCTACTTCAGCTAGGCGCCAGCTCCGTTGCCACCACTTCGAAGGGTAGGGGATGGAGCGCTCGAGCGTCTACTTCGGCTAGGCGCCAGCTCCGTTGCCACCACTTCGAAGGGTAGGGGATGGAGCGCTCAAGCGTCTACTTCGACTAGGCGCCAGCTCTACTGCCACCACTTCAAAGGGTAGGGGACGGAGCGCTCGACTGTCTACTTCGGCTAGGCGCTAGCTCCGCTGCCACCTCCCCGAAGGGTAGCAACGGAGTGCACGAAGGTATACCTAGCGCTTAGGCGTTTGCGAAACAAGTCCTATGAGTCCACCAAAGGCAAGCGCGATCGTGAAAAGTCACGGGGACGCGTACTTCAACTAAAGTCCTTTTTGCATTCGTGAGAGGATGTTTACAGGGGGGTTAGGTAAGCACCAAATGTACAAGCATCCTCGGATGTTCAGAGCCACTAGTCGGCTGGCTCCTCCTTAACATATGCCCGCACTGAAGCCTCGCCCGAGGAGGCCCGGGCCGCCCAGAAATCTAGCGATTCTTCAGCCCACTGCCTGCGCCGAAGACGTAGTCGGGTCACGAGGTCAAAAACAAGCGGTCGGTCCCTACCAAGTAGCTACTCAGAGCACAGCGATACGCACGGTAGAGCACCGGGACAGCTCCCACTTTATTCATAAAAAGGGGGGTGCATACAAGGAAACGCACGCCTACACACCAAAACCCAGGCATCACACCTGTGGGTTCACTCCATGCCCCGCAGCAGCGGCGTCGCCTGCGGCGCGCGAGGAACTTCGTCGAGACATTGGCCAAAGTTCCCTTCGCCGTGCAGGGTCCGTCGCAGCTCTAGCTTCGCCGCGGTCTCCCCGATGTAGTCCCAGATCCTTTCATGGAAGGCCCGAACGGTCGGACAAACGGATCATGCGGCGCCTGACATCACCCCTACTCCGGCAGGCATCTCCAGACATGCTGGCAGCCTCGGTAATGAAGCAGCGTGAAAGCCAGGCGCGAGGTCACGAAGGGGCAATGGTTGCCGAAGGATTTGGCGGCACCGAGAACGAGGTTGGAAGCCTCTGCGATTCGACGAAGCATCCGAGATAGCTCTTCGGGGCCGAAGGAGCCAGCATGGCATCCCACTCTGTCACCGAGGCGTCGCCCAGAGTCCAGTCCCGTTCCCCAAGAGACGCAGTAAGGCGGCCTTTCTCCTCTTCCAGTGCAGCGATTTGCTTGAGCAGGCCGTCCCACTCCTCCACTGTCGCTCGTCGCGCCGCTGCCACGAGCGTCTCGGCGTATGAAATCGCCTCTGCACGCTCCGCCTCCAATCGTTGGATGCGGTCGTCCTTGGCGGAGTGCGCCTCCATGGCCACGTGAAGGGCCCATTTGGCAGCACGCAGTCGGTCCTCTAATGCCCCCCGCTCATGGGCATGAGCCACCTGCAACGCCCGGCAAAGGGCGAGGGTCTACACGACGAGGCGGTCAGTGAACTTCTAAATGACTGCGCGTCGCTCAAGGTCGAGTACTCAACCTTATCTTCAAGGCCTCTAGCGCGCCTCCAAGTAGCTCCGACCCGCATGTCAGCAATGCCTGGTGATCCAGGTTCACGTCCGCGCTGTCCGCAGCCCCTGCCATGCCCCCAGCACCTCCGGACGAGGGATGAAGTCTGTTAAGCCCGGACGTAGGGCCTCCATGACAACAGTTTTGAAGGTACCGGGCGTCAATCCCAAAGGAACGCCCCCGCCCCCCAGAGATTGTTCACGCTTGGGAGACTGTGCCACTGCGAAGGGATGTAGGGGTTAGAACCCTACGGACGCACCGCAGGATTGTGTGAAGGGAGGTAAGCTTACCTTCCACACCAACTGGCGGGCTCCGCTGGGGCGTCGCGTCGGCTTCAGTGGGAATCGCAGGAATAGTAGCGCCCCAAAAGAAACTGGCTGGCTCCAACAGGTTCCTGACCCCGGTCACCGCAGCTTTAGAGGGAACGGTAGGGATGCTAGGCCAGGGAGCCTCTATGTCGGAGTCAGACTCCCACAGGCCCCTGACCCTGGTCGCCACAGTGAACCCCCTCTCTGAACGAGTGCGTGATCGCGTGTGCGGCCGCTTTGCCTTCGGAGAGCAGGGCGAGGACTCTGCCTCGGTAACTGCCGCAGGCGAGGACCTCACTCCGGCAGCCGTTGCAGGTGACGCCTCCACCTCGATGATCGCCGCAGGCGAGGAAGCTTCCCCTCACGGTTGTCTGTACCGCACCCGTGGTCCTCGGCACCGCCCAAGGACCCCTAGTCTTTGTCCACCGTGCCCGTCTCATGGTCCAAATCGGCATATTTCGCCGAGTTGGAGTCGGCGTCCATCGAGGGGTCACCCCCGGCAGAGCTGACAGGAGCGATAGCCGATTCACCGGGCATTGCCGCGGAGGACCGAGCCCTCTGTTGAGACGGCAGCCCTTTCCCCGGCCGTCATCGTCCTGGCGGCGAGGCTGGCTCAGGGTCGGGGTGGCGCGCTTCGGCACGCGAATGTCCAGGGCTTCACACACCCGGTTTATCCGTCCTAGCTTCGCCTCCGCAGTCGCAGCAGCACGCAGGCTGTGCTCCTTGGCCGCATATGGTCCAAAAAACACGGCCACTGCGCGCTCTGCGTCCTCCAGGAGAAGCCCTATAGGCGGAAAAAGGTGGGCTAAAAAAAGGGGGCAGAAAAGGAAGCAAGCTCCACCGAGACTTACGAGGGTTAGAAGGCCTCGGCAGTGATGATACGGACGGGCGGACGTTGTCGCGCCGGAGGCCGCTCGGTGTGATGCACCACCCATCGGCAAGTGGTGCCACACCGTACATGACAAACTCTTCGGCGAGGTCGCGCATGTTGAAGCAGGTGGTGATCCCCACAAGCCTCCGTGCCCTCCGCCTATCCTCGTCATCGATTGGCGTGCCGGGCGAGGTATTGAATGGCACCGATCGGCCCGTGCACTCGAGGCCACTGCCGCTCGCCATGCGGTGGTAAAACCACCGCTTCATCCAGTTCGGCTCGCACTTCGACCGGGTCGAGTTAGTAGGGAAAACCTTCTGAGAGACCATGTGGAGGTATCCCCATGTTTGTGATGAGTAATTGACGGTTGGTTTAGTGAGTATGAGTTTGTTTTGGGTATTCTAGGGTTGAGTACCTTTACTTGTGCTAATATGGATTATGTTGTTTCGTGTGGTGCTATGTGACGGTTTGCTTGTCTGTGTGACTGCGGGACTTCGGGGCTAGGTCATGGTGAGGCGAGGAGAACCGGGACTAGGCACAGGAGGTGTTGAGGTCCAGACGGTCGGTGATACCGAAGATGATCAAGGCTGGTGAGGTGGTTGCGAGTCGGGAGATGAGGAACCGGAGCTGGAGCTACCGGTGACAGACACGACGGGCAGCGGCGAGAGGATCGGGACTAGACACAGGGAGGAGTTGAGGTCCAGACGATCAGGATGCCGGGTGTGGTCGTGTGCAACGAAGCGGACCGGATTAGACTCAGGGAGGAGTCGAGGTCCAGTCGGTCAAAGGTATCGGTTGCGGGAAGCTTCCGGGAAGGTGCTTGAGGGGCAAAATGGTAATTTGACTCAAGCAATGGAAGTGGAGGCAGATTTCCCTCCAAAAATCTGGTTTGACCCATTACCTCATTTGTGTGTGTGAGTTTTGAGTGGGTGGAGTATGACACTTCTTGTATTTCTCCTTGAGGGTGTGCCCTTGGTGTTAAAAGGAGAGGGATGTGCAGCAAGAAGGTCATTCATTCAGGCTAGAGAGCTCTTTCTAGTGTAGCTATTCCAGTGGTGTGGAGTGAGTTCTGAGATAGTAGCTTGTGTGTGTCGATCTTCAAGCATGTAGTGAATTCCTTGTATTAATTGCGTATGGGGACGTAGAACTCTTATTTGTAATCATTCATCTCCATTCCAATGAACACATTTGAGTTCTCATGTGCTTCAGTTCATTTTTGGGTTCTTGCTGTTCTCTGATGAAACTTCTGTTTTTGGGGTTGATTTCTTGTTTGATTATCTAGCTTTTGCTAGCTCAATGATGGGAGAATCCACAAAGCCATTTGGTTAAAGTATTCCCAAGAGCAATGGATTTAAGGAGCTAGTTTTCCCAGAAATCCAAATTGGAGCACATCCTCTGTTTTTCCCTGTAGCTATGGTTTTGAGGCAGAGGTAGTTTGTCTCTCTTAATTTCCTTCAAGAGTTGGGTTCAATTTGATGGTTCCTTTCTTTGAGATCATATCTTGTTGATTTGCAGAGTCTCTCAAGCAATGGATTGAAGTTTACTGAGAAATCTGAAAAATTGGACCCTCACATTTCATTTTTCAGATTTGAGCTCAAAAGTTAAATTGTAGCTCTTCTGGTTGCATTTCTCGGTCCCCTAGGCTCTCTTTGGTATTGAGATGATTGTCCTGCTATTATAGTCTGAAAACTCATAAACAATACCTCAAATTCTCAGTTTTTTAGAAAATCAGCAAAAACTGCTCTTTGTTTCAGTCGCTGTCTAAAAATTAGGGTTTGACCGGTCTGACCGGTCTGCGCATGCCGGTCAGACCGGCCACCCTATAGTGGTCTGATCGGCAGCCGAATAGCGGTCTGATCGGCCGGGATATACCGGTTTGATCAGCTTTTGTGCACCGGTCTAACCGGGGCTTTGCAAGCGGTCTGACCGGCCGTAGTATGGCGGTCAGACTGGCCTGCACTTTGCAGTGAGTATTTATTCTTTGTTTTCCTTGTGAGCTTGTTCCCTGTAGCCTCGGTTCTTTTGCAGTGTTATTTGCCGATGCTTCTTTCTCAGTTAGTGAAGATTTCTAGTGAGCTCTTTTCTCCTTCCTCTTCATAGTTTCACATAGCTATCGAAGTGGAGTTTATTTTGTGGATGTTTTAGAGGGGCATATTTTTAAAGAGGCACCATTTACCCCCCTCTGTTGCCATTTTCGATCCTACAATTGGTATCAGAGCCAGTTATCTCTTCTTGATAGATCTTTAACCGGTCTATGAGCCATGGCAACGGATAAGTATTCCACCAAGCCCCCGATCTTCGATGGGATCGACTATCTCTTTTGGAAGAGTCGGATGGAGACCTATATTCAAGCTCAGGGCTATGCGATTTGGCGCAAGGTCAAGGTTCGCTTTGCTGTTCCTTCCAATGAGAACATCAATGCTAGAAACATGGCTGATGTTGAGGCGAATGCTAAGGCAAGGAACATCATCATTCAAGGTTTGAGCCAAAAACGAGTTTGATCGCATTTCTCATCTTACGTCGGCCTTCGATATTTGGGTGACCCTCGATGCTTACCATGAGGGCACCACCCAAATAAAGACGGTTCGACAGGACCAGTTCAAGCGAGATTACAACAAGTTTGAAATGCTCGCTGGCGAGTCCCTTGATGAGTGCTTTGTGAGATTCCACAAGATCTCGAGCAACCTCCGAGCGGTTAGTCTCACATACCCCGACTCGGATAACGCTCGTCAGATGCTTGCGGCCTTGGACTTGCATGTGTGGGAGATGAAAGTGACCACCATGAAGGACACCACGGACCTCTCGACTTTGACTCTTGATGCGTTGTACTCACGCCTCAAGACTCACGAGATTGACATTATCTCTCGCAAGTCGAAGTCACAATCGGTGCCCTTGGTCACTGATCCCAGTCCTACTTCTAGTTCTTCTGCTGACACTCTCTCGGGTTTCTCTTTAGCTGCTCTGTGCGATATTGATTATGAGCATCTAGAGCAGCTCTCAGAGACCCAACTAGCCCTCTTAGCCAGAAAATTCTCTCATACTTACAAGAGGGTTAGGGAGAGAAAGAGAGGAGGACGTGTGATTTGCTTTGAGTGTGGTGGCCCCAACCACATTCGAGCAAACTGCCCCAAGCTGGAGGGCAAGAACGACTACGGCGGTTCGAGCAAGAACATCTACACCGACAAGAACCGCTTCAAGAAGCCCCCAAGCAAAGGGAAGAAGTTCCGCGACCTTGGCAAAGCTAAGAAGCTCTTCCATCACGTCCTCACCACCTTCGACCACCTCGACCTCAGCGAGGTAGAGGGGTAGAGTGACGACGATGGGAAGGAAGAATAAGAACCCAAGGATGGCGAGGACTTCAGCGGCATGTGCTTCATGGCCCTTGAGGGCGACATCAGCGACGTCAGCGATAGCGAGCTCTACTCCGACTCCGATGAGGTATATCCCTCCTACAACCAGCTAAATGAAGCTTTTCTTAAGCTAGGAGGATTTCATGCTAGATCTAGAGCTAGGTGTAGTGAGTTGGAGAAGGAAGTAGATAGATTGTTACGGGAGCTTACTTCACTTATATCTGCTCCCTCCCGTGACGAATGTGATACATGCTCTGCTTTGCTTGATGATATGGAGAAGCTAAGGACATCTCATGATAGTGTGACCTCTGAGCTATATTACTTAAGGTGGAGAATGTTAGTCTTTTAGCTGAATTAGACATGAGTAGGACTGCTATTATGTCATCTTCCATTGTTGAGACTACTTCTTGCACCTCATGTGAGGATAAGGACAATGCTTTTAGAGGTCTTTATACCATGCTTCTCGATCTGCCTGATACTTGTGAAAGTTGCAATAATTTGAAAATGAACTTGAAAATGGCAGATCATAAAATTGCTGAATTACATGCTTCTTTGCTTGTGCCTATTGCTTCATGTAGAAACTGTCCTAAATTAACTGCTGAACTTGAATCTGTCTCAAAACAGTTTCAAGAAATGATTGACCACAATAAGAAAATGGCTCAGTATGCTTCTAAGGACCCTGTTAGCTCACCATGTAATAACTGCAAAAAACTAAAATCTGAGTTGATTGCATTACATGATAAATGTGTGAAGCTAACTAATGATCTTCTAGCTAAATCACCATCTGCTTGTGATGTGTGTGCTGTGGGGAAGAAGCATGAGGGTTTGGTAGAGACGCGTAGCGACGTGAACCAATTGGCTAGCAGTAGGACTATCCCTTCTGAGTTGGCTGTGCGTGCACAAGCCATCTGTTCCTCTGCTGTTGGTTCTTCTTCTACTCCCTTACTTTCTGATGTCTCTTCTTCCCCCTTCTCTTCTAGTGTTAGTATCTTATGAACACTCTCAAGAGATTTGTAGGAGGCAAGAAGAAGTTAAATCTTATTCTAGACCAGTCCAAGATTTGCAAATTCAATCAAGGTCTAGGATACGATTTTTCTGAGGATATGAGAAAGCATCCACCTGCTATTCTTAGACCCATAGCAGCAGGTGTGATCAAGGTTGAGCCCAGATCTGATAAAGTTAAATTCAAATCAGCGGGCTTTGTCCAAGGGATTTCTGACAGTAAGGTGGTTCCACCTGTTGCTTCGACCTCTCAGAAGGCGAAGCCTCATCGTGCTAATTCTACCTCTCAGAAGGTGAAGTACCATTGTACCTTCTGTCAGAAGGATGGACACTCGGTCGAGCGATGCTTCAGGCGCGCCAAGATTGCGCGTAGAGACCGTGTTGAGGCACTTAGGCGTATTCAGGGTCAGCCCCAGACCTTGAGTGTACCTAAGACCAACACGAGGTCTAGAGTTGCTTCTGATGATGGGTTTGGGCAGCATCGAGGACTTGGATTTTATGAGTTTTCTGGTTTTCGTCCTCGATATGCCTCAGGTCGTGACTTCCGCCGTTCTGAGGGTAGATCTCGTTTCCCCCATCGAGGTGGCTACCCACGGCGTGATCAGTGTGTTGTTGGTGCTCCGACTCGCTCTCCCATAGCAGTCGGACCCAGCAACAGCTTCAGGTCTGCACATAGACCTTCTGCTTCTTTGAGCAACAGAGAGCGTAGGGTAGTTAGAGGTCAATCGTGTGTGACTACTTCTTCTACTCAACGTGTTACTCAGTATTGGGTGCCAAAATCACTCTTAATTTATCCCAGTACTGAGCCTTCACTCTCTGTTTGACTCAGGTTCGTCGGGCTGGGAAGGGAGAGGTTTGGCTTGTGGACTCCGGTTGTTCTCGTCATATGACTGGAGACTCTCATTGGTTCTCTTCCTTAGCTCGTGCTCCAGGTGATGAGACTATCACCTTTGGAGACGCTTCGTCTGGCGCATCATCGCCAAAGGTACAGTGCGCGTTAATGATTCATTTATTTTAAAAGATGTTGCCTTGGTAAGTAAGCTACAGTACAATTTGCTTTTAGTGTCTCAACTTACCGATGACGGTTTCGAGGTGAGCTTTAAGAAAAACAATTGTAAAATTCTTGATTCTTCGGGTAGTCTGGTTTGCAGGATTTTTCGTTATGGGAGGATCTTTCGTGCTAATTTTTCTGAGTCTTCTGGTGATCCTCTCCGGTGTTTAGTTACTTCTGAGTCCTGTGACCTTACCTTCTGGCATAGGAGACTTGGTCATATTGGATTTGACCATTTGACCCAAGTTAGCAGACACGATCTCATTCATGATTTGCCGAAACTCAAGATGGTCAAAGATCTTGTTTGCGCTCCATGCCGGCACGGCAAGATGGTTGCCACTTCTCACCCTCCGGTCACAGTGACTATGATCGATGCACTAGGACAGCTGCTCCATATGGACACAGTTGGACCAGCTCGAGTGCAATCAGCAGAAGGGAAGTGGTATGTTCTTGTCGTGGTCGATGACTTCTCGAGGTACTCTTGGGTGTTTTTCTTAGCCTCGAAGGATGAGACATTTACACATTTTTGAGGTCTTTTAAGTAGGCTTTCTGTTGAGCTTCCGAGTGCCTTACGAGCGATCCACAGTGACAATGGCACGGAGTTCAAGAATTCTTACTTTGAGAGGTTTTGCGATGAGACCGGTGTAGAGCACCAGTTCTCTTCTCCATACGTCCCTCAGCAGAATGGCGTTGTGGAGAGGAAGAACCGTACCTTGATCGAGATGGCTAGGATGATGCTTGATGAGTACTCTACACCGAGGAAGTTTTGGGCTGAGGCTATAGCCACCGCATGCCATGTTTCAAACCGAGTTTTTCTCAGGGCACACTTGCATCGCACCTCTTATGAGTTGAGATATGGGCGAAAGCCCAGCGTCTCACATTTTCGTGTGTTTGGTTGCAAGTGCTTTATCTTGAAGTCCGAGAACCTAGACAAATTCGAGTCACGCTCTTGTGATGGGATCTTTCTAGGCTACTCGACTCCTTCGCGGGCTTATAGGGTTTGGAACTGTGAGACTAGTAAAATGGTAGAGACCTGCGAGGTGACCTTTGATGAGGCCAGTCCGGGGACTAGGCCCGATATCTCAGGTTCTTTAGTGCAGTCCGAGACTATCTTGGTGGAAGATGAGGAAGATGGAGATGAGGGTTGTTTACCTGATCCAGTTCCTCATCCTCCCCTTGAGGTGCCTTCTTCCACCGCACCTCAAGGAGATCAGCCCATGCCTTCTGCTTCCTCTGGAGCTAGTGGCTCTGTTCCTACCTCATCAGCTCATGAGGTAGAGGCCACTTCTTCATCTCATCCAGGACCTCCCCGAAACATCCAAAAAGACCATCCTTTCGAGCAGATTATTGGAGACCTCTTTGAGCGCGTCACACGCTCAAAGTCTGGCTTGTCACAATTCTGTCTCCATTCTGCCTTCATTGCCTCATTTGAGCCCAAAGATGTCAGTCATGCATTATCTGATGAGTCTTGGGTCAATGCCATGCATGAGGAATTAGAGAATTTCGAGAGAAACAAGGTCTGGTCGCTTGTTGAGCCCCCTCGAGGTCACAATGTCATTGGGACTAAGTGGGTGTTCAAAAACAAGCAGAGTGAGGATGGGGTTGTTATTCGAAACAAGGCTAGACTGGTAGCTCAGGGCTTCTCCCAGGTTGAGGGTCTAGATTTTGAGGAGACCTTTGCCCCTGTAGCTAGACTTGAGGCCATTAGAATTCTGCTTGCTTTCGCAGCTTCTAAGGGTTTCAAGCTTTACCAGATGGATGTCAAGAGTGCCTTCCTCAATGGGTTTATTGAGGAAGAAGTCTATGTTAGACAGCCTCCAGGTTTCGAGAACCCCAAATACCCAAACCATGTCTACAAGCTTTCCAAAGCTTTGTATGGACTTAAGCATGCCCCTAGAGCTTGGTATGAGAGGCTTAAGTCCTCTCTGTTGAGTCATAGTTTTGAGATGGGTAAGGTAGATAAGACCTTGTTCATTCGTAGGCATGGCACTGACCTTCTGCTCATCCAAATTTATGTGGATGATATCATCTTTGACGGCTCTTCTCATGCTCTTGTTTCACAGTTCTCGGATGTCATGAGCACCAAGTTTGAGATGAGCATGATGGGTGAGTTGACCTTCTTCCTTGGCTTCCAGATCAAGCAGACTCGGGAGGGTACTTTCTTGCATCAGGGCAAGCACACTCATGACCTCCTGAGATGTTTTGACATGAGTGATGATAAGCATGTGTCAACTCCCATGGCATCCACAGCTTCTCTTGACCCAGATGAGGATGGCGAGCCAGTTGACCAAAAGGAGTACAGAAGCATGATTGGCTCCCTCTACATACACTTCTCTATGTGTCTTTGTGCTCGGTTTCAGGCTTCTCCTCGCGTATCTCATCGCCAGGCGGTGAAGCGCATCCTTCGGTACCTTCGAGCTACCATTGACTATGGTATCTGGTACTCTTCCTCTTCCTGTCTTTCCCGTAGAGCCTACTCGGACGTAGACTTTGCCAGCTGTAGGATAGATAGGAAGAGCACTTCTGGCAACTGCCAATTCATTGGCACTTTTCTTGTCTCTTGGTCTTCTAGGAAGCAGTCCGGTGTTGCACAGTCCACTGCAGAGGCCGAGTACGTTGCTGCAGCCAGTTGCTGCAGCCAGGTACTTTGGATGGCTTCGACCCTGCGCGACTTTGGGTTAGTTATAGACAGTGATCCACTCTTTTGTGATAACACTTCTGCTATTAACATTGCTAAGAACCCAGTGCAGCACTCTCGGATCAAGCATATTGATATTAGATATCACTTCCTTCGAGGCCATGTGGAGAAGGGTGACATAGTGCTCCAGTTTGTGGAGAGTGACCACCAGTTGGCTGATATCTTCACCAAGCCCTTGGATAGCTCTAGGTTTTCAGTCTTGCGAGGAGAGCTTGGGGTGGTTTGTCCTTATGGACTGTAGTGAGGGAGAGTTTTCTGAGCTTTATTGCTTTATCTTATATATTATGCTCCTATTCTCATTTTGTTGCGTTGCATCGGGGTGCATTCGGGTTAGTCCTCCTAGCATAGATTAGAGTGTTTCTCTTGTCTAGTGGCTTAGGTTTCTTCCTCTCATCTTGTGATCTAGGATGCTGTTTATTAGCTGTCTCTTTTCTCACTAAGTCGAGCTCACTCACTTCTTATAGGTTCTAACAAGGGTTGGGCCACCTTTGGGTAGACAGGGAACATGTTTGCTCCTTAGTGGGTTAGAAGAGCAATTGATAGTCCTAGTGTCATATGGGGTAGATGAGAGTCTGTCTGAGCCATAGTATCCTCTATATCTTCTCTATGCTCTAAGGACTGCCTTTTCTGATTTCTTTCCCAGCTTCTCGATTTAGTGCTTTGGTTCAGGGGAGTTCATTTGGGAGCTTCTGGAGCTTAATTTTGACATAACTCAACTTGAACTAAAAGTGCATCACATGTTGAGGGGGAGCTGGATTTTCTACTTTGCATTTTTAGCATTCTGCATTGTAATATAGGTGCATGGAGCCTTGATTATTATCCTTAGTTGACATATTTACAATGCTTTACATCTTACCATGATTTGCGCTTCATTGCTAGATTTATCATGTCTTTATATGTGTCGTCAAGCCTTTGCCATTGATAAATTAATTAAAATTGCATAACTTGAATTAAGACATGTCATGTTACTTCTTGAGACTAGTCTGTTTTTAGTTATCCTCTTATGATTCATGCCATATCAAATAGGCTAAGTTGAGCTTTGAATCTTTATTGAGCTTTAGATTGAGCTATGCTAGGTTCTTGATAAATCATGAGTTAGTACAACTGTTTAAAAAGCAAAAAGATCTCTTTATGTGCGAAAAAAACTGATCTGACCAATTCTTTCTCATGAGACCGCTTGCCATTGCACTAGACATGAACTCAGGGGGAGTTTTGGATGACCAAGATCATCTCCTTAAGTTTCTTGCTTGGAATGGTCGCATAAGGCTTGAGATCAGCACATGACAAAATTTTGGTTGGAAACAATCATGAGTTTCAAAGAAAAATATGCCATTTGTGCTCAATTTGCTTAATTACAAAAAGATTAAAGTGCTTGAACAAATGATTCATTCTTGAACTTGTAGCACTCTAAATTGACTCAATTCTAGCTTCTTGGTTCCACTTAGACTATTGACATGGCTTGCATCATCCTTGGATGCCTTTTGCTAGACTTTGATCTTGAGTGGCTTGACATGATAACAAATTCACCTAATATTCAGATTCATACTTATGTGGCTTGGCTTAATTATGCATATGTTGTCATGATATTGATAGCTTTCATATGCTTTATGGCTTGGTGTAATACTTAATGGTCATTTTGGATAATCTTCATGGCTCTAATTGCTTAGCATTGAATAAAATTCAGCCACACCATGATTTCTTTTTCCTCCAAGTAACTTGATGACTTTATTGCCAAAAGGGGGAGAATAGTTGGAGAAAAAGCCACTTTTTGGGATTTTTGGGAGCTTTTAGGAAAACTTGGTCTTTCTTTTGCTCCTTGTGCCAACATGGTCATTAGCATCATTTCTCTCTCTTGGACCATGTTTGACTGTCAAACAAACTCAATTCTCTTGCTTTTTCTGTGTTTGTCAATATACTCATCAAGGGGGAGATTGAGAGACCATGTGGAGGTATCCCCATGTTTGTGATGAGTAATTGACGGTTGGTTTAGTGAGTATGAGTTTGTTTTGGGTATTCTAGGGTTGAGTACTTTTACTTGTGCTAATATGGATTATGCTGTTTCGTGCAGTGCTATGTGACGGTTTGTTTGTCTGTGTGACTGCAGGACTTCGGAGCTAGGTCATGGTGAGGCGAGGAGGACCGGGACTAGGCACAGGAGGTGTTGAAGTCCAGACGGTCGGTGATGCCGAAGATGATCGAGGCTGGTGAGGTGGTTGCGAGTCGGGAGACTAGGAACCGGAGCTGGAGCTACCGGTGACAGACACGACGGGCAGCGGCGAGAGGATCGGGACTAGAGTCAGGGAGGAGTTGAGGTCCAGATGATCAGGATGCCGGGTGTGGTCGTGTGCAGCGAAGCGGACCGGATTAGACTCAGGGAGGAGTCGAGGTCCAGTCGGTCAAAGGTATCGGTTGCGGGAAGCTTCCGGGAAGGTGCTCGAGGGGCAAAATGGTAATTTCACTCAAGCAATGGAGGTGGAGGCAGATTTTCCTCCAAAAATCTGGTTTGACCCATTACCTCATTTGTGTGTGTGAGGTTTGAATGGGTGGAGTATGACACTTCTTGTATTTCTCCTTGAGGGTGTGCCCTTGGTGTTAAAAGGAGAGGGATGTGCAGCAAGAAGGTCATTCATTCAAGCTAGAGAGCTCTTTCTAGTGTAGCTATTCCAGTGGTGTGGAGTGAGTTCTGAGAGAGTAGCTTGTGTGTGTGTATGACTTGATTTCCAGGGTGTGGATCTTCAAGCATGTAGTGAATTCCTTGTATTAATTGCGTATGGGGACGTAGAACTCTTATTTGTAATCATTCATCTCCATTCCAATGAATACATTTGAGTTCTCATGTGCTTCAGTTCATTTCTGGGTTCTTGTTGTTCTCTGATGAAACTTCTGTTTTTGGGGTTGATTTCTTGTTTGAGTATCTGGCTTTTGCTAGCTCAATGATGGGAGAATCCTCAAAGCCATTTGGCTAAAGTATTCCCAAGAGCAATGGATTTAAGGAGCTAGTTTTCCCAGAAATCAAATTGGAGCACATCCTCTGTTTTCCCTGTAGCTAGGGTTTTGAGGCAGATGTAGTTTGACTCTCTTGATTTCTTTCAAAGTTGGGTTCAAGTTTGATGGTCCCTTGCTTTGAGATCATATCTTGTTGATTTGCAGAGTCTCTCAAGCAATGGATTGAAAATTACTGAGAAATCTGAAAAATTGGACCCTCACATTTCATTTTTCAGATTTGAGCTCAAAAGTTAAATTGTAGCTCTTCTGGTTGCATTTCTCGGTCCCCTAGGCTCTCTTTGGTATTGAGATGATTGTCCTGCTATTATAGTCTTAAAATCTCAGAAGCAATACCTCAAATTCCCAGTTTTTTAGAAAATTAGCAAAAATGGCTCTGTGTTTCAGTCGCTGTCTGAAAATTAGGGTCTGACCGGTCTAACCGATCTACGCATGCCGGTCAGACCGGCCTGCACTTTCCAGTGAGTATTTATTCTTTGTTTTCCTTGTGAGCTTGTTCCCTATAGCCTCGGTTCTTTTGCAGTGTTATTTGCCGATGCTTCTTTCTCAGTTAGTGAAGATTTCTAGTGAGCTCTTTTCTCCTTCCTCTTCATAGTTTCACATAGCTATTGGAGTGAAGTTTATTTTGTGGATACTTTAGAGGGGCATATTTTTAAAGAGGCACCATTCACCCCCCCTCTGTTGCCATTTCCGATCCTACACCTTCCTGCACTGCGACCATAGGACGAAGTTGACGCTGCCGAAGTTGGAAAACGTTCCCGCTGAAGGAACATGAATAGCGACGCGCTGGGCCAGCATGTCTCCGTACGCAGTGCCCAGCTATAAACGGTAAGGCGGGCTATCGCCCAAAGGTTCACAGGACAGCACCGACGACCTTGGCCACCGGGATGCGAAGCCCGGCTTCAAAATAAGCAACGAAGATGACCGCCTCCGACTTCCCCGGGCGTGGCTCTGTCTCGTCGCTGGCGGGCAACCGCACCTCGCGGCAATCCGACAACTTCCCCTCGCGCAGCAGGGTCTGGATCGTCTCCTCCATCGTGAGCATTGGGCCCAACACGCGGGAGCAGGGACCCTCCAGTTTTTCCATCGCTAACCACTACTTGTCCAGCAGCGTCAACTCGCGCCCCTCGAGCGTGTACTTCACCTCGATCGACGGCGGCCACCGAGGTGAGGTGCTACCGCTGGCCCGTTGAGTGCGTTCTTCGTCAGGAGCCATCGTTCTCCGAGGGATAAACAACGACAAGGGCAGCACGACGACAGAGAAGACGAGAGCACAGGGCACAGGAAAACAAGAGACCAGCAGGTATGAGGAAGAGAGTGCAGACGCGGTGCCACAGGGGGTATTTAAAGCCCTCTCATCTCCCGCACCGCCGGTAAGCGTAACCGGCGGGAGACGAACCGCTCGCCTCCCCACGATTGAAGCCGAAGCGACGCAGCCACCCACGCGCGTCGAGCCCTGTCAGAAACGGACGCACGACCGCGGTCGTGCGATTGCCTGACAGCGCACGACGCGCCAATCGCGTCCTGCCATGCGTCTGCTCCCTCGGGAATGAATGCAGGTCGCACGATTCTCGGAGCCATCAATGCAACATCGGCAGGCCATTGACCAGTCAACCTCGACTTCAACTTCGGCGTGGTTTCCGCCTCTGCAAAGCGACTCTGGCTCCGACTTCGGCTCCGTCCTCACGAAAAGGCACCTCTCCGCGCCTTCACAAGCTATGCAGCGGGCTCGAAGACCACCTCGACTTCGATTGCATGGGTCGACTCTGGTGCCTACTCTGGCCCATATTTTTAGGGTCCAACCGGGGCTCTGACTCAGCCTCACACACGGGGCGCAGCTTCGCATCCTGCTCCTAACATTCTAAATATCTTTACACAATTAACATTTCACATATAATACCCACGGAATTCGGTCAGGTGCAGATTTGGCTTCGTCTTCACGGGCCGCCCCTGGTGGGCGGAGTCTGGAGACATGCAAATGCCGGTCTAACACACAACGCCAACACGGCACCATCCCCGAGCCGCGGGATACAACGTGGCCCTCCGATCTCCAACCCGCGCGAAGACTCTGGAGTCGGCTCCGATCGAACCCGTGGAGCAGCGCCGATGGCCACCTTGGCTTTGAAGTCCGCGCAACAACCTCACAGCCCCAGCCCGTGGGGATCCAGCCGTCTGTGTTCCCCGCAATCGGGCAATGCGAAGGCTGATTTACGACAAGTTTTGATTTGTTCTTATAAATTGGCCACCTTCAGTCCATCAACATTCTTTGATAGTAGCGCCAACTGACGCGATAAAAAAATGCGGATGAACTCAAGAAGGCCTACTTGTGACAACAGGTCAAACCTTGCCATTACATGCAGGAATGCGGCCCGCCCAAGTAGGGAGCAACAAAGCGAATAAGCCAGAGATGCAGAAGGGTGATGCTGCGGTAGCGGCACTTATATACCCACCTCCCCACCGGCTGGGAGAACAGCCAAACTGGCGGAAGTTCAACCGGCGGGAGTTCAACCAGTGGAAGATCAGCCGGCGAAAGACGAGGCGTCGCACTCAGGTATGCGCACGGCGCACCTATTCTGCCAGGCCACGTGTCGCACGCCCTCGGGAAGACGCGTACAGCACCCGTCGCCAGGTCATGCGCGCGCGCAAATGCCTCCCCCGAGGCGGCCCCTGACAGCGCAGGGCACACCAAGCAAGCTTCGATATGTGTCCCTATACCTCGAGAAATGCGGGTCAGAAAGCCCCTGGGAACGCGTGTGGAGCGGGCCTCCCCATGCATCGGCGATGCGTCCGCTGAAAGGGCCCGTCTTCACCCCCCCCCCCCCCCCCTCTCGACTCACTCAGGTGACTCCACCGGCATCTTCGACTCCACGGCTAAAGGGCTCCAAGGTCAAAGACGGCTTCGATAGCCAGTCCGGTTCCATATCCTCTGTGCGAAGATAGGCTGCACCGGCAAGAAACTGTCCAAGATCATTGAAGGTCACAGGCCGCAGGGACGGAGGGGGCCAAGTGGCTCGGCAACATGGATTCGGCCCATGAAAGTCCTTCACCATGAGAGGCTCCTGTTGTAGGGGTGGCCCCCCACCTAAGCCCGGCCGGCCTGTTAGAGAGTTGTAAGGCCCAATTGGACATGTATAATGACATAAATGCCCCTGAGAGGGATACTTGAGTGTAAGGGTATAATTGTAAAACACTCCCCATGTGGATATATATATACCGTCCAGGCCATGGGGGGAACCCTAAGCATTGCTCACCTAACTCTCCACTACCATACCTCTCTCTCTGTTTGGTCTGTAACCACAACAGTAAGTCTATTATTATATTTACGCTTCCGCCTGATATGTACTTTGATGTTCAGTAATGTTTATGTGAGCACTATCTATTGATCCAAGGAATAATGCAGTAAAATCATAGAGGATTCTGAATTATAAAATCCTGGTTCGACACCCTTGAGGTGATCCAAGGGTTGAGATTGCTCTCAAAGTGCTATAAGTAGAGGGTTCAAGGTATGCCTCTAGCACCAAGTGTTTGAGAAGGATTTAGGGTTTTTTGTATGATTCTTTGAGCTTTGCCTACTGTCGGACCCCGGAGCAACAACTCCGAAACCCTCTATGTTAATCGCACTAGTCCAGGATCAGCTAATGCACGCAGTGGATAACAAAGATAAATATCATGCATAAAGACAAACTTTTTTTAACTGAATATGGGCCTGATGCCCAATGTTTGCATCAATGGTCCATAAACAAAAATTAAATATAAGTAGCGGGAGATAAACCGAAGCAGAAGAAGCCCCACAAGCCTGCCCATGGACAAACGATAGTAAAATATGGCCTATACATTTTGATTCTCATCGAAGCCGAAGTCGTCCTTTGGAAAAAGATAATTTAAGCAACATGAGCACATAATGTACTCCACAAGTTACACCAGGATTGACAAAGAAAGGCATAGTAAGGTTAATTAAGTGTAAAGCGAGATTGAAGTAAATATTGTAAGTAGATTCAAGAGCTGAATTTGATACAATAGATAGAAAGAAGATTTTAACAAAATAATATCGTTAATGTAGGCTCCGATCAAACACCAACTTAACCATGGGCATCCCACCAGGACCATTTTTCTCCAAAAAGATTTTATATGGATTCCATCCATCCATAAACATTTTATAAACCATTTTTGAAAAAATAAAGTCTAATCTGTGAAAAACTTAACTCAGCTTGCCCATGACCGTGGGCACAGCTATCCAAGATAGTTTATACACTCTGCGGAGGTTGTACAACTTTATCCACAAGATATGATTATCTCATAATGTCTGCCATTACACGCTTCCGTAGGTGTGCGACTGAGAAAATCATAACAAGGCCTTTACAATGCAAAGCCTTCAACCTAGCCTAGCCAACACTAAGGTTTCACCACAGTAAGGAATCCATCAGACCGGAACCCCCTCTTGAGCTGAGTGAGACTTCACATGGCCTATACCACACTCACTTTCAACCTATAGCGAGACTCGGGTTGGGACATGTAAATTAGTTGGCCAAGACTGTCCCATACTAGCCTTCTGGTAGTACGAAAGGGGCTTCGTGTAGTAGCTCATAGACCACATACCCCTTGTGCCTAACAATCAATATTGTGTTACCGAACAGCAAGGCATGCTAGCACCCACCACCTAACCATTAGCCTAAGTCTAAACCAGATTTTATATTTTGTTTTCAAATATTTTACATACCTTCTTGACTCACCAAAGTCAAGAATACATTTTAGAAACCATCCTTTTGTGAAAAAAATATTCCCACTTAAAATCATTCTAAGCATGGCTAAGCTATTCTATAAAATTTCTAGTTAATACTAATGTACTAGCTAGGTTTGTATCTAGGGTGACAAGACATTGGAAGCTCAATGTCAAATTTGGCCTTAACCAAAGGAATTAGGTATAATTAGCATTTTAATAAAAGTACACATGCATAACAATTTAAAAATAATATTGTTGTAGTTACAGACCAAACAGAGAGAGAGTATGGTAGTGGAGAGTTAGGTGAGCAATGCTTAGGGTTTCCCCCATGGCCTGTATCGTATATATATCCACATGGGGAGTGTTTTTACAGTAGTACCCTTACATTTGAGTATCCCTCTCAGGGCCATTTATGCCATTATACATATCCCATTTTGGGCCTTACATCTTTCTAATAGGCTGGCTGGGCTTAGGTGGGGGCCACCCCTACAACAGGAGCCTCTCATGGTGACGGGCTTCACGGGCCAAAGCCACGTTGCCGAGCTATTTGGCCCCCTCCGTCCCCACGGCCTGTGAGCTTCTGTATTGCTTGATGGAGCCTTATTGTCTGGAGTAGTCCTTGCCCTTGAGCCGCTTAGCCGTGGAGCCGAGGATGCCGCAACGATGCGCGGGGAGGCCCGCCTCCCGTGCGCACCCAGGGGCTTTTTGGCCCGCAGTTTTCGAGGCGTCTGACATGTCTGACAAGGGCGTGGGGGCGTGGCATGGCAGGACAGGTGCGCCGCGTGCACACTTTGACTACGACGCCTCACCTCCCGTCAGTTGCACTTCCGTCGATTGGAATGCTGTCGGTTGACCTTCCACCAGCCTGGCGACTCCCCGCCGGGCGAGCATGGGTATAAGTACGTCGGTACTACGGCATGTTCCTCCCTCATCCCCAGTTGCTTGCCTTGTTCCTGCGCATGGTTATCTTCTCACAAGTAGGCCTACTTTTGTTCATCTGCGTTCGATGATTGCGTCTACTGACGCTAATATCAGCAAGTGTTGATGAATGGAAGGAGGCCTATTTGTGAGAACAAGTCAAAATTTGCCATAAATCAGCCTTCGCATTCCCTAATGATGGGGAACACTGACGGTTGGATCCCCGTTGGCTGGGCCTGTGAGGATGCCACGCGGACTTCGAGGCCGAGGTGACCATCTGCTGCTCCACGGGTTCGGTCGAGGCTGGCTCCGGAGTCTTCGCTCGGGCTGGAGACCGAAGGGCCACACTGCATCCCGCGGCTCAGGGACGGTGCCATGCCGGCGTTTGCACGTCTCCAGACTCCGCCCATCAGGGGCGGCTCGTGAAGATGAAGCCAAACCTGCATCCGACCGAATTCTGTGGGTATTATTTGCGAAATGTTAATCGTGTAAAGATAATTAGAATGTTAGGGTCGGGTCGCGAAGTTGCCCCCCGTGTGCGAGGCCGAGTCGGAGGCCCGGCTGGACCCTAGAAATATATGCCGGAGTAGGCGCCGGGGTCAACCCGCGCAATCGAAGTCGAGGCGGTCTGCGAGTTCACCGCATAGGCTTGTGAGGGCGTAGTGGGCCGCTCTGCAGAGGTGGGTCCTAGGTCAGAGTTGCAGCCGATGTTCACCGGTCAAAGGCATGCCGATGCTGCATTGACGGCCCCGAGAATCATGCCGACACACAGCAGAGGGCATGCCATGTCGTGCGGCCTACATTCATTGCCGAGGGAGCAGACACGTGGTGGAACGCGATTGGCGGGTCATGCGATGTCAAGCCATCACACGATCGCGGTCGTGCGTCCGTTTCTGACGGGGCATGACGTGCGTGGGCGGCCGCGCCGCTTCGGCTTCAATCGTGGGGAGGCGAGTGGTTCGTCTCCCGCCGGTTACACCTACCGGCAATGCGGGAAGTGAAGGGGCTTTAAACACCCCCCATGCGGCACCACGTCTGTGCTCTCCTCCCCACGCCTTCTGGTCCCTTTTCTTGTGCCCTGCTCTTTTGCCTTCTTTGCAGCCGCACTGCCCCCGTCGTCGTCTAGTTCCCGGAGAGCGATGGCACACGGCAAAGAGCACGCTCAGCAGGCCGGCGATAACGCCATCTCCCGACAATTGTCGCCGCTCGAGGTGAAGTATATGCTCGAGGGGCGCGATTCAACGCTGGTAGACAAATGGTGGGTGGCGACGGAGAAAATGGAAGGTCCATGCTCCCGCGTTTTCGGCCCAACGCTTGTGACGGAGGAGACAATCCACACCCTACTGCGCGAAGGGAAGCTGTCGGACCGTCGGGAGGTGCGACTACCGGCCAGTGACGAGACAGAGCCACACCCAGAGAAGTCAGAGGCAATCGTCTTCGTCGCTTACTTTGAAGCCGGACTTCGCATCCCGGCCACCATAATTGTCGGTGCCGTCTTGCGAACCTTTGGACTTGAACTGGCGCAGCTAACCCCGAACGCGATAGCCCGCCTAACCGTGTACAGCTGGGCCCTGCATATGGAGGCATGCTGGCCCAGCGCATCGTTGTTCGCGTTTCTTCACGACACATGGTGTCAGCCGAAGAAGCGAAAAGATGGGTCATTTTCTAACTTCGGCAGTGTCAACATCGTCCTGCGGTTGTCGTGCGGGAAGATCTTCCCTGCCAACTCAACTCGGGCGAAGTGGGAGCCAAACTAGATGAAGCGGTGGTTTTACCACTGTGTGACGAGCGGTAGCGGCCTCGAGTGCTCGGGCCGGCCGGTGGCGTTCAATACCATGCCTGGCATGCCGATTGGTGGCGAGGACAGGTGGAGGGCGCGGAGGCTCGTGGGGATCGCCGCTCGATTCAACATGCGCGACCTCACGGAGGAGTTCGTCATGTATGGCGTGGCGCCGCTTGGCGATGCATGGCGCATCACACCTGGGAGCCTTCGGCGTGACAATGTCTGTCCGTCCGTGTCTTCGCTACCAAGACCCGCCGAACCTCGTAAGTCTTGGTGGCGCCTTGCTTTTCCCTTCTGCCTATTGGACTATCTTGTAAACTCCGCCCCTTACCGCCTATAGGGACTCTCCCGAAGGATGCGGAGCGTGTGGTGGGCATGTTCCTCGGACCATATACGGCCAGGGAGCACGACCTGTGCGCAGCTGCGACTGTGGAGGCAGAGCTGGGCTGGATAAACTGTGTGTGCGAGGCCCTGAGTATTGGAGTGCTGGACCGCGCCACTCCGGCCCCGAGCCACCCTCGCCACCGGGACGACGATGCCCGGGGGAAAGGACTGCCATCTCATCGGAGGGCTCAGTCCTCCGCGGTCGCACCTGGTGCATTGGCTGCCATCGCTCCCGATAGTGCGGCAGACGCCGATTCTGATTTGGCGAAGTATGCCGATTCGGACCTGGAAGCAGGTGCGGAGGACGAAGGCGAGGGGTACCTGGGCGGTGCTAGGGACCAAGAGTGTATCGCGGACGATCGGGAGGGGGAAGCCTCATCGCCCGCGGCGATCGCTAAGGTGGGGCCGCCACCCGCGGATGATGCTAGGGCGGA
Organism: Dendrocalamus latiflorus; assembly: GCA_017311315.1. NCBI lineage: Eukaryota > Viridiplantae > Streptophyta > Magnoliopsida > Poales > Poaceae > Dendrocalamus > Dendrocalamus latiflorus. Next base: position 26,491,922 of record CM029611.1, read on the forward strand.
GTCCTCGCCCGTGGCGGCTTCCGAGGAGGAGCTGCCACCCACAAAGGTTGCTGGAGCGGAACCTCCACCTGCGGCAGTTACCGAGGAGCTGCCACCCATGGAGGATGTTGGAGCGGAGCCCCCGCCTGTGGCGGTTACCTCCACCTTATTCCCCCAAGGTGAAGCGGCCATGCATACGATCACCTCCTCGCTCAAAAAGGAGGTTCGCTGTGCGATCAAGGTCGGGAGCCTGTGGGACTCCGATTCCGACACTGAGGCCCCCAGGCCCGAGGTCTCCGAGGCTCCCTCCGGGGTTGAGGCGACCAGGGTCAGGGGCCAGCTAGAATTGGCCTCTGGGCCAGGGGGGCCTCCGTACCGGAGGGCCAGCTTCGCTAAGGGACGCTGGCATCTTTACGGTGCCCCCTGAAACGGAGGGGACACCCCGGTGGAGTCCACCAGCTGATGCCGAAGGTAAGCTCACCTTCTTTGGCATAATCCTGTGGTGCGCTCGTAGGGCTCTAACAGCTACATCTCTTCGTAGCGGCACGCTTCCCCGAGTGCGGACAACCTTCGAAGCACGGGGATGTTCCTTTGGGAGGGACGCCCACCGCCCCCGAAACTGTCGTCGTGGATGCCGCGCGCCCAAGCCTAGCGGATTTCGTCCCTCAACCGGAGGTACTGGGAGCGTGGCAAGGGGTCGCAGATAACACGGCCGCGAACCTAGATCACCAGGCGCTGCTGATGTGCGGGTCGGAGCTCCTTGGAGGCGCACTGGAGGTCTCGGAAATGAGGGTGAGTATCTGACGTTTTAGCGACGCATGGTCCTTTAGAAGTTTGTTAACCGCTTTGTCGTACAGACCCTCACCCTTGGTCGGGCGTTGCAGGCGGCTCACGCCCGCTAGCGGGGGCGCTAGAGGACCGGTTGCACGCTGCCGAAGAGGCCCTTCGCGCAGCCGAGGAGGCGCACTCCGCCAAGGACAACCGCATCCAGTGCTTGAAGGCGGAGAGTGCGGAGGCGATCTCATACGCCGAGGCGCTCATGGCAGTGGCACGGTTAGCGGCCACAGAGGTGGCACGGCGAGCGACCACGGAGGAGCGAGACGGCCTGCTCCAACAAATCGTTGCGCTGGAGAAGGATAAAGGCCGCCTCACTGTGTCTCTTGGGGAGCGGGACCGGACTTTGGGCGATGCCTCGGTTGCCGCATGGGATGCCATGCTGGCTTTGGAAAGCACCCTTGAAGACCTTGTGGTTGAAGTGCCGCCTCGCTCCTTCGGGCCCGAAGACTTGTCGCGGATCGGGGATACGTCCAACCTCACTCGCAGCACCGCCACGTCCTTTGGCAACCACTGCTCATACGTGACCTCCTGCCTGCGTGTGCGCTTCTCCAGCATCGGGGCTACCAGCATATCGACGAGCTGGTTGACCCCCAACTGGAGATGCCAGCAGGGGCCGGGGTGATGTCCGGTGCTGTGCACGTTGTTCGCCCCGCTGTTCAGGTTTTCCACGAGCGGATTTGGGAGTACATCGGGGAGGCCGCGGGAAAGGTAAAGCTACGGTGGACCATGTATGGCGAGGGGAACCTCGGCCGATGGCTGGATGAAGTCCCCCAGCGCGATGAAGGTGGTGCCGATGCCTCGGGGCGCGGCGCGAACCCGCAGGTGTGACACCGGGGTTCTCGTGTGTTGGTGTGCGTTGTAATGTATGCGCCCCCTTCTATGAATAAAGTGGAAATCGCCTCCCATGTTTTGACTGGTGTACCCCTATGTTCCAAGCAGCTGCCTAATAGGGACCGGTTGCTATTCTCCGACGTTATAACTCGGTGCCGTCTTTGGCGCTGGTGGCGGGCTGAAGACTCGCTGGACTTCTGGGCGAGTCGCACATCGACGGGTGAGGCTTCGGCGCGAGGGGGCATCAAGGAGGAGCCAGCCAAGTAGCGGCCCTAGACATCCGAGGGCGCTTGCAGCTTTATTCTTACCGCACCCTTTTGGAAACATCCGCTGACTAATGCAGAAAGGGCTTTTGGGTGAAGTATGAGTCTCCGTTGCTTTTTGCTACCGCGCTTGCCTCTGGTAGGCTCGTAGGACCTTATTTCACAAATGCCTATATGCTAGGTAGACCTCCGCGTGTTCTGTCCCCTACCCTTCGAAGTGGTGGCAGCGGAGCAGGCGCCTAGTCGGAGTAGACACGCGAATGCTTCATCCCCTACCCTTCGAAGCGGTGGCAGCAGAGCTGGTGCCTAGTCGAAGTAGACGCGCGAGCACTCCGTCCCCTACCTTTCGAAGTGGTGGGAGCGGAGCTGGCGCCTAGTCGAAGTAGACGCGCGAGCGCTCCATCCCCTGCCCTTCGAAGGGGTGGCAGCGAAGCTGGCGCCTAGTCAAAGTAGACGCGCGAGTGCTCCGTCCCCTACCCTTCGAAGTGGTGGCAGCAGAGCTAGCGCCTGGTCAAAGTAGACGCACGAGCGCTCCGTCCCCTACCCTTAGAAGTGGTGGCAGCGGAGCTGGTGCCTAGTTGAAGTAGACACGCGAGCGTTCGTCCCCTACCCTTCGGAGTGGTGGGAGCGCAGCTGCCGCCTAGTCGAAGTAGACGCGCAAGCGTTCCGTCCCCTACCCTTCGAAGGGGTGGCAGTGAAGCTGGCGCCTAGTCGACGTAGACGTGCGAGCGCTCCATCCCCTACCCTTCGAAGTGGTAGCAGCGGAGCTGGCGCCTGGTCGAAGTAGACGCGTGAGCGCTCCGTCCCCTACCCTTCGAAGTGGTGGTAGCGGAGCTGGCGCTTAGTCGAAGTAGACGCGCAAGCGCTTCGTCCCCTACCCTTCAGAGTGGTGGGAGCAGAGCTGGCACCTAGTCGAAGTAGACGCGCGAGCGCTCCGTCCCCTACCCTTCGAAGGGGTGGCAGTGAAACTGGCACCTAGTCAAAGTAGACGCGCGAGCGATCTGTCCCCTACCCTTAGTCAAAGTAGATGCGCGAGCGCTCCGTCCCCTACGAGGGCTGACCCGTGGGTAGAGCTACTTCCCGGCGCTGACGACTTCCATACTCTGTCATGGGGCGCGTGCGGGGACAACGTCCACGCATCTTATTTATACTCCATGGGGTGCACATGGGGGCAAGCCTCTACTACGCCTTATCTACACCCCGTACAGTGCGCGCAGAGGCCAGCCTCGCTGCACCATATGCATACTCTACGGAGCGTGCGCGGAGGCAAGCCTCTGCTTCGTTTTGTTTATACTCTGTAGAATGCGTGGGGCCATCAACCACGTCTTGTTTATACTCCGTAGAGTACACGCAGGAGCAACGCCCACACGTGCGCGGGGACATCCGTGTCTTGTTTATACTCAGTAGAATGCGCAGGGACAACATCCGCGTCTTATTTATACTTTGTAGAGTGCGTGCAGAGGCGAGCCTCGACGCTACGTCTTATTTATACTCCGTAGAGTGCGTGCGGAGGCGGACCTCGACGCTACGTCTTATTTATACTCCGTAGAGTGCGTGCGGAGGCGGACCTCGACGCTACGTCTTATTTATACTCCGTAGAGTGCGTGCGTAGGCGGACCTCAACGCTACGTCTTATTTATACTCTGTAGAGTGCGCGCAGAGGCGGACCTCGATGCTACGTCTTATTTATACTCCGTAGAGTACGTGCAGAGGCATCCCCCCGCGCGTCTTTGTTTATACTCACGGAGAGTGCGCACGCGAACACGTGTCTTTGTTTATACTCACAAAGAGTGCGCGCGCGAACGCGTGTCTTTGTTTATACTCACGGAGAGTGCGCGCGTGAACGCGTGTCTTTGTTTATACTCACAAAGAGTGCGCGCGCGAACGCGTGTCTTTGTTTATAATCACGGAGAGTGCGCGCGTGAACGCGTATTTTTGTTTATACTCACAGAGAGTGCGCGCGCAAACGCGTGTCTTTGTTTATACTCACGGAGAGTGCGCGCGTGAACGCGTGTTTTTGTTTATACTCACGGAGAGTGCGCGCGCAAACGCGTGTCTTTGTTTATACTCTTGGAGAGTGCACGCACGAACGTGTGTCTTTGTTTATACTCACGGAGAGTGCGTGCGGAGGCAAGCCTCCGAGCGTTTTTGCAGGAAACAAGACTAGTTTCGCAAACGGTGAACTTTATTGAATTCCCGTTTGCGTGGGTGAGCGATTACAAAAGACAGGGTACTAACCACTAATCGCTCGAGGGCGGGAACAGCAGCAGCTGTCGTTGCCGTGGCGGCGAGGTGGGGCTCGGTGCGATCCACGTGGGAGCCCGAGTGCCCTTGTGCTGGCGTGCCTGACCTAAGGGTCTCGCTGAACCTCGCGGTGCAGGCCTCGGGTACCGAGCTCTATGCGTCGGGCCATGTCCTGGTCGCCGTGGGCGGTGATGATGCCCCGCGAGCCCGGGAGCTTCATGCATAGGAAGCCGTGGTGTGGGACTGCCCCAAATGAATTGAGGGTTGGTCGCCCCAATATGGCGTTGTAAAGGTACAGGATATCGACGACATCGAAGGTGACGTCTTCACTCCTCACGTTGTCGTCCCGACCAAAGGAGACCTGCAGGCATATCTGGCCCAGCGCCCTCAGGGGCTGGCCTCCAAAGCCCTGCAGCGGAATTCCAGAGGGGCCTAAGCGACTTCGGGGGATCCCCATCTGGTCGAAGCTTCCTCCATCGACTAGGACGCACTTAACGTCGCATCCTGCGATGGCGACCTGGATGACCAAGGGATCTTGGTGGGGGAACTCTACGCCCTCGGCATCAGCGAGCATGAAGGTAATTTCATGCTGCGCCCAGTCCGGTGGTGCCTGCGCCAGGTATGCCGCCACGTGGTGTAGCCTCCGCACATAGGCCTTCCGCTGCCGCGCCGAGGCGAACTCCTGCGAGGAGCCCCCGGAGATGACGTTTATAACCCTGCACTAGGCTCCCTCCGGGGCTTGAATCCGCAGGGGACCTTCCTGAGCTTGCTGCACGTGGGCTTGAATCCACAGGGGGGCCCTCCTGAGGCTGCAACCCCTGATCCTGGATCCGCATGGGGCCTTCCAGGGGTTGCTGGACGTGGGCCACGACGGGCGACCGCACTTCGAGGTTTCTATCCCTGGCGACGCTCTGTCGAAGTGCCACGATGGTGGTGCACGCACGCGTGTCGTGGCTACCTCGACCATGTACCTCGCACCACTGGCCGTGGTACTAGTCGTCGTATTCCCCGCGAGTTCTATCATCGCGACCCCGACCGTGCCCCCGCCCCCGGCCCCGGCGAGCTCTGTCGCCGCGACCGGTGGGAGCATTGTCTTCAGAGCCACCCTCAATGTCGAAGACATAGCGGGCTCTCCTAGACTTCTGTTGGTTGCGCTTGGGCTTGTCGCCCGACGAGTCCTTGTGCTAGACATCCTTGTGCTCGGAGGCGTCCTGCGATGGCTCCTGCTTGCGCTTGCCCTTCAAGGAGCCTCCTTTCAGTGAGTCTCCATTCTTCACCGTGCCCTCCGCCTGATTGGTGTTGGAGTCATCACCTTGGCGCCGCCGCGTGTCTTCTTCCGCTCTAGCATACTCTTCCATCTTACCAAAGAGCTTCGCCACCATCTTGATTGGCTTTCGCGTGTTGTACTCAGCCAGCGGCCCCAGGCGGAGGCCCTGTACCACTGCATTGATGATGGTTGTCTCGTTGACATCCTTGACTTGGCAGCGGACCTTCGCGAAGCGCTTGTAGTACTCCCGGAGCTTCTTCGAGGGTTTTTGCTTGACCGCGAAGAGCTGATCCGCGTCGATGCACTCAACATAGTTCCCCTGGAAGTTGTTGTAGAGATGGTCGCGGATCTGTTCCCATGCATAGATAGAGTTTGGCTCGATGGTGAAAAACCAAGAGAGCACTACTCCCTGTAACGCAAGGGGGAGTCCCTTCGCCTTCGTGGTGTCGCCTCTACCTGCAACTTCGATGGCGGTCTCGTACACACGCACGAACTCCCGAGGGTCCATGTCGCCTTTGTACGGCTCGATGGCGCTAGGGAACTTGAAGTCCTCCGGCCATGCCGACTGCTGCAGGCCCGCAGAGAGTGAAGACTCCGGGTCCACGTGTCGCAGCGGGACGCGGCTGGACGTGGGGGCGTCGCGGCTATCCGCCCATTCTGGCGTGGGCTCCAGCGCGACCACTGGCGGGGTCTATTGACTCCGAGCCTCTTGCATATCCCGCACGGCTCCCCGGAGATCCGCTAACTCCTGCTGGAGCATGCCGATGGCTGTCAGCAGGGCGCTTTCCACCGTTGGCGTAGCCGGGCCAATCGGCGCACCTGGTCGCACCGCCGGGAAAGCGGCGACCACGGCCTGCACTCCCGGGTTGCCCGATGCACCGGCACGGTAGACTCCGGAGTCGGTGACGAGGTCCGCGTTGCCGTCGGAACCGCTCACCGCTCCCGTACCGGGTGTAGGGATGGCGGCCATGCCCACATGGGCACCAGCACTACCGCCCCCTACTACCCGGTCGGTGTTGACCGCCAAGCCCGCGGTAGGATCGCTCGCCGTGCGCAGGGCGGGTCGGCCATCGCACTAGCAGTGGAGTCGATCGTCGCGTGCGAGGCGAGGTCGGTCGTCGTGCCAGCGGTGGCGGGGTCGATCGTCACGCCATGAGCGTCGACGCTCATGGCTGCCGCACCCGCGTCGTCGTCCACGCCCGCGACTGCCGATGCCGAAGCCCTGGTGTTGACGCGGGACTTCCTTCAGTGCCATCTTTCAGATCTTGAGGCTTGCTCTTGTCCTCCCCACGGACGACGTCAACTGTTGTGGTTACAAACCAAACAGAGAGAGAGAGTATGGTAGTGGAGAGTTAGCTGAGCAATGCTTAGGGTTTCCCCCATGGCCTGTATCGTATATATATCCACATGGAGAGTGTTTTTACAGTAGTACCCTTACATTTGAGTATCCCTCTCAGGGGCATTTATGCCATTATACATATCTCATTTTGGGCCTTACATTTTTCTAACAGGCCGGCTGGGCTTAGGTGGGGGCCACCCCTGCAACAAATATAATAATTTAAATTACTAGAAGCAACATTATCAAACGTGTAACTTGCTTTGCTCGAAGTTTGCTGTTGAGGATCATCGCAAAGGTACTCTCCGGAACAGTCAAAATCTACACGTGAAAATAACCCAACAAACTCAAATAGAATTCAAATAAACTCCAAAAATTCAAAAGGAGTCCATGAATGGATAGTTTAGGATTTTAGATGAATTTAAAATTTTTAACGGTTCCAATTGGAGTTAGGATGAAGAAATACGGACTTCTGGAAGTATTTTTGCTGTGGTCAGAAATGGCAGTAGTCGGAAGTAGGACTGGTCGAAGATTACCAAGTTATCAGAGGTTTAGAGGTCGAACGATATATGTGGTCGAAAGCTTCAATAATCGGAAAAGTTTTACTATGGTCGAACGGATTGGATGTTATACTGTGGTCGGAGTAGTTATAGCGAGTGGATCTTCAGGTGGTCAAAAGCAAGAGAGTGGTCAGAACAAGAGTAGTCGAAAGCAAAATGATCGAAGCTTGGCAATCAAAAGCTATATGTGGTCGATAGACTTTGGGTGGTCGAACAGCTGTGGTTGGAAATTGTACTTTGTCGAAAACTATATGTGGTTGAAACGCTGAGAGTGGTCAGATGGGGTGGTTGAAAGGATTAAAGTGGTCGAAAATCGACTGTGGTCAAAATTTGGTTGTTAGAAGGCTTACAGAGCAATCAAAGTCTAAAGTGTGGTCGGAGTGGTCGAAAGCTATAAAGTGGTCAGAGGGATTGGAGTGGTCAGAGGCTATAGAGTTTTGAGAGTGGCCGAGGGCTTTAGAGTGTTTAGGGGGGTTGATGGTTTGCAGCGGTCGTAGTAAAAGGTCAGAGGAAGTCAGAGACAGCAATGGTCAAAAGCGAAAGTGGCAGAGGTCGGAAGCGGTTGGAGTCGAATGGAGTGGTCAAAAGCAGCGGTCGATAGCAATGGTCGGAAGGATTGGTCTAAAGGATTGAAGTGGTCAAACCGGCTATCGTGGTTGAATCGGCTAGTGGTCAAACAGGCGGCCGTGGTCGCACACTACCATGGTCAAAGGCGGCTGTGGTCGGATGGCTAGATGCTACAGTGTTTTGTGAGTGGGCGAAAGATACAAAGTGGTCGGTGGTTGAAAAATTTGTGTGTGGTCGAAAGCTAATGCGGTCGGAGGACTCAGAGGATGTAAGATGGTCAGAGGCTAGAGATTGGTCAAAAGGCTTACGATGGTCGAAAACGGCATTGTGGTCGGAAGTGGCAGTGTGGTCGAAGCTTAGTAGTTGGAAGCGACAAGGGTTGGAAGCAACTCCAGTCGAAAGCATCACTAGTTGGAAGTAACTACGATCAGAAATGACTACGGTCGAAAGCAACTATGGTCGTGAGCGGGTGTGGTCAAAATCCATAGAGCGCAAAGAGTGGTCAAGGCTCGAGAGAGATCGGGAGCCATCGGAGTGACTAAGGTGATCGAAGAGGCCTCCGTGGTCATGCGCAGTTGCGATCAAGAGCGACCGTGGTCAGATGCAATGGTCGGAAGGCAAGAGTGATCGAAAAGAAGAGGGTTGGAAGCTACAGGATTGTGTGTGCGGTCGTGGAAGAAACACTAGGAGTTTAGAGTTTTAATGAGTGGTCGAAGGGGTCAGAAGCGAGGGCGGTCAAAAACCTCCTAGGTGTTAGACTGTCGGGAGCGGTCGTTTCCAACCAGAGTGGTCTTAACCAACCAAAATGGTCGTAACCCAACTAGAGTGGTCGAAACCAACCAGAGCAGTCAAAACCAATTGTTCGAGGATGACTGGGGTCAAAAGGTACTTCTGTGGCATCCGGGAACGGCGATTAATGGAGCTCTAGTACTCGACGGTAGTCGGCAAGGGTGCAAAAGAGAGAGGAGATACCGGAGAGTTCTTTTATACCTTGTGCGGATGCTGAAGGCAGTCCGCGGTGTGGAGGAGGCGGCGGTGGTGGTTGGCAGTGGGGGGTTTCGGCGATGGTCTTTGGTGGTGAAGGGGTAAAGGAGGTTCACAAGGGGAAGATACTGACAATGTCGGTGAGGCTTGAGGTGGACTGTGGCGTCGGATGCTTACGAGAAGAAATGGGGAAGGAAGGGAAGTGGCATGGGATGCACTAGTGCTAAAGGCTCCTTTATATAGCTCGGGGAGGGAAGGGGAAATGCCGGGGTGGCTCGCCAAAGTTAAAGTGGACGAGCGCAACGTGATGCTTTGATTAGCATGGAGTTTAAAGGAGGTGTTAACAAGGGTGGGGTGAGCGCAGAGATTGAGGAATCCCGTGTGGAGATTGAGGGGTTGGCGCATGGAGTGCGATGGAAGAGAAAGGGAGATGAGAAAGGAAGGCGGACGAGGGAGATCGGCCAGACACGGTGACGGTCGGTAAAAGAGAAGAAGGGGTGGCCATTGGTAGTGAGAGGGAAGGAGGAAAGAGAGAGAGACGGAGAGGCGGCAGCGATGATGCCGGGTGGCAGAGGGAACGGAATCGGGCTAGCCACGTGGTAGCCCGAGAAAAAGGGAGGGGTTTTAATTGATTTTCTTTCCAAATAAAAGCCAGAAGATTCAAATAATTTTAAAAAACAGGCAAATAAAATCTCCAAAATTCAAGTAATCAGATAACACTTGATTTTATTTTAAATTTAATGTATTTTAATTTTTTTCACTGAAAATTATAAGATAAACAGCTGGGCTGATACACCCACCAAAAAGTATAACTTTCAAATCCTTCCTCTCAAATCAATGAAAGTCCCAAGTTCATACGTATTTTGAAATCATTACACTATTAAAGCGGAAGAGATTGCCGAGCATCCAGTGCACCATGTCATCGATTTTGTGGAAAAGTCCCTTCTTTTCTAGGAAGTACGTATAGGTCCTCCCGTAATTACTTATGGGTCCTTGTTTTTCCAGAAAAGCCCTCACCTCTTTCGGCGGTGTGTGCGCTTCATGCAGCCCCCCTTGTAGTGCGCTTCGTGCAACCCCCCTTGCATTGCCTGTTTCACCTGCTCCATTGTGCGGTTCACCCGAAATCACTCCCACGCTACCACCACCGCCGATCTGCTCCACCTACCGGTCACTTTATCCTCCTCCCTATCTCGTTGCTCCCCATCGCCTCGCTCCACCCTCCATCTACCTGCCCTTCCTCCGGCGTCGGTGGCTATGCCCACCGACGCACCTCTCACACACCCTCCGCTTCCCAGCCTTCCTCTCGCGGGATTGAGCTAGATCCGCCTCACGGCCCCCTCGAGGAGGTGCTCCTGTTCTCCTTCACCCCAGCGCCACCTGGAATTTGCATGAATTTCCTAGGAAACAATGAATTCTAGACTACATCTAATACTTCTTTATTCTATGGAATATTCCCTCTCCCAAAAGGAATATCATGTATTACCCTCTTCTATGGTGCTACCTTCATGTTATCTATGTATAAAATTTTTCAAAAATACCCAAAAATATATGGAGATATAGGGGAGGATATATTCTACAACCATGTAAAGTTTCAAGATCAAACTCAATTACATTTAGGAGATACAAAAAAGGTAAAGGCTCTGTTCTTTTAGACTGCGACTGATAGTTTTTAGCTATACCTAATGGTTTTTGTCTGTGTTTTTCGAGACAGTAGCGGATGGTAGAGATGCCAATATGGACTACACATACAGTTTGAGGCTCGGGAAACTGTTCAGAGAAACTGCCCCATTTGTTTCGACTATCGGAAAAACCAAAAGTCAAAATCTCAAAAGAACAAGGCCAACTTCTGAAGGAATAGTAATTGTTCACTGTTTATTATGTTAATTTCATATACTCCAAATGATCGAGTTTGACTTGAAATTTTATATGGCTATAGAATATGCCGACCCATTGTATCTTTGAATTTTTTGAGAATATTTGATAACTTGTATTCACAGATAACACGGAGATAACACCTAAGAAGGGGTAACACATGATCCGCTGTAGCCTCATGGTCTTCGATAAGCCAATTTGGTCCAATTAATTGACCAATATAATACTCTTCGAGTCTTCGAGACTTCTGCAGCTTCTCGATGGCAACAAGGCTTCACATGTCTATGCCGACTCTCAGGAGACTGCTGCGGTTACGTGCCATCCAACAGTCGTTTCAGTCACATGCCATATGACAACGCTAGCTAGGTAGTAGTTGTTAGAAGAATAGCTCGCCAAGTCGAACCGTCGGAAATTTCCAATAGAGTAAAGTTCATTACCGGTCTTTAAACTTTTTATATTGTGTTATCCCGGTTCATAAATTTTTAAAGTATATCATCCCGGTCCTTAAACTTTCAAAGTGTGGCAATTTCTTTTGAAAGTCTATAGACCGGGATGACACAGCATAAAAAGTTCACTGCTACAACTACATAGGATATTACCACATTTTGAAAGTTTAAGAATCGAGATGACATACTTTAAAAATTTATGAACCGAAATGACACAGCATAAAAAGTATGCACTTTACTCTTTCGTTCGAGTGGATTCCTGTGTTCGTATGAAATCGTGGGCTAGGAATTAGGGCCACCATGAGCATGGTCTTGGGCTGGCCTGCCCACAGGCAAGCCTATTCACCTTCTTCTGGAAAAAAAAACCACTCACTTTCCCCATAGAAATCGTAGTCCTCATTCCCAACTCCGTCCGCCGCCCGCCGTCCTCGTGGTCCTTGTCCGGCCATCCCATCGATCTCTTGCACCTGAGGTTTGTCACTCTGCCATTCTTCTTCGATCCAAGAAGTCTGTGCGGCAGTCGCTTGCAAAATTTTCAAGAAAATGGCGCCATGATCGATGTGCAAGAAAGTGCTTGGATTAGTACCTCTCAGTCCGTGATCCTCCCTAAGCCCTTCACCGTTTTGCAGATCCGGTCCCCGCCGCTACGGTATGGCGGATAGTTCCAGCAAGAGGCAGTCTGCGGCCGGCCTCCTCTCCGACGACCTCCTCGTCGAGATCCTGTCGCGGGTACCCTACAGGTCGCTCTGTCGCTTCAAGTGCGTGTCAAGATCATGGCTTGCCCTCTGCTCCGACCCCGACATCCGCAAGAAGTCGCCCCAGACCCTATCCGGCTTCTTTTACTCCAGCAGAGATGACGACCTCCGTTTCCTCAATTTGTCGGGTAGAGGTCGGCCTCTGGTCGACCCCTCTCTCCCTTTTTTGCGCGGCTATGCAGGCATCGAGATCGTCGATTGCTGCAATGGTCTTCTCCTGTGTCGCTGCTGGAAATCGTCTCCATTCTACAAAAAATATGTTGTGTGTAATCCTGCGACTGAGAAGTGGACGGTGCTGCCGGATACAGGAATGCTGCAAGGAATTTACACCATCCGTTTGGGTTTCGAACCAGCCGTGTCCTCCCACTTCACAGTGTTTTTGCTAGTGAAGGACTTCACGGACTTTCAAATCACAGGAGTGGGGATATACTCATCCGAAACTGGAGGATGGACATATAGGCCAAGTGAGTGGGGTGACGAAACTAGAGTTCGTGATAAATCAAACAGTTTCTTCTTTAATAGTACTCTGCATTTGACTACACTTGATGCTTCAGTAGTCACCGTGGACACAGAGGGGAAGACATGGAGGAATATACCTTCACCACACAGAACCGATTTTGCTTTCATCGGGCAGTCTCAGGGTTGCTTGTATTCTATGCACACAGATCGTTATAACGACTATCAACTATCAATTTGGGTACTCGAGGGTTATGAAAGTGACCAATGGATTCTAAAGCATACTGCCAGTACATTGGAACTGTTCGGAATGCATCATCTCGAGTACAGAGATTCCTATAGAGTGACTGCATTCTATCCAGCGTACAGTTTGATTTTTCTTACTGCGGGAAAGCAAACCAAACTTATGTCATTTGATATCAATAACCGGAAAGCGCGTGTTATCTGCACCCTTGGACAGTCCTGTGGGTACTCATATGGGCCAATTCTACCTTACATTCCCTGCTTCTCGGAATGGTTATCCGATGGACCCTAAAAGTGAGAGCAGCTTCACAGTTGTTATTGCCATGACATCAGTGTTTTCATATGAACTGGGTTTTATAAAGGAGTCAGTTTTTCGAGTTTTAGGGCAGTGTTCTGGATAAGTCATAAATCACTTCAGTTTGGTGTTCTTATCTGCTGGTGGTTAGAAGCATGTCTTCTTGTGGCTTTGAGCAATGTTGATTAGTCTTGGAGCACATGTAAGCAAGCCTTTCAATGTGTACTGGATAGCTATTTCATGTACTTATTGTTGTGAGCACTTGTTGGATCCTCACATGGGGTAAACATGAGTAAAGTTATTGTCTATGTTTCGAATTGTCTGAATTTTCAATTATTTTCCTATTATTTCGTGCAACTATACCTTCAGGATGCAACTTATTGTCCATCAATTCACCTTCAGGATGCAACTTATTATCCATCAATGTTAGATAGTGAATTACATCATGTTTGTTTGCATAGGGTAGTACTACACTACTGCACTCTCATTAGTTATTTGAATTACATAACTTTTTTAACATAGAGAATGAATTTGTGACATTGAAATAACGGTGAAAGGACATGGATAGTTAATAAGATGTTTACCTTGTCTATTATTATATTGTGTACTTGTTGAGTTATGCACTCACCTTTGTTTTAGTGTTATTTTTTTATGTGCTCGTTGATGACATGTATGTACAGGATCTAGCATAAGTTGATATTGCATTTTATAGGTTTTCTTTCATTTAGTCACCACTTATTCATTGTTAGAAATAAATCATACTCCATACAATTCTTAGATGAATAATGATTTACTTTAGCACTTAATAGTTTTACATTATTGCCACTTGTCAATTCTCTTTGGTTAAATTTGTTATTGAGCTATATTATTGCTGAAATTACTATATTCATGGTTATGTTGAGGACTTACATTTGAAACCTAGCTATTAGTAATGTATAATTAATGGTTTAAATTACTATGTAGTTGTGGGTGACATTTTGGTATTTTGTTAAGCTAGGAAGTTACAATTTCAGCTTTTAAGCTCTAGAAGGTAGCATTAGTATAAGGTAGGTGTAGCAAAAGATAAATCCAAAAAACTGGTAGTGTTTGGCCAAATATTTACTCGAAGGCCCTGTCTAGAATGCAAAAGCTTCGCATGAATTTGCCAAGAAACAGTCAATTCTAGACCACATCTAATAATTCTTTATTCTATGGAGTATTCCCTCGCCCAAAGGAAATGTCATGTATTACCCTCTTGTATGGTGCTATCTTCAAGTTACCTGCGTATAAAAGTTTTTAAAAATTTCCAAAAAATACGGAGATATAGGGTACATATATTCTACAACCATATAACGTTTTAAGATCAAACTCTATTACATTTAAGAGATACCAAAAAGATAAAGGCTCTATTCTTTTGGGGGGCTACGACTGATAGTTTTTTGCTATAACTGATGGTTTTTGCTATAACTGATGGTTTTTGCCTGTACTTTTCGAGATAGTAACAGATGGGATTTTGAACTCGAAAAGTTGTTTGGAGGATCCGTTCCAAGAAACCACCCTATTTGTTTTAACTTTCGAAGAAATCAAAAGCATAAAAGAACAGGTCCAAATCCTGAATGAATAGTAACTGCTTACTGTTCATCACTATTTTTTTTTTTGCTACATGTCAATTTCATATATTCCAAATGATTGAGTTTGATTTTGAAATTTTATATAGTTGTAGAATATGTCCTCCTATTGTATCTCCAAATTTTTTGAGAATATTTGAAAACTTTTATACAACACGGAGATAGCACCGTAATACATGATCACTAGCATCATGGTCTTCGATCCAGGCAAGCCAATTTGATCCAATATGATACTATTCGAGACTTATTCTGCAGCTTCCATGGCAACAAGGCTTCACATGTCTTTACCGACTCTCTGATGACAGCTGCAGTGTGCAGTAGCAGCATCGAGTGCCAGTTTTGTGCCACTGCATGCGACGGTGCCTGGTGGCGGCGAGTTGTGGTGTGCCGCTTCGATGGCAGTGAGACGAATGGCTCTAGAGATGGCAGCTGCAGGCGTGGCTTCAACGAGAGAATGATTCCAACGACAGCCGCTTCGGTTACGTGTCACACAACAGTCGTTTCAGTCACATGCCATATGACAACACTAGGTAAGTAGTAGTAAGTAGTCAATGATGGCCTAGAACTAAAATATAGCTGTCACGAACTCACAAACATAAAATAAATAGTATTATCTAAAAGTAAAATAATCAATGATCAAACTACGTTACAATCGTACTAATAAAATACTATCAAGGAAAAGTAAATATGATACAGATAAACTAAGTGGTTGTTTGGATCCCGTAATGAGATGGTGCTTATGTGTAATCATCCGACATACGTGCAGATAAGCAAACCAAACAGTCGGACTTAATGTAACTATTCATGGTAAACTGATTTCGCACATATGCACCCACAAAGATAGTTAATTAGATAATTGGCAAATGAAAACATAGAAAAGAGTGTACCTAAACTGATTGACCCTCATTCTCTTCTTAGCCCTTAAATCTGGTTGCAATCAAGGTTATGCTCATCTAAATGAACATATTTGTGTTGTTGACATGTGTGATAGCCATCATTATAAATTTACAATGTGAATCTAAATGCTCTATAACATAGCTAAATGAACAAAATCATAGCAATCTTTATTCCTTTGTCTTCATGTCTGCACCAAGGTTGTGCAGTGCAACTCGTTTTTCTAACCAAAAGAAAGGAAAAAAGAATAAAAAGAAAGAAAAGACTACTTTGTTTACTTACTTGACCAGCATATGATGGGTCTATAACGGAGCTAACAATTAGATTTGCAGTAGGATTAACAAGATCATATATCACTTCAGTTGCTACGTTCACCTGAAGGAAAACCAAGAACATCGGATTTCCAAATTAATCACAGATTTACAGTCATTCACTTGAATCACTTCTATAATTTGATCCCAATTCCCAAATTGCATTGCAAAAAAATTATACCTTGACGTCGACTTGACAAAGTAGCTGTTGTAAGCTGTAGCCCACTGGCCGGCCGCCGCGCTTGCAGCCCGCTTGTCGCCTCGCCACGCACGTCGACCACCGCGCTGCCTTGTCCACTCTAGGGTTAAGGTTGCTTTGCTAATTTGCTCCACACCTTCATGGACCACTCAGGCACTCAGCTGCGCATGTGAGCGACACTTCTACTCAAGTCTCGCCTCCTGGGCCGAAACTCCGAATGGGGTTGTTAGCGAGCGAGTGACTCAGTTGACTAAGAAACGAAGCTCGCCGTGGTGTCGCCGTGCCGGCTTTGGAGGAGGGGGTTCGGCCTTGTCCGAAAGGAGGGTCCTCCCTGGTAGTAGTTAGAATAATTGCTCGCTGAGTCGAACCGTCGGAATTTTCCAATAGGTTCGAGTGGATTCCTTTGTTCCTATGAAATTGTGGGCTTGGAGTTAGGGCCACCCTGGTCCCGACCCGTCGAATATAGCCGTTTTTTACCGTTGAGGTGTAAAAAAGTTTGGAAAAAAATAGCAAAAAAATAAAAAAAATATGAAATTCTTTCTTATAAATAGGGGGCATCCAGCCTCCATTTCCTACACCTAACCTAACTCTTGTCTCTCTGTTTAGCTGTGAAAAATCCGGTAGTGCTTGCACAAATTTAGCAAAATTAGTGAGAAATTCATGCGAATTTCAGAAAATTCAAAATTCTTCAAAGAATTTTTTGAGAGCTGCAAAAGAGGTAATAGTACTGTTTTGTTTTAATTTTTTGCTATTACTTATTGATTCAATAGTAAGTTAATTGTTCTTTACTATTTCAAGTTGCAGTTGATTCAATAGAGAACTACAATTTTCAACTCTCCGAATTCGGCCTCTCGACAAAGAATATGCAATCCTTTCAAAAAGGATATCCATCCATGGAAGGTCCACATCCACAACAAACTGGAGAGTCAGAAGAAGCGACAGCCTCAATGGCGTAGGGTCCAATCGATTCATCTTCTGCTGGCTCAGGGTATAATCCATTCATCTTCTGCTGGCTCAATAAGTACATCCATAAGCCATAGCACGGGTGCAAAAAGAATAAGAGCTACTACATCAAGAGTCTAGAACGATTTCGATAAGAAGTTCAAAACCGACGATGATGGGAATTCGGAGAGGTATGCTGTTTGTAAAATTTGTGAAATAAATTGTCAGCAAAATCTTCAAGTGGGATGGGTAGCAATGAACGTCCGTCCTAGAAAATATGGCTTAGACATGCCTGTTAGATGGAACTTTACTTACCTTATGCTTAAACATATCATTACTATTATAAAAGAATGAGTTGGTTGTTGTACGTCTATTCTCCTCCAACCGCTCTATTCCCTCAACTTCTCACCATTCTCCACTTTTCAATCGATCAGAGCAACTCTCTTCTATAGCACGATTATCTACACATTCAATGAGTTCTGTTGCAACGCACGGGTACGTAACTAGTATTGCCATATAAGCGCATCTTATCTGCTTTCCTTCACACTGTAAGATCGAGGAGGCCGACTAGAGGAGGGTAAATAGGCGGTGTAAAATTTTCTTCTAATTAGTATCAATTTAAAGACTTATTTTATTTGTCTAAACCAAGTAAACAATGCGGAAGCATAAATCAATTTGGTTTAGCACAAACAATGCCTATATCAAATAAATTCACCTAAGTACACCAACAATCTAAGGCTATGTCAAGCAATTAAGTTAATTCTATGAAAGTAAATTGCTTGAAGGTAAATAGAGAACAAAAAACAAACCACAATAGACACGCTCTCTTTTTACCGTGATGCTCGAAGATTTGCCCGTCTCCCCTAGTCCACGTTGAAGAAAACCCAAACTAATTGGACTGGCTCCATGAATTAAGCCTTCCACCTCAAATCCACTAGTGATAGCTCTTTTCCAGTCTGGGTAGGTGAGCTCCAACCTTTACCCTTTTTTGGGTCTTCTCACAACCTTCTTTGAGTAGATCACCACGCACGATGCCTCCAACGCCATCTAGGAGTCGACAAACTCCAAGAGTAACAAGTCAAGTGTTAAGCTTGACTCTCACCACGTACAACGAATTCACAAGCTCAATTGGACACTACGTCCACCTTTAGATACAAAACATTCAATCTAGATCTTTTGTCCTTGCTCACAAAGTACAACACATGCACTCTTAAGTGGAGAGCCTCACACTAGCTCAAGAGAACAGAAATGAGTTAATTAGCAACATCTCCAACCAGCCACAAGGGGGTATTTATACCCCACACAAGAAAACTAACCGTTGGAGCCAAATCCCTGAAAAAATCAGGGTGAGCAGAAGTACCGCAGTGCAATGGCCGGTACTACCACACCGGTTTCAACACAATAGTAATGGCTATTTCAGAGCTTCTGAACTAGTCGTTGGAAGTCAACACAGAACTACCACCGTTATAAATTAGGTAGTTCCGATAATCGGAAGTTCCGAAACATCGGCGTCGTACTCCCATTTGATCTAAGGCCGAGAGTTGCGCTCTCTGAAAAAAAAACGCTCCGCCCGAGCTTTCAAAGCATCTGTGCTCCGGAAGTACTTTTTTAGGCTACAGTACTATCTCTCTACAGTAGTTCCGCCGTTGAAACTCAGGTACTTCCGTTTGCTGCAAACACAAAAACATCCTAAGGGTGCTCTTTGGAAAAAAATGTTTCACTCGACTTTGACGGAGCTTCCGAAAAGTGGAAGTACCGCGGTTTACATGCTGGTACTTTCGGTTGTCCAGACAAAGCATCGATTGAGTCCGAGGGTACTCTCTAGAAAAAAGAATCTGCTCGATTTTTTGGAGCTTCTGTGTGTCAGAAGTACAGTTCAAGGTTGTGGTACTACCACTGTACGGTAGTTCCGCTGTTGAAACTCTAGTACTTCTGTTTTTCCTGACAGGTACAGATAACTCAACAGATTTTGCAAAATACATTTGCAAACAATAGTCTCATTCACACAAGGATCAAACATGATTCCCAACTAATTGCAAAATATATTTGCATACTTTTGAAATCATGACATGATCATCTCCTTTTGGATATGCATCAACTTATGATGCATCTTTCTCTTAATGGCCTTCAACACATGAAGCAATCTTCCATCTAGACTTGATGATCTTCAACACATGAAATTATCCCAAGTGTGTATAATGAAGATATATGCACATATTCATTTTGGACTATTTGTGGAGTTCAATCTATATTTTGGATCCATGGAATGCATTAATATATAAGAATGTGATTTTGAATGCATACATCTTTGATTTCACCTTTTTATCCATGTGAGACTAAGTAATATCATAATCAATAAACAAAGTTAGTCTCTTAAATGCATTTGTCTTTATCACCAAAATACTATAGTAGTATTTATCATTATCACCAAAACTAACTTAAATAAAGCTTGATCTTTCAATCTCCCCCTTTTTGGTGATTGATGATAAATCCATTTATGATAATAGCACTTGGATGAAAATGACCAAATGATAGGAAATTAAAATATTCATGCAGGAGAGAAGGTGAAATCATTATTCCACATTTAGTTTTAAAAATTTTATTATGAGCTAAGCTATTTTCACTTTAATTTCTCCCCATTAAACTTATTTTCACATTTCTCCCCCGTTATCCAATATCTTCCCCAATATCCAAAACTATTATCACAAATTTCTCCCCTATTTGGCATTAAGCACCAAAAAGTGGCATTGATCACCAAATAGCATTGATTATCATAAAAACAAGGGAAGAAGACAAGTTAAGCTAGAAATGGAGATCTTTTATTGTATGGAGCGTGATACCAACTAGTTTAACTCGATATGGTCATAAGAAGAAAGAAGATAAATACAAATATTATGTGAAGTGAATAAAGTTTTGAATGTACCACTTATTTGAAAGCTAGAATATTCCTTTGTGATTTTGAAAGTAATTCTGGCAATGATCTTACATGAGTTTTAGATAATTTGATTGCTTTTAAAGTTAATACAGAGAAAGCTCC
This sequence comes from Dendrocalamus latiflorus, assembly GCA_017311315.1. NCBI lineage: Eukaryota > Viridiplantae > Streptophyta > Magnoliopsida > Poales > Poaceae > Dendrocalamus > Dendrocalamus latiflorus. The sequence goes on from CM029611.1 coordinate 26,511,847, forward strand.
CCTAAACATGTGCATATAAATGAGAAAATATTTCAAGCATATGTAATGAATTTTTAGAGCTTTTGGCGGAGTTTCACTTTTTGTTGACATTGAGAGAGAATAAGTATAGCAATTGACAAGATGCATACATTTTCAAATTCATCATAAACAAGGCATAAACATAGCATAGAGTGTACAAGTTCATTACATCATAAAGTCATTACACTAATATATAGATAAATTTGGGCTTTTCTTCTTCTTCCTTGTGCTGCTTTTACTTTCATGCCTCTCTCCCTTTCACATCTTCTTCCCCTTTGGCATCAAATGACCAAAAAGTCTACTCTTGTGGTCCTTAAGGAGAAGGGGCATGTCGATGACGACGACCACACTGGACTGGAGATGGAGGACGAGCCAAAACATGCTTGATAGATGTGACTCTCTCATCAATAGAGTCCATCCGGGAGGAAAAGGGAGGCGAATGCCTCAACCTGAGAGTCACGAATCTGAATGATGGCTGACTAAATCTGAGAAAGGAAAACGTGTCCTTCTCGCGGAGCTACTGCAAGTTCTTCTTGTTGTGGAACTCGAGGATAGGCAGCTGGAGGAGGGAGGATCTGCTCGAGGCTTGTAAGCCTTGTGGACACCTCCCACCTCCATAGAATTCGATCTTCCGAAGGATCAACGCCATAATATATAGAGCATAATTAATCCTCTTGATCCTATCATTTTTGGAAGAAGCAATTTCCCGGATGATGAGATCAATCACATCAAATTTGCGACCTTCCATAACATAGTTGATGAGATTCCATGCATGGCCTCTGATCGCATCATAATTTCCATTATTTGGAAGAATGGTGTGGTTGATAATATGGTTGACCAGGCTTGGGATGGAAAGAAGTCCAACGAGCTTGCTTTGGATAAACCTCGAATTTTGATCATAATACTCCGAAAGGGCAGGGAGCTCAAGTGCAGGTCTGTCATAAACTTTCTCATATGAACTTGACTCCGTCCTCAGAGCCAGCTCAAACTCATGTTTGTTAGAATCCAGAGGTTGGCAGCCAATCATCCATGAAATGTACTAGAAATCAGGAGAAATGTAGAGAGTAGCATAAAACTGCCTCATGATATCCTCATTATAGTCTGATTTTAGAGTGACAAGATTTTGTATGCTAGCTCTCTGAAACAGTCTATAAGTTCCATCATACTTATCAATCGAGTCCAAGTGGTCCCAATCGACATATTTGTGATCAGCAAAAAGTCTTGTTGGACCATACAGCTGTTCATAAACTTGCTTTTGAAACTTTGTATGGAACCTTCGATTGACAAAGTTGCAAGAAAGTAGAAATTGGTTTCTGTTACGCATCCTGGCATACTCATCAATCGTGATCTTTTTGAGATCAATCTAAGGCTCTTCACGATCATGCATATCTTCATCAGATTGCTTAAGAGGTGAGCTCTCCTGTTGTCCTGACTCTGTCTCAGACTCAGAAGCGACTGCCTTTCCTTTGTCCTCTTGGGCTTTTCTAGCAGTCTGAGGTGGCTGGAAGTGCAGGAGGAAGAACATTGGCTGTAGGAGATTCTGGTGATTGACCCAAAGTCGCAGAGGAGGAGTATACCTTGTGGCCAAGATTCCTTGTTCTAGGCATCTAAGAATAAGGACAAAAGATATTAGAGATATAGAGAGATCAATCAAAAAGATTCGAAAAGAAATGGAATGAGATGGCTGTATTATCAGGGTAATCAAAAGTACCACTGTTCAGGCTTGCAACACCCCAGCCATGCAAATGGCCTGGAATGCTACCAAACTAGTAATGAAACAAGGATAACTAACTACATCTCACAAAATTTCAGCAGAACCTCCCTTGTATAGTTGTCTATGTCAGAGGTTTCCACAAGCAGTTTCAATAAAAAAAATAGACAACTAACAAGTATTATGACCATGACTAATCAAAATTGACTATATGTTCTAGGACAACCATATGACTAGCATCTTGATAAAGAACAGGAACTCCATAAATATTCTATTCATTTATTACAGTTTAATTTCAGCAAGCAATGATCATAAAGATACTTAAAGTAATTCATTCTTATATTATTTAATTTCTTCCTTTCTTGCCATTATGGATTGATCGTGCAATGTGCAACAAGACTAATCCTTCCTTTTCCCCATGCATGCCGATCTCATAAAGGTACCTAAAACACAACAAACAACAAGAGTGAGTCCAACGACTCAGCAAATATAACAAAGGGTAACAAGAAAATACATGAACACCATTTCATAAGAACATCCAACAATCACTTATATGAATCATGCTATGCAGTATGATCAACAATATCTTTATCTCTTTCTCTTTTGCATTTTACCGGTAATGCAAAGTGCGCATCCGTCGATGCACACCCATGCCTGTACCATCTGCTACAGGGACCAATTGCCCATACTCCGCAAGTACGGGGACCTTTAGCCCGTCATCAACATGACGAGCACCTCAGCAAATGCTTGGTCATCACATGACCAAGACTTCAATAAGCCAACATAATGCATATGTATGAAAGTCTCAGTTCAATAAAAACATGCATCCACAACAACTTTGCACAAGGAGTACTCATGAAATTCACAACTTACGAACAACCATGAACATTAATAGGTGCTCATTCATCACAACCATGAACACAGTTGCTCACAATATAAATCAAACATCGACATTCCACAAAATCAATTTAAACCATCATTATACTTGCATTAACCGCGAGAGAACGAGGGACGTGCAGAAGGTGCTGCCCCCGGGATCAGTCCACCACCTGAATAATAATTATAATATATGCTAAGATAACAGTAGTGGACCTTAGATCAAATAAAAACAATCACCAACAAGCCAAAAACGTCTAACTCGGTTCCAATCCCCAATTCCTACAAGTCGTCCTGCCCCCCTCTGTGGACAGTCAACTTCAAAAATTCATATCTATTGGTACAGGAGTCCAATAAGGTGTTCTTAGACTTTCTGGAAAGATAATCAAATTCCCCAACTAAACCTAGTTGGTGAGCCTCCCTGAATCGGCCAACGTTTACCCGCACCCATCAATTTTCTAAAACATCAATTTCACGTCGGGTTCTCTGGACAAAGTACTAAAAATACCATAACTTTCAGCACGAGTGTCCAATTCATGATTTCTTGACCTTTCCGCAAAGCTAAGGAAGTTATCTACAACTTTCATAATACTGAGCTCCTCTAATTCTTCCGTTTTCTAGCCGCCCAACTCAATTTACCAAAACCTGACAGAAAACTCTCGATCTGCAGAACAGTTCCGCTAGAAAAATCATAACTTCTACTACAGAGGTCCAACGATGTGTTCTAGCACTTCACGGAAAGATGGAGACGTCCTCTACAAAACTCTAGGTGTCCAGAGCTGAAACCCCACAGAACTACCCCAAAACGATCGTCTAACACAATCTGTCTTGGCAGTCCGGAATACCGACATTGCTACAACGATTAAAATTAGCATCTAATTGGGGGAAAGCAGGGGTTACCCTTGACGAACCTATGTAGATCACGATGAACACCCCATGAACTCCTTCTCTTTTCCTTTTCCCCTTTTTCCCTTCCTCCAGATCCAAACGCCTCGCTGCGATTGATCTCCTTCCTCCGCTCGACCGGCAGCAAAGGGGATCTTCTTCACCAACAGCAGGGGGCTTCAATGGAGCAGGAGGTGCTGCTGGACATGGGAGGCGCAAGAGGGAGAGGGGGTGGCGGCCACAATGGGAGAGGAGAGGGGGAGAAGGGGTGGCGGCTAGGGTTTGGGAGAGGGGTGCCTTCCCCCCTTTTTGGTCAGCCACCTCTTGGGCCAAGGCCTAGGCCCAGGTTGCCAGGATTTCAGAAATTCCCCTCAAATCACTTTTGGGGTATTACAAGGCTGCAGTAGTACAGGTCCGTGGTAGTACCACGCTCCTCGAGCGGTAGTTCCAGTTTCCCTAACCGTTTCTAGGGCAAGCAATGTGTGTAATTTTTTGGTGTTTTTCTTGGATTGAATCCATGGAATAGATGCGCAAACATCATTAGACACCAAATCTAGTAATTTGCCCAAAACAAACAGCCCTAAATCATTCGCATTTCCAATTAACCCCAACACCTAAACCTAGGGTTCTAGAACAAGGTGAAAGAGAGGATTTGATCCCGATTACCTTGTGGATTGGAGGAGGTGAACCCTTAGGATGCGAGAAATCACCAAAAACTGAAGAAATCCCCACCGGATTTGGAGATCAAAAGAACGGCTTTGGAGTTTTTGGTGGAGTGGAGAGAGAGGAGGGCGCACGGTCACGGGCGGCAGTGGAGTCGAACCTTCCGGAGGGAGCGGGGGGTCCACGGGTTAAAATCCATGGATTTTGATGGTTACGGTTCACTGCCCATATGTGCATGAAGAAGTACCGTGATTATACCGCCGGTAGTTCCGGAATGCGGAAGTACCGCAAAAACAACAGTGGTAGTTCCGGAAAGAGGAAGTACCGCAAAAACAACAGCGGTAGGTCCGATAATTCTGGAACTTCAGAGAATAGGACTAGGATTATAACAATATGCAAATGATTCTTAGTTTTGCACTCAAATAAAATCACTCAGGATCATTGTGCATTAAATATAACCTTGGAATATAGCAATATAGACATAGAAATTCTAGCAAATTTAGGGGAAAAACACTTTTGAATACCAATAATGTTTGAAATAGCCAACTCTAGGTTTTTGGTATTGAACACCTTTTTAAAATTCCTTTTAGAATTGATTTTAGCCAATTTTTGAGTTTAAAGCCAAAACAATATACTAAATAGCTAGTTTTGAGGTAGAAACTCAACTTTACTTGAAATAAGTTTTACTACAGCCAAAACCTTTTAAAAACCTTTGAAATACATTTATATACAATTTCCAACTAGTTTGTTTAAAGATATACTAAGAATTTCAAGTTTTGATTTTTGGCCAAATGGCTCAATTTTGAGAAACAATACTAGCACTTAATTAGTTTAGACACGCTTAGGGATGTGATATACATGAGTATGATTTAATGCTCCTCCTTAATGTGTCACTAACATCTTGCTCATGATTATAATAATGAAATTTTAGAACAAGAGCAAGAGCACCCATTTTTAAAAGATTTTTATGTAATGCAACTCACATAAGGCTAGGGGCTAAATATATCAAATGTAAATGCTTATTACCAAGAAGGCATTGGTTCATAATTTTGTATGATCATCCTCAAGCTTGGCTTCCATTGTGCATATGGTGGAATTCACCTCTTCATGAATAACCTAAGCCTCCAATGCCTCTCAAGGTACCTATTAAGCCTTTAAGTGCATTTTAGTACCCCAAAACTTGGTTGAGTCCACTAATGTTAGTCACAACAGATTTAGACACCCAATGGCCCTAACATTTAAATTTTGTGATCTAGCATCCTTAGTAAATACATTGCCAAATTTATCCTTCCTAAGCAAATAATATTCATTATATAGAGATGGCTCATGAATGTTACCTTTAGAACAATCCTTACCTATATTTCCTTTTTTTGGCAATTGTAGCAAGTTTAGCAATTGCTACCCCATCTCATCTTTTTGCCTTGCTCATTGCCGGTTTGCCTCTTTATTGATGGATTTTTCTTATTTTTTACCTTGTTGGGACACTTAGAGGCAAAGTGACCTATCCCTTTGTAACCATGGCACTTGACATATTTCTTCGTGTATCTTGCCTTGTACCTTATCTTGCTATTCTCCTTCTTGGAGATGAAGTCAGTACCTCTATTGTCATGTGACAATCTTTGATTGCTCAAGGGTTTGTCAAAAGAGGCCTTCCCTTTATAGCACTTCTCCAATTCATGGTTCAATCTTGTGACTTGGGCCTTGAGCTTTTTGTTTTTCTCTATAGTATTAGTCTCAACAAGCATAGAGAATGTATGTGCATCTATTTTTGAGCAACAAAATATACCAAATAAATCATCACAAGATATGGATATGCTAACTTTAGATGAATTGCAAGAGATAGGAGCTACACATGGCATATCATCTATTAAATTATATGTAATTCCTACATCCACATTTGGCTTAGAATATTCCTTGAGAAGGAGAATTTCATATTCTCCTTTTAGCTTATTATAATCATTTCGAAGGGAGACGTGTGCACTCTTCAAAATCTTATACTTAGCCTTTTTCTTCCCAAGAAATTCATTAATTAGTTCTTCTAGTATATCCATCAACTCATCATAAAAAGGTGCATCATTGTCATCATCATTATTTACCTTCTTATTACCTTTTACCATGAAGCATTGAGTTGATGTGGAGGGGATAGTGGATTCTTCATCGTCGGAGTTAGAAGTTGAGCATTTATCTCCTGACATCCACTCTTATATGGAATCTTCATCGGTTGATGTGGACACTTCATATTTATCTTGAATAGTTGTCCACATATCATGAGCGTTATCGAGATTGCATATTGTATTGAATACCTCTACACTCAAAGTATTAAATAAAGCGTTAGTTGCTTGAGTGTTGAGATGTAGGCATTTCACTTCCTCAATTGTTGGAGCAAAAGGATCCAATGGAGGAGAAAAACCCACATCTACAATCTGTTATATTTTTGGGATCATGGCCTCAAAATAGCATATCATGTGGATTTTCCAATTGTCATAATTTATGCTGTCAAATAGAGGTGTATCATCTAGATACACTATCCCACTAGTTGCTATACTTTAAACTTTCTAGGCAGTTAAGCCTAATAGATGAGAGACCAGACTCTGATACCACTTATAAGATCGAGAAGGCCGACTAGAAGGGGGGTGAATAGGCAGTCTAAAAATCTCTTCTAATTAGTATCAATTTATTGACCTATTTTATTTCTCTAAACGAAGTAAACAATGCGAAAGCTTAAATCAATTTGGTTTAGCACAAACAATGCCTATATCAAATAAGTTCACCTAAGTGCACCAATAATCTAAGGCTATGTCAAGCAATCAAGTTAATTCTATGAAAATAAATTACTTGAAGGTAAATAGAGAACAAGAAAATAAACCACAATAAACACACTCTCTTTTTACCATGGTGCTCGGAGACTTGCCGGCCTCCCCTAGTCCACGTTCAGGTAAGCCCAAACTAATTACACTGGCTCCACGAATTAAGCCTTCTACCTCAAATCCACTAGCGGTAGCTCTTTTCCGCTCGCAGGTAGGTGAGCTCTAACCTTCACATTTTTTCGGGTCTTCTCAGAACCTTCTTTGAGAAGATCACCACACACAACGCCTTCAATGCCGTCAAGGAGACTGCAAACTCCAAGAGTAACAAGTCAAGCCCCTCGCTTGACTCTCACCACATTCAATGAATACACAAACTCGGTTGGACACTAAGTCCACCTCTAAATGCAAAACATGCAATCTTGATCCCTTCTCCTTACTTACAAAGTGCAACATATGCACTCTTGAATGGAGAGCCTTACACTGGCTCAAGAGAATAGAAATGAGTCAATTAGCAACATCTCCAGCCACAAGGGGTTATTTATACCTCATACAAGAAAACTAGCCGTTGGAGCCAAATCCCTGAAAAATCAGAGTGAGCAGAAGTACCACAGTGCAATGGCCGGTACTTCCGCACCTGTTCTAACATAACAGTAACTGCTATTTCAGAGCTTCTGAACTAGTTGTTGGAAGTCAACATGAAACTATCGCTGTTATAAATCCAGTATTTCCAATAATCGGAAGTTCTAAAACATTGACGTGGTACTTCCGTTTGATCTAAGGCCGAGAGTTGGCGCTCTCTGGAAAAAAACGTTCCGCCTGAGCTTTCGGAGCTTCTGTGCTCTGGAACTACCATTTAAGTCTGCGGTACTACCGCTCTACAGTAGTTACGCCGTAGAAACTCCGGTACTTTCATTTGCTGCAAACACAAAAACATCATGAGGGTGCTCTCTGGAAAAAAAAGGTTCTGCTCGACTTTGACAGAGCTTCCAGAAAGCGGAAGTACTATGGTTTGCACGCTAGTATTTTCGATTGTCCAGACAGAGCACCGATTGAGTCCGAGGGTGCTCTCTGGAAAAAAGGTTCCGTTTGATTTTTCGGAGCTTCCGTGCGTCGGAAATACCGTTCAAGGTTGTGGTACTACCGCTCTACGGTAGTTTCGCCGTTGAAACTCCGGTACTTCTGTTTTTCTCACACATGCAGATAACTCAACAGATTTTGCAAAATACATTTGCAAACAATAGTATCATGTACACAAGGATCAAATATGATTCCCAATTAGTTGCGAAACACATTTGCATACTTTTGAAATCATGACACAAACAATAGGTATATGGACTCCTCACTTTTGCAAAACACATTCACAAACCTGAGTCACATACTACAAGGATTATATATGGGCTTCAACCATTTGTAAAATACATTTGTAAACATAAGCCTCATACAACAATGAATGGAAACATGGACTTGAAGCACTTGCAAAATACATTTGCAATGCATAGTAACATATTACAAGGATTTCTCTTATGAGCTCTAACTATTTGCAAAACACATTTGCAAATACAAGCTTCACGCCAAGATGAGCTAGAGCAAGTGAGATTGAGCTATCAACACATAATGAGACTCAAACTACTAGACATGACCCCTCTTAATAGTACGGCAACCTATACTAGCAATCCGGTCTTCCAACCAAACACCAAGACCAGTAAAAGATTAGGAATACATTATTAGCCCTAGCTAGTCATACCTTTGCCTCAGATCATCGTCTTGATATACATCAACTCATGATACATCCTCTTCTTCAATTTCATCAACACATGATGATTTTCGTTTGATTTGATAATCAATACATGATCATCTCCTCTTGGGCATGCATCAACTCATGATGCCTCTTTCTCTTAATAGCCTTCAACACATGAAGCCATCTTCCATCTAGATTTGATGATCTTCAACACATGAAATCAAGTCATTCTCATTTGTGGCACCTAACCTATTCATCCAACTCATAGAAAATGTTAGTTCATAAAGTAATTGTCATTAATTACCAAACTTCACCATTAACTCATAATGAAGGGACTAAATTCTACAATCTTTCCTTTTTGGTAATTCGTGACAATCTCAACAAACAATGAAATAAAAATTGATATTAGAGTATACAACCTATACATAACAAATTTATACTCTAAGATAAGCTTTTTAAGCAAAACTTACTTATGCTGTTGTCATTAATCATTCAATCATTAGTACATAATGAAGAGGTTAAATGATAACCCGATTGCTCATGAGTATATATAAACTACACAAGCTATATATATACACTCAAGAATGTATTTCAAAGTAAGATCCTAAATATGCATATTAAAGAAAGCATGGATCAATACTTATGATCCTCAAAACATAGAGAGAGCTCCCCTAATGTGTGAATACGAGTGTGTATAATGAAGACATATGTACATATTCATTTTGGACTATTTATGGAGTTCAATCTATATTTTGGATTCACGGAATGCATTAATATATGAGAATGTGATTTCGAATGCATACCTCTTTGATTTCACCTTTTTATCCATGTAAGACTAGGTAATATCATAATCAATGACCAATGTTAGTCTTTTAAATGCATTTGTCATTATCACCAAAATCCCATTATGGTATTTGTCGTTATCACCAGAACCAACTTAAAGGAGCTTAATCTTTCACACATCCAAAGTCATCAATCTCGGAGCTCTTCTAGTAGAACCCAAGTTAGAGACCCTAAACTTACTGAGGATAATTGGGTTGTTGGGGGGAAAATGTTTTCTTTTTTAGAACTTTTTCATAAAACTACACTTTATCTTTCTAGAGTATGCTATCCAACCTCTTCTCTAATTGTTTATAACATTCTTGAAATTGCCCCTCACCTAAAGGCTTTTGAAAATGATCCTAAACTACGGGATGTTGTAGTTGCCATGAAAACTAAGTTTTTTGAAATATTGGAGGAAAATTTCTTTTTTTGTATATATTTGCCTTTATTTTGGATCCTAGAGCCAAGCTGCAAGGATTTATAAATGTATTACAACTTTTAAGTGATGCTACCGGTTTAGATTATTGTATATACAATAGAGTAGTTAATGATAAATTATATGAGGTATACGAGAAATACGAAAATAAGTTTGGGTCAGTGCGTTTGGAAAGACCCCTGGTAGACTACGCAATGGGAAAGATTTTTCTGTTTTTCCTCTAAAGATTCTCATGTAGGTACACATTTATCAGAAGGAGGAAGATGACAAAGCATTGGAGACCTATCAAGCTATGTCAACAGTGATAGTGTCAGCTTCGAGCAAGAGTTGTACATCCTCTCATGGTGGCAAACCCAGAAAGTGACATATCTAATGCTTTCCATATTAGTGCGGGATGTGTTGATTATTCCTGCCTCTATAGTCTCCTCGGAGTTAGCCTTCAGTGTATCTAGCAGAATAATCGAGGAGTGATGAATAAGTCTCTCAAACGAGATGGTTAAAATCCTTCTAACCATCAAAGACTGAGAACAAGTTGAATCAGGACTCTAACATACTGCAGAGAATAGAGGTTTAGAAGAATCTTTTGAGAATTTATATCTAGATAGTAATGAATAGGATTTTTCAAAATTTTTCTTCAGATGTAGTCACTAGTAAGCTTTATAGGCTGTACTTTTTTTCTTTACTAAGGTTTTCTAAAGTTGAGTTTTTACCTGGTGAAGTTTTTTACGAGGCAGCTATACCATGTAATTTAACAAGTTAATAAAGCTCACTATATCATTGAAAATAACTATCTTGATGATTAGCAATGTCTATAATTTTCTATAAATTTTAGGTAATTTTCCTGTGTTTGAGCTCAGATCGTGGCCTGTGGGCTAGCATGATACAGCATGTTTATTTGGCGAACTGTAACGGTTTGTGCCGAAACGGCTTGTGCCTCGATATCGAGCCAACTGCTCGTCTTATCGAGCTTTTTCTAAAATTGGCATATTTTGATTTAATATCATTTTACGGATAATTTAAAAGTATTTTTAGAAACGAGCTAACGAGCCGAGCCGAGCCGGGCTTGAGCAAAATTCAAATTCTTTTGAAATCAACTCATTTTAATGTTTAACCAATTAACAAGTATAATTGAAGCAATTTTGAACCGAGCCAACGAGCCCACTAACGAGCTTTTTTTCCACCCCTACCTCCGCGGGAAAATTGCACATATACCCCATAGTTAGTAGGCACTTGTAAGTTTGCCCCACATTTAAGTGGCCTTGTAATTTTGCCCCATACTTGACATGCCCCCTTATTATTTTGCCCCATTGCCCATTTAGCTCCTATTTTAATTTTGTTTTTCATTTTTTGGGGCAGGCAAAATGCAGTAAAAAATGAAAAACGAAATTAAAATATTTTAGGCATTTAATGGACAACTTTGTAAATATTTTTTACTGCATTTTTCCTGCCCCAAAAAATGAAAAATGAAATTAAAATAGGAGCTAAATGCAGTAAAAAATGAAAAACGAAATAAGAATATTTTAGGCATTTAATGGACAACTTTGTAAATATTTTTTACTGCATTTTTCCTGCCCAAAAAATGAAAAACAAAATTAAAATAGGAGCTAAATGGGCAATGGGGCAAAATAATAAGGGGGCATGTCAAGTATGGGGCAAAATTACAAGGCCACTTAAGTGTAGGGCAAACTTACAAGTGCCTACTAAGGCCATGTTTGGATCCCTCCATCTAAAGTTTAGATCTAAAGTCTCCAAACAGGTGGTCTAAAGTTAGATCTAAACTTTAGCTAACCCCTAAAAAACACTTTAGACCATTAGTCCACTAAAGTGAACTAAAGTGGTCTAAAGTTTTGGGTTTTTAGGCACAAAGACGTGTTTACCCATGCATGTTGGTCTCTCACCTCCCATTTAATGGCTGACGCACGAAACGAGGAGAGGTAGTATGGTCTTTTTGAAACTTTAGTCCTATTCATTAGTACAGGATCCAAACAGGACCTTCGACTAAAGTTTAGTGGCTAAAGTTTAGCCAACTAAAGTTTAGTTCAAAACTTTAGACAACTAAACTTTAGATCATGGGATCCAAACAGGGCCTAACTATAGAGTATATGTGCAATTTCCCCTACCTCCGCTGGCCCGTACTATGCCTGTCTGGCACGGTCCATTGCCCAGGCTGTTCTTCCGAAAAACACTCACTTCCCCCATAGAAATAGTCCCCCGTCCATCGCCGCCGCCGGCCGCCCGGCGTCATCGTGGTCCTTGTCTCGGCCATCCCGTCGTTCTCTTGCACCTGAGGTTTGTCTCTCGGCCATTCTTCTTCGATCCAAACAGTCTATGCCGCAGTCGCTTGCAAAATTTTCAAGAAAATGGCGCCGGGATCGATGTGCAAGAAAGTGCTTGGATTAGTACCTCTCAATCCGTGATCCTCCCAAAGCTCTTCACCATTTTGCAGATCCGGTCCCCATCGCTACGGGATGGCGGATAGTTCCAGCAAGAGGCAGTCCATGGCCGGCCTCCTCTCCAACGACCTCCTCGTCGAGAGCCTGTCGCGGGTGCCCTACAGGTCGCTCTGCCGCTTCAAGTGCGTGTCAAGATCATGGCTTGCCCTCTGCTCCAACCCCGACATCCGCAAGAAGTCGCCCCAGTCCCTATCCGGCTTCTTTTACTCCAGCAGACCTCCGTCTCCTCAATTTGTTGGGTAGAGGTCGGCCTCTGGTCGACCCCTCCCTCCCTTTTTTGCACGGCTATCAAACGAGATCGTCGACTGCTGCAATGGCCTTCTCCTGTGTCGCTGCTGGAAATCGTCTCCATTCTACAAAGAAAATATGTTGTATGTAATCCTGCGACCGAGAAGTGGACGGTGCTGCCGCATACAGGAATGCTGTAGGGAATTTACACCATCCGTTTGGGTTTCGAACCAGCCATGTGCTTCCACTTCACTGTGTTTGCTGCTGGTGAAGGATAATACGGACTTTCAAATCACAGGAGTGGGGATATACTCGTCGGAAACTGGAGGATGGGCATATGGGTCAAGTGAGTGGGGTGACGAAACTAGAGTTCGTGATAAATCAAACAGTTTCTTCTGCAATAGTTCTCTGCATTTGACTGCACTTAGAGATGGCAACAGGTAAATACCCATCAGGTATTGTCATTCCATACCTGTACCCGCTAGGTGTAAATTTACCCGTCGGGTTACCCGTATCCGCATGCGGGTAGGAAAATTTACCCATACCCGTACCCGTGCGGGTATTACTACCCGACGGGTAACCCGTACCCGCAAGCATACCCGGTTCAACACATAAGAATATCGTCAATTTAGACATTCATTAATCATACATGCCAAGCACAAAAGCGTCTAATGATCAAAATTAGTACATCACATAAACATACTTGACATGACCATATCAACATATGACAAACAAATAAACAATCAACAACAAGTAGATAATAAAATTAACATTTGAGTGGGATGTCTAGTTGCCTAATGCGGGTATTCATTACCCGCGGGTAGGCGGGTATGGGTAGTATATACCCACACCGCACCCGCCTACCCGGCGGGTAGAGGATTTCGCCCAATAACGTACCTATGGGTACATAAAATTTTCCATACCCGTCTCTTTATCGGATAAAACCCATCGGGTATTCGGGTATCGGGTACCCATTGCCATCTCTAACTGCACTTGACGCTTCGGTAATCACAGTGGACACAGAAGGGGAGACATGGAGGAATATTCCTTCACCACACAAAACCAATTTTGCTATCATCGGGCAGTCTCAAGTGAAGACCGAATAGGCAACTGAAATGATGTCATCCAAAAAAAATTTCAAAGTATTCTTGGTCTTATTCTTAAATAACTACAGAGAATAGAATCCTCAACCAAAAACCCGAAGCAAATGACTCAAGAAATCAGATTCTAAAAGTTGTCAAACCCGGGAGGTTGAACCACCTCATGGCTACAGGTTTGACCACTAAGGGCATGTACAAGGTAAGATGCTTATATATGAATGCTTAAAGAGAGAGAATATATCCACATCATCAAGCACCCATGCAAAAGTTTTTCCTCCAATGCAAGCATCTCTTCCGTGGGTGCTTAGATGCTATATTATCAATTAATAGATATGTTATACACATAAGCACCTACTAAGCACCGGTGCTTATTTAAGCATCGATGCTTCAAAATAAACACCTTATCTATCCTATGTGGCAAGAAAAATCAATTTTTCATTGCTAAGCATCTCTCTAAGCACCTGCATTGTACATGCTCTAAGAGTAAACCGGTCGAACCGGTGGCTGGAGGTCTAACCGCTCTTGTACAAAATCAGCTAACAAACTTCAAAATTGATGCGACTTCTAAAATGTACATTCAAATACTATAAAACTTTGTACACACCTTGCTTAAGGTCTTAGAAATCTATTTCATCCATGGATCAAAGAAAATCTATGACAAAATTAAGACCTTTTTGAGATTGAGGCAAGATTGCACCAAAACCGCGTAAAATATGAAAATAGTGAATATGACTTGCTCGTGATAGATGATGGCCAAGATAGATCTAAATATGTTCCCACATGTTGCAGCAAATAAGAACACCGAAGAAATTAAGTCAAAAACTCTTGGATCACAAAAACACTTGGTGTGGCCAAAATCAAGCAAAATCGGATTTCTGCATGAATTTGCTATCAAAGTGGCTAGATAACTAGAGATTGATTTCCAAATGATATCTCCATCCCTTATACGTCGTTGGCACTTTAAGATCAAGAAGGGGGAGAAAAGAGGAAAAACCAACAAAATCAAGAGCAAATCAATCAACACAAGAGAAATTCATTAAGATAAACAAAGATTAATACATTGCTACTTGAGGATAAATGTTTTGCAGCCACTCCAACTAGAGGATAAAAGAGTACACCACAACACTCAACTTCTCTTAAACCCTAACCCGTACACTTGTGAACACTTGGTCTCAAGAGAGGATAGTTAGATGGTTAACTATAAATTTCCATCTCAACCCGTCAAATAGATGGGCTAGCCAGCCACATCTAACCCTTAGTAGGTACTATTCACTTAGCTCAATGAGAAAAACCCGATAAGCCCACAAACATAGGTTTTAACTCACGTACTACACTTATGCACTCTTTTCAAAGTGCATAAACCCGAATCCGCTAAGTCCTTAGTCTTGATCCAACTTGATCTTCGCAGCTTCTTGACCTAAGCCGCTCTCCCAAGCAGTGTCCAAGCGCCCAGTTTTACTTCAAAATAGTTTTTGGTATTTTGGTCAAACTACCAAAATACCCTTTCTTGGCTCGGTCATCTCCTTTCATTGTAAGCAATCGCCATGCCTATCATGTGTAGGTGCACCACTAGCTCGCCACACCTTGGCAAGTATCTCCCATTCTGATTTCATCGGATCATGCCTCACTTGGACTGACCAAGCCACATGGTGTAACCCGCCGCTCAAACTTCCCTTCAACATTTTTCATCTTCTCGTACCATTCTTGAGCTCAGTTATCTCACCCGATATCCTTGATCCTCACAATATGATGTACAACCATTATTTAATATACGTTGCAATAACTATCACCGTAGAACTTATTGTAACTATTCGCCCAAACTTTCACCACAATTTATTTTGTTGTAATGTATAAGCCCCTATTGCAACAATTTTGGGCCTTCTGTAGCATTTTCAAGCGTTGCAAAAGTGTCTTTTTGTCGAGACCCGAATATACAAATCCAAACCTCGCTGTGTATTCTGCACTAGGCCTGGGCAAAATACCCGCTACCCGTTACCCGTACCCGAATTACCCGGACCCGAACCCGAAATACCCGAACCCGAGGTACCCGATCCCAAATTCGGATAGAGATTCTGATTACTCGAAATTAGTTTGGGTAGTTCGGGTAATATCCCCCGGTACCCGAACTACCCGAATTACTCGAATTGTCTTTGTGTTTGTGATGTGTTGTCGGTTGAACACTTGAACTTATCACTTTATTAGTATATGATTCTCTCTGTTTGAACAACTGCCTGTGATATATTATTCTATGCAAATTGCTGCTGAAATTATGTGCAAATTCTGTGCAGTTTGCTGGTTTTCTGTAAATTCGGGTATATCGGGTATACCCGAACCCGAATTATCGGGTACCCGAAATTGCGGGTAGTGTTTTTTTGGGGCTAATATCGGGTAGCAGTTTTCATTACCCAAATTTTGAATTACCCGAACTACCCGACCCGAAAAAATCGGGTAACCCGAATGTCCAGGCCTATTCTGCACCAGTCTAGAATCATGCTAGTGCATACAGTAGAAACATAAATGAAATACCGACTATGATTATGATTAACTAAGAATGACTCAAATACTATTACTTATCAGAGTTGCGACCTTATGACCAAACTTATCAATAATAGCCTAAAGGACTTAGCAAAATCTAGTAGTAGAAAATAAAGATAAAGAAAGTGGTATTTGACATACCCACAAGCAATCGAGTGGGAAGCAAATTCCTATTCCAGGAAGTCGTCAAAGAATCCTCCTTCAAGTACCTCTGACTGATATGGTTCTTTTTCAATAACTGAGCAATAATGAATATAGCCGTTAGTACATAAAGTATTTTGCAAGTCATTTGTAACAAGATGCAATATAATTATGCAAGGCTTATCAAAGAATGTCTGAGGCATTAATTTGCAAAGAGCAATAATCTTTAAGTAAGTACAATGACTAAATTGAAAGCACACATTGAAATCAAGTAGTAAGTATTTGCATGTGTAATTTAATAGATACCAAATTATTAAGCCTATTGTCCAATAAGTTACCAGAACTATCTTTGGGGTTAAAAATGAGGGGTTAAATGGTTTAATCAAGAATTGTGGTCAACTAAGAAATTGTAGAGGATTTTGTGTAGGTTCTAGAACTAGTGTGTTTTACCATATTAGGGCTTGGGAGTCAAAAGTTATATTATTTTTAGTCCCGGTACGGTAGAAGTGACTATCACAAAAAAAGGAGAATTTTGCGGAATTGGAAAGCGTATAGGTGTGATGTTGTTAAATTGTTGTTCTTATACTATTGTGGCTTGTTGAGTTTGGATGTTTACTGTACAGGAGTAGTGTTGGGGTTGGTGTCATCTTCGAATCAACTTGTCCTTCGCAACTAGAAAAGGCAAGTGCATGGTAGAATAATTTACAAGTGGTTGCTCTTGTGGTTATGTAATTATGTTAAATGAATACTTGTCATGTTGATCTATATGTTTAATACTTTCTGCTTATTTTGCTCGCATGATTATGGATAAATGATGATGATTATGGTTATATGGTGATGTTGATTATGGTTAAATGATGATAATGTTAAATCATTAATGTTGATAGGTAAAAGACTCATTGCATTGCATGTTAAGCATTCATGTTGAAAAGAGATGACCTTGTCGCCTTCTAGAGCCTACTTTATGTGGGTGATCCATGGGAGTGGGTAGAGAAATATCTACTTCAGTAGGCACTCCACGGGAGTGGAGAAAGACTTACTTCAGTAGGCACTCCACAGGAGTGGAGTTGAGACGTTGTATGAAAAAGGACAGGACAAGAGTGGTTCATCGACAAGTGAGCACTCTACTATACTAGTGTAAAGAAAGAGACATGGAAACATATGCATTGCATTCATGAAAAGAGAAATGAGATGATGATATATGTATATGGAACTTAATGAGAATGAATATGTGAATATTGAGATACTTGTGAATTGGAATGATTACTTGATACAATGTTTAAATCGTTTATTATTCTATTGCATACTTGCCGAGTCATGGACTCACCCTTTGTTGTTATTTTTAGAGTAAAGTCCATTACCGGTCCTTAAACTTTTTATACTGTGTCATCCTGGTCCATAAACTTTTAAAGTATGTCATCCCGGTCCTTAAACTTTCAAAGTGTGGCAATTTCTTTTGAAAATCTATGGACTGGGATGACACAGCATAAAAAGTTCACTGCTACAACTACATAGGATATTGCCACACTTTGAAAGTTTAAGGACCGGGATGACATACTTTAAAAGTTTATGGACCGGGATGACACAGCATAAAAAGTTTAAGGACCGGTAATGGACTTTACTCTTATTTTTATGTGAACATTGATGATGGCATGCATGGGCGGGAAGTAGTACAAAGATTGAATTTGCACAATTATAGTTCTTCCTTTCACTTAGTGACCAATAGTCCTTTGTTAGAAATAAATTATACTATCTATAAGACTCTAGATGCATAATGATTCCCTTTAGCATCTAATGGATTTGTTGAGGGAGGGTCCCCACGCAACCTCAGGCCCATGACAACTTCGACATGGTGTCACACATCAGGGAATCTACCCTGGTGAGATCCATGGAACAACCCCATACGAAATCTAGACTCTGCGTTGGGGCAGGGTCTACGTCACCCCAGATGGGGTCCGGGAAACAAAGACAGAGCCCAAAGACTAACCTTGGTCAAGATCCATGGTCCACCCCAGACGAGGTCTGGAGGCCAACCCTAGATGAGGTCCGGGGGCCAACCCAAGATGAAGTCCAGAGGCCAACCCTTGAGGAGGTCCGGAGGTTGACCCTGGAGGCCAACCCCAAGTGAGGTCTGGAGGTCTACCCTTGGTGGAGTCCGCAATCCAACTTTATCAAATTCCACAAGCCAACCTTGGTGGGGGTTCAGAGCCAACCCTGGACGTGGTCCGAGGTCAACCGTGAGCCGACCCCCAGGGTCTCGCATAGTGCAAATGACGAAGATACCCTAGGAGTAAGCTAGGCCTAGAGGACAAACATATAACTTCACTCGCCCTCTCTCCCCCTCTATAAATAGGTTCTCTTGTAATGGGAGAGGGGAGGCCACTTGTAACCCTACACACTCATATTGAATACACTTGGTTATTTGGGTGCTTTCCCTTAAGTCTATCTGTATCCTCGGTGGTCTCCGCATATGACTGAGGATGCTTTTAAGTTTATTGTCCCATCTCGTATCGATGATAGTTGGTGCCGTCTGTGGGATTCAAGCAAGAAGTCATGCTGCCTATGAAGAGGAATGCTCCACTTTGAACCTCCCAAGTTGCCTCCACGCTCTACTCCGACCTTCGTCTATGCTCACCATGTGGAGGCCCTCTGGGTCCAAACTACTTCACGCACCTAGACCCCTCTGTATTTCTTCACTCTAGAACCCCAGACCCCATCCAGGCTCCCTCACTTTGGCATCCCAGCCATTCTCGGGCCCCCTCACTTCGACATCCTGGGCCGTATCCAAATTCCTTCACTTCGACATCCCGGTCCTCGAGACACTATGCCCCAACTGCACTTGTACAACAACCGGGGACGCTGTGCCATGCGTGTCTGCGCAGCTACACGTGATGACCATGTGGCCTGCTGTTGGAGTTGGCTTACAAGTCAACAAATGTTGATTCATCAAAAGCATAAAAGACTCATAGTATGCATTGCTAGCACACCCCAAGCTCCCTTCATGTGCCAGTCGGTCAAAAGCTGAACACACTGCAACCTCTAGCGCTCTCTCTCTCTTTGTTCCAACTTTTTCTCATTGTCTCACATCTCTGGATCCCTTCGGTCTTTTTCTTCCCCCATTGCTTCCCTAGACAGATGGCAACGCCTCCATGATGGAGGCCTTCATGGCCTCCGCCGGCCTCCCCGCCTTCCCAGTGGGGGCTTCCTCCGCTACACTCCTTTTGTCCTGGCGACCTACAACCCAGACAAGCTATAGAAGCGCCTCCAGGCTATGATCGAGGTTTCCATTGAGGTCTGGACCCACGCCATCTTCTAGCAGCCCACGCCGCCAAACTGGGCCACCTTTGGGTCCACCCCTGTGCTCCCCCAGTTAGGTCACCATGCCGCCGCACGCCTCCTCTCGCCAGAGCCTAACGCCACCGCTAGCCCCTCTTACCGGGGCCCCTTCTTGCCGCCCGATGCACCGCTCCAGCCGACCCTTTACACTGCCACTTACCCCTAGGGCACTTCCGTGTTGAGTCCCTGGGTTGTCCCAAGTGCCCCCGTGGTAACTCCATAGTTGTTCATGTCCCTGTGTCCTCTTGTGTGACGGTGAACTCCCCGATACGACCTAGGCTTGGCCAAGCAGAGCAACGACCCTTTAATGAACACCAAGGGAACCCAACTCGGAGGATGGGCACAACCCATCGTCTGAACTTCACGCAAGGACTAAAGTATTTTAACGTGGGGGTCGACCCCAGAAGCCAACCCCAAGCGAGGTAGTCCGCAATCCAACCTTGGTGAAGTCCATAAGTCAACCTCGGTGGGGTCCCGAGCCAACCCCGGATGGGGTCCAGGGTCAGCCACGAGCTAACCCCTGGGGTCTCTTGGACATGGTGGGACCCGCATGGCGCAAAGGATGAAGATAACCCTAGAAGTAAGCTGTGCCGCAAGGACAAACCTATAACTTCATTCTCCCCCTTTAGAAATAGGTCCTCTTGTAATGGGAGAGCGGAGGGCATTTGTAACTCTAGACATTCATATTGAATACACTTGGTCATTTGGGTGCTTCTCCTTGAGTCCCTCTGCATCCTCGGCGGTCTCTACATTCGTCCGGGGATGCTTCTAAGTTTATTGTTTGGTTTCGTATCGACAACAGGATTTATATTTTTGCTACTTGTTAAGTTTCTTTAGTTAAATTTATTATTTATTCATCTTATCACCAATTGGTTCATTTTAATGTCAATTACTGAATCTCGTATTGTTGAAATTTCTATGTTCATGATTATATTGTGGAACTATATTTGAAGTCTAGCTGTTAGTAATATCTATTTAATGGTTTAAATTAATAGTAATTATAGTTATAGATGATATTTTAGGCTTTTGTTTTGTTAAGCCGCGGTGGTACATGAACAACGTCATGCCAACACCGTGGAGAGTTGGAGCGGAGGAGTTAGACACCGACCGGGTCAAGCAAATGGAACCACTGGCTTCAGCAGTTCCAAATCCAGATCTGTGGGGATCTGGAAAAGGAGGCCTCAACCCAGCAACTCACAATGGCCGGCGGGCTGCTCCACTGCAAGGAAGAAGGCTGGGTCTGCTCCTAGAGGTCACCGACGCAAGTAGGCAGACAACTCGGAGAAGAATATACAAAGGAAGAAACAGGGGTGGGACCCCTCACGCTCGACGTCGGCGAGAAGCTGGGGAGGAGATACGTGAGGTGACAGTCGGATCTAAGGAATGTGGAGGAGGCCGAAAAGCAGTCACCTGGGCGGAGTGCTCGGAGAGTAGCTGGTCTCGTTGCCACAGCCTAGTAGCTATGTTATGTGGCAAGCGATACATTTTATTGTAGATGCTTTTTGGATGGTTCATTTCTTTTTGGTTTATTCATGACTTGTGACTAGTTTTTAAATGGTGTATTTTTTTAATATGGAGTTAATAAAAAGATTACAGTAAAAGTGTACTGAGTTTAGTTATACCGACCAAAATCACATACGACTATTTTTCTATGTAGACTATCTTTTATGAATAACTAGAATTTAAATATTTAAACCATAAGTCATAAGCCCATCAGTCTAAAAGAACCCATCTAATAGTGACCATCACATCTACGTGGGGACCAATTTATGATGTGCAGTGGGTAAGTCACTAAGTTGTGAAGATCACCTCATCAGTAGTGGTGTAGGTTCAAAATGGACACATGCAAAAGGAATGACAATGCGAAACCTGCAACATTCCAATATAGGATATGCAATACCGGGTGCATAGGTTTATTTCTATATTTCCTTTTTGCATTTTTGTGGAAAGAAGATTTAAGAAACAAGAGGCACAATTCCATGAATGTGGATGAACTAAAAGTACCTTTGCTCTTCCTTAATAGTGATAGGGCAAAGAATAGCACTTTCTCGTTTTGTCTTTCTTGATCCAACGCGCATATGGCTACTCAAGAAACCAAAGACGACAATTTCTGCACTCTGTCAAGCCAGACCAGCAACACCAAAAACAGCGGCCACCGGAACGGCATAACGCACGCACGTTATCCAAAGAAGGAAAAAAAAGGACCAAACCATGTAAATTACTCGATAATCTCCAGGGCACACTGCAAGAGCGACGACACAACGCCGTGCGCGGCCGACGTGACCGCCACGAATACCATGGTGAACCGCCGCTCCTGCAGCCTCCAGACGGTCGACGCCCACGCACCCAAGCCGGCGACCACCGCACGCAGAAGCCTCACAGCTGCCGGAGACGAGCGGCGCCATGGCTCCCCCACCGCCCCGTTCATTTCTTCAAAGATCGGAAGTGGGCAAGAACTCTAAAGAACGGCGAGAAACTGCAGCAACGCTTGCACAGAAGGGCAAGAACTCTGAAGTACAGCGAGAATCGGCGGCGACGCTTGCATAGAACGGCATCGCGCGTTCGGTAATCGGTATAGCGCGCGGCATGTGGGGCATATAATCATAAGCTATCGCTTGCACGTAACTGGGAAAGTGGAAACCCACACCGTCGTCAGTCGGTGGCGTCAGAACGGAGAGAGATCATCATCATCCGCAACCGTGTTGCTTCAGATCTTTTATTCATCGTGATACGGGCTTCAGGGAGCGGTATGGTACAAATCCAAGTGTGGTCGTGGATTGGTTGCTACCGGTGGTGATAGCTGCCGAAAATGTACACAAGCTGACAAGTAAGGTGGTTAAAGAGGATGAACAACTCGTTTCAAAAAGTAGGGACTTTTTATCAAATCCTAAAGGTAGATTGGTGTGAAGTATGAACCAGGTCAACAAGTTTGTTGGTGACTTTTATATCCGCTGTGACGGGCTAAACTTTTTTAATGTATCAATATAAAGTGATTTGGGGGGCATTAGGCAATTGCTTTTGGACCAAAATTCCCATGGGTTCCTTCCATGCCTCCTCAGCCGATCTCCTCCGGGAGCATGGCCCCCTCTGGTGGCGCACCCACCTAACAAATCTGGAACACGAACATCACATCTACGTACAGATTTCTCACTAATTATGGAACACCGATTATTTATTTATTTATTCTATGCAGAGATACAATCCAAATCAATCCTACCACCACCTTCGGAACCCCCCAATAAACTAATGTTATTACTGTATTTGTTTGAATCATTTATGTCTCGAGCAGCACATTTAGTAGTTGACATATTTCTTTCTGGCTTTCGTTGGTAATTTGGCTCCCAGGAATCGGCCTGGGAATCACAAGGAATTTGATACCAAGCTTGAGAATTTTTTTAATAATCTATTTTTCATTCCGAAATATAGAAATATACCCGTCTTTTTATTTTTTTTACAGAAATAGTCTCAAGTCGCCCAATCGTTAGGCGACTGAAGTCTATCGTCCAACAGACAAGCAATAAGAAGGCAATAGGTGTACCATTAAGCGACATAAATGAAGTCGCCCAATGGTCGGGGGACTGAATCCTGTTACCAGGCGGTTGGACGATAGGAATTCTTGTCACCGAACTATTGGGCGACTGGAATTCCTGTCACCCGGCGGTTGGGCAACAGGATCACCATATATATAGAGCACTCGGCCGAGCGCTCCATTTGTCGCCGTTGAGAAAACGGGAGGAAGAGGGAAAGAAAGGAAGAGAGGAGAGGAGAAAAAGGAGAGGAGAGGGAGAAGGATGGGTGGAGGTTTTGCTATTTCAGTGAGGTAATTTTTTTGTTTTAGTAAATTTTTGTATTAGATAAATAGTTTGGTTAGTATAAAATTAGCATGCGTACAAATTTATAGTTGTAGGAAAAAATAGTATAACTTTAGTTAGATGAAATAATCCTATTACGTACGAAGGAATTAATCCTGTTAAAGAAAAGAGTAGACAGAAGACAGGAGAAAAAAGAGAAGGTAGGAGAAACGTGCTTGTATTTAATTTATATTGTTGTGAACATTTAACTAGGAGGATCATGTGGCATGTTAGAGTAGTTGAAACAATTTGGTTAGTCATGTGAAAATGGTAAACATTATTGCACAACATTTCAAAAAAATTAGGAATGAATGTAATGTCGTAAGTGCATTGAAAAATAATGTTTACCGTTAGAATCTGTATATCAGCATTCAAATCAGTATGTTGTATACTTAAGTACTTAAATATTTTTATGTATGTCATGTAAATTATGGCAATCTATTAGGAATTATGTACAATACGAGACAGCTGAGCAAAGAGAGAAGAACGACGTCGGTGTGCGTGGGAGTAGATAGAGAGTTCATGCGCAGTGGGGCAAAGGAAAGGGAGCGATGTGGGTGGGATTGTGTAGGGGTTACGCTATGAGGGAAAATTAACCGATATGAAGATGCCCGAACATTAATGGTGGCCTCTGACTTAAGGAATGAATGATGGTCGATGGGAATGTGGATGGGTTACGCTACGAGGAAAAATTAATCGATATGAAGATGCCCGCACGTTAATGGTGGCCTCTGCCTTAGAGAATGAATGACGTCTTAACCATGCAGTAGTATAGTTGTTTACAATAGGCGTACAGTTGTACTAATGTAAATATGCATGTACAGCATTATTTGCATATCGTGTGATGTGATATGCCTAGTTGTAATGTTGCAAATATTTGTAGGCAGAAATCGGTCGTGCCAGGACCCACTACTTTGAAAGTGCATTACGGTGTTGTCACCGTTCGTGAAGGTTCATACGGTGTTGACCTAAGCAGTTTTTCGTAAGCCACTCTGGTACACCCAGATGGCGATAATACACGAATTATGGATATCATGCACTAGCTCACCCGCAGCTTCTCGTTGGACCCTGAGGTCTGTAGTGTCATCGTACAAGGGCTTTGGAGCCGGTCTCCAATGCAGATTAGATGGGAGTTGAGACCAGTGATGTACACAACTGTGGAAAGGCTTTGCCCCACTGCTGTGGATACAAATGTGTACTCCTTGTGCAAGCATGTGCAAAAGAAGCTGTACAGGACCCTACCGACGGATATCATACAGGTGGTGGGAGCAGCTGTAGCACCTAGCATGTTGGTGAAGAAGAGGCCCCAGAGGCCGGTGTTAGAAAGGGTGTGGAGGATGTTTCTCATGACAATGCCGAGGCGGTCCATGCCAGAGAGGAAGATCGGTCACAAAATGTTGAGCCTACAGGACAAGCTGATGAAGGAGAGTATAGGGAAGACATAGTGTATCAAATGGAGAGTGATGACCGGATGGCCTAGGCTGAAGAGGAAGCTATATAGGAGGACGATGAGGATAGTTCTGATGATAATGAAGCTCTGATCCCCTAGGAATGAAGTAGGTTTGACATTGAGGGTGTAGCTGCGCATGACGAGCATGACTCACCATGGGAGTACCATCTCATAGAGGTTGGTTGTACTCAATGTTTGTAGATAAGGCATCCTTGCAAGATGACATTAAGCTGTGGGCCATGTCCATGCAGCGGCCATTTTGGGTCATCAAATCTAGTCAGGAATAGTACACTGTAAAGTGCGAGTAGGCTGGTTATCCTTGGTGAGTGTACGCACATAGACCCAAGTTTGAGAATCACTGGATTGTCTCTAAGATGGAGCCACACTCATGCATACTTAGTAGTGTTTTGGTGAGGCATTACAACCTAACATCCACCTTCATAGTCAATTTGATGTATGGATAGATAGTGAGAAGAAGGACATGGAGGCGAGGCATATCATGGTGGCTATTGAGAAGAAGTTCAAGTATAAGATTAGCTACATGAAGGCATGTTGTGCTAAGCAAAAAAGCTTTAGAATAACAGTTCAAGTCTTTCAAGGCATCATACGACAACCTTCCTTATATGCTTCAGACGCTATAGGAAAGAAACCCGAGCACGTACACTGCTTTGAAAGACAAGCCATCTACGATGCCACTAGGTTATGTCGTACTGTAGTGGGCCTTCTTAGTCTTCGGTGCCTGCATCGAGGCTTTCAGGCATATGTTCCTGTGATCATAGTTGACGGGACCTTTCTGACCGAGAAATACAAGGGGCAAATCCTTACAACCATTGGCATTGATGGAAAAAAATCAAATTGTGATGTTGGCCATCGCATTTGTGGAGAGTGAGAATTACGACAGCTAGTTGTGATTCTTCCAACATGTCTGGGTGGGAGTTGTTGGAGCTCATCTTGATGTGTGTGTGTGTAATACATGATCGCCACGCCGGGATGCTGAAGGCCATAAGGAAGCTTCAACAAGACCTTAAGGAGTTGTTCCCTTGGCCAGACTGAGGAGCAAATGGTGCATTCACCACCTGGGGGCTAACTTCTTCAAGCAGTTTCCGAGGCAACCGTTGGTGAAGCTGTTGTAGAACCAGCAACGCAAATTTGACATCCTATGGGTGCAATTGGATGAACACAATAGGAAACACGTGGTTGAGAAGAACAAGGGACCGGCCAATGCTGGGGCGGCACAAACCGAAAACATTGCACCGCTGCCAGATCCTGAACCTACTGCTCCGAGGAGGAGGAGGTCCTCAAGGAACATCAAGTGCTTCTCCCGATGGACTGAGGTGGAGCCATTGAAGAAATGGGCCCTACTGCATGACACAGACGATGCAAGGTACAACATAATGACCACTAACCTTACGGAGGTGTACAACTGGGTTTTTAGGGGCTTTCGCTCTCAGCCCCTTGTTACCATCGTTGAAGGTGTCCTACACATCACAATCGAGTATTTCAGAGAGAGGTACGCAAATGCCACACTTCACGCCGCCAACCCACAAC
The DNA here is from genome assembly GCA_017311315.1 of Dendrocalamus latiflorus. NCBI lineage: Eukaryota > Viridiplantae > Streptophyta > Magnoliopsida > Poales > Poaceae > Dendrocalamus > Dendrocalamus latiflorus. The sequence continues at coordinate 26,538,445 of CM029611.1, forward strand.
ACCCTATTGCATGAAGATTACAGCATACATGGAGGCGAAGACTAAGAAGGCTTAATTGCACATAGTGTACGATATGGGCAATACTAAGCATCGTTTCAATCTGCTCCCCCGGGATAGAGCCAGTTTTGGGACGTCTTGTTCTCTTGTCACCCACGAGGTATGCCTTGGAGATCATGTGAACCAACCTATCTATGCGTGCAACAAACCGAAGCTCTTGCACAAGCCATGCTCTCATGTACTAGCCACATGAGGTATTGTGCACATGGACCCTTTGAGTTTTATGTCCGAGTACTTCTTCAAGGAGAGGGTGGCGTAGGCCTGGTGTGGCGAGCTTAAGGGGTTAAGGGTTGTGGGTAACTTTGCCACCTTGGATATTGCAAACTGAACCTTGATTCCAGATGTTGACATGCTGAAGAGTGGAAGGATTATCGACAGAGTCGTCAGATTACCAATGATATGGACGAAGCACAAGCCGGGGCGTTGGGTAGACGCTTTGAGCGCTGCAACCAGGATGGCCACATAGCCAGACGATGCAAGGCAGCTACTGAGGAGTAGTCACACTAGCATGGTTTGTAGTACGACTTGTTGGAGTGTAGTAATGTTTGTGTAAATGTGATGTACTCGTATTTTATGTTGCTTGTAATGTTTACGTAACTGTTGTGGTATTGTCCCATTATCATTACATGTATGTAGCGTCGTAACACATGTAGCACACGTTGCATGCACTTTTTACATTTCTGTTGTGGTACTATCCCTTTTTCAATACCTTTCAAAGTAATGTCCTGCAAGTCTTGTGCTATTTTGTTTGTTTACTTACAAGTTAAATTTACTCTTGCTTTACATTCGTTGTTTTTATTTGTGCGTATGTGCTAACTTGAAGTTGTTTTGCAGGTATGGCTCGTGACACTCGTGGATCAGAGTGGCCTTTTAGCCTCTTGTAGGAGAACATCGACTAGGTACATCGCGCGTCGCATCGTGTGCCGCATCCTGCGGGTGTGAGCGACGTGGCTGAGTTGGGGGTCATCTCCACGCACACACCTCAGGTGGCCTGGAGGCTAGACCCACACTGGACAGACAGGTTGCAGGCCATGGACAAGGACGGGTCGACTACAGCTATGGTCGGTGATGATGGGGACGTCCAGGAGCGGTCAGAATGCTTCCCGTTCAACCACTTCCTGCTTGCAGCTCTCGTGGACTGGTGGAGGCCGGTGACTCACACTTTCCATCTCCTATTCGGGGAGATGGCCCCTACTCTCCAAGATGTATCCTTGCTGCTTGGCTTACCTATCACGGGAGGTGCTGCCTTTCTGCAAGAGGGCCTCGACGACTAGCACGGTGACCTTCTTGCCAGGTTTATGGGAGTCCTTCCACCTGCGGCTGTCCCCGAGTACTTCGTCTTTTAGGAGGGACAGAGGCACAGCCCGCCCTTGCAGTGGTTATCGTAGTTTTGGGTACTTGTTCGACGTCCTTCCTCTCCAGAGCATTGCGCTTTCCTTTCTGCACTACGGTCTTACTAATGTTTTGCTCTTACTCAGGTCGAGCGGATGGACACGGATGCAGACGAGCACTAGGTGTCACGCCACCTCGAGGCATACTTGCTGTAGCTGTTTGGTTGGGTGTTGTTCACCAGTAGCCACAGTGACACCGTTGACGCACGGCTCGTCGTGTACGCTAGGGCCATCACTGATGGGGAGGGCCCCCAGATCAACTTGGTTCAGCTACACGTGCCACAATGTATCACAGCTTGTGTGACGTGTGCTGCAGGTCGAGGCTGAACTCCATCCTCACGGGGTGTCTACTACTATTGCAGCTATGATCATTCAAGCACTTCAGCCTCGAACGGCCCCTATTGGATGACAGTGCTCCCTACGGGCATGAGATGTACCATAGGGACGACTTGGACCACCCAACTATGGGCTTCCTCTGGTGGCGACGACAGGTACGTACTGTCTCCCAAATACTTTCTTCATATAACTGATTCTCGTATGTGACAGCTTGTGCTCCTTGCAGGTACAATTCATGCACGTGCAAGTGATGTGGGTGTACGAGCCATCCGTGGAGTAGTTGGACTGGCTCACGATGGATGACGTGCGCTAGGAGCCATACTCCACTCAGGAGGTACAGGCTCGGGCTCCACACGGCCTGTCCACGCTGTGCTGGCACGATCATGACTACTGGCTGGGCCGCAAGGCATTGTGTTCAATGTTTTCATCAAGGACTATGCGTCGTAATGGGTCATGTGCCAGTTCGGGCTACGCCAGGTGGTTCCCATACCAATTAGGTGCCGAGTCTCGGACAATGTGCACGGGTGAGTAATCGGCACAGATATCTCTCTTTTTACTGCCGTACAGTACCCATGACTAATGAGTACATGTTTTGTCCTGCAGGCACAGTTGGAAGGGAGTCAAGCATGGCACAGACTAGCGAACGAAGATGGACATGTGGGTAGGGCAGTGGGAGGACACATTGCAGGATTGTGTGCATGAGGACACCCCCTATGACCACAGCGCGTACAAGGAGTACCTTCGATGGTACTTTCCTCAAACACGTACCAAGATGGTACTTAGCCCTGGGCGTTCGGTACTACCGAACCGATCGGTTCGGTTCCTCGGTACCCATACAAATTCGGTTCCTACGAATCTCGGTACCGTTCGGTTCCTGAAAAAACTCGGTACCGAAGAAATTCGGTATCGGTTCTTTCGGTTCGGTTCCGGTATTTACCGAAATTACCGAACAGGGTACAACAGCATGTAACATCAAGTTCAATAGCCAATTTTGACATAAATGTAACATGATTTCATATAGAATAAGTGCCAAATCATACAGAGAAAAAGCCACAAATACATAATATTTCGGTAGTTCGGTATTTCGGTAAACCGAGGCACCGAACCGAATTTCCTCGGTAAATTCGGTTCCTGAGAACCTGGAACCGAAATTTTCAGTTTCGGTACTTTCGGTTCGGTTCTCGGTAAATTCAGTTCGGTACTCGGTTTTCGGTTTTTTGTGCCCAGGGTGAATGGTACTTGCTACTGACCCACTCCCAGCACCGACCAACATGTACCCTTTACACTTTGTGTAGAACGTGCACCCTTTCGTTACATCGTACGTTACATCGTATTTCAAAAACTTCAGTTCGGGCAACCCCCTTTGTAGATTTCTACATGTCGTCTTTTCTTTGTAGGTGGGCATTGGTGTTAAGATTGAGAGGGATGCCCGCTCCTTATTTCAGAGGTTGACCAATGGTGCGGGGGTCACGCGCTAGGAGGTGGCCTAGGCTGTCTGTCATGTGGCAGCTCAGGCCGCATGTCTTATCGGCCTATTGACATGCACCAAGCTCCTAGAGGTTGACACGTCGACGCCTGGTCGACAGTTCATACATCCACCAGCACCATCTGGTCTGGTAACACAGCAGGCGGGACGGTCTGTGTGGTCATGCGCAGCACACCCTGACGAGGCCGGAGGGTCAGTCACACCACGTCACACACCACTGTAGCTTGATGAGGCCAAAGGGTCTGCCTGGGCACATCCTCGTACATCGGCCGCGTCGCAGTACGTGGGGTCCTCAGGACTCCTTCGCCTTCCAAACACAGTAGGTGCACGGTGCGTATGAACTGCCGTTCTTTGTCCACGATAGCTTTTCACATGCCATGGCGCTAGCCTAGTGTACGTCACCTCACTGTTTGTTTACTCTCTTTGCCTTAATTGAATAACTAACGATATTTGCACTACAGGTACAATGCCTACGGAGGGATCGGGGGCCTCCCCAGGCATCGTGGACACGCTCAAGTTCCTTGTGGATCTGGACGCGGCAGCTCAGCCCAGCCCACACCACCTGAGGTTCTCTCCAGGTCACACCTGCCCGGTGCACCACTGCCCACACAGGAGGTAGTGTTGTCCACCCCTCAGGCTTTGGGACCTCATCAGACCAGGGCTCCTGAGCATCTTTCCTCATCTAGGCTAAGGGCCCGACACCTAACACAAAGGAAGAAGCCAAAGCAAGGCCGCACGGGAGGTTGTGGAGGTGGAGTGGGCCGTGGCAACGTGGAAGGGGATGCTGGGTGTGCTCTTGGGGGCGTATTAGGGGGTGTCACCTTGCACTTGATGTACGTTTGTTTACTTAGTTATACTTAAATTGTGTACTTACTGTGTGATATATGTAATGTTGTTATGTTCAATGTATGTTTCTTTGACACGTATCAATGGCTCTAGCTTAATGCATGGAACACAACAAACCAACACCCCACTCAATAAATGGCAACCGCATTGATGCGTCCACTGTTTAGCAACATGCTTTGGGGATTGAACATAACTGCGTACAACAGGGGGAGAGTACCGTGCTACAGAGGAGCGTGCCTACTGGTAGAATGTGCCTCGAGCTACCCACATGGAGTGTTGCAGAGGAGGGCGCCTCAAACGTGGCTGGCCGTTGTTGTAGTGGCATGCACATATGCAGCTAGGGTTCATGCAGTAGCATGTTGGATCATACAAACTTCCTATGTTGACGACCTCCTCGTTGCCCCTCTCACGCTGCATCTGTTGATGGAGTTCATTGTTCTCTTTAAGACTTTCAATCCATGCCTCCAATTCAAATATTTGCTCCCACAACGTACGCACGTACGTCATAATGTACCATTCATGAGGAGGATCGATCGAGCAGACAAAGGCGTATTTCACCATTTGCTGCAAATGAAAGTTAACATCGAAACTCTAGAAGTAATACAAAGTCGACGATTGCCTAATTGTACCCCTAGAGTGTGGGCATCGGAAGAAATGTCGCCCACCATCGAAATGGCCTTCCGCGATATACACGTCCGCGTCCTTCATGTATCTGTATTTTGGCCACACTGGTTGAGCACGCCTGTTTGGCATCAAGCGGTAGTTAAGGCCGAAGTCCTCCCTCCTTTCTAGCAGAAGGTCTCCCTTTGGTGACCCAAGTTCAACTGGCCCCTCAGCATCTGCCATGATATGTTACTCTAGAACGGAGAAGGTAGTTCTTCATACTATCAAACTGGTGGGCGCGTGCATTTTATAGCTCGTGGGGTGTCTCAGCATTCTGTATGACAAACGGGGTCATGTACTACCTTTGTGCAGCTTTGTGCAACTATATGGAATGACAAGGCAACACTCTACCTCGCTGGATACTGACATGAAACTAACCACACTATGCTAACCCATTTGGCTGACGAAGTGAGAAGCCAAGATCGTGAAGCTTTGCACACTGACAAGACCAAACAGGGTAGCTTTACACAGCGACAAGAACAAAGGGCGCAGCTTTGCCAATGAGAAGACCAGACGTATCATCTTTGTGCAGTGGGAACACCAAAGGGTGCAGCTTCACGTAGTGAGAAGACCAAACAGGGCAGCTTTGCACAACGATAAGACCACACAGAGCAGCTTTGCGTAGTGAAAAAACCAAAGAGTGCAACTTTACACAGTGACAGGACCAAAGTGTGCAGCTTTACGTAGTAAGAAGACGAGACTAGGCAGCTTTGCGCAGCGATAAAACCACACGGGACAGCTTTGCGCACAATAAGACCACACGGTGCAGCTTTGCGCTGCAATAAGACCAAAGGGTGTAGCTTTGTGTCGTTAGAAGACAAGTGTAGGGACCCAGATTTTATAATCCGGATTCCTCTGTGATTCCACTGCACTATTCCCTGGATCAGTAGATAGTGCTCACAGATTACAGCTCTGAATATCAAAGTACATATCATGCAGAAGCATAAATATAATAGTAGACTTACTCATGGGCCGATTAGACCGAAATCATTAAATTGCAGCAGCGAAAGAACGAAGCACACAGGTGGGACCTTCAGGACATGCCCACAGGCAGCCAACTGGAGGTTCGCGACCTAGCCCTTGACGTTTTCATCATCTTTGTCACCATGACCATTAGTGTTGCTTGAAGCGTAGTGATCTGATTCCTGCTTCTGGATTTGTTATGAGAGCGAGTGTGAGCACACTAACCACCGTGCTCCGCGAGCCAATACACAGGATGCAAATAAATAGTATATATGGCTTATCAAAGGAGAGGCTCGGGCTATTTTATTTGACAAAAATCACTTTTGGTAGCATTATTATTTAATCATGGTGTTGTAGTTGCTACCTAAACTCCACACAACGATTACCATAATTGACTTAATCTACCGAAGATACACTTTCTTTATTGGCTGCTGTCTAAGACTCCAAACAGCGAGTGACATCATTTAATCACTACTAGACGAACCCTCGTTCAACAACGGATACCTAGCAACACATGATGTAGTCGTTGCAAGCAATAGAGCAGCAACATATGCCAAGCGTTGGAATGCACATCATCCGTGTCTTCAGCACTACTTAGCTTTTTTTTGTCCCCTGCTCCAGGGCCCAGGCTCCGTATCTATCTACAGCCACCAATTGCTAAATACGCGCAACAAAAAAGAAAGTTCCCTAAGGCTCGAAAACAGGACCTCTTGCAAACCCCCTTCCCACACTAACCATCAGAGAAGCGTTGTATGTTGTGATATTTTGCCTCACTAATTTAATTATTGTTATTTTGTGCCCCCCATTGACTGCTACTCGCCTACTCCATTGAGTCCATTTGGGCATTCGGCGGCCGCCTGCTACTCCATTCGCCCGCCGCCTGCTCCTGCGGTCCTGCCTCCGCCGACCGCCTCCGCCAGTTCCTCCTCCGCCGACCGCCTCCCTCCGCCGCCCGCCTCCGCCGGTTCATCCTCCGCTGACCGCCTCCGCCCGCCTCCGCCGGTTCCTCCTCCGCCGACCGCCTCCCTCCGCCGACCGCCTCCGCCGACCGACCGCCTCCCTCCGCCGGTTCCTCCTCCGCCGACCGCTTCCATTTCTGGTACGACTCAGAAGAAAAATGGAATTCTTAAGTGACCCTCTTTAGGCGTTAATTCTGGCGTTAATTCTCCGCTTCTTGACGATGCCTGACGTCGCTCGAGTCGGGAAACCCTAGCGATTAGCGAAGGATTGAGGCGACGCGGCGTTGCGGTCGCCGGTCGCCCAAGACGCAGGACTGCGGGAGGGGAGGAGCTCGTCCACAAGACCGCGACCGCCGCGACGCCCCCAAGTAGCCGGGCCCCAGCCCCGCACGGCGAGCAGGTCGTCCCGGTCCTCCTGGAGTCCGCCGCCACCCGCCGCCTTTGTTGCCCTGGCGTTGCGGTCTCCAACGAGCGAGGAGCTTCACCGAATCGCCATCCGCTCTGCCTCCCGTCGGCCATCGGCCCGTCCCCAAGACCGCATCGTCGCCCTCCAAGGTAATGCCTAATGAGATGACTCCCTGAAAGAAAGTGATTGCTAATGTGCTATTTATGATTATTGGTAGCAATATGCCCTACTTTCTGGATGACTGGATCTGGCTGTTTGCAATCACCATAGAAAAACTCAGCTTATTCTGTGTAGTTGTAGTCTACTAGTATGAGGATTTCGTTGCTATCGTCATGCTGACCTGCTGTGAGTGCTGTCGAACACGTTTATTGATACCCTTGGGTGAGGATTTCTACCACAATGATCGGTTGGCAGATTGTGGTGGCACTGAAAATGTTTAGGTCTATGTAAAATAGCATGTTCTGATTTGTCCTGTTTATGAGCTTATTAGAGCCCCATTTTATCTCCTCATGTTTGTGTTTATTAGAGTCAGTCCTAACTAGTGACCCTTCTCGTGAATTCCATTCTACTTACTTAGTTGGGTGCTTGTCATGTTTGTGTTTATTAGGGTATTTATCTTTAGGCTTCAACCTTGTACTTAAAACTAGAAGACATCTAAATAGTCATAATAATGTTCTTATGCAATCTTTCTGATAACCAAAAAAAAGAACCTACGTTGCTATTTATTTATAGCAGAATTAACAATATCCTTTTTATAGTTTCACAATGGATTTGAATATCATCAAGCTTCTTTTGCGCTATCCTAAAGATTCCAGTCGGTACTTAGCTGGTGTAGAAGGATTTGTTGAATTTGCATTTAAAGATAAGGCACATGATGCCAAGATATACTGTCCATGTCATACATGCGTGCATACTACTCTATTATCAAGGGATGAGATCTATGGACATTTGGTATGCAATGGGATACTTGAGAATTATGAAGAATGGGATTTTCACGCTGATAGTTCAGTGCAGCACAATTTTGATCAGCAACCACAATCTCAGAATGAAGAAAGGCATGCCAACATGCAGCAATTGATTCATGATGCATTTGAGCATATGTATGATGACATACCTATGACTGATGCCACGGAATTTCATAATCCACCTGTCAATGGACCAAATTTAGAAGCACAAGAGTTTTATAAATTGATTGAAGATTCAAAGAAGCCTTTATGGACAGGATGTGAATTATCACTACTAACTTTTCTTGTGCTTTTGTTTAATATAAAATCTATGAACAAATGGTCAGATAAATCACTTGGTGATCTGCTTGATATTCTGCATATGGCTATTCCAAACGGACAGGAATTGCCAAAAAACTTTTATGAGGCTAGGAAAATTATTTCAAAATTTGGTCTCAGATATGAAAATATTCATGCTTGTCCAAATAACTGTCAGCTATTTTGGAAAGACAAGGCAGATGATGATTTTTGCTCAACCTGTAAGGCTTCTAGGTGGAAAGGTAAGGAACCTGAAACAAAACTAACAAAGAAGGAAAGAAGGAAAGCAAGCCCCAATAAAGTATTACGATACTTTCCTATTAAAGAGAGGTTGCAAAGACTGTTTATGTGCAAAGAAACAGCATCTCTCCTAAGATGGCACGATGAAGAGCGCATCAAGGATGCTGTGCTACGACATCCAGCTGATTCTCGAGTATGGGAGACATTTAATGAAAAGTTTCCATGCATTGCATCAGATTCTCGTAATATTCGGTTTGGCTTGGCTACCGATGGGTTTAATCCGTATGGAATGTTGAGTTCTAAGTACAGTTGTTGGCCAGTTGTTTTAGTAATATATAACCTACCTCCATGGTTTTGCATGAAAGAACATTATCTGATGTTGTCATTAATAATTCCTGGTCCTAAAAGTCCTGGAGATCGACTTCATGTGTTCCTTCAACCACTTCTAGAGGATCTAAAAGATTTATTTCAGAATGGCATGTCTACATATGACGCAGCAAGAAATGAAACCTTTAATTTGCGAGGAGCTGTGCTAATGACCATAAGTGACCTACCAGGCTTGGGAATGCTAGAACAAAGAGATTTTAGTACATCTTGACATTATATAACATGCAAATTCATTTATACTAGATATATGGTTCAATAATTCAATTTTATTTTGTTACCATTGTATAGTACTGAAAGTCACCTATTGTGATTGTTTGTTGTATCTAACTGAAGAGCAAGGAAGCTAATGCCCGTGATGAAAAATTACTACAAGCCAATAGAGTTTCTGCTGCACATAAGGTTAATTCATATACTTATTTCTAGCAACCCATACACTTTGCACAAATTGACTACTATTTATGATTTTATTATAGGCCAAATCAAACCAAAATGATATAAGATTGGACAAAAACAAGTATACTACAGCCAAGGTGATCAGTGTCATTTCTTTTGTTATGAAGTTTATCAAATTGATGACCAGAGTGTTGTAATCAAACTAGCATATATTACAGGTTGTGGACCAGGAAACATCTTCCAATTGCTCAAATCATGAAGCATCTTATTACCAGGTAAATAATCTCTTAGCAATATATTGATGTTATATGCAAATTTCAAATTATTAGCTAACCTGCAGTGACTTTTTATCTGCTCTAGAATAAGAAGATGTCAACAGGAGCTAGTGCAGCTGTACTTGCTAGTGTATAAGACAAATCTTCCAAATCCTTTATACTAACGCGTTATATATGTACTTGCTAGTGCATAATAAACCCTTGCTATATATGTACTTGCTAGTGTATAAGATAAATCTGCTACAATGATGTTATGTTGGATAAAAGCAAGTGTACTAATGCAATCAAGGTGATCTGTGTAAATAACTTTCTGTTCTATGAAGTTTTTCAAATTGTTGAGCAAAGTGTTGTATTTAAACTAGCACATATTACAGGTTGTGGCAAAGGAAACATCTGCTACTCCCTCAAATCTTGAAGCATCTCACTACCAAGTAAATATTGTTTTAGCAATGATATTTTTGTTAAATGCTTATTTTCCATTACTAAGTTGTCTGTTTTGACTTGTTTCCTGCAGAACAAGATCTCAACAAGGCCTAGTGCAACAGTACGTTCTAGTGTATAAGACACATCTCTTAAAACTAAATAATGTCCTTTTCTTAGTTGTTCTTACAGCTGGAGACTAAGAATCCCCATATATACTTTTGTAGAAACATCATCGTGGCACAACAAATTGGTCAACTGCCAATTCAATGATGGTATGATTGTTTAATTTCTTGCAAGTAGTGTGATCTATTATGTACTTATTTTTTTGCACGCTTATATATGTGAACCAGGTTGGCACCACAGTATTCTTACAGAGCTGGAAAAATCAAAATAAGTCTGTTGCATTGGCTACAATAGTAAGTTGTGATCCAACACAGAAACTTGACGGTGTTCAGCTAGGCAAAGAATTTTGGATGGTGCATGTTAGTATTGCAATCGTAGATGATGAACCATTGATACGACCATACAAAGGCTACAAGGTTATTGGAGACATAGAAGGAGTTACTATTGCATGACCTTCAACTTTTGTACGGTCTTTTCTATAACCCAATATGATTTTAGTTCTCGTATGTGTCATATTAAATTAATCCAACTTTCATCTGTAGATCAAGAAGATAAATGCATGATCACATCAGTGGAACGCTAGACTAAACTGATGGAAGGAGAAAGGAGGGCTGCTGGCATACTAAGGGGATCCCTTAATGTTTTATATTTTGCTCACATAGGAACTTGTACTCTGAACAAAAATTATGTCATGAGTTATGTGGATGGTACTCATTGTAATGCAACAAATCCTTTATACTATATATATATAGCTAAGTGTGCTTATTTTCTATGTGTTGGATGGTCTTGCATTTCTCAATAAATTGTACATGGATTATCTCTATATTTGTCTCAAAAATTAAATAATTATATGATATTAATGGCTGAATGGTTTATTCCTTACAACACATATAAGTGTTGCAACAAACTAAATCTACATGTTGCAACAAACCATAGAGGCCGTTCACCCATGGTTTGTACAAACACATATAAGCGTTGCCATGATCTATCATTATGCGTTGCAACTTTGCAACGGTTATTAGTAAGTTTTACCAACACATAAATAAGTGTTGCAATAGATCCTTGCAACGCCACTTTAGGCAACGCATATTAGATGCGTTGGTATAGACACTATCAACGTATATATGGACTTTTAGCAACGTATATTTGCGTTGCAAAAGGGGGGGGTCATTTTGTAGTGAATTAGTCCACCGATCTTACTCTTTCTATACTGTTCACTACCTACGACTCCAAACAATGAATATCATCAATTTTACAATCCACTAATCAATTGCTGACTAAATCCCCAAACGGCGAGTATCATTATTTATATAATCCATCGATTGATTGCTGCCTAAAACTCTAAACAGTTAGCAACATCATTTATCTAATATCATTTATTTTATCCACCAATATATTTTGTATTATGAATCCCTAACAATCCAATCCTTTTTGTTATTGATCCATAGCCATAATTTGCTCTTCCAATAATCAACCTTATTGTTCATTATCTATCTTTAACTAATTTACTAGTATATCTCCATCAAGAATATCATTGATCAAGTCTACGCATTGCTAGTATATATCCACCAAGAATATCATTGATCAGGTCTGCAATTAACTAGTATACATCCACCAAGAATATCATCGACCAAGTTCGTACTTCAGTAATTGTCATCATACCTCCAATTTCTCAAAAATTCAATTCAACCATTTAGTAATCGATCAAATCCTATTAATCCCATTGTTGCCAACAGCTTCCAAAAATTTATATTAGTTATCAGTGTCATAATCCAGCAATTACCCTTGCGCTCCCTAATTCTCCAAAATCTTTTAATTATTTCATCTAGCCAATCTATTCAGGCTACAATCCAATGATAATCCAATACATTCAATTTGGAACTACCCATTTATCTTCCCAGAATCCACACTATCATTTACTGTAGAAATCGACACGGAATCTTCCCATATCTTTATGTGTTTACTACCGACATCCATTTCATTTACCCACGACTCTATTTATCCTTCCTGATATTTTATCTTGTGAGAAGTATTACCATTATTTAAGAAATATAATACATAGAAATTTCCTGAGACCTAGCAAATTTGACCAAAGACATAATGTGTAAGAGAATGCAATAATAATAGTGATTCAGATTCCATCCACCATTACATGGCATCCGCACCATATGCTAACATTTCAGCGTTATAATCGCTTACATTACCACTGGGATGACACCCAGGACAACTCAAATCAAGGCTTTCCACTGCCCTTCACTTTTCCAAACCCATCCATAAAGCAATTTTGAAATAGAACTATATCTAATTAAGTTCCCATGTCCGCCCTTGACCGTGGGCACGGCTATTCGAATAGTTTTGACTCTACAGAGTTTGTACACTTTTCACCACAAGAGATAATCAACTCGTTGCCCCACATGATTCCTTAGTCGTGTGGTTGAGCAGACCATCACAGTGACTTTTCAATGTATCTAATCCCTTTTGTCATCTCACCTTATGGGAAACTGCTCACTTGCGGTGGGTTCCATCTATGCACGGGATGTTCCTCATGGTTACTAGCGTTATTCGGGCTCCACTCCCCTCAGCGCTAGTACGACTGGGAAACTTCACCCTCCACTCGGTGTCCCTTTAGGCCTTCTCTTGCCCTTGTGTATCCACTTCTATCCACTACTAGTGAGATGAGTCCGGGATTTCGATAAATTTACTTAGCCAAGTTGTACTTTACAGACTTGTGGTTGTACGGTTTTACACAGGATTTCATGACAAGATTCGGTCCTTAGGATTACCTGAGCGGTTCTACCACACTCCATAATTTGTGCTTCCACTGCACCTCATACCAGCCCTCAAACCATCTGCTCAGATATTTAAGCAAGTTGAGATTTTTGGGAGCATAAAATAATCATGTCAAAATATACCAGTCATTCCCACCATGACTGTCCAAACCAGTTTCTCATGATTAAAAATGATAATGAGGCTTGGGGCATTTCAGCGCCCCCGAGTGTCTAAGCAATACTAAGCATGGCGTATAGTTACAGACTTATTTTCGAAAGTTTACTATTATAATTTTGCTAGGGCGACAAGGTTCACATATTCAAATCTTTCAAAGGAGGTGTAATATTAATCGAGTCAATAATGGGCATATAACTAGAATATTAAATTAAACATGTATTTGCATATAAAATAACAGCATGCAATTTGATAATTTAAACAAAATAATTTGCAGAAAAAGTAGGATCAACATGATCAAAGTATTGACTCGCCTGGCGTGGTTTACCGCGGTCTTGAGCTCACACAAAGTTGTCTCATGCGATGATCCTTAATTCCTGGTCTTCATTGATCTCTTTCTCGCTTGATCCATAGAATCTTCACGACTTCCAATTTCTAATTACGTGGCAAACCACTGAATAAAAAGAAATAACTCAAAAAGATCCAAATAAATCCGAATAAACTCAATTTAGTTTTATTATGAGTTAATGGGTGATTCGGGTTACTTGAGGTAAGGTCGATGGTAGAACACGATGACTTGATATTTTTATTGACAATTTCTTTTATTATTTTGGTATTTATCAAGGAAGTTCCATGAGTTAGGTTAAACCTATGAGTTGGTGTATTTTGTTGAGTGCTAATGTTCAGGGCATATGATATATGTATATATATATATATAAGTAATGTTTGCAAATTTTAGCTATCTGAGCAAAACTAGATATGTATGATTTTATGTGACCCTAGTTACTCACGATAATGGTTACATATTTACTTTAGAGTATTTATATGTCCGTGAGATTATTTGGATACTTGATGACCTAGAGCTATTGTATCTTAGCACCTACATATTATTATGACCTCTTAATTTGAGTGCTCTATGAAAACTACTGATACCGATATTTTATCCTTTTACAAGTCAAGCCTGCTATACATGAGTACATGTTGTTATCATTATTAACTAAAGTTACTATTTGAGATTTCATGACTGGCGGTATATTAACGATATCATTTACATATGTATACATTTTAGTGAGATCTATGGTGACCGCAAAATTGCACTGTTATTTTTAATAATGAGTTGCGCACATGCCATCCACATTTCTCTAATCACCTATTATATATATATATATATATATATATATATATATATATATATATATATATATATATATATATATATATTCCTTAGAAAGTCTCTACATTTTAGTCATTATTAGCTTTAATTAAAATTTATTTATCTAGCAAAGTTATATTCCAATATTTGATAATTAGCAAATCCTACCACTAGAGTTCATTTAATGGCGACATCCAAATTATTAGGCACAAATCTTAATTTTAATTAATGGAAATATTTATTTGGTCATTTACCAGAAGTTGTTTTCTTTATTGAAGCCTTTAACTAATATTTAGTCCTTTAGATAATTATTCAAATAGGATTAGTTATTCAAACATAATAACTTAATCCTCATTCATATACTAATCAATTTGGTTTTATGACCCAATTAAATATTTAATCTACATTAGTTGCTCATGCAATAAACAACCGGATATTAAATGTTAAGAAACCTTATTTTACATCCTAACTAAATCTATTATATTCTCTATATTACTCCCCAATTTTTCCCTTGATTTTTATTGATTAACGTGAGCTACAAAAATGAAAATAAGGTGTGGGTGAAAAATTGCGGTCCACCGGAATCGAACCCAAAACCTCAGACCAGAACATGTTAACGCTCAGCCCAGTTAACCAACTAACCAAACGGTGTTTCTTGTCTTACTGGAGGAGGAGTAGACTGATAAAGCAATGGGGCTAAGAATTCACAGAGGCAATCACCGGCCGAAACAGAGGAGTTGGGGGCGCATGGCCGGCGGCGGAAGCTCCGGCGAGGAGTGGCCGGTGAGGGTCGGGTGGGGCTAAAACGCGTCGTGCACGCCGAGGTGAGGCCGGTGGAGGCGTTGGCGGGGACCGGGGACCTCCGGAGCGGGCCGGCGGTGAGCGGCGGCGGCGACTTAGGGAAGACTTCGACGCCGGCGAAGTACGGCCCACGGGAGACTTGGGGAAAGCCGGGAGCAAGTTCGCAGCGCTCTGGAGATGGTTCGGGAGGCGGGAATTAGGTTCTCTCGGCGGAAATTGGAAGAAAGGCCCGATGGCCGGCCGTGGGGAAGAAGGCGCGCCGGCGAGGTTGGAGAGGGCGGGAGCTCAATCGGGCGGCAGGAGGGAATGAGGAGAGTGTGGGGAGGGTGCTGGTGGGCTCGGCGGTGCTTATAGCAGAGCGGGTAAGACTGGCATCGGGACTCCACCCGTGAGGTCGTGTCGGCGAGCGGCGGGAGCAGGCGGCGGGGTGACCGGTGATTGTGGTGGCAGGGCAGGGTGATGATGGCGCCGCGCATGCCAGGCGATGCGACGTAACAGGATTGGGGCGGGAAAAAGAGGGCGGCAGTGGGCACCCGACTGGCGCGGTCGGAGGCGGCGGTGACCACTGGTCCGAGCGCGGCGGCTGCTGATCCGAAGGAAAGCGCTGCATGGGCCGGGCTGCGAGGATGGCGGGTGCGCGCGCAAGTGGTGTCGGGTTGCGGCCTGACAGAGCGAGCGAGGGGAGTGGCTCTGTGAAGAAGAAGCACGGTGCGAAGGGGGGTAGCTGGGCTGGCCGGTGGGATGGCGCGGGGGAATGAGGGTTGGGCCCCTCGGGCGGAAGGGAAATAGGGGTGATGGGGTTGGGCCGGCTGGTGGCTGGGCCATTCGGCCGATCTGACCCCTTCCCTTTGATTTTGTTGTTTTTTTATTATTATTTAACTCATACTTATATATATATTCTTGTTCCCATCTAATTGTTTATTTACATAGGTATATTTCCTGTTATGGCCATTTTTGTACAGATACATTTTTATGCTTTTGCTCATTTTGCTAAGCCTCCTTGTATACCTTTTTGCATATGATTTATTTATGTATCTTCGTAGCCCCATTGTACTACTTTGTCATTATCAAAATTTTATAGTTTAATTCAAGTTTCTCCCTCCTTTTATGGATCATCTTTTTAGATTCATATTTAAAGATTTCGAGTTTCCTTTATTTGCATATTCCCATGTATGGCATTACTAATTTTGATTTCGTTTTTGGTCTTTCTTGAATTTCTTTAACTTTTGGGAACTCAATCAAAATTTAAGAACACCATGAAAATCCAAACTCAAATAGAATATTTGACAAAAATAACTCAAGGGCTTCATATTTTCAAATTTAAAATTTCAGGATGTTACAACTAGACAGGGCATCATTTCACCAGCAACTTTTCCGAAAGACAAGGCAACTCTTTGCCTCGCAAGCTACTCACATAAAATAAACCACACCACGCGAACTCTTTCACTCATAAAAGGAGGTGTAAGAGATTTGGGAGAGAACACCACACAACTAAACCCAACACTACACTAGAGCTTGCTTCACCGCATCGAGATGGATAAGAGGCAGAAGAAGCAATAGGATAAAATGATGAAGTAATGGGAGAAGACCTAGGAACTAGTAAGGTCTACTATTGCCCACGATGAACAAGCAAGGGTTGCTGTGGCTTGAGCCGAACAAGTGAAGAATGCCAGGAGGTCAGCTCCTCTCAATGACGTCACCTGTAGCAACAACTCCATCCCGAACGTTCCAACTGAGCCTTCATCGCAACACCCGCCTGATGGGGAGACGCCGCCCCTATGTTGGTGTATGGACCCTATGCGCGATGTTATTCCTAACTTTATTATGAAGTCTATTTTAATTCGGACAAGCGCATCTCTTTATCTTTTCCCATTCAATTATTCGCGTAGTAAGGCATCCAACAACATGAATAAACAAGTTCTACTCTATGTATAAATTCTCGGCTCCATCATAATATCACTTATCTTCGTACTTACCTATCTTTGCTATCTCGATCGTCCTCACAAAAAAAATTTCACAAAATTTCTTACACTACAACAACATATGACGATCGCAAACTGTTATTGCGAATCTAACAGATTTTCTACCATTTATAATCTACGAAATCACAAATGTATCAAACGATATTGTCTTCCGATGCGGAAAATGGCTGAGTTGCAGTCACTGAACAGTCGAGCGACTGGAATTGTACTCGGCGAATAGTTAGGCGATAGGTCCCAATCGCCGAATCGTTGGGTGACTTAGAACCTGTCGCCCAACAGGCCATGGATTGCCTGTGTCGCCCAGCCGTTAGGTGACGGGGTTCAACAACTGGAGGTTATTCCTGTAAAAAATATTGCGCGTGGGTATATTTTTGTTATTTTAAATAAAAAATAGGTTGTTTAAAAAAAAATTGCCAAGCTTGAGCCGCCTTTGCTCTTCCACGTTGGTGGCCTCCTGGGCCCACGCGGATGAGGTGCCCCTTGCTTGAATCGGAGATAGATTTTGTTCTTGGAGGGTCCATAATTCTATTTTGTGTGGTTAATTTGGTACTTGGTGTGATGATTTGTACCTGGAGTTGATTTCTTAATCAGGTTGTTGGTTTATGATTTTTTTTCCTCATTAATTCATTATGTTAGAGTTTATCTGGCGGTTGCATCATTGATGCTGGTTGCTCGGAGCATGATGGATTGGAGCGTAAAGAGTTCTAAATTCCAATGTTGATGTAAATATAAAAAACAAAGAAAACTTTGTGATTCCACCGGACACACAAACAATAAAATTGTAATTGACTTGGATCAACTTCTAATTCTACTAGAATTTGAATCCATTTCAAGGAATCATATTCATTTCTTAGGATCGAAATAGGGTGTAACGGGAGTTCTCAAGTCAAACAAGAAAAAATGGACATAGAAGGCCAATTTTCTTGTTGCTCATCGTTCAAAATTGGGATTTTTTTGTTTGTAAAATACCATTCACAGATAGAGAGAGTTTATCAAAAACCTATTCATATATCAAAATCAGTCAATCTCACACCCGTAAGTTTATGTGGTTGACCATCCAATATGACGCTTGTATGCAACTTAAGCTCGTAGTGGACCGTGTCTTATGCAAAAATCCCCCAAATCGCCCACCAAATCAGGCGTCTAAATCCCAAAGTCAAAATTGGATCGAAATCTACGAAAATCAGCTTTGAGGGAGGTTTCACTATGTTCCGACCAGATTGGCTCCAGCGCGGTAGGCAGTAGCGACCACGCACATCCCCTGCATGTGATGCCGTCCGTTGGATTTTAGATGAATGGTCTCCAATTTCTGTCAAGTGGACCATCCAATTTCTCCTCGCTAATTTATCACATTTCACGCTCCTTTCCATATTTTCCCCTCCAAAAGAAAAGGAAAGGAAAAAAACTCAGTCTAGACCCCTCCTCCTCCTCCTCTCGTCCGATCTCTTCCCCCGTGCACCGGCGAGATCTGCGGGATGGCCGGCCGGCATGGACCCCTCATGCTCCGCGGCAGCGGCGGCGGGAAGCCCCTCTCCCGCGGGTCCCGCATCGCGGTCGCCGTGGCCGTCGGCGTCGCGCTCGGCTGCGTCTGCGCCTTCCTCTACCCCGACGGCCTGTTCTTCCGCCCTTCCGCCTCCGCTCTCCAGTGGCCTCGCCATGTACCGCTCTTTCCTCCTTTATTTATTTCTTGCTTGTTTGTTCCCTACATCTGAGAAGAAGGAACGGAGATCTTGGGGTTACTACGTTAGTTGCGCACGGGAGGTTACTTGGGAATTAGGGCAGTATTCTATCGTGGATTAACCAAGGGCGATGTAAAAGAACATGGGGAGTCCGTTTCTGAGAATTAGTATTTAGTGCATCCATTTCTTTCAGCATGATTCTTACCGAGAGATTCGATGAGAATATCCTGCTGGTGGTGTGGGTTGCGGCACCTGCAAAGATCCATTGCTGGCATGGTTCCTTTCTCGACACTTTTTTTTTGGGCAGCTTGTCATGGTGGCATGGTTGGTAGGATGACTGATGTCTTCGAATGCTCATGTTGCACTGCAAATCATGAGCGGTTCCTGTGACACCATGCCATGACTAGCAATCACTGTTATGTTCAGCTGTGCTGGGACCTTGTGAGGGACTTGGGTGATGAATTAGATCATAAATTTTGGGGAAGGTGATAAGGAGTAATAGAAGTGGGCTGTGGATAATTGTTTTTTGGATGATTCACCGGTTGAATCCTAAATTTCACCCATGTTTGTTGTTCTTTGCTTTTTTTAATTGTATAATCAGATTTGTGATGTATCCGCAATTCTGCATTAGCATATTTATGCGATTGTGACATGGCATTTACCCATCAACCATGCCTTTATTGTGTAAAATTTGAGTTGCATTCTCGTAATAAAAAGCATCAATTTTTAGATCTGATAGATATCATTGTTAATAAAGGATATTTACTCTGATATGGTCAACTTGTGTTATTTTGATTTTTAGTGAAAAATTGGTCAAAAAACCGTGGTTAAATGCAACTGAAACATAAAATGTTATGTTATGACATATTTGTTTTAAATCTCCCCTCATATACTTTTTTTGTCTATGTGTGGACAAGTGACCTTAACCCTTTGGTAGCTTCCCAATTTCCCATGCTCTATCCTATCTTTGATCAACACATAGCTTTTTGGTACTCACAAGTCACAAGTTAATATCTATTGCTTGGCTCATCTTTTTATACATTTGTCAAAACAAACAGGACATTGCCTCTTTGGAAAGGTATTGACACCATGCTTCCAGAAACTTCAATAAAGTACTATCTTATTGGGTTAGATAGTAGGTGAATTTCCTCACCTTATGGGTCTTTTGGAATAATTAGATTTTGGATAGAGTTCTATAAACATTTAATGTCCTTAGTTATCATCTGTTAGAAAATTATTTTTGCATTCCTAGGGATAAGCGCTAAATTCAAGTAAAGTCGGCATACTTTCTTAGCATAATGCATGAGTGCTAGTCATGGTTGTCACGGCGGAGTCGGCGACCACGGTGAGTGAGGGTCGCCTGGATGCCTAGGCGAGTCGCCACGCTGTACGTGTGCGTATGTATAGTTGTATTATTCAGTAACTCATACTCTGCATCGCCGACTTATATCTGCTGATTCCTCTCCCCTCCTCTCTCTCTCCCGCATCTCCTGCACTTGCTCCTCTCTCTCCTCGCCGCCTCATCCGGTCCCCCCCCCCCCCCCCCGCGGTGCCTTGCCTCCTCTCCTCTCCCCGGCGCCGCCTCCCCCTGCCGCCTCCTCCCCCAAGTCGCGGCAAATGTCCATGGCGTCCACCTAGCTCCGTCGCGATGCCTAGACAACATCGTAACGACCATGGTGCTAGTGCTTACCGCTGTTTAGTTATCTGCTTCTTCTTGACAGTTAAAAGTCCATGTTGTACATACATATGGCATACCATTGGATATTGCCTTATTCTGGAAGGTGTTCTTAAGTTATTGAGGAAGTATGCTGTGCTCTACCCCCTCTTATGTTGCTATGTCTATGTTACCTACGTATAAAAGTTTACATAAATTCCCAAAAAAAATTGAAGATATAGGGGAGTTCATGTTCTACAACCATGTTATGTAAAATTTCAAGATCAAAATCGATTGCATTTGATGATATGAAAGTGACAAGCAGCGAAAATGAATAGTGATGAACAGACAGTGAGAATTACTATTCATGAATTTGTCTTTTTTATATCTCCCAAATGCAATCGAGTTTGATCTCAAAATTTTACATTGATGTAGAATATGTCGTCCCCTACATCTCCAAAAAAAATTTGGAATTTTTGAAAACTTTATACATAGGTAACACAAAGGTAGCACCGTAAGAGGGGGTAGCACAAGATATTCCTCTTCTCTTCTAGATGGGAAAATGCAAATTTCAACCTTTTCGGTTGCTGCACGACGTATACAAATTGTGAACATTTGCCTGCATTTTTTGGAAACTATAAAGAGGATTACTATGCTTCACTGTGCACATACAGCCAGGTAAGGATGTGCATTATTATGATCATGGGTCCAGTTGGCTGCAATTGAATTTTTGTGGGCACAACATGGGATTTCTTAATTGCACAACATCTTCCTCTACACCTTTTCCATTCAATCAAGTTGGTTTGCATGCCTCTACAAATGTTGGTGTATGCAGTAGTGATGTTGACTGTGTTAGACATGTATAGGCTGCAGGGTTATCACATTGTATAGGGGGCTCATTGCATATTTTCTCTCCTTGTATATTTGGCCTTTTGGCCCATTAGAATAGTTAAATTTCACTTCATAACATGGTATCAGCCTAGGACAGGGCTAGGGTTTCCCAACTCTAGCTGCCATTGCGTCTCCTCTTCCCACACCCGTGCGCGCCCATCCATGCTGGCGCGTGTGCCCGCCAGTGTTTCTACGTTGTGCTATCGCCAGAATCCGGTCGTCTTCGCCGCCGCCAACCCCTAATCCGGCCATCTGCGCGCTGGATCCGTCCCTCTCCATTTCTGCCAAGCCCGGATCCGGCCCTCTCCGCTACCACCTCGCCTGGATCCGTCCATAGCTGGCCTCTGTTGCCACCCAGCCACAGCTACGGTCTTCTTCCGCATACTGTAGCACCCCGGCCCAACCTTTGAGCCCAGAATGCTACCACTACATAACACTACCATGTACAACCATTGCTGCTAGACTTAGGCAGCAACTTCACCATTTAAAACTCTTCGCTACGTTAAGTGACATACGCTTAACGATGGGTATTGAAGCAAATGTATATATTTGCAAATCTTCGAAAGGAAACACATGAACTACACGCGTCTATGTATTTCCATGTGGACATATTGTCTTAGCACTAGCTATTTAAGCATGTCATTGAAGTCTACATATATCACTAAAGGTGGTGTGCGAATTACTGTTTGCACGTGGGATAAATGTGCTACTCCCGCCCATGCATGCCGCCTTCGATTTACCTAAAACAAACACAACAAACAAGTGTGAATCCAGAGACTTAGCAAGTACACAACAGAACACTAAACATTCACACCAACAAAAGCATAAACATGATCATATCATTTTCCACATACCCTATTGGCCTATCATCATTGCTTTCCCTCCATTAACGTAAGGCCCACATCCATATCATTCACATTACCCACATGACCAACAAGGAGCACTCATGTACAACTATTCGTTCTCATTGATGCACGGCAATGCAATGCGCATGCTCACGCATGTGCCTCAACATGCTTGGAAGTTGGAACCAGGAGGAGATCAAACCAAATCAGGATTACTTCTTAAGCACCAAGTTACTTCCAAGGAAAATCCCAACGAATCAGTTTCCTATTTGATTGCATGGCCAACAGGAGGGAACGAATCAGTTTCCTATTTGATTGCGTGGCCAACAGGAGGGAATGAATCTGTTTCCTATTTTTGCGCTAGAGATAGAAAGGCAAGAGATTATTTCGGCAAAGAAATCAAGAAGAGAGAGCTGATCTTTTCTGTTGCTCGTGCATGTAGGAAAGCTAGCGCCATGCACGTATCTTTCTTTTTGTGATGTCGGCTGGGGTCCACCAAGAGACTTGAGATGAGTTCATTTGGTTGGCGCCAAAACCAGCTGAAGAATAGCTCATTTGGTGGAATAGGTCCTGGGTGTTGTGGACTCCTATTGGGGTCAACATTATACTTGAAGGGCTTTACAACGGCAACCTGTACAATCTGGAAATCGTGAGTCTCCAACTGAAGCGGCGGCGGCCGGCAACGCGTGATTGGCTATAGCGGCCAGGAGATGTGCTTCGGATGGCAAACTGTGTTCAGTCCGGTTTGTTAGCAAGCTTCGGAATAAGGAAAGTATTCTTGTATATGAGTCAAATTAGGATTCGTAGCAGGCATAAGTCCGGTTTGTCATACTTGGTTATATATGATAAAGTCCTAGTCGGTTTCTATTTGGTTTTGTCCAGTCCTATATAAGGGGACTCATGATGTAATCTCAGATCAATCAATAGAAGAAAACTTACAAAGCCTTGGCGTCTAAGAGCCTCCAAGCTGGCCGGTGGAAATCCCAGACAGTCGGTTGAGGTCGAGCAGGCCTCCATCTGTTATCCTCTTCATTCTAATCCGAACTCACAATTCCATCTCCTACCACCCCTGATAGAACACTGGAGACCTTCCCAGAACCCATCCCACATCACTAGGTGTCTCCTCTTCTCTCACATGTTGGCCCCACCTGCAGCTACTTTTCTTTCTTTTCTTGCTTGCGCCAAAACAGCAGCAGTTTCGGCCCGTTGCAGCAGCCTACAGCAGCAAGCCCGTTTGTCCCTTTCCGGTCTGCTGCCTCCTGAGAGGAGGAAGGCCCATGGTGGGGTCCAGCTGCAGTGACCGAAGGTATAGGGGCCCAGCAAGAGCTACAGTGATGAGTGGGCCCCGAGAAAAGTGATGACGTGGCATGGCTAAACAGTCTTCTGGGTTTCGTATCTTCTTCATTCGGACTCCAATTGGGCAAATGATATGTCCATTTCGACCAGCTCGACGGGATCTTCCACATGGAGCACTCTATTTTGAGATTTAGAGTACTTTTGAACGGTAAATCGTCAGGAATTTGCTTCTTTTGGATCCTGTCTTTTCCCTGATTCTGGTGCGGTTCCGAGTGAGTGGATTTGAGTGGAATTGTACCAAAAAGCCCTAGAAATTCTGGTTTTCCTGAAATACTCAACACTTACACATTTCTTGAGAATATAATAATTTATTAGCTTAAAACCTTGCATTAGTGTCATAAAATTCGGAAAAGATCATGGAAATGGCGCATAAATATGCGCAAATAACGTGCACCAACAATGATGCTGTTCATTCAATGTTCTGAAAAGTAGTAATTCGGAAATGAGCGGTTGGGTGACAGTTTAGTGCTTAAGCGGTATGTGGGCATTGAAAAACAGTAAGCAATACCATATAATACCACTATGGGTATGAAGGAAGTTGGTAAAAGGAAAAGTTAGGAGACAAGAAGAGGCGTTGTGATAAGAAACAGAGAAAATTATGTTCATCGTGTCCAATGTAAAATCAAATTGTTTAATGTCTGAAGCACAAATATTTCTTGCTTTATTTATTAACATTTGACCCAATGGACATCCCCATAGTTGATAGTTGTGCGAAACTGCTAATGCATGTGTCTAATTGCACCAAAAGCTGCTAACAGTAGCCTGCCATTTGCCATTCAGCATTCAGATGCTTAAGGCAAGCAGTGAAGAACGATGTGTAAATCAGTGCCCTGGAGAGTATGTGAACCTCATAAAACGCTTAAACCTGGTGCAGTGGTGCTCATGTAAAGTGTGAGCAGAGGGATTGTGCCTAGGCTTAAGTGGGCCTCTTAATCCACTTACTCGGATGCTGGCTGTGTTATAACTTCTTTTCTGTGGCAGCTGTGTTTTGCTATAGTTCTATAGCTGATTGCTACAGATAATTATACATAGTTTTCTTTGACTGAATATAAATTTGTTATTATATACCTAGGTATGACCTAAGCCCTATCAATGGTTTCACATCTAGTCTGGTTTCATATCTAGTCTGAGGTATGGATTTGGTAAATATGACTTTTTGTTTGATGCAAAACATTTTATCAGATTATGTGCTTGTGGCAATCCAGATGCCTTATATTTTTCGCTATCTCAAATATTATTTAAACTGAATATCAAAGTAGACTTTTGGAAGCTACGTAAATGAGCAAAACATAGGCTTCCTGAAGGTATTTTGTTCTCAATAGTCCTTTAACTATTTAATCATGATAAACTAGAAATCTGTTGTCATTTACTTATTTATTTTGCTACAGTCTTTTAGTTTATCTGTGCTGTTATGGTATTAGCTATATGATTCACTACTGTCTCATCTGAGTCACAATGCCTCATTTGCAACATTCTTTTACCCATTCATTTAGGTTGGCTCAGTTGCTTGTGAATCATCAGACAGAGTTACCAACCTTAAGTCACAGTTGGTGTTATTGGAGAGAAACAATGCTGAATTGAGAAGGCAGATTAATGAACTATCGATGAAACTTCAATTGGCTGGACAAGGAAAAAATGAGGCTCTCTATAAGGCAGGTCCTTTTGGCGCTGTCAAGGCTTTGAGAACAAATCCAACGGTAATCCCTGATGAATCTGTTAATCCCAGGTTGGCCAAGATACTGGAAGAGGTTGCTGTGAAGAAGGAACTTATTGTTGCATTAGCAAACTCCAACGTGCAGGAGATGCTTGAAGTTTGGTTTACCAACATCAAACGTGTTGGTATTCCAAATTACCTGGTTGTAGCATTGGATGACAATATAGAAATCTTCTGCAAATCAAAAGGTGTCCCAGTTTACCGGCGGGATCCTGATGAAGGCATCGATAACATTGCAAAAACTGGTGGAAACCATGCAGTTTCTGGACTGAAATTTCGCGTTTTAAGAGAATTCTTGCAGCTTGGATATAGTATTATCCTTTCTGACATTGATATTATTTTCTTGAGGAACCCCTTTGATCACCTTTACAGAGATTCTGATGTTGAGTCCATGAGTGATGGCCACAACAATATGACAGCTTATGGTTTCAATGATGTGTTTGATGAGCCTTCTATGGGTTGGGCTAGATACGCTCACACAATGCGGATTTGGGTTTACAACTCTGGATTTTTCTACATAAGACCAACGATTCCTTCAATTGAACTTTTGGATCGTGTAGCTGGTCGTCTTTCTCGTGAGAAGGCATGGGACCAAGCAGTTTTCAATGAGGAACTCTTCTTCCCGTCTCACCCCAGCTATGAAGGTCTTCACGCATCCAGAAGGACTATGGATATATATCTCTTTATGAACAGCAAAGTTCTCTTCAAAACTGTGAGGAAAGATGCTCAGCTCAGGAAGTTAAAGCCAGTAATTGTGCATTTGAACTACCATCCTGACAAGCTAGATCGGATGAAAGCTGTCATCGAGTTTTATGTCAATGGGAAACAAAATGCATTGCAACAGTTCCCTGATGGATCACAATGAAAAAAATTGCACTTTTCTGATACAGCAAATCTATACCCAAATGTGAGGCTATGGGGTTCTCTTGGCATTACCAGCGGGATCTTGGGATGCGCAAGAAGATCCGATGAGATGTACTGTCATGTATGGATCCGTTGAGCTTGAACTATTTTGACTAGTGCAAAATCTCTAACCTGAACAATTCTGCAGGAAACATGTAACTTAGATGTCCTGTTACATCTTCCTTTTTGGTTTGACTTGTCATTTTACTTTTGAATTTTGAGGCGATTGCCCTAGAAACGGAGCAAGAACCTTTTTTTTTGTAGCTTTGGGGACATGTTGAGTTGTAATGGCATTGTTCGATAGATCGGTGGTGTTTCCCTACCAGTTTGCGTGCAATTTTTTTGTTGACCTTATTAAAGTTTGAACTATATTAATTTGATATCATCTTCATTTTCTCTGAAACATTAGGTGTGTGTGGACGGTGGGCAAAACAGGTCGTATTCGTGGGAAACACTGCATTGTGGACAGGGCATGAGAGCATCATCATATCCTCTTGATAATTGAAACGCGTTCCTTTTGTGCATCAACGTGGCTCAACGCTAGACGCTGGAAGAAGCGACGTGATATTGGTTTGTCCTTTCTGCTGCATTGCATCTTCTCGCTTGGCCGAGGGAAACGTGGAAAGTATGTAGATTTATTTTGTATATAGAAGAAAATGAAGATTTTACAGGGAAATAGTTTTTTTCCTAGTTTTTCATGCAGCGTATATACAGCCAAACCCGGCTTTTGAATGAAGGATTTTTTTCGAAGGAATCTGTAGGAAGTCTGTTTTTCATGCAGCATATATAATGTTTTTTGGTTTTTTGTAAGATGATTTTTTTTAAACGGTTTCTCAAGCTTAAAATCATATCTATCATCCACATGAACATACTATCTACCATTATCTTAAAAATTGTTCATCGCAAAAATTAATAGCACCAGCAAAAAATAACAGGATCTAGGCCTTGCTATTCTGGGCTAGGAGGCTGACGAACAAAATATCAAACATGTTGAGAAACCGTCGTTGGTGACCAATCCGATCGATTCCTCTGTTTATGCAAAAAAAAGATCAATTACAGAAGACAGAAAATAGTACATTGAAAACGCAGAGAGGTAGAGACAACTCCTTATCTTTCTTTATTGCTTTCTTTCTGATTTTCGTTACAAAATTACCAATAGTGCTCCGTATTTATAGTCTAATGATGAGGTGCCCACCAGGTTTCCTAACACTCCCCCTTGGGCACTCATTTGACACGTTTATGCCTCGTCAAAACTCCATAAAAACCCAATGAGAAAAATTTGGAGAAAGAACACATGATACATATTATGCTGCGTTGCACGAATTGCCTCATTAAAAACCTTGCCCGAGAAACTTCAGGAAAACTCGTCAAGAGAAAAGAGTACAATCCACCCAATTTCGTTCAATCTTCAGGATTTATTCTTTGGGTACTTGATCTTCATGATCAAGGTTTAATAACGGGCTTGAGAAAATTCTCCCCCTAAATTCTGCACTTCTCTAAGTCTCATCATTCCAATTCCCCGTACGCATCTTTCAAAGCTAGATGCCGGAAGTGATTTAGTGAATAAATCTGCAAGATTTTCACATGACTTGGTATGGAGTACCTTAATTTCATCCATCTTTTGCAATTCATAAGTATAGAAGAACTTGGGATTGATATACTTTGTGAGATGACTCTTTACATAGCCCGTCTGCACTTGTGCAACACAAGCTGCATTATCTTCATAGATAATTATGGGAGCTTGCGCAATATTATCCCACATGACTGTTGGATATGGTGAATCATTCATTGGAGCCAAGCACATTCTCGTGCGGCTTCATATAGCGCTATAATTTCTAAGTGGTTCGTCGAAGTCGTTACAAGACTTTGCTCAGACGATTTTCAGAAAATTGCAGTTCCACCACATAGAAATACATAAACAGGTACACAGCATTTGTATAGCCAATCAAGTTCAAATCTTGCTTCTTTTTGTAGAACAATCCAAGGTCCTTGCTTCCTTGGAGGTATCGGAAGATGTCCTTTATTCTCTGTTAATGCTTTTTGGTAGGTTCTGCACTATGCCTTGCTAGTAGGTTTACGGCAAATACAATGTCTGGTCTAGTGCAGTTGGATAAATACATAAGTGCTCCTACTGCACTTAAGTATGGGAATTCCGGTCCCAGGACTTCGTCCCCCTCTTCCCTAGGTTGGTATGAATCTTTTTCTTGCTGTAAAGACCTCCCGATCATCGGTACTTTTGATGGATATGCCTTCTCAAAGCCGAACTTTTCTAACAACTTCTGGGCATTGGTTGACTGATGTACTAATATTCCTTCAGGACATGCTCAAACTGCAGGCCTAAGCAATATTTGGTTTTACCCAAATCTTCATTTCAAATTCTGACTCCAGGTAAGAACTTGCTTCTTTTATGTCTTCCATTGTCCCGATGATATTCAGATCATCTACGCACACTGAGATTATACAAAATCCATTCTGGAATCGTCGTATAAACACACATGAACAATCTTCATTGTTCGTGTAGCTTTTCTTGCATAGAAAGTCGCTTAAGCGATTATACCACATCCTGCCTGATTGCTTCAGTCTGTACAGTGATTTCCTGAGCTTCACACTGTACAGATTTCTATTTGCTCTATCTTGGTTCAGGACAGAGATACCTTTAGGTACCTTCATATAAATCTCCAAATCCAAGTTTCCATAAAGGTATGCAGTTACCATATCCATTAATTTCATTTCTAGTTTCAAGTTTACTGCCATTGAGATCAAATATCTGAAGGTAATTCCACTCATGACTGGAGAGTAGGTTTCTTCATAATCAACTCCTGGACGTTGAGTGAACTTTGTGCTACCAGCCTTGCTTTATATCTTATGACTTCATTTCTTTCATTTCTCTTTCGAACAAATACCCACTTATACCCTACAGGGTGCACATGGGGCGGTGTGCGGCATACAGGCCCAACACCTCTCTTTTGTTCAGAGATAATAATTCAGTTTCTATTGCTTTCCTCCAATCTTCCCAATCTGATCTTTTCTTACATTCAGCGAGCGATGCAGGTTCTGGATGAAGATCGATGCTTATGGTAATTTTCTTTGCGAAATAGATATCAACATTGAATGTTGTCCTATTCATGGAGTCTCCCGTGTGTACATAATTCATAGCTATCTCTTCATAAGTTGCTTCTTCTAGAGCATTTGCTTTTTCTGGAGATTTTCCTTGCACATCGCTTCTTCCAGTTGCGGTGGCAAGTCCCTTTAGTTTTTCGGCTCCGATGTGTGCGCACACATCCATGCCGATTTCTTCTTCCATGGGGATATCTAGATCTAGTATGCCCTTTTCTGAAGGTGTCATACTAATGCCAGGTCCCAACTGGCTCCCCTTCTGGTTCTAGGGAACTTCAGTGATCGGCTGTGACAAGTCCTTCTTATCCTTCTTCACCGGGCGTCCCCGATTACTTGGGATTCGAGGGGCCGGAGTTCTCGTCCTTTTATTCTAAGGCCTCTGGACAGGATTAGGGATACCTTCTACTTTCTTTGGTATTTCAACCCGCTCTGGTGCATTGTGTGTAGGCACATGCGACTTGGTCGTGCTCTTCAAATTACTAAAGTGGTCAGGCAGTTGATTTGCTAATGCTTACAAATCAATGATCTTCTGGACTTCCCTATTTGCTTCACTAGTGCGTGGGTCATGTGCATGGATTCATATGGCTTGCCACGTAATTTCCAGACATTTTTGATCAAGAGGTTGATTCCCTCCCCCTAATGTTGGGAAACTATCCTCATCAAATATGCAATCAGTAAAGCGGGCGTATGCAAATCTCCTGTCATGGGTTTTAAATACCTAATAATGAATGCAGTCTTATAACCAACGTATATCCCAGTCTTTCGGAGAGGACCCATTGTAGTATGCTGTGGAGGGGGTATAGGTACATAAACCTTGCATCCAACCTCCTAAGATGAGAAATTTTCGGTGCTGACGCTTGCGCTAGTTGCATAGGCGAATGGATGTTGTAGGCCGATGGTCTAAAATTGTTGAGATTTGCTGCATGTAGGACTGCGTATCTCCAATATGTAGCTGGTAAATTACAATTCTGCAAAAGTTGTCGGGCAATAAATTTAATTCTCTTGATTAATGCCTCTACTAAACCATTCTGGATATGGACATGCAGTACATAATACTCAACTATAATTCCCATCGCCATGTAATAATCATCAAATGCCTTTGAAGTAAATTCTCCGGTATTATCCATTCTGATGGACTTTATGTGATGATCAGGGAAATATTTCTAATACGAATTATCTGCGAGATCAGCTTTGCGAAAGCATGGTTTTTCATGGACAATAAACCTACGTGCGACCATTTCGAGGAAGCATCGATGAGCACCATGAAATATTTGAATGGCCCTGAAAGTGGCTGAGTGGGACTGCAAATGTTTTCTTGGATGCGTTCCAGGAATACAGGGACTTTATCCTTCACTTTCAGAGTGGAGGGTCTAGTAATTAATTTTTTGGTGGCGCATACAGGGCATACAAAATCTTCATGATTCGGGAAATTCTTTACATTAATATTATGTCCTTGGGAATTATTGATTATATTTCTCATCATCCTAAAACCTGTGTGGCCTAATCTGTCATGCTAGAGACAGAAAAGTTCAGAGCTTCTAAATACTGTCTTCAGGGTAGTATAGGCTGTAGGTGGCTTGATGTTGGTGTAGTATAGCCCAGTTTCTCGTGATGAAAGTTTTCTAATATCCTTTTTCCATTTGTTTCACGCTTCGTAATAAGCAGATATTCCTTACCGTACTCTTTTTCAGTCTCAACGTGGAAAACATTAGCACAAATATCCTTAAAACTTAGGAGAGTTCTAGTCGATTCTGGGTACAATAAGGCTTCTTGAATTAGCAAAGTTGTGCCCCATTGGGAGTATAATTGTGGCTCTTCCTAAACCTGTTATACAAGCATAGCTACCGACGATTGTTGTAAGGCTGCCGGCATTCTTACAGATTGACTAAAAATACTTTATCTCTCTTAAGATGGTATTCATTGTGCCGCTGTTGGCTAAGCACACTTCATGGAGCGCCACACATGTTCTAATATAAGGTACTTTATTAATATGCGTTAGAAGGCAATCAACACGTAAATAAAATACTTCAATATCAGAACATATCATGCCATTATAAACTGAATAAATGAATTATTATTCAAATATCATCCAACCATCACGAGAAAAATAAAATTGCTTAAGTACCATCCATGCAAGTTCTAACTTGTCCTTTCACACAAAAATAAATGACAATTAAAGTCTAAATACATTCTGTGCATTAGACTGAATCTGCTAAGAAATCAGAGACTTCGTCTGCTATTTTCTTGGGGGTTGTTGTAGGGGTGGCCCAACCCCCCGTGACTGGGCCGTGCTACTAGTCCAACATGTAATAGGCCTAATAGTGTAGAGGAATATACCAGTGTAAATATACCAATGTACCCTCATCCTTTGTAATTACTAAGGGGTAGAATGGGGATTTCCCATTCTACCCACTCATATATATAAACCCCTAGGAGGGGCAAAGGGGGGGGGGACATCCTCCCATTCTTACCAGCTCCCCACAGATCTAGCTCTCCTCTTCTCCTGCTACTAGTCCCCTTCATTCCTGTTTAGCCTGTAGCTACAACAGGTGGCGCCGTCCGTGGGGACTGAACGAGAAGATGTGCAATGGCTACCACCGAAAGAGCATCCAAGCGCGGAATGGAAGTATCACAGATAAGTTCATCTTGTCGCTATTTCCCTTCCAGATCCAGATTTGGTCGGGTAGGGTGTACAGGCTTTGTCTGTACATTTTGCTACGTCTTGTAGATGATGAGTTGAATAGATCTGATCGGAGCGCTTATTCCTACGTTGTTGCTATCTCCGCCCTGGTGGAGGCGTTTACGCAGGGAGAGCTTCATGTGTGCATGCATGAATTGATGCTATGTATACATGCATGGGATATTCGTGAGATACCCATCCGTGCTCATGCATACGAGCTCCTGGAGCCTCCGCGTTGCCAAGGGCAGCCTCTGCGTCGAGCCTACGCGCCAAGTCTCCGCTCGACGTCGTGCCCCCGCGACAAGCCTCCGCGAGTCTCCGCGTAATGTACAGCGTGTAGCGAAGCCCGCTCTGCCCTCCGCGTGCCCCCGCGCCGACGACCTCCGAGCCGAAGTCCTACACGCGCTAAGCCGGGCCCCCTAATGATGGGCTTTCATGCATGCACTGTACATACGCTTCATGTATCTACATGCTTCACGTACCATCCATGCATAACCATTCACGTATGAAGTAACCCATCCATGCGTACGTGAAAATCCATGCACGCATGAGTATTGTGCCCGCTGCTTGTTCTCACGCAGGAAAAAGGATTCGCGGCGTCCGTCCACGGTGTCCATCCATGAGGTCTCCGAGGCAGTCCACGTCTTCGCGCCACGCCCCGCCTCGACGACATCTTAACACTACTACAGAAAGGCTAATAGTAGACGGCAAATCACAGACGGTTTTGTGAAACCGTCTGTGATGTAAACTATTACAGACGGTTTTAATTTGAAGGCCATCTGTGGTATTTGTGGCGGGAAAAAGGAGTATCACAGACGGTTCTTACCGCTGAACCGTCTGTGATACTGGAATATCACAGACGGTTTTTTATTAAAAACCGTCTGTGTTGTGTCGACTATCACAGCCGGTTGTTGTTAAGAACCGTCTGGGAATGTTCACAGACGGTTTTTCACAAGAACCGGCTGTGATGTCCCTTTGTCTGTCATATTCTAGATCAGAGGTTAATATATAAGTACACATTGCTTCTAATAACTTAACTACAGAACTACTGAGACAAGAGATCACAAATTAAAGGTAAATTTATTAATTTCAATTAGAGGCAAATTTATTACAAAAGTCGCACAGGTAAAGAGTTTCCCAGATTGTATTATTTTGGGCTTCGTAAGCTTCTTCTTCAACTTGGGGACTTGGAGGATCAGCCGCTAAATTCTCGAACGCCGTTAAGATTGCCCTTGTCCTCAGCACTTCCTCCTGCAGCCTGGGCAAATGATCAGCAGCATCCATAATGTCGTAGAGGATAGCATGAAAAGATTCCTCAGAATCTGCCGTTTCTGCTTGATCGGCAAGGCTATCCATCAGTCTCTGCAATGCGTGTAGAGCTTCTTCCGCATTGCGCACATTGTGGAGAAGAACCAGGGTGTGGGCTGTTTCCCTTTCTTGAGCGGCAGCGAGACGCCTCCGTCGACGGCGGAGGATCAGGTCAAGCTGACGGATGCAAGAAAGTCAGGGAAGGAGAGCAGGGCGGGTGCGGAGAAGCTGCTCCAGATGCAAATTGCTGGCCGCCTGTGTAAGGTTCCGGCCGAACAATTCGTGATGAACAGATGAGAGGAAGGAGATGATCACAAGAACAGTAGTAGAAGCCATGTTGTATTAATTGTATATTGTATTGTACGTACGTAGCAGCTAGCTAGAGACCTGGATTAGGAGCGCATATTTAACCTTTAGCACAAACGGTTCGTATACCCAAACATGAATGATAGACACTTCGTATAATGATCGAGAGACGTTAATTAGACGATCGAAACACGAAGCGTTCTGGCATCGAAACACGCGCGAAGCGTTCTGGTATGAAGCTTATCACAGACGGTTTTGTATAAAAAACCGTCTGTGATAATTTATTATCACAGACGGTTTTTAGTTAAAAACCGTCTGTGATAATGACTAAGGCATTTATTGCGCTGCTCAGACCGCATCGTCTTCATTTCGATCCAGATCTAGCCACTGCTGCGCACTTTTTCACTCGGGAGGAAGCTAGAGCGATTTCAGGCCAGTTAATTTGGTGGGAAGAGGCAGAGATTGAGCTTTGAATTAAGATTCAGACTTTCTTGGTTGCTGTAGATATGGTTAGTAATGAAATTTATTTATTTTTAATTGCATTACAAATTAGGTGTAAGTAATCCATGAGTGGTTATTGAAGATGGTTAATTAATTTGCAAAATTGTTGGTTATATAATAGCTATTGTGTTTGTAATATGAATTGAGCTAGGAAATTAAGTCTCAATATAATAAATGTGGTCGGTATATATGTAGTTATAATTAGTTATTCTAGATTTTAATACTAAGTTGTTATATATGTACGTAACGTAGGACCGAAGTTGGATGTATGCCGCGAGCCGTGTGAGTGAAGAGTACATTAATGGCGTTTCTGCTTTTATAAGAGCCGCCGAGGAGGATATGTTGAATAAGGGGGTGGAATATATGTGCTGTCCATGCACTGACTGCGAGAATTTGAAGATGTTTAAGAACCGAGGGCAAATTGAAGCGCACTTGATTCGGAGGGGTTTCAAAAAGGATTATACGTGTTGGACCAGTCATGGCGAAGTGAATGATCATATGCCGCCGGATGACATCGCCGGTGAAGTGAATGATATGCCCCCGGATGACATCGCAGGTGAAGTGAATGACATGCCGCCGGCTGATGTCGATTGTGGCTCGGATTCGGATAGGTTGCACGATGATAATCTGGATCAGATGCTTCGCGATGTAGAAGAGAACTATGATGAGAGAGAGAGAGTATGTTAAATTCCGTGGCTTGATGGAGGACTCAGAGAAACCTTTGTACACGGGCTGCAAGTACACGAGGTTGTCGGGCGTGCTTGAACTGTTGAAATTGAAGGCAAGCAACGGTTGGTCCGACAAGAGTTTCACGGCGCTGCTAGGTCTTTTAGCGGACATGCTTCCGGAGGGAAATGAGTTGCCTAAAACCACGTATAAAGCCAAGAAGGTTCTTTGTCCGTTGGGAATGGAAGTAGAAAGAATACATGCATGCCCGAACGACTGTATCCTCTACCGTAAAGAGTATGCAAACATGCATGTATGTCCGGTGTGCAACACATCCCAATACAAACGTAACAATCAATCAGATGATGGCGAGGGAACAGAGGCGAAGAAAGGACCTCCTGCTAAGGTGGCATGGTATTTTCCTATAATTCCCCGTTTGAAAAGGTTTTATGCAAATCCAAAGGAGGCAAAACTGCTGCGTTGGCACTCGGAGGAGCGCAAGAAGGATGGAATGCTAAGACACCTTGCTGATTCCGCGCAGTGGAGAAATATCGACAGGAGTTTTGCAGAGTTCGGTGCAGAACCAAGGAATATAAGGTTTGGACTGAGTACAGATGGAATGAATCCATTCAGTAGCATGAGCAGCCGACATAGCACATGGCCCGTGACTCTCTGCATCTATAACCTTCCTCCTTGGTTGTGTATGAAGCGAAAGTACATTTTGCTGTCGATACTTATCCAAGGGCCAAAACAACCTGGGAATGATATCGATGTGTTCCTAGCACCGTTGGTGGAAGATCTAAAAGTACTGTGGAACGAAGGGGTACAGGTATGGGATGCATACAAACGAGAGAACTTCACTCTGCGCTCCTTATTGTTCTGCACCATAAATGATTATCCTGCCCTTGGTAACCTATCGGGCCATAGTATAAAAGGTGCTAAAGCTTGTACTCCTGTTTAGATGGTACCGAGAGTGTGTGGCTGAGACACTCACGCAAAACCGTCTACATGCGTCACCGCCGGTTCCTTCGGAGGGCTCACCCATACCGCAAGATGAAGAAACAATTTGACGGAGAGAAGAAAGACAGTTCAGCTCCAAGGCATTTAAGGGGATGCGAGGTTTATGATATGGTTAAGGATTTAGATGTTGTCCTCGGAAAGGGACGTAAATTGAGGGCTCATGAGAAGAACACCTAGAAGAAGAGATCAATATTTTGGGACTTACCTTATTGGGAGTACCTAGATATTCGGCACTGCATCGACATCATGCACGTAGAAAAGAATGTGTGCGACAGCTTGATTGGTCTCTTACTGAACATCCGTGATAAAACAAATGACGGCGTCAACGCACGGCTTGACTTGGCTGATATGCACATCAGGCCTGAGTTAGCACCGACATGCACTGATAATGCACGAACGTACCTTCCCCCTGCGTGTTACACTCTGTCCAAGGCTGAGAAAACAGAACTGTGCCAGTGCTTGCATGGTGTCAAAGTTCCGTCTGGTTACTCCGGCAACGTGAAGAAACTTGTTTCGATGCAAGATTTGAAGTTAAATGGCATGAAGTCTCATGATTGTCATGTGCTGATGACACAGATGCTCCCTATTGCAATTAGAAATATTTTGCCGATCAAAGTCCGAGAGACAATCATGAGGCTATGTTATTTCTTTAACACAATTGCTCAGAAGGTCATCGATCCCGAAGGACTAGATGCTCTGCAGGACGAGGTGGTGATGACTCTATGTCACCTTGAAATGTATTTCCCTCATTCGTTTTTCGATATCATGGTCCATCTCATTGTTCACGTTGTGTGGGAGATAAAAATGTGCGGGTCCGTATTCCTACGTAGCATGTACCCATTTGAGAGGTTCATGGGAATTCTCAAGTCCTACGTACGGAATCGTTCTCGGCCGGAGGGCAGCATCGTCGAAGGTTATGCAAGCGAAGAGGTCATTGAGTTTTGTGTCGATTATATGGCTCAGATTCAGCCGATAGGTGTCCCTCAATCTCGTCATGAGGGGAGGCTGAAGGGTCTCGGAACTATCGGAAGGAAAGCAATCACTCCAGATATGGACATGTATACTCAAGCCCATTTCACGGTGTTGCAACACAAGACTGAAGTGGCGCCTTATGTGGACCAGCACAAGGGTGTGCTTCGGCAACAGAATCCAGAGTGGCCGGATGTTTGGATCATGAGGCAACACAACCGTCGGTTCAACCAATGGTTGAAGGAGCAAATCGCTAGGAGCTCGCCGAGTGAGACGCTGACATGGTTGGCAAAAGGGCCGACATTTACAGTTGTGACACGGCAAGGATATGACATAAATGGGTACACATTCTATACGCAGTCTCAGGATGTCAAGAGCACTAACCAGAACAGCGGTGTCCGCATAGATGCATTCAGTACCGATGGGTCGAGAAACTCGTACTATGGCTTCATAGAAGAGATTTGGGAGCTCGACTATGTGGTTTTCAAGATCCCCTTATTTCGCTGCCGTTGGGTGCATCTCCCACAGGTGAAGGTTGACAAGTACGGTGTCACGACCGTGGACCTCCAACGTGTCGGGTACAAAGATGAACCATTCGTACTCGCCAATCAAGTTGTTCAAGTTTTCTATGTAACCGACCCGGCAAATAAGAAACGCCATGTAGTTTTTCATGGAAAAAGGAGAATTGTCGGAGTGGAGAATGTAGTGGACGAGGAGGAATACAATCAATTTGATGAGTTACCTCCTTTTGGAAATGGCATAAGGGTCGACGATGAACAACGTGACGAAACTAGTTACGTACGCATTGATCATGATGAAGGGCTAATTTTTAAAGGAAATAAGCAAGTACAATAAGAATGTATATGTGAAAATGTGTGACAATTTTGAGATGTATACGTGAAAATGTGTGATGTAGTCAATTTTGAGATGTATATGTGGAAATGTGTGATGTAGTCAATTTTGAGATGTATATGTGAAAATGTATATGTGTGATGTATTTGAGAATGACAAAATGTATCAAGAAATACACTGTGTGAATGCAGCTGGTTGGTGTTGTATATGAATGCAGCTGTTTGGTAGTTGATATGAATGCAGCTGTGTAGTTATTGGTGTTGTCTTAATTGCAACAGCCGGCAAAGGCTTATCACAGACGGTTCTAAATTCAGAACCGTCTGTGATAACATATCACAGACGGTTCTAAGTTTAGAACCGTCTGTGATAGTAAACTATCACAGACGGTTTTTAACTCAAAACCGTCTGTGATATGTTATCACAGACGGTTCTAAGTTTAGAACCGTCTGTGATAATCTTCCTACATATACCCTCTCGCTAGGGTTTTCCGTTTGCACTACAGTTATTCGATTAGATCTAAATCCCGAGCCCGTCGTCGCCGCCGCCTCCCCGAGCCCTCGCCGGCTGCCTCCCCCAGCCCTCGCCGGCCGCCTCCCCGGACGAAGACATCGCCGCAGCCTCCTCCTCCTCCGTCGCCGCTTCCCCGAGCCCGTCGCCTCCTCCTCCGTCGCCGCCTCCCCGAGCCCGTCGCCTCCTCCTCCGTCGCTGCCTCCCCGAGCCCGTCGCCTCCTCCTCCTCCGTCGCCGTCGCCTCCTCCTCCTCCGTCGTCGTCGCCGCCTCGTCCTCCTCCTCCTCCGTCGCCGCCGCCTCCTCCTCCTGCGTCCCTAGGTCACCAAAACCGTAAGGTCATCAAATCCCTCCCCGAGCTTCATGCTTACTGTTAGTGTTTAGGGTTGATGCTTGATGCTTCATACTGTTATGGTTAGTTGCTTAGTACATATTTAGGGTTGATGCTTCATGCTTACTGTTAGTGTTTAGGGTTGATGCTTGATGCTTCATACTGTTATGGTTAGTTGCTTAGTACATATTTAGGGTTGATGCTTCATGCTTACTGTTAGTGTTTAGGGTTGATGCTTGATGCTTGGTACATATTACATTGGTACATTGTTTACTGCAGTAGCTTAATTAGTTTGCTATTTGGTACATATTACATTGTTACATTGTTTACTGCAGTAGCTTAATTAGTTTGCTATTTGGTACATACTACATTAGTACATTGTTTACTGCTTGTTGTGTTAGTATATAGTATATAGTATATAGTATATAGTATATAGTACATAGTATATAGTATATAGTTGCTTAGTTTCATTGGTACATATTACATTGCTTGTTGTGTTAGTATATAGTATATAGTATATAGTATATAGTACATAGTATATAGTTTGAAATCATTTGGGTCCCCCTTCCCTCTACTCCTCTCCTCCCTTCTCAGTTCTCCCCCTTCACTCTACTCCTCTCCTGATCTCTTCCTAACATTGAGCATCATGTATCACTTTTTTTGCTTCCCCATCTTATCATGTGCAACCCTACAATTTGAGAGCACAAATTAACCAATCAAGGAAGAGTATATGATCAAAGGGCATAAAGCAAGTAACACATTCTAGTGTATCCGGATAAAGAAATCTTGCGATTATTGCAAAAGATACATTGACCATTTGGGTGGAAAGAAATACATTGTGTCGTCAGGCTCATGACTGCCAATTTGAAGCATAGCGTAGCATCCGAGGCACATCCAAGGCCTGCAGCTGTGTCTTGAAGAATGCCAAGAGCTGGTCTTCAGATGTGGCATTCCTCAAACTATAAATTATGAATCTTATTCTCATAACCCATCTGAATACCAGCTCTTGGCATTCCTCAAGACACAGCAGCAGGCCTCGGATGTGCCTCGGATGCTATGCTATGCTTCGAATTGGCAGTCATGCGCCTGACGAAACAGTTGATCTTTCCACCCAAATGCTCCATGTATCTACACAAAAAACAGCAAGTTCAAAATTCAACCCAGGTGCTAGGATAGGCACTTTGTTTAGAGACCTTGTAGTAATAGTATTACAAAATTCAAGGAAATTTTAGTACAGAAGTTCAAAAAAAACAAATTCCCAGATTCTTCGGTGAGCAGCCGACATAGCCGACTTCTTCGGTGAGCAACTATGCATCTGCTTCTTCCCACTCCTTCTCTTCATCTCTGGTCTCCGGATCACGTACGCCAGTAGCGATGATTCATCTAAATGAATCATCGCTACTGGCGTACGTGATCCGGAGACCAGAGATGAAGAGAAGGAGTGGGAAGAAGCAGATGCATAGTTGCTCACCGAAGAAGTCGGCTATGTCGGCTGCTCACCGAAGAATCTGGAATGTCTTCTTTTTGCACTTTTGTAATAAAATTGACTTGAATTTTACGGGAAAAAGAAAGACTTGATACATTGGTACATTGGTAAGATAGACACATCACCCCCTCTCTATGTCCATATCACCCCCTCCCCTCTACTCCTCTCTTGTCTTGCAATTCAATATGATTACTTTCTCATCTTATCTTAATAGACCCACAAAATGAGCAACATGTCACCCGCGCATTCTTCAACATCATCGCCGGAGGCGTCCGCTCCAACATCAAGACACCAAGGAAGAGGGGTATCAAAGAAGCCTGAGGGCCGACAGATCATCACAGCGGTGAATGCATCTGGGGTCCCTATCCTTCCTCAAAAAGCAGTAAACGCATTCCGAACCATGGTCGGAGTAGTTGCACGAGAACGAATTGAGATCACATACAATTCGTGGAAGAACGTGCCTGACACTCGGAAACGTGAGCTGTGGACCGAAATTTTGGCATCGTTCGAGTTCCCAGAAGAACACCTGGACGCTGTGCAACAACAAACCTACAAAGCGGCGTGCAAAGCATGGAAGAACTTCAAGAGCACGCTTGTCAAGAAATACGTGGAGACGGACGAAATGCCTGTTCATAAATACCCATTCCTGGAACCACAATGGGAAGAGTTCAAGGCAATGAAAACGACCGAAGATTTCAAAAGTACAAGTGTGGCGCACAAGGCCCTCCAGGCAAAAAATACACACCCTCACAGACTTGGCACAGCTGGGTATGCGGGTAAAATCGCGCAGTGGATGAAGGAGGATGAGCTGGCAGCTGCACAGGACATC
Organism: Dendrocalamus latiflorus; assembly: GCA_017311315.1. NCBI lineage: Eukaryota > Viridiplantae > Streptophyta > Magnoliopsida > Poales > Poaceae > Dendrocalamus > Dendrocalamus latiflorus. The sequence goes on from CM029611.1 coordinate 26,579,148, forward strand.
GCCCCGCCGTTTTCCAATATCCCGGACGACCGCGCTCGAAATTGGATTAGAGCAAGGTCATCTACAACGACATCAGGGGACATCACCTTTCGAAACCCTTCAGACCAGCAAGTGACCGAGCGCCTGGTAAGATATCGATCGAACTACGTAGCTTGTAATTACTCCACAACTTCGTACGAATTGAAATGACATGTCGTGCTCTTGCAGGAAGAGCTGAGTTTTCAATCTACCCTGGGATCATTCCAGGGAACAAGGGAGAATGATATGCTCTCCGTGGCCCTGGGAAACAAGGAGCACCCGGGCCGTACGAGAGGCCTTGGGCTTTACGTTCCTTGGAAACATGGTTTCCAAGATGACTCCGACATGTATCGGCGCAGGAAGAGAAACAAAGCCAAACGTGACGCACAGCTACGAGAAGAGCTCAAGGCATCTCTTAAAGAGGAGCTACTGGGTTCGATGGCTGATATAATCAGAGATGAGGTGCAGAAACAGACAGAAAGTCAGCAGGCCACCACCGCCGCTCCTGTGCTAGCTAGCCCGCACAACCATCCGAGTAGCTGCGCGTCCAATCCGACGCAAACCCAGTCCAAATTTTCTGTGGACGACATCCTGGTAATAATTATTACCTCTCGAATGCCTGCTCCATTGGTAGGCCTATTCGAGTAGCTAATTTTGTATCGTTATGTAGGAGCCTACGACATGCAGGCTCCAAGTGAGATATGGCTCCATTCCCTTGTACGCTGCTTGGGGCCAGGCATATTCGTCTGGTATCGGGGCCATGGTGCACGGTCAAGCTTTAGCGCCAGGCTTCGCAAAAGTTAATGTGGATGGTGTGTATGCCAATTTTGAGGTGGTCCCGCTACCGAAGCCCCCCAACGACGAGATCGTGAATCTAGGACAGGCCATTGGAACATTCATCCAGTGGCCCAAAACCGACATCTCCCTGGAGGCTTCTTCACCGGTGGCAGGACCAGAAGTGCAGTGCGAACCACAGCAACTTGCACTAGTGCCATCTCCACACGGGCAGTGCGAACCACAGCTACCTGCACCGGTGCTATCTCCACGGGTGCTATTCTCGCCAGAGCAACTTGCACTGGTGCCATCTCCACACGGGCAGTGCGAACCACAGCTACCTGCACCGGTGCTATCTCCACGGGTGCTATTCTCGCTAGAGCAACTTGCACCGTCTATACCATTACAGTCGACTAGCATAAAGTTGACCCACAATCGAGGCAGTGGCCAGGGCAAATCAAAGACGAAGGATGATGATGATTTCCCGTCCATGCCATTGGCCCGCAAATTCGTGCTAGCTCAGCCGATGGTAGTCCAGGAAGAGCTCCAAAAACTAGGACTTGGTTGCCAAAGATTCCACCTTTGGTATATGGAAGAGTCCAATAATCCAGAGGCAGAACGGCGCTCAGGTATAACTGTCAAATTCAAGCCGGAACATTTCTTGCACGAAGCTCAGGAATGTGTCTTCGCGGTGACCTTTGACGATATATTTGAACTTTTCACGCTCAACGCTCTCGACGCCTCACTCGTTCGATGCTGGACGCTGTAAGTCTGTATAATCACAGTCTCTGTTCACGTAATACCGATATATGTCACAATTTGTTGCTTTCCTATGTTATATATAGATTCATGCTGATTGAAGCTAGATCATCGAAATCACAAATTGGTTTCCTGGACCCACGCTTGGTCGCCATTGATACCATCATCGAGAATGCATCCTTCGTTGAGGACTATATTACAAAAGCACTGCTGGCTCACCAAGATAAGGAATTTGTTCTTATGCCATACAATGAGAGATTCCATTGGATTTTAATTGTAATTATACCAAAATGGAACAAGGCTATATACCTTGATTCTCTAAGTAAGAACAAATCCAAGTACACAGCTATCGCCCGAATACTCGATAGGTAAGTACATTGTACATTGTACATTGTACTCTTTCTTTCCTTCCGAATAACTAATCTAACTTTTTCGAATAACGAAGGTCGTTCGCCACATACGTTCAACAAACACGTGACTCGACGACAGGGGCCAAGGCCTTGAAACATGATCGCAAGTTTCGGGTATTCGCTAGCTACACATTAATTAATCATATACAACACATAGTAGTAATGCCACTTGATTTAACAAATTATATTTTTTGCAGTGCCACCAGCAGGAGCCGGGCAACACGTGTGGATACTACGTGTGCCACCATATGAGACTACTCCTCGATTCCACCAAGATCACTAATTCTAAGGTTTGTCAATCTTCCCACATTTATTTCATACATGTCAGTTTTATATATGCGCGCGTTGATAATCCTATCGACAGGCTGCGTCCATCTCTACATCTGCATTGACACAGCCGGATTTTGCAAAAATTCGAGGAGAGCTCATTTGGTTTTTGTGGTCAAAAGTCGTAAGATCAGATGGAGAGTTCCACTGCCCAGAATGATTTTTTATTGTAATTCTAAGTGCAAATACAGTGTAGATCTTTTACAATTGTGTATTTGTTAATGGATATTTTATTTCAACTCAATGAATTGATTTGCGAAATGGATGCTTTATGTTTGTGAAATGAAGTGCGTTGTCAATTGGATGTTTTATGTCTGTGAAATGAATTGAGATGTGAAATGTATCTGAAATGAAATGAGATGTGTGAATTGTATATGTTTATGTCTGTGATTATATGCTTGTTTCAGAGGGCATGGCTAGCATTTCCTGAGGCTAGCTATAAACAGAAATAGATTCTGCTGGGGGGAGGAGTATCACAGACGGTTTTTCATTAAAAACCGTCTGTGATTATGCGATATCACAGATGGTTTTTCATTAAAAACTGTCTGTGATTATGTGATATCACAGACGGTTTTGTACTAAAAACCGTCTGTGATGCTGCGACTCCGCGTTGTCGGAGGCCTCGGCAACACCGATTCCGGGTGCCCTGGAGGCCGAGCTTGTCGATAGCGAGAGCTGGGATGTTACACTCGGCAACACCACCACAGATGGTTATCCACCAGGCCGCTCGGAGTCTTCGACGAGCTCTTGGAGTCATGTGCGCAGCGGAAGCTACAGGCTCGAGCTCGACCACCCGCGCAGACCATTCGCGAGGTCCTGGCGAGATCTTCCCCGAAGTTGGCTCGCCTGACGGCTCCGCCAGGATCCATGCCGGCGAAGTCTTCTCCGAAGTTGGCTCGCCTGGCGGCTCCGCCAAGCTCCGCGTCGGCGAGGTCTACTCGGCGCATGCCGCCATCCCGCTCCACACCGACACAGTCCGCGCGCCGGCCGGCATCACCATCGCGGTCGCGCGGCCAGGCGGCAAGGTGGAGTTCGTCGGCGAGCTTGGCTGCGATGACTCCTGGCAGGCACTCGCAGCCATCCTCGGTGGCAACGCCGGCTGACGACGACGCCTTGGTGAGGCAGATGGGGTTCCGCTGGCTCCGCGCCCGTCTCTGTCCGCAGTCGCGCAGCGTCACCTCGCGCCCGTAGGCTCTGCACCCCGCCTCTCCGCTGGCTCCGCAGTCGTGCAGCCCTATCTTGGCACAGGAGTCCGCGTAGACGAAGCATCGGCGAGCTCGGAGTCCGCCAGACCGCCCGGAGTCTTCGGCGAGTCCCTTGGAGTCTGCGCCGACCTCTCCGGAGCCTCCCCCGAGCTCTTCGGAGTCCTCGCCTGGGTCTTCAGAGCCTCCGCTACGATGTCCGTAGCCTTCGCATCGGTGTCCGGAGCCTCCACAGTAGTGTCCGAAGCCCCCGCCACGATGCTCGCACACTTCACCGAGGATACAACGTGCGAACGGTCATATGCCAGGCCGCCCGGAGCCTTCGACGAGTCCCTCGGAGTCAGCGCTGACCTCTCCGGAGCCTCCCCCGAGCTCTTCGGAGTCCTCGCCTGGGTCTTCGGAGCCTCTGCTGCGGTGTCCGTAGCCTTCGCATCGGTGTCCGGAGTCTCCGACGAGCTCATGCAGTCTACAAGGCGTATGCCATGCACGTACACGAGCAGGCGTAGCGAGACTTCTACCTCCATGTGCTGCAGGAGTTCCAAGCCGGCCGTGCACGCGCGGAGGAAGTGATGTGGCAACCGTGGCATGCTGTGGTGGGGCTCCGCCCGGCCAAAGTCCGCCCCCTGCTCGCCCATCAAGCCGGCGGCGGAGGCCATGCTCTGGACCGTGGCGGTGCTGGAAGCGAAAGCGATGATCCAGCAAGCTTCGTTGGAACCCGAGCAGGCTGTGGCGACCACGCCTCCAAGCCTTCGCCAGCCTTCGCCCAGCTCTGCGGCAACTCCGCTGGCCTATCGGCGACACCTCGCCAGCTCCAGAGTCTTCACCGGCTTTCGCCTCGACTCCGCGACAACTTCGCCAGCCCTCGCTTCGGCTCCAAGGAGTCTTCGCCGGCCTCCGCTCAGCCCATGGTGACTTCGCCGGCATTCGCTCGGCGCGTCCCTCCGCGTTGGCTCACCTCCGCATGCTGCTGGGCTCCGTGCGTTGGCAGGAAGACGCGTGCACGGCGTATCCATTCATGCATGCATATAAAGACACTGCAACCAGAGCACTTGACTCACGGCGTCGGCTTCGCATCTCACGACGAGGCCTCCGCTAGCTCTGCATAGCCAAGGTCTCCGCACCTGCGGAGCCTATTCTGCGTCGCCGCCGCCCCGCCCGGTACGCACTGCAGGTGATTACGTGTGACGCCCATGTATTTCTTGCGTGCATGGCCTTCAAGAAATGGTTTTTCTCCATATCATTTATTGCGGCTGCAATGTCATTCTAAGAGCATTTGATTTGGCCATATTTGCTTCTCCAGTTTTGGCCTTTTCCAGGCTACCGTAGCATCTAATGTTTTTCTGGTGCTGCACTCTGGAGCGTTTTGTTGCCGCGAGTCTTTGGCCATTTCTTTTCGTGCCTCTGTTTTGGTCCGCGCTTTTGGTTTAAATCGCACGATTGCCTCAAGCGTCGGCGTAGACGCGACGGGGGGACGCCTCCGCGCGCACTCTACGGAGTATAAATAAGACGCGGATGTTTTCCCTGCGCACTCTACTGAGTATAAACAAGACGCGGATGTTCCGTGCACGCGTGGATATTGTCCTTACGCGTACTCTCCGGAGTATAAATAAGCCGTGAATGATGTTCCCACGCACTCTACGAAGTATAAAAACTACGACATGACCGAGACACCAGGGAGTGCCCCACACTAAGCGGTGCACCACTTGGATATCGTGCCCTCGCGCGCATCGCACCAGGGAGTGCCCTGTTTTTGAAGGCAGGGGAACGGCGGCTTCGCCTCTCTACCTCGGTGTGCGTAGTGCCCTCGGCCTACGCCGCAAGCGCCCGCTCTTCACGGGCACCATTTTTGAAGGTAGGGGAACGGCGCCTTTGTCTCTCTACCTCGGCGTGCGTAGTGCCCTCGGCCCACGCCGCAAGCGCCCGCTCTCCGTGGGCACCGTTTTTGAAGGTAGGGGAACGACGCCTTCGCCTCTCTACCTCGGCGTGCGTAGTCTCCTCGACCTACGCCGCAAGCGCCCGCTCTCCGCGGGCACCGTTTTTTGAGGTAGGGGAATGGCGGCTTCGCCTCTCTACCCCGGCGTGCGTAGTGCCCTCGGCCTACGCCGCAAGCGCCCGCTCTCCGCGGGCACTGTTTTTGAAGGTAGGGGAACGACGCCTTCGCCTCTCTACCTCGGCGTGCGTAGTGCCCTCGGTCTACGCCGCAAGCGCCCGCTCTCCGCGGGCACCGTTTTTGAAAGTAGGGGAACGGCGGCTTCACCTCTCCACCTCGGCGTGCGTAGTGCCCTCGGCCTACGCCGCAAGCGCCCGCTCTCCGCGGGCACCGTTTTTGAAGCTAGGGGAACGGCGGCTTCGCCTCTCTACCTCGGCGTGCGTAGTGCCATCGGCCTACGCCGCAAACGCCCGCTCTTCGCGGGCACCGTTTTTGAAGCTAGGGGAACGGCGGCTTCGCCTCTCTACCTCGGCGTGCGTAGTGCCCTCGGCCTACGCCGCAAACGCCCGATCTCCGCGGGCACCGTTTTTTAAGGTAGGGGAACGGCGGCTTCGCCTCTCTACCTCGGCGTGCGTAGTGCCCTCGGCCTACGCCACAAGCGCCCGCTCTCCGCGGGCACTGTTTTGAAGGTAGGGGAACGGCGGCTTCGCCTCTTTACCTCGGCGTGCGTAGTTCCCTCGGCCTACGACGCAAGCGCCCGCTCTCTGCGGGCACTGTTTTTTTAAGGTAGGGGAACGGCGGCTTCGCCTCTCTACCTCGGCGTGCGTAGTGCCCTCGACCTACACCGCAAGCGCCCGCTCTCCGCGGGCACTGATTTTGAATGTAGGGGAACGCTGCCTTCGCCTCTCTACCTCAGCGTGCGTATTGCCCTTGCCCTACGCCGCAAGCGCCCGCTCTCCGCGGGCACTGTTTTTGAAGGTAGGGGAACGGCGCCTTCGCCTCTCTACCTCGGCGTGCGTAGTGCCCTCGGCCTACGCCGCAAGCGCCTGCTCTCCGCGGGCACTGTTTTTGAAGGTAGGGGAACGACGCCTTCGCCTCTCTACCTCGGCGTGCGTAGTGCCCTCGGCCTACGCCGCAAGCGCCCGCTCTCCGCGGGCACCGTTTTTGAAGGTAGGGGAACGGCGCCTTCGCCTCTCTACCTCGGCGTGAGTAGTGCCATCGGCCTACACCACAAGCGCCCGCTCTCCGCAGGCATCGTTTTTGAAGGGAGGGGAACGCCGGCTCTGCCTCTTTGCTTCCGCGCGTGTAGCGCTTTTGGCCTACGCAGCAAGCGCCCGCTCTCTGCGGGCGTGAGTCTTTGCAGGTAAGGGAACGGCATCGACTCCGTCCCTGGCGTAGCTCCGGCACCGGACTTCGCCGTCCGCCTCGTAGGCATCGCCTCGGCGGGACGGCATGTAGGGACCCAGATATTAACATTCCGGATTCCTCTGTGATTCCACCGCACTATTCCCTGGATCTGTAGATAGTGCTCACAGTTTACAGTTCTGAATATCAAAGTACATATCATGCGGAAACGTAAATATAATAGTAGACTTACTCATAGGCCGATTAGGCCGAAATCATTAAATTGCAGCAGCGGAAGAACGAAGCACACAAGTCGGACCTTCAGGACATGCCCACAGGCAGCCAACTGGAGGTTTGCGACCTAGCCCTTGACATCTTCATCTTCTCTGCCAGCTTGTCCAATCTTGATGCTGAGGCGAGGTGATTTGATTCTTCATTCTGAATTTTGTCGCAAAAGCGAGCGTGAGCACTCCAACCCCGTGCTCCACGAGCCAATACACAGAATGCAAATAAATAGTATGCATGGCTTAACAAAAGAGAGGCTCGGGTTATTTTATTTGCCAAAAGTCGCTTTTAGTGACACTATTTTTATTCAATCATAGTGTTATTAATTTTACCTAAACTCCACACGGCAATGGCCATAATTGACTTAATCCACCGAGATTACACTTCCTATATTTATTGCTGTCTAAGACTCCGAACAGCGAGTGACATCATTTAATTAATCCACCGAACATACTCTTTCTATACTGCATGTTGTCTAAAACTCCAAACGGCGTATTTCATCAATTGTACAATCCACCAATCAATTGTTTCCTAAATCCCCAAACAACGAGTATCATAATTTATACAATTCACCAATCAATTGCTGTCTAAAACTCCAAATGGCTAGTGACATCATTTATCTAATCCACCGATCATGCACTCGTTGCTGCCTAAGACTCCAAGCAGTGAGGGTCATCCTTTATTTAGATCCACCAATATCTTTTGTATTCTAAATTTCTAACAATCCAATCTTGTTGTTGCTAATCATCAACTCTTCATTTCTAAATTCTAATGACTATCTAACATGATTGCTTTTATATCCACCGAAATCATTCGTATCGGGACTTTCCAATAATTCCCTCCTTTTGTTATTGATCCAAAATCATGATTTGTTCTCCCAATAATCAGTCTTATTTTCTACTATCTATCTCTAACTAATTCACCAGGATACCTCCACCATGAATATCAAAGATCAAGATTATAATCCAATAATTGCTATCATTCCTCCAATATTCTCAGAAATTCTATTTATCTATATGGTATTTGATCCAATTCTATTAATCCCAATTTTATCAACATCCTCCAGAATTTATATTGGTTATCAGTGTCACAACCCAACAATTGCCCATGCACTTCCTAATACTCCAAAAGTCACATAAATCATCTATCTAGTCTATATATCCATTTGGGCTCCACCAATTTATTTCTCCCAAAATCCACACTATCGTTCCCTATTTTTGATTGACATGAATCCACCAATACTTTTATGTGTATACTACAATCATCCATCTACTTTTATTCATGACCATGTTTATTCCTCCCATATTTCAGTCTGTAAGATTAGTAATGCCACTATTTGAAATACAATACATAAAATTTCCTGAGACCTAGCAGCTTTGGCACAAAACATAATGTTCAAGGAATATTAACATGATTTTCCATACATATGGCATCACACCATATGCCTAATAACACCATAATTTTGCCATACATATGGCATCACACCGTATAACATCTTTCAGCGTTATAGCCGCTTAACTTACCACTGGGACAACACCCAGGACAACTCAAATCAGGGCTTTCCACTGCCCTCCACTTTTCCATCCCACCCACAAAATATTTTGAAATAGAACTATATCTGGTTAAGTTCCCATGTCCGCCCTTGACCGTGGGCACGGCTATTCGAATAGTTTTGACTCTTCAGAGTTTGCACACTTTACCCACAAGAGACAGTTTACTCGTTGCCCCACACGATTCCTTAGCCGTGTGGTTGAGCCAACCATCACAGTAACCGTTCAAAGTACCTCGCCCCTTCCATCATCTCAACCCTATGAGCTTGGCCCGCTTGCGGCAGGTCTCATAAGTTGTGCGGGATGTTCTCCTTCTGAACGCCTAGCAGCTGGCTACCCACACTACTAGCACGCCACAGCAGAACTTCACCCTCCGCGGATGTCCCATTCAAGCCGTCACCCTGACAGCCGCTTGCACTACCTCACCTCCTCCACCTATGATGATGACTTTCAGGGTTCGGTAAATCTACTAAGCCAAGTTGTACTTTACAGACTTGTGGTTGCACTGTTATACAGGGGAGGTCATGACAAGATTCAGTCCTTAGGGTTATTTGGGCGGTTCTACCACAAACCACACTCTCGTGCACACCTGCACCATACCCCTGAACCATCCGCCCAAATAATAAGCAGTTTGAGGTTTTTGGGAGTATAAAATAATCATATCCAACATATACCAGTCATTACCACCATGACTGCCCAACCAGTCATTACCACCATGACTGTTCAACCAAATTTTCTCATGATTAAAAAGTGATGCTTGGGAGTTCTCACGCCCATGAGTATCTAATCAACACTAAGCATGACATATAATTACGGACTTATTTTTGAAAGGTTACTATTGTAATTTTGCTAGGGCGACAAAGTTCACACATTCAAATATTCCAAAGGAGGTGTAATATTATTCAAGGTAAACAATAGGCATATAACTAGAATCTTAAATTAACATGTATTTGCATATAACATAACAGCGTGCAATTTGATAATTTAAATCAAAGTAGTTTGCAGAAAATGTAGGTTCAACATGATCAAAGTATTGACTCGCCTGGCGCGGTTTTTCGCGGTCTCAAGCTCACTCAAAGCTTCTCATGTGATGGGCTTGAATTTCTGGTCTTCGTCTTTACCTGGATCTGGTTCTTACTTGATTCCCCTAGCTCTTCCGGACTCCACTTCTAGTTATGCGCTAGGCAACTGAATCCAAGCAAATGCAATTAACTCAAAAAGCCCAAATAAGTTCAACTAAACTCAATTTAGCTTTATTATGGGTTAATGGATGAGTTGGATGATTTGAGATAAGGTTGTTTGGGACGCGGAGTATTGTCGGTGGCATAGTGGTTAGAGGGAAGCGGGAATTTGGCAGAGAACCTGCCAAAATGGTGGCCAAAAGATAGGTCATGCTAAAGATATACTCATGGGTTATTTTTGTCTAATACCCGGAGGTGGCTAGGTATCTAATGATCTGATTCTTTTTATTTATAACTTATTTCATTTTACTTTTATTTTTGTTAAGAAAGTTTCATGAGTCATACTGGACATATAGGCAGATGTATGAATTTTGTCAGGTACTAAGTATTGCGTTTATGAAGTGTTGACATTTGCGAGATTAGGGCAGAGGTTTTATAGATGATGTAGACAACTTTGAACTTATCGCATTAACTCATATTACTAGCTGTTTGATACGTAGCATTTGATGCGGTCCTAATTAATTACTCAGGTAACTGGTTAAGTGTTTACTTCGGTGTATTTAGACATTGGTGAAATTTGTTACAATGGGGCCCATTCTAAATTAGGGGTGCTCTGGAAATTAATGATGTTGATATTTTGCTCTTTTACTTGGCTCAATTTATTTATGATTGATCGAGCCTGCTACACCTGCTTTTATTTCGTATCGTTACTAAGCTAGGGCGATGACTTAAAATCTCATAATCGGCAATATACTAATGATAGTGTCTATATTTTTAATAGGGTCTATGGTGAATGCAAAATTTGTACTAATGTTTTTACTAATGGGCTGCATATATGTCATTCGCATTTTTCTAACTATTTATATCTATATATTGGCCTATAAAAGTCTCTAACTGTAAATGAACATCCTGTTTCATATACTTTAAATATTTCATTTAATTCATGTTCCTTGACTATTTATACCTGACAATTAATCTAATTCTTACATCTTGATAATGTTAATTATGCCCTAATCAAAATTTTCTAGCCTCTATGTATAAAATGCTAAGCTCCCTCAATTACCTTCGGATTACAATGGCAAAAGGCATCAACAAAACAAATAAACAGGAACGTGGCCGTAGGGGGGAAGAAACTCGAACTCGGAATCTGGTGTTTGCAACGAATGGCTCGGCCGATTGACTAACTGGACGCTGCCTCCACTCGTGAATGAAAGGGGGTTTTTAAATGGAACAAGTGAGTGTAGCGGTAGAGCTCAAAACAAGAGCCGACCAAAACAGAGAGCGGCCAGAACGAGGGCAGACAGCGGCACCGCCGGCGAGCGATGAACCGGCAAAATGGGTTTCTGGGAGTGCGTAAACCAAGGAGGGGCGGCGGTGTAAGCCGGGGAAGCAGTGGGCGGCTCGGGCAGCTCATTTGGGCGGCCGGCAGCGAGGTGAAAACGGGGCGGTGGCGCCGGAGTGAAGGAGAGGGGGAAGTGAGGTGCACATGAGCATGAGGGAGGTGGGGGCATGCTTACCACGACGTTGGTCGAGCGGGGGAGGGGCTGAGGCGAGCTGGCGACGATGACCTGCGGCGGCGCGGGCAGGCTCGCGGTGCTAGCGAGCTCGGGTGGGGAGGAGCTCCGGCGTCGGTTGGAGTAGGTTCGTGGCGGCGGGGAGTTGCTCCTGGAGCGTGGAATCGGGCGATGGTGCTCCGGAAAAGAAGCGGCGACGTTGGAGGCGCATTCGGCCGGCGGTGAGGAAAACCGAATGTGCGGCGAGTCGGGGGCACCGCAGTCCGATTACTCGTGGGAGAACGGAGGAGGCTGCTGGGGGTGCTCTATGACGCGTTCTAGGTGCGGGAACTTCGCCGGAGCGGTCGGGGAGGTGTGGAGGCGCGGCGGCCTGCGCACGGGCGGAAGCGGGAGTGAAGGAGCAGGGGAAAGAGGGGGCGGCGCTGGATGGGGGTAGCGGATGCTCTTATGGCGCAGAGGGAGGTGCGGTGGGGGCTCACAGGCGTGGCCAGGCGAGGGCGCAGAGCGCGGCATGCGGCAGAACAGGGGGCTCGAGGCAACGTGATAGTCCTGGCGGAGAGGATGTGATGCCGACGAGACGGGGCGGCACGCGCTGGCAGCGGGGCAGGAGCTGCGCAAAGGGAGGTGGCGATGGGACAAAGCAAGCACGTGGCATGATTACCATGGGGAGGCGAGCAGAGAGCAACGGGAAGAGAGGGAGGAGGCGACGCGGACGCACGACAGCCACGCAGAGAGGGCAGGAAGAAGAGAGCAGGGGAAAAAGAAAAGAGCAGGAACGTGGCCCAGTCGGCAGAGAGAGGAAAGGAAGGGTGGGAGGAGGGCCCACATGTAAGAGAGAAGGAGTGCAAGGAATGGAGGAAAAAGGCTTAGGAATAATTGTTGCAATTTGAATGCTTTTGATTTTATATTTCTTTTTCATATATAAAATTATTGATTTCAATTTTTGACTTTTAACTCGAGTTTTGATTCAAGTATCCAGATATAAAATTTAATAGTCATCTGTTTTCGATTTTATCTAATTTGCCATTGGATTTTGATTTACTGATTGAATTTAAAAGAAGAAATTTTTGATTTAGGTATTTATGGATATATTCTAATATTCTTTATGGATTCATTTTATTGAGCTGAGTTTGAATTCAAGATGTTGGTATTTTGAATTCATGATCTGTAATGACATTTTCCATTTTTATAATTTACAAGACTATTATTTGCATTGGGGAGTATTCTTGATTATTAATTGGTATGTCACAAAACTCAAAAAGATTTCAAATAAACATTCAGAAGGAATTTTGAGTGCTAGCAAGATGCAAGAAAATTTTAAAAACTCCACATTTTTTTATATCCAAAATTTGGGATGTTACACGGCACCTCTCCGGCGTTGGACTTCACCGTCCGCCTCGTAGACATCGCCTCGGCCGGACGGCATCTCTCCGGCGTAGGACTTCGCTGTCCGCCTCGTAGGCATCGCCTCGGCGGGACGGCACGACTCCGGCGCAAGGCTTCGTCGTTCGTCTCGTAGGCGTCGCCTCGGCGGGACGGCACGCCTCCGGCGCAGGACTTCGCCATCCGCCTCGTAGGCACCGCCTCGGCGAGACGGCATGGCTCCGGTGCAGCTCTGGCACAGGACTCAGCCGTCCGCCTCGAAGGCATCGCCTCGGCGGGACGGCACGGCTCCGGCGCGGGACTCCGTCGTCCGCCTCGTAGGCATTACCTTGGCGGGACGGCACGTCTTCGACTTTCGACTCTGCCGTCCGTCTGGTAGGCACCGCCTCGGCGAGACGACCCAGCTTCGGAGCAGCGCCTCGCCGCCCGCCTGGTAAGCACCGCCTCGGCGGGGCGACGATGATTTCGCTGTCAAGCCTTGTAAGTGTTGCCTCGGCTTGATGACCTGGCTTCGGAGTGGATTCCACGGACCCCTTCGTAGCTGCTAGTTGCATCGGCTCGCCAGTCGGTGCCCTTGCACTTGCTGTCGGGGAACAGGGGGCTGGGGTAGTTGATCGCGTCAGCTCGCCCATCGGGACCTCAGCGCTTGCTGTCGAGGGAGTACTGTTGTAGGGGTGGCCCAACCCCCCGTGACTGGGCCGTGCTACTAGTCCAACATGTAATAGGCCCAATAGTGTAGAGGAATATACCAGTGTAAATATACCAATGTACCCTCATCCTTTGTAATTACTAAGGGGTAGAATGGGGATTTCCCATTCTACCCACTCATATATATAAACCCCCAGGAGGGGCAAAGGGGGGGACATCCTCCCATTCTTACCAGCTCCCCACAGATCTAGCTCTCCTCTTCTCCTGCTACTAGTCCCCTTCATTCCTGTTTAGCCTGTAGCTACAACAGGGGTGATATACTCTTTGAGAGAAATCATGGGGGTGGCTACAGTTAGGTCAAAAGGGGATGCTGCTGCCAGAATGGTCTCAACCTCCATCAACGCGGGTAGCTACTCAGAACTCTCCCTCTCAATAGATGCAAAGTGGGTTTCATGCTACCCTGTGCCATCCTTCTTCTTCTGGGCTTGAAAGGCATCAATGACATGTTGCGGTTCTTTACAGATCCGCGACCAATGCCCCCCACTTGCCACACTTGAAGTAGGATAGGTCCTGCTGGCCATAGGTCTTGTCATCCTGATTTGACTAGCTTGCCTTATTCTCACGTGGAGCATCTAACTTGCTTTTCTGGGTTGCGGCCTTACCCTTCCTTCTCCTTCTCTTCATCAAGGGCTTTCGCACCTTGTAGCTCCCAGCGTTGGCTTCACGCCAGCGGAGCTCCCAGGTGGCTGTGTGATGTAGTTCTTGCGGAGAACTTCGTCCAGAGCCTCTGCAACTTGCATCATATCAATCAATTCGGCATACTCCATGTAGCCGTCTTGACGATAATTGCATGCAGATTGCACTGCATTGTGGTGGAAGGTGGATAGGGTTTTCTCAATCTTCTACTTATCTGTGATCTGTTTGCCACAAAGTTGAAGATTGGTACAAATTCTGTGTAAGGTAGAATTGTACTCTCGACATCAGAAGAATCTTACAAACCTTAGTCATATCCATTCTTGCTTTGCCTGAGAAACAATGGTGTACTTTAGCCTCTCAAACCGCTTCTTGAGTGTAGTCCAGAGTGCTAACGCACACTTCTCTGCCATGTACTCCTTCTTGAGAGTGAGACAGAGGTGGTGTCTGAGAAAGTGAAGTGCCTGCTCATTTTTCTCAGGGGTGAGTTGGGCGTTCTGCGGTGTGCCAATCCCAATAGCAGCGCGGAGCTTTTTGGCTGCAAGTATTATCTTGACATCAGAAGTCCAAGTCAGATAGTTTTGGCCATGCTGGGCCAGCTCCTTGAACTCCCGGTTCGTGATGCTAGTCATCTACATGTGCATGAAAGGAATAAATAAGTTTATTGCTGGTAAACATGCATGGAATAAATTTACTTGAGGTAAATAAATTTTATAATGGTACAAAAGATTTTTCGTAATGTTCCAGAATTTTCTATGCATTTTCTATAAATTTTACTGCTACTTTCGGTGATTAAAGGAAATTTAATTAATTATGATTAATCAAAACGGTAAATAAATACAAAAAACATAGAAAATAATAATGATAGAAATAAACATGCTTCAAATGCTAAAAATAATTCAAAATTTGAATTCCTGAGGCCCTTTTATGCCAAAATATGAATTTTCAGTGAATTTTCGAGGGCTTATACATAAATTTTTAGTTCAAAGAAAGTTTTCGTGTAATTTTCGGATTTTTCGAGTGGTTTTCTACAAAATTCGGGACCCATCCGAAAGTCGGAGGACCTGTTCGTAATTTTTGGAATATGAGGGCCTTTCTGCAAAATTTGGGACACATCTACAAAATCTGAGGGCTTTTCTGTAATTTTCATAATTTGGGGTTTTTATGCAAATATGCCGACGCCTCTCCTAGGCCGGGCCTTTAGCCCATTTGCTTTCTTCGGCCGACCGGTCCACTCGACCCAGGTGGCTCGCCTGGCCGGCATAAGACACCGGGGGGGGTAGGGTTTCCCTACCCCATCTTCTTCAGTGGCAGCGACCTGAGCGGCTGGCTCGAGCGGCGGCTATAGGCCGGCGAAGCGGGAGGCAGTTGTGGGCCTGCGGAGTGGGCGGCCTCCTCCTCGGGCGGCAGCGGGTAGGAGCCGATGCGGTGTTTGGCCATGCGGGGATCGAGGCGGCACGGTTGGCGGCTCGGGAGCAGAAGCCGAGGAGGCGGTCGGCCATGCGGGGCAGTGCTGTCGGCGGCTTTGGCTGCGGGCCGGGCGGCAGCTGAGCGGGCGGTCGACCTCGGCGTTCGGGCCGTGTGTCGGTCGAGCGGAGCGGCGCTCGGGCGGGGCTGGTGACGCTTCAATCGGGTCCGGCGGTGCTGGGGAGGAGGGCCGGTGGCCGGCGGCCGTTATCGTGTACGGTGGCTGTACGGGGCCGACCGTGCGCAAATTTTCTTTTTTCTTTTTTTTTCAATCTATAGTGCAATCATCATCTACTCTGTGATGTAATATATCGATTGACATTGTGCCCGCGACTTCAAGTTTGCTCGCGGTAGATTAGAGTGGATTTGCACCGTAGAAAAATAATCTAGAAAGAGAAATATGCGAATTTAGAGTGATTTAGACATTTCAATCTACTAGTGCTTCGATGATTACCTTCGATTCACTGAAGCGACTCGTGCTAATAACGTGTTGAGGAACCGTCGCTGGCGACCAGCCCGATCGATTCCTCTGCTTATGCAAAACAAGATTAATCACAGAAGATATGAAATAGTAGATTGAAAACACAGAGAGGTAGAGAGAACTCCTGGTCTTTCTTTATTACTTTCTTTAGGTTTTCGTTACAAAATTGCTAATATTGCTCTTTATTTATAGTTTAATGGTGAGGTGCCTATCATGGGTCATGGTTTCCGGTCTAGGCCCAAGTTTGCTAACAAAACACACCGATTTGCATGTAGGCAATGATTCGATTTGTCGGTTTCTCTAACAAAAAGAAAAGAAAGAAAGAGGGGGAAAAAGTCGCAAAAACTCCTCGAAAACAACGAGTCAGTCAATCAAGCACGGCGTGAAAAGGGGAAAAACAGAAAAAGAAAAGGGGAAGCGGCCACAAAACTCGCGAGGCCGATAAGGCTACACGTGCGTGGTATCGGTATCGCGCCCGCCGTCCTCCTCTTCCGTGTGTCGCCGCGCGTGGAGGGCGTTATCGCCTTCGCCTTCTTCCTCAACCCTTCTCCTCTTCGCCGCCCCCACCTAACCTCCTTTCCCTCCTTCTCCCCTCGCTTCCTCCCCGATTTCCAACCAACCACCGCCTCCCGTTCCCCCGCCCTTCCAGAGCGAGCGGCGTCTTCCCGCCGCCGAGTCCCAGGTAATTGCACCTGCGCCTCCCCCCGGGTTATTGGCATGTCTTGTGCCGTGTCGCGTACGCAACTCCTCCTGCGGTTTTGCTTAGTTGGATACAATTGCCTCCTGTGTGTGAAGCGTAGCTATCGGATGGGAAATGAACTGTATGATTTATTGCATAAATTGATGAAGGCGCGGGGCCTTGGGTTTTGTTGCGGCGAGGATAGGGTGGTGCTCCGGCCTTTGGGTGGTTCGCTTCCTGTTTGTCTTGCGCATATATGCTGATCTTGCGCATATGCTGTCATAGTGTATGGTAGTAGCTGTTATCTATGTTGCCCGTGTAGCTGATGTCCAACAGATGACTCTTAGGAATGGGGAATTGGTATTGGAATTGGTTCAATTGGAGGATGGGGATGGGATTGGCTTGTCAATTTGCGATGAGCACATTTCCACTTTTGGTTGCGGATGTCAGTTGTTTGAGGATGCAAAGAGGGTAATAGATAGCTAATGGGAGCCAAACGTTGTGTTTGGTTGACTAGCCCGACTGTTATTTGGTCAAAGCCAAAAGAATTTGGCTATGAACAATATATTTGGCAAGATTCTCTAGGGTGTGAGTGACCGAATTCCGTGGGACAAGGCAAGTTTTGGAAGCAAGCCAAACCTTAACTAAATGACTAGGGCATTGCCAGAATTTGGCAGCATACATTAGCTATAGCTAGGGTAAGATTGCTACTATTATGTTTTGGTTCCCACATTGCTGTAATACTGATAGTTTCATGGGATTATCAGACGCAAGGACCTCCGATTCCAATTTCCAACTGGCCATTTAGGAAAACAAACTCTAATCTCATATCACAATATATTTTTCGAAGAATATTTTCTGAGAGCTAGCCTTCCATATTGTTAGTTTAGTACCTATAAATTTTGCGCTGACACAGTGTTAGAAATTAAATTTCTTTCTATCTATTGTAAGTTTGTAGCAATCATAGTTTTTTATTCTACTTCCTCCTTCAGTCTTCAAATTAAAAAAAAATCATGTACTAAAATCATACATAAATGTACCAAATAGTGAACCTCCATCGTAAGCCTATTGCAAAACACACTCATCATATACTTATTTTTGTATTTCAGGGGAGTAAACTAGCACAGCAAACACAGGAGGCACTGATAGAAGCTCGTTCAGTGGATGTGAATATTTTGCATTCCATTTGAATTCTGCTTGAGATGGCGGTTGGAGTGACATACCAGCTGTTCCAACGAGTGACTGCTACCAACAAATTTAGCCAAACCAACAAATTTAGGGTACAGGTTGCTCCCTACTATGCTTGTAATTCTTAATATTTTTTTTCATGACCTGAATGTCTGTTTTCTCCAGAGCACAGAGATGTGGAGTTCTCTCCCCTTGCCATCCACTTCGTTGCCTTCAGTTGCTTATGTATGGTTTCTTGGTTTCTTCTTTTCAGTCTTGCTAAGCTAAAAGCTTATTTCACTCATTCTAATATCATTTTTAGAAGGGGTGCAGTGATGCTTAATTGCTTCTATTATAATGCTTTATTAGAAGACTTTTAACTGTTGATGTATTCTTTTTCATTTTTGTTTATTTTGGAAGTGAGAAGTATCCTTCTGTTTTTGTACCTAGTGTAAGTTAGTACTTGTTAATTTAACAGATGCAATCATTTCTTCCTTACTAGGAGGCTGTGCAAATTGATGTAAAAAAGAATTGAGCCATTATTGTCCAGATATCTCACTATTTAATAATATATTAGACATGTAGGAAGGTGTGGCACTGTAATATGTATTGAATAGAGTTGTTGATATTGATTACCAGCAGTAATAAATAGGCAAGGGGTTTAGGGTTGGTCTAACAGAGACCACCCTGGAAACCCTAACAGATAGCCTAACAACCCTAATAGAAAGTAACTAAAGGCACATGGACATAAGCCAGCCTTAACAGGTAACAGCCTGTCTAACAAGACAAAATTTGTAAAGTTAACTGTTAGTTTTTTCTGTGAATGCTGAGCAAGTGAAGTCACGAAAGGTATTAGATTTTATAAGTATTTTGCTGCTGCATGTTCTTGCCAAAAAGGATGTTGATCGGAATCAATTTTTTTTTCTCGAACACGCAAGAGAACTGCGTATCTTTTGCATTAAGAAGGGAAAATAAACTTACAAACACTTTACAAACCCAAAAACACACACCACACCTGCTCTAGGAAACTAGCCTATGATACAAAAATAAGATCGACCTCGACCAGAGGGGATCTAAGCCAAGATCTGTGGCGGGCCAGTTAGGTAAGAGATACCCT
Organism: Dendrocalamus latiflorus; assembly: GCA_017311315.1. Classification (NCBI taxonomy): domain Eukaryota; kingdom Viridiplantae; phylum Streptophyta; class Magnoliopsida; order Poales; family Poaceae; genus Dendrocalamus; species Dendrocalamus latiflorus. The sequence continues at coordinate 26,598,077 of CM029611.1, forward strand.
TTGCTCCGGCTAGACCCCAAATCCTCATCTTCTCAATGACAAAAGACAAGAGGGTCCTAACGTCTGGCACAACCCCATCAAAGATGCAGCGATTGCGAAGATTCCACAGAGACCAAGCCCCCAAAATGATGATGGAGTTAAGGCCTTGCTGGACTTGGCCATGAACTGGAATCAAATTTCAAATAAGTGTTTTGTTTTGAGTTATCTACACCACACACAGAGTTTCGCAAATCATAGGCCATACTCTCTGGGAAATAGTCTTTAAAAGTTATGTGTATTTAAAAATTATGTTGCTGCATTTGAATGGTAGATGCTATTGAAAACTAAAAGTTCATGTACATGTCTTTTGATCAATAGGTCATGTACTCATGTATTACATCATATTTGTCGTTATATTGAGAAATGAGAAATAACCGATGGATACTTGTCAGTGATGGCAGCAATTGCATAGGTTGATTAAGCGATGATGTTCTCTAGCAAATCATACTCTTTACATTCCGAAATACATGCCATTTTAGGAAATGTTGGGTCAGTATTTTCCAAATTTGCATTATGCACTTTTTTTCTCAAGGGCATGCCTGTAGGGACACAAAATTCTCTGTCACTAATATACCTAGACTGGCTACATGAAAATGACACTTGTAGATTTGCACTAGACATACTTCCATAATATTATATTAATAACATATATGTTATTAATATTCTGTGACACAAATCAGTGTTCAAATGTGCACCTTGGAGATTGTGGAACCAAATACTTACATTTAGGAACAGAGGAGCTATTTTTTAGAATTAAATACTTCTATATACATGTATTCCATTTCTAAAGTTCATTCGTTTGGCTATAGAATGTGTAGTTCTGTGTTTCTGTATTACTTTCATCCACGAAAATTTGAAATTTTGAATGTTGCCATTTGTTCTAAGATCATGGATCCGTAATATCTGGTAGGTTATTTGACCCTCCATTTCTTGAATTATATTATCGTTCCATCATAATATAGATAATTTTTAACTTGAGCAAGTACCATAGCCCTTGAAAGGCACACTGATGTTTTTCCCCAGTATGAATACCCTTTGTTTTATTTGCAGGGGCAAGATTGCTGGGGTCATAACATAATGGAGAGGAACTACAGGCCCATGCTTTATGCACCTTGTAGATATAGAGCCTTGGTTGTTAGATCTTTTGCCTTACCAGTTTCTTTGCAGGGAATTCCTCTTGTCAAGAGCACATCGTTAGCATTGACTAGGTAGTTCCCCTTTAGCATCATTTACTTATGAAGTTTCTGGAATGCTTAGATAGTTTGCATTGATGATTACGCTGATCAGGGGAATTTCTACTGAGTGATTAAAAGTGGTACCAGCCAGTTACTGGATTTACCGGTCGGTCCATGTAGATTTCCACGCCAGACAAACAAAAATTAGTATTTCCAAATTTGAACTACAGAATAAAAAGAATTACAGGCGTAACTACGTCACAAAGCCGTGTTTGATGTGGTGGTTAGGCAGCGGGCTTTTTTTACCTCAAAAACGCAAGAAGCGTTTCATTCAATTAAGAGGAAATCAATTACAAAGCACTGAGCACAGAGCAGAAGACAGAGTTAGCAAGCCCAGAGGCCAGCTAGCGAGGAAGAGAAGAAGCTAGAGGAGGGAAGGGAAAAGGAAGAGAAAGAGTAGATGGAAGGTGGAGAGCGTTAAGGCGGGTCACTGATGGGCGACTGGAGCTGTCTGATAGGCAGTATGGAACCTAAAGTGACATTTCCGCCAAGGCCCAATTTTGGCATTCCTGCTGAATGGAGTTCAGGAGGGTGTCCAAGTCGAAGGCTGTGCGTCTAAACCATAAATTGTTGCGCTCCTTCCAGATCAATCATGGAATGAGCAGGCAGACTGTCTATTCCTTTCCTAGCATGCTTGGGGACTGACTGACGAGCAGTAAGCCATCGGTCAGTTTGCCCGCAGCGGGCTTGGAAGGCAAGAGGTCGTGTTTTCAAATCCTCAAAGCAGAAAATTTTTTAGCTTTTCGGTTATTCCATCTGAAAAATTGAAATTTCAATTTAAAACTTCCAGACGAAATTTTTCTGAAATTTCGGTGGGGTCTGGATTTTTTTCAAAGCGAAATTTTAATCCTTGATGCTGACTGGTTTGTCAGCAGGCACTAATCTGGATCATTCAATTTCTGCTTGACTGTAAATGGCATTTGGCAGTAAATGTTCTGCAAATCAGAACGTCTTACAATTATTGTCTAAAGTATGTATCACTGGTGGTGTCATGTACGCTAATACATGATGGGATAATGGTGTCATGTACACTAATACATGATGGGATAATGGTCCTAGAGCCTGATCGAGGTGTCCCTGGACCCAAGTGGCGCGACGGCGCCGGTGACGGAAGCAGCACCACAAGGGCAGAGGAGAAGGGGGAAAGACTAAGAACTATTCTTATTTCTTGGTCTTTCCAAATAACTCGCCATAGTCCCTTTATATAGAGCCAGTCAGCCAGCCCTAGCAATATAATCTAGGACATAAGAACTAATAGATAGATATTCCTAGCTAACAGATAAGATACTCCTAACAAAGAGATAAGCCTCCAACTAACTGGTCTTGCTGCCAACGTGCTACAGCACCTATGGTACTGTTCATATGAACAGTAACAGGAGCGCTGCAGCCTGCATGTGACAGGTGGATAAAAACAAATGTATTCAGTAGAGTGTTGAGTGTTGACCTGCTTCTCTTGTTGCAAGTGCAATGGTTTTCATTAACATGTTGGAATTAAGATAATAAAGAAGCTAGGATATTAGGGCCTATTTATTTTGGCTTTTGCTGATAGTTTTTGATTGCGGCTGATAAATAGTAGTAGCTGATGAATAATAGTGGCTGATGAATAATTGAATAGGAGTGCATTATGTAAGAAAGGCGGTGCAATGAAAGACACTACAACATTTGGACCGCCATGCAAATTACTGAACTGTGATATAATAAAATACAAAATACGTTATAATATGTGAAAGCGAAAAGTAGTGGCTGATAGAAGCTAGGGCTTTCGTATTGACTTCTGCTTCTTGAAGCAAAAGCTAATATGAACACGCCCTTAATTGGATGCTTTGAGATACAATAGCAACTATGTAGTGGGGCATTTTGTTTAGAATCATTTATTAACTTAACATATGAATTAATCTACCCACATGTTAGCCAAGATGGTTTGGTCAGTAATCTGAAATGGAACTTACTTTTATGATTGATGGTACTCACTGTATTTGGTTAGTAATCTGAAATGGAACTTACTTTTATGATTGATTATACTCACTGTATACATTCCTTAGCCAATTTCATCGACTCTTTGATATTCTGATTTCTTTTTTCTCAATTTCATCGACTCTTTGATATTCTGATTTCTTTTTTCTTTCTTGAGGTCATTGCTATATCCATCTATATGGAAATGTCACTTGGTTCATGCTTGAATTGACTTTTTTTAATAGTTATTTCTTTTTCTTTTTTCCCTTGACAGATCATGCGATACTTTACTTGCAAATCCTGCTACTGCACTTGTGGTCCCGGCAATTGGAATAATTGTCTTTGCTCTATGGGGGTTTTTGCCTCTAATGAGGGACATTAGAAACCGTTTTGATGTATGCTTCTGTTACACAACCATATATTCTATTTTTATTTTTATGACTAGCTAAAAATATCACAACCTTCATAATGTACCTTGCAGCATGGAGGCAACTGGAAAAAGAGCCCTACATACTTAATTTCTAGTTCCTACCTTCAACCATTACTTCTCTGGATGGGAGCAGCACTTATCTGCAGGTATAGCTACAGCAGAGTGTAATGATGTTTTCTTGCAGTGGCAATCCTATCTGATTGGTATTGCATATTCACAATGCTTAGGCCTGTTGCTGAGTTTCTTTTGTTATTTGTCTTTCTCTTTGTTCACGTAATGTCCTACAGGGGTCTGGATCCAGTTGTGTTGCCTTCAGCAGCAAGCCAAGCAGTTAAAACACGCCTTGTAACTTTTGTGAGATCATTATCAACTGTCCTGGCTATTACATATATTCTGACAAGGTGCACATGCTACATTCTTAATGAAAAACTTCAGTGATTGTTATATCTTTATCGATCCAATCATGCAAGTTACGAAGGGGTAATGACAACAGTGTTTCTAGTTATTTTATGTAGACATGTTTGCTGACTAATAAGAGTCACTGGATCCTGGAATTTAGGCTATTGACAGTTACTTAGTCCAGCTCAACTTCAATTTTGTCAATCTGCAAGTGGAAAATCAAATCGTAGACTTACTGACTAGATAGTATGAATGTCAAATACATGATACTGGTACAATATGATAAACATGGTTACACAGTATTATTTTTTGAATGATATTGACATTGGCATGTGCATATATGTAAAAACAAGGGATAGTTACTGATAGAGACATGTCAAATCGCATGTTGAGGTATCTGATGGGAACATATGAACAGTGGAACTAGTTAGTGCTATAGGAAAATATAAGGGGTGTATTAGAAGTGGTACCTGTATCTGGGGAATGTTGGAAGCACATAAGAAGTATTGAGGAAAAAAATTCACCGATGTCTCCGGCAGGTATGAGTGGCGTGTTTGTGTGGGACCAGTATCAGACACATTCTGATGTCTGTATGTGGTATCACTGCAACATAGTTTGTCAAGCAAGAATATGATTCTTTGGGGTCATTTTCTATGCTTTAATGAACTTTGCTTGCTGTAGGTGGAATCAGATATTTGAAATAATAGACAGCAAAGGTTATTGTATTGCCATAGAAAGAGGTGCAGAGCAACATTCTTGAGATGTTTTGTATAGTCATCTTCCCTTGTTTGTACTTTCAGTTGGTTCCTTTTGTGTTCAGGTTTTTTTTATCCTTTTCTTCTAATACTGACAGAATTTATCTTCTTTGTAGCTTGATTCAGCAGGTGCAGAAATTCCTAGTAGACATGCGTAACCCCAATGATACAAGAAATGTAAGATTAATTTGCTTATATCATAACGATTACATTATTATGTGAGTACCTACCGTAGTTCAACTGGATTTTGTGTCTGCAATATTCTTCTGATTAGTATACTAAGATACATTAGAATATAAATGATGCACAAACTGATCTTGGGAAAAACAACCTCTCTGTATGTCCTGCGGGTCCTGTCACTTTAGTTGAACTGCAATTAGGGTTTAGGATCCGAATTCTACTCTTTCCAAAGAAGCACTTCTAATATGTTTGGATCTTAATATTTGGACTAAATCTTTCAAAGATGCTGGGCCAAACCAACCCAATTCAAACAATTGAATGAAGCAAAATATGATGGAACTGATATTCATTTCTCCATGAATAGTTTTAGAGTCCTGTACATTGCTGTGTTTACCATAAAAGACCGATTTTAATTTTAATGATATAAGATATGATGAAGATTTGCAGGGGTTAAGGCTTGACATGGATAAGTGTCGGGACCCCGGATTATCAAACCCGGACCCTCTGTGTATTACAGCACTAGTCCCAGATCAAAGCTAGTGCACACAGTCAAACAGAATGGAAAACATCACCATCAACGATTTATTACAATAATTAAGAGTACTGACCACCGGGTCTCATTATTACAAAGGAGGTTTAAGACCTCGCACACAAGAAATAGAGCGGAAGCAAATAAAACTCGAGGATGACCCATCAATTCGCCACAGGCAATTGACTGGGGAAGCGCGACCTAGTCCTCCGGGAAGAATCCATCACAGCCACAAGCGAAGCAGTAGTCGTAGTCACCTTCTTGAGCTTCAACTTCCTCTGAGATGTTATTTTTAAGTGTAGCATGTGAGTACATAAAGTACTCCGCAAGTCTTGGGAAAAATGCATAGATGCAAGGCTTAACAAAGAAGGCCATATGGTTCTTTTGCACAAAGCAATATTTGAAATCTCAATTACTACTAATTATTTTCGAAGGCTTTAATTTAATGAAGTAAATGTTTTAACAGAATTAACTTTCTAGTGAAGGTTCCAACTACCAACACTAGCTAACCAATTACCATTGGTCAAGTTTTAAACTGCGGGTTCCATCCACCCTCTCTGGCTCCATCCGCCAGGATTCCCTTCCGAGAGTTCCCTCCACCCTCGGAATACAAAACTTTTGATTTTAAATCCAAAACCAGAAATCTACCATGTGAATGCATTCCTTGCCCGCCCTTGACCGTGGGCACGGCTATTCGAATAGTTTTACACTCTGCAGAGGTTGTACAACTTTACCCACAAGAGATAAATTATCTTAATAGTCAACATGCTTCCTTTGGCATGAGACCCAGATAAAATATCACAAAGCCTTTCACCTACTCCAGTATAGCTAGAGACCACCCGCTGAGGTTTCACCGCAGAAGGGTTAAATCCGCCCAATCTGAAGCCCCCTCTTGCGCCATATGAGTACAATAAACCCTGTCCCTCACTATGAGTAACCAGTACACCCTGGCACTCAATACACCACTGGTGATATCTAAACTACACCTTTATAGGTTAGTTAGCTAGGTCGTACCCATATAGACTTGTGGTTGTACGGTTAATGCTCAGTTTGGACAAACACAAGCGTCGGTCCTTAATTGACTAGGGTGGAACATACACTTAACAAGTTCTCGTGCTTACTGCACCAACCCAAACAACCATCCACCCTAATCTAAACCAACTTTCACATTTTTATTTTATTTCAAAATCACAGTGACAACTCCAATTGCCACTTCACTTTCAAACACCAGGATTTAATAATAAAGCATAATTTCCCATTTTCAAGATTTTCCAAAGTTATTAGATAGCAAGACTAAGCATTAACCTACCATTCTAATATTCACAAAGATTAATATTAATCTCATTATTGAGACAAAGGAAGTTCTAGGGTGACAAGGGTACATGGCATTCAATTTCAATGGAGGGCATAGCAAGTTGGAATAAGTAGTTCCTAAAGATTTGAACTAGTGACTTTAGGTAAATAGCAATGCACATAATTTAAAGTATTTTTAAAACATTTCAAAAGCATAGGTTCAAGATGATCAAAGGAGACTTGCCTTCTTGCAGGGTTTCTGGGTCTTCTTGCTGCTGTGGAGAGGGTTCGTTGACAACGTTGGAATCTACGCGAGAAAAGACGAGGCAACAAAGCAAATAAATACAAACGAAAATTCAAATAAGATCCAAAAATTCAACAGAGGCCATAGTTGGATAGATTATGATTTTAGATGAATTTAGAAATTTGAATGGCTGGAATTGGAGTTAAAATGAGAAAGTTATGCTCATTTGAAAATCTCAGATTTGAATAAATCTAGAAATTCCCAAATTTCTGACAGGTGGGGCCCACTGGAATATCAAATTTTAATCTTTTATTTTAATTCTGAGAGCCTGACAGGTGGGACCCACTGACCAGTAACCACTGGCGGTCACTGACATGTGGGACCCACTGGGATCTGGACCCACTTGTCAGATGCTGACACAGGCGGGTGGGGCCCAGACGACAGTGGCCCGCACAGTCGGCTGCCGCTGACGGGTGGGACCCACTTGTCAGCGCGGAATAATAACGAAAAACTCAACCCAGCGCGCGGAGCCGAGGGCTCGAACGCGCACCGGGGAGTCGAGGGAGTGCGCTGCTAACCAGAGGGGAGGGGGAGGCTTTGCCTACCCATATAGGGCAATCAAGCCTTTTGAGTTACCTGCCGGAGGGGAGGCCGGGGAAGGTGGCCGGAGGCAGGGTCGTCGGCGGCGAGGGAGTGGCGGAGGGGTTCGGGTGACGCGTGAAATGCAAACCCGGAGTGGAGACGAATCCAACGGAGGGGTTGGCAGGGCTCGGGGACGGGCGGAGGTGGCCGGCGACGAGAGGGAGGCGGAGCTGGCTCGGGTCCTTCGGTGCGACGGCGCTCCGGCGGCGGGGAGGGGCGGCTGAGGCGTCGGGGAGGACCGCACGGCCACGGGGGTGCTCGAGGTAGCGGCGGCGAGCTTCGGGGAAGACCGAGGCGACGGCGATTACTCACCGGAGCACTTACCGGACGCGCACGGGGAGCTTCTGGTGCGACGGCGCTCGGGGCTCAAAGGGAGAAGTGGAGGGCGCTAGGAGGTGGTGCGGGAGAAGGCGGAGCCAAGGGGGGCTTTTATAGGGGCGGAGGAGGGGACACGGGCGCGCAATCGCTCGCCGGTGTGTCGGCCGGGAAAAGGAAGGAAAGGGGAGAAACGGGAAAGAGGGGGCGCCGATGGAAGGGGAGCCCGGAAGATCGAGGATTCGGTCGCGGCGGCGTCCGGGGCTTCCAAAAACGGAGAGAAGACAGAGGGAAAGGGCCGGATTCGGCTCGGGTACGGTAGGCCGGCGAGAAAGGAAAGAGGGGGGGGGGAAAGAAAGGAAAGGGGCGGCTCCGCGGGGACGACGAACCCGACAGGCGGGCCCCGCGTGCAGTGAGAGAGAGAAGGGAGCGGGCGGGCGGCGCGGATGGCTGCCACGCAACCCAGAGGCGGATCGGGCGTCCGAGAGCGGGCGAAGCGGGGACGGCCGAGATGAGGCGGGCTGTACACGCGTCGCCCAAAGAGGAGGGGATGGCGGGATGCGAACGCGGGTGGCTGACAGCCGGGGCCCAGGGGCAGAGAGAGAATGAGGGGGAAGACGCGGGAGGCTGACAGGCCGGGCCCGCTTGGCGGAGGGAGAAGGGGAAAAAGCGGGCCGGATCGGCCGAGCGGCGACGTGGGCGGATCTGGGCCGTCCACGCGTCGGCTGGAGGAAAAGGGAGAGATTTTTAATTTCAGAAAATGCTAGAAATTTATTTAGGCCTCAGAAAAATATGAAAATACCTCCAAAAATTCCAGAAAAATTCACAGAAGCTCCTGGACATATTTTGGACTAAATAAAATTATTTCCAACTACTGTTGATATTTAATTTTCATATTTTGAATTACTTTTTAAGCTCTAAAAATAGTTTTTAAATTCCAGAAAAATCCAGAAAGGCAAATAAAAGCCAAGTAAAATCCAATTACCTTAAAATAATTAATTTGAATTTAAATTTTTCAAAAAGCCAAATTTTGGGATGTGACAATAAGGATGTGAATTTGTTGGGAGAATGGGTTTTGTCTCCAGTTTTCTTCCTTTTTTTTACCTTTTTGGTGACTTCGTATGGGAGGTGGGAGGGGAGAGGTGGAGGTTGCGTAGCAGTTTGTTGGGAATGGTTTTTTTCCTGGTTTTGCTGTTGTAACCATCACATTTAGACTTATTGTTATTGTCTTTCTTAGTGAAATAAAAAAACTCGACCTGCGGGGGGGAAGAAACCCCCCGGGCATCATGCTTAAGAAGAAGGTCTTCTCACGCAGACCGAGAAAACCCCCGAACCCCTGCTCCACCCTTACACAGCGGCACCAACGCCCGACCTTTGTGAGACGACCGACGGATCCTTTGGATCAACGCCCTGGCGGGTCCTTAGACCTGTGCTTTGGTGTGGTAGCAGGCGAGGGGATTTTTTCCCCCAAACCTGAAATTTGCTCCCACTGGGAGTCGAACCCAGGACCTGAGGGGTGCTACTGAGGCGCTCTAACCGCTAGGCTAGAGGCCCTTTCGCTTCTTAGTGAAATACTAAAACTAAATTTTGTACTTAATCTTACTAAGAGTAGAAATCAGTGCTTAAATCAAGATATTCTTAACCGTCACATTTAGACTTTTCTTAACCATGACATTTAGAGTATCTTATTGTTATTGTCTTTCTTAATGAAATACTGGAACTAAAATTTGTACTTAGTCTTACTAAGACTTTCTTAATGTTACTTGTACTTATCGCCTGATACTGTTTTCTCATTTTTTGTTCACGCTGAAGTATGACTTATGCAAGTTTGTTTCTCACAGATGGGTTTTGATTTTACCACGAAAGCTGTTTATACTGGTATTTGGATTGCTGCTGTTTCTCTCTTTATGGAATTGCTGGGTTTCAATACCCAGAAATGGATAACTGCTGGAGGTTTTGGGACAGTATTGCTTACGCTTGCTGGTCGTGAGGTACTAGAAAACTTTTTATTTATAGTATTGTTTTGTGCTATAGTACTAATAGCTATAATAATTTGTTGCAGATTTTTACTAACTTCCTCTCAAGTGTTATGATCAATGCCACACGCCCCTTTGTAGTGAATGAATGGATCAATGCAAAGATAGACGGTGTTGAAGTCTCTGGTATAGTTGAGGTCAGTATTTTGCATGCTTTGTTTGAAATTATCATCAACTATCCGTCATTTAGTGTGAATATGCTGTTTTGTTTGTTCCATTTTATGGACTAAAGAAACAACCATCTAGTATGAAGTTATTTGTATCATAATACAGTATTTTATTTATATGTACTGATATCAGTCATACCCTTGTACAAGATATTTTGATGTTTCATTTTATCGTTACACTAACATAAAGTAATTTGATTTTCAGCATGTTGGCTGGTGGTCTCCGACGATCATTAGAGGTGATGATAGAGAAGCTATATACATTCCTAATCATAAGTTCACAGTTTCTATATTGAGGAATAACACCCAGAGGACCCATTGGCGTATTAAGACCTATCTTGCTATAAGCCACATGGATGCTGGAAAAATTGGTGTAAGAACCACTTATCTTACACATTATATATCTCTCTTCAACTTTTTCCCAGTGTATTAAGAATTGATCTTAACACTGTCCTCTGTTTTTCTGTGGTAGATAATTGTTGCAGACATGAGGAAAGTGTTAGCAAAAAATCCTCATATAGAACAACAGAAGCTGCATAGGAGAGTATTTTTTGAGAAAATTGATCCAAAAACTCAAGCTCTCATGGTAATTTCTTACATTGACTAATGATATCTTTTGATTTAAATACGACTGCACAATCATTCATTACCATGGGCTGTCTGGTCTGTATGGCGCACCTTGATTGGCCAGAACCTTATTGGACTGTTTACCAAAGTCATCACATGTATATTGTTAGCTGTGGCCTCTTTCCTGTTGGCATCACCTAATTAAACATGCCTAAAATGTTAAAAATGTCACACACACTGGTGATTTGTAGTCATTACCTTTGTCCTTTGAGGACTGGTACTGAACTGGATGCTATTTTCCAGAGGGCTACTGGTAACTGATATTGATGTGGTAGCAGCGCTATGTTACGGGGCAGCTGTCAACTTGGCTAGGAATTGATCAAAAGCCTGCGATAATAGGCTGGCTTTTATTTTCTTTAAGCTTTTCGCAGAGAATATTTTGCTTCAATAATTTATGTGCAAAAGCAAAATCTAGAACAAGGCAAGAACCGTTTTACATTGTCCAAATCTCAGCATGAAAACCCTCAAGTTCTAATATGTAAGTTGACCAGTTTTAAAAATGAGTTGGTACTGGTAGTATAAACTGGTTACTGGCAGGTGATTGTTGCTTTTACTTTTGTTTTCCCATCCAACTGCTGTCAATATTATAGTTTCATGCTCATGTATCTATTTTTATATATTCTTCAAATATTGCACCACCTTCCACTCTATTGCTTTTCAATTTCACATTGGTCCCAATCGCAAAAACTAAAATAAAAATATAAATCACATTGGTCCCAAACTACTAATTATCTAAAGTTTGTATCATTTGGTGGTTGTCCTGTAGATTTACATATCCTGCTTTGTGAAGACATCGCATTTTGAGGAGTATCTTAATGTCCAGGTAATGTGTGTATCTATTGCTACGTATTCTGCTTGCAATAAAACATGGGTACATATTTTGTATGGCATAGGCATATGGTGTGCGCTGACATGTATATGTTCTGTCAAGAATATTACTTTCTATCTTGTAGTGTTTTCTGTAATTAATAATTGCTCGGTTTAGGTAGGACCAGTTGTACAGGGGTAGCACACTTTAACCTATTCTGTCACTATGTCAGAAACTCAGAATTAACTGTCACAACAAAGTACTCCCGCTGTTTCTTTTTATAAGGTGTATTTTGACTACCATGGAGATTAATGGGTTATAACATCAAGAGTGGTAGATGGAAATGAGCATGACATCCCTGTGTTAGTATCTTGTAAATAATAGGGGGAATGTTTGTGACGGTTTACTCATAAATGCTGAAGGGAAGATAACTGAGGGCAAAACAGATAATGGATCATTAAAATCGCATGCACACCTTACAATTTGAAACAAGATTGGAAAAATTATATGCCTTATATTTTATAAATGCTGAAGGGAAGATAACTGAGGGCAAAACAGATAATGGATCATTAAAATCGCATGCACACCTTACAATTTGAAACAAGATTGGAAAAATTATATGCCTTATATTTTGAAATGGAAGGAGTATTTCAGTATGGAGTTTCCATTGTGGCGCTGTTGACCTGCGCAGTTGCCATCTGAAATAAAAGCATAGCAAATCCAAACAGAAAACAATAAATAAATGAAGTGGGCATAAAAAACATCATAGCTACACTAATTGGGGCAAATAGCATGTTTTAGTGTTTGAATCTTGAGCCTTGAATTAGAAGCAAATGTATGAGATTGCACGAACTCCATGCATGCCATTGTATTTATCATTGTTGAGTCTTTTGCTTCCATAAAGAAACTACATAATAGTTCTTTCTATTTCTTTTTAGACAAAATTTCATTGGAGAAGCCTAGAATGCCATTTTTGCATACCATGTATTTATGTAGGATTGTTTCATCAGGATTTTAGATAGCACTTAAAACAATTGATGGTGGTGCCCTGTGGCACTGCAAAATAATTGATAAAATCTTTTTATGTTCCGATTTTATTTCAACAGGAAGCTGTTATGTTGGATCTTCTGAGAATAGTTGGTCATCACAGAGCAAGGCTTGCTACCCAAATTCGAACAGTTCAGAAATCATACGGCAATGCAGACATTGATAACATTCCTTTTGGAGAGGAGATGTATAGTCGCGTACGTGGCCGTCCTCTTCTGATTGATACCTCTGCAAGGATCAGTGAGGACAAGTCTAAACCTCGACCAACATCATCGCGTGAAGAGCAGAAAGTCACGACAAGTGCATCACTAGAGACCAAGTCAGCTTCACCTGATATTGCTAGTTTAAGCAACTCTGAAAAGCAGGAACAGAAAAAATTGGTACCAGAAGACGGTCGGATGAAGAATAGCAAGAATGATCATGTGACATCAACAACACCATCTTCCTCAACTCCATGGACAGAAAATATGGATCCTGTCATGTCAACTTCTAAGGCTGGTAAAGGGAAGACTCAAGGATCTGAGGCCACAGAACGACTAGGAGATGGTTCAGTTTCTCTGGCTAGTCCAAAGAAGGAATCTAGACCTGCCTTCGAAGATAACATTGTTCTGGGCGTAGCTCTTGAGGGCTCCAAGAGAACATTGCCTATTGAAGAAGGAATGAACCCTCATCTATCACTATCTGAAACTGAGCAGGACACAGTAGAGGCTGCTTCATCACCAAAGGATAAGAAGGGTCAAGAGAAGGCTGACCTGAGGAATCTTGACAGGTGATCCACCTTCCAACTGAATCCTTATGAAAGATTTGTCACCAAGCCTACCTTTTTTGTGCGCTTGTGCAAATGCAATCTCTCATACAGCTCTTTTTGTGTTTAAGGCATTAATCGCCGCTGATACTTATGTTCAGGGAACGAACCGCTTAAAATGTACCTCAGTCATTGCTATTAGGCTTGTCAAATCACAAGGGCTTTCCGTATAAACCTTTTGCACATATGGTGCAGCTGCTGTAGCGATCTAGATAAAGCTGACTGACGTTGGTTCTTGCATATGCATATGCATCTGCGCGGCGACCGCCTTATCCTGTCTGTCTTCAAACAGGTTTAGGTCTGTTTTGAATGATGTTACCGTGTCATCTGCTGAAAGCTGAAAATGCAGCGCTTCATGCCCAGCATGGACCGGGAAGGGTTGACAAATAATCTCCGACAGACTGGTTTTCTTCGGCTGGAGTGGGCGATGTTGGGTTGGGTGCCCTCTGGAGCTTGTCGGGGCCGAAGTGGATCAGTGCTGAATTGCTGATCCTCGGTCCTTGGACATCAGTATGTGTTCCTGGGAAAAACGCACTTCTGAAATATTTGACTAAAATATTTTCTTCTGAAACTTGGTTTTGTCGAAATATATTTTTTAAAAAATCATGTCGAAATATATTTGACTAGGCCAAAATGAAAAAAAACCATTTGATTTGCTTCTTTTTTAAGTGCTAAGGAGGACACATACGCAGACTTATAAACACCACACGAGCCTCAACTCACGCGCACACGTGTGTCCACTTGCATACGATTGCGGAGGTCTAAACTTTATGGAGCAAGGGTATATACTTTGATCATTGAATGCACCACATGTATATGTACTCTTTCCATTCGGATCCTAGACAGGGATGGGTAGGAAATCCTTCGTTGATCGGTGGGTTCGTAACAGCCAAACCTATTGATACTCCTTGGGTGTAGACTTGTTGGCACATGGCCAACTCGATAACTACTATTTTTATTACCATTTTTGCTGTCCTTTGTGATTGATTTATTCCAAATAATACAAAAAGATGAAAAATGACGCGAAATCCACTCTAAATAGTGAAATCCCTAGATTCAAGCAACATAATTGGAAAGAAATCGTAAGACGAGGGCAACATGCTTTGACCCGTTGTGATCCTACTCTCTAGGAGGTTATACAGAATGTCATATGCGATACGGGTGGCATCGTCGAACCGAGCAAGTTTCGTCGAAGGCGCGAAACCTCTCGGAAACATCAAACCCTCAGGCATTCCCTATTGAAAAAGCAGATGTGATCCAGATGAGTGAAGCACATCGCCATCAGAGCAATGACCACATGCAAGTGCACTGGGTCGCGCAACGCTTTTCACCTTCAAGTATTCCAAGGTATCGTATTCCACAGAGAACGGATGGATCACATCACAATGTCTAATCTTAATTAATCTAGTATTACAAGACAACAATTTAACTATATTTAAAAATAATATTAAAACTACTCAATCCATTCCTCAATAGACGTCGTCCTAGGATTTTGCATAACAACCAAGACATGTATACAAATACCATATTACCCTAGCTCCTTCCTTCAGTCACTTATTGCTCTTGGATTGTGTATATTAGTGTAGTCCTTTTTTTTTTTGGTAAATGGCCATGCAAATAGACATGAATAATGAACGAGTGGGTATGCAAAGGAAAAAATAGTAATGTATCTCAAAATTGTAGAATGACATGTATCTGGTAACAACATTCGAAAGCTATAATTACATGTATTTAGGAATACAGCGAGGAATCACTACGAGGAAGGATGTATGCAATAGAAGGCTTTTGACTAATACTACATTTTGAGCATAGCAAATTGAATCATACTAGTATGTTTCTATACTTAGAATTGATTAATTAATTATGTTTACAGAACCTTGATCATAGAGTGATAATCATCTAGGATTATATTCAAGTGGATATTAAAAATGACATAACTTCAAGGACATGCTTGACATAAACAAAACCCTATTCATACTAATGTTTGGGCTAATCCTATGATTCCAGTTTATTAACAGTAGTAACATTCACGTAGGATTTCATTTTTCAAATTGTATTCTCTATGCATATCAAATATTCCATTTTTACTTGCCTTTTATTAGCAAAGGTTTCCCAAATGAATTACCACATAGTAGTTTATTAAATTGGATCACCTATGAAAATGTAACATCACATCATACACATATCAACCATTTATACATGTCATGGCGCTCACATAAATATGGAAATGCATTAGAAATCAATGTGGATATGCACATGATGCACACCTTGAGCTTGGCCGATTAGCAAAAGTGAAGCTTGGGTTTTCTTGCTTCACAATATTATTCCCAATCAACTCTTCCAAACTGCAACAATATTCTCAAGTGAGAAACTGCAATAGAAATAGAGAAAGATGATAAAAGTATTAGTGTCGACTGTAGATCCTAAACGCATACAGTGAGCTACATAGTTTACCATGCAACGGGAAGCTGAGGAGGAGACGACGGCGATGGGAAACTGGGAGGAGGAGCCGCGCGACATGGAGCCAAGGAGGAGGCGAGGGCGAGGGGGAACCAAGGAGGATGTGGTGGTGCTGGAGGTGGAGAAGGGGGAGCTGAGAAGTCGTGCGGGTGTGTTGGAAAACCTAAGTGTGTGTAGGAGTACAATGAGTTAGGTTTTCGCCCCTTTATATCTCTACTACTTAAAAATTGAAGTTATTGGCAGTCCGTCCGTTCTCTCTGATCCCTCCTCACATACACTACGCCTCCTCACAGATGCTCTGCGCTGACGTGTGGGCCTCCTCCCCACCAATTCTCTCCCACGTTCTCTGCCCGTTCTCCGCGCCGACACTCCACTCACTCGTATCGTTCCAATCCGATAAGCGCCGCTGCTCCACCATCCCGAACCGCGCTCCTCCCCACCGATTCCTCCACACCCCTCAATTGCTCCGCCCCCGCGTTGCCGCCGCCTCCCGATCCTCCGCTCCACCGACGCCTCCTCCTCCCCACCCCGCGCTGCCGCCGCCTCCTGCTCCCCCGCTCCGCCGACGCCTCCCCTCCCCACCCCGCGCTCGCCTCCTCCGCTCTGCCCTCGCCTCCTCCTACCCACTCCGCGCTGCCGCCGCCTCCTCCGCTCCGCCCTCATCCGTCTTGTGCCCTCCCTCCCCTCTCTCGATCTAACTGCCCCTCCCCTCTAGCTTCAGTTATGGGCGCCGAAGGTGGATGGGGAAGTACGAGATTGGGTGGACGCTAGGGGAGGGCCACTTCGGCAAGGTGAGGCTGGCGCAACACGCCGGCATCGGCTGCGTCTTCGCCATCAAGATCCTCGACCGCCAGTGCATCCCCACCATGAAGATCGATGAGCAGGTATTTCCTACATCAAGCCAATTGATTTCTTGGCTGCCGAGCAGTTGATAATTGGTTCCCAACTGCTCCCCACGACGCATCTCCTCTTCCCCTTGCATTCCTCTCACAGAGGGTTCCACCCACCTCCTCCCATTCGGCCACACCACCGCCGCTTCCCCCCGCTCACTCCTCTCCTGCTCTCATCCTCCCTCTCCCATGCGCCCCACGATACATCGAGCAGGTCGCCTCCCACCCTGATTCGGCCCCAGGAGGTTGCTTCGCTTCGGTTTGGCACGCTGATTTGCTTGCTCCATAGAAGATGTACTGCAGCATAGTTGCCTGGTGTGGGAAGCTGAATGCAATTGCATGCGCATCTGAGACATGTGCACGAATTTTGAGGTCAGAATTCCATCCATCCTTTGTCTGAAAATTACTTTGCCCCTTGCATGAAAATTTCATTTTGAAATAGAGTACCATTTTAGGTGCCAGAATTAGTTAGTTTTGTTAGCTATTTTGCTCTAGAGGGGATTCATGATTTATTATACTATTTTGCATAATTGCTTATTTACATTTTTTGTTTATGGGATTTTCTTTGCTGCCAAATAATGTATATTTTCAGCTCTAATTTAAGTACACCATTTTGGATTCCTATACACATACTGAATCCAGAGAGACCAACAGAATGTTCTGTTTTCAATGGGAGAGCATGTAAACTTCTATTTATGTGTTAGCTTTTTACGACACAGCATGTAAACTTTTGGATTCATGACTTCTGTTTTCAATGATCAGTCAAGCTATGATCTGGTTGATTTGTTTGTTAGATTTCTGATATGACCATGCTTAGAATTTAGTTGATTATTGTTGATCTCTTGTTTCAATGGATGGTCTGGTTGCTGGCAACAAGATGTTAACAGTGGGGGTTGAAGTGATGGAATATAGAAAAGTGTTGAGGTTAATTAGGGCAATAAAATTTTGAAAAGGATATTTGTTACAATGAAAATATGTGATGGTATTTAACATTACAAAATTTTCTTAACTTGGTAGTGGCATATTGCAACCGATCAAATGTTTGTAATGGCATTTAGCAATGAGGTTTGTTTGCATTGGCATGTTACAACTAGCACATCTTTGCAATGGGATGTATCTTAGCTCTATTTACACCATTATAAGTTTTACATGATTCACAATGATTGAATTAGTTTAGTATAAATGTTTAATTTCAATAATTTTTGATAATGATATGTTGATACCTCTGCCAACCTCCGCTCTGCACGGTCTTGTCATCGGCCAAGATTCATGGTGTTTAGTTTGTCGTCGGCGCCTCACGTGCGAGGTGTTCGTTGTTTCGCCTACAAGATAGGGGTGGTTTTCATTGTTCGTTCTTGCGGAGGATCGAGCCTTGCATGTGCATGACCAGTTTAAAATGCTAAGATTACTGCTAATTGAATCTCTATAGTTTAACTTTTTATGTTACTGGTGCCAAATTTGAGATGATGACTACGTTTTTTTGTTGTCGGTTCCATGTCGAGCTATTGATGTTGAGAGGCACGCGAGGGATTCATTGGAGGCTGCCAAGAAGCTTCAGTCCTACTTCATCAGCCTACAGTGCGAGGACCTGCCAACCATAGAAGAAATGCTTCAGAAGGTAAATTCAACAACTTAACCTAGAAACCACCTCGTCCTTTTCTTTTTCTTGGAATGATATGTGAGTTTTGATGTCTTGTGGGCTATGGATGATTGTGTATTTGCGCATATTAAATGCGAGTTTTGAGTCTTTGCGAGCATTGCCGTATATTTACATTATTGTGGTCTACCTCTGCCTTGTTTATGGGATGTACATTCCTGGCTAGGAGCTCAGATGCAGAATGTTGATTATTGGTTTCTCAATGCACACGCCGGCAATTATCTAGATCCCACTGTGAGTAATATATTTCTTCTGGTGCTGTTTTTGTCCAGCATCGATGAACTTTCCCTTTGGCTTGTTTGGCTTTGAGAGTGCATATTTGTCTTCAGGTGTCCAACCAATTGGGTCTTGTTGACATTTTCTAATTATATCCTCTATTGCTTGATTGCTATGCTGTGTAAACAATTCTATGTTGGATATATTCGTGGAGGCCCTCCAAGGACATGCAAACTTGTCCTAATATCTCAGGTTTTTCCTAAGATCAGTTGCTGATAAGAATAGCCACCAGAATTAGCTACCTTATTTTTAACATTTTTTTGTGTTAAAATACAACTTTGCAAATAGAATCACATATCCTACAAAATAGTCGATACTGGTGCTATCAAATTTACTTGTCCAATATATGCAGGATTGTGTGTAGTTCCTGATATGGTGGATTTTATTACAAGTTATTAGTTTTGTAAGAGATTCAAATTGCATTTTTGAATTAATGCATTCTGCAAAGTTAGGTATACAAAAAATCTATACCATAGTAGAATTGTGGAGACCAAGATTCTATCAAGTTTTCATTCTTTAGCCACGTAAATTTGCATAATGTTGAGAGAGAGATTTATGGCTATATTCTGCTTTGTTTTCATCGGCATGAGACAACTCGTGCAGAATTTATGTTATTTTGCTTTTAAGACCAACTAGGTGCTTTGAGTCACTCCTCTAGATTTTTTTCAGAACATTCATCTAGATGTTAAGAGAAAATAGGTTTATAGTATCTTGATCAATCAAAACCTCTTGCTAAGGTCACAGGTCATGATTCATTTTTTGTTCATTAATCTTTGCAGGCACGTGGTACTTGAATTGATTTGTAGGTGAGCTATAAGTACTATTGGTAAACCACAATGTAGTCACAATTTTTTTTATATTTTTTCAATGATAAATTCCACTTTTTAATGCTTGTTGAGAGATTTTTGGTTGTAGCTTTGCAAAGGGAAAAAATATGTATACAATATGAAATGATAAAATATATTAGTTGTAGACTTTACAGGGGTGATGACATTTACATAATCCAGTATATTATTTTGTCATCTTATCTGCAGGTGCTTTTACATGTTCGTCCTTTTACGTTTCTGACTTCTCATGTTACATAAGATAAAATCGATGTTCAATGTTCAGTTTGTGATCATGTTTGATAATATGTATCACCTTTATTTGGTACTCCGTTGCAACGCACGGGCACTTTACTAGTATATATATAGAAGAATATTATCACGGACGATTTCTTGTTAAAGAACCATATGTGAATTATGATAGACGGCTCAGATTAAAAACCGTCTATGATAATATGTGACATTTGCAATTATCACAGAGATTTTTAATGCAAGCCAGTTGTGATAATTCACAGATAGTTCTTAACAAAAACCGTCTGTGATAATTATATATCACAGATGGTTCTAGCTATCACTAGTAACATAGACAGTCACGTTTGTAAAACCGTCTATGATAGTTACAACACTGACGGATTTTGGGGAACCGTCTATGGTAAGACATCCTATGTAGTCTTCTCTATAGTAGTGTATTAAGATATAAACCAAATCAATGCAGTAAGTTTTGTGGATTAACCATTATTGTCAGGTAGATTATGCCTTCCCTTTTGATACCTACGTTGCCCTTTAGGTCACTGGTTTGTGCATATCTCCTATCAACTCTATGTGAGGCCTCAAATGGACGTCTCTAGTTACAAATTAATATGAGTAACATGAGGATAGAGCACAAAAAGTAAAATAAATAATGCTACCAGACCCTAATTTCATACTAGACCACCATAGGCCTAAGATCTAATCAATCACTCATGCATAGATAGTAAAAACAATGTAAATAAGGGAAATGATACATTGAAATAAACATATGTGGATGCTTGTAGATGTGTTTGTTGGTGCTCATTATCTATCCTTTGCTCGGTCCATTTATTGTGGGATTATGCGATATTTTGTGCTTAATTATGACACATGGCAACTAACCTTAACAATTCTCGAAGATGTTGGATATGTTAATGATATGCAGGGAATATGTTGAAACGTGTTATATTTGGCTAAAAAGAGACAACAAAGAGTTTCCCTAAAAAAATGCACAAAAATGAACTTCAAATGTAAAACTTAAGGTCACCATGATGTTCGCCTCATCAAGACAATCAAAACACATATATAATACACCAGGCCACACACTGCCCAGCGCTTGGAGCCCAAAAATTCCAAATTTGTAATTTTGGAAGCTCCTAGCCAAGGAAGGAAAGCTGTGTTCGAATCAGGCACACGCCACTAAGCGCAATCCCCATGCGCCACTCATTGCATGAACTGAGATTTGAGTTCATCCCGGACACCGCCCAATTGGGAGCCCCTGCCACGTTGAAATAATCAATCAAATCTGCCAAAATTTGTTGAAATCGAGAGGTTAGAGTTAGCCAACTAGAAGTCACCGAGTACATGTAGTTTTGTGAAATACAAATTGAAAAGTGTAATTTTTTGATAGTTATTCCAAAATAGGTGTAGTTTTATGAAATTTACTAATAAATTAGAAAAATTATAAAATTATTGAAACAGCCTAGCCCAACATTGAGCCTAGGATGCTACTATTATTCTACGTCACTGTTGATGATCACTATGCATCACAAATAAGATTACCCGCAAGCACACAGATTACTATTGTGGTATTTCACCTTGGAGTATTCCAAGGTATTGTATTTATCCATGAGGAAGTAGGAGTGAGTTAGAAATGGCAAGCTAACAAAATATCCTGCTTTTCAGAATGAGTGAAAGATTAATCCATAAATGAAAGGGTTTATCCACACAAACACTTGTCCAACCACACACAGCACAACCAAAGATAGGTAGGTAACCAGAGTAGTCAGTGGCGGATCCAGGAAAATTTTTTGGAGGGGCTGAAGTACCTTCAGCTCGACCTCAGCTCCTTCTGCATTATACATCCATGGCTAAAAATTTAGGGGGGGGCTCCAGGGGGGCTCCAAGGGTCCGGTAGCGGTAGGGGGGCTCGAGCCCCCCCTCCCCCGCCCCACCGCTGGATCCGCCGCTGAGAGTAGTATCAAATAGGAGTTCAATAGGAGCAAGTACAGTGGTTCATATTCAGTGATCTTGGCAATTATAACACTTAGGCAAACTATCATGAAGTAATTATCGGCAATTCTGGGGTTTTACTCCTACTAAACTTGGCCTGGCCATCACCATGTCACAGTATGTAGGGCCTACATCAACCCATAATAGCTTAGCATCTTGGGGCAATTCAAGACCTGGACACTTCAACTAATTCTAGAAATTGCTACCCTACCCATTGTAATTAATGGTAGAGTAATAAAGGATATTGAGAAACAAAATTTTTCCATAAATCAATAATGATAATAGCACATTGCACAAAATGATCACTTTATATTTCAACACATAGTACTCATACAATAGTAAGATAGGTACATGGAGCTAAACACATACCATGCTACTGAAGATGACTTCTTTGGAACCTTAGCTTTGCAAAGCCAACTCTTCTTCTAACTTACTTCCTATCTACTACGACTCTGATGTCACCTATACTACACAATGATGGGTCTGCAAGTGGTGGAAAGTATTGTGGGATGGAATAGAATTAGTGATGGAGTGGTTATGTGAATGGAGAGTGTAGGGGGGTATTTATAGTGCCTAGGAGGTAGCTCGGTCAAAGTGCATATGGCTTGGTTGAGCACTTCATGGGAACATGTAGTGGCATAAAATGGGGGATTGACCATAGCTCAGCCAAAGTGGATGAGGCTTGGCCGAGTAGACACATGATCTGTTGGATGAGTGACACGTGCTTGGCCAAGTTGGATGGATGTAGATGACACCTAGTGCATGGTTTTTAGTTGCATTGGGTAATCATAATTGCTTGGTGTTGGCCTAAAGAAATTCTATGCACGATTGCGCTATAGCCAAATCACCAAGTCCAAGTTGGAGTTCACCTCCATGAAAACTCGAGGTGGAATCCAATGTGCTCGGCTAAATGAGTCTTCACAATCATGGACTTGACTTGGTGGAGTCAGAGTAGAGATGGCAATGGGTACCCGAAACCCGATACCCGGTGTGTTTTTACTCTATTAGGGCATGGGTTTGAGTTAATTTCCTAACCCATGGGTCTTTTAATGGGCAAAAAGCCCAACCCATCGGGTCTGCCGGGTTCGGGTACGTTCCTATAGTACCCAAACCCATAAACCCATGGGTAATATAAACCCGATCCATAGGAGTTATAAACCCAGGCTCCTAGCCTCCCAGGCAAACCAGCCCAGCCCATTAGCCATTTAGCCCCAAGCCCCCAAATCCAATGCGGCAATGCCCCATTACCCATATGGCTAACCCTAGCTAGCACTCGCCACGGTCACTACTCACTCCTCCCCAGTCCCCACCCCGATTCAACAGCCGCCGCAGCGGCGGCGCATCTGGCGCTCCGCACTCGGTCTCTGGCAGTCTCCACGCTCGCCCTCCCGTCCCGCAGCTCCCGCTCCCGCCACTCTCGCTGCACACTCGTCCTCCGCACGCCCTCGCCGTCGCCTCGCCTTCCAGTTCAGCCCGCCGCCCCCACGCCGCAGCCAACGCGCATCACAGCAGTAGGCTCTTGGCCATGGCGTTGCCCTCCGGCTCCAACGAAGATGGCCGGTGAACTTATTCCTCCTCTCCATTAACCATTGTTGCAGCTCGCATTACTGACCCGACGGGCGACCCATGGGTACCCGTTAACCCAGTGGGCATGGGTCTGGGCAAAAATCTGCACCCGTCACGGGCATGGGTTTTTTAGCAGGCACTTCCAACTTTCATAGGCACGGGTTTAAGATAGCAAAACCTAGCGGGTTTATGCCCATTGCCATCTCTAAGTCAGAGTAGGGTGCACTCAGCCGGACCAACATTCATTTGGCCATGTCAACAATGGCTTGGCAGATTGGGTCTTGGCCAACCCTTGGTCGGCTAAGCTAGGCCTAGCTCAGCCAAGCAAGCCACAACACATCTCTTGAGGTGTAACATCCTCGAGATTAGGGTACTTGAAAATGTGTAAAAATTTTAAACTTTTTGGCTTCCATCTTATTGGCATTTGGTTTATCTAGCTTTTGATGGAGTTCTTAAGAAATAAAAATTAATGAACATAAAGTTTATAAGAAAAGGTACAATGGATGAAACTAAATTGAATTAGAATTCACATATGAAAAGATGATAAAGAAAATAGGTAGGAGAATTTATAGTAAAAAAATCTTGCAAAACAAAAGCCATGTTTGAAACTAAAATTTAGACGCAAGATGCAATTTATTAAAACAAATCATGAGATTAATCCTAAAGCAAATTAATGGGAAAGAAACATGAAGCTATAGTTAAAAATTCAATGATTCAAATTTTAAATTGAGAGCCACTTTTAAATCCAAGTCTCGTGACTTTATAAATCAATTGCCATCCAAAGGCCTTAATTGGTATTTTAGAAAATCTAAATAATAATATGAGGCAAGTTCATGTGTAAATTCAACCCTAAGTCAAGTTGGCTTTGGCTTGGATTAAGCATTTAAATTTGAATTTCAAGTTTGAAATTGAGAAGAAAATTCAAAAAATTGGGAAGAGTAGTTTGGGATCAGTCCGTTTGGCCTTGGCCCATTCTCCCCTTCCCTTCTGCCTCTTGCCTGGCCCAGCTGTGCCAGCGCGCACATGGCACACCTTATCTCGACCTTGGCCGTGCCCACTCCAACATCACCGAATGCTTCGCGTCATCCCATTGCGCCCAACTTGCACCAACACACACCCATGCATCACCTGACCCTCGCCAACAATCTACCGTGCACGCTAACATTGGCCCTGCTCTCCTCGTGCGCCGTTCCATGCATGCCCATGCCGACCATGTGCGCCAAGGCCCACCACAATTCTTGACTGGAGTGCCACCACCACCACTTGTGTTCATACCACTTTGGCCATGTCATCACTGGCATTTAATTGTGTTGCGACAACGACTGCCGCACTATCCTTCCCCCTAACACGCCATCGCATTGGTGCACATCGCCCCGACGACCAGCCATGAGGGCTATGCCACCCTTCGTGCTGCCACACCTTACCTACCTGTCTCGTTGCGCGTGCACAGTCACCTCAATGCTTGTGTGGCCATACCTGAGCTAATGATGGCCATTGAAGCTGTCGAGACACCTCACCGCCACTGCTGTACTAAGCCTACATCGCCCAGTTGCTCCGGCTCATATAAGAACCCCACCAAGCCCTCAATAGCTTCACCACACCTCACTCTCCCTCCCCTTTCGAGCAATTAGTCCTCCATCAGCTAAAGCTCATCAGAGGCACCTTTCTTCTCAAACTCTGGCTACTCATGTCATAGTCGCTATGGAAGCCGCGGTTTGATTCCTTCGGCATAGAGCACCACCAGCATCCCTCTCACTATCCCAGTCCTCCAATTAGGTTGGTTGCCAACATATTTTACTGCTGCCATGCTCCAACCTTTCGTCGCCTCATGCTCTCACTACTGGGCTTCCTCATCCATCCTATGACCCTGCTAATCTCTCAGGTAGCCTTACCTTGCCCTGTAGATGCTCTTAATACAAGGAATTAGCCTGTCTCCCAACTTGAGCATATAGCTTCGCATGTGGCTGTGGTTGGCCCTCAACAGTCCATTTTCGGGCTCACCGATAACCGCCATGCCTTCTCTCACCGGCGATGAGCATTGCTCCCCCAACGGAGGAAGACAACACTACAACACATGTTTAGTCAAATTCAAAACTTTAATTAAGTTAAATGATAGTCATTAAGTTTAGTTAATAACCCACTGACATGTGGGCCCATCTCATTAAGTTGCTAAGTCTGTGACATGTGGGCCCCTACCAGTTAAAAACTCTTTTAAAACTAGTTAAATGAGTACGAGCCACTAACATGTGGGCCCGATTCACTTGCTAAATAGTGCGTGGACCCATCCGTCAGCCTCTAGTGATTTACCTTTATGAATTAATTTGAAAAAAATAAAACCGTGTGGACCCGCTTGTCATACACTGTGACTTTTTCAATAAAAAATAAATAGAAAGCAAAATCAAAATCCTTGTGCGCCACCTATTAGTGAGAGATATTCTCTCTCCTTTCTTATTTTCTAGAATTAATTCAAAACTCCAAACTTTGAAAGGTCCGTTTTCATTCATCTTAAATCCAAATTAAGTGAAATTTATCTCTAAATTCATCTACAATCAAGAGATTTCTAACGGAAGTAAAATTATGAATTTTGAAGTTGATTTGAATTTTTATCCGAATTTATTTCTATGTTTTGGGTATTTATTCAATTTTACAAAAAATCATTTAATAGCCTACGAAGCTCAAGAAGAATAATAGATCGAGACAAGCCAAGATCCATAAGACCAAGCATCATGTGAGTAAAGCGAGTCAATACTTTGTAACTTACATTTTATGCAAGTTATATTTGTTTAAATTATCAAATTGCGTGCTTCTATTTGTTATGCAAATTATGCTTGTCTTAAGGATATAGATATATGCCTATAAACCATTGTGTTATTATTATACTACATCCCTTGGAATAGTTGAACACCAAATCCTTGTCACCTTAATTAGAAACTTAATGGTAACCATACTATCTATAGTTGTATCTAAGCACCATACTTAGCCTTTCTTAGATACCTGGGGCATCTAATTGCCCTGACATCAATTCAAAATATGGAACTGGTTTTGGACAGCCATTGGAGGGAAATGGCTAGTATGTTGATATAACTTAATTTGATGTTTCTCAAAACCCTAAAACTTGCTCACATATCTAGGTAGGTGGTAAGAGGGGCTGGTGCGGATGTAACATGAGAATATGTGGTTTATGGTAGCACCGCCCAGATAAGTTTAAGGACTGAATCCTATGATGATCTTCCAAGGTAAAACAATACAACAACAAGTTTGTGATGACCTCCCAAGGTAAAACAATACAACCACAAGTCTATAATGGGTACAACTTGGCTAAGTAATTTACCAGACATTGGAGTCATCTCGTATGATGGAGGAGTGGAGTTGGTGCTTGCGGATTACTATCCGGCTTGAATGGGACACCGTGTAAGGGTGATGTTTCCCACTGCACTAGTCCTTGGGGAGTTGTTGTGTTCCCGTTACGCTAGTCATTGGGGTAAAACTTTCCGCACAACTATGGATCCTTATTTGGAAGGGGTAAATCCATGGGTTGAGATGACAAAGGGGCAAGGTATTGTAAAGGCACCGTGGCAATCTCCTCGATCTACATGTCTAAGAAAACTTGTGGAACATAACGAGTTGACTGTCACTTATGGGCAAAGTGTACAACTTCTGCAGAGTGAAAACTATTCGAACTGTCGTGCCCATGGTCATGGGCACACATGGGAACTTACTCGAGTTAGTATCTATTTCTAAAACTTTGTGGGTGGAATAAAACTTGTCGGGTGGATGTAGCCCTGAATTTTAGATTTGTTTGGGTGGATGTAGGCTAGTGTTTATAACAGGTGGACATAGCCCTAGTAGCAAAAACTAGCATTAGTTGATGGAACCACATAACAGGCGGATGGAATCTTCACTACTATTAATATTGCACTCTCTTTATTAAAACATGGTTTGGTTAAAATGCAAAGTCATAGAAATTTCTATTTGATGGTTTGGTGAAAATGCTAAGTCATAGAAATTTCTATTTGTGGTAATTTCAATCAATGCCCTTAACAAATAAAACAACCTAAGCCTACCTTGTTAAACCTTGCATGTATACCGTTGCATTCTGTATGTTGGCTCATAGAACACGGTGCATTGTCCTCACACTCGCTCACTCAATTAACTCAGAACTAGTGGAGTAAGATCATTATGCTCTGGGACCTGAGCATGAAGAAGATAGGAAACTAGGATGATCTTTAGTAACTTTTGTCCCATCTAAGCAAACTATGATGGAGATTATGTGCATATATATTATCCTAACTTGGATAATATCTATTGCACACATATACCCCTAGTCGCTTGCCTGTGGAAACTTATGGCCTAACCCTTTTGGTTTGTCACTTTTGGTTCTGTTTTTGTAATGCAAGTATTTGGCCTGGTGGGCCCTATGTGTAACTAACCTGATGTGGAATACTTAAACTCTAATATATAATATTAATGAATGGTATGGTTCATGCAATGTATGAAATGATTCAGTAATATATCTGTGAGCACTATCTACTAATCTAGGGAATAGTACGATGGGATCACAAGGGATTCTGGATTGGCAAAATCTAGGTCCAACAGTACTGGTATTAGAGCATACAAGTATAGGGTAGAGCCTTAGCTAGAATGGCCATTAACTAAGGATATGGGAGTTATTTTCAAAGATTTTACAAAAAGACTTGTCAAAAATATAGCGTATTATTGCTTCTACTTACCACTCTTAGTTCTGGACTTGTCTCCCTCTATTTACATTTTAAAATGGTTGCTTACACACTGGTGCTTTAAACTACAGATGGCCAGATCAGCGGCTAACGGACTGTGGGATTACTTTGCTCACGGCCAAGATGAAGGTGACTTTGCTGACATCTTGCGCAAGCTGATGCAGTATTTGGGTTACAATAACCAATCCATCTTCCAAGGCTGAAAGACTTCAAAGGGAATCAGAGAATCATGGATAATAGAGGTCTTCATATATGCCAGAGATGGCGAGCACCAGCCTCACACCTTCAGTAGTCTTCACAGGAGGAGTACTTCCACTAATGCTCTCCAGGATGCCACCCATCTAGCCTTTGCTCGCTTGTGCAAGATTCATGAGGCTACCATGCTAACGTCTCCATTCCGCCTCTATCCATCCCACTGGGACGGAGCACACCACTACGAGACATTCGTTCCAGTTGTTGAGGATGATCTACTATTGAGCCATCAGGTCCAGCTCACGCAAGCGATGGGGCCACTTATATCGAGGCATTGGATGAGATCATTGACCTTTGCCAGCTCTTTACCACCAGCAACAGCCAAGTGGGGACTCTTCATTTACAACTAACCAAGTGCGAGAAGGCACTAGCTACGGTGGAAAGCAAGAAGGCCACTACCCTTGTCGAGCTTCAGTGAATTGCAGTGGCAGCCGCAATTCACACTCCAACACCCACTGGACCTGCCATCATCCCTATCGATCCCACCCTGACTTGGCCCTAGACTGGAAAACTTCATTTGAGGATCAGTACGTGCAAGAGCATGCGATGTCCTAGTCTGTCGGTTGTCATCACTCTTGGGGACACTCGCTAAGGACACTGTTGCGGTCACAGCAGCTTCGGTTCTCACTCTAACTCTCCCAGCTACAACTGTAGCCACTCCCATTCTCACTCGCTGGGCGATAGTACCACTTGCCCTAGAGCCAGTGTCGGAACCCGGAGTAACGACTCCTGGATCCTCTATGTAAATCGCACTAGTCCAGGATCAGCTAGTGCACACAGTACAACAAAGATAAACATCAAGCACAAATGACCAACTTCAATAATTTAAAGAGTACGGCCTTATGGCCAAGTCTTACATCATCGCCCATTGGCAAAAGTAAATAAAGCAAATAATTGCGGAAGTAAACTGATAAGAAGCGAAGCCCAAGCCTGCCTACAGGCAAACGACAGTAAGACGCGGCCTACTCGTTCTGATCTTCACCGTAGTTGACGACATCTTCCTCTGTATAGGGGGATTGCAAGGTGAGTACAAATTGTACTCCGCAAATCACACGGAGAAATGCAACACAATGATAAAGGCTTCAATGGAAGGTTTATAGGGTTAGTTTGCATAAAACAGCATTCAAAGAAATACAGTAAATATATTGAAATTGCTGAATTTAATATAATGAGTAAAAACAATACTTGTAATCGAAAATAACACCGTTAGTGCTGGCTCCGACCAAACACCAACCTATCCACGGGCATCCAACCCAGACCATCTTTTTCAAAAGATCACGCATGGATCCCATCCATCCACACGTTTTCACTGTGCAACTCTGATGAATTCCATCCATCCACTAGGTCTCAATCTCTCACGGATTCCATCCATCCGCAAGGTTTTCATCTCTCGTGGATTCCATCCATCCACAAGGTTTTCGAAAATATTTTTGAAAAACAAAATCTAATCCATGAAAGACTTTTACTCAGCATGCCCATGACCGTGGGCATGGCTATCCAGGATAGATTATACACTTTGTAAAGGTTGTACAGCTTTACCCACAAGACACGATCATCCCATATTGCCACGCGATTACACACTTCCTTAGGTGTGCGGCGAGGAGTCGTGACAAGGCCTTTACAATGCAAGCCTTCAACTTGGCCAAGCCAACTCTAAGGTTTCACCCCAGTAAGGAATCCCCCAGACCGGGACCCCCTCTTGAGCCTGAGTGAGACTTCTCATGGCCATAACCACGCTCACCCAAGTGGGACTTCACATGGCACCAACCACGCCCACCTTCAACCTACGACTTGATTTAGGTTGGGACTTCGCAAATTATTCAGCCAGGGCTGTCCCATACCAGCCATGCGGTAGTACGATAGGGCTTTGCAATAGTAGCTCACAGACCGGTCTTTAATTTGACTTAGGCCCAACCACATACCCTTGTGCACGACAGTCAACCCTGCGGCTCCGACCAATAGGGCATGCCTGCACCCACCAACTAACCATTAGCCTAAGTCTAAACCGGATTTTATATTTTGTTTTCAAAATATTTGTTAAACCTCCTTGACTCACCAAAGTCAAGAGTACATTTGAAAAGCTTATCACTTTATGTAAAAAGGTCATCATTTTATGTAAAAAGGGTATCCCAGCCCAAAGATATTTCTAAGCTAGGCTAAGCATTTACTGTCCAAGTGGTCTCTAGCCATACTAGTGTACTACTAGAGGTTTGTTCTAGGGTTACAAAGTATCAGGGTAATTCAATGTCAATGGAGGTGATAACAAGTAGGCAATAGCTAAATTTAAAACTGAATTGAAATAATTGAATAAAGATATGCATGCAGAATAATTTAAATCAACATAAATTTTATTTTGAAATCTAGGATCAACATGATCAAGGAGTGTGACTTGCCTTGCTCTTCAACTTGGTTCAAATCTTCTTCTTTGAATTCTCTCGAATCGTCGAAGCCTACACGTGAAAATAACACACCAAATTCAAATAAATTCAAAATAAATTTAAATTGACTTCAAAAGTTTGCATTGAGGCCAAAAATGTATAGAGGGGAATTTTTGATGAATTTAGAAATTTGAATGGGCTAAATCGGAGTTAGGACGAAGAAGAATGGGCTTCGGGAAGTTTAAAATCAGGGAAAAAGGAAAAATCTGAATTTTTGGATAGGAAAATATGAATTATGACATCAGCAGAGGATTTAATTTCGGCTGAATTAATTTTCTATGGGAAAATAGGTTTATTGCGTCAGCAGGCGTCAGCCCTGGGGTGGTGCCGGCGGCGAGTGGTGCGTGACCGAGAGGGGGTGATGGGGAGTTCATCCCTACCTTGCGCGGAGCTCGGCGGCGAGAAGGCAGAGGCGGCGGCGGGTGGCTCACGGTGCGGCGGTGCTCCGGTGGGGTTGCGGTTCGGCCGAGGGATGGGGGACGTTGGAGCGACGCAGTGAAGCCAGGGGAGGCGTCGGCCGGGTGCAAGGGAGCTTGGGCCGACGGCAATTGCTCGCTGTTGGAGCTCGCGGTTGCGACGGCGCAAGCGCAATGCGGGCAGCCGGGGCTCGGGAGAAGGAGGGGAAGGGCGGAGAGGTGGTGCGAGGGGGAAGGAGAAGCTCGGGGTCCTTTTATAGGGGGGAAGGGGCGGCGGGCGAGCTAACGGCCCGCGGAAATGGCGGCGGCGGCGGTTGCGGAGAGAGAGGCGTGCGGGAGTGGGAGAGGTGGGGAGTGGCCGCAGGTCTTGCGGAGAAGGTGGGCACACGGGGGCGGAGTGGCGCACGAAAGGGGAGGGCCGGGAAGGGCGGAGCGGCCAACGGCCTGGGGAGAAGAAGCAGACGGCGCGGGAGGAAGATGACGCGGGGAAGGGGATGATCTGACGGGTGGGGTCCATGCAGAGAGAGAGAGAGAGAGAGGGAGGGAGGCGCGGGCGGCAGCGATTGTGCTACGCGGGGAAAGAGGGAGTTCGGCGGCTGGCGCAGAGGGGAGGCGGACGGCGGGATGGGCCAAGGCGCGGGGGTGCGGGAGGATCCGGGCCGGCCACGCGTCAAGCGGAGGGGGCTAGGCGGGATTTGGGCGGTGGAGATGGTGGCGACGCGGCTTGATCTTGGCCGTCCACGTGGCGGCCGGAGGGGAGGCGAGAGGTTTTTAATTTTATTTTCTGATTTTGGATTCAGAAAAGCATTGGAAATCCATTAAGCCTCAGAAAAATATGAAATAAACTCCAGAAATTCTAGAAAAATTCATAGAAGTCTCTGGGAATATTTTGAACTTAATTAAAATATTTCCAACTAATGTTGGTATTGTATTTTTCATACCTAAAATACTTTTTATTTTCAAAATAGATTTTAAAACTCCAGAAAACTCAGAAAGCCCAAATAAAATCCAAATAATTAATTTGACATAGAATTTTTTATAGAAAATCAAAATATCATTTTATTTAATAATATTTTTAGGTTTTACTTAAAATACTTTTTTTAAATCCAGCTGTTTCAAAAATAGAAATCCAGGGCCAAACCAAAATAAAATTTAGGCAGCAAAAATACTTATTTTATTTTAAATTTTATTTTAATTATTTTTTTACTTATTTGTTTATTTATTTATTGATTTTTATTTTAATAAAAACCTGGGCTATTACAGCCAACTTCATGGAGGAAAAGATGGATTCAAAGACTAGTCTAGTAAAGTGCTTACTAGGAGTAATATTTTGGGCAGTAAGCACTAACCTTTGTAGTAGTTGCAAGGTTGTAATATATAGGGTATTGTACTTGTAGTAGTTGTAGACATTGTGACATATGGTATTGTACTGTAACTTCATGACTAAGCATAGCTTAGGTGCTATGTGCTAGTTGTCATGCAACCACTTATTATGAATGGCATGTGGCCACAATAGGACTTGTATTATACTTCGTTTTGTCATTTATATTATTCGATTGGTTTTTGTGTGCTTTCTAGGGCTAAGTAACCCACCTATCTAGATTTTAGTAATGAATAAGGTTATTCATTGTATATGGCCCCAAAGAGAGTTACTAGGGCACAAGCTAATGCCAACCAAGACGTCAATCAGTAAACACCACCTGCAGGATGTGGCAGAGGCTGTGGTCGAGGGGCTAACCTTCCTTCCCCACCGGTCAACCCCACCATGGCGCAAGTCATGGCTTAGCAAACCCAAATCCTGCAAGCTATTTACGCTAGCCAACAAGCAAGTGCCATCAACCGCAGCTCCAAGCTGGCCAATTTTCTAAGGACTCAGCCCTTAGTCTTTTCTTCTACCAATGAGCCAATTTGAAGATAAAGGTTGGCTTCATGACACCGAGAAGAAGCTGATTGGCTTCATGACACCGAGAAGAAGCTTCAACTTGCCAAATGTGCCAAAGAAGACAAGGTAGTCTTTGCCACCCATCAGCTCAAAGGGACAGTAGTTGTTCGGTGGGAAAACTATCTGGCTGCCTAAGTTGAAGAAAGCCCCATGGCTGAGGGAGAATCTAAGGAGGAGCAAGGAGGAGCTGAAGAAGAGAGAGGAAGAGGTAACTGACCAAGCAACTTAGGCTATCGCTTAAAGAGAATTCAAGATTGCCTTAAGAACCAATTTTGTGCTCGCAGGAATCATGCAAATGAAGGAGAATAAATTCCATGCATTAAAGCATGAGAACATGCTGGTCAATGAATACCTCACTAAATTTAATCAGCTAGCTCGCTATGCATAGGAGATGTAGTGGATGAGGAGGAAAATATCGACCACTTCTTGGAAGGAATGCATGAGGATCTGCAT
Source organism: Dendrocalamus latiflorus (assembly GCA_017311315.1). NCBI lineage: Eukaryota > Viridiplantae > Streptophyta > Magnoliopsida > Poales > Poaceae > Dendrocalamus > Dendrocalamus latiflorus. The sequence goes on from CM029611.1 coordinate 26,631,732, forward strand.
GTTCAGTTGATTATCCAAGATTTTCTTAGTTCCATCACCTTGTAAACAAGACTCTTATTCTTGACAATAAGAGGAGGAATATGAAAGCTAGATGTAAATGCAAGCTAGCTATCCAGAGGCCACAAGGGAGCTTCATTCATAGGTTTTTTGAGAACCCTCCCATTCCGAGGACAGCAGCAGTTTAGTCTCTGAAAGTTCCAACCCCAGCACCCTGTACATGCCAGTTTGCACACCGGGAAGTTACTACCATTTGTGAGTGAATTTACTGCTAAACACATATAGAGTTACTGTTCAGTTGTGTGCTGGCAGTAACTCTACATATGTTTGTCAGTAACTTCACTCACAAACGATAGTAACTTCTCAGCATGCAAAATAGTGTGTGTATATATATATTCTTACGACTTTACTCTTCCTAGTGACAGGGCATGAAAATTGCTTCAAGTACAGTCCATATGAATGAACTCTCCGACATTTGAAGACAGCTCGCCACCTTCTTAGTGACGGAGGTCATTCACCAAAAAGGGGAGTTTCACTTGAACGGGGACAAATAAAATCTCTCATGTTTAGTGACAAACAATATTTTTTTTATAGTATCTGTAAACATGTAGTAGCTGTGTTATCACCATTCATCTGTAATTAATCAGTAAATTTGTGTATCTACGATATATTTGTCTATTTGTGATCGATATCTGTATATATGTGATATTGATCTGTGTATTGTGTGATATATCTCTGATATATGTGTATTTGCTTATTTTCAAAGGGCATAGCTAGTATTTCCTGAGGCTAGCCAAAAACCAAAAAACATTTAGGTATAGAATGAACTTTCATAGACGGTTTTATGGTATAAACTGTTTGTGAAGACCCTAGTATTACAGAATGCTGCGATCAAAACCCATTTGTGATATGTCAGACATCACATACAGTTCTATGTACCAACCATCTATGATGTCTGACATATCACAGATGGGTCTTGGTCACAACTGTCTGTGATAGTCGGCCTTTACAAATGGTATACAAACTGTCCATGATAACCGCCTGTTATCACAGATGAAAAAATTTAGACGGTTGAGGAATCGTCTGTGATGAGGGTTTAGACCATCTATGATAACCCTTTTTGTGGTAGTGGGATTTTATGACTGGCTTGCCATGAACCAAGATGGGATATGATTCCATATGGTTATAGTAGGCTAGCTAACAAATTAAAAGTCATCCATTTCATTCCTGTCAAGATCACTTTCAAAGGAGACCGTCTATAAAATTATATATGTCCTGTATCGTATGCCTACATGGAGCACCCAAAAGGATAGTCTCAGATCGAGGTTCTTAATTTACCTCATATTTCTGGGTTAGTCTTCATGAAGTCGTTGGAACCCATCTAAATTTCTACACGGCACACCAACTGCAGATAGATGGACAGGCTGAATGACTTAATCAGATCCTCAATGATATGCTTCGAGCCTATACCATAGAGTTACCAAAGACTAGGAGAAATGCCTGCTATATGCTAAGTTCTTATACAATAACAGTTATCAATCCAGTCTTAAGATGTCCCCATTTGAAGTCCTTTATGGCAAGAAATGGCAAACCCCATTGCATTGGACATAAGTAGGGGAAGGTTATGTCTTTGGGCTGAATACACTAAAGCAAGCTGAAGAGAAAGTGCATTTAATTAGAGATCAATTGCAGACATCTCAATCAAGACAGAAGAGTTATGCCAATAATTAGAGAAGGGAGCCAAGTTTTAAAGTTGGTGACCATATATACTTGAAAGTATTCCCACTACGTGGAACCAAAAGATTCAAGGTCAAAGGCATGCTCGCGCCAAGATAGGTGGGACCATTTTTGTTTACCACCAGAAAAGGGAAAGTAGCCTACCAGTTGGAACTGCTTGATACTCACTTGCGATTTTGGCAGGTATAGATGTTAGGCTTTTAACGTGTATATCGTTTAACTTGTAGACCCCGTCTTGAGAAAATACTCCGTTTGAAAGTTAGGTACTATAGCAAAAGCCAAAAGCTGTCAGCTTCGGAGGAAAAGAACAGGCCCTATATGACCTATGAAGGGAACCTTGTCAAGATTCTTGATGTCATGGGAAAGAAAACAAGACATCAGACTATTCGCTTATATAGAGTCCAGTGGAGTAATCACGCCAAGAAAGAAGCCACCTAGAGAGAGAAGATCATTTGACAAGAGATTTCCCTTATCTATTCTCTAACTAGGCAGAATCTCAGGGTCGAGATTCTTTTTAAGGGGATAGACTTATAATATCCTCAAGATCGGGGCACATGAAAATGTGTAAAAGTTTAAAATTTTTGGCTTGCAACTTATTGGCATTTGGTTTATCTTGCTTTTGATGGAGGTTCTTAAGAAATAAAAATTCATGAACATAAAGTTTAGAAGAAAAGGTACTGTTGTAGGGGTGGCCCCCACCTAAGCCCAGCTGACCTGATAAAAGGTCATAAAGCCCAAGATGGGATATGTGTAATGGCATAAATGCCCCTAAGAGGGACACTCAAATGTAAGGGTACTATTGTTAAAACACTCCTCATGTGAGTATATATATATATCATCCAGGCCATGGGGAAACCCTAAGCATTGCTCATCTAACTGTCCACTACCATAACTCTCTCTGTTTGGTCTGGCGCCGTCCGTGGGGAGGACAAGAGCAAGCCTCAGGATATGAAGGATGGCACCGAAGAAAGCTTCATCATCGGCGACGAAGAAGAAGAAGGGGAGCGCGACGGAGTTTCGCGTCAACACCAAGGCTTCGGCGGCGGCAGGCACGGGTGTTGACGATGACGCGGGTGTGGTAGCCACGAACGTCAACACTCATGGTGCGACGGCTGACCCCACCACCATCGACGCGACGGTCTATCCCGGTGCGCGCACGATGATCGATTCTGAGGCTGGCGCGATGGCCGACCCCACCCCGCGTGCGACGAGTTACCCCGCCGCTAGCGCCACGTTCGGCAGCAACACTGGCCTCGTCACCGACACTGGAGTCTACCGTGCCAGCGCACCGGGCAACCTGGGAGCGCAGGCCGTGGTCGCTGCTATCCCAGCAACATAATCAGGTGTACCGATTGCCCCGGCCACACCAGCGGTGGAGAGCGCCCTACTGACAGCCATCGGCACGCTCCGGTAGGAGTTGGCGGATCTCCGCGGAGCCGTGCTGGACATGCAAGAGGCTCGGAGTTAGCAGACCCCGCCAGTGGTCGCGCCAGAGCCCACACTAGAACGGGCGGATAGCCGCGACGCCCCCACGTCCAGCCGCGTCCTGCTGCGACACGTGGACCCAGAGTCCCCACTCTCTGCAGGCCTGCAGCAGTCGGCATGGTCGGAGGATTTCAAGCTCCCCAGCGCCATCGAGCCGTATAAGGGCGACACGGACCCTCGGGAGTTCGTGCGAGTGTACGAGACCGCCATCGAAGCCGCCAACGGAGATGACACCACGAAGGCGAAGGGACTCCCCCTTGCGTTACGGGGGGTGGCGCTCTCTTGGTTTTTCACCATCGAGCCAAACCCCATCTACGCATGGGAGCAGATCCGCGACCGCCTCTACAACAACTTCCAAGGGAACTATGTCGAGCGCGTCGACGCGGATCAGCTCTTTGCGGTCAAGCAAAAACCCTCGGAGAAGCTCCGGGAGTACTTCAAGTGCTTCGTGAAGGTCCGCTGCCAGGTCAAGGACGTCAACAAAACAACCATCATCAACGTAGTGGTGCAGGGCCTCTGCCCGGGCCACTGGCCAAGTACAATGCTCGCAAACCAATCAAGATGGTTGTGAAGCTCTTCGACAAGATGGAAGAGTATGCGTGGGCGGAGGAGGATGCGTGGAGACGCAAGGGTGACGACTCCAACCCCATTCAGGCGGAGGGGTTGTCGCAAAAAGGAAGTGCGGGGAATGACCCCTCGAAAGGAAAGCGCAAGCAAGGGTCCATGGGAGACCCCCCTGAGCACAGTGATACCGGGATGCATGAGAATTCGTCAAGTGGTAGGCACAAGCCCAAGTACAACCAGCACCGACCCCAAAAAGCCTATCATGTCCTCGGCATAGAGGACGCTCCCCGGGACTCTCCTCCCACGTTCCGTGTGAGGAACCGGGGAGGCCGGGGATGGGGCGCGGGAGGGCTCACGACGAAAGACCGCGCGCGGAGCAGGAAATCCAGGATTACGGCAGGTGGTGCGAAGTGCATGGCTATGGTGGCCACCTTACACGGGCATGCTCCGCAGTCGTGGCGCTGCGGCAGGCAACTGATATGGCTCGGGCCTCGGAAGCGCCGCCCCCTGTTGTGGCCCACTACAGCAGCCGTAGGGAGCTGGGCCCCTAGACGGGGCCCAACGCCAAATCATTAGCGTCATCTCCGGAGGATCCTCGCCGGGGACCTCCTCGGTGCAACCACCTCCGGAAATAGCACACCGCGAAATCACCTTCACAATAGCTGACGCCTAGGGCGTAGAGTTCCCCCACAAAGATCCCTTGGTCATCCAGGCCGACATTGCAGGTTGCGATGTCAGGCGCGTCCTCATCGACGGGGGCAGCTCTGCGAGCATTCTGTTTGTGGAGGCCTTCGACCGCATGGGGATCCCTCGGGGTCGTTTGGGACCGTCAGGGACCCCGCTCCAAGGTTTCGGGGGCCAGCCGCTGAAGGCCTTGGGTCAGGTATGTCTCTGAGTCTCCTTTTGTCAGGGCGATAATGCCAGGAACGAGGACGTTGTCTTCGACGTCGTGGACATCCCGCACCCGTACAACGCCATACTGGGCCGCCCTCTCATCAACTCCTTTGGGGTGGTCCCGCACCATGGCTTCTTGTGTATGAAGCTCCCGGGCCCGCGGGGTGTCATCACCATCTTCGGTGACCATGACCTCACCCAACGCGTGGAAGCTGGCGCAAGGAGCCCGTATCGCAAGGTGCACGTCCTCACCAACAAGCTAAAGGCGGACACGCCGTCCGCTCCAGGATGGACGCCTAAGCCCCGGCCGGAGGGTGGAGTCAAGAGGGTGCCTCTCCAAGCTGAAGGGCAGTTCGTGTCCATCGGTGAGGGCCTCCCTTCGGATGTGGAGCAAGACTTGCTCCAGGTTCTCCGGAGCAACGCGGATGTCTTCGCGTGGTCCCCGGAGGACATCAAAGGCGTGGACCGCGCCCTCATCAAGCACAACCTAGCGGTCCGTCCTGATGCCAAACCGGTCAAGCAGAAGCTTCGGCGTATGTCCATGGACCTGCAGTAAGCGACCAAGGTGGAGGTAGCGAAGCTTCTTCAGGCTAGAGTCATCCGTGAAGTCCAACACCCGGATTGGCTTACCAATCTGGTGTTGGTGAAGAAGGCCAGCGGCACCTGGCGTATGTGCATCGACTTCACTGCTCTCAACAAGGCATGCCCGAAGGACGACTACCCCTTGCTGCGCATAGACCAACTGGTCGATGCCACTGCGGGGTGTGAGCTCATGAGCTTCTTGGACGCCTACTCTGGCTACCACCAAATCTACATGGCCAAGGGCGACGAGGACAAGACTAGCTTCATTACGCCGATTGGGACATACTGCTTCGTCAGGATGCCCTTCGGTTTGAAGAATGTGGGCGCAACCTTCACCCGCCTCATCGCGCTAGCGCTGGCCGCTCAGCTTGGGAGGAACGTGGAGGCTTACGTCAACGACGTAGTTGTCAAAACTAGATAGCTCGCCTCTCACGGTCAGGATCTCCAGGAAGACAACCTCAGGAAGGCGGGCATCAAGCTCAACCTGGACAAGTGTGTCTTCGGTGTGCAAGCGGGCAAGCTCTTGGGTTTCCTTGTGTCCGGGCGAGGCATCCAGGCGAACCCCGACAAGTCAACGCGATCCTCGCTATGGAGTCGCCCAAGACGACAAGGGAGGTCCAGAGGCTTGCTGGCCGCATGGCTGCATTAAGCCGCTTCCTGTCTAGGGTAGCGGAGCGGGGCCTGCCATTTTTCGAGACCCTCCGTGGTTGTGACGGTTTTCATTGGGACGACGATTGTGTGAAGGCCTTCAACGACCTCAAGAGACATCTCGCAAGCCTCCCTACTTTGGTTGCTTCGGCGCCAGAGGCCCCCCTCCTGCTCTACCTCGCCGCTTCGGCGACAGCGGTCAGCGTCGTCCCTGTCCTTGAGGAGGGCGCTCTTCAGCGCCCCATATACTTCGTCTCCGAAGCCCTTCAGGGTGCCAAGACGTGGTATACAGAGCTCGAGAAGCTCGCCTACGCACTGGTCATGGCCTCGAGGAAGCTCTAACACTATTTTCTAGCCCATCCAATCACGGTGCCATCCTCGTTCCCCCTGGCGGAGATGCTGCACAATAAGGAGTCCACAGGGCACATTGGCAAGTGGGCAGCCGAGCTTGCCCCGTTCTCCTTAACGTATGCCTCACGAACAGCGATCAAGTCCCAAGTCCTCGTGGACTTCCTCGTGGAGTGGACCCCGCCGGCCCAGCCCGCCTAGCAGCCGGAGGACCCAGTGTGGATGCTCAACACCGATGGAGCCTACGGCGTTGCCGGCGCAGGCATAGGTGCAGTGGTTACCACGCCAGAGGGGCACCGCCTATTGTACTCGGTGCTCTCGCATTTCCCACCACTAACAACACGGCTGAGTATGAGGCGCTACTCTTTGGCCTCGCGAAGCTTAAAGCGCTTGGCGCGCGGCGCGTTCTTGTCCGCACTGACTCACGTCTTGTGGTGGGCCACGTGGACAAGTCATACCAAGCCAAGGACCCTGAGTTGGCCAAGTACCTGGCCGCCGTAAGAGCGAAGGAGTGACACTTCTTGGGTGTCATGGTCAAGGCCATCCCTCGGGCGGACAACGAGCAAGCCGATGTACTTGCGAAGTCCGCCAGTCAACAGCTCCCAACTCCCGCGGGGGCATTCTACGAGGTCCTACCAGCAGCGGCCATCGCGCAAGACTGGCGGGAGCCCTCGTCCACCAGATTCTCCAGCAGGGTGACTGGCGGGAGCCCATCTTCAGTTTCTTGCAGGGCATCCCGGAGCCGGACGACACCGTCGAGCTCTGGCGCCTGCAGTATCGCACCAGGTCCTTCCAGGTGCTCGACGGAGTACTCTACAAGAAAGGAGTCTGCGCACCGCTTCTGCGGTGCCTTTCGCGTGAAGAGGGAAAGCACCTCCTCGGGGAAATTCACGCCAGACTCTATGGCTCGCACCTAGCGCCGAGGTCGCTAATCGGCAAGGCATTCAGGCAAGGCTTCTACTAGCCAACCGCCGTTGCCGATCCCCAAGACCTCGTGCACCGATGTCAAGGCTGCCAATGGATGGGGTGGGTCACTCGCAGGCCCCCCACGTGCCTCAACCCCATTCCGCCAGTATGGCCACTGGCATGGTGGGGCATCGATGTTGTGGGACCACTTCCTCGGGCACCAGGAGACCTGCAGTTCGCAGTGGTCGCCTTGGAATATTTCTCCAAGTGGCCAGAGGCTGTGGCTCTAGCTAAGATTACCTCGGCGGCCATGCAGTGTTTTCTTTGGCAGAACATCATATACCGTTTCGGGGTGCCCAGGGAGATCACCATCGATAACGGCTTGTAGTTCGACTCTACCCTGTTCAGGGAGTTCTGCGACAGCATGGGCATCGCGCTCCGATTCGCTTCAGTCAGGCACCCACAGTCTAACGGAGCAGTCAAACGGGCGAACGGCGCCATCTCCGCCGGAGTCAAGAAGCGTCTCGTCGGGCTGCCAAAGGGCAAGTGGCCAAGCGAACTCCACAGCGTCCTCTGGTCCCTCCGGACAACGGTGACACGCCCGACGGGATTCATGCCGTTCAAACTTCTCTTCGGCGATGAGGTGGTGACGCCCGTAGAAATCAAGGTCGGCTCGAGAAGAGTCCTCGTCCAGGCGCCAGAGGAGGAGCGTCGACTGTCCCTGGACCTCCTCGATGGAGAACAAGTATGCGCAACCCAGCATGTCACAAAGTACGCGCGGCAAATGGTGCGCACGCGCGGTCACTCTATATACCCACGGGGATTCCAGCCTGGGGACCTCGTCCTCAAAATGGCACTTCAGGCGGAAACGGTCGGCAAGTTGGAATCCAAGTGGGAAGGCCTGTACATTGTCGCGGCAGCTCTACAGCGAGGAGCCTATCACCTCGCCACGCTGGAAGGGCAGACACTTCGCCACACATGGAACAAAGACAGATTGCGGCGGTACTATGTTTAGGACCAAAGGGAAGCATGTAGCGACCTCGGCACCTCGCCCAGTGTAAGACGCTCGCTCGCACAAACGGGACATTAATAAAGCCATTCGTCTGCCAAGTTTTCATCTCGGTCCGCCTCCGCACGCCCTCTACAGAGTATAAATAAGACGTAGCGTCGAGGTCCGCCTCCGCACGCACTCTACGGAGTATAAATAAGATGTAGCATCGAGGTCCGCCTCCGCACGCACTCTGCGGAGTATAAATAAGACATAGCATCGACATTCGCCTTCGTACGCACTCTACAGAGTATAAATAAGACGTAACATTGAGGTTCGCCTCCGCACGCACTCTGCGGAGTATAAATAAGACGTAGCGTCGAGGTCCGCCACCGCACGCACTCTACGGAGTATAAATAAGACGCGGATGTTGTCTCTGTGCACTCTACCGAGTATAAATAAGACGCGGATGTCTCCGCGCACGTGTGGGCGTTGCCCCTACACGTACTCTTTGGAGTATAAATAAGACGTGGTTGTTATTCCCACACATTCTACGGAGTATAAATAAGACGCGGATGTTGTCCCTGTGCACTTTACCGAGTATAAACAAGACGCAGATGTCCCCGTGCATGTGTGGGTGTTGCCCCTACACGTACTCTTCGGAGTATAAATAAGACGTGGTTGATGTTCCCACGCACTCTACGGAGTATAAATAAGACGCGGATGTTGTCCCTGCGCATTCTGCCAAGTATAAAGAAGATGCAGATGTCCCCACGCACGTGTAGGCGTTGCCCCTACACGTACCCCCCAGAGTATGAATGAGATGTGGTTGATATTCCCACGCACTCTGCGGAGTATAAATAAGACACGGATGTGGCCCCTACGCACGTCTACCTCGACTAGGCGCCAGCTCTACTGCCACCACTTCGAAGGGTATGGGACGGAGCGCTCGCGCGTCTTCCTCGACTAGGCACCAGCTCCGCTGCCACCACTTCGAAGGGTAGGGGACGGAGTGCTCGCGCGTCTACCTCAACTAGGCGCCAGCTCCGCTGCCACCGCTTCGAAGGGTCGTCTACCTCGGTTACAAAGTGCTACGACCGTCAAGAGGAGTGAAGTCGGGCGCAAGAGGCCAGTCTGTACATGACACAACCGCCCGAAACCGGAACAGTACGTAACAACAAAACACCTTGGGCAAATAGTTTCATTCATACAAAAAGGAGGCCACAGGGCAACAACCGTACGACAAGGCGTACATAACACAACACACCAGATCCCGGCATCACTCCTGGGGGTCTGCGCCGTCGTCGTTGCGCCGGGAAACTTCCTCGAGCCACTGGATGAAGTTCCCCTCCCGATGCAGCGTTCGCCGCAGCGCGACCTTGGCCGCGTCCTCCCTGATGTAGCCCCAGATCCGATTATAGAAAGTCTGGAGGGCGGGCTGAGTGGCGCGGACAGCACTGGACATCGTACTGGCCTCAGCTGGCAGATTCAGCTGGGGGTTCGCCAGCTCGTTGACGTGTCCACACCCCCGGGTGTGAAGCATGGCGAAGGCAAGGCAAGCGTTGGAGAAGCTGCAGTGATCGTCGAAGGCTCTGGCACCATGGAGGGCGAGGCTCGAGCCCTCTTCGATTCGCTCAAGCGTCTACGCCAGATCCGCAGGGCTATGGGTAACGTCCGGCACGTCAACACAAAGGTCCTGGAGGGCCCGTTCCAAAGACACCATCGCCCTCCACGCCGACACCGATGCGTCACCCAAAGTTCGGTTCCTCTCCTCAAGGGACGCGGCGAGCTGGGCCTTCTCCCCCTCTAGCACGGAGATTTGCTGAAGCAAGCTGGCGCGCTCCTCCGCCATGGCACGTTGGGCCTCCTCCGTGGCACGTTGCGCTGTCGCTACTGCGCACTCCGCATTTGCAGCAAGCATCTGCGCATCAGAAATCGCCCTCACGCTTTTCGCCTCTAGCGTGCGAATACGCTCGTCCTTGACGGCGTGAGCCTTGTCGGCAGCACAAAGTTGGCCCTCCAGCACCCTCCGCTCACGAGTGCGAATCTCTCCATGGCTTAGCTGAGAGCAAGAGTCTAAAAGAAAATGCGAATGTTAGCTATGTACTTGACAGCGGCGTAGGCCGCAAACCTAGGCACTTACCCTTATCTCCGTGGCACCCAGCGCGAGCGCCAGAAGATGTCCCCAGCACGTTGATAGCACCCGTCGATCCAAGCTGCCGCCGGCGCGCCCCGCGACCTTGTTAAGGACGCGAAGCATCTCCGATCGAGAGATGAAATCGGAGACAACGAGCCTCGATCCCTCTGCGCCAGCGGCTTCAGCAACACCAGACGCCCACATCGCGTCCTGCGTAACAAGGCCAGAGACTTCGCGGACACCTCCGTTGCTCGATCCTTGACCGCATCCGGGAGACCTCGTCTCGCTTGATGTCAACGATGGAATGAGCGAGCAAATCGGAGAGAGCTTCGTGAAGTCGCGGGGGGAAAGGAATCATGCCTACCTTCGACACCCTCCACCAAAGCCCGGGGAGGTGTTTGCTCAGCCTCCATTTGGGGCGCAGGGGCTTCATCGGTCCGGGGAGTGACGACTTCTTCCTCAGCCTCGACGCTTCCCCGTCGGACTCCAGGACCCTGGTGACCACGCCCGCAACATTGAATCACCTCCTCGAGGGCGGAGGCGACCGTATCCAGGGGCACTTCGCTATCGGGGATGTGAGCAACGCTTCCCCAGCCGCTCTAGTGGCCGTAATAACTGGCGCGGGTGGCAGGTCCTTGGTGGCCGCTACAGGCAACGAGGCCTTGTCTTTGGGGGCATCGGTACCGGGGCCCGTCGCCTCACCGTCGCCTAAGGCCTCCTCGCAGGTGGCAGTGTGCCCCCCGAACCGGCGTATTCGGACCCAGCGCCGATCGTACCCTCCGTCTCAACGGTACTGACCGGGGATACGGCCAATGGGCTAGATGCGGCGACGTTAGATCCGGCCCTGCGCTGAGAGGGCGGCGCCCCCACCTTGCCGTCGCCATCGCGACGGCGGCTCTGGACCTCCGCCGGCACTGCGCGTTTGGGCACGGGAATATCCAGGGCCTCGCATACCCGATTTATCCACCCCTGCTTCGCCGAGGCGGTTGCAGCTTCGCGCAGCCTATGTTCCTTGGTCGTGTATGGCCCAAGGAGCGCAACTACCACGCGCTCCGCATCCTCCAAAAGTGGGGCATCGTTCATAAAGGGTCGCACGCGTGCATGCGCGGGCACGCAGCCTAGGGCCAAAGGACTTACAAGGAGCGGAGGGTTTTAGAAGGGAAGATACTGTCGGGGGGATGCCATCTTTTCGGGTGCGGCCCCGTCGCTCGTACTTCCATCGGCTGGAAAGTGGCGCCACCCCGTACATAGTGAACTCTTCAACGAGGTCACGCATGTTGAACCGGAGGGCGACACCGGCAAGCCTCCACGCCTTCTACTCGTCATCGCCCTTCGGCTTCACATCCGGCGAGCTGTTGAACGATATCGGCTGTCCCCGACACAGCAGACCGCTTGTGCTCGTCACGTGGTAGTAGAACCACCATCGCATCCAACAGGACTCCCACTTCCCTCGCATAGCCAATGCGTGGAAGAGCTTCGTGCATTGTGTCCTCAACACGAAGTTGATGCTGCCGAAGTTCGATAGCGCCCCTGCTCCGACCTTCTTCGGTTGGCAGCATGCATCGTGCAGAATGGCGAACAGGCTCGCGCTGGGACGGACACCATCTATTCGTGCCGCCCAGGCATAAACAGCTAGGCGAACTATCGCATTTGGGGTCAGTCGCGCCAGCTCCAACCCGTAGGCCTGCAGGACCTCGCCGACGAAGAGCGTCGAAGGCATCTGGAGCCCGGCATCAAAAAACACAACGAAGACAATCGCCTCTGTCTCCGCCGGGTGTGGCTCCGTCTTGTCGGGGCCGGGCAGGCGAGCCCCTGCACGCTCCTCTAGTTTTTTCTCCCGGAAAAGGGTCTAGATCATCTCCTCCGTAACGCGACTCCGCCCCAACACACGAGAGCAGCGACCTCCCGACTTTTTCATGGCATCCCACCGCTTATCGACCTGTGGCGGATCGCGAAGCACCAAAGGGTATTCCGCCGGTGGTGGCGACAAACAGCGCTGGCTCAATGAGGCGCTCCCACTGAGCCAGCGAGCCGGGTCTTCGCGGTAAGCCATCCTCCCCCGAGGTGAAGAAGCAGGAGCAAGGGCAGACTGCACAAAAGAATGAGGAGGAAGAGAGCAAAGCAACGCCAAGCGAGCAGCCAAGAGGAGCGTTTGCATGCCGGTGGTGACGCCTTAAAAGCCCCCTCATCTCCCCCACGATCGGAAATGCAACCGGCGGGAGCCCAGCGGTTCAGCTCCCCACGATCGGGAAGCGTAACCGCTGACAGCTGGGGGCACGTAATGGCAGGTGGCCAGATAGCGCACGACGCGCCAGTAGCATCCCGCCACGTGTCCCGCTTCTCTCGGGAAGGGGCGCGCGACCGTGGTTGTGCGACCGCTAGAAGCCCACGACGCACCAGTTGCATCCCGCCGCGTGTACCTTCCCATCGGGACAGCGCGTACGGCTGCAGCAGCCCTCCCCTGACAATTTAGGGGTCGACGCAATTCTCGCGGTCAATAAGGCGAAATCTCCGGACCGCGAAGCTGTCGGGCCATGTTGACGCCAGACCGGGCGGAGCCCCCTCCCCCCACTCAACTTCCCGATGCTACGCGCGGGAGCCTCACCTACCTCGCGCCCAGGGGTGTCCGCGGCATGAGCCTGTCTCCGCATTGACTTCGACTCCGCCGGCATCTTCGACTCCGCCAGCAACTTCGATCCTACCGGCATCTTCGACCTCGCCGACATCTTCGACTCTACAGGCATCTTTGACCCCACCGACACCTCCGACTCCACGGCTAAACGAGTCCAAGGCCGAAAACACCTTCAACAGTAGGTCCGGCCCCATATCCTCAGTGCAAAGGCAGGCTACACCGGTAAAGAATGGTCCTGTCCAAGATCATTGAGAGGCTCGGCAACATGGCTTCAGCTCGTGAAGCCCTTCACCATGAGAGGCTCCTGTTGTTGGGGTAGCCCCCACCTAAGCCCAGCCGGCCTGATAAAAGGTCATAAAGCCCAAGATGGGATATGTGTAATAGCATAAATGCCCCTAAGAGGGAGACTCAAATGTAAGGGTACTATTGTAAAAACAATCCTCATGTGAGTATATATGTCATCCAGGCCATGGGGAAACCCTAAGCATTGCTCACCTAACTCTCCACTACCGTACCTCTCTCTCTGTTTGGTCTGTAGCCATAACAGGTACAATGGAAGAAACTAAATTGAATTTGAATATGAAAAGATGATCCAGAAAATAGGCAGGAGAATTTACAATAAAAAATCTTGCTAAACAAAAGCCAGGTTAGAAAGTAAAAGTTAAACGCAAGATGCACTTTATCAAAATAAATCAAACAAGGGTTCAATTTAAAATTTGTGACTTCATAAATCAATTGCCATTGAAAGGCCTTAATGGGTGTTTTGGAAAAATCTAAATAATAGCATGAGGCAAGATCATGTGTAAATTCACCCTAAGTCAAGTTGGCTTTGGCTTGGATTAAGCATTTAAATTTGAATTTCAAGTTTGAAATTGGAAAGAAAATTCAGAAAAGTTGGGAAGAGCAATTTGGGCTTAGCGTATTTGGCCCTGGCCCATTCTCCCCTGCCTTATAGCCTCTGGCCTAACCTAGCTGCGCCAGCGCATGAACGGTGTGCCCTATCTCGGCGTTGGTCGTGCCCACGCCTCACCCACTCCGGCGCTACCCAAAGCTTCACATTGTCCCATCACATCTGACTTGCGCCAACGTGCGCCCGTGCAACGCCTGACCCTTGCCAACAATCCACCATGCATGTAACATCAGCCTTACTTTCCCTATGCGCCGTGCCATGCACGCCCGCGTCGACCATGTTTGCCAAGGCTTGTTGCAATTCTTGACTAGAGCGCCACCACCTTCGCTCATGTTCAATCCGCTTTGGCCATGTCATTACTAGCATTTAATTGCATTGCGACACCAGCCGCTGTACTGTCCATCCCCTGACTCATCGTCGCATCAGTGCATGTCGCCCCAGTGACCGACCGTGAGGGCTATCCTACCTGCCTGTCGTGTCGTGCATGGTGAAGAATCTAGACCCGTCATTATGCGTTAATGACATGTTTTGGTAATTAATGACAATCGAATTGTGGGACTAATATTTTCATTGAGATGAATGAACAGGATATGTCTCACAGTGATGGATGATTTAAGATGAGTTCATGCAGTTGATTATTCTCAAGCATTGTAAAGACTTCAAATGTGTTGAAAGTCATGACCCTAACTTGGAGTTGAATCATATGTTGTCAAGCTTCGAGTGGATGCGCAAGACAAAGGTATGACTGGCTAGGGCTAAGGATGTGTTCCTAGTCTTTTACTGATCTTGGTGTTTGGTTGGAAGATCGGGTTGCTTGTATAGGATGTCGTACTATTAAGAGGGGTCGCGAGTAGTAGCTTGAACATAACAAGTGTTGATATGTAACACCCAAAAATTCACTTTCTGAAAAAATTAATTTCAAACTAATTAATTGAACTTTACTTGGATTTATCTGAATTTTATTTCAAAATCTCAATCAAGAAAATGTATTTTTAATATTTTATTAAAGTCAAAAATAGTTCATTTTATTTTTCCCATCCTTCCCTGAATTTTTAGGGATTTTTCAGAAATTTTCTGGAATTAAAAATCAATTTTAAAAGTTAAAAAGTATTTTATAAAATTATTAATGGCAAATTTGAAATTAAAAATATTTTTCCTAAGTCTAAAATAGCTCCAGGAATATTCTATGATTTTTTTTGGAATTTTTAGGCATTAATTAATATTTCCTAAGTATTTATAATGTTTCTAGTATTTTCTAAAAAGCTAATCTGAAAATTGAAATCAATTTAACCTCGGGCTAACATGTGTCACATCCTGATTAAATCCATCTATTTCCGTGATTTAATCCCGGCCGTCCACCATAACATACCCCTTCACTTAAATCCAACGGCCTTGATTTATTCCCTCGCCACGTGTCATCAATCCGACGGCCCGTACGCCTTCATCTCTCCCTCTCTCACTGACGCGTGGGCCCCACCCGTCATCTCCTACTTCTTCCTCCCTTTCTTCTTCGTCTAGCTCTCTCTCTCCTCCTCCATTGATGCCGCACCAAAAGCTTTTAATCCGGCCATTTCTTTCTCCTTTAACACTCTGCTAAAACATGTCAATTGTGCTCACTTTGCTAAAAATTACAAGACTTACAAGTACATGAACAAATGTCTCATTCTTGAACTTGTAGCACTCTAAATGATTCAATTCTAGCTTCTTGATTCCACTTAGCTTATTGACATGGTCTGCATCATCTTTGGATATCTTTAGCTAAACTAGAATCATGATTGACTTGACATACTAAGAAATTCGATCAAATTTTAGATTATGACTTATTTGGCTTAGCTTGTCTCTACATACATTGCCATGATCTTGATAGCATACTTGTGTTATGGCTTGATGTAATTCTCATATAGTCATTTTGGATAATCTTCATGGCTCTAAATGCATAGATTAAATAAAATTACAGCCATTTCATCCATTACCATGCCTTATTCTCTCTTTTGCATCCTTGATGTGTTTATTGCCAAAAAGGGGAGAATGGCGGAGAAAAAGCCATTTTGGGAGCTTTGAGCAAATCTTGCTCTTTCTTTTGCTCCTTGTGTCAACATGGTCATTAGCATCATTTTCTTCCTTTGGACCATGTTTGACTTCTTTCTTGCATTTCAAACTCAACTTTGCGCTTTTTCTGGGTTTGTCAATATACTCATCAAGGGGGAGATTGAGAGACCATGTGGAGGTCATCCCATATGTGTGATGAGTAATTGACATCGATTTAGAAAAGTCGAGTTTGATTTGGATGATTCGGACCTTGACGTTGCGTGGTGCAATCGGGCTCGGTCGGACTTGGTCAAACCTGGTCAAAGTGGTTAGGATGCATATTATGTTGACTTGTCAGGTTTGGGCTATCTCATGCTTAATGTGATTCATTGATGCTATTTATGCTTACTTGTGTCGAGCGGTGCTATTTGATGTGTTTCTTGTCTGTGATGGCTGCAGGACGTCGAGACGGAGTCGTGGCGAGACACGAGGTGACCGGACTAGACACAGGCAGTGTCGAGGTCAGAACGATCGGAGGTGTCGAAGACGGCGGAGACTCGAGGTGGCTGCGAGTTTTGGACGACAAGGAACGCGGAAGCTTCCCGGAAGGTGCAGGAGGGGCGTTTCGGTAAAAGCGCAAAGCTGCACAGGTGGAAGCGGTTCCGTTCGAGGTTTAGTGGGTGTAACGGGTTGGAGACCCGTTAGCCAAGGGCTATAAATAGGAGAGAGTGGCTGCATGTATTCACATGGCTTTGGGAGAGAGTTAGGGTTTTGCTTTAGTTAAAAGAGCCTTTGGAGAGGTTGTTTGCTTTGAGTCTTTAGTGGTTGAGAGCAGGAGAGAGGGCAGAGTGTGTCTCCATGTGTTGTGTTCGTATGTTCTCCTCTCCAAGCATGTAGTGTGAGTGAGTTCTTGGTTGGGGAGAGGGAGAGGTTGGATTGATGAGCATGTATCATCCTTTGTTCCAATGTCCATGCGTATGGAGACTCCTCTGTAATCCTCGTTTGATTGGGATTGAAATTTCTGAGTTTATCTCCCGTGCTCTCTATTTTTCTCTCGATGCTTGTCTCTGTTGATTTCTTAGTTTTTTCGTTTTGAATTGTTTCTTGTTGAGAAGGCCCAAAATGGGTTGCTCTGTGATGGGAATAGGTCTCAAGATCATTTGATTGGTTTCTCCCTAGAAGTGAATGAATCAAGGATTTTCATTTTTCAGTTTCTCTGTTCTTGTTTTTCATTTCTAGGGTTTTGGTGAGAATCGTGTTTCCCTTCATGAGATGGCATGAAACTTGGCATATTATGTCCTGAGGCTATTAATTAGCTATCCCCAAAGTTTCATGGTCAAAGGATCAAAGATCAGATGGGAATTTAGGTTTTTATTGCTGCTCTCTGAAATTTTTAGTTCTTGGGTCAGATCCCGAATTCTTGTTTTAGAGCTGAGCTTTCTTAGTCTTCAAGGCCCCTCTGGTTATTTGGGTTACATCCCTTTTATTCTGGGCAGAAAAATTCAAAAGAAAGTCTCAAATTTCTTAGTTGAGGGAAGTTCTCAAATTTGCAATCTGAAAATCAGCATCTCTGTTGTCTGATCCCGAGGACCGGTCAGACCGATATCAATATGGTGGTCAGACCGGCTGTTATGGGGCGGTCAGACCGGCATGGCTTGGGCGGTCTGACCGCCGGCCAGGGAACGGTCAGACCGGCCTGATGCCTGCGGTCTGACCGGCCCCCCTTTGGCAGCCTGTGTTGCTTGCTAATTTTTTTGTGAGTTTTTAGCCCCTTGGTTTCTCTGTTTGCTGTGCCTGTTTCCTCTGAGTGCTCAAGTTTCTAGAAAGTATATTTTATCCCCTTCATAGCTTTTCATAGCTATTGGAGAGGCGATTCTTTAAGTGGAGACTTTAGGGAGTAATTTGAAAGAGTCGACATTCACCCCCCTCTGTCGCCATTTCGGTCCAACACTATTCAACTTTTGTAATCCTTGGAATGGGAAATTATATTTCATTGTTCTTGTCTTTTTATTAAGCAAATTAGTGGCGTTTGGTGTTGCCACTGTTCTTTTAAAAAAATAAAACAAAATATGAAAATTGTTTTAGACCAGGGCGGATGGTTAGATTGGATTGGTACGGTTTTAGCATGAGATTTTGTAAAGTGTATGTTCTGCCCTAGTCGATTAAGGACCGACTCTTGTGATTGTCCAGACTGAGCATTATCGTGCAACCTCAAGTCTATATGGGTATGACCTAGCTGATTAAATCACGATAGTTTAGTTTTGGTACCACCAGTGGAAAGTGGGTGCCAGGGATTTACTGATTATTCACAATAAGTGACAGGGTTTTACTGTACTCATATGGCGCAAGAGGGGGATTCTGACTGGGTGAATTTAACCCTTCAGCGGTGAAACCTTAGCGGGTGGTGTCTAACTAGACTAGAGTAAGGTAAAGGTTCTGTGATATTTTATCTGGGTCTCATGCCAAAGGAAGTATGGTGACTATTAGGATAATTTATCTCTTGGGGGTAAAGTTGTATATCCTCTGCAGAGTGTTAAACTATTCGAATAGCCGTGCCCACGGTCAAGGGCGGGCAAGAAATGCATTCACATGGTAGATCTTTGGTTTTGATTTTAATAACAAAGTTTTGAGATTTCGAGAGTGAAGGGAACTCTCGGAAGGGCATCCTGATGGGTGAAACTGTAATATTGAATTTTGGCGGTTGTAGCTGATTAACTCCTGTTGGTGGATAGAACCTTCGCTGTTCAATGCTTAATAGTTTCAGTTAAAACAATTACTTTGATAAACTAATGCCTTCGAAAATATTTAATAGTATTTAAAATAAAATATTGCTTTGTGCAAACAACCATATAGCCCTCCTTTGTTGAGCCTTGCATCTACTGCATTTCTTTCCCAAGATTTGCGGAGTACTTTATGTACTCACATGTTGGACTAAAAATCAACTCAAAGGAATATGAAGCTCAAGAGGGAGACTACGACTACTTCGCGTGTGGATTCGACGAAGGTTTCCCGGAGTTCTAGGCTGCGTTTCCCTAGTCAATTGCCTGTGGCGTATTGATGGGTCTTCACTGGATTTATCTTTTGCTTTCACTGTGTTTTGTGAGTGTGTGAGGTCTTGAAACCTCAGTTGTAATAAAGAGACCTTTTGGTCTATACTCTCTACTATTGTTATAAGCGTTGTTGATTATGTAATCATCACTGTTTGACTGTGTGCACTAGCTTTGATCTGGGACTAGTGCTGTAATACACAGAGGGTCCGGATTCGAAAATCCGGGGTCCCGACATGATAGCTCACACTATTGCTCTAGCTCTCTCTCCGTTGCATGATGCTAATATTTTGAATGTGTTTTGAAAATATTGTAGCTCATGCATAAGTCCTTTGTGACATGTGACTTAATGTTTGCGAATGTGTTTTGCAACATGTCAAGTCCATGTTATTTCCCCTCCTTGAGGCATGATGCTAATATTTGAGATGTGTCTCTCAAATGATTGTAGCTCATGCAAATGTTCTTGCTATATGTGACTTAAGCATGAAAATGCAAATTTGAATTTGGTTAAGTCCATGTCGTTTCCGGTGATGTGATTCCAAAATATACTTGAGGATATGTTCTATGATTTATTGGTAGTCACATGTTAATCTTAGATGTATATTTCTATATCTTGCAATGCTTTTTGTGCAAGGTGACTGAGAAATATGCAAATTATTCTAAGCTTCTTAAACTGTAATTCAAAAGGGCAATCTGCCATGGAGCAGTCAGACCGGCCTGAAATAGGTGGTTAGACCGGCCCAATACCGGCGGTCAGACCGGCCCAATACCGGTGGTTAGACCGGCCTTATGCAGGCGGTCAGACTGGCCTTATGCAGGCGGTCAGACCGGTATGGTAAGAGCGGCCTGACCGGCCTGGCAGAACTACCGCTCCTTCACGCAGTACGTTTTTTCCAGAGAGGGACTCCGACGATTTTCTGAGAGCGGCCTGACCGGTCCTGTGTGGCGGTTTGACCGGACCTGGCGGTCTGACCGGATCCTGTGTGGGTGGTCTGACCGGTTTTCCAGCCCAACGGCTAGTTTTTGTAGCCGTTGGGAGCGCGGAAGTACCGGCGGTGTAACTGCGGTACTTCCAGCCCCCGTGCTGATTTTTGCCCCCTCTCTCCTCTAACAGCTAGTTTTTGAGGGAGGTGTATAAATACCCCCTCAAGGGCTGTTGAGGGGAGGTTGCTGGTGCTATTCTCCCATTCCTAGAGCTAAGAGCAAGTCTTCTTTACTTTTGTGCATGTGTTGCACTTAGAGAGTGAGAAGAGTGCAAACCTAGTGCATGTGTTGCACTTGGTGGTGGACTTTGTGTCCATTGAGCTACGATTCTTGATTCATTCAAGTAAGAGTCGTTGACTTGTTACTCTTGGAGTTTAGCGACTCCTAGACGGCGTTGGAGGCGTCGTGCGCGGTGATCTTCTCAAGGAAGGTTGTGAGAAGACCCGGCAAAGTTGTGAAGGTTGGAACTCACCTACCCGGAGCGGGAAAGAGCTACCACTAGTAGATTCGAGGTGTTTCAGCTTAATTCGTGGAGCCGGTCCGATTTGTTCAGGCTTACCTCAACGTGGACTAGGGGAAACCGGCAAGTTTTCAAACAACACAGTAAAAACATCAAGTGTCATTGTGGTTTATTATCATGCACTCAATTTACCTTCTAGTAATTCATATTCAAGCATTTGTATTCATTGTATTGATTAGAATATTTGTCTTCCTTGGATTACTTATATTAATTTAGAATTATTTCATTGGCGCACTTAGTCAAATTTATATGTTTTAGACCTTACTTGTGAAAACTAAATAGTTCACTCTTCCGCATTATAAATTTTGTAGTAGTTTAAAAGAAAATTTTAAAACCGCCTATTCACCCCCCTCTAGTCGGCCTCCTCGATCTTACACATGGCTAGTTGCCTCAATGCTCATGTGGCCATGCGCGTGCTGCTGACAGACATTGAAGCTAACGAGACACCTCACCGCCACCACAGTACTCACCCCATGTTGCCCGATCGCTCCGGTCCCCATAGGAACCCCGCCAAGTCCTCAGTACCTTCACCACACCTCACTCCCCCTCCCCCTCCAAGCAATCGCTCCCCCATCAGTTGAAGCTTGCCGGAGGTGCCTTTCTTATCCAACTCCAGCCACTATTGTCATCGTCGCTATGTAAGCTGTGGTTCGATTCCATTAGCATAGAGCACCACCAGCACCCCCTCTCACTATCCCTGTCCTCCAATCAGGTCAGCGGCTATTGTAGCTCACCACCTCGGGCTCTCACCGTCGTGCTTCCTCAGCCACCCTCGGACCCCACCGACTTCTTAGGTAGCCTTACCTTGCCCTGTAGATGCTCTTAGTACAAGGAATTAGCCTGTCTCCTTGTCGTTCGCCATATTGCCATGAACCCAGCCACCGCTGCCGCTGTGACCATCGCCGTTCACCGAAAAGCTCAAATTGAGCCATGTAGCTTCGCGCATGGGTGTGGTTGGCCCTAAGCAGTCCATTTTCGGGCTCGCCAACAGCCATCGTGCCTCCTCTCGCCTGTGACAAAAATTGCACCCCCTGATGAAGGAAGACGACACTATAGCACGTGTTTAGTGAAATTTGAAAGTTTAATTAAGTTAAATGATAAGTCATTAAGTTTAGTTAATCATCCACTGACATGCAGGCCCATTTCATTAAGTCGCTGAGTCTATGACATGTAGGCCCCTACCAATTAAAAACTCTATTAAAACCAGTTAAATGAATATGAGCTACTGACATGTGGGCCTGGTTCACAATGCTGAATAGTGCATGAACCCATCTATCAGCCTCTGGGGATTTTCCTTTAGGAATTAATTCAAAAAGAAAATAAAAACCATGTGGATCCCACCTGTCATGCACTGTGGCATTTGAATAGAAAAATAACTAGAAAACAAAATCAAAATCCCTAGGCCCCACCTGCTAGTGAGAGAGATTCTCTTCCCTCTATTATTTTCTAGAATTAATTCAAAACACGAATCTTTGAAAGGTCTATTCTCATTCATATTAAATCCAAATTAAGTAAAATTTGTGTCTAAATTCATCTAAAATCAAGTGTGTTAGCCCATGTGGAGTTGTGTAGTGAAATTAGTCCCACAATATTTGTCTAAAGTGAGTTGTGGTAGTATATAATGCTTGCTGGGTCCAAGTAAAACCTCCAGGTTAACCTTTTTACATAAAATGAGGACCAAAGTATAAGTGTGGTGCTATGCATACATAAATTCGCCTCACGGTAGATTGAGCTTTGAGCAAATTTTATGCCAATGTGTTATATTTATCAAAATACTCTGAAAGGCAGAACTAGTGAAATACTCATGTGTTCTCTTTCTGAATAATTTTAAACATATTTTTGGTCAAATTCAAAAGATATTTGACTACGCAGATTGTCAAACTTCATATTGAAAAAAGAGGGAGTGGTAACTTTTAATCCTACCATCATGTTGAGTTAAATTGGTTGGTCTGACAACCCGATCCAGCTCAACCTCATATACAGGACTAACTTGTGCTCCCTGTTTTTAGGCCTTGTTTCATTCAAAATTTCGTAGGAGCCTGGAGAAATTCCCGTATTAAAAACCGGGCCTTTGTTAGGGGCTAAACCCAGTGGACAAAAATGACAATAATACACACCTAGGTGGGTCCCCTCCGCTCAGCATTTGCCCCTTGCCACACCAGAATGACGTGCATCAACATAAAAAAATGACATGCTTCATGCACGAAGTCATGTACGTCGTACTTGCACACCCGGGCCCTGAAATATCAACTCCAGACATGACCGCCCAGTACTCAAAGTGTAAAGATTCATAATTGCAATTTGGAAAGCAGAGGAAAGTCGTTTGGAAAGGACGAAAAAGAAGAGAGATTCTAACATGACTTGTCAATGTACACCCTGACGCAGCACATCCATGTAGCTGCTAAGCTCACCGGGTTCTCCGCAGAAAATCATTGCCATGTAGATCGCAGTGATCACCACTGTTTCAGGCATGATCTTCTGTCTCCCCGATCCAAAAGTGCTCCCTCCACAGTGGTATGTGACATTTTGCTTCGGTTTGTCCTCAGTGCCACATGGGTTGAGTAGTGAATTGAAGGATCAATCGACATAGCATACTGTGTTCCGCTCATGTTAAAGAGAGTAAATTAACTGCACGGATGTTGAATTAGAAGGATATTGAACTTTAGAGCATATAATTTTTTAAAAAAAACTTTAGAACATCTAACATTTAGGTCCTGTAAATTTGCATAAGGTCGTTAGACTTGCACCTTTGGTGCCTACGTGAACACTAGGTAAATTTAAGGATCTAAATGTTGAGTGAACTCTACATTAATAAATCTGTCTAAAAATATATGTGCATGTTTAGCAATCTAAAATGTAATTTAATCTCGTAAAATGCATGACGAGAGGGCAATATCCGGTGCATGCTACCTAGCTCCTGTGCGTTGCTAGTATATAAGCGATTGGCCGTTGGTTAATTGGACTACATAAGCGATGCTACTATTTGGTGTGAAACCTGCCAAGTAGTAACTTCCAAATTAAGAGAAACCCTGAAATTAAAAAAGGCAATCCGGAGCCAAATCCACGTTTTAAGAAAATAAGTAGTTCTCAAACTAGAATACAAAAGAAAAGGATATGTGCAAAAGATGTCAGAAATTTGTGCACTTATATGACTAATTTAATATCAGGAATACGTAAATTAGTTCACAAAGATTAATTCACGTAAACCACAACAGAGCTACGTAAACCAATAAGCCAATAACTAGTATTCGTAAACCATAATGAAACTACACAAACTAGTAGTATAACAGGGATTGCAACAACAATACATAGTCTATACAGCAGCCATGTAAACGAACAGAATAACTTAGAGAACTTACAGGGAAAGCGCTCCAATCACGTAATTTTTTGCGATGTTGGTGTAAGAGAGGATGATGCGAACGACGGGTAGAAGACAGCGAGCAGTGGCCTGAGAACTTTTCAAAAACCTGATTGTCCCGACCTATGCAGACCAAAATGTGTTTGCTTCGCAGACACTGCTTGAAAGGGGGTGGCCTAATCTTAAGATGACAAAAAATTAATAAATAACTCAAAGATAACAATTAAATATGAAATTATAGTAACCTTACATCAAGCTCAAAGACCCAGCAATAGCAATTGAATCATAATCTTCACAAATAAATCAATCCACACAACAAGCACATAGTTGGAGCATGAATTAGTTGATCACGACCAATCAACTCTAGCAATTCTCTCAAGAATCAATAAAAACAACGTTAAACAAGAACTAGAAACTAAGCAAAAATTTCATGATTAAAACATCATTTTTCTGTATAAAACATAAAATAATTTCACCCCCTATACATGGGGCACACCCCTTGGCTTTATAGCCTTCCAAAGACAAATAACAAAATTTGGACTCCAATATGAACACATAAATTTTTGGCCATCGCTTTGTTTCGGAGATAGCGATCACTTTGTGAGGTTTCTGAGACTACGACCTTACACTAGTGCACAACAGGTTATCACAGATGGTTCAAAAATGTCATCACAAACGGTTTCATGAACTATCTTAGTTTATGGGTTAATAATAATACAAGATCATCACAGACGAATTTTAAACCGTCTGTGATGTAGATTATCACAGATGGTTTATAGTAGAAACCGTCTGTGATCTATATATCACAGACGGTTTCAACTACAAATCGTCTGTGATATATAAATATCATAGATGGTTTCTACTACAAACCGTCTATGATAAACCATATATCACAGACAGTTTCTACTACAAACCGTCTATGATAGTCAACTATCACAGACAGCTACAAGCTAATAATTGTCTGTGTTATTATTTTTTGTTCTTAAATCTATTTCTGTTTATTGGCTAGCCTCAGTAAATGCTAGCCATACCCTCTGAAACAAGCAGATAAACACATTATATATACATCCAATTCACATTCATTCATTTTAGAAACAAGAACATCCATTTCACAGATCAATTAATAGAAATGAAATACAAATACACAACACATGAACAATTAAGCTCAATCTTATCCCAATAAAATTCATTTTATATTGTGGAATTCTCCATTTTCTTTTATGATTTTAGACATTGAAAAATATGCACACTGTCCTCGAATATATTTGAGGTTGGCCTATTCCAACGGAGTTGTAGTGATGGACGGAACCTGTCGGTATTGATAAGTATGAAATAATTATCGCAAGATAGACAAACCTCAGGATTGTTCTTCACGGAACCGATGAGTAGTTGCATATTGTGGCAAACATAGAATCCACAAGTATTGTTGCCCAACGGATGCTGGTGGCATTGCAAAAATAGAATTTGTTAGTTCGAGAGGTATTATTACGAAGTGTTTATAACATTAATGTGTACTAGCGAATACCGAGAAATCTAAAATGTGTTGTAGGGCATCGATCCCTCCCTTGGATTTCTGTACATTTGCAACGTGCGTGGCGAATGACCTACATGATTCCAAAAGTTAGCCTTAGTCATTGGGAAGGAATGAAAGATTACAATAAAGTTATCTATGGAGAAAATGTGTTTACCTGTCGATTACTTATTGGACAATTGTGTAGTCAGTTTTGTTCTTCTTTAGAGAATCAAAGTATATTACTATATTAAGTTTTAGTATAATTATAATTAGAATCCAGTGAAAACTAGACAGGTAGTCATGGTTATTAAACCTAAATTCGTATTACTTATAAAATACAAATCAACAAGTATAGCCACTAGTATAGCACTCACCCCTGGTTGTAGAGCATAAGTATGAATTCCTTTTCGCGGTGACCCTCCAATGCCTTCGTAATGTAATTCTCGATGAAGGATACATCCTTCTTGATGATATCCATGGCGACCAAGCGTGGGTCGAGAAAACCAACCGGTGATTTCGTTAATCTGGCTTCACTCACCATGTATACACACACACACACACAGAATCAATGAGTTATATATGACATTTATCGACATTATATAAACGTAGACCGTGATTGTACACATTTACAGGGTCCAACATCGAATGAGTGAGGCGTCGAGAGCGTCGAGTGTGAAGAGAAAGAATAAGTCCTAGAAGGTCACCGTGAAGATACAATCATGAATATTATGCTGCAGATGATGCGGCATGAACTTGACGTTGACACACGAGCGCCGTTGATCCTCTGGCTTGTTGGTCTGTTTCATGTAATACATATCCAATCTCTAGCAAGATAGTCCTAGAGTTAGGAGACGCTCTTTTGGGACAACCAACGGCTCGCCTAGTGATAGGAACGGGGTCCCGATCTTCTAACAGGTTCTGGATATGTTCGATTTGGTGGAGGCGCGACACAATTTGATCCGGCTTCCAAACAACACGTTCCGAACCCCGCAATCACAGCACCACGTCTCCTCAGGTTATCAACCGTGCGCAGCCCGGTTGACCTCGCCAAGAAGGCTAATCCTTGCCTGCGAATCGAAGAACACAAGCAAGAACAAGGAAGAACACAACTGAATTGCAGATGTATTGATTTAGCACTCGAAAGTTGGGGTCTCACAAACCGATGAACGACGAAACTGTTCAAAGACAGAATAATCTAAGCAAAACCCAAACCCTAATGGTGGGGGTGATGGCTGGATATAGAGGAGTGAGGGGCATGCAAAACCCCTGGACGCACCCTAATGGGCTCCAACACGATACAAAGCCAAACGGCCCAAAAGACGGTGGCGCAGCACCTTGACAGATTCTGAACACCCAATTGTTTCGACGATTCCTGTTGACTCAGAAGGAATTTTGACATGGGACTAGAGCCATTGGAAAGGTCGGCTTCTCAGCTTTCCATCCATATGTAGAACGTCCAAAACGGAGCCTAGATGCGATCTGGGCGTCCGTTTTAGTGCGGCCTGGTCCTGGACTCCGAATTGGATTCGAAGTCGGCTTGAGTTGGGCCTCCAACATGATTCGACCACCCTTGCTGGACTTGTGCGCCTCGTAGCCCTTCTCCAAGTACTTCTAGGTCATCTCCATGGTTCTTAATCATAATTAAATCATTAGGTAGCAATCGATTCTCAAATGAACAAAAAGAAGTACTTAGGAATGAGCTCACCTGTAAATTCAATTGTCGGGCGTGAGCTCTAGTAATTGGTCCTTGAATGTCAAGTGGAGGAGTGTTGTGTGTATCCGAAGAAGTGATGTTCTCATCACCTAGCATGAAATTTTGGGTCAATGGAAAGTAAGGGATCTCATTATCCATCTTCTTTAGTTTGCTCTTGCCATCTCGGCTGTAGGTCGACTTCATGGTAGTCGACCGGGCATGAGATGTAGATGCACCACACCCTTGCTGCGCCTATGCACATAGCGTTGGTGTGGATCACGCCTGTGGAATTAGCACTGGTGCAGATAGCTCCTTTGGACTTGGCACCGGTGTAGGTAGCTCGAGTGGACTTGGCACCGGTGCAAACGGCTCTCGTGGACTTGGCATAGGTGCAAATAGCTCGAGTGGACTTCGCACTGGTGTAGATGGCTCTCGTGGACATGGCACAGGTGTAGGAACCTCCAAGCAGATGTCCCTCTTGAGCCACTGGATGAATGTTCTAATGTTTTGCCTTAGAGTCATGACCTCATCGTTGAGGGGCATCTGCAGTGGGACGACCTCGAAATTTGCATGAACACCGTCCACATTCACTTTTGTGAAACCTGGCACTAGAGATATACTCTGCACCAAGGTTCTGGGCCTAGATGGATACGCCTGGCCCCAAGCAGTGCACAGGGCAATGGAGGTATATCTCACTTGGAGCTTGCACTTTGTAGCCACCTATATAACAATATAAAATTAGTTACTCCAATAGGCCTATAAATGGATCGAGTATTCCAGAGATAATAATTATTACCAGGATGTCATCGACAGGAAATCGGTAGTCGCTTTTCGAGGTAGGGTTGGATGCGTAGCTACTCCGATGGTTGGGGGCTGCCTAGCATAGGAGAGCTTTCTACTGATTTTCTCTATACCTTTGCATCTCATCTCTAATTTTTGCCACAATGTCCTCTCGTAGCGGTGCCTCGTGCTCAGCTTTGGCTCTCTTCCTACTCTGGTATGCTTCAGAGTCCTGTAGGAAGCCACATTTCCAAGGAACATAAAGATTAAGGCCTCTCGTGCGACTCAGGTGCTCCTTGTTTCCCAGGGACACAGAGTAAATCTCTCTCCCTAACTGCCTCGAATGAACCTTGGGAAGATTCTACACTCTGCGCTTCCTGACGGTGGAACACTTCCACATCTACAGGGTTTTGAAAGGAGATGGCCCCTGACGATACGGTAGATTACCTCGCTCTTATCCAGTTTCAGGCACGCTCATCAGGGATCCTGGTAACTGGCGAGGAGGTCTCCTGTAAGATTGCCTGCTCGTCCTTCTACCTCCATTGTATGATTTTACCCACATACCCAGTGGTGCTGAGTTTGTGGAGTGCGTGTTTTTTGCCTGGAGGGCCTTGTGCGCCGTACTTTCACTCCTAAAATTATCTGTCATCTTCATCATGACAAACTCTTGCCACTGCGGTTTTAGGAATGATACTTGTCGAATGATGTCAAATCCTTCTCTACGTATTGCTTGACAAGCAGGCTCTTGAAGTTCTTCCATGCTTTGTATGCCGCTAGAAACACATGTCGTCGTACAAAGGCTTGGTATTTTTTGGGGATCTCGAACGATTGAAAAACTTCCCTCATCAGCTGACTTTTTCGATCTTTGGTCACCTTCTTCCATGAAACGAATGTGATCTCAATCCATTTCTGTGCAACTCTTTTGACTATTCTCTAGAATATGGACACCGCTCGATGAGGATTGAGAGGGGTCCCAGACACATTGACATCTATGATGGTAAATCGCCCCTCGGGCCTTTTCAATAGTCCTCTTCTTTTTTGGGATTTCCCAGAGGACTTTGCATCACACACATCTAGTGACGATGTCGAAGAATGAAGAATGAGCGGACGACATCATCGAAAGATAATAGAAGTGAGAAATTGTTGAGCCAATTCATGGTGAATTTAGAATATGATCACATATTTATGTGAAAATTTCTCTACTCAGTTGGGTTTTGAACTCTAGACTACCTTACCGAATATCTGAAGGCACATAGTAGTAAACTTAACAATGAATTAGAGATAGATATCAAAACTATTTACTTCAAGTAAATCGCATTTGTATCATAGTGTTTTATATCCGCTTTATCTTTGCATATATGTTGTGCTAACTGAAATTTCAATTAATCTGCTTAGTTCTAGCACTAGAAGATATTGCAAAGGGATTTTGTGGGTGCGGTTTAATATCCCACATTTTCTATGTTCTAAGAATAATATACTATTTAAATGACTTGGGAGGATTTATATATCTTTATGTTGATTTTGTCATTTAAATGCTAGTGGAATTATGCTTTAAAACAATTATATTTTACTAGAATTAAATCTGAATTCATGCTAAAACCACATTAATTACAACAATCTAGAAAACCAAGCGCATATACAGTAAAGCATATATCCAAAGACATGATAATAATACAGAGATCAAACTATTATCTCTCAACATGAACAGTGGAATCAAGCCAAAGGACAATATGCTAAATTGACATAATGCACAGATTAAAAAGTGAGTTTTGTTCTCAGTTTGAGGAGTTGCTCAAGTTAAAACCTGGTCTTCTCACCCTCGTCAACAGATCATATGTCAAAGGGACTAACTCCTCAGTATTCTGCTAGTTTGATACTCTAAAAATACCTCAATAAAGTAATTGAATCAACTGCCAGATTTTAAGCACACCACAGAATAAAGAACAACTATTGCAATATCAACAATAGTGCTACAGCAACAATAGAAACAAACACCAAAGATGTGCTACGCAAGCAATTGCAGTAATAACTAAATCTAATAATATTTAGTCTAGATAGTAGTGATTTATACTTAACCGAAGTAAGAAACAAGAAATGATAAATCAATACTAGCATAATACTCTCTCATTAGTCAAAGTGATCTCAATCTGATAAGTTATCCTCATCAAGCATTCACAAAGCCCACATTATGTTATGCAAAGTCCCCCTAGTGCTTCTACTTACGAGGAGGACCGCTAGAGTCAGGGAAGGCGGTGACGGGCTCGGGGGAGGCGGCAACGGCGTCGAGTAAGGCGGCGATGGGCTCGAGAGGAGGAGGGCGACTGCCTCGGGTAGGAAGGCCGCCAGAGTCGGGGGGAGGAGGAGGGCGACAGTCTCAGGTGAGGAGTGCTGCTGGAGTCGTGGGAGGAGGAGGAGGGTGACGGCCTTAGGCAAGGAGTGTCGCCGGAGTTGGGGGAGGACGAGGAGGGTGATAGGCTCGATGCGAGGCAGTGGTGTTTGTGAGTAGTACAGTAGGGACAAACCCTAATGTGCAATATATATAGGGGAATAATCACAGACGATTCTATCTAAGAATTGTTTGTGATATCTATCATCACAAACGGTTCTTATTTAAAACCGTCTATAATAACAAAATATTACAGACGATTTTAATGTAGAACCATATGTGAATATATATATAATAAGGTTTTACTTTAAAACCATCTGTGATGTTTCCTACTCACATTCACATATATATCACATATTCTTATATACATAAATGCAAATTCACATATATACTGCACATTCTCATATGCATAAATGTAAAATCACACACACACAGATATATATATATATATATATATGTATGATACTGAAATGGGGCACCAAGGTGCCCAGGCACCAAGCCTCTCTGTCGTTAGATTGCTTTTAGATGCGTGCAGGTGCAATATATTAGGTAACCTATTAAGATTCATTAATTCGAAAAGGTATCAATTTGGAAAAGAATCAATCATGGATGGAAAGTATTAATCATGGATGGAAAGTTTTAATTATGGAGCTTGGGCACCATGGTGCACCTGTTATTTTGCCTATATATATATATATATATATATATATATATATATATATATATATATATATATATATATATATATATATATATATATATATATATATATATATATATATATATATATATATATATATATATACACACACACAAGCCTCTCTGCCTTTGGATTGCTTTTAGATACGTGCTAGTACAATAGTATGGAAAGGAAGTCATTAACATGGATGGAAAGTCTTAATCATGTATGAAAAATCTCACTCATAGATGGAAAGTCTCACTCATGGAGCCTGGGCACCATGGTGCCCCTGTTATTTATACTATATATATAGTCTTTATATCTGACACGTTTGAGGTCCACGGTAGTGACGTTGTACTTGTCGACCTTCACCTATGGAAGATGGACCCAACGACGAAATAAGGGGATCTTGAAAAGCACGTAGTCGAGCTCCTAAATCTCCTCTATGAACCTATAGTAGGAGTTCCTCAACCTATTGATACTGAACGCATCTATACGGACGTCATTATTCTAGTTAGTGCTCTTTAGATCTTGAGCCTGCATATAGAATGTGTACCCATTTATGTCATATCCTTGTCGTGTCACAACAGTAAATGTTGGCCCTTTTGCCAATCATGTCAGCAAATCACTTGACGAGTCCTAGCGAGTTTCTCCTTCAA
Source organism: Dendrocalamus latiflorus (assembly GCA_017311315.1). NCBI lineage: Eukaryota > Viridiplantae > Streptophyta > Magnoliopsida > Poales > Poaceae > Dendrocalamus > Dendrocalamus latiflorus. Next base: position 26,663,207 of record CM029611.1, read on the forward strand.
CCATTGGTTGAACCAATTATTGTGTTGTCTCGTGATCCAAACATCCGGCCACTTTGGATTCTGTTGTTGAAGCATGCCCTTGTGCTAGTTGTTATACGAGGACACTTCAATCATGTGTTGCAAGATCATGAAATGGGCTTGAGCATACGCATCCATATCTGGAGTGATTGCTTTCCTTTCGATGGTCCCGATACCTGTCGGTTTGACCTGCGCCATCTAATCAATACAGAACTTAATGATCTCTTCGGTTGTATAACCTTCGACGATGCTACCCTCTAGCCGAGATTGATTTTGTACGTAAGACTTGAGAATTCCCATGAACCTCTCGAATGGATACATGCTACATAGGAACACAGGCCTACACATTTTTATTTCCCACACAATGTGAACATTGAGATGGACCATGATATCAAAAAACGATGGAGGGAAATACATCATAAGATGGCATAGAGTCATCACCATCTCGTCCTGTAGAACATCTAATCCTTTAGGATTGATGACCTTCTAGGCAATTTTGTTAAAGAAATAACATAGCCACATAATTGTCTCTCGAACCTTGATCGGCAAATACTTCTAATTGCAACAGGGAGCTTCTGTGTCATCAGCACATGGCAATCATGAGACTTCATGCCAATTTACTTTAAATCTTCCACCAAAACAAGTTTTTTTTATGTTAGCAAAGTAACCAGATAGAACTTTCACACCATGCGAGCATTGGAATAGTTTAGTTCTCTCGACCTTAGATAGAGTGTAACAAGCAGGAGGGGGTAAGTTTGTCCTTTATCGGTCTTTTTTAGTGCTAACTCGGGCCTGATATCCATATCAACCAAGTCAAGCCATGTGTTGACACCATTCTTTGTTTTGTCATGAATGTTCACTAAGAGACCAATCAAGCTATCACATATAGTCTCCTTTCACCAAATGGCCTCAAAGCCCTACCTCTAGCTCAAACTAACAGTGTAGATCTAGAATTTAAGATAGAGGGTTGATGGGTCTAAGCGTAATTAATATAGTGAAATTATCATAAATAGTTTTTTATACAAACCATCTATGATGACTTAATTATCACAAATGGTTTTTAATACAAACATTCTGTGCAGTATCACAAACAATTAAAATAAAAAATCATCTGTGATATTTGGTAACATCACAGACGATTCTTATTAAGAACCATCTATGATATTTCCTCTTCACAGATGGATTTCACCACAAACCAACTGTGATATTTCCTCTTCACAGATGGTTTTTAGGGCTGACAGCAACACATCGTTCTCTAAACTAAAACCGACTGTGATTGTATTTAATACAGACAGTTCTGGGGAACCGTCTGTGATGTGGTGTCCAATATTAGTCTTTTTGCAGTAGTGTTATCCATTATTTAGGCCTTGAAATAAGCTTTACAACAAGCAAAAGAACACCCAAATTAGATTATGTTGGGAAAAGTCACGTGCTTTTTAATATGGATCTTGGTATCTATTCTGAACCAAATTCCAACTTGCAACTAAATTTGGATTGGCTAGAGTGGCTCTGAATTGGCATTGAAAAGTGCTTGATATGATGTTCTTGAGCTTTCTTGGGTCTCCAAAATCCTTCCCACTCTCCTCCTTCCTTCCTTCCTTCCTCTTTTCACACACAGACGGCCCATTTTCTCCTCATGTGCTCCATTGGTCTTCACCGCATAAACAAACACATGGGACAATTTCCTTGGATTGTGTGGCTCACTTCTCTCTTTGGTTCTTGTGCTACGGTGGTCTTCCTCCCTCACCTCTCGTAGGTCATGCACATTATTGTGGTGTCCTCCTTCCTCCCTCGCCTCTCGCTAAACACCATGCATCCTACATCCACAATCACAAGAACAAAAAACAAGTAAAAATTGATTAGGTGTGTTTGTTATTCTCATCTATATTCTGAGAGACGTCTCTCTCAACTAACCCACAATTTAAAAACCTCATTAACATGAAACAAAATGGATGGAAACAAATTAATGCATACCTGTGGACCACAATAGCAACAAAGAGGGTAAATGGTGCCTCACAAAATTTCCCCCAAGTATCCTCAAAATATTCACTCCATTAGCTACTAGAAACTTGAAAGATCATATTAGGCCACCACCAAAGAACTCACACAAGAGCGGTAGCAAAACCAAGCTCAAACTTCAGAGCTAGTACTACCGCGGATTACATGTTGGTACGAATAGAGTGATAGTACCGTAGGTCTAAGGCTAGTACAACTAGTGATTGGCAGTACTGCAGGGTAAGAGCAATATTACTGCATCCCTATTCATATAACAGAAAACTAGCCCGACCCTAACCTGAAAAGAGTGCAATATCCAAAAAAACAAGTTCAAATGACTTGAAATTTTGCACACACCTTACCAAGAATGTCAGAAACCTAATCCATCCAAGGACCACATAAATCCTGGCCAAATTTCTAACATTTCTTAGAAACTGGCAAGGTTGCACAAAAACTAAGCAAAACTCATAAACTTGGTGTATGATTTGCTCGTGAGTTGAGGATGGCCAAGATGGCTCTAGATAGGTTCCCACAAGTCACAACAAGTAAGAATAGTCAAAGATATGAGGTCAAAACCTTGGACCAAGAAATCTCAAGATGGGGTCAAATCTAAGCAAAAGCGGGCAATTTCGAAATCTTGACAGACCATATTCCTAAATGGATGAAAGTTTATCTTCATGAGTCATCTCCATCACTCATACGTCCATAACAAAATCAAGAAGAGGAGATAATAGATCAAATTCAATAAAAACAAGAGCAAATCAATCAAATCAAGAAGACAACATAAGTAATAAATGTTTTATAACTAGTCCACCTGGAGAACAAGAGTGCACACCACAACACTAACGCTTCTCAAACTCTAACCCTAGCACACAAGGTTGGAATAGTTGGCTTGATGGTTAGATAGTTAGCTTACAAGCTTTCATCGCAACCCATTAAATAGATGAGGCAACCAGCCCACATCTAACACTAATAAATACTATCCACTAACAAATTTGAGAAAATCCAGTTAACCCCATACAACAAAAGTTTGACTTATACACTTAACACATTCACACTTCTCAAAGCACATGAACCTAGGGGTGGAAACGGATCGGATACGGTCGAATAGTCTCAAATACAAATATGAATTCATATTTTTAAAATGAATACGAATTCAAATATTCTCAAATATGGATACGAATATTCTTGAATATGAATACAGATATTTTCAAATACGGATTTTCTCGGATACGAATATCGGATAAAACAGATTCCTAGTTGTTTTACAGATTTTTCACTAGTTTTAAACCACTAAATTCAAATTTTGAATCATAAAATTTGTACATATTTTTCCTGGGTTCTAGAAACGGATCGAATATGAATCGAATAGTCTCGAATACGAATACGGATACGAATATTCTTGAATACGAATGTGAATATGAATACTCTCAAATACGGATACGAATATTCTCAAATACGAATACGAATATTTTCGAATACGGATTTCGCTTACCACATTTGTGTTTTCTCGGATACGAATATCGGATAAAACGAATTATCCGTCACTGTTTTCCACCCCTACATGAACCTGAATCCGCTAAGTCTTTAGTCTTTAATCCATTTAACCTTCTTAATATCTCCTTGACCTAAATCGCTTTCCCAAACATCACTCAAGCATCATGGTTTTGATCCAATACAGTTTTTGGTATTTGGCTTTCTAACCAAAATACCCTTGCCCTAACTTGGTCTTCATCTTCCCTTGCAAGTAATAGCCATGCTTGCCACGTGTAGGTAAGCCAATGGCTTGTCATGTATTGACATGTCTCTCCTATTCCAGTTTTACTAGATCACACCTCATTTGGAATGATTAAGCCACTTGGTGCAACCCGTCGCTTGAACATTCCCTTCAACTTTTCCCACATTCCTTGTGCCATGCTTGAGCTCAACCATTTCATCCAGCATCCTTGACCATTATGGGCATCAGACCCTCCATGAGCGTAGTTCCGATCCTTACCGTTGATCATGATTGACTCCAAGCTTCCCTACACATCCAAAGCCACTTGCTTTGATTAATGAAGGTCCCTTTATTCAATTTCTTGACTTGAAGACTAAGAAAGAAAGTCAGCTCACCCATCATACTCATCTCGAATTCTCTGCTCAATGAATATGAAAAACTGGACACCAAAGCATAAGAAGAGTCACCGAAAATTATGTCATCCACATAAATCTGAATAAGAAGGAAATCATTGCCGTGCCTGAGAGTGAACAAGATTTTATCTACCGTTCCTATTTTAATGTCATTCTTAAGCAAGAGTCTCTTAAGCCTATCATACTAAACTCTAGGGGTTTGCTTCAAACCATACATAGGTTTCGAGAGTTTATACACATGGTTTGGAAACTTAGGATTTTTGAAACTAAGAGGTTGCATGACATAGACCTCTTCTTCTATGAAACAATTCAAAAACGAACTCTTGATGTTGATTTGAAACAATTTAAAGCCTTAGACACAACAAACGATAAAAGAATGTGAATGGCTTCTAATTCAGCTATAGGTGCAAAGGTCTTCGCAATGTCTAGCCCTCTTCTTGGCAGAAATTCCAAGCTACAAGCCTAGTCTTGTTGCAAACTACCAACCCATCCTCACTTTTCTTGTTTGTGAAAACTCATTTTGTATCAATTACATTATGATTATGAGGAGCTTCAACTGAGGTCCAGACTTTGTTTCTCTCAAAGTTTTCAAGCTCTTCATGCATGGTTTGTACCAAGAGGTATTGGATAAAGCATGGATGATATCTCATTGCTCAAAACACACAACAAAAGCAAAATAAGAATAGGAATTTAGAGAGAGTAACTTGCTTATGGAGATCTATAATCATCTGCTCCTAAGGATGTGTCGTTGAATGTGACGCAGTGGTCTTGGTGTAGATATGGTATCAACCTCATGCACTATAGAGGTAGGAGTGAAGCACTTGCCATGCTAGTGAAGATGGTAGGAGTCTGCTCAAGTGAAGCTGGAACAGATGAAGCAGGCTCTCCAACCACCTCAGGAGATGCAAGAGGAGAGATTGGATCCCCATCCTCCAAGTCGAAGTCATCATCGATGAAGATGCTCTCCTGATCACCATATACCTATGTACCTACACTGTTGGGCCTAGTAACAGGACTAGCCTCATCAAAAGTGACTTCACAAATCTCAACAATTTTGTTAGTATCCAAGTTAAAAATATGAAATCCACAAGAATGAGCACGATATCCAAGAAAAATGCTATTATAGCATATGGATTAAAATTTATCTAAGTTGCCATATTTTATAATGACGCACTTGCAAACAAATATCTCGAAATAAGAGACACTAGGCTTACTACTGAACCTTAACTCAAAATAAGTTTTGTCTAGGGACGATCTCAAGAAAACCTATTGGACACATAGCAAGCAGCGAAAATTGCCTCAGTCCAAAACCTTCTAGGGGTGCTACGCTCAACTAACATGGTCCGAAATAGCCCAGCTATTTATTTTAAACTTTTTAGTAAAAAATTAAAGTTAATTTATTTTAAAATAAAATAAGTATTCTTTGGTTGCTTGACTTTTGGTGATTTTATTTGTCTGTTTTCAGATTTTTAAAAAGGCTTTTCTAAAAAGTAATTTCACTAAAAACATAAAAATATTATTAAATAAAGAGTATTTTGAATTTCTATAAAAATTCTTTTTCAATTAATTATTTTAAAGCATTTGGCTTTTATCTGGATTTTCTGTACTTTTCTGGATTTTAAAAATCAATTTCAAAGCTAAAAAGTATTTTTGTAAAAATTAAAAGACCAACTTTAAGTTGGAAATATTTTTCATAACTCTAAAACATCCCCAGGAATTGCTATGATTTTTTTCGGAATTTTTAGACTTTATTTGTTATTTTCTAAGTATTTTCAAAGCCTCTTAGTTTTCCTGAAAATCTAAAAATGAATTTTAAATCCTTTCTCTCCTCAGGCTAACACGTGTCAAGCCAAAGTTCAGTCTGCCCTCAGCTGATCTAATCCTAGCCGCTCGATCTCACTTACCCCTTCACTCTTTATCCGACGGTATGGATTAAATCCACCATCGCCGATCTAATCTGATCTGTTCATTGCCACTTAACTCCCTCCCTCTCCATCTGATGGTCCTGATTTCTTTCTCGCCATGTGGCATTCATCCGTCTGTTTGCCTATCTCCCTCTCTCTTCTCTCTCACCGATAGACGGGACCCACCTGTCAGTTTTCTTCTTCCTCCAGCCGCCACCATTGCCTCACGCGCTTGAGCTCCGTTCTTCACCCTCCATCCATTACCTCTTGCCATTAATGGCCATTGAGTGCCCCTCTTCACTCCCCCACTCAATTTTGGTCGTTTCCCTGTCTTTAAACCCCGTTAATCGCCATCACGCCCATTTCCCAATCGCCTTAACTTTGGCGAGCAACTAACAGTCGTTCGTCACCCCTCCGCCTATAAAAACCCCTCCCTGAGGATCCCCTAGCCACGCCGCCCCATTCCCCTCTACCAATTCCCCCTCCCTGTGCTCGAGACGCCCTAATGTCATCTCTCCTCTTCACCGAGTACCGAAGGTGCTCCGGCGAGAAATCGCCACCGCCCCAGTTGCTCTCACGCCTCATCGCCGCCACCTTCACCTTCACTGGGTCCGTGCGAACACCCTCGCCCCTCTGCTGGTCATATTTCTAAATTCCTCTAAAATCCTAATTTACCCATTTCTATCCTCTATTCAAATTGTTGGAGTCCGTTTGAATTTATTTGGATTAAATTAAAGCTTAGAAAATAAAAATATTTTTAATGGTTAAAATAAATTTCAATTAAATCCAAAATTATTTTATTTGATATTTTCATTTTCCAAGGATTTTTGTGGAATTTTCTAGAATTTTTGAATTTATTTTATTTTTAAAATTTTTCTAGATTTTTTCCTTATTTTTTCTCTCTCCTCTCTTTCTTCTCTATTCCTTCTACATCCCGAGTGAGCTGCCATGATGGCTGTTCCATTGAAGCATTCAATCCCTTCATTTTCCTCCATGATTCTTCGTGCAATCAAGAGCATTCAATCTCTCTCTTCAAAACTCTTCCATTCCTAGCCGTTTTCCCCTTCCTTCATGCGCATTTACGCGAAATTGAACCGTTGCCCCGAATTAAGGTCATCGCTTGATCTCCCTCTCCCGTCCTCCTCAGCTACTATAAAAGAGAGCCCCATGAGCCCCTTCTCATCCACATCCATCCCCAAAAATCTTATGTACTCTCTCCCTTCCTCCTCGCCGCAATCGACATTTTTCCCTCATCAATCGAACGACGTTCCTCGGCCGTTTGCACCGCCTACAGTGGAGTTCCGCCACCATTGACCACATCACTGGCTTCGCCATCGTTTGTTCTACACAGTGCTTCCCTCGTCTTTGCCGGAGCTTCGTTGGAGCATCGACGCCACTGTGGGCCAAATCATGCTGCCGCTTCTCTCACCACCGTCGGCCGACCATGCATGTTCCACCACAACCGAGGTGAGTATTGTGTTCCCCGTATTCTCCTCTTCGTTTCACCACAAACCCTACCTGCTATCTCTTTTCCATTTGCCCGGAATGCCGACGTCAACCTGCCAGTCGTCGAAGGTCTTTTCCACCGTGTTCCGCCACCATCTGATGTCCTTTGGCCGATCCATCTACACCATTGAGTTCACCTCACGCATTCTACGTTGTGCTTCCATTGCCATCACATGAAGATCCTCAAGTCCTTGTCGTCCTTGTTGAGCCATGACACTAAAATTGCTTCTTCGTGTACACCGCTTTCTCGCCGAGTTATTTGATTTTTGTTCATGTCATATCGTGTCCTAGCCTCTAAGCAATTTATCTACCATTTTACTTAATTTTTCATGGAGCCAATCATCAGAAATTGAGCTTTCCGCGGAAATGGCCGTTTTCGACTTCCGCCATCAATGGTGCCATCTCCTGTGGATTTCTGGCTTAGCCAATAATTTTCCTAACTTCACCATACCGTGTTCTACCCCGTGCTCTTCCTACATCTCCACGTTCCATACCCGATACTATCTCTCTCCAACCTGTCGTTGCCGCTACCATGCCATCACTGCCGTTTTTCTCTCACCACCGTTGATTGCCGCCGTTTCTCTCCACCGTACCCACGTCACCACCTTCACCTCATTGCTGGGGTTCCATTTTGCTGTTTGCCGGCCACCTCACAACCTACCGACACTGTACTATTCAAAAAGTAACTCTCGGATTTTGTTATTATTTCATGTGATATCCAAATCTTCTAGATATCCATTCTCCCTCATACGAACTCTGAATCCGTTGATTGTTTCTCCTAAATTCATCTAAAATCATAATATATCCCTCAATATATATTTTATAATTTTTGGATTTTTATTTGGATATATTTGAATTTATTCATTTTGGTTCTTCACTTGCAGACTATGACAAATCCGGAGAGTTCGATTTCGACTATTCGCAGCACCAAGTCTTCGAGTAAGGCAAGTTACACCTTTGATCATGTTGCCCCCAGTAATTTAAATTAATTATGTTATTTTTAAAATTATTATGCATGCGTACTATTATTCAAATTAGTTCAAATCTGATTTAAACTTTAGTTACACCAAATTCCTTTGTATATGGCCAAATTTGACATTGAACATCAGCATGCCTTGTCACCCTAGATGAAAACCTCGTTAGTACATTAGTATTAACTAGAAATTTTATAGAAATGCTTAGCCATGCTTCAAATGATTTAGGTGGGATCAATTATTTCACATAAAATGATAAAGTTTTCAAATGTTTTCTTGACTTTGGTGAGTCAAGAATGATTATGAAATATTTTCAAAAAAAAAATATAAAACCTGGTTTAGACTTAGGCAAATGGTTAGGTGGTTGGTGCTTGCTAGCATGCATTGTTATTTGGTGACACAATGTTGATTGCCAGGCACAAGGGGTATGTGGTTGTTGGTGCCTAAGTCAACTAAGGACCAGTCTGTGAGCTACTGTTGCAAAGCCTTTCGTACTACCACAAGGCTGGTATGGGATAGTCCTGACTGATTAATTTGCAGGTTCCAACCTGAGCCTCGCTGTAGGTTGAAAGTGAGTTGGCGTAGGCCTAGTTGAGAAGTCTCACTCGGCTCAAGAGGGGGCTCCAACTTGTGGATTCAAGTTGTGGTGAAACCTTAGTGTTGGCTTGGCCAGGTTGAAGGCTTTGCATTGTAAAAGCCTTGTCATGATCTTCGCACCGCACACCAAAGGAAGTGTGTTGATCCGGTGGCAATATTGGGATGATCATGTCTTGTGTGTAAATCTATACAACCTCTGCAGAGTGTATAATCTATCCTGGATAGCCGTGCCCATGGTTATTGGCAAGCTGAGTAAAGTTTTTCACGGATTAGACTTTGTTTTTCAAAATGGTTTTACAAACTACTTATGGATGGATGGAATCCATATGAGATCTTTTGGAAAAGATGGTCCAGGTAGGATGCCCGTGGTTAGGTTAGTGTTTGGTTGGAGCCTGCACTAATGATATTATTTTGTTAAAATATTATTTCTATCTATTGTATCAAATTCATCTTTTGAATATACTTACAGTATTTACTTCAATTTTGCTTTATGCTCAACTAAACTTAATATGCCTTCCTTTGTTAATCCATATGCATGCATCCACTCTGTTAAACCTCCTGATGTAACTTGTGGAGTACTTTATGTGCTCATGTTGCTCAATTCATCATTTTTAGAGGCAACTTTGACTTCGGTGAGGATCAGAACGTATAAACCACATCTTACAGTCGTTTGCCTATGGGTAGGCTCAGTGGGCTTCTTCTACTTTGGTTTTTTCTTCCGCTGCTTATATTTAATTTTGGCTTATGTGCCATGGATGTAAACTTTGGCCATCAGGCCCATATTCAGTTAAATAAAGTTTGTCATTGTACTTGATATGTATCCCTATTATCATTGTGTGCACTAGCTGATCCTGGACTAGGGCGATTTACACATAGGGTTTCAGAGTTGTTGCTCCAGGATCCGACATGGTCCTAGCCATATCTACAAGAGTCCTATTCTTTCTCTGTACAACTCTATTATTTTGGGGTCTCTAAGAGAAGAGAACTGGTACTCTAGACCTCGCTCAGCATACAATGTGGCAAAAAAATGAGTTCTTGAATTCAATCCATTATCACTATTAATGAATCTCAAGGCCCCTAGGAGGTCAATAGCTAATCTAAGGGCCAAATATCTAAAACAACCAAAGGCATCATCCTTAGAAGCAAGAAAATACATTTAAGAATACCTAGAGAAGTCATCTACAATGACAAGTACATACCACTTCCCTCCTGTAGACTGTACTATAGAAGAACCAACAGAGTCTTAAGTTCAAGAGCTCTCTAGGTGCATCGGTGATCACCAAGGTAAGAAGAGGATGAGAAGATGAAGCCATCTTGCTATGTTTGCAGGGTGTGCAAGTTAGGTCCTTATAACTCTTATGCCTTGGCAATCCTCTAATAAGGTCCTTGCTATCGACTTTAGTTAGATGATCGAAGCCTACATGGCCAAGCCTACGATGCCACAAAACTATATCATTAGAATTAGAAGCTACAAGACACCTAGGGCTAAAGCTAGAAGAGCTACTGAAATCAGTACTAAAGATCTTCTCAAACCCGGAGATCCTAAACACAGGCTCACCACAGGAATCTAGCACTCTGCACTTCCCAACCTTGAATCTTACTTCTAGACCCCATCAAGAAGCTATGAAACAAATAGCAGATTGTACCTACAGAGCATAAGTAGAAGACATCGGTGGCTTAGTTTGGGGTTAGAACTAAAAGTCTTAGGGATTCAATACTGAGCCACACAACATCCATGAATAGCAGTAGATGTAGGAATAAAATGGTTATCAAGAAAATCATGAGAATGCACACGAGAACCACCTAGACCTCTGCAAATCAGCCTACCAAAGGACCAGTACCTCCCTATATAGACGCCACTCGTGGTCTATCTTCATTATATCCTAACCCAAAGTGCTACCTAGTTTTACCAAAAGAGTCAAAGAAATCATTTACAAACCTAGGCTTGTATCTAAAAGCGAAGACTAAAGACCTGGCTCTAGATACACTCATAGGTAAAGGAACTATTCTAATGGACCTCAAAGTATGCATCTTCTCTTTTCTATCGTAGTTGACAATACAAAAGCTGAACTCAATAAGTGGCCATTCTTCATGCAGAAAGTGCAATGGTGCTTGACCTTTTGAGGGGTTTGACCTACTAAGGTGGAAGCACCTGATTTGCTAGAAGAGGGAAATCCAATGACCTAAATACAGTATTTGAAGGCTCAGAGGGTTTGACCTCAAACTTGCCACTCTCTACAACTCTCATAATCTTATGTGAGTGATTTTTGGAACACTCTAGAGAATTGAATCCTAGGCCTCTCTTCTTCACACTCAACTTGGATTGGTCAATGATCATGTTAAGATTTGCTACCCTCACAATGAGAGCAAGTATGATCAGAATTGAACTTGAACAATTCTTTAGTAGCATTACTAAGTTTTAGTTCAAGCAAAGCACAATTTGAGCAAGATGAAACAACAACATCTAAAGCAATAGATCCATGCAAGCATTTTCATTACTAGACTTGAGAGCCATTAGTTCATCCAAAGCATCTTTAAGTTGGTTGACAACAAAAGAATGAGCAATTTTAAGTTTAACAAATTGGCCATACAAGGATAAGCAAGATTCATAGTTTTCATCATCAGGATTTATGAATTTGAGCATAACCATCTTGAGATTCAAGTTGCCAATCATAATATCCTTATTCTTGATTATCTTAGCTTGTTTCCTCAATTTTTGTTTAGTTGCACAAAAGCACTATTCATTTCTTTAGAAGAGACATACCTCACCAGAATCACTATAGGGCTCATCATCGTTGAAGGTGTCGACATCGATGATACTACCCTTGCACATGAGGCATATGCTGGTGAAGTCCTAGGACTTCTTGCTCCTGGAGTCATCCTCATCATCCTTAGTCCCTAAGTCCACATTATTCATGTTGACGTTCTTGAGAGCAACAAGGACCAAACTAATGAACTTGTGGTAGTAGGCTTCTTAGGCTTCGTGTCATGAGCTTAAGGACACTTTCAAGAGTCCTTCTCCTCCTTGCCCTTCAACTTAGGACACTTAGTTTGAATGTGGTTTGGCTTATCATACTCAAAGCAATTGATAGGACCACTCCTCTTCTTGTTCCTTACTTTCTAATGTGCTCTTGTGAATTTAGTGGATAGGAATGCTAAGTTATCCTTAGGAAGTCTCTCTAGCTATTCATCACTCAAGGAATGCAAAGCAGACAATGAAAAACCAAAAGAACCAAAGTCCAAAGGACTAGAAGAGCTTCTCTGAGTAGAGTTAATTACTAGAGCCATTGACTTTGTCTTGAGAAGATGTGAGATGAAGTCAATCTTATGTATCTTCAACCTCGAGTAGAGCTTATCTATTGTAAGCTCATTCATAATAGTGTTGTCATTGATGGAAATAATTTTCACGTCCAAAATTTTCATATCAAGAGCACCCAGCAGCTGGCGTGCATTCTTAGAGTCAGAATAAGATAGACCAATAGCACACACATCATGAATAATTTTGTTAAACCTTCCCCACAGCTCATTCAAGGATTCATCAGGCTTTTGCTCGATCTTAGAATATTCTTTCTTAAGTTGGTTTTGTCTCACTTCCTTGATCAGGGTTGAGCCCTCATGGTAGTCTTAGAGGGTATTTTAGATCTTATGAGCAGATGCCAAAAGAACTACTCACTCAAACTCAAATCGACTAAGCCTTTGAATAAAAAGTTTCGAGCCTTGCCATTTGCCTCCACATCAGGAGTATTTGCCAAATTAACCTCGGCAGGTACAACAAAAGGATTCTGAACTTAAGCAAAATAGAATTCCCTTTGGCTTGGATGTATGAGGACATCCAAGATTTCCAATAAGAGAAATTAACTCCATCTAAATAGGTGGTTTGGTTGAATACTTGTTTAAGGCCATGACTTTAGGACCGGTTAAGATCTAAGAAGAGCTAACCGAGCTCTAATACCACTTGTAGGACCGCAATGGCAATAGAGGTGGTGGGGTGAATGGTGCCTCACAAAATTTTCCCTAAGTATTCTCAAAATCTTCACTCCACTAGCTACTAGAAACTAGAAAAATCATATTAAGCCACCACCAAAGAACTCACACAAGAGCAGAAGCAAAACCAAGTTCAAACTTCAGAGCCAGTACTGCTACAGAGTACATGCTGGTATGTCCAAAATGGTAGTACTGTAAGTCTGAGGCCGGTACGACCGATGACTAGTAGTACCGCAGGCCAAGAACTGTATTACCGTAACCTTGTTCACATAATAGAAAACCAGCCCAAGCCTAACCCGAAAAGAGTGCATTCTCTAAAATACAAGTCTAAATGACTTACAATTTTGCACACACCTTGCTAAGGATCTTAGGAACCTCATCCATCCAAGGGTCATATGGATCTTAACTAAAGTTCTAAGCTCTCTTTGAAACAGGCAAGGTTGCACCAAAACCAGGCAATACTCACAAACTTGGCATATGACTTGCTCATGGGTTAAGTATAGCCAAAATGGCTTTATATAGGTTTCCACATGTCATAGCAAGTTAGAACACTCAAAGATACAAGGCCAAAACTCTTGTACCAAGAAATCTCAAGATGAGGTCAAAATCCAAGAAAAATTGGGAAACATCAAAATCTTGCTAGACCTGATGCCTAGATGGATGAGAGTTAACCTTCATGAGTTATCTCTATTACTTACATGTCTTTGTTAAACAATAATATCAAGAAGAGGAGAGAAGAGATCAAAACTAAAAAGAACAAGAGCAAATCAACCAAATCAAGAAAACACCATGAGTGATAAATAAAGTTGATATATTGCTATTTGAGGATGAAGGTTTTACGGTCACTCCACCTGGATGACACAAAAGCATACCACAACACTCACTTTTATCAAACCCTAACTCTAGAACACAAAGTTGGAATAGTTAGTTGATAGATGGTTGGATTGCAAGCTTCTATCCCAACTCGTTAAATAGATATGGCAGCCAACCTATATCTAATTCTAATTGATACTATCTACTAGCACATTTGGAAAAAAACCCATTAACCCCACACAATACGGGTTTTATTCACAAACTTAACTCATACACACTTTTCAAAGCACATGAACCCGAATCTGCTAAGCCTTTAACCTTTGATCCACTTGATCTTCTTAGCATCTTCTTGACCTAAACCATTTTCCCAATGCCACTCAAACACCGCGGTTTTGATCCAATGTAGTTTTCGGTATTCGGCCTTCTTACCAAAATACCCTTTCTTTGACTCAGTCTTCATCTTCGCTTGCAAGCAATCGACATACTTGCCATGTGTAGGCGCACTAACAGCTTGCCATGCATCGATAAGTCTATCCTGTTTTGATTCCAGTGGACCATGTCTCACTTAGACTAATCAAGCTACGTGGTGCAACCCATCTCTCGAACCTTTCCTTTAATATTTCTCGCCTTCTTTATGCCATGCTTGACCTCAATCATCTCACCTAGTATTCTTGACCGTTTTGGACCTCGACCCTTCTATAAGCGTAACCCTCATCCTCGCTATTGATTATGGTTGGCTCCAAACTTCCTACACATTCAAGATAAAGAAATTGTTTTCAGGAACAAGTTCTTCATAACTTGACTTATGTTAGTCAAGGTATGCTTTGTGCAATATTAATGCACTGACCAAACATATATCAAATCACCCCAAAATCAAATTTTCAAAATCCAAGAAATTTACTTCAGGGCTGGTTTGACCGCCAACTAGAGGCCAATCAGACCGGTTGATCACAGTGCAAACGACCCTCTCTGGAATAATGCAACCACCAACAAAATTCCAGTCATACCTCTCAGCGCGGTCTGACCGGCAACACACCGGTGGTTTGATCGGCAACAAGCCGACGGTCATACCGTAGGTTAGCTAGCAGTCATACCAGTTTGTCTAACAAAAAGCTGACAAAATACAAACTTTATAAAATTCAAATTTTAGTTCCACAAACTTGACAATTATGTAATATAACATTATCCTAGACCCTCACACATGATCTCTCAATACCATGGCAACCATGCTAATCTCTCCATATTTGAATTTGAATGAGTTGTTCTCATCGTTTAGTCACGTCATCACGTATGGTTCTAAGATAAAAAAAAAAGAAGCTGCAGCCCCTGCCAACCACTGAGCACAAAATCGCCAAACTGTTCACGTGCACATCACGTGCTGGTAGGCAATGGCGTGGCGTGGCGAGGCGGGCGAGGTGTGCTTGTTTTGTTTGCTTCAAGTAGGCAACACCTATTCTTACTTATAAATAGATGTTCCTTCGCCTATGTAGTAACATGGTGCTACGCTTTCCATTCTCCACCATGCAAGAGATGGGCCTATGGGATTTTCAGGATTTATCTATTAATTGGTCTGGACCCTGCTAAGTTCTGTCTTATCCCACCTCAATAACAGCTATTCTAGCATAATAGTCTTTAATCCACACTAGACATTCTCCATACACATTAGTATTTCAACTAATCATGTCATTAGGTGAGCTAGGTTCACTCCTACGTACGCTCGGTATTGTGAGCTTCTCACTGCACTGATGAGGACATAAACGTCTTTATGGATACGAACACTACTCTTCAATCTCAAGCTATACAAGGGACAACTACAAGACACAAGCATGATGGATAAATTATCGGTTGAGCTCGTTTTTAGAAATAAATAATTTTTCTATTGAACATTTGCTACTATCTAAGACTCGTGATGTTATTATGCTCAGGAATGATAGCGAGGAGGGCAGCCCAACACCAAGTGCAAGCCAACCAACACATCAAGACCAAATAGACATGTCATCACATCACTTTTGTCCAATCAAGTAAGAATTCAAATTGAACATATTTTGAAATCCAATTCGGCCACAAGATCAATTCGGACTTAGCTTAACAAGTCCAATTTCAAACGTGCATAGAATCCATATCCGGAGTCCATTTGGTATGTTTGAGTACTTGATAGAAAGGTTATCTCGTTAGCGTTTTAATGGATCCATCCTCACCTTTGAATTCCTTCTATGCGCGTTGCAATCGCCAAAACAATTTAACGTTGATTCTAAGTTCAAGTCAAAAGACGCTTCACCACCTCCACTCGGGCCCACAGTCTTTATATATCCTAGGGGCGTGCGCCCACCTCCCTGGCCGCCACCCCTGCCTCTCTTTTTCACTTAAATACCCCTAGGTGCCTCCCTCTTCCCCAGACTTTTGTTAGATTGGTTTTTCCACCATGAAAATTTTGTCGTATGTTCTTGTGTCAACTAGACTAACAAGTGCGATTTGCAGGCCTCAACTTGTGTGAATTCATGTTTCCTATTTGGATTTTCAAATTGCTTATGTATCTTGTTTTTGCTTGTTTTTTGATTGCTTATAAGAATTAAATCTCGTATTTAGGTTAACCACGTTCTTGACACGGTTGATAACAACCCAGAGTGTGGTTTAGCGATTGTTTGACGATCGATCGTGACCAGTTGTAGTCTACGTTGTGAAATTCGTACCTCCACAAATCGACGTATCATTTATCGAAATATTGGGGCCCAACTTTTACATCACTCAACCCGACCAAAACCCATCTTTTGCATTCTAGGGGTTTGGTTGAGGCATGCAAGACAAGCTATACGAATCACCTGCTCTTCCAAATATTTCGCATGGCCTGGCTGAGCTAGATGCAAACAGTGCCAATCATACTCCCTGTAAGACTTAGCATGCACGAGTATAGGTGGGAAGTGGGCAAGTTGAGGAAGAAGGAGAAAAAAAGTTAAAAGTTACAGAGTATTTAGTCTAATTCACCCGCATACGAATAACGAATTGTTGCATGTAACTCTTTTTTTAGTATAGATTGTGGGATCTACGACGATTGTCATATGTCTGCATGCAGTGATGCTTGTTGGTATTTCTAGGTTGCACGCGTGGTGTTTTATGGGGAAAATGTTCTTAGAAACCTTAGAAATTCAAATTTTCTTAAAACAAATTAGATATATTGGGAAGATTTAACCTGATTACAAAATTTTAAATATCTATATAAATAAGTGCCATGTAATATTATGCTCAAATGTTGGTAGTAAATTGTATACTAGCTAGTAAAAGATTGGTGGTAGAACCACGAAACTGTATATCATTCTATCCAATACAAAGTACATTTCTTCTTTCTAATGACACTTAATTAAACTATGAAAGATCATTACCTAATAATTTATGTGTAAACCAAGCAGGCAGACAAGGCCAAAGCTCAAAAGCGACACTACTACAGAAATCCACATTACAGACGGTTCAGAAACGTCATCACAGACGGTTTTCTGAACCGTCTGAAATTATGGGTCAGTGATAATCCAGGTTATCACAGACGGTGTTCGAACCGTCTGTGATTATGCGATATCACAGACGGTTTTTCATTAAAAACCGTCTGTGATTATGCGATATCACAGACGGTTTTTCTTTAAAAACCGTCTGTGATTATCCGATATCACATAATCACAGACGGTTTTTAATGAAAAACCGTCTGTGATATCGCATAATCACATACGGTTTTTAATGAAAAACCGTCTGTGATACTCCTCCCCCCAGCAGAATCTATTTCTGTTTATAGCTAGCCTCAGGAAATGCTAGCCATGCCCTCTGAAACAAGCAGATAATCACAGACAAAAAACATACAATTCACACATCTCATTTCCTTTCAGATACATTTCACAGACATAAAACATCCCATTGACATCGCACTTCATTTCACAAACATAAAGCATGCATCCATTTCGCAAATCGATTAATTGAATTGAAATGAAATATCCATTAACAAATGCACAGTTACAAAAGATGTGCACTGCATTTGCACTTAGTGATAAGACCAATAAGAAATCATGGTGCGCAGTGGAACTGTCCTCCTGGCGTTATGACTTGAGTCAGCAAAAAGTACGCCAACTCTCCTCGAATCCCTCCAAGAACAGGCTGTTTCAATGCAGTTGACGGGATGGACGCAGCCTGTCGATAGGAATATCAATATGCGTATATATGTAACGTGTTAAGTATGAAGTAATTATGGGAAGAGTGACAAACCTTGCGATTGGTGAGCCTCGAGGAATCGAGGAGTAGTTCCATATGTTGGCAAACGTAGTATCCACATGTGTTGCCCGGCTCCTGCTGGTGACACTGCAAAAAATGGAATGTGTTAGTTCAAGAGGCATTAGTACCAACTGTTGCATAGGATTAAATAATGTGTGAAATAGCGAATACCTTAAAATCTCGAACATGTGTCAGCAGGGCTTTGGCCCCGCGCTTCGAGTCACCTCCCTTTTCAATGTAGGTGGCGAACGCCCTACGTAATTCGAAAAAAGTTAACCTTAATCATTCGGAAGGAAAGAAAGTACAATGTAGATATGTATGGGGAATATGTGCTTACCTATCGATTACTTGGCTGAGAACTGTGAAGTCCATTTTATTCCTACTTAGGGAATCAAGGTAATATACCTTGTTCCATTTTGGTACAATTACTATTAAAATCCAATGAAAGATCTGAAGGAAGGGCATAAGTACATAATCCTTCTTGACGCAACCCAGCAGTCCTGCTGCAATGTACCTCTCGACGAGGGGTGTATCCTGGTCGATGGTTTCCTTGGCGACCAATTGTGGGTCCAAGAAACCAACTGATAAGTTGGATGATCTAGCTTTAATCAGCATGTGTCTATATATATACACACGAAAGCAAAAAATTAGATATGGCATTTATCGGTATGACATTAACGGAGACTGTAATTGTACACACTTACAGCGTCCAGCATCGAATGATTGAGACGTCAAGAGCGTTGAACGTGAACAGATCGAATAAATCCTCAAAGGCGACCATGAACATACACTCTTGAAAACTGTGGTGTAAATCTTCTTCGGTGAATTTGACAGTGATACTTGAAGTCCGTTCTCCCTCTAGCTTATTGGACTGCTGCATATACCACATGTGTAATTGCATGCAACTATATGGTAGCTTTTGGAGGTATTTTTCCTCGAGCAATGGCTGACCAAGCACGAATTTGCGGGCCAAAGGTAGGTACGGAATATCATCATTGGTCTTCTTTACTTTGCCCTTGCTGGCCTTGCTGCATCGGCTATAGGCCAACTTAACGGCAGTCGGCAGCAGCGGTGCAAGTTGCTCTGGCGAGAATAGGACCCGTGGAGATAGCACTGGTGCAGTATCCGGTGGTGGAACCGACTGGTCTTGTAATGGAGATGGCACCAGTGCAAGTTGCTCTGGCGAGAGTATGACTAGTGGAGATAGCACCGGTGCAGTATCCGGTGGTGGAACCGACTGGTGTTGTAATGGAGATGGAACCAGTGCATGTTGCTCTGGTCCTGCCACCGGTGAAGAAGACTCCAGGGAGATGTCGCTTTTGGGCCACTGGATGATTGTTCCGATGGCCTGTCCTAGAGTCATGATCTCGTCGTTGGGGGGCTTCGGTAGTGGGACCACCTCAAAATTGACATGCACACCATCCACATTAACTTTTGCGAAGCCTGGCGCTAAAGCTTGACCGTGCACTATGGCCCCGATACCAGACGAATATGCCTGCCCCAAGCAGCGTACAAGGGAACGGAGCCATATCTCACTTGGAGCTTGCAATTCGTAGGCTCCTACATAACGATACAAAATTAGCTACTCGAATAGGCCTACTAATGGAGCAAGCATTCGAGAGGTAATAATTATTACCTGGATGTCGTCCACGTGAAATTTGGACTGGATTTGTGTCGGATTGGACGCGCAGCTACTCGGACGGTTGTGCGGGCTAGCTAGCGCAGCAGTGGCGGTGGCGGCCTGCTGACTTTCTGTCTGTTTCCGCATCTCATCTCTGATTATATCAGCCATCGAACCCAGTAGCTCCTCTTTAAGAGATGCCTTGATCTCTTCTCGTAGCTGTGCGTCACGCTCGGCTTTGTTTCTCTTCCTGCGCCGATACATGTCGGAGTCATCTTGGAAACCATGTTTCCATGGAACGTAAAGCCCAAGGCCTCTCGTACGGCCCGGGTGCTCCTTGTTTCCCAGGGCCACGGAGAGCATATCATTCTCCCTTGTTCCATGGAATGATCCCTCGGAAGATTGAAAACTCAGCTCTTCCTGCAAGAGCACGACATGTCATTTCAATTCGTACGAAGTTGTGGAGTAATTACAAGCTACGTAGTTCGATCGATATCTTAACAGGCGCTGGGACACTTGCTGGTCTGCAGGGTTTCGAAAGGAGACATCCCCCGATGTCGTTGTAGATGACCTTGCTCTAAGCCAATTTCGAGCGCGGTCATCCGGGATATTGGAAAACGGCGGGGCGATGTCCTCTGCAGCTGCCAGCTCATCCTCCAACCTCCACTGCGGGATTTTACCCGCATACCCAGCTATGCCAAGTCTGTGGGGGTGCGTGTTTTTTGCCTGGAGGGCCTTGTGCGCCACACTTGTACTTTTGAAATCTTCGGTCGTTTTCATCGCCTTGAACTCTTCCCATTGTGGTTCCAGGAATGGGTATTTAGTAAAAGGCGTTTCGTCCGTCTCCACGTATTTCTTGACAAGCGTGCTCTTGAAGTTCTTCCATGCTTTGCACGCCGCTTGGTAGGTTTGTCATTCCACAGCGTGTAAGTGTTCTTCTGGGAACTCGAACGATGCCAAAATTTCGGTCCACAGCTCACGTTTCCGAGTGTCAGGCACGTTCTTCCACGAATTGTATGTGATCTCAATTCGTTCTCGTGCAACTATTCCGACCATGGTTCGGAATGCGTTTACCGCTTGCTTAGGAAGGATAGGGACCCCAACTGCGTTTACCGCTGTGATGGTCTGTCGGCTCTGAGGCTTCTTTGATAGCCCTCTTCCTTGGCGTCTTGATGTTGGACCGGACGCCTCCGGCGATGATGTTGAAGAATGCGCGGGTGACATGTTGCTCATTTTGTGGGTCTATTAAGATAAGATGAGAATGTAATCATATTGAATTGGAAGAGAGGAGTAGAGAGGAGGGGGAGAAGGGAGGGGGTGATATGGACATAGAGAGGGGGTGATGTGCCTATCTTAGCACCTACTTTAGTTGCTAATACTATAAACCAAATAATAGAATCAATAACAGTCTCAACATGAATATGTGCTCTCAAATTGTAGGGTTGCACAAGATTAATCTTGGCCGTCCCGCTACTAAATCATATACTCTTCCTTGATTGGATATGCCAAATAATGAATTCAGTCTTTTGAGCTCTAGATACAAACTCTACAATCTCAAGATCAAGATATATTCAGCATGCATATATTCAGACAGCAGTTAACTTTTAACTTGTCAAGACGAAATCCTAACAGATCAATTTAATAACATGCCATAACTGCAAATCCCACAGGCAATCTCAGTATATGGAAGATTGTATATAACAGCTATTAGAGCTCAAAGACCGAATGAACCAATCTCAGTATATGAATTTATCATCATCGAGCAACTGTAAATCCCACAGGCAATCTCAGTATATGGAAGATTAACAAACTTGAATATACATGAATGCAACTAAGCAACTAACCATAACAGTAAGCATAACTAACCATATACATAACAGTAAGCAACTAACCATATACATAACAGTAAGCAACTAACCATATACATAACAGTAAGCAACTAACCATATACATAACAATAAGCATATAACAGTAAGCCCTAAACCCTAACAGTAAGCATGAAGCTCGGGGAGGGATTTGATGACCTTAGGGTTTTGGTGACGGAGGAGGAGGCGGCGACGACGGGCTCGGGGAGGCGGCCGGCGACGACGGAGGAGGAGGAGGCGACGACGACGGAGGAGGAGGAGGAGGAGGAGGAGGCGACGACGGGCTCGGGGAGGCGGCGACGACGACGGGCTCGGGGAGGCGGCGGCGACGACGGGCTCGAGTGAGGCGGCCGGCGAGGGCTCGAGGGAGGCGGCGGCGAGGGCTCGGGGGAGGCAGATCGGGATTTAGATATAGAATAACTGCAGAATACACGGAAAACCCTAGACACGGGTATATATAGCGGATTATTACAGACGGTTCTAAACTTAGAACCGTCTGTGATATGAATACTATCTCAGACAGTTCTACGTTTAGAACCGTCTGAGATAGTAGGCTTATCACAGACGGTTCTAAACTTAGAACCGTCTGTGATATTCATATCACAGACGGTTCTAAGTTTAGAACCGTCTGTGATAAGCCTATGCCCGACTGTAGTCATTTATGATCAACAGCCAACCATCTGCATTCATGATCAACTACCTACCAGCTGCATTCATTTTTGTCACACATTTTCACATACACATCTGAAAATTAACTACATCACATATTTTCACATAGACATCTCAAAATTGACTACATCACACATTTTCACATATACATCTCAAAATTGACTACATCACACATTTTCACATATACATCTCAAAATTGACTACATCACACATTTTCACATATACAACTGAAAATTGACTACATCACACATTTTCACATATACATCTCAAAATTGACTACATCACACATTTTCACATATACATCTCAAAATTGACTACATCACACATTTTCACATATACATCTCAAAATTGACTACATCACACATTTTCACATATACATCTCAAAATTGACTACATCACACATTTTCACATGTACATCTCAAAATTGACTACATCACACATTTTCACATATATATCTCAAAATTGACTGCATCACACATTTTCACATATACATCTCAAAATTGACTACATCACACATTTTCACATATACATTCTTATTGTACTTGCTTATTTCCTTTAAAAATTAGCCCTTCATCATGATCAATGCGTACGTAACTAGTTCCGTCACGTTGTTTATCGTCGACCCTTATGCCATTTCCAAAAGGAGGTAACTCGTCAAATTGATTGTATTCCTCCTCGTTCACTACTTCTCCACTCCAACAATTCTCCTTTTTCCATGAAGAACTACATGGCGTTTCTTATTTGCCGGGTCGGTTACATAGAAAACTTGAACAACTTGATTGGCGAGTACGAATGGTTCGTCTTTGTACCCGACACGTTGGAGGTCCACGGTCGTGACACCGTACTTGTCAACCTTCACCTGTGGGAGATGCACCCAACGGCAGCGAAATAAGGGGATTTTGAAAACCACATAGTCGAGCTCCCAAATCTCTTCTATGAAGCCATAGTACGAGTTTCTCGATCCATCGGTACTGAATGCATCTATGCGGACACCGTTGTTCTGGTTAGTGCTCTTGACATCCTGAGACTTCGTATAGAATGTGTACTCATTTATGTCATATCTTTGCCATGTCACAACTGTAAATGTCGGCCCTTTTGCCAATCATGTCAGCGTCTCACTCGGCGAGCTCCTAGCGATTTGCTCCTTCAACCATTGGTTGAACCAACGGTTGTGTTGCCTCATGATCCAAACATCCGGCCGCTCTGGATTCTGTTGCCGAAGCACATCCTTGTGCTGCTCCACATAAGGCGCCACTTCAGTCATGTGTTGCAACACCGTGAAATGGGCTTGAGTATACGTGTCCATATCTGGAGTGATTGCTTTCCTTCCGATAGTTCCGAGAACCTTCAGCCTCCCCTCATGACGAGATTGAGGGACACCTATCGGTTCAATCTGAGCCATATAAACGACACAAAACTCAATGACCTCTTCGCTTGCATAACCTTCGACGATGCTGCCCTCCGGCCGAGAACGATTCTGTACGTAGGACTTGAGAATTCCCGTGAACCTCTCAAATGGGTACATGCTACGTAGGAATACGGGCCCGCACATTTTTATCTCCCACACAACGTGAACAATGAGATGGACCATGATATCGAAAAACGAAGGAGGGAAATACATTTCAAGGTGACATAGAGTCATCACCACCTCGTCCTGCAGAGCATCTAGTCCTTCGGGATCGATGACCTTCTGAGCAATTGTGTTAAAGAAATAACATAGCCTCATGATTGTCTCTCGGACTTTGATCGGCAAAATATTTCTAATAGCAATAGGCAGCATCTGTGTCATCAGCACATGACAATCATGAGACTTCATGCCATTTAACTTCAAATCTTGCATCCAAACAAGTTTCTTCACGTTGCCGGAGTAACCAGACGGAACTTTGACACCATGCAAGCACTGGCACAGTTCTGTTTTCTTAGCCTTGGACAGAGTGTAACACGCAGGGGGAAGGTATGTTCGTCCATTATCAGTGCATGTCGGTGCTAACTCAGGCCTGATGTCCATGTCAGCCAAGTCAAGCCGTGCGTTGACGCCGTCCTTTATTTTATCACGGATGTTCAGTAAGAGACCAATCAAGCTGTCGCACACATTCTTTTCTACATGCATGACGTCGATGCAGTGCCGAACATCTAGGTACTCCCAATATGGTAAGTCCCAAAATATTGATCTCTTCTTCCAGGTGTTCTTCTCATGAGCCCTCAATTTACGTCCCTTTCCGAGGACAACATCTAAATCCTTAACCATATCATAAACCTCGTGTCCCCTTAAATGCCTTGGAGCTGAACCGTCTTCCTTCTCTCCGTCAAATTGTTGCTTCATCTTGCGGTATGGGTGAGCCCTCCGAAGGAACCGGCGGTGACGCATGTAGACGGTTTTGCGTGAGTGTCTCAGCCACACACTCTCGGTACCATCTAAACAGTGAGTACAGGCTTTGACACCTTTTGTACTATGGCCTGATAGGTTACCAAGGGCAGGATAATCATTTATGGTGCAGAACAATAAGGAGCGCAGAGTGAAATTCTCTCGTTTGTATGCATCCCATACCTGTACCCCTTCGTTCCAAAGTACTTTTAGATGTTCCACCAACGGTGCTAGGAACACATCGATATCATTCCCAGGTTGTTTTGGCCCTTGGATAAGTATCGACAGCAAAATGTACTTTCGCTTCATACACAACCAAGGAGGAAAGTTATAGATGCAGAGAGTCACGGGCCATGTGCTGTGTCGGCTGCTCATGCTACTGAAAGGATTCATTCCATCTGTACTCAGTCCAAACCTTATATTCCTTGGTTCTGCACCGAACTCTGCAAAACTCCTATCGATGTTTCTCCACTGCGCGGAATCAGCAAGGTGTCTTATCATTCCATCCTTCTTGCGCTCCTCCGAGTGCCAACGCAGCAGTTTTGCCTCCTTTGGATTTGCAAAACACCTTTTCAAACGGGGAATTATAGGAAAATACCATGCCACCTTAGCAGGAGGTCCTTTCTTCGCCTCTGTTCCCTCGCCATCATCTGATTGATTGTTACGTTTGTATCGGGATGCGTTGCACACCGGACATACATGCATGTTTGCACACTCTTTACGGTAGAGGATACAGTCGTTCGGGCATGCATGTATTCTTTCTACTTCCATTCCCAACGGACAAAGAACCTTCTTGGCTTTATACGTGATTTTAGGCAACTCATTTCCCTCCGGAAGCATGTCCGCTAAAAGACCTAGCAGCGCCGTGAAACTCTTGTCGGACCAACCGTTGCTTGCCTTCAATTTCAACAGTTCAAGCACGGCCGACAACCTCGTGTACTTGCAGCCCGTGTACAAAGGTTTCTCTGAGTCCTCCATCAAGCCACGGAATTTAACATACTCTCTCTCATCATAGTTCTCTTCTACATCGCGAAGCATCTGATCCAGATTATCATCGTGCAACCTATCCGAATCCGAGCCACAATCGACATCAACCGGCGGCATGTCATTCACTTCACCGGCGATGTCATCTGGGGGCATATCATTCACTTCGCCGGCGATGTCATCCGGGGGCATATCATTCATTTCACCAACGATGTCATCCAGTAGCATATGATCATTCACTTCGCCACGACTGGTCCAACACGTATAATCCTTTTTGAAACCCCTCCGAATCAAGTGCGCTACAATTTGCCCTCGGTTCTTAAACATCTTCAAATTCTCGCAGTCAGTGCATGGACATCACATATATTCCACCCCCTTATTCAACATATCCTCCTCGGCGGCTCTTATAAAAGTAGAAACGCCATTAATGTACTCTTCACTCACACGGCTCGCGGCATACATCCAGCTTCGGTCCTACGTTACGTACATATATAACAACTTAGTATTAAAATCTAGATTAACTAATTATAACTACATATATACGGGCCACATTTATTATATTGAGACTTAATTTGCTAGCTCATTTCATATTACAAACACAACAGCTATTATATAACCAATAATTTTGCAAATTAACCATCTTCAATAACCACTAATGGATTACTTAGACCTAAATTGTAATACAATTAAAGAAAAAATAAATTACATTACTAACCATATCTAGAGCAACCAGGAAAGACTGAATATTCAAAGCTCAAACTCTGCCTCTTCCCACCAAATTAACTGGCCTGAAATCGCCTAGCTTCCTCCCGAGTGAAAAAGTGCGCAGCAGTGGCTAGATCTGGATCGAAATGAAGACAGATGCGGTCTGAGCAGCGCAATAAATGCCTTAGCCATTATCACATACGGTTTTTAACTAAAAACCGTCTGTGATATATCACAGACGGTTTTTGATTAAAAACCGTCTGTGATAACTAGCTTATCACAGACGATTTTTTTTATTAAAAACCGTCTGTGATAATCTGGGATTATCACAGACGGTTTTTAATACAGACCGTCTGTGATACTTCGGTAATAACCGCCTGTGATAATCCATTTTCCCACCACAAATACCACAGACGGCCTCCTAATTACAACCGTCTGTAATAGTGTTCATCAGAGACGATTTCACAAAACCGTCTGTGATGAGGCGTCTACTATGAGGCTTTCTGTACTAGTGCGACTAGCTAGTTTGCGTTCTCTCTCGAATTCCTCGCATGAAGCTGGGAAATATTTAAGTAGACGATTCCGATCACTAGACTAGCTTCCAAAAGAGAATGTCGTAGCAGTAGCGAGGCATAATGCATGTCGAATGAGCAGCCTAACAACCTATCAGTGAACGGAGCGACAGGGCGTGCATGATTGTATTTTCTGGCCCGCGCAACGGCGCTAGTTGCTAGCTAGATATTTGCGCTTTGATAAATTTGCAATCTTCACCTACCGCATTCGTAAAAACCGAAAAATGCAATTTGATCACTACTACAGAAAATATCATCACAGACGGTTCAAAAAACGTCATCACAGACAGTTTTGTGAACCGTCTGAATTTATGGGTTAGTAATAATACGAGGTCATCACAGATGGTTTTCGAACCGTCTGTGATGCAAATATCACAGACGGTTTTTGACTAAAAATCGTCTGTGATAGTTATAATCACATACGGTTTTTAACTAAAAACCATCTTTGATATATAGTTATCACAGACGGTTCTTAACTAAAAACCATCTGTGATATGTAAATATCACAGACGGTTCTTAACTAAAAACCGTCTGTGATATTTATAAATCACAGACGGTTTTTAACTAAAAACCATTGTGATTATAACTATCACAGACAGTTTTTAGTTCCCTTCTACTACTAAACCTATTTCTGTTTATTGGCTAGCCTCAGGAAATGCTAGCCATGCCCTCTGAAACAAGCAGATCAACATGTACATGTATATATCCAATTCACATCTCAATTCATTTCACAAATATAAAACATCTATTTTTATTAATATTAGAGCCTACCATTACAATATACCAAAACAACGAGCAGGTTACACAACAAGAACAGAGAAAAAGCAAAGATCCTCTATGCCTTCTCGCCCCTGATGCAACGCATGAGTTGGATGTCTTTAACGTCCACCATCGTCGGCGTTGATTCAGCGTCTGCACGGTTGGCACGAGCTAGTTGCTCATGCGGTGTCTTGCCTCCCGTAGACTTATGTGTCGTCTGCAAGGAGGAGGACAGCAAGGAGGAGGAGAACAGCAAGGAGGAGGACAGCAAGGAGGAGTAGAACAGCAAGGAGGAGGATAACAAGGAAGAGGAGACCAGTAAGGAGGCTGGGTTTTGGTTATATTTATAGGGGAGGGAGAGGGAGGGAGAGGCGAGAGTTCGAAATTTTTGGCGCGGGAACGGAGAGGCGGAGCTACGATCCGTGGGGTGAGGATTGGTGGATTTCTATTGGCTATGATTGGGTTGAAGAGGATCGACGGGCCTAGCGGTCAGATTATCATAGACGGTTGCTCTAATTCACAGACGGTTCTATATATAGAACCGTCTGTGAATTAGAGCACAAAATTTTATATACCGATGTAATATAAACAACTAGTCTGAAAAGATAAAATAGCAAAGTTTTATATAGCTTATATATACTCATTTGAAAGGTTTCGATGAGATCTACAACTTTTTAGTTGAAGCAAAATCTAAATTCCAAAAGGAAGACCAAGAAAAAGGGCAAAAACAGAAACCAAAAACTTACTACGCAGGTTTAGGTGCAAAGATGGCCAATTTTCGGGGTCTTGGAGGGTGATTGGCACAAGCCGGTCATTGTCGTTAGCTTTCCAACGAGTACAAGAACGTCGAAAACGGACATCGTATGCAAAAGTTATGCCCGTTTTACTGAAGGTGTCTCAAAACTGCATCATACTCGGACTTAAGCGGGAAAATATGAAATTTTGAGGGATTGCAAGGCGGGAAATATATCACAGACGGTTTTTATTATAAAACCGTCTGTGATACTGGAATATCACATACGGTTTTATAATCCAGTATCACAGACGGTTCAGCGGTAAGAACCGTTTGTGATACTCCTTTTTCCCACCACAAATACCACAGACGGCCTTCAAATTAAAACCGTCTGTAATAGTGTACATCACAGACGGTTTCACAAAACCGTCTGTGATTTGGCGTCTAGTATTAGGCTTTTTATAGTAGTGGATCTACAAACAGAATAGGAGGCAATAATCAAGAACCAAGTACTCAGAAGGTAATCAAGAACCTGCCCATTACAACTTGTTAGTACTTTTTTGGGGAACAACTTCAACCTGTTAGTACTTTAACACTCACCAAATGCTGATTGTTCTGCAAGAAGTTACTGGGGTATGGTCCTTGGGTAGAAAAATCCCCTGCAAAGAGGGAACTCCAATTATTTAAGTTGTCGCCACATGGAATGAAGACCTTGAACGCATTAGCCATAACCATGTGGCAGCTATTGCAAGCCACTGCGTGCATGGTGTGGGTCACACACAACATGAAAACAAAACAGTGACATTGTGCAATTGCAAGCTCTTTTTGTGCTATTGTATGGATGTGCAAAGGGCATGTTGGGGGGGCCCACTAGCTAGCAAAAGCAAGCGCAAGCTAATAACCCCATGCCCTAAAAAGAGGCCCTGTGCAAAGCGCATGTTGGCGGTGAAAAAGGAGAGGACCATGTAATCTATGTATCTCCTCTCCATGCATGCATGCCGCCCTGGCCTTCACCTCTTAACCTAAAAAGGAGCTCCCACACACTGTTCTCGCTCTCTCTCGTCCCCTCTGGTCCAAGAGCTAGCCCACCTGGGCACCAACCAGCCATCGCATTGCCTTTGCTAGCTAGTGGGCGATGGAACCTCGAGAGCCTCGAATTCTCTCACCCCCACCCTATCACATCCTTGTCCGTTTGTACAGTAAATCCCTTAGGATCGTCTACCAACCGCGAAAATATCCTATGCCTGATCCATTCTTTGTTCATCTTAGTGACAAAGGAATGAAAATTGTGCAAATTAAGAGAGTGTTTATATTGATTTTTGCTGATGGTTTTTAACTTTGACTGATAAATAATAACAATTTATAGAGATATTTGTAGAGAAAGATATTCATATACGATTGTAGCCGATAAATGAAGACATTACAGTATCTACTACAATTGACTAGTAGGCTCCCTCTTAAAAAGCACTCTGTTTAAAAGCTAGATATTATAGAAAACCATTTATCGTAGAAAAACGGCTTTTAAAATCTAATGTGAACAGGGCCTAATAACAATCCATCAGGCATCAAGAGATAATTAAGATCACGCATATATACAAAGGAGAACCTTTGCATATTTATTGATACAAGTTTAAAGACGTGTACAGTGGTATAGACAACTACTGTCTATAATATCATCCATGTCATCTATAGACGGTACTAAAGATAGCTCATATAATGATTTATCTTTTCACATGTCTTTATAGACGGTTTTTTTTATGACACAATGTGTCTTGTTTCTTGTGTTATAGTCGATTGTTGCATAAGACACAGTCTAATTCTCTATACTCTCTCTTTTCTCTGCATCATCTTATATCCTATATGACAAGACTTATAAACAGCTAACATCATACCATTGTATATACTCTAAAGCAAATACACCATTTCTGAAGCTTCCAATCTGTAGTTAGCTGTCAATTGTTGTAATCGATATGGAACTGCAATGTAGTTGGTTAATTGACTTCAGCAGCAGAAATTAATTGCTACTCACCATGCAGTTACAGCACCGTTAAGCGTCATTAATCTCTGGTCGCTATATTCATTTTACACTGCAATTTTTCATGACAATTGGAACATATATAATCCATAAAACCTTGCGAGCCAAGTGAATATATAATCAGTACACATACTGACATATACAACGGCAATGCACTGGATGATTTTATATACATACATGCTCACTACTACAGAAAGGGTCGTCACAGACGGTTTCTAAACCGTTTGAATTCATGTGTCTTTGATAATAGGTGATTATCACAGACAGTTCTCAAATCGTCTATGATAAGTTCAACACAGACGGTTTTTGATATTAACCATCTATGATATGTGAGGTATCACAGACGGTTAACACTAAAAACCGTCTGTGATATTACAGATATCACAGACGGATCTTAAATATAGCCGTTTGTGACACCTGACATATCATAGACGGCTAATACTAAAACCGTCTGTGATATTGCAGATATCATAGACGGTTCTTAAGCATAGCCATCTATGATATCTGAAATATCACAGACGGCTAATACCAAAAATCGTCTGTGATATATCATATATCATAGATGGTTTGTTGTTATAAACCATCTGTGATATCTATTTTAATAGCTAAATTATTTTATGTTTTTCAGTTAGCCTTAGGAAATGCTAGCCATGCCGTCTGAAAATAAGCAAACAGAACACACATATAGCACAATATAGCACATGACAATCATTACACAGATCTCACAAATAAATTAAACAACTGAATAAATTGTTTGATTAAGCACAATTGAGTGATTACAATTATATCAAATGTTTGAACATCTAATCATTATCGCCAGTGTGAAACTCTCCATTCTTGTGCATAACCTCCCCCATCAAGAATTCAGAGAGCTGTCCTCAAATTCCATGCGCTGTCGCTAACAGTGTCACTGCTATAAAAAGGGTCATCATAGACAGTTTGGAACTGCCATCATAGACGGTTTCTTGAATCGTCTGAATTTATGCGTCAGTGATAATCAAAGGTTATCACAGACGGTTTGTGAGTCGTCTGTGATAAATACAACACAGACGGTTTGTAACTAGCATCGTCTGTGATACTGACACATCATAGACGATTCATCATAGATGGTTGGTAGATAGAACTATCTGTGATGTGCGAGTATCACAGATAGTTTTTGGTTCGAGCCATCTGTGATAATCTTTATCAGACGGTTTATACCACAAAACTGTTTGTGATAGTTCATTCTATAAATAAATTTATTCTATTTTTTCTATCCTCAAGAAATGTTAACTATGCCATTCGAAAACAAACAAATACAGCAACCAATACAGCAACACATTCCATTTCAATTAAGATTGGAATCCGCCATTACAACATCACAAATATAATGAGTAGGTTACCTATAACATTGTATACACAAGAGGACACTTACAATTTTACAAATATAAACTTCACGATTACAAATTCAGAAAGATACTTACTCGACAAGAAACTTCACACTAATACAAGCTAGACTTACACATCCTTAATTAAACTACAATCTAAAACAAGTGGTGTGGAAAAATTTTCAAGTGGCAAAAACAAAAATGCAACGACACCATTTTTAGCATCTATGCCAAAATCAATAGCTTCTATGCCGGCGACTTGGAATAGTGCAGATTTACCATTGCCTTCTTCCTTTCCATTTTGCTTCAAGTGAAATTTCAGCCACCCTTATCGAACCACTTCTCATCCTTGCCGCGCACAAGCGAGTTAGAGTAGTACTGGTGGTATTGGTTCTTCAAGTAGGGAGAGGGGCTTAATAAGGGGCGAGATGTGGGGAGGAGACTGGTGCCCACCATTCGATGTGAAGAGAATGGACGGGTGGGATCGGGATCCTGAGGATGTGCTGCGGTCGGTGACATGGCTGGGCATCACAAATGATTCGGATTATAAACCGTCTATGATAGATACATCACAGATGGTTCATAACAAAAACCATTTATGATAATGGAAGATATCATAGATGGTTCTTATTAAAAACTGTCGGTGATAATGGCCAAACGGTAGATCACAAAAACAATATATCGGTGCAATGTAAATAGCTGGTCTCAAAAGATAAAATAGCAAAGTTTTATATGGCTTATATATGCTCATTTGGAAGGTTTCGATGAGATCTACAACTTTGCAGTTGAGGCAAAACCCAAATTCCGAAGGGAAGACCAAGAAAAAGGGCAAAAATAGAAATAAAAAACTTGTGATGCAAATTTGAGGCTAAAGATGGCCAATTTTAGGGGTCTTAGAGGGCGACTAGCACAAGTAGGTCATTCTTTTTTGGATCGGGCTTGTCGTTAGCTTTCCAATGACTACAAGAATGTCGAAAACAGACACCGTATGCAAAAGTTATGCCCGTTTTACAAAAGGTGTCTCGGAACGGGATCCTACTCGAACTCAGGCGGGAGATTATAGAATTTTAGGGGATTGCGAGGCGAGAAACATATCACAGGTAGTTCTCAATACAAACTATCTGTGATAACTTCATTAACACAGATGGTTTTTAATACAAAGCGTCTGTGAAGTATCACAGACAGTTTAAATAAATAACCGTTTGTGATGTCAGCTATTATCACAGACGGTTTTTTATCAATAACTGTCTATAAATTATCACAGACGGGTATTAGTAAGAACCGTCTATGATGTCTTACATTATAACAGATGGTTCATAACTAGAAACGTCCGTGAAACTACCACAGACAGTTATTCATATGAACCGTCTATGACAATTACAGCGTAGACAGTTCCTAAGAACAATTTGTGATGTAAGTATCCAGTATAGCCTCTTTTGTACTAGTGTATTAAAATCATTATCATATATATATACACATATACATACATACATATATATAGATAATCATGAAATATTTATTAGCATGTCAACAAACCTCTGGATCATTCGTCTTAACGTCCATGATTTTTTGCATATGGCAGCAAACGTAGAATCCACATATGTTGCCCTGTACCTACTGGTGGCACTACAAAAATAGAATTACATATATAGGTATTGTCAGTTCTAGAGGCATTATAACGAAGTGTCATATAGTAAGATTGTTGTGTTGCAGCGGGTACTGGAAATCATGTCCTGTGTCGCAATGTGGTGCTGGATTTCTTGTGTCTCCCTCCCTAGGTAACGTAACCGCTGGACGACCTATGTAATTCTAAAAAATTAGCCTCGGCCATTGCAAACGAAGGGAAGACTACAACGGACTTACGTATCGAGAAAATGAGTTTACATGTCAATTGTTTGATGCACACGAGTGAAGTCGTGGTTGCTTCGAAGTAGGAAATCAAGGTATATTACCTTGCTCCACTTTGGTACAATCACAATCAGAATCCAGTAAGATCTAGTCATGTGTGTTAACATAGTGATTAATCCTAAATTTATGTTGCGTATAAAATATAAACGAAACTTGTATGGCAACTAGTGAAACACTTACCCCTGGTTAAAACGTATCAGGATGTACTCTTTGTCAATGTAAGCAAGCAATCCCGTCACTATGTATTCTTCGACGAAGGATGCATTGTGTTGATGGATTACTCAGAGACCAGGTGTGGGTTAAGGAAACCCACCTGTTGTGGAGCTTGAGGTGGAGTCATAGAGGATTTTGTTTGATAGACATGATCGTGTGGAGATCACGGCACAGATGGGTCCAAGTGATATCCCTCTTGGGCTATTGGACGAATGTGTGGATGGCATCCTCTAGTGTCATGATTTCTCTATTCGGGGGCCTCTCCAGTGGGATGACCCTGAAAACATCATTAATCATGTCCATCTAAACCTTCACAAAATCGGTCCCTAGCTGGGCACCATGCACCAACGTTCTTGGCAGGCATGAATATGCTAACCCTTGCCAGGGTCAATGGGAATGGAGTCAACAACCCTGATTCTAAGGATGCACGACATGGCCTCCTACATAATGATACACAATGAGCTAAGATGTCCACCAGGTCTATCCATATAGCATTCTAGATATTTACATTACCTGGATATCATCGATAGGTAAGTGGGTGTCGCTATGTTCAGAGAGTAGCGCGGACACACAGCTACTCTAATGTTGAGGGGACTGGGTACCGCAATAATAGCAGTGGCTTGTGACTGGTTGCAGACTTATCTCAGTTCTTCCCTCAATGCTTCTATCTCTCCTTGAAGTGAGACAATTATGTTCTCAAGTTTTGCATCAAAGTCTTGTTTCATACATTCCTCATGCTTGGTCTTGGATCTCTTCCTACTCCTATACGCCTCAGAGTTGTTTGGGAATCTGTGCCACCAAGATATGTAAACTCCTAGGCTTCACATATAACTTGGGTGCTCCCTATTTCCTAGGGCCATAGATAGTATATCCCTCTCCCTGACTGCTTGGAAGGAGCATTCGAAAAATTCGATAATCAATGTCTGCTGCAAGAGGTAATCATGTTATTTTAGTCCCCATAAAGTTATGAACCTATTAACAACTAGGTAGTTTAACATATCTTACTATACATTGTGACACTTTCTCGTCTGTGGGATTTTTGAAAGAGGCGACGCCTGAAGACGTGGTTCATGACCTCGCTCTTAAATAGTTTCTCATTTGTGATCATTTTTTATCTCGACAAATGGTGGAGAGGCCTCTAATCGGATTGCGAGCTTGTCCTCCATCCTCCATTGTGGGATTTTACCCACGTACCCTGCGGTGTTGAGTTTATGGGGTTGAGTGTTTTGTGCCTGAAGAGCCTTGTGCGTCACACTTTCCTGTTGAAATTTGGTCATCATCTTCATCTGCACAAAGGCCTCCTATGTTTCCGGTGACACAAAAGGATACCTACAAAGGGCGTGCGATCCTTGGTCATGTACTTCGTGACAAGCGTGCTCTTGAAGGTCTTCTGCGCTTTACCCATCACGAGAAGTGCCTGCCATCGCATGAGTCCTTGGACTTCTACTAGGGTCTCAAACTTGTTTGAAATGTCCATTTACAGTGCACTTTTCTCGTCTTTTGTCAAACCTTTCCAACTTGTTATGGTGATGCAGACACATTGCCTTCCAAGTATCTCACAGGTAGTCTAAAAAGCTGCCGCTGCTTTGTTTAGATGCAGATGGACCCTATCTGGAGAGACCTCTGTGATGGTCATTCAGCCATTTGGCCTTTTCGATACTCCTCTGCCATGCCTTACTCTGGTCTTCAGAGTGTCAATCCCATTCAGCGACGTCGACGACGATGACAATGATGTCATCTCTTTTACAAGAAAAACTAATTACAATGAGTTGTGAGCGTAAACATTGGCACATGGTTGATCTTACAATAAATTAGAATATTCGGCGATGTATATTATTGCTACAATATCTCTTTGCAATACGAACAATAAAGCACTATATACATGAGCTTGAAAAGGGCTAAAGCAAATTAATTTGCTTCAACCCTTTTGAAGCTCAAGTGTATAGTGTTGTAATATTTCTCTTGTACAACTACTACTCTAACTACTAGTGTTTCATGCCTTTTTTACTTGAACCAGTAGCCCACCCATAGAAGTAAGGAGAGGAGAGTCGGAGGAGAGGACATGTATTTCTCAACAACTAAAAGATGAACAATAAAGCACCGTACACATGAGCTTGAAAAGGGTTGAAGCAAATTAATTTGCTTCCACCCTTTTGAAACTCAAGTGTATAGTGTTGTAATGTTCCTCTTGTACAACTACTACTCCGACTCATAGTGTTTCGTGCCCTTTTTTACATGAACTAGTAGCCCACCCGTAGAAGTAAGAAGAGTCAGAGGAGAGGAGACAATAACGTAATGGAAGCCAAAGGAGGGCGTGGACAACTGGACACCCAGAAGGCCGATCGTGAGGACAACATGAAGGTGACATTTTCGGTAATGACAAAGGACCACCATTCATGTCTTCATCTGCATGAGGACCACACCGAGACTACCCCTAACAACCTTATCACTTATAACCCGACACAAGTAGGCACACCTTCCCTCCCACATCCATTTCCCCTATTCCTTTTTGGGTTCCACATAAAAAAACACTAACAGATATGGACGGACAGATATGGACGGATGTAACACACATGAGCTAAAAAGTAAGATTTAGGATCCATACCTTTGAGAGGAGTGGTGATGGGGAGGAGAGAATTCATGAACACACATTAACAGATATGGATGGATCTATCACACATGAGATAAAAAGTGGGATTGGGATTCATACCTTCGGGAGGAGAGGTGACGGGGAGGAGAGAACTCATGAACACACATTAATAGATATGGACGAATCTATCACATATGAGGTAAACAAGTGGGATTTGGGATCCATACCTTCAGGAGGAGAGGCAACATCGGGACGAGAGGTGGCGTCAGGACAAGATGCGCTGGGAAGGAGAGGCGGCACCGAGAGGAGAGGCAGCGTCAGGAGGAGAGGCGACAGGACCACCACGCCAGGTGAGGAAGAAGAGGACAGAGAGTCGGGTTCTCTAGCAGTGGCGGTGAACGTTGGGGGACGGGGAGACGGAGGGGGTGCGTGAGTGAGGAGTAAGAGTATAAAACCTAGCAAGGGAATTACTTATAGAAGAACCATCACAAACGGTTCTATTAAATAACCATCTATGATATTAATATCACAGAAAGTTCTATGATGTAACAATATATGATGTATAGCATATCACAGATGGTTCTATTATGGAACTGTCTGTGATGTTATACATTACCACAGACGGTTATATTATGGAACCGTCTGTGATATTATACATTATCATAGACAGTTATATTATGGAATCATCTGTGATATTGTACTTATCACAGACGGTTCTATTATATAACCATCTGTGATACATATAACACAGGCGGTTTGATGGCTCAAACCATCTGTGATAATATCAGATTTTTCGGCTAGCCTCAGAAAATGTAAGCCATTCCCTCTGAAAACAAGCAAGCAGAGACAATCGTAAATGTAATTATTTCTAAATCACTGAATCAATTACAATGGAATAATTCCTTAATTACATGCCGAGTTTATTAATTACATTGGAATAATTTTCAAATAGGTGTTCGTCATGTTGGATCATTCCACTTGGCTATTTTCCTTTTAAATAAAGCCCTTCGTCATGATCGACACGCATATAGCTTACTTCATTCCTTGGTTCTTCCTCTAGCCTGATGCCGTCTCCGAATGGAGGCAAGTCGTCAAATTGATTGTACTCTTCCTCATCCACGACATGAAATGGGCTTGAATATACGTATTCAGATCGAGAGTTATTGCTTTCCTTCTGATGGTCTCAATACCCTCTAACCTCCCCTCATGATAAGATAGAGGCACACCTATCGGTGCGATCTAAGCCATGTTTTAATGAAGAACTCAATAACCTCTTCAGTTGCATAACCTTCGTGATGCTACCCTCCGGCCGAGATCGATTGCGTACATTAGACTTGAGAATTCCCATGTACCTCTAGAATGAATATATATATATATATATATATATATATATATATATATATATATATATATATATATATATATATGACGTAGAAACACGGGGTCGCATATCTTTATCTCTTTCACATGGTGGACCATGAGGTGGACCATGATATCAAAAAATAATAGAGGAAAATACATCTTAAGATGACATAGAGTCATCACCACCTCCTTCTGCAGAGCATCTAGTCCATCAGGATCGATAACCTTCTAAGTAATTATGTTAAAGAAATAACACAACCTCATGATTGTCATTCGAATCTTGTTCGGCAAAATACTTCTATTGCAACAGGAAGCAATTGTGCCATTAGCATGTGACATTCATGAGACTTCATGCCATTTACTTCATGCAGGCGGAGTGACCGGATGGAATTTTCACACCATGCAAGCACTAACACAGTTCAGCTCTCTCAGACTTAGAGTGTAGCAAGCTGGGGGAAGGTACGTGCGGCCTTTATCGGTCTCTATCAGTACTAACTCGGTCCTGATGTTCACAGTGACCAAGTCACACCGTGCGTTGAGATCATCCTTTGTTTTGTCATGAATGTTCGGTAAGAAACCAATCAAGCTATCACATACATTCTTCTCTACATGCATGACATCGATGCAATTGCGAACTTCTATGTGCTCCCAATAAGACAAGTCCTAAAATACTGATCGCTTCTTTCACATATTCTTCTAATAAGTCCCCAACTTACGTCCCATTCCAAACACAACATCGATGACCAAGTGTAGTGCTGAAGCTTAGCAATTTGACTCCTGATTCTAGATTAATTGAGTAAGTGAGGGTAAGCATAAACCATCGTGCTCCGCGAGCCAATACACAAGATGCAAATAGATAACATGCATGGCTTATCAAGGGAAGGCTCGGGTTATTTTATTTGCCATAAATTTCTTTCAAAATGTGATATATAGAAATTTTCTGAGACCTAACAGTTTTAACTAAAACAGAGTCTTATCAATGAATGAAAGAGTGCAATAATAATAGCGATCCATATTCTATCCACCATTACATGGTTTGTGCACCACATGCTAACCTTTTAGCATTATAACCGCTTACCTTATCATTGGGGTGACACCTAAGGCAACACAAACTAGGGTTTTTCACTACCCACCACTTTTCCAATTTCACCCACAAAGTTTTTGAAATAGAACTATATCTAGTTAAGTTTCCATGTCCGCCCTTGACCGTGGACACGGCTATTCGAATAGTTTTCACTCTGCAGTGGTTGCATAGCTTACCCACAAGATATGATTATCTCACAATGTCGGCCATTACACGCTACCTTAGGCGTGCGACTAAGTAATCATAACAAGGTTGTTACAATGCATCTTCCCAGCAGAGCCACGTCCGCTAAGGTTTCACTTCCTTGGGGGTACGACCACCCTTCCAGAAGTCCCCTCTTGCACCGTCACGTCGGAGGATGTGGCCATCCTCTGCCCGCTCGTGGTCACACCAGTGCAACCCATACCGAGTCGATGCAAATTAGTTAGCTCTACCTACAATTTGCCAGCTTGTGGTTGTACTGTTATACACTAGGAGGTCATCACAAGATTCGGTCCTTAGAGTTATCTGGGTGATTCTACCATTGACCACACTCTCATGCACCACTGAACCACACTCCTGAACCATCCGCCTAGATAGTTAAGCAAGTAGAAGGTTTTGGGAGCATAAAATATCCATGGTAAAATATACCAGTCATTTTCAGCCATGACTTCTCAAATCAGTTTCTCATGATTTAAAGTGATGCTTGGGGCATTTTTGTGCCCCGAGTATCTAAGCAATGCTAAACATGGCATATAGTTATGGACTTATTTTTGAAAGTTTTACCATTATAATTTTGCTAAGGTGACAAGGCTCAGATACTCAAGTATTCCAAATGAGTGTAATACTAACGAGTTGAATAATAGGCATGTAATTAGAATTATTAAAATAAACATATATTTGCACATGAAATAACAGCATGCAATTTGATAATTTAAAATGGAAATAATTTGCAGAAAATGTAGGTTCAACATGATCAAAGTATTGACTCACCTAGCATAGGTTACCGCGGTCTTGAGCTCATCAAAGCTCTCTCATTTGATGGTCTTGAGTCTCTGGTCTTCACCTTAATCTGGATCTTGGTCTCGGTTTATCCATTGATACTTCAGGACTCCAATTCTAATTACGTGGTAAACAACTGAACCCAAATAAATGCAAGTAACTCAAAAGATCCAAATAAATCCAATTGAACTTGATTAATTTTTATTATGATTAAATGGGTGATTTGAGGTTGGATTGATTGGGCACAGGGTATTCTCGGAGTCAAAGTGGTTGGAGCGAAGTGATAAATGGATAAGGGAAATATGTCAAGACGGATGCCAAGGAAGGTTTAATCTTAATTAAATTTTTACTTACATAGGGCTGAGCTTGCTATACACAACTATATTTCACAATCTCTATTAACTAGATTTATCGTTAAGATTTATTTATCGGCGATGTGCTAATGGCGGGGAAAATATTTTAAATTATGACTTTCTAATTTAAATGTGTATTTCACCTTAAATGGTTATGGCATATCGTTTAATTAATTTTACGAAGTGGCTTGATTTGTCATTTACCTTGTTGCCTTCAGGTTGGGATTTTTATTGAATTTGGTCATTTCACCAAAGCCATCTTTTATTAATGCCCTTTATTAAAAATTAGATTTTAAATAAATAATCAAGCCATATTAGTTACTCATATATGATAATTAATCCAATATTAAATCTTTAGTAATCTTACTTTGTACAATACTTTATTCCATCTCTATAATTAAATTCTTATCTCTATTTTAAACTAAATTTATGCTACTTACTTAAATCTCACATAATTACTTCCTAGTAAAAGAATTAGTAGACATAAACTTGGCCTTTCATGGATTATAATTTGAATGATCATTAATCAAGTGCATTAGCTCTAATACAAGGTGGGCCCACCTATCATGGAGAGGGGAGAGAAAAGATGGGGATGCTCTATTCAGCAAAGCAGAGGAGGGGGAGAAACAGGGGCTGGGGGCAGCGCGCGGTAGGCTACGGCGTCGCCGGAGGGGAGTGACCGAAGTGGAGGAGGGGCCAGCTAAATGGACTACTGGGGACACTAGGAAGTCACGAGAGACAATGCTTAGGCTCGAGCGGCGCCGGTGAGGGGCGGCCGGCAGTAGGGCCAAATGGCACGATAGTGACCGAAGGGAGAGGGAGGAGACTAATGGGAGCAGGAGTTGAAGATGGTTGTGGGGAGTTCACTAAGGCGATTTGAGGAGGCAGGGAAGGTCCGAAGCGAGCCGGTGACAGGAGCCCACAATGGCGTGGGATGGCCTTAGGCGCCAGCGTGCTGGGATGGACCATAGCTCCAGTCAGTGGTGGGGGTGAGTTTGCGATGCCACAGTGAAGCTTTGGTGCAGCAAAATTGTCCGGGGATAGCTCTGACCGACCGGTCTCCAGATGACCTAAGATGAAGAAGGGGGCCGCTGGCATGCTACAAGGCAGGGAAGGCCAATTTGCTGCGGTGGGAGCACGAGTGGGATGTGGTCAAGGGTTGGAGGCATGCTCAGGTTCTTATAGCACGCGCAAAGGGCTGGCGACATGGGAGCTCCATACAACGGTATGGCGGCAGGGCTTGGGCGACGGGATGCAATGGCATAGGCACAGGTCAGCTCGGGTGTGCACGTGACATGGGGGAGATGAGAACACAAAGCGCGGTGTGGTGGAGCGCATGGTCTGGCAACGGTAATGGTTGGTTCAGGGTGAAGGCGTGGTGATGGCGATGGGTGGCAGATCGTGGCACCGGTTAGGGTGATGGCGAGAGGACGGCCGACATGCAGTGCCAGGAGAAAGGAAGAGAGAGGGAGAAGAAAGGAAGGAGAAAGAAGACAAGGGAGGGAGCAAGGTCCGGCGTGAGAGTTTAGTCGGGGACGCGATGGAGGCGACGGGATGCTGTAGGGGCATGCGCACGCAAGCCAACGCTGAGGTGCGACAGCGTGCTGTGGCTGACGGCGGCAGCGGGAGGTCAGAGGAAAATGGCGAGGGGGTGGCGATGTGAAGGTGAAATGACGGGAGCAGGTGGCACGGCCACATACGGTGAGTAGGCGGCATGGCCATGTCAAGCAGCAAGATGGCCATGGGACGACCACGAGCGCGGCACATGGTGGTCTGGCATGGGCGCACGGCTGGGTCGGAGCGAAGAGAGCAAAGAGGAGGGAGGTGATGAAGGAACATGGGGAGGAGGACGGCTACGCCAGAAGCAGCCAAAGGGGAGGAGGAGAGAGAGGGAAAAATAAGAGGACGCCGGGCCCACTAGCAGGGAGAGAAAAAGAGAGAAAGAGAGAGAAGAGAGGAAAAAGAAAGGCTTGAGCAAATTTTGGAATTTGGATTTTTAGTTTAAATTTTAATTTATATTAGGATTTACAAATTTTGAGTTTCGCATGATATTCAAAATTTGAATTCTCTGTTCAATTATTTAGATGCGAGTTTTTGTTAATATTCCTTTAGCCATTGCTTTTCTTTACCTAGTTAAATTAAATTTCAAACTTTTATTTCCACTACCTAATACTTAAATTTAAGTTTGTGTGTATATTCTCAGATTTTTCATTTCTTTTATTAACACCATTATTGTTTTTACTTGGATATTATTTCTCAATATATTTATTTGCATGTCACAAAACTGAAAAGATTTTAAATAATTATTTAGAAGAAATTTGAATGCCAGCAAAATGCAAGAAAAGTTTTAAAAATTCCATATTTTGAACATCCAAATTTTTGGGATGTTACAAACCTACCCTCCTTAAATGAATCTCGACCCCGAGATTCTGGTAGAATAGAAGGAATAGAGGTGGGGTTAATATGGCTAGCAGTATGTTCTAGGGTCTTGCTCAATGTATCAATCTTTTCCTTGGCATAGATGGAAGGAAAAGAATATGCGCATGAATAGGTTAACACTTGAAGAAGTCAAATATGAAAGGGAGAGACTTTGTTCTTCCAGATAGGTCGTAGACTTTTATACGCTTGCTCTTTAACATTGTTGTCTTCACATCTTCGTAGAATGGGGTGGTTGTGTCATTTGCTGGACTCGTTATGGTCATAAATTTCTTATCAATAAGTGGGCATTAATGGCCTATATCTGTTGGGATATATGACCTTGGCGATATTGGTATGGCAATTAGTATATCCACATG
The DNA here is from genome assembly GCA_017311315.1 of Dendrocalamus latiflorus. Taxonomy (NCBI): domain Eukaryota; kingdom Viridiplantae; phylum Streptophyta; class Magnoliopsida; order Poales; family Poaceae; genus Dendrocalamus; species Dendrocalamus latiflorus. Next base: position 26,706,337 of record CM029611.1, read on the forward strand.
GTGGTATATCTACATGGTGGTCATTGGTCCTTGCTGGAGTCGCGATCTTTATTCTTCTTTTTCCTAAACACGGTAATTTAAACTCTCAGACACTTGAAATCATTATCTCATTAAGATTCTTGGCTTTACAGATCTGGTTGCACTGGTCTAATTAGTCTTAATACAAGTTGTTGTCTCTCCGAAAGCAATCATACATCATAGTAGTTCTCTAACATTCTTGTCTAATCTTGCTACCCCCCTTAAAATATATGACAACTAACTTTAGTTGTCTTTTCTAGCTCCAGGCATGATGAGTCCTATGGCAATCTGAAGGCTTATCCACTATATCTCAACTGCCTTGGTCAACAACAGGCTCATGGAGCAATGCTTGGGGCAGTGGTCTTGTCCTTCGCAGAGAAAACATATGACCTTGATCATTGGACATTCACCGGGTTGGTGGTCTTCTTCACAGTTGGGGCAGTTTGCGGAACATTGACTTTCTTCATGTCCTTTTTCTCCACAACGCCTACATGCTATTAGGTTTGTGAGGTAGTCTTTCGGGTAATGGTGTTTATTGCAGTATGAACAATAGGAAACAAGGCAATCATAGCAGTAATGTCCGATTTGCCCGCATGTGAAGCATGCCCCTCGCTTAACTTGTCGTAATGGGGGACATAATTGTGCTACATGTCCGGCTTTACCATACTCGATACATGTATTATTTAGTGAAGCTTTCTAGTCTAGTAGCAGAATTTTGATAGTCGCAGCTTGTTCCTCTTTGGAGCTGTTAGGGTTTTCTTCGTCGGAGTTGAAGCCGATGGTGACAGCACCATTTCCTTGTTTTTTTCTAGTTTTTTGGAGGGGCAATTCTTTGCGTAATGTCCTGGGTTGCCACAATTGAAACATTTGTGTTGCTTCTTTTGAGGGCACTTTCTAGTGAGGTGTCCAATATTCTTGCAATAGAAACAAGTGGCATCCTTTTGAGGTTTACTTGGTGCAGGGCTACTAGTATCTCCATTGTGATGGCTTCTCTTTAACATTCCTTGCAGAGTGATGTTATGTGATAGCTTGTATGGATTGTTAGGATTATAGCGAGCATCAACTATTAGTCTTCTTTTCTTACTTCCGCCAGTGGTAGTTGTCTTGCTTCCATCCATTGAGTCTGATTAGCAAGGATTTGATCTACAGGTCCTCTGGGTAGGTACGAGAGAATAACAACAAACTAGTGATAGTAGTCTTGACTCTTGATGCGAGATGAGGCTTCTAGTCGTTATTTTCTTGGTAAGGTTGTTTTTTAACTATTGGAAGGTCGAGAGGTCTTCACTTGTCCTTGATTTTCTTTGTTTTGGCTATCTGTCAAGACCTACAGCCGATATGCTCTGATACTAGCCCTATCGGACTTAGATTTTACAATCCAAAATCCTCTGTGATTCCACCGCACTATTCTCTAGATCAGTAGATAGTGCTTATAGATACAATACTGAACATCAAAACACACATCATGCGGAAGCGTAAATATAATAATAGACTTACTCATGGGCCAATCAGGCCGAAATCAATAAAATGCAATAGCGAAAACGAAACACACAAGTGGGAACCTCAAGACGTGCCCACAGGCAGCCAACTGGGCGTTTGCAACCTAGTTCTTGACCGCTTCATCTTCTTCACCATCATGACCAAGTGTAGTGATGAAGCATAGCGATCTGACTCCTTATTCTGGATTAATTAAGTGAGCTACGGTGAGCACAGACCACCATGCTCTGCGAACCAATACACAAGATGCAAATAGATAACATGCATGGCTTATCAAGGGAAGGCTCTGGTTATTTTATTTTCCATAAATTGCTTTTAAAATATGATACATAGAAATTTCCTGAGATCTAGCAGTTTTAACTAAAACAGAGTCTTATCAATGTATTTAAGAGTGCAATAATAATAGCGATCCAGATTCCATCCACCGTTAGATGGTTTCTGTACTATATGCTAACCTTTCAGCATTATAACTGTTTACCTTATCACTGGGGCGACACCCAAGGTAACACAAATCAAGGCTTTTCACTGCCTACCACTTTTCAAATTTCACCCACAAAGTTTTTCAAATAGAACTATATCTGGTTAAGTTCCCATGTCCACCCTTGACTGTGGGCATGGCTATTTGAATAGTTTTCACTCTGCAAAGGTTGTACACTTTACCCACAGGATATGATTATCTCACAATGTCGGCCATTACGTGCTTCCTTAGGCTTGCGACTAAGTAATCATAACAACGTTGTTACAATGATAAAACTCAAAGATGGCTTGGCATAGCCAATGATAGAATGATATATCTCGATCTTTTAATTTAACAACTTCTTTTGAGTATTTTTATATTTATTAAAGAAGTTCCATGAGTTGAGCTGGACATATGGACAGGTATATGAATTTAGTTGGGTATTAAGTATTATATTGGTTGAGTGTTGCCATTTATGAATTTAAGGCAAGGGTTCTATAGACGATATGTATGACTTTTTAGTTTCTTGAATTAATTAATGTGGCATTTTATGCGATCCCAATTATCAATTAATTGTATAATTGGTTAAATATTTATTTCCATATATATATATATTCATGAGATCATTTCATTGTCTGATGACCTAGGGATACTATATTTTGGTACCTATACACTAATATGACCTTACAATAATTGGAGGCACTCTGGAAATCAACTGGTATTAATATTTTATCCATTTAATTAGCATCTGGCATAATTTAATCTTAATTAAATTTTTACTTACATAGGGTTGAGCTTGCTATACACAACTATATTTACCGTTAAGATTTATTTATCGGTGACATGCTAATGGTGGGGATTATATTTTAAAATGACTTTCTAATTTAAATGTGTATTTCACTTTAAATGGTTACGGCATATCGTTTAATTAATTTTACAAAGCAGCTTGATTTGTCATTTACCTTGTTGCCTTCGGGATGGGATTTTATTGAATTTGGACATTTCACCAAAGCCATCTTTTATTAATGCCCTTTATTAATAATTAGATTTTAAATAAATAATCAAGCTACAGTCGTTACTCATATATGATAATTAATCCAATATTAAATCTTTAGTAATCTTACTTTGTACAGTACTTTATTCCGTCTCTATAATTAAATTCTTATCTCTATTTTAAACTAAATTTATGCTACATAATTACTTCCTAGTAAAAGAATTGGTAGACATAAACTTGGCCTTTCATGGATTATAATTTAAATGATCATTAATCAAGTGCATTAGCTCTAATACAAGGGGGCCCACCTATCATGGAGAGAGGAGCAAACAGATGGGGCTACTTTGTTTAGCTAAAGCAGAGAAGGGGGAGAAACAGGGGATGGGGGCGGCGGTGTCACCGGAGGGGAGTGACCGGAGTGGAGGACGGGGCTAGTGAAATGGACTGTTGGGGATGCTAGGAAGTCACGAGAGGCAATGCTTAGGCCCAGGCGGCGCCGTTGAGGGGCCAGCAGTTGTAACGGGTGGCCGGTGGCGGGGCTGAATGGCACGACGGTGATCGGAGGGAGAGGGAGGAGACTAAGGGGAGCATGAGCTGAAGATGCCTATAGGGAACTCACCAAGGCAATTTGCGGAGGCGGGGAAGGTCTGAGGCGATTTCAAACTTTTATTTCCATTTTCTAATACTTGAATTTTAGTTTGTGCGTAGATCCTGAGATTTTCCATTTCTTTTATTAACACCATTATTGTATTTACTTGGATATTATTTTTCAATATATTTATTTGCATGTCACAAGACTAAAAAGATTTCAAATAATTATTCAAAAGAAATTTGAATGCCAGCAAAATGTAAAAAAAGTTTTAAAATTTCCACAGTTTTGCGTGTGTTGTTCAACTATACACTCTCGGTATAATCTAAGCAGTGCGGACAGGTTTTGGCTCCTTTTGTACTCAACCCCGGATGGTTACCAAGGGTAGAAAAATCATTGATAGTGCAGAACAACACGGTGCGCAGAGTGAAGTTCTCTCATTTGTCTGCATCTCATGCCTATACCCCTTCGATCCACAGTGTCACAAGATCTTTCATCAATAGAGCTATGCACACATCAATATCATTCCCAGGTTGTTCAGCCCTTGGATAAGTCGTGACATCAAAATATACTTTCACTTCACACACAACCAAGGAGGAATATTGTACATGCATATATTCACAGGCTAGGTGCTTTGTCGACTACTCATGTTACCGAAAGGATTCATTCCATCTGTACTCAATCCAAACCTTATATTTCTTGGTTCCACACCGAAGTCTGCAAACATCGTATCGATGTTTCTCCACTAGGCAGAATAAAAAACGTGTCTTATCATTCCATTTTTCCTACACTCCTCCGAATACTAACGCGACAATCTTACATCCTTTCGATTCGCAAATAAACGCTTCAAACGGGGAATTACTTGCAAATACCATAACATTTTAACAAGAGGTCATTGCTTCACCTCGATGCCATCGTCGTCATCGGAGTCATTGCACACCGGACAAACATGTAATTTTGCATAATCTTTATGGTAGATGATACATTCATTCGGACATGCATGTATTCTTTCTACTTCTATTCCCAATGAACAAAGAATCTTTGTGGCTTGGTAGGTGGTTCTCGGCAACACATTTCTCTCTAGAAGGATGTTCACTAGGAGACCTAATAACGCCGTGAAACTCTTGTTGGACCAACCATTGCTTGCCTTCAATTTCAGCCGTTCAAGAACAGATGACAACTTTCTGTATTGTGGTTTGCAGCCCGAGAACAAAGATTTCTCCGAATCCTTCATCACGCCCTTGAATTTACCAAACTCTCTCACTATAGTTCCCTTCTACATTGCGTAGCATCTGATCTAGATTGTCATCATGTGACATATCATCATTGAAAGCACAGTTCACAACAGGCATATCGTGGTCTCGCTCAACATTGTTATAATTACCTTCCTATATAATATTCTTCTCTTCATCATGACTGATCCAATATTTATACCCTTTTTGAAACCCCTTCGAATTTAGTGAGCTTTGATCTGCGATGAGTTGGTTAACATCTTCAGATTATCGCATTCAATGCATGGACAATACATATATTCCATTCCTTTCTTCAACATATCCTGCTCGGCTGCTCTTGTAAATGTATGTATGTATGTATGTATGTATGTATGTATGTATGTATGTATGTATGTATGTATGTATGTATGTATGTATGTATGTATGTATGTATGTATGTATGTATGTATGTATGTATGTATGTATGTATGTACGGTGCCCAAACAGTGTCACCAGTCGTTTCTTACAAAAGATAACAAAAATAGTAGAAGCATAACTGTTTCGATGTTTTTTCTAGTGTCGGTGGTAGCATACAATCTCCGTCTTCAAAACTTTGTAGGTGACATGGTCGGCATCGGACGGTTCAGGATCATTAGTGAACGAAGCCCAAAATATGTCTAGCCGTTGACGCGCTCGTTCGAGTGTCTCCCGAACACCCTCCGACTGAACAATCAAGTCGAATTGAGCCCATAGACTCTCTTCCCTTTCTTGAGTGGTCTCAGCAAGGTTGATCCGGTCGCCCGTCGCCTCGACTAAGCACTCCAAGCGACAGCAAGCATTTTGAAGACATACAGTGTCGTTGTGGAGAACCACGTCAATGATGAGTTAGCTCGCCAGAAGGGGGAGACCAACCGGAGGACGCGGCAGAGGAGGATGTCAGACATTGGAAGGTAGCATTCAACTACTTTGGCAAACCGTTGAACATAGGAGGGAGGACATTATTGGCACAGTGTCCTTCTTCAGCATCCGCCAGCATACGACCAGCGAGGTGCTCGTCCAGGATAGCCAGGTTGGCCATCAATGCTGACGACATGGAAGAATAGGGAGCTACTTATTTGTGCTTGAGAGACAAGGCAAGGAAGATATCCGGCAGATGAGGTGCTCATACAGGATTAATCTCTAGTGGTGGATGATCATTTTTATACAACAAGGAATACATCCGGCTCATGAGACGAAGAGATGCATCTGGGAGCCGAAACGATCGAAGGGAGCTGAAATGATCGAAAGCGCGTATCGGGAAGATGAAGTATATCACATACGGTTCCAACCACAAGTTGTCTGTGATACACAATTATCATAGACGGTTTATATTTATGACCGTCTGTGAACTATCACATACGGTTCTTATTAAAAAAATCATATGTGATGTCTCAATTATCACAGACGGTTCGTATTAATAACCGTTTGTGAAATATCACAGACGGTTATTAACAAGAACCGTCTGTGATAGTAGGGTATCATAGACGGTTATTAACAAGAACCGTCTGTGATAGTAGGGTATCACAGACGGTACACGAAGCAATTTGTAAAATTATATGTGATAATTATAATATAGATGGTTTGAGAAAATCATTTGTAATGAGACATCTAGTATAGTTTTTTTATATTAGTGACTGTAGCTAGAAGAGGTGGACTTTTCTTCCATATATCGACGTGCCGTGGCGGGCCCAAAGCCCCAATATTCGAACCAGGTGCAGCCTTTGCGTTAGTGCTAATGTGTCAGCATAACCTTTTTAGACCCCTTTTACCCGCACTAATCTACGCGAAAGCTAATCCTCGATCTTGTTAAGCACAAGACCGGATAGACTCCTCCATGGCTCCATACGCTTCCACTCCACCAAGTGGCCGGCCATTTAGAATCAAATCCCCTTGTCAGCACCGAGACCGCAGAAAGGGACGCGGATCCGCTGCACTACGTTGTGTGGTGCATTGACTACATATGTGTTCCCAGCAGTCAGATGAAAAACGATAGACGTACATGTATAGTGCAGTGGACGGCGGTAGCACTAATGATGGCTTTTCTTAATTGACGGTCAGCTCTTTTCAGTTTATTATAGTTTACGGTTTATAATTTTTTAATTAAATAAATAGAACAGTATTTCTGTCAGCTTTTCGAAACAGTTTATTGAAACAGACTTTTTAAATTGGCTTATCGATATTCGGTTCATTCGCATAAATACTCGTGTTAATATCAAAAACCATCAGCCACAACTATAAACCATTAACTATATAGAATAGGTCCGATATATGCCTTGAATTATACCATCAGTTACGTGATTGAACAATTACCACCATGCATAGTTATGTTCCCCAATCGTACTTACAATACAATGCAAGCGATGGATTTGTAATAGGCCGGATTCTTTTAGACTTAAAATTGGCTTATACTTATACTGTTTATAGTAATTAGTTTTTAAATGGTGCGTTTTTTTTAAGATGGGTCAATAGAAAAATTGTAATAAAAGTTGTATTGATTTCAGCTGTACTGGTCTGCCTCTCGCGAACAGTCAGAATTCGAATATTTAAACTATAAGCTATCAGCCTAAAAGAACCCACTCGTATTTTGGCAGACAAGGTAAAAGATTTTAGTGGGCCCCACTGCACAGCAGCACAGGGGTAGTGGGCATGTAGTTCAGGCCATTGGCGCGCACACATTGAGCATCGCATTGGGGTGTTAGCCAAGGTAAACAAGGCCATCTTCTCCTGTTAGATTCCAGCAGCACGATTCGCTCTCTCTCCCCCCTCACCTCACGCGATAACGACCCTCCCCTTCGCTTGCCTTGCCCGCCCATCCATCGCCCGCAGGGCACCATACCTTTCCACTTTCTCACTTGCGTATTATTGGGTGTGCCCTTCTTGTGGAGGGGGCATATTGGAGTACCTTTTCATGCACCTATGGAAAAACCCAGTGTCCTCGAATTCAGCACTTGCGTATGGGATGTTCTTATGAGCGCTCCCAAAAGTCATTTGTATGTGATGCTAAAGCTATACCATATCAGATTTTTGGTGAGGTGTAAAAGAGAGAGAATGAGTTTGATGCCATGCAAGCACCAGATTTTTTTAAGAAATCAAGAAAATAGTAGTGACAAAATGATTCATTGGAAGGACTTCATACTATTTTTATGAGTCATCTCTCTTCTTGAGATGAGGGATCCATGCAACAGTTAAATCATCGTGAGGCTCTCTAGTATAAGGTTTAATACCAAACCATTAGGGTGATTGTTTCTAAAATTCTACCTAACTACTCTCTCTCCTCTAGTATCAAGGTTTAGTATGAAATCATTATGAGTGTGCTCTCTCCTCTAGTACCAAGGTTTAGTATGAAATCATTGTGAGTGTGCTGAATTGCTTAACACTCTTAACACGGTAGCTACTAACTAGTTATTCACTGAGTGCTATTAGGCTATTTTACCATTTAGGGTATTAATTTTGTAGAACCTAACGAAACAGTGGTCACCAATAGTTTAGTGTGTGTGTGTGTATGTTATCCTATATGCTTTTCATAATTTTTAGTACTTGACAGTTTATTTTGGAATAACATGTGTAGCCGCAAATTTTACTGTTTGACGCAAAGAAAATTGCTTGGTTTAGGCACTATGATTGTATAATTCTTCTACTTAAAGTTCCAAATTTTCTATTGATGATTCATCGTAAATATGTTTAGTTTTGCATTAATTTTGACATAAAATTAACATATCACGGTATGCTGACCTGAGAAAAAGAAATTCAACTTTCTATAGTCTACATTATGCTGGAATGTTTAAAAAATTGATCAACCGAATATCTAGCTGTTGGGATATGGGTAGTCTATACTATCGCAGATCAAAATTTGTTACCGCATAAACCAAGAAGCCATATGAGTGAGATATCATAGATTGTTACCACTAGACGCGCAATGCAATGGAAATAGAGTTAAAGCGGCTGGTTCAACGTAGTACACGTCGGTGTAGTGGAAGTAGTTGATCGTCATTTAGTCACTGTCTCCTCCTCGCGATTATCTCAATGAACGCTGCAGTCACAGCAGCACCTTACTGAAATTCACACGTCTAAAGATGGAATGTCGTGTGTCAGTGTACTAGCACTAGTGCGCACAGCAGGGGTTTTGAGAGATGGTGGCTAGGGTTTCGATGAATGTATCTTAGGATGCCCCCCAGTCCCATGCCTCTCTTAATATATAGCATCTAATCGGATTCTTATCCGATACGATTAGATATTGTATCTAACTCGGGAAGCCTCTGATTGGATCTTTATCTAATACATTTAGAGATCATATCCCACTCGGAGAGCGTTCTGCCAGATCCAATATGAGTAGAGATTGTATTCCACCGGAGTCTATCATCCAGACACTTATCGTTCTACCCGTTAAGTGTGTGACCCTATAAGTTCATGTATATTCAGCCATGGGCCAAAACTTCTATCTGATCCATAAGTCGGTAGCGATCTGTAGCAGGACATAACGACTTCTAAATGTACATAAAGATCGTATCGGATGAATCTATATAATGCTTGTGTTACGATCCCTTTTGCCTCAAGATACCATATCGAATTCAAGGCGAGAAGCGTGTCATCCGATCCTATGATAGCTCGATCATTCACTCAAACCTATAGTGAATTACTTAGTCTGTGATTAACTCCTTAACAACATTCAGTATGGCCATACACTTTCTTATTAATCCAACCACATTGAGGGGCTAGAGATATCTCTCCCGTTATATAGGAGGGGCAAATTTCATCTTGATCACTCACATTCATCTGCATGTTTCGTAGTAAACTAAAAGCTACCTTTATAACCACCTAGTTACGAAGTAGTGTTTGGCAATCCCTAAGTAAACTATTACACATGTTAAAAAACTATGATGATCTCAGGCCTAAGGATTTTACATACATACTATGTATGAGACCAGTTGATAACACTTAAAAATATAATAATTCTCATAGTGCCTCATGGTAGGTCAATCCAATATCATATTCTCTAATATGTTTTCATATGATGATTTGATATCCCCATATCTGTGATCCATGAAATATGGTCATCAATCAATACATATGCTGATCCATAAATTATAATTGTCCCACATAATGATATAAGATCAAGGATAATTTAGAATAACATCAAAATATGAATAAAGAGTTCCACGAACAAGTAGCATACTTATTGATTAATACGAAAGATATTTACTCAAATAACAACCCTCCATATTATTTAAAAGATCATAAACATAGAAGTGATACAATCATCCCATGATCACCTCTAGTGCATATCACTAACACTAGCAACTCCAAATTAATTAGCAGCTAATTCCCAGCATTTTTCGCAAAATCATAATGGTTGATTTGGACTAATGAGCAATTCTTAATAATCAGATGTTGCACATCACTTGTAGCCTTTAAATCGTCAACATAAACTTCGCTTTAATTATTTGCAGATCTCGTTGCAAAGAACAATTTCAAGTAGTAATAGATAAGCAATATTCAAATTATGCTATTATATATGCAACTAGTGTGCGCACGAAAATAAAGGACAAAGGAGCTTTGAAAAATACTATTTCTGTAAAAGTTTTCCATTGTGATATCATCGCATCACCTAATCCTCTGATATATGGGCATCTTGCGATCGCCTTTTTATCCTATTCTTTGGCATATTATGTTCAATAATGATGCTAGTTAATGTCATTAATTAATTCCCTACTTTAATTACTCGCTTGCAACAACTCTTGATCTTGTGTGTACTATAGGTGCCGTTTGACTGGCCCCAGCTTTAAATTTTTAGGCTTTGAAGCTGTTTTCCTGGTCAAACATGCGGGCTTCGAAGCCAGGCTATAGAGAAGCTAAAAAGAAGCTGAGCCCAAAATGAACTAGGAATTTGAAGCTTTGATTTCCTAGTTTCTCTTGAAGCCATGCTTCGAAACCTAAAAACTTGAAGCCGAGCTCGGCCAAACAAGCCCTATATATATATATGAAGCATCAAAATACCCTAATTAACTAAGACTACTTAATTAGCAACAAATCCTTTAAGCAATGCCAGTATATCCGTTCCAATTTATTAAAAGATCCTCAACATATGCAGAACAAATACGCATGATCCAATGGCACAACCAGAACTAGGAATTTGAAGTTTTGATTTAATTTCCTAGCTTCTCTTAAAGCCACACTTCGAAACCTAAAAACCTAAAGCCAAGCTCGGCCAAACAAGCCCTATATATATATGAAACATCAAAATACCCTAATTAACTAAGACTACTTAATTAGCAACAAATCCTTTAAGCAATGCCAGTATATCCGTTCCAATTTATTAAAAGATCCTCAACATATACAGAACAAATACGCATGATCCAATGGCACAACCAAAATGCATTCTTGATCTTAATTTGAATCACTGATCGACGTTGATAGGAAGCAAAAACATAATCTTGTTTGACCTAACTGCATTGTATCCCTCGCAAAAAAATGCATTGTATTGATGTTCTTCAATTCTTGTTTTATCTTTGTAACTCATATACATAGGTCGCTTGTGTTGCATGTACAGAGAAAGAAACCATACAGTACTGTAAAAAATGACAGCGTGCATTGCAAAATAATACTTCTGCATTATATATATGAGATGTATATGATAAGATGGTTGAAAACTAGAAGTAGGGCGTGCGAATGCTTGTCCTTTCCTTGCAGATCTTGTCAAGACTCACCAAGCATCATCTCACCAGCCAAACATATCAGATCAAGCGATAAGCTAGCTAGCGTTCTAGCTGCTAGGAGTTGCATGCATGAGTCCAAATAAACGACATGACAAGAAACATGCAAGCACGTATGAAGAATCAATGTTAACCGGTAAAAAGAAATACAAAGGACAAACCAGTGGAAGGAATAAACGAAGCAACAGACCTAGTGAAGTCATGATACCAACAACTTGTTGATGGCCACAAAAATCTAGGGAGAAATGAAATAACCTACACATCGACCTCTCATGCACCGCAACAATGTCAATTCCTCCCAAGTTTCTAGTAACTAACCATCTGATCTTTAGCTTCTCCCTATCGTACGAACGCTGTTGGAAAACGCTACGAACACATGTGCGACGATCCAAGGGAAAAATTAATAAATGCACACTACCTGCCTCCCAAACAATGCATGCATGCTTGCACCTAGCAATGGCTTCGGCGTTCATTTGCCGATCGAACTCGGTCTCATGGCCGCCACGCGCTTGCCCAGACGACGGGCTGCTCCTTCCATCCAAGGAACACTCCGGCCGCAGCGGCGTCGTCCGTGCCGGCCTCCCGCATCGACCAGCCTTCCCGGTATCGCCGCAGCAACGACCGCACGTCGTCGGCGACGTCCTCGCTGAATGCCACCGGAGAGAACCCGGCTGACCGCATGCGCCGCGCCCACGACGCCCCGGTCTCCCGCCTCTCGGTGGATTCCGATGCCGGGCAGGACATGACGTCCACGATGGCACGGCCCACCGCCCTCTCCAATGCCAGCCTCTCGTTGCTTGTCTTCGGGAAGCTCTCTTCGAGAGAGTCCATGTACGCCGAGAAGAACCGAAGGCCCTCGCTGAACACCTTCATGAACGCCGCCTCCGTGTCGGCTTCCTCAGCCGACGCGTCCGACTCGGACGCCACCAGGTCGGCCTCCTCCTCGACGACCGTGACAACGCGCGGCTCCAGCCGACGGAGCGACGCAACGAACGCGTCACGCCGCCGCACGCCGCCCGGCGTGACCCCTCGAAGGGCATTGACACAGTTCACGGCGAGCGCGGTGGTGGATCCGCCCTCGGGGAGGTCGAGCCCGTCGAGGTCCAACTCGGCGAGGTCCCCCGCGTGGTGCACGGCGTGGAATCGGAACGGCACACCCATGAGCCGCGCGAACTTTTCGAGGCGCTGCCCGATCTCCCGCATCATGCGCTCCGCGGCCGCAGACGGCGCTGGGGTGGGCACCACGGTGGTGACGGACAGGTGAGGCGTGTCGTCCGACGACCGCGTGGCCAGCGCCTCGAGCAGCGTCGGCCACTGAGTGCAAAACGTGTTGCTCAGGTCCAGGATGTGCAGCCGCTGCGGCTGCGACAACGAGGCACTCGTCGACGCCGCCTCCAGGAACGACTCTAGTATGGCCCCGTTCGCGGCGACATGCCCGAACGACGTCCAAGGGCTGAGCTCCTGGAACTTGAGTGCCGTGCGGCGCGTGGACTCGAACGACATGTTCCTGTCGGACGCCGCCGCGAGCGTCCGCAGCGTGCGCGGCCCGGAAGTTGTGAGCCGCGCGAAGAACCCCTGCAGGAAGTAGGACGCCAGCTTCTGGTTGACGTCGCCGTACGGAGAGGCCAGCTCGTTCAGCATCCACATGAGCTGCTGCACCCGCTGGCTGTCGCGCGCGGCAACCGCACGCGCGCAGTCCAGCAGCAGCTGTGCCGCCCACCTCCCGGCGCCACCGCCCCCCGACGAGGACGCAGTCCCCCCGCCAGCAGCAGACGACGACGCCGGGGAGCCGAAGTCGATGCTAATATCGACAGGCGGGAAAGAGAAGTCGGCCGCCTCGAACAGCCCGTGCCCACCGGTGGAGGACGTCGACGGAGCCTGCGTGGCCGAGGGCGCCGACGTAGACGAAGGCGGCGGCTGCGTGGGCGCCGGCGGGGCGCGGGAGTGGAACTGGCGGGAGGAGGACGAGGAGGAGAAGTCTTCATCCATGTAAAAGAGGTGGTCGTTGCCGCATTCTTCTAGGTACGGCGCGGCGCCCGCTTGCTGCTCAAAGTAGCCGCCGGCGCTGTGGTGGTGGTGGTAGTAGTAACCGTCGCTGTTGCTACTATTATTGTTGCTGCTGTTGTAGTGGGAGTGGTAGTAGGAGTGGTTGTGGGTGTGGTGGGAGGAGGAGCGGGAGCCGGTGGAGGTGGTGCTGTGCGAGGAGCGGGAGTTGTAGGGCGACTGTTGCTGCTGGTCCGGCGAGGAGGAAGCTGCTTGCGCTTGCGCTTGGTGCTGCTGGTGGAGGCTAACCAACCTGAACAGTGTATCCATCTAAACCTAAACCACCTGCACCAGGAGCCAACATATGGTGTGGGGGTGCAACTCAGCAACTACTACCCAACTGCAACTGGAAGAAGGGGAGTGAGTGGGTAGTTGTTGGTGCATGCCCTGGACTGTGGGTGCTGCTGTTACTACTACTGCTCTGCTAAAATGGTGTCGTGGTGGGTTATAACATGTAAAAGGAAGCAACCAATAACCTACTACTGCTGCTCTTTTATCTTTAGAACCGGTTTATATTGATTTATGTTTATGTTTTCTATTTAGAGAAACTAAAAATTAATATGAGCACTTGACTTTTTTTTATTCCTTTCGCTCCTGTCTCTCTCCAGAGATAAGATAGGAGCTACGGACGTATCACCCATCCTACTCCTCTCGCTCCTATCTCGCGCACACATTTCTCTCTTACTTTTTCCATCACTCGTCCTCTTCTTCTAAAAATTGCTTCTTACAGTTACTACTTATTTATTTTTAACAAAAAGTTATCAGTCGTAGCAAAAAACTTTGGTCAATATAAACATGCCCAGTACATGTAATTGCTAAATTGGAATTCAATCAGTCAGTTACGAAACATGAGATTTGCTTCATCTTCAAAGACATTTTTCTGTAAATACTGCATATTTGATTCCGTTATCATAGTTGTAAGAGAGCAGGAGCTCTGGTTAATATGGAACCCCACCTATTCTTTTCATCCCTCTTTCTCATGTGGATGCTGAGAGAGGAGTGTGTTCGCTTTTGGTGGGATCGATGGGGGAAGAGTACCGTTGTTATTGGGGGTTCTGGCTTTTACTGGCTGAGAGAGTGCCTTGGCTTTTTTGCATCTCCTCTTATCCTGGCTTTAGTTTGGGTCTTCAGCTTTGGTAAAGGGTTAAAGTAATGACAGTAGGATGCGCACGACAGACAGATACTGCGTGTAAGGACGACCAGAAGCATTTCAAAATTGGTTTTGCTATTGTACAGTTAGATAAAAAAAATTTATCTCCTAATTATATAAAGTTATATCTTCAGTCACTTAAAGTTATAATATACTAATTTCCCCATCTAAAGTTATACTCTCAATCACATAAATTTACAGTATAAAAGAGTGACTGAAGATGAAGAAAAAAATAATCAGTTGCAATAGTCACTCCCGAAAACCTGTGTCGTATCTTTCTTAGTACACCATTGTCTACAGCTTTCCCTGTGTCGTACCATTCTTAGTACACCATTGTCTACAGCCCAGTGCACCGCTACAGTACGTACCAAGTAGTCAGTGCCGATTAAAGTTGTCACACGGAATTGACGCGAGTTACAGAAAATCCTAGGTTTTGCTACAAGTCACTTGCGATCAATTTCCTCTGTACATCCTAATTTGGTTCGTTAACACCTCTGTAAGTGAATTTTTCATCAATGTTTCTCATCTCCCTTCATTTTTGTCTCTTCCTGTGTTTTCTTGTGCCAACTCAGTGCCTATCCACCATGTGAATTGCTATGAGGATGATGTAGCTGACCGCCCACAAATCATAATCTCCATTGGATGCAGTGAAAATAATCTCCTAACGTAGGAAGGAGCTTGGGGGGCAAGCATACATGGGATCATCCACACAAAGGGCATGAATGGGAGAAGAAAAACTGATGTCGAGGAACTAGAGACGAGAAATCCACTTATAAGGGGACCAAATTAATATACACGAGGGCAGTCCGACATTAATGACTTATAGGAGGCATGTGTATTTTACCCTATAAAGTTTGGTGAAATTTTGCACTTCCCTGTACCCTGTCATTTGCCGGTCATATTTTGGATGAAATGTGAGAGACCACGTAAGAGGTCTAGAATATATTTGTGATGAATAATTGGCACGTTTGTTGAGTTAAAATTGTATTTTGTGGAAGTTTTAGAAAATTTAGATTTTAGATTATGCTATCAGGTTTTAGGCGGTCTGACTCGGTGGTTAACGATCTAACTGCCATGGGACAAGCGATCAGACAGCCCAAATGGGCTTTTGGAAATTGCACACTTAATACTTGTGCAAGCTTGTTTGGATATGTGCTTGCACTAGGTGTCACTGAAATGAAAACTAGAGCTGAAACTAGATAGGGTTTAACCAAAATTTCAAAAAGAGTATTTTTTTAGTGTTCTTAAACGGTCAAACCGGCCTGACCATGGCGGTCAGACCGCTGGTGGTCTGACTAGCATTGGACCAGTGATCAAACTAGTTCCTTGTTACCGGGTGTTGAGAGGTATTGGGCGGTCTAACCGGCCTGTGGTTGCCGGTTAGACTGCCTTGAAGGTTAAGAGCGTGACTTGACTTGAGCTAAGTTGGTCTGAGTAGATGCATGGCATGGGTGCCGTTGGTTGCATGATGTATTGTTTTGACTAACATGAGTCAAGTGTATAGAACTTCTGATCGAGATGGTTGCTTGGTCTTTTGATGTGCAAGTGGCTTGGACAACGTTAACAGTTAACGGTAAAGGACCAAGGCTAGACTAGAGAGCTGAGGTCCGTGTAGTCAGGTAAATCCGAGTGAGGCTACGTGGCTCAAGCGCGAAGTACAGAGAAGACAAGAACCATGAAGATGC
Organism: Dendrocalamus latiflorus; assembly: GCA_017311315.1. NCBI lineage: Eukaryota > Viridiplantae > Streptophyta > Magnoliopsida > Poales > Poaceae > Dendrocalamus > Dendrocalamus latiflorus. The sequence goes on from CM029611.1 coordinate 26,722,727, forward strand.
AAGTTGGTGCATGTAGTACGTCGAGTGACTAGGTTGATGAATGTAGACATGGTTTGGGGGAATCCGAATACGTGAAGACATGGCAACTAGTTATTGGACATTATAGGCTATATGTCAAAGTATACAGAGATAGTTTGAGGCCAAGGAGAAAATAGAGTCAAGGCATGGTGCTTGGAAGATTTGTCGGAGGTATTTTGATAGTTAGCCAAATACTAGATTGGTGCCTTGATCAAATCCGTGGCACGAGGAGGCGCAAAGGAGAAAGTGGTTTAGCTGTAATTATTAAGTGGATCCATCGCTAATGGTGTAGCGGGCTGAGTCTTGTAAATGCTTTGAGAAGTGTGTATGAGTATGTAAAATCCGTGTTCATGGGGTTGAAGGTTTCCCCAGTTACTTAGTGGATTGAGACCCACTAAGTGGTGCTGATTATGTGAGGGAGGAGAGGGGAGAGCTAGGGTTGAGGAGGTGAGCGAAACATAGAGAGATTGTCTAAGTTTTGAGTAGTTTCTTCTCTCTCTCCCAATATGAGAAATCTTGTGTGTGTGCAAGGGTGGTGCTTTGAGAGCACCTTATAACCATCCATGTATTCGTAAATCATCCATTTTACTGGTAATAGATCAAATATTTGATCCATTCTTGATGCTTGACTTGTTTTTTTTGTTTGGTTTTTCATGTTCTTGAGTAAAAAAATTGAAATCATGATCTAGGTGGTTTTTGCTTCAATCTTTGCCTTGATTTTCTTGCTAGGATATATGGGAGTACATCTGGAAGACTTCATGCCTTGGATCTCTATGAACAAGAAGTAATTTGAATTTTGGGTGTTCTTGAGTCTTCGGATTGATTTTCTTCAAATTAGTGAAACCAGGTCTAAGAACCTCGTGTTTCTTGCCTTGATTCGGTTTCTAAGCCCCTACAAAAAGGTGTGTTCAAAGTTTCATGGATTAGGCTTTGGATTTGGGCTATTTTCTGTTTGGGCGCAAGGTACCGGTCAGACACACCATTACCCTTACGGTCAGATTGGCCAGTGGTTAGACCACCATACTCATGTGGTCACACTAGCCAGCAGTTAGACCAGTTCCAAGTGGCAGTCAGACCAGCCTTCCAGCCACTGTAGTGCTTTGTTGAGAATCTGATCTCCGTAGCTGTACATAGCTATTGGAGTGAAAGTTTTGGAGTACCAGGGGGAAATTTTGACACAATCATTCACCCCCCGGCTGATTGCTGGCATCGGTCGTACAAAATGTTACGAGACTCACATGCCATGATAAATAAACTGGAGTATGCTTCTTTTCTTTTCTTCGTTGTCTCTTATTGGGATAGGGATAGAATACACTAGTGCAGATTAAAATTTTCTACCGTGTAAAGCAAAAAGCATTGCGAGTGAGAGATCATGGATCATTACCACTAGAAATGTAGTGCAGCGAAAGCAGAGTTGAAGGAGCCAATTCAACGAAGAGTGCGTTGGTGTAGTGATAGTAGTTGATTGTCCTCTAGTAGTCAATCGTCTTCTGGCCAACCGTCTCCTCCTCAAGATCATCCTAATCAGCGCCGCAGTCACCACAACGCCTCTGCCGAAGTCCACACATCTAAGGATGGAACACCGTGCATTGGCATGCTAGCACCGGTGTGCACAGCAGGGGTTATGAGAGGTGGTGGCTAAGGTTTCGATAGGTGTGTTTCAGAATGCCTCCCTTAGCCCTTGCACCTCTCCTTATATAGCCTCCAATTGGTTCTTACCGTATCCCACTTGAAGATTATCATTTGAACCTTTATCGTTCCAGCCCATTAAGTGTGTGACCCTTTAGGTTCATGTATATTTGGCCATAGGGCGAAAACTCTTTTCCGGTCCATAAGTCGGTAGCAGCCCCTAGTAGGACATAACGATGCAAACATACATAAAGATCATATTGGATGAACCAATATAATGCTTATGTACTGATCCTTTTCCTCTTGATACCATATCGAACTTAAGTCGAGAAGCGTGCCATCCTATGATAGCTCGATCCTTTATTCGAACCTGTAGTGAATTACTCAGTTGTGATTGACTCCTCAACCACATTTTGCATGGCCATGCTGGGGCAAATTCCATCTTGATCGCTCATATTCCTCCGTATGTTTCATAGTAAACCCGAAAGCTACCTTTTTGACCACCTAGTCACGGAGTAGTGTTTGGTAACTCCTAAACTATTACACATGTAGAAGACAATGACGATCTCATGTATAAGGATCCTACATGCACTATGTATGAGATCAACTGATGACACTTAAGAATATAATAATTCCCGCAGTGTCTCATGGTGGGGTTAATCCAACATCATGTTCTCTAACATATGTCCACATTATTGATTTGATATCCTATATCCATGATCCGTGAAACATGATCATCAATCAATACATGTGTTGATCTGTGAATCATAATTATCTCACATAATGATATAAGATCAGGGATAATTTAGAATAACATCAAAACATGAATAAAGAGTTCCACGAACAAGTCACATACTTGTTGATCAATACGAAAGATATTTATTCAAGGGACAAAATAACATATTATTCAAAATATTATAAACATAGAAGTGATACAATCATCTCCATAATTGCTTTTAGGACATATCACTAACATCTTCTCCATCATTATAATCTATCAGGGATTAAACCTACCTCTACTGTGTGACATGACCCCCCAATTTGTGAGACCACAGCAAAGGATGTCTAATAATCTCATTGCTTGTCTCTACCTCATCATGTTTTGTGACTACATGGGCACAAACCAAAGGCAAAGTTACATAGGTAGATAAAGAGGAAGTGCCATAGGTCAAGGAGCCAAAAGAGTAGGACATAGCATTGGCGATGGTGGGACATGTACACTACAGTTGAGAAGAAATAGGTGAAACTATTTTTGCAGAGTGACCATTTTGTTGTGCCCTCATATGCTTCTTCCCACCACAACATCTGCCTCCCCTCCGCACGTTCCGACAAACCGGCATAAGCTTACCCACAAAAATTTAAAATTCTTCCACTTTAGTAGTTTTGAACCCAACAAAAGTCACCTTTCAACTCAAATTCAGAACCTTCAACTAAAAAATTTGGGACTTTCAACTAGACATTCCATAAAGTTTCACCTTGAATTCCAAATTTTCAGTTAAGAGTTCCAGATTTTGAACCAACAAATTCACACCTTTTAACTCAAAATTTTCCACTTCCAACTTAGAATTTGGAAAACTTTTACCTATGAGCAGCAGTGGCCCTCGCTGACAATGCACAATCTTGTGGGTGGTTAGGGTTTGGGGAGAGAGCATAAGAGGAGGAGACACCATTTAGGGGAGGATGTGAGGCAACGTAGGTAGCCTTTCCGACAATGGAATTGGCAAAGAGAGGTCTAGGATGCAAGAGGTAATTTCACTTTCAAGGCCCGCTGGTGGGGCTCACATGTGGAGTTTATGTGACACATCAGTGGAGCACACGGGCTTCAGGAGAGTTCCTTAAGTGGCAAACAACTCCGTCTCTAACGACTTGTTGATCGAACAGCCAAGTCAATCCTGAGAACCAGACGATCATTGCAGGCGTATGTGGGATAGGTTTCCTATAGGTAATATCAATTTTCAAAAGATAAATTGTTTGTCAATGACATGCTGTCAGGTCGAGTATTAATTTCTCCTTCGAAAATAAAAATAAATAAATAATGGGAATGCGGGAATGTGCAATAACTGATCAAATTCCCTAAGGTTGAGTGAGTTTTTTTGGGTCATAACCTAGAGTTTCCTATAACTCTTGTAAAAATACATGGGCTTGAATGTAATTTTCCTATGTTGATATATTAATTATGTATTCATGTAGTACCAACCTAATAAAACTGCAAAAAAAATTTAACAATTGTTATACAACCTTGGATTTTCTGCAAGATAATTAGAAAAGACAAGTTGGACAGATCCAAGATGTTTGTTATGAGAAGTGCGTACTTTTTTTAGCATTTTAGGTATGGAGTTCTTTCTAGGTATGGGGTTACTGCCTTAGCTTACTGGTACCAGAATGGAGGACCGTGTGATGTCTCAAAAAGAGTAAATTGTACCATAGGTATAACAACTTGTGATATGGCTACAGGGATGTCACAAAATTTGAGAGTAGCTCAAATAGGTCACATAACTTGTTTAAGTGGTGCATAGCGGATTAAAATTGTAAATGGTGGCACATTTACGTACACATGGCACGAGTGGGCGTCCACGTCATCCACCCCATCCTCCCTCTCCCTCTAACTCTTCTCCCTCTCCTCTGCTACTCTCAACCATTGCCTCTATCATCATCATCATCATTAATTCAGATCTGATAGTAATTGGTGGAGATGTGGTGATCCTTGGTGTTGTTGTTAGCTAGCTCTCAACTTGGAGGCTTGCTGATGGTGGCAACCAGCAATAGCCAATGTGGAATAGGTGCTCATGTAGCCAACAAAGGTGTCTCATTGTGGATGTGCTCAACAGCGGCGACAGTGACACCAAGATTAACTATGCCCACAAGTTGTTGTTCTTGTGGTCAACGAGGTGTGAGAACCATGCTGTGTCATACCTTAACTCTATTTAGCGAAGAGTCTTGTTGAAGCTGATTTCAGGAATGCAAGCATTTCGTCCCCTATCCTGGACGTAATCTAGGATTCATGCTACAGTTATGAGTTAATTGACATGGAACTTAATTTATATAATTACTCTAGAAAATGTGTACATTGCTTGCACAGGGGTAGAGCTGGGACTTGGGTCGTGCCGTGCCAGCACAGCCCAGGCCCATCGTGCTTCGTGCCATGCCGGCTCGGCCCAGTCATCTCACTGTGTCGTGCCGTGCCGGCCCGCGTCATCTCTGGTCAGGCCCAAGCACGGCCTAAAGCTCACCATGCCAGCGTTCGTTCCGTGCCAGCGCAAGTCCAGCTCGAAGTAACTATATGCGAAGGCGGCGGCAACGGTTGTCGTCTTCCTTTCTCTCATGCCCGCCTCATTAAAAACAAGTTGAAATTGAATTAATTTCATAAAAACATAGGCACGCAATGATGTAAATATTTCAGGAAAAGTGGAATTTCTTTGATATTTTAAAAATACAATGTTACTGTCTCGTTAAAAACATTACGCCCCAGAGTGGGGTTTCCCGAGTAAGGAAAAGAGTACAATAACAATATATGTATATACTAACTATAACAACATGCGTACATAATATCTACTCATCAATGTCTAGGTCGTTCATGCGTTCGAGATCAACATACGCCTGTAAGATTTCAGGATCCTCTAGTTGATGTTGTTGTCGCTCTTTGGCTAATTCCCAGTCTTTGGTGTATGTGATTGCCTCCACCATCCTGGGTGTAAGGGATGATCTACTCTCTTCTATTATTCTCCCTACCGTACTGAACGTTGTTTCTAAAGAGACGATGGACACTGGCACCAGGAGAACATCCCGTGCGAAATGTGACAGCACAGGAAAGATCCGCTTGTTGTTCATCCACCACTCGAGCAAGTCTATCTTGCCTCCACTAGTAAGATTAGGATCAATATTTGCAAAATCATTCTCCAAATAGTGGTTCAACTCCGAGACAGAATTCCACTTAGAGGCCACTTGAGACTGAGAGGACGAAGAAGTAGACTTGCCCTTTAGCTTCTTCCACAAGTGTGATGTCAAGCTTGTCTTTCCATGTTGCGTCTGCTGTGAGGCCTCCGATCTTCCGCTGCTGCCAAACTTATCATGATACAAACGGAAAACACGAAAAGCTTCTCTTTGATATGTGCAAAAGCTTCTGAATAATCTAGGCCAATGCATTTACGTATTCCCTCCATACCTATCTGTAAACCTGCCAACTTTTTTGTATGATCAAAAATAATAGCAAAGCAATACAAGTGTGAAATAGAACTAAAATATTTAATAAAATTTTCTTTCATTGCTACGATGGCAGGGCCTAAAAGATGATCGTTCCTAGATTTAACAATTTTGTCTGCAATTAACCAAATAAACTCTATAACTAAGCAAGAGGTAGGATAATAAACACTAGATAAAACCTTTGTTTCTTTATAAAAATATCTTAAAAACTCTCGAAAACGACTAGCAATCTGCCAATCTAAATTAATAACTACCAATTCATTATTTTGAGAGTTGGCATTGACAAAAACAGATATGACATGTTCATAACCTTGTATCTTTTTTAACATAATATATGTCGAGTTCCACCTCACCTTCATGTCAAGACCAAATTTTCTTGGCTCTTTCCCATTAACTACACAGTACTCTGCGAACCTGGCTACCACTTGTGGAGAACTTGTGAGGTAACAAATAGCATCACAGATACTGTTCAGATATGGACCAATTATCTCTGGTGGAGGACATAACCACAAATATATGTTTGCAATTTTGGGGTGAGGATATTCATAGCCGTTGTGTTTGTCAATGTGTTATCAAGAGTTATAGAAGCAATTTTATTATCTATCTTAAAATCATCAAGTACATGTAGTATACGCTCGGCAATGGATTCTCCCGTGTGCGATTCATTTATTACTTTAAATCCTATGACTTTCTTGTTTAGTTTATAATTATCATCTAAATAATGGGCTACAACAAAGGTAGACACTTCTTTGGTGTGATGATGTTCAAATATCTGAGGTTATGGCAAAAGAATACTGAACTTGTTGGAATAGTTCTTTTAACTCTACCAGTTCCTTTTGATACCTCCGTAAAATATCGGATGTAGTAGTTCTCCTACAAACATGTTGGTATTGTGGGCAAAAGCCGCGTTGGATCATTCTTTCGAACGCGTGACTTTCACCCATCCTAATCGGCTGATCTTCTGAATCAATATATCTAGCAATTTCCTCACAGGTAGAAAGCGGATTGTATACCCAAGTACTTACAGAGCCATCGGCCTCGAAGTTTAGCTATGTTTGTACTCCTCCTCCCCCTCGGCCCTGTGCCGCCATCTTGCGTAAGAATGCTTTGTAGTGACGGTTCAAGTGTCCTGTCCCTACAGCTGTATGAGCACTTAATTTAGCATTGCAATAATTACAAGTTGTGATATCTATCGGTTCACCATCTCGGATTTCCTGGCTCCAGATCATGTGCTTCCAGCAATTCGCCCTTCGTCTAGACCCACCAATGTCGGCGTCCGTGGATGGGGGAGAGAATTATGTTGTCCCCGTTGGCTCTGGACCGCCCTGGTACTCCTCGTAGCCTTCTGTACCATCCATATGATGGTCATCGATGCCGTAGTCTCCCATGCTTAGCGAGAGCCGACGAGCATCAATGGGGGTCGGAGGAGGACTAGGGGACCGACGGCGAGAGCTTACACTAAGTTTCCTGCTGTCCTTTTCGAGCTTCGATTTCTCTACATACTGCTTGAGAGCTCCCTGGTACTATGACTTCTTGGTAACATGGTGATTAGTTAATAAATAAGAAGTACAAATACAGTAAATGTGCTTGTGAAATGAGAAGTATGAAATGAATAAATAAATAGTACAAATGCAGAAAATGTGCTTGTGAAATGAGAAATAAGAAATGAATAAATGAGTAGCACAAATGCAGGAAATAAGCTTGTGAAATGAGAAGGCTCTGTGAAGAAATGGTGGAGCGGAGTGAAAGGCTCTGTGATTCTGTGAAGAAATGGTAGAGCGGAGTGGATTTATATAGATCATAATCCAAACATTATCTCTATGTTCTATATGTTATATGACCATTTTAAGTGACCGTTGTCATCTGCTCCCAAAGAATCAGCAAGCTTTTCCAGCTCCCAACATCTCCTACTGACCTACTTACCTTTTTTCCCATCCGCCGTCCTCTCCTCTTTTTTGCCCTGTCCGGCCGTCCTCCTCCTCCTTTTTTTCCACCTTCCCACCACTCCCACGCCACCACGCTGCCCGGCCGCCCACTCCCTCAGTCCCTCGCGTACGCGTCAAATCCCTCCCATCCTCTTCTTTTCTCCTCGCCCAGGCGCACTCGGTTTCTCCTCCGGGTCCTCCCTCCCACGCGGCTGCGCCCGGCGCCTGGCTCCTTCGGCCTTCTCCCGCTGCCGCCCCCTCCTCCTCCCACACCTCCCTCGGCGCGCCGCCTCGTCCCCCACCTCCCTCGGCCCCGCCGCCTCCTCCCCCACCCTCCACTGGTGCCGCCGCCTCGTCCCCCACCTCCCCCGCCACCGTTGCCTCCTCCGGTCCTCCCGCACCGACGCTGCCACTGACGCTGGCCATGCGCCCGTGCCCCCGCGCCGACAGTGCCGACTGAGCCTGGCGTGCCCCCATGCTGACTGTGCTCACTAGGCCGGGCCGGCCCGAGCACGGCATGCCACACCGGGCCGTGCCGTGCCGCCCATCGTGCCGGCTATCCAAGCCCAGCCCGGCCCACAATTTGTGCCAGGCCGGCACGGCCCAAGTCGTACTTGGACCGTGCCGAATCAGCCGTGCTTCAGACTGACCCAAAAAAAGCACGGTCCGTCTCCAACCTCTACACAGGGGAGCCTAGGCAGGGCATCAACTTTGGTGCACGAGCTATGAGTTATTATGACTGAATCTGACAGTTCGGGACGAGGACAGCAACCTTAGATACATGACAGCTAGGGGGCCGGCATGCGGATGCAGTGCACGCATCGAGCGGCTGAGGTGGGAAAAGTCAAAAATATTCCCCTGCCTTGGCTCACCTTCCGTCCCTTGTGGCGGTGAACGAAGAATTACATAGAACACCCCACGGCATCACACGCACGCACGAGATTCCTGAGGACAAGCGAGGCAAAATCCAACGCTACGACATAGGAATGAAGGTAAAGAGGGACAAAAGCTGGAGCAGAGCGTGCACGCGGTGGCCAAGCCCCATCATCGCCATCATCACACCATCGATCGTCGTCGTGCCGTGCAGCGAGCTGCAACAAAAACCGAGACGTCGCTACTCAACTGCTCTTTTTCGTCCGCTCTCCTCGCGTCGCTCCTTTTGGAAGCCCATCCGCGCGCCCTAAAGCTAAGGCGCTGCCTGCCTTAGCGGCTGGCGCGCTGCCGGCCGGCCGGCCGGCCGCGCGAGCTGCAAAGGAGAAAAAAGATCTGAACACTGACGGCGTTGCGCCCTGCTGCTGTGCTGCTCGCAGCTGCGCCCGCGCATGCAGCTTGCAGTTGTACCGCTGCCTCTCGTATCTCTTTGACTGGTATTTTATCGATCGTGTTCTTGTTTTGGCGCAATGCGCAGAAAACTATAGCAGCGCAGGCTTCCATCATATGAATGGCTGGCCGACTGAGACTCAATTGTGAAAACTGAAAAAGATGACTAATGCACACAATCTTGGGGTCTGGGAATAAAGTTAGTGGCTCGACGTTCCAATCATGGAGAGAATCTCCAAAGTGGATTTATGCCGGCATCCGGGAATTGGCTACATTCTGTCCATAGCCGATGATGCTCCATCGCTACGACTACCTACCTTTCCTTCGAATCCAAGCAAGCCTGCTCGTATACACATCGCCATCATCATGTTTTGTCTCGGGCCGGGCAGTCACGCTTCACCAATATCAAAAAAAAAAAAAAAATCGTTGTTGCTTGTCTCGCTCGCCTCTCTCTCGTCTCTCCATTGTTCTACTCAGCCTCCAGTGCGTCCTATGTTCCTATACGTGTGGCTGTTAATGCAAAACATCAATGTTGTTACACTCGTACCTCTTTTTATGCGCAACAGCTCCTAGATGAGATCAAAGTGTATGAGATATGGTACGAACATGTACAGTATCAAGAACGAAGAGGATAAATCTCGTAGAGAAAACTAAAATAATGATGTTGAAATAACCATGATAAGAGATAAAAAGATTTGACAAAACCGACTGCAAATTCTTTAAGTATAACCTCAAAAAAGTATAAGAGATTGTCACTCACTTACAATCCCCTCGAATGTTTCAGAACCCCCGGGTCCTTACCCTATACAACAATTTAGTACTAAAGAATTACCTAACATCTAATCCACCCGTGCGTCCTCTGCTATAGATGAGTAGGCTTGGTTGCTTCTTCTTGGCTTGTTCATGGTCACCCCATGGTTTATATAGTCCCTCCTAACCTTTTTCCAATTTAGAGTAGGAATTTAAATTCAAATAGGAGTGGAAATTCTAATCCTAACAGGGTTCATCTTGATGAAAGATTTGGCCCGACCCTCCGATGATAATGATAACTACGATTGATTGATATACGTTGATGATGAGGCTATTTGATCGAATTGACCAAGTCCGTCCTGCAATCACTATAGCACACCCTTGCCATTACCAACCTTTGCCCAACACGAATGACCTTTCTGCAAGTAATCGAGAATTAAGTAGAAAGAAATAAGTGTGATATGAATTTATGAATTAAATACAAAGTTATATTGAACAATGGAGAGGTCTAAAGTTGCTGTAGTTGACAGTCGACACAAGTACACAATTAATGTTTTCTAAACAAAAATAAATCTAAACAAGTATAAACCCTAAAAGTGGTATTCCTAGCAGTTTCTAAGGGGCTAGGGATGTGGAGAGCACATCCGTGAGGGTGGCAGAACATTCCACCAAAACTCCCTAGTTAGGCTCAAACTGATACAAGGCCTAGGGTCCAGGTTTGAAACTGATTCATAATTATTTCATGGATTGAGATGTGGTCAGGTGGAGTTTTGAGGTGGGACTAGAACCATTAGAAAAAGGATGTCATAAGCTTTCCAACAAATCTAAAATCACCTTATTTGGACTCCGTATGCATCTCCTACACTTGTTTGAAGTCAATGCTATTTTCGGAGACCGAACTAGATTCTAGAACATGTCTAACTTTCATCCTTAGTTCTCTTGGCCTCAAAGTGATGTGGTGACCTTCAATGTTTATCCCCAAGCATGTCCGTGACTCCATATGCCTCTCCTTGGTCCTTGCCTATATTCCTAAGCACAATTATATCACATGCATCGAGCAGCAACCCTTTCTCAAAAGCTAAATTAAACAACTCTAGGAACGAGCTCACCTGATAATTCAACTATCATGTGTAGGTCCTCATCATAGTTCCTTGTCTAGTATCTTGTGGGTGAATATTGTGTGTATCCAATGAAGTGATGTTCTCATCACATCAAGAACTCTTTATAGCACACATTTCTAAATCCTAAAACACTAGTTATTAGTCACCCTAACTCAATCTCAACATTGATTCTTATCTATTGAAGTCACCGTGTTCTTCCAAGAATTTGCTCCAAGTCGACTCTACCTTTTTTATTTTGTTTTTTCCTCCCACCTTTGAGAGTGCACCCATCACAGCGGCTCATGCACATCACAGCAATGTGCGTGTCAATGTTTAGGCTAGTATGTCTAGACTCTCAACTTGAGAGCTCTTTTGTGGCGTGGTTTAGTTAACCATACCTCTTGTTTGATTGTTCTTATAGTCTTCTATACCATAGGTTTGTATCGCCTCCAAGCTCAACCTGCTCCCTAGTACCGTGTGGTTGGTCCCATCACGTCTTCTTTCTTCCAACAGCTCGCATCTTCACCTTTGTGTTTACATGATTTTACAACCATCTTTGCAGTTCCACAAATAACTATAGATGAGATCTGAGTACCTATCGTTGACGACAATTTTTCCTTCTATGACTAGGATTTTTATTAGAACTCACATTGGTTGCTCCAACTTTAAGATTACCCTTTAATCTATATCCTCCATTTACTTTTCATGATTATTTTTCATTTGCAAGTAACTTGTATAACTCTACCTCGAAGTGATACCTCACAACATTCGAGTTCAAGTGACCTCACATATATTAGATTCTTCTTTATATTGGGAACATATCCCCGTCAATGTGTGATGTGTTCCATCATACATTGCCAGTGTAATCATTCCTACCTCAATAATTGCATACTCCTTTCAATTGATCCCACCTCAATAATTGCATAATCCTTTCAATTCGCTAAGTAAACAATTCCATATGCCGAGCATAGAGATTTTTCGTCAAACATTTTCTTCATCAAACATACAAGGAAGCAACAGTTTGAATCTAATATCCATCTATGAGAAATACCTAATTAACTTTTGACTAGTACATTTTAATCATCATTTCGTACAATCACTGAGCAAGCACCCTTCATTTGCCTCAAACTCGGACAATATTTTATCATGTGATCTTTTTCGTTACATAGATAACATACATGTGTGCCCTTGATCTTGCCATTCTTTTTCCCTTGACCTTTGCTTCTGCCTACAACACCTAATTTGGCTAATGCTTATTACGTGAGGATGAAGATTCTGATGAATTTTCAAGGACTCTGCCTCCAATTGATACGCAACCATCTCATTGAAGTTGAGAGTAGTTTTCCTGATGAGAATATTTAGCACTAATTGCTCTCATAATGGTGATAGAAATGATACTAGTACGAAGACCTTATCGGTCTCCTCAATTTTCTCATTCACACTAGTCAGCTGCATGATAAACTTATTGAAGATATTGAGATAGTCAACGAACTATGTATCTTCATCTATACGCAACCTGTATAGTTGTCACTTCAGAGCTCACCGGTATGTCAGCGACTTTGCCATATACAATTTTTCTAAGTCCTCCTATAATTTCTTTGGCGAATTCTCTTTGATCATCGAATACTTTACCTCAATGGAGAGATACAAATGAATTGAACTGATAGACATCTTTTTATGTTTGTTTTCTTCAAAAGCATCGATTAGCTCCTACTAGACAAGAATATCCTTCACCATGTATTGCCACACGCTGAAATTTTCTTCGCTGTCAAATTTCTCTACTTGATTCCACAACGTCGACTCGATCTTGATTTTATACGATGCTTTACCGACTTTCTCACAAATCAAATTAATCCGGCCTTAGCTCTATTGTCACTTTTTACATTCTGATACTGTTGCTTGTGCGTAGCAGCCCCCAATTAGATAAGAGTTGGTGGGATACGGCACGAGTGTGCACGGCATAAAGAATGAAGAAGATGAATCTCGTAAAGAGAACTAAAATAATGGCATTGTAGTAATCACGATGAAAGAGAAAAGATTTGTCAAAAGCCGATCACAAATTCTTACAGTATAACCTCAAAAAAGTATATGAGATTGTCGCTCACTCATAACTCAAATTTTTTAGGATCCTTGTTCTATATAAGAATCTAGTGCTAAAGAATTACCTAGCCTCTAATTCATTTGTGCGCCCTCTAGTTTATATGAATATGCTTGATCGCTTCTTCTTAGCTTGTCCATGGTCACCCTATAGTTTACATAATCCTTTCTAGTCCTTCTCTAATTTACAGTAGGGATCATAGTCTAAATAGGAGTAGAAGTTATATTCTTAATAGAATTCATCTATGACAGTAGAGATCCTAGTTTAAATAGAAGTAGAAGTTCTAACCCTAATAGGATTTTCTATGTTAGCACATCTTTCAGGACAAACAAATGCATCCAGGTTATACGGGTGCAAACCACAGTGGATAATGTCTAATCGTCGGGTCATACTAGTCTGGTAGCTACCGATTTGGACATCTTTTCTCTATCTGGATAAGTATCCTTTACAAATTTCTTTTTTTTTTACAATTTTTACAATTCATAGATGACTACAAAGGCATGACATTATTTGTCAAATTCAGTATTTCAATTTTCTTGACCCTGGTCAAGTTCCTATGACAAACTTCAAATTTTGTTGTAAATGATGTACACGCAAGCATAGTATCATCTTGCGTATTGTCACAATAATGTTAGACCCGTTTGAAACGCACGGTTTCTACAAGATTTCGTAGAAAATGATACATCCATTCTCACTGGATATAGGATTTTCTACAAAATTCTCTAGATAGGAATGGCTCATCTTCGGAGCCGACGTAACCATAAACCGCCCCTAGGAAGCTATCCGCATAGTTCATCTGTACAGCAATCTCATCATGAATTGCCAAACTCAATAATGTGATGATACTTTCCACCGTGGACAACAGCATCCACTTTTAGGTATTGGCAGTATTTGTATCTTTCTACCACGAAATCCGGATCAAATTGATGCATAGGAGTCACTTTCTGCGTAAAAATGACCTGAAAGAAAACCTGAGCATCTAAACCGAGCGAATCTCAAATGATCCAAGGAAGTAAGGTGCAATTTAAGAGAACAAAAAGCTACACATAAAATTGAATAAATAGTAAACGCCTATCAGTGAACTGAGAAATAAGTGCTGGATTATATTGCAGAATTGCATGTATTCATCTATTTATTATCCTTCCATCACAATTTTCAGGTGTTGGATGGGTCAGCAAAAACAGAAGGAACTGGTTTTCGGTCTATGGGAATGGAAAGAGTTGGACACTGCCAGTCATGTGAGGATTGTTGTGTGTACAGGTTTCCACACGAACAATTTTTAGACATATAGTATTTCCCAAAATGTATTTACATTCAATTCAGATGGATGCAAAGCTATCCAATCATCAGCTCGATCAGTAAAGTGCTTCAAAGAATTTCTTCGAGAAATCTCCCTCTCCATGGTTCAGATAGTACGGTTGAGGAACCGTCATTGGTAAGTCTAGTTTGATCAATTCCTCGTATATAAAAGAGATGATCAAACACAGATAATGCAAATAGTAGATTAGAAACACAAGAGGTAAGGGTAAGAACTCTTGTTCTTTTCTTTATTGCTTTCTCTTTCACGTGTATATAAAATAGCCAATGGGACCCTGTATATATAGCCTACTGGTGAGGTGCCCACCATGAGCCAAGCCTTTAGGCCCAGGCCCAGATTTCCTAACACTTCCCTTTGGACACCCACCCGACACGTCATGCCTCATCAAAACTCCATAGAAACCTAGTGTGAAAATTTTGAAGAAAAAATACATGATACATGTTATGCTGTGATGCACGAATTGCCACAGTAAAATTCTTGACCGAGAAACTTTCAGAAAACTCGTCAAGGAAAAAAGAGTACAATCCACCCAATTTTATTTAATCTACAAGATTTTTTATTTGGGTACTCGATCTTCGTGATCAAGTTTTAATAACGAGCTTGAGAAAAATCTCCTCCTGAATTTTGCACCTCTCTAAGTCTCATCATTCCAATCCTCATACGCATCTTTCAAAAAAAGATGCTGGGAGTGACTTAGTGAATAAATCTGCAAGATTTTCATATGACTTAGTATGCAGTATCTTAATTTCATCCATTTTTGCAATTCATGAGCATAGAAGAACTTGAGGTTGATATGTTTTGTAAGATGACTCTTCACGTGGCCCATCTGCACTTGTGCAACACAAGCTGCATTATCTTCATAGATAATTGTGGGAGCTTGCATGATATTCAACCCACATGACTACTGGATGTGGTGAATCATTCGTCGGAGCCAAGCATATTTTCGTGCGATTTTGTACAGTGCTATGATTTTCGAGTGGTTTGTCGAAGTCGCTATAAGATTTTGCTTAGACGATTTTCATGAAATTATAGTTCCACCACACAGGAATACATAGCCTGTTTGTGACATTGCGGTATACGTGTCCGACAAGTACCCTGCATCTGCATAGCCAATTAATTATATTCAAGTCTTGGTTCTTTTTATAAAATAGCCTAAGGTTCTTATTTCCTTGGAGGTATCAAAAGATGTCCTTTATTCTCTGCCAATGTCTTTTGGTAGGTTCTCACTACAAGGTTTTGACCCTAATGCCACGATCAACTTTGCAACGACACAGAATTGGTTGCAATAGGTAGGGGTTATTGCCACCATTTTCATTTTTGGTTGCGATAGTTGACCATGTTGCCACGGATATTTTTGCGTGGCGATTACCATGCATTTCGTTGCAATTGGTAGGTGCTATCGCCACCATTTATACAATGGTTGCAATTACTTGACAATATTGCCACGTAATGAATTTGCGTTGTGATTCGGTTGATGTGCGTTGCAATATGTCGATGTTATTGCCACGCTTTTGCTGATGGTTGCAATTACTGGACAGTTTTGCAACGGATTTGATTCGTTGCATGAATCGTTGCTTGCATTGCAATAGGGTTTTATCTATCGCAACGAAATTTGGGTTCGTTGCATCTTCTAGGGTTGTATTGCCACGGTTGTTAGTTGTTGGTATAGAAGACTATCTTTCGTTGCAATAACAAGGTTGTCTTGCCACGAAATTTGAGATCGTTGCATCTTCTAGGGTTGTATTGCCACAGTTGTTAGTCGTTGATATATAAAACTATCTTTCGTTGCAATAAGACAGCTTCCGTTGTTTGAAAAGAAAAATATTTGTATTAGCACTGGCTAGTGGGATAAAAGAAAAATACTAGTAGAAAAAATAAAAAGTAACTAAAGCGCAAATACCTAGTTAATTTGTAGAGGGATAAAAATTTAGAAAATTAAAATTTCATTCATGCTTAGAAAATTAAAATTTCTAGATTGCTGCCCGTGGTGCCCATTTGGAGGATCTCTACCGTCCAGGGGAGATTGCCGCCCGTGGTGCTCGTCTGGAGCTCTACTGTCCAGGAGAGATTGCTGCTCGTTCTGATCGTGTGGAGCTCGAACATTCTGACCAACTCATCACTCGTGCTGTGTACCGCCCACATCATTCAACCTATGTGACATCTGCTTATGAGACAACCAACCCTGCTAATGCTGAAACCAGCCAGAGGTATGTCTCCACAAGGGTTAATGAAACCAGCCATTAGGAAAAGCGTTCGTAAATCTCCAGTAAGCCAATTCTTAGCTCCAAAGAATTCACTTTTTTTTTTCAAAACAACATGCGTATTCCTTTGTGGCAACTGCATAGTACTTCAACGCGTGGACTGGCCGATAGAACCGATACCTTGGAAGCGTTTTCCACGGTAAAAGCCAAGACGTCTATTTTGAAATGTTAACGTGTACTAGTAGCTTCTTCTTTTTCTTAAAAAAAACTACTGGCAAACAGAAGCCAGAATGAAATCGTCAGATCCCAGAGCTCCGGTTGCTTGCAATATTTAACTACGCCATTTCTGACCAAGTGATGTCAATCATAGAGGTGTCAAGAGTGAAGCAGTTCCACAGAAATAGTGTTCTAAGATTTTGTTTCATGTTATCCCAAAAAGTGCAACAGATAGCATTTTTCAGAGGCAATTAGGACCATATATATCTGATAGTTATGATTTCCCGTCCCCTTTTATTAGCCTATTGAGTTGAACATGTGGGTCCACAGCAGTATCAAACATTCATGAGTGTATGTCCAGATTACACCTAGCTAAGACATATTAAGACTTCCATACCTGTTGAATCCGAGGTAAACCTGACCAAATGTGCCACTACCTAACAGCTTCCCCTTTCTCCACTGTGATTGGGATTGAGATGAAGCAATGGGAGATGTAGGGAGGGGCGAGCTAGCAACAGGAACTGGAGGAAGAGGCAAGGGTTGAGACGGACTCCTCAGGTCATCCATCCTTTTCACCTGTGACCATGGACTAAACCCAAAATCTCTTGGACTTGCATAACTGGCGGCAGGAAAAGCATGCCCTCTTGGGCCAGGGGAAGGATTTGTTGTTCTTGCACGAAATGTATCCTCGGGTAACATTCTGCCACGCGAACAACTGGCTTCACTTGTTGAAGGCTCAAAGCTTTGCAAATAAACTTCCCTCACACTAGCGATAGGCACCTCAAAGAACTTCTGATGCTCCCGGGGAATACATGAGACAAGGTGCTTCTCTTCCACCATGCCCTTATGCCCATCAGGTGGCATAGTCCTTCCTCCAGGGTAGACAACTGGATCTGTATACCTAGAGATGAGATTGCACCAACCAACAGTAAATATCAGAGAATATATAAGGACTGCAACAAGTTGTCAGAAAACAGAATAGGCCCAAACAACATAGGCAATGCTGGCAAGGGTAAAGCAATGGACATCCTCCGCAACTACAGGCAGAAGGAAAAACGCCATCAATGTGTTGAGATTTACCACGACGTAACAAAAGATAAACTAATTGGTGTGCATCATTTCTCGCAAGATTAAACACTGTTGTCTTGAGAATTAGCGCCTCGGTGCCGTCACTATTTCTTAAATGTACTTTATGAATAAAAGAAGGATGGTTGAACAATTCACGCGCTTTGGCACCCTAACTCCCCAAGTCCACGGCATTTACTAAACAAAGATAATGGTAATCAAGTTCGTTATAATCACGCTTGGAAACGTGGCAATTACGCTAATAACCAAGTACCTGTAAACAACATTAGATTTTTCATAATAAAACAATAAAAAGGACATCAAAACATAGAACAACATCAAGAGAGTGTCCCTGCACTCCTTACCTCCAGATCAATACTGACAAAATGATGAGATCTGCACTCCGTGCCTCTAGATCAGCTCTTCAAGTCCCCAACAGCAAACACAACACCAAGCCCTGCTCACCTGCTGCACAGGTACCTGTACCTGCAACAACAAAATATAGATACAGATTATAAAGGAGGTTCCCTCATATGCTAACTCTAATTCTAAAGTTTATTGCTAATGTTCTGCTATGCATATGTCCCAAAAAAATATCAATGAAATCTGAACTAAGGCAAACTAGGAGGAACACATTCAAAAAGAAATGGGAGTTAAACAAGAAAACACTCATTTATTGCAATAACATTACGTCAAATAAGCATTTAGATAATCATGAAATGTGTAATATACTTAAACTTGACAGCACTACATTTCTATTGAAAAAAGAACATATTAAATGAGGTCAGAATGAAATTGCACTTGCAGAATACTAAAACGAGCCCTTCAATTTATATGGTGTGCAACTTTTCACATGATATGTTCCAAGAGTCTTATTGAGTTCAAAATTTGAAACTCTATAGAAAGTTGGCTAAGTTCATGATGCAAGTCATTTATTGATCAGAGTCGAACATCCACACCAAATGAGCCCTGAGCCTGATATAACATCGCAAGGTGGGACTTCTATAGCAAACATTCTATACCAAACAATTTGTTTGCTCAAGCTAACTTTTCTATATCAGTTATACTGTATTTTAACGTAAAATACTAGCATAGATTGAACAAATTTGCTGGGTAGATCACTTACAGGCAAGGAACTATTTCACCTGGTGCAACATCAGTGACAAAAAAAAAAGAATGGGTAAATGCAAGAAGGAAAAGCAATTGAGGCCTTAAGAGAAGTGCTCACTAAGCTTTCGTGGTCATCCTCTATTGAATTTCAGGTATCTACTGAATTGTCTTTTGTTCCAAAAATCATGAGAAACAAAAGCAGGATTTAGTTAAAATAACTTGAAAGCACATAAACTATTTCATCTCATACACTAGTTCAGATGGTATAGCAAAAATGAAGGGGAGAACACGCCAAATTTCTAAACAACTCGCAGGGCTGTCAATCTCAAAATGGGCTAAATAGGATATTACAAGGAATATTACCTTAGCTGAGAGTAGATCAAACCCTTAAAGACTCTAGTTCCGTTTCCGAGTTGGGGTTGGGATTGCAGTCCAGATCGGACTCTCCCCTGTAAAACACCTCATATATATATAGCTTGTAGGTCCAATGTTGGGAATCAAGAAGTAATAAAGAATCTATTGTCTCACCTTTGCTTCATTACCGTTCTCCTGCTGGCGACTCGTCAAGCCGACGGTCCAGGCCACCGCCGGAAGCAGGGGCGACCGCGAGCTTCCCACCAGTACGCCCTGCGATCCCGGGAACAGGGGCGGGAGAGCGCCTCCGGTCACCACCATCGTGAGGTTGCTGCATCCTCTCCCCTAGGGCTCCTGCGGCTGCTATCACCTCACCCCTAGGGCACTGCGGTAATAGGCACGGGGGAGGCGGAGGGAGGCGACAGCGGCGCGGGGTGGGGAGGAGGAGGCGAGGGCGGAGCGGCGGAGGAGGGAGGGGAGCAGGCGAGGGCGGCGCGGCGGCGGAGGAGGGAGGGGAGGAGCGACGGAGAAATGAGGTGAGGGCGGAGTGGCGGCAGAGGAGGCGCACGGGTTCGGTGGGGGAGGCCGGCGGCGGTGGCGGAGGAGGGAGGGGAGGAGGCGCAGGAGGGGTGGGGGAGGAGGAGGCGACGGGGGAGGAGGCGGCGGAGGAGGGGTGGGGGAGGAGGAGGCGGCGGGGGAGGAGGGAGGGGAGGAGGCGCACGGATTCTGTGCGGGGTGGTGGGTGTTTGGGGGCGGCGAAATCAGAGGGGAGGAGAGCCTGGGTTCGGGAGAGGTGGGCGGGGGGCGGCAGTTTGGGAGATCACAAAACAGATCTATTATTATTTTGAGAGAGCTTTTTTACTTGATCCTCTTAGGGTTGGAACAACGACGTATCTACTTGCTATTAATTTAATTACTACAGTAGCTTCTTGATGCATTGCGATTTTTTTAATTGTTCAATTATGAAAAAACGTAGACATTCATATGTTTTTAGAAGCTTCGTGATCCCTTCAATTAACGTACTGCAGGAAATAAAGTCTTGTGACATTTGGAAGATAGAATTAATGGCACATGATGATGATCGGAGTTGGATGCTGTTGTCTCAGTCAACAGCTGAGTGGCAAGCAGGATTCGAGAAATTTATTGATACTACTTTTGAAGGCACCTATGCATCAGAAACTGCACCATGTCCATGTTCAAGGTGTCGTGGAGTCGTATACAAAACAAAATCCGAGGTTCAAATGGACTTGCTATCTAAAGGGTTTGATGAGAATTTCGTCAAAGAGAAAGGTTATGCTGAACCTTGGAATGATGATAGGGATCTGAATGTAGGCACAGCAGATGATGCATCATTTGCCAAGAATCTGGTGTCCGCAATAATAAGGGGTGCTAACAGTGGTAATAACAATGAACAACCAAATGAGAGTGCAAAGAAATTCTTTGATTTGTTGGAAGATGCGCAGCAAGATTTGTATCCAGGTTGCACCGAGGCTACCAAGGTATCTTTCATTGTCAGGCTCTTTCAGCTTAAGTGCATGGGTGGTTGGAGTAACCATTCCACAGGGCAACTACTTAGCCTATTCTCGGATGTGCTCCCCCCAGGACATTGTATCCCAGACACTATGGAGAAAGTACGGAAGGTTATTCGTGAACTTGGCCTCAACTACATTAAGATCCATGCTTGTGTGAATGACTGCGTGTTATTTCGTGGGCTGTTTGCTGATATGGACACGTGTCCAACATGTGGTGAGAGTAGGTGGAAGAATGACACAAATTCTGATAAGATTGGCGAGTCTAGCGAAAGTGGTGGAGCAAAGAAGAAGCGCACTCCTTGCAAAGTTCTAAGGTATTTTCCACTTATTCCTCGACTGCAACGATTATATATGTCAGAGAAAACATCATCATTGATGCGGTGGCACAAGGAAGAATTGGTCCGTGATGGGAAAATACGTCACCCAGGAGACTCATTGGCATGGCAGCACGTGGATACAAGGTATAAGAAATTTGCTTTGGATCCACGTAATGTTAGGCTGGGACTTGCATCCGATGGCTTCAATCCATTTGGGATGTTGAATGTTAATTACACTTGTTGGCCTGTGATACTAATTCCTTATAACCTGCCTCCTTGGTTGTGTTTGAAACAATCTTATTGGATGATGTCGATGTTGATACCTGGGCCTAAATCTCCTGGAGTGAACATTGATGTATATTTGCAACCTCTGATCGATGAGCTACATGAGCTATGGATTAAAGGAGTTGAAACATGGGATGAGAAGGAGAAGAAGAATTTTACTCTACATGCAATTCTGCTATGGACAATTAATGATTTCCCTGCATATGCGATGTTATCTGGTTGGAGCACAAAAGGTAAGTTTGCCTGTCCTTATTGTCACAAGGATACTGATTACTTGTGGTTAAAATATGGTTCAAAGCATTGCTACATGGGACATCGTCGATTTTTGCCCTCGGACCACAAGTGGCGAAGGAACAAGGTGAGCTTCAATAACAAGGCTGAAACCAAGGAAGCTCCAGTGCCGCTCAGTGGTGAGCAGGTGAAGCAGCAGTATGAGAGTTTCCAGCAAGTGACTTTTGGAAAGGATACAAGGAAAAGAAAGCAACGTGACGAAGAAAAAAGGTGGCACAACTGGAGGAAAAAGAGTATTTTCTTTGAGCTTCCTTACTGGGAATCATTGCTTGTACGACATAATTTGGATGTCATGCATATTGAGAAGAACATATGTGAGAGCTTACTGGGGACTTTGCTAGAGTTACAAGGTAAATGCAAGGACAATGACAAGGCTCGACTTGATATGCAGCATTTGGGTATAAGGAAAGATCAACATCCAGTGCTCGAAAAGGGTAAGTACACCTTGCCACCAGCGTTATACTCTCTAGGTAAGGATGACAAGGAAGTTCTGTGCAAATTTTTACATGGTGTCAAGTTTCCTGATGGTTATGCCGCAAATATTAGGAGATGTGTGGACGTCAATGGTTGCAAGCTTTCTGGACTTAAAACTCATGACCTCCACGTAATCTTACAAAAACTTTTGCCCTTAGTGGTACGCAACATATTGCCTGAAGATGTAGTGATCCCAGTGATCGAGCTAAGTAGGTTCTTTAACTCACTATGTTCAAAGGAGTTGGAGTTTTCAGAAATTGAAAAGCTGAGCACTTCGATTAGGGAGACCCTTTGTCGGCTGGAGATGATTTTTCCACCAGCTTTTTTTGATATTATGATGCACTTACCAGTTCATCTTGCTGAAGAAGCTAGACTTGGAGGCCCTGTGTGTTATAGATGGATGTATCCAGTTGAGAGGTACCTTCGTACTCTTAAAGGCTATGTGAGGAACAAAGCGCACCCTGAAGGTTCAATAGCAGAGGGGTATATATCTGAGGAGTGCCTCAAATTTTGCTCTCGCTTCTTTGAAAATATTAGTACCAAGCTTAATCGTCCAGAGCGTCATGAAAGCGCCACTGCTAGTGAACCACCATCTGGGCTAAGTATATTTGGGAGCATTGACTACAGTAGGAAAGGAAGTACTATCGAGAACGTTTCTGATATTGACATGCAGAGGATGAGGCATTACATATTAACCAACTGTGACGAGGTCACTCCATGGATAAAGTAAGCTATTTTTCAAAATTGATTTTTTATGGTGTTCATGAATGTGTAAAATATATATGTAACTAATGAACTGTATTTTCAATTGATGTGGGAAGTGTGCATATGGATGAGCTGAAGACAACCAACCCTCGGCATGTTGATAAAAGACACAAGGAGGAGTTTGTATCATGGTTTGAGCGTAAAGTGAGTCATTTATTTATCCATATTTTCTTTGTTTAGTTTGGACATGCTACTTGTTAATTTATTAGTCCTTAATATATTTTAAAAATGATGCTAACCGCAGATCAGATACTTGCGTGCACAAGGGGAAATAGATGACATGATTTATTATCTATCTCGCGGTCCAGACCATCGGGCTCGTGTGTTCAACAGGTGTTTCATGAATGGCTTCCTTTTCCGGGTCTCTTTCATAGAGAACTTCTTAACTACTCAAAATAGTGGTGTATTTGTGAAGGGCGATGCGAGTACAGGAAACATGGACTGGTATGGCGTGCTTAGGAAAATCATCTGCCTTGATTTTCCTAATCAGAAGGAAGTAATGTTGTTCCAATGCGACTGGTTTGATGTCCCTGCAGCAAGTAGGAGTAAATCTAGAGGGTACAATAAGGATCAATATGGGGTCATCGATATTGATATCACTCGGTTTCGGTATTCAAATGAACCTTACATCCTGAGCACACAAGCGGAGCAAGTGTGTTATGTGAAAAACACAAAGAAACCAGATTGGTGCGGTGTCCTTAGAATGAAGCCTAGAAACCTGTTTGCCATGCCTGAAGGAGAAGGTACTGACAAGGTGGGCGAGATCGATCTGGACTCAGTTGTTGTAGGAGTGGAAGATATGAATCTTGAACAGCAAAATGAAGATGTGTCAACTTGGAGTAGGTCAGGCCTTGACGGGGTTAGTGTTGATGCTTGTGTTATTGAGCAGGCTCTTGCAACAGCAATGCCTGAACCTGACAACGATGACCTGTTTGATGAAGACGAAGACCCAGATGACACTTACATTGCTGATGGAGTCGTCCCTCCATACAATACTCCGGGAGAAGATTCTGACGATGATTTTTTTGTGTAAAATTTGCTCCAGGAAGAAGTGAGAGGAAAATGTGAACTTGTGTGCATTTATTTGATATTTTTGCAGACATGTTTTCAGGGGCGCCGAGGAGCGGCGAGGGGGATATTTTTTGCAGACATGTTTTCAGGTTTACGTTTTTTTAATTAAATTTTTGCCAGTGATTCCAGTAATAAAAAAGGGGAAAAATCTGAAATCCTTCAATCTACGCATAATCGCTGCCATATTTTCCCTCCAGAAACCCTTTTTTTACACACCCTGCCATATTTTCCCTCCAGAAACCCTTCCACCATCCAAAATCCGGACGAGGGCTACGAAGGCGGCCGGTTCACTACCCCTAATCCCTCCAGAAACCCTTCCACCATCCACTACCCGTAATAATCGCTACTTGCTAATTCCTCTGTGCATAGACGAGGGCTACGACGGCGGCCGGTTCGTGTTGCCCCCCACCCCCTCCTGCGCGCAATGGCACCTACACCAACCAGGGCGCGGACTTCCCCTACCGCCGCCACCGACGGCGACGACTCCAGTGAACAAGGCCGCGCCGCCGTTGGTACTCGTCCAGAAGCAGTAGAAGCCCACGCCGACATTCGTGTCGATCAAGAGATCTTCGGACTGTCATCGAGTAGGTATGCAGCCGCGCCGCACCTCCATCAAGGGTTTTGGTTCATCCCCTCTTCACATGTTAAGCTGCTAATGGTTTAGGGTTTTGGTTCATCCCCTCTTCACATGTTAAGCTGCTAATGGTTTAGGGTTTTGGTTCATCCCCTCTTCAATCTTCATTTTTAATGCCATTATTGAAACTCATGGTCTAAAGGAAATTGACTTAAGTGGAGGCTTTTTACATGTGCCAATAATCTGGATGATCCTACTTATGAAAAACTACAGAGTTGTAGTTAGTACAGAGTGGGAGCTAAAATACCCTAATGTGGTGGTTAAGGCTATGGAAGGAGCTGTATCTGATCATGTTCCTTTGTTGCTGGATACAGGGGATAGTCAGATTGTGCATCATCCTATTTTTCGCTTTGAACTATGTTGGTTAATAAGAGAGGGTTTTGCTGATCTTATTGCTAATTTTTGGGCAAAACCTGTCCAGGGCAGGCTGAGCATTGGTAGATGGCAAAATAGGTTACCTTAGAAGGTATTTAAATGGTTGGAATATGAATATAGAGGGCCATTATTACATTCTCAAAAAACAAACCTTGTCTCAATTATATCATCTGGACAAAAAATGTGAAGTCTTTGGTATATCTGCAGAAGATAGACAAATAAAGTTATAATTAGAAAGGAAGTTGAAAATGCTTTCTTTTGGAAGGGGATAATAACACTAATTATTCTGAGTATTCATCAGGATGATGGGGTAATTGAAGGTGATCCACATCTCTTATCTTACATAACTCAATTTTATAAACAATTGTTTGGGGATTATCAGAATTTTGCTGCTGTGAGTTGTAATTTTCCAGATATGGCTAAGCTATCTGAACATGGTAAGCATTTCCTAACACAGGAGTTTAGAATAGAGGAAATCAAAGATGCTGTTTTACCTATTGGGAGATTAAATCATGGGATTATCACTCTGCTGCCCAAAAGTATAGATGCCTCTTCTATGCCTGCTGAATGTTTAGGGGTGCTCAAATGTATACGTGTGCCTGGTAGTTATCATTTCTGTGTAAATGTCATGCCTGTGCTGGTTTTGTGATGGAAATAGCTTATTGATGCACCGTGGTAAAATACCATCATGGTAGCATGGAGACATTTGTGCCCGTGCCATGATTTTTATACCTTCATTAACATTATTTTGAGCCATCCTATCCTCAGGAACCATATCATTTCTATCTACAGTCAGTTCTTCCATCACCCTATCATTGGGTTCTCTCAGTTGTCTGCAATCTATAGCTGTTCTATCATTATTCTCAGCAGTATGATTTTCTGGATCCTTATCTTTTTTGGCATCAGCAACTCTCGAGTAATGACGAGTGCTGGCAAACCATTTAGTGACCTGTTAACAGAAACTCCAGTAAGGCAGGAGATATAATGAAAACCCCAACAGGTATGCAGCAAGAAATGCTTCACGAGAGGAAGAACAAATGTGGTGATTAGAACCTGATGAAATGTCAGCCCAAGCTCTTGTGCCAGACTTTCTTTTGTTGCGCGACTAGGATACGTATCTTTCTTAAAATATACCTTCAGTTTCTGCAAGGAAAAAGGAGCGTCAATGACATAATTTCTATTATGTCAACAATTTTAATTAGCTTAATTTGTTAGCACAAAGAGGTTCTGACAAAATTTCAGATTAACTGACTTATCACTTAACCGTAAAGAGATATTTAATCATTCTATACCTGATTAATTATAGGACCAAAATGTTTTTTTCGGGTAGTGCTATTGCTACCATTGGAGCAAAGTACTTCAGTTTGCGGCTCACTTGCTGAACCACAGAGTCGTTCACTCTGTGGAGTATGTTCATTATTCTGGTGCCCAGCTGGTGCTCTTTTGGCAGGCTGAAGTGAATCAGCAAATGAATATGTTTCACTGTCTTCTAGATTTCCTTTTCGGGGTGTGCTATTTCCAGACCACTCTTCATCACCACTTGAATCCGATGCTTCTTTTCCGTAAGCCTCCTTTAGATTCCCACATGAAAAGGAAACAATAAGGTCCGGGCATGCATGTAGAAAAGACTAGCTTTGGTATATTATGAGGCCTTTCATAGCAACAAACTGATTGTTTGGCTAAAAATTATGTATGATAGATGGTTCATTGACAAAAAAATTCTGTTACGTGTAATTGTTTATACATATATACATGAGCCAATAGTTTTCCTTGCTGGCTGATTAGTCTTCAGTTAAGTGCTTTACGTGTAATGGCTTTGGAAGCTTGAGTATTAAGATGGAATTTGGCAAATAATGTTGAGAAGAAAATACTTAGGCAACAATACTTTTAACTCAGGTCGCTGTCAAAAATGGGGATTCTCATTTTTGTCAAAGGCTCTTGGAAGCTAAGAAGTATTTCTTGATTGCACTCACAATTTTGTAATGTGCAGAGCAAATTTAACCGGAGAGATGTGGTCAATACATTTTATGTGCAAGGGGATAACTGCAGACAAAGCACACCTCCACCTCACACTTGATAAGGGTGATATAAATTTTTTGACCTTGCTAAGTTTCAAAGAACAGCTAGGGTATGCTGGGCGGGACTACTTATACTACAAGAAGCGATGTGGCACGGATGTAGCAACGCTGCAGGCTATTGATTATACCCCAGATGCAGAACGCATGTTACAGGAACATGAGGAAGAAAGGAAAATCAGATTAGTACTCTCAAAGGAGCAAGAGACAACAAAGCAAGTGAGCATAACACCCCTCAAGCGACCAAGGCAGCAGCCAGAAGATGATGAGCATCTGTTTATGGATGATCCATTTGATGCATACAAAGACTGGCTAGTGGGGCTGCAAAAGGACAAATCCACAAGTATAACATCTATGTTTCTCCATATGGATTCGTATTGTTTACAATCTTAGCCACTTTATATAAACTACAACTTATCTAATATGTTTTTGGTGACTAACAGATTTGAGGGATGACTTTAGGGATGCAACAATCATTACGTACAATGAATGGTTAAGGCTGAAAGGGCACATTCCAGAAATTAGTAATTAATTTTCCTTTTTCAACCAATTTATTTTACTACTAATTTTTTTTGAACTGAAGCTTTTAACTTTGTGTGCAGTGGCATATGTAGAGCAACGTGACACTGATGGCATTATAATTGAAGACGATGAAAGTAATGGAAGCAATGCGACACCACCCTCAAATAGGCCAAGCCATGCAAGGAAGAAAAGGGAAGAGGGAAATGGTTTGTGATCATTCATATACTTTTAATATTGGATTCACATATCTTAATTGAGAATTAGATAAGTTCGTTATCTTTTAATATTGTATTCACATATCTTAATTGAGAATTCACATATCAAGTTCGTTATTGTCTTTTTTGCAAGGAGATGGCTCCAATCAACGCAAGAAAAGAGGTCGTGGCACTGTTAAAGGACTAGCAGCAGCCACCAAGAGAGTTAAGGATCGCACTCAAAAACTACAAATCGAATTTTCATCCAGGCTTGGAGGTCCGGTTGGACCGAACGCCCGTACATTTGTCGATGAGGTTGTACTGTTTACAAGGAAAAGGGCCCCACTAATTGGAGTAAACAGTTGGAAGGATATAAAGGAAGATGTCAAAAATGTAATTGCAGAAGACATACTGGTACGCTACGTACTATTTTTTATTCCTACTCGTGTGATGCATAAAATTAATCTGCTTAAACCATTTGATTGTTTTTTAATTGTAAACAGACTAGGTGGAACTTCATCAACATTGCCACTGAGGATGAAGCAAAAGATAAAATATGGAACATTGCCAAGGAGCGGTACAAAGGATGGCGATCAGCTCTGAGTGCCACATACAAGGCTTATAATAATTATGGTGAGAGAATACAAAATAAGCCTGAAGAATTACACCTTGTTGAGTGGCACTACTTGTTGTTGTATTTTGGATCTGATAAATTCAAGGTTAGTTCTAGTAAAATCTACTTTGTCAAACAAACTTTAGCAACCAAAATTGCATTGTTACATACCACTTGTTGTCATTTTGCAGAAGGTTAGCAGCCAGAACTCCTCCAACCGTCAGCAGCAAAAAACCAAGCATCTGATGGGTTCAAAAAACTTCTCACAGTGTAGCTTTGAGCAGGTAATCATGAGATACACTAATCTGATCCTTCCATTGTATGATGCAATACTTATGTGTTGAATTATATTTTGGCATCCTAGAGAGACAAAGAAACTGGTGAAGAGCCAGGTGATCTTTTTCTTTGGAAGAGCACTCACACAAAACAGGGGAAATGGTCAAATTCTGTGTCAGCTGAAGTATATGTGAGTAAATCTTTTGCCAAGCCTTTTTTAAAGCTGCTGGTTGTATCAAGCAACTCTAACGGATTCTGTTATTTCATTTAGGAAAAAGCAGCCTTCAAAATGTGTGAGATTGAGTCAGAACCTGATAGACAATTACTTACAGCTGCTGAGGAAAACATGATTTTCCAGTCATGCTACAAAGAAACCACACAAATCAAATCATCCAAAGTACATGGGCATGGATACTTGGCGAAGTATCGAACTCGCAGGGAGCTTATGAAAGAGAACCTTGAAGTACATGCACGTGCTGAAGCTGCAGCCAACGAGAAGAGAATTGCTTTTGAAGTAGAGGTTGAGAAGTTGAAACAACAGCTTGCGCACGAAGCTGCTGAAAGGGAAAGGGAGAAAGAAGAAAATAGGAGAAAGATGCAAGAGGATCTGGAAAAAGCTAAGATTGAACTGAAGCAAGAATTTCTTAAAATGCTAGCGCAGCACAAAGAAGGAACTATAAATCAGGTAAAATTTCAGAATAATTTTCATCTTTCGTCCTTTTAATAAACTTATGATTATGATTATGATGCCTAATCTTTTACCTCAATATTTTTATGCGTAGACTACCCCGCAAAACAATGACATTATACAAATTGCACCTACCATACAAGAGGACGATGAGACTGATGAACTTGCAAATCAAAAGGAAGATGCATTACAGCAGGTAATGACATTATTGCAATATGTTCCAAGTAATCTTGAGCTATAAACCTTAAACTGTAGCTAACATAGATCGAACAATTTAATGTTTCCAGACTCAGCAAAGAAGCGTTGTCACCACACAAAAAGATGCAGTACCACCTACTTGCAACTGTAAAGCTTCTACTTCTGTCATCAGAAATCTTTTCAACGAAAACAATTCTAATGTGGCACCGGTGACATATATCACTTCACAGCAGCTTATGAATAAAACAAGAAATCAGAAAAAGAAGAGTCAGGTAACAACTACAATATGTTATCAGCCAACTAGTTTTGTTTAATTCTACTTTTGCTTAATTACAACCATGTTGTATCCGAATCTCTTTACATTCTGTGTATGAAGTAGTAAACTTAATAAGTTTCTAATATCCCAATCTTATTCTTTTGGTCAGTAGGTGGACAAAGTTTGAGTGGGAGGCTCAGAATCAAGCAAGGACACAGCCGACATGTTGCGCTGCTAGGAAACCCTCGAGTGCTGCATAGATGTTAGGGAGACTTGTACTGCTGGCAGTTTTAAAAAGTTGTGAAATAATGAGTGAACTGTACACTCGTCTATGATTTTAGATACTACTTCAATGGATTGTCAACTTATTGAATGATTGATTATAATTAATATATGTGAGTGCAATCGTTTTTATTATGGTTTATTGTTTTTGCAATGACGATTTATTAAACCACAAATCAAATGTTACTAGTGTTGCAATACAAACTATGCCAACGAACTGCTATGCGTCGCAATATGATCTATGGCAACGAACTCACTTGAGTGGCAATATGATCTCTGGCAACGAATAAAATTGCGTGGCAAATGGTAGTATTGCCACGGCATGACTACCGTGGCAATAACGTATGATCTCTGGCAACGAATAAAATTGCGTGGCAAATGGTAGTATTGCCACGGCATGACTACTGTGGCAATAACGTATGATCTCTCGCAACGAATAAAATTGCGTGGCAAATGGTACTATTGCCACGGCATGGCTGCCGTGGCAATAACATATGATCTCTCGCAACAAATAAAATTGCGTGGCAAATGGTACTATTGCCACGGCATGACAGTCGTGGCAATAACACCTTTGGCAACAAAATTATGGCGTGGCAATACAAACTATTACCACGACGTTGTTCGTGGCAAATGTCTCTATTGCTACGCTATCGATCGTTGCATGTACCACCTCTTGCTACGAAGACGGGCGTGGCAATTGCTTATATTGCCACGACCGTGAATGTTGCAACAACGTCCTATTGCCATGCTTGGCAACGGACAGCTATGGTTGCAATAAACCCCAACAGTTGCAACGCCAAACTAGCAACAGTTGCAATACCTTATTGCAACGCGACTTATTGCATCCATTGGCAACGAACGTGATTTGGTTGCAATATGTACCTTGTGCAACCAAATTGGGCCTATTACAACGTTTTCTCGTCGTTGCGCAAGGGTAAAAATTTAGTAGTGTCTGTACTATGTCTTGCTAATAGGTTTACAGTAAATGCAATATTTGGTCTAGTACAGTTTGCTAGATACATAAGTGCTCCTACTACACTTAAGTATGGGAATTTTGATCCCAGGATTTTCTCCCCCTCTTCCCTAGGTCGGTATGGATCCTTATCTTGCTATAAAGATCTCCTGATCATCGGTACTTTCGATGAGTATAACTTCTCAAAGCCAAACCTTTCTGACACCTTCTAGGCGTAGGTTGACGGATGCACTAATATCCTTTCCAGGACATGCTCAAGCTGCAAGCCTAAGCGATATTTGGTTTTACCCAAATCTTTCATTTCAAATTCTGACTCAGGTAAGAACTTGCTTCCTTTATGTCTTCCATGGTCCCGATGATATTCAAATCATCTACATATACTGAAATTATATAAAATCTATTCTGGGATTATCGTATAAATACGCAGGGACAATCTTCATTGTTCATGTAGCCTTTCTTGCATAGTAAGTCGCTTAAGCGAGTAAACCACATCCTGCCTGATTGCTTAAGTCCGTACAGTGATTTTCAGAGTTTCACATTATACATATTTCTATTTGCTCTATCTTGGTTTGGGATAGGGATACCTTTAGGTAACTTTATATAAATATCCGAATCCATGTTTCTATAATGGTATGCAATTACCACATCCATCAATTTCATTTCTACGTTCAAGTTTATTGCCATTGAGATTAAGTATGTAAAGGCAATACCACTCATGACTGGGAAATAAGTATTTTGAATGACAAAAGTTGTGCCCATTGGGAGTATAATTGTGGCTCTTCCTGAACCTATTATATATGTATCGCTACCGACGATTATCGTAAGGCTGCCAGCATTCTTGCTAATTAATGAAAGACTTTTGTCTCTCAAGATGATATTCATTGTGCTACTATCAGCTAAGCACACTTCCTCCATAGGGCGCCACACGTGTTCTAATAGAAAGTACTTTATTAATATGTAGTAGAAGGCAATCAACACATAAATAAAATACTTCAATATCAGAACATATCATGTTATTATAAACTAAATAAATGAATGAATCATTTAATATCATCCAACCATCATGAGAAAATAAAATTGTTTAAGTACCATCTATGCACATTCTAACTTATTCCTTCCACACATAAAATAAATGATAATTAAAGTCTAAATGCATTCTGTGCATTAGACTGAATCTGCTATGAAATCGGAGACTTCAGCTGCTATCTTCTTAGGAGTGATACGCTGTTCTAGAGAAATTATGGCGGTGGCAGCTGCAGTGTTAAGTGGGGGTGCTGCTGCCGGAGTGGAGTCAACCTCCATCGGCGCAGGCAATTGCTCAGAACTTCCCCCCTCAACAAAAGTAAAGTGGGTTTCATGCTGTCCTTTGCCATCCTTCTTCTTCTTGGCCTGGAAGGCATCGATGACATGTTGCGGCTCTTTACAGATCTGCGACCAGTGCCCCCACTTGCCACACTTGTAGTAGGTTTGGTCTTGCTGACCATAAGGCTTGTCATCCCACTTTAGTTTGCTGGCCTTATTCTCATGTGGAGCATCTGATTTACCTTTCTGGGCTACGTTCTTGCTCTTCTTTCCCCAATTGTTCATTGTAGGTGTTGTGGTTACAGACCAAACAGAGAGAGAGAGAGTATGGTAGTGGGGAGTTAGGTGAGCAATGGCTTAGGGTTCCTCCCCATGGCCTGTGTCGTATATATATATATCCATATGGGGGAGTGCTTTTACAATTATACCCTTACATCCGAGTACTCCCCTCAGGGGTACTTATGTCGTTACACATGTTCCATTTTGGGCCTTACATTCCTTTACCAGGTCTGCTGGGCTTAGGTGGGGGCCACCCCTACAACAGGAGCCTCTCATGGTGAAGGGCTTCACGGGCCGAAGCCATGTTGCCGAGCCCTTTGGCCCCCTCCGTCCCTGCGGCCTGTGAGCTTTTCCAATGTTCGGCGTAGTCTTGCTGCTTGGTGTAGTGTTGGTCCTGCCGCGAGGGTATGGTGCTGGGCGCCCTGCGAAGTGTTCGTCGTCCACAGGGCGACATCGGCGTAGGAGCCGGAGTCGGGGTTGGTGCGGAGGCAAACCTCACGCCAATGGCTTTTCCTGGGGCAAGGTGGGTGCGGCTCCGCAGCCCGGTAGTGCGCCTTAATGGCTCTTGGAATCGCGCCGACCTTTGGGCTGGTAGGAGCAGGTCGCTGCAACCGTACGTGCTTTTGCACTTGGGGTGTATATGCGGCATGCCATGATTGGCGCGCCGTGGGTTGTCAGCTATCGCACGACCGCGGCCGTTCGGTCGTCTGCCCACCTACCCGCGCGCGCCCCCAATTGCCAGCGGTTGCGCTTCCCGATCGTGGGCAGTCGAACCGCTGGTCTCCTGCCGGTTGCGCCGCACTGGTGGGGGGGGGGGGTGGGTTGAGCCAGCTTTATAAGGCGTCGCCATCGGCGTGGGTATGTTCCTTCGCATTGGTTGTTCCGGTCTGTCTTCTTTCTTCTGCTGCCCGCGCAACCCACCCTTGCTCCTGCTGCTTTAGCGCCCTATTTTAGAGAGGAATGGCTTGCCGTGACGATCCCGCTCGCCGACTCAGCGGCAGCGCCTCGTCCGACCGGTACGATCTGTCGCCTCCCCCGGGGAAGTACTAACAAGCGGTGGGACGCCATGGAGCACTCGGGAGGCCACTGCTCCCGCGTGTTGGGGCGGAGCCGTGTCACTGAAGAGATGCTCCAGAGACTCGTCCGGGAGGGGAAGATTGCGGAACGTGACGGGGCTCGTATTCCCAGCCCCACCAAGACGGAACCGCACCCGGCGGAGACGGAGGCTATCGTCTTTGTCGCGTTCTTTGATGCCGGCCTGCGGATGCCCTCGACACTCTTCGTCGGCGAGGTCTTGGCGCAGCTGACCCCAGCGCGATAGTCTGCTTGGCTGTGTTCGCTTGGGCACTACGAACAGAGGGTCGCCGTCCTAGTGCGAGCCTGTTCGCTATCATGCACGACACGCGCTGTCAGCCGAAAAAGCTCGAGGGGGAGCAGAATCGAACTTCGGCAGCGTCAACTTCGTGTTGAGGAAGCAGTGTGCGGGGCTCTTCCCTGCATGGGCCGCGCGAGGGAAATGGGAGTCCGGTTGGACACGCCGGTGGTTTTACTACCTCATAACGAGCAAGAGCGGTTTGTCCTGCCGGGGACAGCCGATATCGTTCAACAGCTCGCCAGACGTGGAGCCGATGTCTGACGACGCATAGAAGGCGCGGAGGCTTGCCGGCATCGCCCTCTGGTTCAACATGCGCGACCTTGCCGATGAGTTTACCATGTACGGGGCGTCGCCGCTCTCCGGCCGGTGGTAGTACGATGTACGGGGTAGTATCTGGGAGGATGGCGTCCACCCAACTCTGTCCTGCCTTCTGAGACCCTCCGCTCCTTGTAAGTCCCTCGACCATCAGATATGCACATGCTCGCATAATCACGTGACTTCCTATGGATGACGTTCCATTTTTGTGCGTAGTGCCCTGGCTGGAAGATGCAGAGCGTGCAGTCGTTGCGCTCCTTGGGCCATACACGGCAAAGGAGCACAGGCTGCGTGAGGCCGCGACCACCTCGGCGAAATAGGGGTGGATAAACTGGGTCTGCAAGGTCTTGGGGATTAGTGTGCCTGAGCGCATGGTGCCGGTGGAGACCCCGAGTCGTCATGACGACGATGGCGAATCTGAGGCCACCAAACCCGGCCCGTCGATCGCGCCGCTTGGAGGTATTATCGAAGCGGGAGGCGCGGCCGGCGCCGGGTCCGAACCAGCCGGTTCGGGGGAGGACGTTGCCCCTACTGAGGGTTTGGATGGCGGCGAGGTGGCGGGTCTTGGTGCTGTTGACCCTGAATGTGAGGTGGCGCCGCTAGCGGCGACCAACGAGAGTCTGCTGCCTGCACTGGACGTCGGGGATTTGCCACCTACAACAGCCACCGGGGGTCTGCCACCCACTACCGGGGCGGCTGAGGAAGGGTTGTCTGCGTCCCCAAGGGCGAAGCGCCCCCAGGTACAGTCGTCTCCCCTGCGAGGGGACGATTCAGAGTTGCTGGCGCGGTTACCGGGATCCTGGCACCCTGTGAGGGGGTCGGCGAGGTTGGGGGAGAAGGCACGCTCGTCGAGCTGACGAAGCCCCCATTCCCTGTATGGAGGCTGCGCGGGCACCCTCCCGCACCGTGGCAGAGGGTGTCGAAGGTAGGCGCGATTCCTTTTTCTCTCATGACTTCACGAAACTCTCTCCTATTTGCTCGCTCATTCCGCCGTCGACATTAGGCGAGACGGGGTCTCCCGGACGCGGTCAAGGATCGACCAACGGAGGTACCCGCGAAGTCGCGGACCTTGGTATGCAGGACTCGGCACGGATGTCCGGTGCTGCGGAAGCTGCTAGGCTGAGGCCCGTCATCTCCGACTTCATCCCGCGATCAGACATGCTTCGCGTTCTTAACCAGGCCACGGAGCACGTCGGCAGTAGCTTGGATGTGCCAGCACTGGTGACATGCGGGGGAGACCTTCTGGCGCTCGCGTTGGTTGCCTCGGAGATAAGGGTAAGTGGTTTTCGGCCTGAGCCACTGTTTGAGGTCGTTCTAACCCGCATGGTCCTTCCCAGAGTCTTGCCCTGAGCCAAGCCTTGGAGAAGACCCGCGTTCGTGAGCGAAGGGCGCTGTAGAGTCAACATCGTGCTACGGACGATGCTCACGCTGCCAAGGACGAGCAGATCCGTAGACTCGAGGCACAAAAGGCGATGATAGCTTCCAACGCGGAGGACGCCGTGGCGGCGGCGCGACGCGCCATGACGGAGGTCCAGCGCGCTACGACGGAGGAACGCACCACCTTTATTCAGCAGATCTCCGCGCTAGAGGAGGAGAAAGCCCAACTCGTCGCATCCCTTGCAGAGAGGACCGAGGCCCTGGACAACGCATCCCTGGCGGCATGGAGGGCGACAGGGTCATTGGAAGGGGCCCTCCGGGACCTCGTTGTCGATGTACCCGAGGTTACACATGGCCCTGAAAATCTGACGGAGACGCTTGGGCGGATCGAAGAGGGCTCGAGCCTTGTTTTTCGCAGTGCCAAGTCCTTCGGCGATCACTGCGGCTTCCTGGGTGCCTCCTTCGCCCTTGCCTTACTTTGCGCCCGGGGGTGCGGGCACGCCGACGAGCTGGCAGACTCGCAGCTGGATCTGCTGGTCGAGCCCGAGGTGATGTCTGACGCCATCCGCTTCACCCAGCCAGCTGTACAGAATTTCTATAATCGGATCTGGGGCTATGTTGGGGAAGACGCAGCCAAGATCGCACTGCGGCACACTCTGCGTAAAGAGGGGGACCTCCTCCGGTGGCTCGAGGAAGTTCCTCGGCGCGAAGGAAACGACGTGGATCAAGAGCGATGCCGGGGTTGGGTGTGTTGCGTCATGTACATGTTTTTGTATGGTTGCTTCGCAACCTGCTCTTTTATATGAATGAAGCGGTGCCCACCCCATATGTTCGTGTTTTTGCACGCCCCCATTCTAGGCGATTGGCCCGTAGGGTAGATTTTCGAGCTCGGCTCCGACAGACTTGTAGATAGTAGCGCCCGAGGTAGGCTCGCGAAACGGACGGCTGCGGGGCTGGCGCCTAGTCGAAGCAGACGCGCGAGTGCTCCGTCCCCTACCTTTCGAAGGGGTGGCAGCGGAGCTGGCGCCTAGTCGAAGCAAATGCGCGAGCGCTCCGTCCCCTACCTTTCGAAGGGGCGGCAGTGGAGCTGGCGCTAGTCGAAGTAGACGCGCGAGGGCTCCGTCCCCAACCTTTCGAAGGAGCGGCAGCGGAGCTGGCGCTAGTCGAAGTAGACGCGCGAGCGCTCCGTCCCCAACCTTTCGAAGGGGCGGCAGCGGAGCTGGCGCTAGTCGAAGTAGACGCGCGAGCGCTCTGTCCCCTACCTTTCGAAGGGGCGGCAGTGGAGCTGGCGCTAGTCGAAGTAGATGCGCGAGCGCTCCGTCCCCAACCTTTCCAAGGGGCGGCAGCGGAGCTGGCGCTAGTCGAAGTAGACGCGCGAGCGCTCCGTCCCCAACCTTTCGAAGGGGTGGCAGCGCAGCTGGCGCTAGTCGAAGTAGACGCGCGAGTGCTCCGTCCCCTACCTTTCGAAGGGATGGCAGCGGAGCTGGCACCTAGTCGAAGTCGACGCGCGAGCGCTCCGTTCCCTACCTCCGCTGGCACCTAGTCGAAGTCGACGCGCGAGCGCTCCGTTCCCTACCTTTCGAAGGGGTGGCAGCGGAGCTGGTGCCTAGTCGAAATAGACGCTTATTAGAGCTTGGGCGCGTGGGAACTTCGACCACCTCTTATTTATACTCCAGGGAGTACGCGCGAGGACAACGCCTGCGCATGCGCGGTGATATCTGCGTCTTGTTTATACTTAGTAGAGTGCGCAGGGACAACATCCGTGTCTTATTTATACTCCGTAGAGTGCGTGCGGAGGCGGACCTCAACGCTATGTCTTATTTAGAGTCTGTAGACTGCGCGCGGAGGCGAACCTCTGCGCGTTTATACTCATGCCCGTGCTTTTTACAGAGAGTGCGCGCGCGAACGCGTGTGTTTGTTTATACTCATGCCTGTGTTTTTCACAAAGAGTGCGCGCGCGAACACGTGTCTTTGTTTATACTCATGCCCGTGTTTTTCACGGAGAGTGCACGCGTGAACGCGTGTCTTTGTTTATACTCATGGAGAGTGCGCGCGAAGGTAATCTTTCGCGCGCTTTTACGGGAAACAAGACGAATTTATGCAAACGGTGAACTTCATTAAATTCCCGTTTGCGCGGGTAAGCGATTACAAAAGGTGAGGGACTAAGCATTGACCACTTAGACGGAAACAGCCGCAGCTATTGTTACCCGGTGATGAGGACATGCGCGATGTGAGCCTCTAGTGCTGGAGTAGTCCCCACAGGAGCCTGGCAAGGTATTTCTCGAGGCCACCAAGGATCCTCGCGCTCGCACCCCCGGCTTAGCCGTAGTACCGCCGCAGCCTGTCTGCGTTCCATGTATGGCGAAATGTGTGCCCTTTCAATGTGGCGAGGCGGTATGCTACCTTCTGGAGGGCCTCCACGATGATGTATGGACCATCCCATCTGGATTCCAGCTTGCCTACCGTCTCCGCGTGGAGTGCCATCTTAAGGACGAGGTCCCTCGGTTGGAATTCGCGCGGGTACATGGAGCGATCCCGAGCGCGTACCATCTGCCGTGCATACTTTATGACGTGCTGGGTAGCGCTTGTCCGGTCTCCATCAAGGAGGTCCATGGACAACTGGCGCTCCTCTTCTGGTGCCTGTACGAGGACCCTTCTCGAGCCTGCCTTTATTTCCTCGGGTGTTACCGCCTCGTCGCCGAAGAGGAGCTTGAATGGCGTGAACCTCGTCGGGCGTGTCACTGTCGTGCGAAGGGACTAAAGGACGCTGTGGAGCTCGCCTGGCCACTTGCCCTTTGGCAACCTGACAAGGCGCTTCTTGATTGCGGCGGAGATGGCGCCGTTCGCCCGCTCTACCGCACCGTTGGATTGTGGGTGTCCAACCGAGGCGAACCGGAGCGTGATGCCCATGCTATCACAGAATTCTTTGAATGGGGCTACGTCGAATTGCAAGCCGTTGTCGACGGTGATCTCCCTGGGCACGCCGAAGCGGCATATGATATTCTGCCAGAGAAAGCGCTGCAGGGCTGCCGAGGTAATCTTGGCCAGAGCTACCGCCTCCGGCCACCTGGAGAAGTATTCCAAAGCGATCGTTACGAACCGCAGGTCACCTGAAGCCCTGGGAAGCGGTCCCACGACGTCGATGCCCCACCGTGCCAGCGGCCACACCGAGGGTATAGGGTTGAGGCTCGTCGGGGGCCTGTGGATGGCCCGCCCCATCCATTGGCAACCTTGACACCGGTGCACGAGATCTTGGGTGTCGGCGACGGCTGTTGGCCTATAAAATCCTTGCCTAAATGCCTTGTCGACTAGCAATCTCGGTGCAAGATGCGAACCGCAGAGGCCGCATGAATTTCTGCAAGGAGCTGCTTTCCTTCTTCGCGTGAAAGGCATCGCAGAAGCGGTGCGCAGACCCCTTTTTTGTAGAGTACCCCGTCAAGCACTTGGAAGGACCTAGCGCGGTGTTGTAAATGCCGGAGCTCAGCGGGGTCGTTCGGCTCCGTGATGCCCTGTAGAAAACCGAAAATGGGTTCTCGCCAGTCACTCTGTTGGGTGATCTGGTGGACGAGGGCTGCATCGCGGTTGTCCTGCGCGATGGCTGCCGCTGGCAGGACTTCGTAAAATGCCCCCCGGGAGTTGGGAGCTGCTAGCTGGCGGCCTTTGCAAGGACATCGGCTTGTTCGTTGTTCGCCCGAGGGATGGCTTTCACCGTGACACCCAAGAAGTGCTGCTCCTTCGCTCTTACGGCTGCCAAGTATTTGACTAGTTCCGGTTCCTAGGCTTGGTATGACTTGTCCACATGGCCCGCCACCAGTTGTGAGCCGGTGCAGACGAGGATGCGCCTCACCCCTAGTGCTTTGAGCTTCCCGAGGCCGAAGAGTAACGCCTCATACTCGGCCGTGTTATTG
This sequence comes from Dendrocalamus latiflorus, assembly GCA_017311315.1. Lineage (NCBI taxonomy): Eukaryota > Viridiplantae > Streptophyta > Magnoliopsida > Poales > Poaceae > Dendrocalamus > Dendrocalamus latiflorus. Next base: position 26,762,408 of record CM029611.1, read on the forward strand.
GTGGCAGGAAATGCAAGGCGCGTCGAGTACAAGAGGCGGTGCCCCTCAGGTGTAGTGACGACTGCGCCGACGCCCACGCCCACAATGCCATAGGCTCCGTCAGTGTTGAGCATCCATACCGGGTCCTCGGGCTAGTGGACAGGCTGAGCTGGGGGGCCCATTCCGCGAGGAAGTCTGCTAGAACTTGAGACTTAATCGACGTTCGGGAGGCGTACGTTAAGGAGAATGGGGCAAGCTCAGCTGCCCATTTGCCATTTCGCCCTGTGGACTCCTTATTATGCAACATTTCCGCTAGGGGGAACGAGGATGGCACCGTTATCGGGTGGGCCAGGAAGTAGTGTCGGAGCTTTCTTGAGGCCATGAACAGTGCGTAGGCGAGCTTGTCGAGTTCCGTATACCGCGTCTTGGTGCCCTGGAGGGCTTCGGAGATGAAATACATGGGTCGTTGGAGAGCTCCCTCTTCGAGGACAGGGACGGCGCTGACCGCCGTCGCTGAGGCGGCCAGGTAGAGCAGGAGGGCAGCCTCTAGCGCGGGGGCAACTAGAGTGGGAAGGCTTGCGAGGTGTTTCTTGAGGTCGTCGAAGGCCTTTGCGCAATCGTCATCCCAATGAAACGCGTCGCAGTCGTGGAGAGTCTTGAAAAATGGCAGGCCTCGTTCTGTTGCCCTAAACAAGAAGCGGCTCAAGGCCGCCATGCGGCCGGCCAGCCTCTGGACCTCCCTCGTCGTCTTGGGTGGTTCCATGCCCAGGATGGCGTCGACCTTGTCGGGGTTCGCCTGGATGCCTCGTCCGGACACGAGGAAGCCCAAGAGCTTGCCCGCTTGTACGCCGAGAACACACTGAGGTTGTCGAAGGTCTCCTGGAGATCCCGACCATGGCAGGCGAGCTGCTTGGTTTTCACTACCACGTCATTGACGTAGGCCTCCACATTCCTCCCGAGCTGAGCGGCTAATGCCAGCGCGACGAGGCGGGTGAAGGTTGCACCCCCGTTCTTCAAGCCGAAGGGCATCCTAACGAAGCAAAACGTCCCAACCGGCGTAATGAAGTTGGTTTTGTCCTCGTCGTCCTTGGCCATGTAGATCTGGTGATAGCCGGAGTAGACGTCGAGGAAGCTCATGAGCTCACATCCTGCGGTGGTGTCGACCAATTGATCTATGCGTGGCAGAGGGTAGTCGTCCTTCGGGCATGCCTTGTTGAGAGCAGTGAAGTCGATGCACATTCGCAGGCACCGCTGGCTTTCTTGACCAGCACCGGATTGGCAAGCCAGTCCGGATGCTGGACTTCGCGAATGACTACAGCCTGGAGAAGCTTCGCCACCTCTACCTTGGCCGCTTGCTGCCGGTCCATGGACATATGGTGAAGCTTCTGCTTGATCGGCTTGGCGTCGGGGCGGACCGCCAAGTTATGCTCGATGAGGGCGCGGTCTTGCTCCACCTCCGGGGGGAGACCTTTGCCGATGGACACGAACTGTCCCTCCGCTTGGAGAGGTACCCTTTTGACCCCACCCTCCGCCTCGGATTTGTCAGCGAGGACGTGCACCTTGCGGTGCGGACTTCTGGCGCCGGCTTCGACACACCTAGCGAGGTCCTGGTCGCCGAAGATGGTGATGACACCCCGTGGGCCCGGGAGCTTCATACACAAAAAGGCGTGGTGCGGCACCGCCTCGAAGGAACTGATGGCGGGTCGGCCCAGTATGGCATTGTATGGGTGCGGGATGTCCACGACATCAAAGACGACGTCCTCGCTTCTGGCATTGCTGGTCTGGGACAAGGAGACTAGGAGGCGCACCTGACCCAAGGCCATCAGGGGCTGGTGCCAAAACCTTGGAGAGGGGTCTCTGATGGTCTCAATCGATTCCGAGGTATTCCCATGCGATCGAAAGCTTCCACGAACAGGATGTTAGCCAAGCTTCCTCCGTCGATGAGAGTGCGCCTGACGTCGTGGCCTGTATTGTCGGCCTGGATGACCAAAGGATCTTGATGGGGGAACTCCACGCCCTGGGCGTCGGCTGGCGTGAAAGTGATGTTGCAGCGCGGCATCCCTGGGGGTGGTTGCACCGAGGGGGTTCTCGACGAGGAGCCTCCGGTGATGACGCTAACGATGCTACGCAGGGTCCCTCCCGGGGTCCCGGCTTGCGGGGGACTTCCTTGCGGCAGCTGCACGTGGGTTGCTGCAGCGGTCGGTGCTTCCAGGGCCCAAACTCGAGCTGTAGGCTGTCGCAGCGCCATAAGTTCGATGCATGCCCGCGTGAAGTGGTCACCATATCCATGCACTTCGCACCATTTGCCGTAGTCCAGGATTTCCTGCTCCGCGCGTGGTCTCGCGTCGCGGCTTCCTCCCGGTCTCCTATCCAGTCGCGGGGCAAGGATAGGTTCTCGGGGAACGCCCTGTGTGGCGAAGACGTGGCGAGCCTTGTGGAACCTTCGCTGGTTATGCCGGGGCTTGCGCCTGCCGCTTGACGAATTCTCGTACGCCCCGGCGTCAACACGCTCAGAAGCGTCTCCCCCGGATGCTTGCTTGCGTTTTTCTCTCGAGTCGCCCTTCACAGTTCCTTTTTGCGACAACTCCTCCGTTCGAGCGGCGTCGGAGTCGTCATCCTTACGCCTTCGCACATCTTCCTCTACCCGGGCGTACTCCTCCATTTTGTCGAAGAGCTTCGCCATCGACTTGACTGGCTTCCGCGCGTTATATTCGGCAAGCGGCCCCGGGCGAAGACCCTGTATAGTCACGGAGCTTTTCTGATGGTTTCTGCATGACGGCGAAGAGCTGCTCCACGCCGACGCGCTCGACGTAGTTTCCTTGGAAGCTGTTGTAGAGGCGGTAATGGATTTGCTCCCAGGCGTAGATGGAGTTTGGCTTGATGGCAAAAAACCAAGAAAGCGCTACTCCCTGCAACACAAGGGGAAGTCCCTTCGCCTTCGTAGTGTCGTCTCCGCCAGCGGCTTCGATAGCAGTCTCGTATACGCGCACGAACTTCCGAGGATCCGTGTCGCCTTTGTATGTGTCGATGGCGTTAGGGAACTTGAAGTCCTTCGGCCACGCCGCCTGCTGCAAACCTGCAGAGAGCAGAGACTCCGGGTCCGTTCATCGCCGCGATATGCGGCTGGATGCAGGGGCACCGTGGCTATCCGCCCTTTCCGGCGCGGTCTCCGATACGACCATTGGGGGGTCTGCCGACTCCGAGCCTCTCGCATATCCTGCACGGCCCCACGAGGATCCACCAGCTCTCGTCAGAGCATGCCAAGGGCTGTCAGCAGGGCGCGGGCGGCAGTCGCGGCCTGCGCTCCTGGGCTACCACTGTGGTGCGTGGTGGACTCCGATGTCGACGATAAGATCGGACGTCGCGGCGGTGGTGATGGGGTCGAGCGTCGCAGTGGTGGTGGTCGCGGGGGCGATCATCGCGGTGGTGGTCGTGGGGTCGGGCGTCGCATCATGAACACCGGTGTTCGCGACCGCCACACCCGCGTCGCCACCCACGCCTGCGGCTGCCAACGCCGAAGCCCTGGTGTTGACGCAGGATTCCGCCGCTCCCACCTTCTTCTTCTTCGCCGCCGATGATGAAGCTTTCTTTGGTGCCATCCTTCTTCGGATCTGGAGGCTTGCTCTTGTTCTCCCTACGGACGGCGCCAACTATTGTGGTTACAGACCAAACAGAGAGAGAGAGAGTATGGTAGTGGGGAGTTAGGTGAGCAATGGCTTAGGGTTTCTCCCCATGGCCTGTGTTGTATATATATATCCATATGGGGAGTGCTTTTACAATTATACCCTTACATCCGAGTACTCCCCTCAAGGGTACTTATGTCGTTACACATGTCCCATTTTGGGCCTTACATTTCTCTACCAGGCCTGCTGGGCTTAGGTGGGAGCCACCCATACAACAGTAGGCTTTCACACCTTGTAGCTCCTAGCATTGGCCTCACGGCCAGCAGAGCTCCCAGGTGGTGATGCGACAAAGTTCTTGCGGATAATTTCATCTTGAGCCTCTGTAACCTACATGATAGCAATCAATTCAGCATACTCCTTGTAGCCGTCTTGACGATAGTTGCGCGCCGACTGCACTGCATTAGGGTGGAAGGTGGATAGGGTCTTCTCAATCTTCTGCTCATCTGTGATCAGCTTGCCACAAATTTGAAGATTGGTACAAATTTTGTGCAGAGTAGTGTTGTATTTCCCGACCGTTTTGAAATCAGCAAACCTCAATCGGATCCATTCTTGCTTTGCCTGAGGAAGAATGATGTACTTTAGCTTCTCAAACCACTTCTTGAGTGCAGTCCACAATGCTAGTGCACTCTTCTCTGCCATGTACTCATTCTTGAGAGTGAGACAGAGGTGGTGCCTTAGGAAGTGAAGTGCCTGATTATTTTCCTTAGGAGTGGGTTTGGCATTCTGCAGCGCACCAAACCCAATGGCAGCACGGAGCTTCTTGGCTTCAAATACTATCTCGACATCGGAAGCCCAAGTTAAGTAATTTTTGCCATGCGGGGCCAGCTCCTCGAACTCCCAGTTTGTGATGTCTGCCATCTACATGTGCATGAAAGGGAATATATAAGTTTACTGCTAGTAAACATCATAAATAAATTTACTGCAGGTAAATAAATTGGACAATGGTACAAAAGATTCTCGTAATGTTCCAGAATTTTCTATGCATTTTCTATAAATTTTACTGCTAATTTTAGTGATTAAAGACAATTTAAATAATTGTGATTAATCAAAATAGTAAATAAATACAAAAAACATAGAAAGCAATAATGATAATGCTAAACATGCTTCAAATACTAAAAATAATTCAAAATTTGAATTCCTAAGGCCCTTTTATGCTAGAATATGAATTTTCATTGAATTCTGTAACTTCCGACGGCCTATCCACAAATTTTCAATTTTGAGAAAATTTTTCGCACAATTTTCTAATTTCTTAGGGGCCTTTTTGAGAAAATCGGGGTGCCCCCTGCGGGGCGAGCCTTCCCCGGCCCATCCTCTGGCCCATGGAATTATTCTGAGGGGGAGCTTGGTGTTTAAATGTCTTGGAAGCTCTATTTATTATACGTGTCAAATAATATATTAAGGCCAAGTGTTTGAAATCAAATGATTTGCAGTAAAGCTGTCTTTATCATATTTACTTATTTACTTTGTAGTCGTAGTCATAACAGTTTGTAATCAATTTGCTATACTTGAACTAAAATATGACATGGCTAAAAGACTTTGACTAGATTGATTGTAGATAGCACCTTGTGATATTTATCGAAAAATATTAGCTTGATTGCGAGTCTTCTTTTAAATCTTGGTCATAAGGCGTGTCAGTTTCATATTGCAATATTTTATGTTCATTTGTGTGGGCATGTTATGATAAAAATAAAAACAGATAATGAGAAAGAAAAAATTGAAAAGATATATACTTCAAGCATGCCATGGTTAAACAAAAGAAAATGCTTAAAATGTGTTCGAATGAAAAGAAGTATGCTTCAAGCATGCCACTATTTAAAAGAAGAGTTCTACAAAAAATAGCATTGTAAAAACAAGTATGCTACAAGCATACCACATGCTTAAAAGAAATGAGTGTGGAGCTATAGATTGCTATATGAGATTGCTAGTTCGACTAGAGTTAAAACTTGCTTCACTTTTAGGCTTACTCTTTTAGGTGTAATATCTCTTTGTGCTCTGTATAGATCGATTTAGTCATTGTTGTAATGCCTGTCATTAATCCAATTTGCTTAATTATGCTAAAGATCTATTTAGACTTGCTTTGTGGTATATGACTTTATATGATCTAGGGAGCTTACTCGGATGACTTAGAACACTCTTAAATCAATGCATACTGACTTGGATAATCTATAAAGCTTCGGGATATTTTCTCTCTTTTGCTCCTTTTTAGAATTATTCTCTTTTTGGAGTTCTTGATAATTACATTGCCAAAGGGGGAGAAGTTAGAAGAAACGGGGAGAAATTTTTTCTGTTTAGAGGAAAAATTAAAAAAATGATCTCTGGTGTTGAGGGGGAGTTTTCTATGTTCTCTGTCCCTCTTTGTTATGGTTTAAGGGGGGAGTTCTCTGAGTTTTCTGAGTTCTGTTCTGGCCTGTGCTCATTGTGCTCTTTTAGCTATGGTCTGCAGCTTTGAATCTTTATTTCCGCAAATTTCTCATTGAAGCTACAGTGTTCTGGTATGGTCGAAGTGAACAGTGCTCGAAAATGAATAGTACTAAAAAGAGTACTGTAGTAGTGGTCAGTATTTGGTAGTCGAAGACTTTGTGATCGGTAATCGTAGACATTACTGGTCGGTAGTCTTAGACGTTGTGATCGGTAGTCATAGATTTTCCTGGTCGGTAGTCGTAGAATTTATTGGTCAGTGGTCTTAGACTTTGGGATCGGTACTCGTAGACTTTACGATCTGCTGTCGTTGTCTTAGACTTTTCGATCGGTTGTCATAGACCTCGCCATCGGTAGTCAAAGGCTTTTGCGATCGGCTATCGTAAGCTTCATGGTTGGTACTCGTAGACTTCATGGTCGATACAAGTGCTTTCATTCTTGTGTTCTTTGAGTACTTCAAGTACTCATGTTGGTTCAGTGGTTGATTGATTTGTGCATGGCGGTTGGTGATCGGTGGTCATTGCTACAATACCAGGTGGGTCCTGGGTGGTTGTTGGTGCTATAGTACACGGTTGGTTCTCAGTAGCCGATGGTGCGGTTACTGGTTGATGGTCGTAGTTGTAGACTGGGAGTGCTCGATGCCTGTGATTCCTGAGTGTTCAAAGCGATAGGAATTCCCGAGCACTTGTAGTTTCGAGTACTTGATAAGCTAGCGACTCGTCCGTGCTTAGCGGTTATAACCGGTCGGAATGAGTGGTCTGAAGTTGGTGTTGTGGAAAGGATTGGATATCGTGGTCATGGATAAGCTGGTTGGTGTTGAGTAATGGTTAAATGTGTTGTTTGAGTGTGTGGACTAATGACAGTCAAGTTGGAAAGAACTTGTGCCGGGAAAATATTTTTTTGGTCTTTGCATGTGCAGTTGGGTGTGGAGACAATCATAGTTGGTGACGAGGAGAACCGGGACAAGGATAGGGAGATTTGAAGTCCAGACGGTTGAGGATGTCACGTGAGGTGGTCAGGCTAACGCTGGAGCATGTGGAGATCAAAGATGGTGATGTGTGGAGAAACTACGGGCGGTGCGGTCCTGAAGGCTTCAACACGAAAGTTGATGATGCGAGATGGAGCTACGGGAGGTGCATTCCTGGATTCTTCGTCACATGTTGAGTTAGGAGTTGTGGATAGAGTCTATAACTGAGAAGATTGATTAAAATTCGTGTTTGGAAGGTTTTCGGGTCCCTTGATTTGAGGAAGAGATAGAATTTTATGTTCGTGTTTGAGTCGAATACGGTTTAGGTAGAGACCGTATAAGGGTTTTAGCCGGGAATTGAGGAGGCCTTTTGTGCTAGGGTTTTTAGGGGCACCGTGAGAACACTTTGTAGTCACATAACATGATCTATAAATAATAGATCAAATCTATTCCAAGAAAAATTAGTCGACATCGGCGACGTATTTTCCGAGCGTTGTTTTCCTGTGGCCTCGGCGGCGGTGTGCTAACACATCTTGATCTCGCATGATATGAGCATGGTGTTGTCTTCGGCGTATTCTCGTTCGAGTAGCTGAAACTTTCGAGCGGAGAGAAATTTTGACTACATGCAAAGGCGGTCAAGCGAGTGGTCGAAGTAAGTAATCGAAGCGTTCATTGAGCGCGTACAAAAGAGTCAAGAGCGAGCAGTGAACGACTTGCTGTCAAAATTTACATTCGGTAATTTAGATTGCTTTTCTTCTGCTTTGAGATTTGTTTTCAGATATAAAAAACGGAGGCAATCATTTGCGCCATAAGATCCAACAGCTCTTGACTGGTACAACCCGAGAAATCTTACTTAACGTTTTAAGTTGTGCAGAGTGAACTTTGCGGCCAGGGAACATTAACTGCTGCACATTACCTGACAGCATCTGGCCTCGTGGAGTTCTTGGCAAAATCTGGACTGAGAACAGCTAAGAAAGTTGTCAGACTGAAGCAATCAATCAACTAAGTTCTCCAACACAAGAAGCCTGCAGAAAATTCTCAATGGAGTTGGATTTCGCTCTCATTCCAGTAGTAGAAGGCAATTCGTCAGAGAGACCATCAATTCCTGAAACTTTAAATGGTGCATCCATCAATAATGTGCTGAAAACTGTCTCTGCTTCTGCTCCTGACCTCATTGTAATTCCTCTCATCCTTCTTCTAGTAATGTAACATATTAATTTCAATATTTAGCTGTGAGATTCGTAATAGGCTAAATGACCAAGCTTAAAATATGACAGCTATGATACAGTCCCGCACCCCCCCACCCCCCAAGGGAATTTACTAATTTTGGAGTTTGAACTTTCCAATTTGTTTCATCACATTTGTCTTGGTTTCGATTGTATCAACACTCAGCAAGGACATTTTTGCTTCCTTTCTTTTTTAGCTTCTGTTGGCTTTTAAAAGCATTCTGTCAACCATGGTACAATATTTGATGATATTGAGAAAATGAAGTACTCGTAATTTTTCAGGTGGAGCAGCTTAATTCAAGTGAAGATGTTAATGTCCGTCCTAACGTTGCTGAATTATTCCAGTGTGCTGGAAGAGGAGTTACTGTTGCAGGAACGGCTCCTGTGGGATCTAGTTATGATTTTTTTCACTTGTTTCTTCAGCCCAAATATATGGATTGATTGAGGTAATAAAACATGCATTCTATATGAAAGTTATTTGGGGAGCTCCAGCGGAACTTATTTCTAAGTTCTTACTCATTATGACAATGAAGGCCCCACATGAAATCTATGTACTAAAAGCTGCATTAGCATGGATAACATCTTCAGTATTATGTAGTGTATTATTGGGCATTATATCTGATACTGTCTGCATTTACCCCCGTTTTTCTGAATGCATGTATAATCCACAACCAGGCAATGCAATTTTTAATTTTATCTGTCAACCTGTAGTCTGTAGGTCTAGGAGAACTGGACATATGGAAAGCTTGATCTAACACGAATACCCCCTCGTTTTCTTCCTTTTTCTCTTTGTTAGGACCCTGTATGTGGTAGCGTATACATTGTGCCTTGGCTCCTTACTGGGGCAAGAAGCTGGGGAAACAACTTATGACTGCCTTCATGGTACTGTGCTACGAGCATAAGCTTTTCTTGTGAAAATATTGTCAGATATTCTTCTCATTGGAAATTGTGACATTGTTATTTGTTACGTAGATTCCTTGCAGCTCAGGGGGTTCGAATTCGCGGGGAAGCTGTCACCACCATCATGGTCGGCACCCTTCTAGTCTAGAATCAGTTCCTGCCTGATTATGAAAACAAACTGTCTTTGGGTCAAAGGAATAATAAATAGTACTCATCTGGGAAAAACGTTTGACACCTTTGTTCATTATCGAAGTCTGAAACTGGGGCTTGATTCAAGATGCATGAGCATGACCTGTAATGCATCGAAGCTAACAATCACCGGATGTACATGTTGTGTAAACCTGACTCCTTTCAGTTTCTCAAACCAAACACGTACACCTGGTGTCTGGTGAGTCGTGAGTAGTTCCGTCAAGCGTCTAGCAACAGCTCACACATTGCAGCCCAGTAGCAAACACAGTGTGCCAAGGCCCAAACACTGCTGCACCTCGATGCCCTACTCCCTTGGCCCAATGCCCGAACAAAGCCAGACATTGTAAACCCAAACGGCGAAGTAATCCGTCAGCCAACCAGGCTTCTGCCTCTCCTCCGTGCGGTTGTGCGAGTGCGTGACGTCTCGAGCCGTCGAGATGTTCTTTGCATCAACCAACACCATGAGTTCGTTTAGCAAACCTTTCGTGAGTAGAATTCCCAATTATCACAAAGCAGCATGTGTAAGGGCGTTCACAACCCCTAAATAACAGAAAATAGTTTTCTCCCTTGTTCCAAAGGATAGGTAAGAACCTTGACGTGGTGTTCTTCTCTATCATGTTGATCCATCTTCCGTAGCTTCTATCAAATTCTTGTATTTCAGATCTTCTTCAAAGCTTTGTGGTTCAAACACAAAGAAACTACAAGAATCGTAAATTTATGCGAGACTTCTTTACCCGCCTTGGAGCTTACTACGGTGTAATCAACTGTTCTCTAGCACTCGGGCTGGCACGTGAACTTGAGCTCGAACCTGAATTCAGAAACTGGAGCACCCGCATGCTTGTGCTGCTCGATTGATTGTTAGAATCGTCGATTCGCCTAACGAGATAATTAATATAATTGGTATCGATTTCTTCTTTTGCACCTTCTCGTCTTACAAATTCCAGAAAAGTCATATCTACCGATTATGAGCCTTTCCTTCTTCAAATTATATAGCTGACATCCATTTGTGTTGCCAGCACAGCTAACTGCTCATTCTTGTCATTCCGATTTGGTATTTTCTTGGCTGGTACATGTGCAAAATTAATCAATTAGAAGGGAACTTTCCATTCACATGTAGAAGATGCTCCGATAGTTCCATTGTGAAATGCATACCTGAAAGAACATAGCAAACAATTCTAGGCATGAAGAAAAATGAATCTACTGAAGTGGACTTTTTAATTCACATGCAGAAATATACTTTGATAGTTACATTGTTGTACAAAGATAACTTAGCGGGACTGTTGCGGACACGCTGACTAGGCGATTTGGTCGTGTGTACCAGCGCCGTACACAGGAGGGAGTCTCCAGGTTGGACCACAGGGACACCAGGCCAGCCACGGCGCAGCCAACAACCGCCGTGCCGAATGAGGAATAGTGTAGGCGCAGATATATTTTCCTAAGTCGCTATTAGTTCCTATTTGCATGGATTGTTAGTTTCCTTTCTATTGGATTATGTTTCTTTAGTAGTTAAGATATGTTGTATAAATTGCGGTATAAGCATAATTCTTAATTTAATTCCAGCAATAATTATAATAGCCCAAGCACCATAAACATGGCATACAAATGACTTAACTAATACACTAACATGTGAATCTTTTAAGTCATTGCAAAGAAAACATATGCTCAACATAGATGTCACATATAAGTTCAAAATTAGCATGTCATCAAGTATACATAAGTGTCTACATTGTAATCTCATTGAAGACTTAACAAACATATTAAGATCTAGCATATGTTCAACAGATTGAAGTATATCAAGTGCTCTCAGAAAGCGAGTTGCACAAGATTTAATCTTGGCCCTCTCCGCCACGACAAATTCACTCTTGATTATATATGATAGTTGCAGATTAAATCTTGAGCTAATAATGAACCTTGCTTACAGTCAAAACAAGTAATAGATCAATAAATCAGCATGCTATATACGGCAGAAGCATTTGCAAATCATTCTTTCATTCTTTTACAGAGAACATAAATGATTTAACAGAACAATAGCTTCGGCACAGTCTAGAACAAAGCACAAACAACGTTGGACTGAACAGTGATCTACTAAGCATGCACAGCAGAAACAAATATAGCAGTTAAAGCAAATTGGCAGTATTAGCTCAAGAGTAATCTACCATCTCAATCATAGATAATCTCAGTTTTGTTTTATTTCATCACAGAGCAAATAACCCACAGAACCGATCTTTGCAAATTCCCACTGAACAGACTTCACAGATATATGAAATATATCACCAGATTGCAAAGAGGCAAGAACCAGAATACTCACTGCAGGGGTGATACTCAAAATCACCTGAAGTGACTGAAAAATGAGCAAGGCACGCTATTGCGCTGTCCCAGAAAACCAATGACCCCACAAACCGAGCAGGGAGATGGTCGCCGGAGATACAATGCCCTTTCTTCCCGTCTCAGCCACAGCCAAGTGGAAGTCGAGGTAGAGGTTGCTGCACAAGACCACAAGAGTATTCTAGCCAAGAACACTCAAATCACAAATCAACACTCCAAATCTCTTAATGATTATCTCGGTCCAAGCTTAGATCAAGACCCTAATCAAGGGTCAAGTCCCTCGGCTGCCGGCGGAGCACGGAGAACCGGCCAACAGCCCAAAGACCAAGGATCGCCAATGGAGATTATAGAGAGGAGGGGAAGAGAGCTCACTGTTTTTTTTCGTATCCCCGAAGAGAGGAGAAGCCCGGGTTTTATAGCAGAGCGGAGAGAAGAGGGGAACGGCGGGCTGCGATGCGGCTGGCGCCGAAACGCTTGCGCCGACGCCGCCTCCGTCGCCAACGCCCCCCATGATCCGGCCGCCGCCGTCACCCTGAGGGAGTCGCCAGATCCAGATGGATCGCGCCCGTCGCACCGGCCTCTGGGGAGGAGACGAAGTCTCCTTCTTATCTCCTCAGTCGGCCCACCGACAGGTGGGCCCCACCGGCACCCTTTTTTATTTCTTTTCTCAATTGGGAAATTCCCAAAATGCCCTCACAGAAACAACAAGATGTGTATTGGGTTGTTAGGAAAGCACCTCGGGTTATAAGAGGACAGTTGAAATAATTGAAAGGGTAAGCAAGATTACCTCATCTCCTTTCTCTTCTTCCGACTGCCCTTCCCCAATTTCTCTGTTGTCAGCCGTCAGGCTTTACCACGGCGCCTCCTTGGTGCTCCTACCTCCATCCTCATCAGCATCCACATCCCTGGTACCTCCTAAGATCCAACCCCATGCATATCAATTTGGTATTAAAGCCTCCTGCCATGTCTTCCGAGGCGCTAGCGGCAATTGAAGAGGATCTGAGGACCTTCATGGAGATGCAATTCAGCTAGATTATGGAGCAGCTGGCCCTCCCTGGCAACTCACATCGAGGCGCTGGAACGGTTGTCCGCCAATGACGGTGGGCGGCCGACTGTAGCAGGGAGAAACAGCATCCTGCCCACCCCACCGTCCACCACCATGTTTCCTCCGCCTCTACCATTGGATCCCCCGCCATCCATGCCACTGCACACTTATAACCACCCAATCCCACCCATCACTTCCTTCCAGCCCATTAGGCATCCACCAGCTGGCAGCACCCCGATACCACAAGTTGGACTTTCCCACATATGATGGCAAGGACAATCCATTGGTATGGACGTATGGTTAGCTCGTTGCGAGCAGTTCTTCTGGGGTCACTGGACAGACGAAGGTTACAAGGTGTGGTTATTGTCATATCACATGACGGGAACCACGCAACAGTGGTACATTCAGTTGCAACGCGAAGCGGGGACTTCGACATGGCAACGCTTCATGGAGCTTTGCCACCTCCGTTTCAGACCTCCTATCCGCAACAACGCCCTTGGGGAACTTGCCAAGCTGCGTCTCACCGGAACCATGGCGGAGTACCAGGATAAGTTTCTGGCGCTCCTGTGTCGTACGGATCCGTTGACTGCCCGTCAACAGGTCCAACTCTTCACGTCGGGCCTCTCCAACCTAATGTGCACGGACGTCGAGCTTCACCATCCGAAGGATCTACAGGTGGCTATGAGCCTAGTTCGTTCTTATGAGCTGCGGGCTCAGGTGGCCTCGTCTCCTTTGCAGTTGAGGTTTTCCTTTCGGCCACCGTTCAAGCCCCGTCCGTCCAGACCGAGCACGACGGAAGCGCTCCCTTCACCGACTCAACAGGGGCAGTGGCCATTCAAGTAGCTCTTCGAGGCAAAGATGGATGAACACCGCAAAAAGGCCTTATGCTTCAACTGTGACGAGCCCTTTCACCAGGGTCATAAATGCAAGCATCTCTTCTTCATGACTTCTATCTGAACGATAATGTGGGCCGGGACGTGGTCGACACGGACGAGACTGACGTGGTTCCAGGCATATCACTTTATGCCCTTACTGGCATTTGCACGGGTAACACCATGCAGCTGCATATTCGTCTCGGGTCCGTGTCCTGCATTGCCTTGGACTCCAGCTCCACCACAATTTTGTGTGAGCAAAAGTGGCACAAGCAGCCGATCTTCAATTGGTGCTGTGGCCGGACCTTCGAGTTGCTGTCGCCAATGTTGACCGTGTTCGCAGTGTTGGCTTGGTGCGCAGGGTGCCACTCCAGATTGCCGAAGAGCACTTTCGCATCGACTGCTATGGACTTCCAATCGACTGCTATCGACGTCATCTTAGCCGTCCAATGGCTCCGAACTTTGGGACCCATTACGTGGGATTTCTCCACATTGCAGATGTCTTTTTGGCTAAACACTCGTCATGCCTACAGCCTTTACTTGCCGAGTTCCGACACCTTTTTGCGGAACATCAGGGGCTGCCTCCGCCAAAGACCTGCGACCACTGTATCCATCTATTGCCTGGCACAACTCCAGTGGTTGTGAAACCATACCGCTATGCGATCACGCAAAAGGCCGAGTTGGAAGCCCAGTGTCGGTCCATGGAGTTGCAGGGGATTATCCGCAAGAGCTCCTCTGAGTTTTCCTCCCCTGTTATCCTTGTCAAAAAACAAGACGAATCGTGGAGGTTCTGCGTCGACTATTGGGCCCTTAACTGCAGGACGGTTACAGATAAGTTCCCCATTCCATTGGTGGATGAGCTTCTGGATGAACTCCATGGCGCCTAGTTCTTCTCCAAGCTCGGCCTCCGCTCCGGGTATCATCAAGTCTGCATGCATCCAGACGATGTCCGAAAAATGGCCTTCCGCACCCACAAAGGCCTTTTCAAGTTCTTGGTCATGCCATTCGGCCCGACCAACGCCCCGGTGACTTTCTAGGCCCTCATGAATTGCATCCTGTGCCCATTCCTGCGCCACTTTGTCCTGGTTTTTTTATGATATTCTCATTTATAGCAGGACTTGGGCGGACCACCTATGGCATCTACGCATGGTGTTGCGTATTCTCCAAGAACATCGGCTCTTTCTGAAGGAGAGCAAATGTTTTTCGGTTGTTGTTAAGTTGCCTATTTGGGCCACCTGGTTTCCGCACAAGGGGTGGCCATGGAGGATGACAAGGTTCGCGCAATCAAGGAGTGGTCCGCGCCCCATTCCCTTCGGGCTTTGCGTGGGTTCTTGGGACTCGTAGGCTACTACCACAAGTTCGTCAAAGACTATGGGGCGCTGGTGGCCCCTTTGATGAGTCTTCTCAAGAGGGAGTTTTGCGTGGTCCGCAGTGGTGGCTCAAGCATTCGATTATCTCACAGACGCTTTGGCGACGGCTCCGATTCTTCAATTGCCGGACTTCACAAAGTGCTTCACGATGGATTGCGATGCCTCCGGCTTGGGATTCAGTGTGGTTCTCCACCAAAGTGACTACCCATTGGCATTTTTAGCCAGCCTATTGCCCCCCGCATGCCAAATTGGTGGCATATGAGTGGAAGTTAATCGGTATTATCAAGGTCATCCGACATTGACGTGCGTATCTTTGGGGACAGCTGTTTACCGTGCACACCGACCACTACAGCAACATCATTGGGTTAGTAAACTCCTTAGTTATGACTTTGTGGTTGATTTTTGCCCTGGATATCACAACAAGGTCGCCGATGCACTCTCGCGCCGTGACGAGGAAGCAGCCATGGCTCTCTCGCTGCTGCACTTGAGCCTCTTTGACGACATCAAGCGGGAGGTCACCACCAACATGGTCATCCAGGACTATAGCCAGCGCATTATGACCGGACTTCTGCAGCATCCGTGGGCCATGGTGGATGGTATCATCATGCACAAGGGCCGCATATTCTTGCCGGCTGACTGTCACCTCGTGCCGGCCATCATAGGCGCTATTCACGACATGGGGGCACGAAGGAACGCAGAAGATGCTCCACCGCACACGTGCCAACTTCCACATTCACAGTGACCCCACCTTGGTGGCGGATTGGGTGTGGGGTTGCATTACGTGCCAGCGTAACAAGACAGAACACTTACACCTGGTTGGTCTCCTTTAACCACTTCCAGCGCTGAGCCACATCTGGATAGACATCTCCATGGACTTCGTCGAGGGCCTGCCGAAAGTCCATGGGAAGTTGGCCATTCTGTCTGTCGTGGATCGCTTCTGCATGTATGTGCACTTTATCACCCTCGCACACCCCTATACCGCAACTTCTATCATGGGGGTCTTCTTCGGCAAAGTTGTCCAGCTCCACGGGTTGCCAGCCTGTATTATTAGTGACCACGACGCTGTCTTCACCAACAATTTTGGTGGGAGATGTTTCTTCTTTTCAGGGTCTAGTTGAACTTCAGTTCGGCCTTTCATCCCAAGTTAGATGGACAAATTGAAGTGGTAAATCGCATCATCGCCATGTATCTCAGATGCCTCACGGGGGATCGTCCCCATGATTGGGTCCACGCCTGCCCTGGGCGGTGTACTATTACAACACCTCCTTCTAGACATCACTACGTGCCACTCCATTCGAGGTGGTCTATGGCAGACAGCCACCCGCCTTGCGGTCGTATGAACCAAGGCACGCAAAGGTGGAGGCCGTCGACAACTCTTTGTGGGACTCAGACGAGTTCTTGAAGGAGATTCAACAACGGTTACATCAAGCTCAGCAGCCCATGAAGAAACACTAGGATACCCACAGATGGGAGGTCACATTCACCCCAGGGGAATGGGTTTGGTTGCTGCTTCAGCACTGGCTAGCCACCTCGCTGGCTGTGCGCTCCCAGCTGAAGCTGGCAACTCGCTACTTCGGGCTCTATCAGATTATTCGTTGTGCTGGCGCGGTAGCTTACTAGCTTCGTCTGCCAGATGGAGCTCGCCTGCACGACGTCTTTCATGTGGCGCTTCTAAAGCGTTACCATGGACCGACCCCTTCTGCTCCACTTGCTCTTTCGCCAACGCTGTCCTACGAGCTCGTCTTTCTAAAGGAGCATTGGAAATCCATGTGAGTTGGAAGGGCCTTCAGCACTCAGATGTGACGTGGGAGAACTTGACTGACTTCAGGGCAGCAAATCTTCACTTTCAGCTCGAGCATCGAGCTGTTTCTCCAGGAGGGGAGAAATGTTGCGGACATGTTGACTAGGCGATTTGGTCGTGTGTACCAGCGTCGTACACAGGAGGGAATCTCTAGGTCAGACCATGGGGATG
Source organism: Dendrocalamus latiflorus (assembly GCA_017311315.1). Lineage (NCBI taxonomy): Eukaryota > Viridiplantae > Streptophyta > Magnoliopsida > Poales > Poaceae > Dendrocalamus > Dendrocalamus latiflorus. The sequence continues at coordinate 26,779,354 of CM029611.1, forward strand.
CCAGGCCAGCCACGGCGCAGCCAACAACTGCCCTGCCGGACGAGGAACAGTGCAAGCACATATATGTTTTCCTAGGCCGCTATTAGTTCCTATTTGCATGGATTGTTAGTTTCCTTTCTAATGAATTGTGTTTCTTTAGTAGTTAAGATATGTATTGGGTTGTTAGGAAAGCACCTCGGGTTATAAGAGGACAGCTGAAATAATTGAAAGGGTAAGCAAGATTACCTCATCTCCTTTCTCTTCTTGTGACTGCCCTTCCCCAATTTCTCTCTTGTCAGCTGTCAGGCTTTTAACACAGTACCTCCTCGGCGCTCCTATCTCCGGAAAATTTATGTTTTTGCCACCCTTATGAGGTGAGGGGCAACAGATTTGCCACCCTGGCCCGTTGTCAGTGACTCAGGCGGTCCCACATGTAAGTGACAGAGGTAATTGGCCAATCTTAAGAGTGGCAAAAACATGAATCTCAGCATCCACATCCCCGGTACCTCCTGAGATCCAACCACGTGCATATCAGGGACAAAGTTAAGTACAGTAAACAAAATGAGAAGGATTAAGACACATGACAAATAGAGAGTATGTCACTGTGAACAAAAATGCCCATGTGTTGATGCGTGCAAGACGAAGGCATAATATGGCACCCATACAGAGGATAAGTACATTACAGTCTACAGAAGGCGGATTCACTGCATGGAGCCCGATCATTATTGATCTATAGCTTTGTTGGTTTATTGATCTATCAAACCAAAAGAGAACCCACATATGACCAGTAGAATTTAAATATCACCGAGAACATAGCAAATAGATTCGCACTTCCTATGAAAGAGGAGTCCGATAGTCATGACATTTTGCTTGAAACTCCAAAAATAAAATAGGTAGCCATCCGATACAACATGAGTATCAAGATCTCACTGAATGCACTGTAGCAAGGCTATCATTCCGTGGGAGAAAATGAATACTATTATGCATGGCAAAGCAACAAGTGTATGTCTATATAACATTTGACTGTTTTTTAGGACAAAAACAGTCAGATTGATCTGAGGCGTTAGATCTCCATCTAACGGATCCACCCATACAAGCCCCCCTCCAAAAAAAATGACCCCCTCCAAAAAAATGATCTAGGACGTTGGATCTCTATCTAACGGCTCAAAATCTGACTGTTTTTGTCCTCAAAAATAGTCAAATGTTGTATAGACACTCCCAAGAAACAATATATGCATCCATAGTGTTGGGGATACTCGGACAATCTTTTTAGTTTTTTGGGATCATAGTAATAAGTCCACGAAACGTTGCAACAATGGTGAAAAGAAACCAAAATGGAAGACATTACTCTGCAAATTAGCATTGTGCATCTTGGAGGATTAAGCAAGCACTTGAGCACAGCTCTTAGTGCATCTGTATATCTACCAGACCAGGACTACAGTGATCCCCATACGATTTAAACTAGAAGCCGCAAACTAACAACAAATAGAAGTGGAGTAAGCAGCTGATCATTTTTGCCTAACCGTACAATTTTTTTTTATAAAAATGGTATGCCTAGAACCATAATACTTCCCTAACAGAAAAACGGGAATTGCTTACTCAGATTCAGGGAAACATATATACTCCTTAGCAGTTACCTAGTTTGTCCTGAAGAAATTTCATATGCCTACCAATGGGCCTGTTTGATATGGTTGTGGCTTATGGCTTTTGGCTGAAATTTTTGAATTTTAGTTGTTTGCGACAGAGATTACAGAGAAAGAGATACTTGTTTGTGATTTTGGTTGATATAGATGTTCGACTTTTAATGTGTACTACAATTAACCTGTAGACCCATCTTAAGAAAATACTCTGTTTGAAAGTTAGGTATTGTAGCAAAAGCCAAAAACCGTTTTTAGAAGCCATAAAGAACAGGGCCAATTATCAACTAAGAAAATGACAAACCTACCAAGAAACTTCAAATAAAGGTACTGAATATCCAAAAGTAAAGGGCAGGAAGAGGCTAACCTCGATATGTCAAACCTGCGTAGATTTCAATTACAATCCCTGTTTCAACTGCAACAGCAATATTTCCGGTAACATAGACCGGAAAAATTACATTAAGTAGCTGACCAAGTAACAATCTATTGGTAAATTGCAAACTGTTGCAAAGAAGAGCATCTAACAGTTGTGAAATAAATTGCTTGATGTAACTCAAAGAGAAGCATTTATGTACTCAAGGATGGCATATGCAGAAGGTAAGGTATATGATCTCTACTATAGAGACAATGGGGACAAGAATGGGTGACCTTGGGGAGGCAGATTAGGAGGTAGAGAGATTAGAGACACACAGGTCGGAGAGGGGGGAGGCACGGAGGATACCTGCGGGCGGAGCGGAGGCGGTGACGTCGCCGGACGTACGGAGTCGAGGCCGGTGGTGTCTGGACAGCTGGGCGCACACCGGGCCAGCGACGGCCGAGAGGGAGAGCGGTGGAGGAGAGAGATGGTGCGAGAAAGGGGGTAAGTGAGTGCCAGAGTGCAGGACTGGAGCAGTAGATCGGGATTTCGTACCATACTAGCTTGATCCGTCATATGTTGGGCTTGATCCGTCATATGTTGGGCCTGAACCATATCAGCTCGATCAGACCTTGGGTTGACCTGAAAAAGCTCGGCTCGACTCCATCCGCTAGGCTGTGGTAGTACGTAATATACGGTGGTGTGGAGTTTGGTTTTGGTTTTTAGGCGGGGACGCCCTTGATGACCATGGTGGCAACAATAGTGTTGAGGAATCGTCGCTGGCGATCAGTCCAAGCGATCCCTCTGTTTAGAACAAGAACGAATCAATCACATAATCACAGAATAATAGATTCAACACAGAGAGAGATAGAGAAAACTCCTGGTCTTTCTTTATTGCTTTCATTCATATGTACATAATGAGGGGGGGTATAGGTCCCTATTTATAGACTACAATGAGGTGCCCATCATGGGCCCTAGGCTGCTGGCCCAGGCCCAGGTTTCTTAACACTCCCCCTCGGGCACTCATCTGACACATTCATGCCTCACTAAAACTCCATAAAAACCCAGTGGGAAAAATTTGGAGAAAGAGCACATGATACATGTGATGTTGCGAAGCACGAATTGCCTCATTAAAAACCTTGGTCGAGAAACTTCATGGAAAACTCGTCAAGGGAAAAAGAGTACAATTCACCCAATTTCATTTGGTCTTCAGGACTTTATTCCTTTGGGTACTTAATCTTCATGATCAAGATTTAATAACGGGCTTGAGAGAATTCTCCCCCTGAATTCTGCACTTCTCTAAGTTTCATCATTCCAATCCCTCACACGCACCTTTCAAAGCTAGATGCGGGGAGTGACTTAGTGAACAAGTCTACATGACTTAGTGTGCAGTACTTTAATCTTATCCATCTTTGCAATTCATGAGCATAGAGGAACTTGGGGTTGATATGCTTACATAGCCCGTCTGCACTTGTGCAACGCAAGCTGCATTATCTTCATGGATAATTGTGGGGGTTTGCACAATGTTCATTCCACATGATTGCTGGATGTGGTGAACCGTTCATCGGAACCAAGCGCACATTCGTGCAGCTTCATACAGTGCTATAATTTCTGAGTGGCTCGTCGAAGTAGCTACAAGGCTTTGCTTAGACGATTTTTAGGAAATTGCAGTTCCACCACATGGAAATACATAGCTTGTTTGCGACTTAGCGGTATGCGGGTCAGACAGGTACCCAGTATCTGCATAGTCAATCAAGTTCAAATCTTGATTCTTTCTGTAAGACAATCCAATGTCTTTGCTTTCTTAGAGGTATCGGAAGGTGTCCTTTATGCCCTGCCAATGCCTTTTGGTGCGCTCTGCACTGTACCTTGCTAACAGGTACACGGCAAATGCAATGTCCGATCTAGTGCAGTTTGCTAAGTACACGAGTGCTACCACTGTACTCAAGTATGGGAATTCCGGTCCCAGGACTTCCTCCCCCTCTTCCCTAGGTTGGAAAGGATCTTTTTCTTGTTGTAAAGACCTCCCGATCATCGGTACTTTCGATGGGAATGCCTTCTCGAAGCCAAACCTTTCAAGCACCTTCTGGGTGTAGGTCGACTGATGTACCAAGACTCCTTTAGGGACATGCTCAAGCTGCAGGCCTAAGCAAAACTTGGTCTTGCCCAAATCTTTCATTTCAAATTCTGACTCCAAGTAGGAGCTTGCTTCTTTTATGTCTTCGGCTGTCCCGATGATATTCAGATCATCTACATACACAGAGATTATACAGAATCCATTCTGGGATCGCCGTATAAATACACAAGGACAGTTTTCATTGTTCGTGTAGCCTTTCTTGCAGAGAAAGTCGCTTAAGCGATTATACCACATTCTTCCAGATTGTTTCAGTCCGTACAGTGACTTTCTGAGTTTCACACTGTACATATTTCTATTTGCTCTGTCTTGGTTCGGGAGAGGAATTCCTTCAGGGACTTTCATGTAAATCTTCAAATCCAAGTTACCGTAAAGGTATGCAGTCACAACATCTATCAATTTCATTTTTAAGCTCAAGTTCACTGCCATTGAGATCAAGTATCTAAAGGTGATTCCACTCATGATCAGGGAGTAGGTTTCTTCATAATCAACTCCAGGACGTTGAGTGAAACCTTGGGCTACCAGCCTTGCTTTGTATCTCACTACTTCATTTTTTTCATTTCTCTTTCGAACAAATACCCACTTGTGCCCAACGGGGTGTATGTGGGGAGGCGTGCGGCATACGGGCCCAAACTCCTCTCTTTTGTTCAGAGATAGCAATTCAGTTGCTATTGTCTTCTTCCAATCTTCCCAATCTGATCTTTTCTTACATTCAGCGAGCGATGCAGGCTAGGGATCAAGATCGATAATGGTGGCAATTTTCTTTACGAAGTAGATATCGATATTAGTTGTTGTCCTATTCAGGGACTCTCCCGTGTGCATATAATTTATAGCTATTGCTTCATGAGTTACTTCTTCTTGAGCGATTGCTTCTTCTGGAGCTTCACCTTGCGCATCGCTTCTTTCAATTGCGGTGGCAAGTCCCTTTAGTTTTTCGGCTCCGATGTGTGCGCACACATCCATGCTGATGGGGATATTCAAATCCGGTATGCCCTTTTCTGAGGGTGTCATACTTGTGCCAGGTCTCAACTGGCTCCCCTTCTCATTCTGGGGGACTTCAATGATCGACTGTGATAAATCCCTCTTATCCTTCTTCACCAGGCGTCCTTGGTTACTAAGGATTCGAGGAACCGGAGTTCTCGTCCTCTTTTTTATTTTTCTGAGACCTCTGGATGAGATTAGGGATACCTTCTGCTTTATTTGGTATTTCAACCCTCTCCGGTGCACTCTTCAAATCACTAAAGTGATCAGGCAGTTGATTTGCTAGTTCTTGCAAATCGATTGTCTTCTGGACTTCTCTTGTCTTCTGGACTTCTTTATTTGCTTCACTAATGCGCGAGTCATCTGCATGGATTCCCGTGGCTTGCCATGTAATGTCTTCTGGACTTCTCTAGTGCACGGGTCATCTGCATGGATTCCCCAGGCTTGCCACGTAATTTCTTGACATTCTTCACCAAGGGGTTGATTTCCTCCCCCTAATGTTGGGAAATTTTCGGTGGTGACTCTTGCACTAGTTGCATAGGTGAATGGATATTGTAGGCCGAAAGTCTAAGGTTCATGAGATTCGCTGCATGTAGGACTGCGTGTCCCCAACATGTAGCTGGCAAATTACAATTATGCAAGTGGGGTCGGGCAATAAATTTAATTCTTTTAATTAAAGCCTCTGTCAAACCATTTTGGGTATGGACATGCGGTACCGAATGCTCAACTGTAATTCCCATTGCCATGCAATAATCATCAAATGCCTTCGAAGTAAATTCTCCGGCGTTGTCCATTCTGTTGGACTTAATGTGATGATTAGGGGAACACATTTCTGATGCGAATGATCTGCGAGATCAATTTTGCAAAGGCGTGGTTTCTTGTGGACAGCAAACCCACATGTGACCACTTCGAAGAAGCGTCAATGAGCACCATGAAATACTTAAACAGCCCGGAGTCGGGCTGAATGGGACCGCATATGTCTCCCTGGATGCGTTCCAGGAATACAGGGACTTCATCCTTCACTTTCAGAGTGGAGGGTTTAGTAATTAGTTTCCTGGTGGCACATGCAGGGCACACAAAATCTTCATGATTCGAGAAATTCTTCACATTAATATTATGCCCATGCAAGTTATTTATTATGTTTCTCATCATCCTAAGACCTGGGTGGCCTAATCTGTCATGCCAGAGACAGAAGAGTTCAGAGCTTCTAAACACTATTTTCAGAACAGTGTACGCTGCAGGCGCTTTAATGTTGGTATAATATAGCCCAGTGAAGGAAGTTTTTCTAATATTCTTTTGCCATTCTCTTCGCGCTTCGTGATGAGCAGGTATTTCTTACCGTGCTCTTCATCAGTCTCAACGTGGAAACCATTTGCGCGGATATTCTTTAAAACTTAGGAGAGTTCTAGTCGATCCTGGGTACAATAAGGATTCTTCAATGACCAAAGTTGTGCCCATTGTGGCTCTTCCTGAACCAATTATACATGCATCGCTTCTGGCGATTGTCGTAAGGCTGCCAGTGCTCTTACAAATCGACTGAAAATACATAATCTCTCTTAAGATGGTATGCGTTGTGCCGCTGCTAGCTAAGCACACTTTCTTCATAGAGCGCTACACGCGTTCTAATATAGGGTATTTTATTAATATGCATGAGAAGGCAATCAACACATAGATAAAATACTCCAATATCAGAACATATCATGCCATCATAAACTGAATAAATGAATGAATTCATCAAATATCATCCAACCATCACGAGAAAATAACAATTCATAAGTACCATCCATGCAAATTCTAACATATTCTTCCACACAAAATAAATGACAATTAAAGTCGAAATGCATTCAGTGCACTAGACTTCTTTTGCTATTTTCTCAGGATTGACATTCTCTTCAAGAGAAATCATGGCGTTAACTGCTTCTAGGTCGAGAGGGATTGCTGCTGTCGTGATGGTTTCAACTTCCATCGGTGCAGGCAGCTACTCAGAATTCTCCCCCTCAGCCGATGCAGAGTGGGCTTCATACTGCCCTTGACCATCCCGCTTTGGCTTGTTAGCCTTATTCTCACGTGGAGCATCTGATTTGCCTTTCTGGGCTGCGGCTTTACCCTTCCTTGCCCTTTTCTCTATCAAGGGCTTTCGCACCTTGTTGCTCCCAGCGTTGGCTTCACGGCCAGTGGAGCTCCCAGATGGCTGAGTGACTTAGTTCTTGCGGAGAACTTCGTCCTGAGCTTCCGCAACTTGCATCATATCAATCAATTCGGCGTACTCCTTGTAGCCGTCTTGACGATAGTTGCAGGCGGATTGTACGGCATTGGAGTGAAAGGTGGACATGATTTTCTCGGCCTTCTGCTCATCTGTGATCTGCTTGCCACAGAGTTGAAGACTAGTACGAATCCTGTGCAAGGCAGAATTGTACTTCTCGACCGTCTTAAAATCGGCAAACCTCAATCTGATCCACTCTCGCTCTGCTTGAGGAAGAATGGTGTACTTTAGCCTCTCAAACCGCTTCTTGAGTGCGATCCAGAGCTCTAGCGCGCTTTTCTCCGCCATATACTCATTCTTAAGAGTGAGGCAGGGATGGTGCCTGAGAAAATGAAGTGCCTGATTATTCTCCTCAGGTTTGGGTCGGGCGTCTTTCTGTCCACTTAACCAAATAGCTAGGCTGATCTTCCGGCCCCCAAGTACAATCTCGACATCGGATGCCCCTGTCAGATAGTTTTGGCCATGCTGGGCCAGCTCCTCAAACTCCCAATTCGTGATGCTAGTCATCTAAATGTGTATAAGTCTACTGTTGGTAGACATGCACGGAATAATTCACTACGGGTAAATAAATGGTACAAAAGGTTCTCGTAATGTTTCAGAAATTTCTATGCATTTTCTATAAATTTTACTGCTAATTCAGTGATTAAAAGCAATTTTCAGTAATAACAATTAACCAAAACAGTAAATAAATACAGAAAATACAGAGAATAATAATGACAAAAATAAATAGCTTCAAATGCTAAAAATAATGCAAAATTCAGATTCCCGAGGCCCTTTTATGCTAAAATATAAAATTTCAGCAAATTCTACAATTCCAGAGGGTTTTTACGCAAATTATTCAATTCAGAGAAAAATTCACGCAATTTTCTGATTTACCGAGGGGTTTTCTGCAAAATTCTGGACCCACTAGTAAATTTGAGGGCTTATACGTAATTTTTCGAATTACGATGCCTTTTCTGTAAAAATTTGGGACTGGTATGGAATTATTAGGGCCTTTCGGTAATATTCATGTTTTGTAGGGCCTTTTCTGCAAAATACCTAGCGCCTCCCCTCGGCTGGGCCGATTTTTGGCCCCCTTCCTTTTTCCCTCGGCCGAAAGGCCCATCCGGCCCATGAGGCCTGCCTGGCCTGCCTCGGCCTAAACCGGCCCACTCAGCTAGCTTAAGGCTCCCCCGGTTAGGGTTTCCCCTAGCCGTGGCGGCAGCGGCAGGGTGAGATGCACACGCGCACGGGTCGGGAGGCGGCGGGCCGGGGCACGGCTGCTGGCCGGGAGAGTGCGGGCACGGCGGGCACGCGGTGCGGGGCGAAGTGCGCGTCGGGCGGCGCGCGGGGAGGCCAAGGGCTGGCGGCGGCGGGAGTGGCACGGGCGGCCGGAGCTTTGCGCATGCGGGCGGCCGGAGCTTCGTGTGGGCGGCCGGAGCTTCGCGCATGCGGGTGACACCATGCGGATGCTGGTCAGCGAGGGATGCCGAGCGGGCGGCCGGTGTGCATGCGGGCACAGTCGCGCGTGTGGGCGTGGTCATGGGTGAGAGGGGCGCGGGTCCGGCGGCCGGCGGCAAGCGCGCACCGTTCGGGGCGACGAGCTAGCGGCGGTTCGACTTCGGGCGACCCGGCGGGAGAATGGCGCGAGCACGGAGGCCTTGCGTGCGTGAAAACCCGGGGATGCTCATGCCGGCGGCGGCCTTTGGTGGCATGCGTGCGTGCGGGCGCGGTGCTGCGACTTGCGTTTGGGTGCACACGGCGAGGATTCGGATCGGCGGCTCCACTGGCGGCTTCGGGCGCGCACAGTGATGAGAAGCCGGAGTGCCAAAGCGTCGCTTCGAGTGGGCGCATGTGCACGGGATTCAGCCGCATGCAGGCGGTGGGTGTCAACCGGCGGTGAGGCCAGCGTCCCATTGCGGCTTCAGGCCGACAGCATGCCTCCCGATCTGGCTTTGGGTACACATGCGGGTGTAGTAGCATTGCCCCTTGTTTTCTTTCTGTGTGATGTCATGCATAGACGGAACAAGAAGAATAGATGCATATACATATATTTTTCATTTCTAATTCTATGATGCAATTAACATCTACCCCGTTTTGCAATCTACCGATCAACATTGTGCCGGTGATTTCAGATCTGCTCGCGGTAGATTTGGGGCGGATTTGCATCGTTTCTAATCTACAGTGCAATCAACATCTAACCCGTTTCACAATCTACCGATCGGCATTGTGCCGGCGACTTCAAGTCTGCTCGCGGTAGATTAGGGCGGATTTGCACCGTAGAGATTCAATCTAGAACGCGAAAAGAAAATACAGATTCAAAAGCGATCTAGAAAATTCAATCTGTGCTTCGATGATTACCTTCGTTTACTAGAGCGAAGTCGTGCTGATAACGTGTTGAGGAACCGTCGCTGGCGACCAGTCCGAGCGATCCCTCTGTTTAGAACAAGAACGAATCAATCACAGAATCACAGAATAATAGATTCAACACACAGAGAGAGATAGAGACAACTCCTAGTCTTTCTTTATTGCTTTCATTCATGTGGTGGTTTAACCAATGCCCCAGCCTATTTCATGAATCTCATGAACAAAGTCTTTATGGAGTACCTTGACAAATTTGTGGTGGTGTTCATTGACGACATCCTTAACTACTCCATGAGTGCAGAAGAGCATGCCGAGCACCTACGCCTAGTACTGGAGAAGCTAAGAGAGCACCAGCTATACACCAAATACAGTAAGTGTGAATTTTGGCTAAAGGATATTAGCTTTCTAGGCCATATAGTGTCCGCTGGAGGAGTATCTATTGACCCAGCCAAGATAGAAGCCGTAGTGGAATGGAAGCATCCCACTATTGTCACGGAAGTGCGAAGCTTTCTTGGGTTGGCAGGATACTACAGGAGGTTTATAGAAGGGTTTTCCCGGATTGCCAGGCCATTGACACAACTACTTAAGAAGGAGCAAAAATTTGAATGGACAAAGGCTTGCGAAGAGAGTTTCCAAGAACTAAAGAAGAGACTAACCTCCACCCCTGTGCTAATCCTGCCAGACATACGCAAGGACTTTGAAGTATATTGTGATGCCTCACACCAAGGCCTTGGTGTGTACTGATGCAAGGGAGCAAAGTCGTGGCCTATGCATCTAGATAACTTTGCCCTCATGAAGCAAATTATCCCACCCATGATTTGGAATTAGCTTTGGTGGTGCATGCCCTAAAAATTTGGTGACACTATTTGAGCGGTAACCATTGCGACATATATACCGATCATAAGAGCCTCAAGAACTTTTTCACACAGTCAACCCTTAACCTGAGGCAGAGAAGATGGTTGGAGCTGATTAAAGATTACGACTTAAGTGTTCACTATCACCTGGACAAGGCTAATGTGATAGCTGATGCCCTAAGTCGTAAATCCTATCGCAATAATCTCATGGTTTAAGCGCAACAGCCTGAGCTTTATAAAGAGTTAATGGCACTCAATCTAGAGATAATAGAACAAGGCACTACCATGGAGATACAACCTAGTATAGAAGAACAGATCATAGCTGCACAAAAGGAGAACTCAACCGCTCTAAGGATAAAAAGCTTAATGGAAAAGGGAAGACTCCTAAGATAATTGAGGATCAACAAGGTGTTCTAAGGTATGTGACACGTATCTTTGTTCCCCACCAAAAGGACCTTAAAGATCTAATACTTAGGGAAGCCCATAGCTCTGCGTATTCCCTTCACCCCGGAAGTACTAAGATGTATCAGGACATGAAGCAGTGGTACTGGTGGCCATGAATGAAGAGGGACATCACTGAGCATGTTGCCTACTGTGATGTATGTCAAAGAGTGAAGGCCGAACATCAAATGTCAGCAGGGTTATTACAGCCATTACAAATACCTCAGTGGAAGTGGGAAGAAAGTTGGAATGGATTCATCACTAGTCTACCGTGAACCAAATCGGGGTATGACTCTATATGGGTTATAATAGATAGATTGACCAAAGTTGCCCACTTCATCCCTGTCAAAACCACCTACAAAGGAGACAAGCTGGCAGAATTGTACATGTCTCGCATCGTGTGCTTGCACGGTGTGACAAAAAGGATAGTTTCAAATCAAGGTTCTCAGTTTACCTCGCACTTCTGGGCTAGTCTTCATGAAGCCCTTGGCACCCATCTGGATTTCAGTACTGCCTATCACCCACAGACAGACGGACAAACAGAGAGAGTGAAGGTTATGCTTCGAGCATGTGCTCTAGATTTCACTAAGGATTGGGAGAAATGCCTGCCCTATGCCGAGTTTGCCCACAACAATAGTTATCAAGCTAGCCTACAAATGTCCCCATTCAAAGCTTTATACGGGAGGAAATGTTGGACTCCTCTGCACTGGGCAAAAGTAGGAGAGGGATATATCTTCGAGCCAGATACTCTAAAGCAGGCTGAAGAGAAAGTTCGCCTAATTAGGGACCGATTGCAAGCAGCTCAATCAAGACAAAAGTGTTATGCGGACAAGAGGCATATGCCATTATGTTTTGAAATTGGAGATTATGTCTACCTGAAGGTGTCACCCTTGCGAGGAGTTAGAAGGTTCAAAGTTAAAGGCAAGCTCGCCCCACGTTATGTTGGACCATTCCCAATTGTGGCCAAGAAAGGAGAAGTAGCTTACCAACTAGAGCTACCCGCGAGTCTAGTCGATGTGCTCGATGTCTTCCATGTGTCTCACCTCAAGAAGTGTCTGGGTACCAGAAGATCACACCCCGTTGGAGGCAATCAAGCCCGAGAGTGACCTGACCTACAAGGAGCACCCCATCAAGATTTTAGACACTATAGAAAAGAAGACAAGTGTAACATCCCAAATAGGGAACTATTGTAATTTCGAAAGTCGCAAAATTTTTTAATCGTTTCTTCAGTGTATCTCAAAGTTTTTGGCGTTATTCAAATTCTCTCGAGTTGGTTTCCTGCCAAAAAGCCCGATTAATAAAAATCCAAACCTTAGAATCAAGAACCAAGGTTGAAAATCAAATCGAGAAAATCCAAATCCCCTTGGAAGTATTAATTCCAAAATTTTAAATTAAAGTCTGGTCATTCAAGGCCAATAATAGAAATTAAAAATCAATATAAAACCCTTCCCTCTAATTTTTGTATCCGGAAACCCAAATTCGGAAAGTTAATATTTATTTAGCCAAAACTCGACAATCTTAAAATTAAAATGTTGATCTCCAAAACTTGACCCAAGTTCTCAAATTCGAAATATACTCACAAATCAAATTTCTGAAATTTCAAAAATTCCAAAAGCCTTCTTGGGCCTCGGCCCGTTTCTTACTCCCTGGCCCATTTCCCTTTTTCCTTGTTTCCCTTTCTCCTCCCTCGGCCCGTCCGGCCCGCTCCTTTTCTCTGGCCGTTGGTCCACCCGACGCCCATGCCTCCTTCTCCCCTGCCTCTACCTTCTCCTTCCTCCGCCCTCGTCCCCCGCCGCGCCGAGCCGGCCCACCTCCGCGCGCCGTCCTCATGCTGGCCGGCCCAGCCCGCGCTCCGCCCCCGGTTTCATCTAGCGCCACTGGTTTTCCCCGTCGCCCATACCAGCAGTACACGGACGCCCATGCCGGCGGTACCTCCGCCCATGCCGGGCACTGCTCCGCCGGCGCCGTCTCCCCTAATTATAAGAGACCACTGGGCTCATCTCCTCTCCATTCTTCCTCCTTCTAATGCCTCCCCACGCAATGAATTGGTGAGCCGCCGCTTGAGCCTACAGCCCCCTTCCCATCTCGTTTCCGGCGGGCCACCGCCAATCTCGCCGCAGCCTCCTACTCGGTTGGCAAGAGCAGCACCCCGGCACCCTGCAGCCCCTCCCACCGTCGGCCAACTCTACCCGCCACCCGAACCCTCCCGCCACGGCGACCCCAACCGCATCGCCGCCCGTGTGCGTCGCCGGCGCGCCTCATCATCTTCCCGGCCAATCCGTCGCCACTGGTGAGTTCCTCTAGGTCTCCTCATGCTCATGCTCCTCTCCGATTTTTATTTCCCCCACCACAGCGGCATCGCCTCGTTCCACCCCTGCTCCGGCCGCCGCAAGTCAGTGCTGGCCGCCCACGGCACCCTCTCGGCCGAAGACACAGCATCCCCAAGCCCCCTCACCTCAGAGACATCCCGATTTGCATGATCGCCGCCCCTCCTGCTGCCAGACGCACCGGCGAGCCCACCAGCCTCGACCGCCAAGCACCTCCCCTGTTTCGGCCAGGATGAGCTCCTCTCCTCTGTTGCCTTCCGCTCCCCTTTGGTGATTTCCCCCATCTCTCTCTCTTGCATGACCTGTGGGTCCACCTGGTAAGAGACCCCAAACCCTTGCAATACATGTCTCAACCTCCCTTGGTATAGTACTAACTTATAAATTAGCATTGTGTAAAAACTCAAAGGAGCAATCTTGTAAAATATGATTTAAAAATAATAATGATAGTAAGAATTTAATTGTAAGAATTAAAAAAACATATATATATATATATGATCTATTTTCAAATGACAAGAAAATTGGCATGGATTAAATGGATGTTGCTGTTAAAATCTAATTTGTGAAACTGATTAAAGGATTCTCTTTTATAAATCAAAAGAGCTAGAAATTTAATCCTAATAATTAAAGTTGCATATTTGAAGCTTATTAAAGACAATTTTGATGCTTTCAAACGTTACTCTTGAAAACTCGAATAATAACTTTAATCCTATATTGAGTGATTGCGATGCTATCCTTCATCTGCCGATCTAAATCTATTTATGCAAACTAAGTAAATCGATTTAGCAAGATTTTGCCACATAAAATATTGACCATAAATTGCTCATCTCTAAGATCATCTCTCTTATTATTGCTTAAAATAATCTTTGGCAAGCCACATAAAATACCAAGTGTGGTTTATTCATCCCTAAAACCATGGGAACTCTCCTTCCAAAAAAATGCTTAAAAATATTTGCAGTAAAGGCTCTAACATCTATCTTAAAATACTAAGATTTAAAATGACAATTGAATACGATTAAGAAAGTCTTGAACAAGAAAGAGCAATCCTTAATCTTCGTCTCACATCCAATCCCCAATCATTATCTCAGAATTCGAATGCAATAGTCAAAAATAATTAATAACAAAAGAAATAGCTTCATCGGGGAAAAAGCGAAGTGGCGACATTAGAATCTGAAGACTCGATGAGGCGATAGATTCAAACAGGATCAAGACTTGGGTAAAAGCGAAGATCAGCAAATTAAAAACTCTGACTGAGCAGGCTTTGACTTAGGTCAATCAAGGTCATGGTACACCAAGCAAGGCAAGTCATCACTTTGATCATGTTGATCCTACATTTTATGCAAAATTATGTTTCTTTAAATTATCAAATTGCATGCTTACTTTACTATGCAAATGTATGTTAAAGCTTAAGGTAGTTACCTGCCTATTTGATGTCTTAAAAACTACTATGCCTTTCCTTGACACTTGAATCACCTGACCATTGTCACCCTAGATGTTAATAATAACTTTACTAGCTATAAGTCATATTAGTGTCGTGCTAGTCTTGACAAGTCCAGGGCACTAGTGGCCCTGATCATCAATCTTTAAATATGAAAACTGGTTTTGGGACAGTCACGGGATGTACGTGGCTGATTATTTGTGATAACTTAAGTTATGCTTCTCAAAACTCTAAAAATCTGCTATACCAGTTTGGGCGTATGGTAAGAGTGGTGGGTGTGGATGTAACACAAGGATTGTGGTTTGTGGAATGAACCACCCGGACAAATTAAGGACTTAATCCTGTGATGACCCCTTCGTGTACAACAGTACAACAACAAGCTGGCAAACTGTAGGCTTGGCTGAATAATTTACTAGACTCTCTAACCATTTCACGGAGAACGTGTGTAGGTGGGTAATAAAAGCCCCACGTGGAATGGGACATCGGATGTAGGTGACGTCGCCGAGGCTAGCGTATGTGGAGAGTGGAGTCCGATTGCGCTAACCTGTGGTGGACATCCCGCACAACCTATGGAAGCAACCCCATAGGAGTGAGATGCTAGAGAGCGAGGTATTGTAAAGGCCTCGTGGTAGTCTCTCGATCTGCATGACTAAGGAATCATGTAGAACCATCGGGACGATTACCTCTTGTGGGTAAAGATGTACATACTCTGCAGAGTATACAACTATTCGAATAGCCGTGCCCACGGTCAAGGGCGGACACGGAAATCTTCCTCGAGTTAGTTCTATTTCAAAAACCTTTGTGGGTGGGACAAAAACCTATCAGAGGGAGGTACTCTGATTTTGGGCTTTTTCCTGGAGGGACGTACTCCAGCGTGGTTGATAATATGGAAGTGGCATAATGATCAAAAGCTAGCATAGGTGGATGGAACCATGTAATCGGTGGATGGAACCTACACCATTATAAATATTGCACCATTTCAAACTCTTTAAAGCATGTTTATAAAATGCCAAGTCATAGGAATTTCATTTATGATTATTGCAAATGTCGCATTGAGCAAATAAAAGAACCTCAAGCCTCCTTTGACAGCCTTGCATCTATTATTATTGCATCCTGTGTGGTGGCTTGCTGAGTACCGTCGTACTCACTGTTGCTTAATTACCATCATTTAGTCAGAAAGGAAATAAAGTCAAGCACTGCGATGCCTAAAAAGGGTCGACAGAGCTGGAAGACGAAGAGGCCATGGACTAGGTCGCGAACCCCAGTTGGCTGCCTGTGGGCAAGTCCTACGGGTCCCACCTGTGTGAAGTTTTCGCTGCTGCATTTTATTATTTTCGGCCTAACCGGCCCATGAGTAAGTATTACTGTATTATTTATGCTTCCGCATGATATGTTTTTGATATACAGTAATGTATCTGTGAGCACTATCTACTGATCCAGAGAATAGTGCGGTGGAATCACAGAGGATCTGGGTTTGCTAACCCGAGGTCCGACAACAAGGAACCAGACCATCCGCTTATGCAGGGTACAATGGAATCATCACACCAAGGAGGAAGCCACCTGGGAATGAGAAGATCAATTGAGGAAAGATTATCCCTACTTGTTCTCAGATCAAGCAAAACCTCGGGGTCGAGATTCTTTTCAGGGGGGGTAGACTTGTAACATCCTAAAAATTTGAATGCAGGGAAATGTGTAGCCCTTAAATTATTTTGAAATATATCTTCTCGATATTTGGATTTTAGTGGATTTCCTTTGAATTTTTGGTTGAGGTTCCAACAAATGAAGAAAATCATGAAAAATGAAACAAATAGAAAATCATGAAGGAAATGTGAAGATAATAGAAATTTTTAATTTGAAATCAAATCTGAAAGGATGATCATCAAAAAGGGGAAGAGTATAATTTGAATCAAAATTTAAAATTCACCTTGAATACAACAACAAAAAGGGGATGAATGAATATGTATACATGTACATACACCCTAATTGTAAATAAATAAATAAATAAAATAAAATAATAATAGTAATAAAGAAATAGATATAAACAAATAAATAAGTATATATATATATTTAAAAAAAGATGGAAAAAATCTTCTTGGCCTGGTTTGAGCCAGCCTAGGCCAGCCCGCTTTCCTTCTTCCTCCCCCGCCCCCTCGCTACATT
This sequence comes from Dendrocalamus latiflorus, assembly GCA_017311315.1. Lineage (NCBI taxonomy): Eukaryota > Viridiplantae > Streptophyta > Magnoliopsida > Poales > Poaceae > Dendrocalamus > Dendrocalamus latiflorus. The sequence goes on from CM029611.1 coordinate 26,796,263, forward strand.
CGGCCAAGGCCAAACTTCCCCTCACCTCGCCAGGCCGCCGCCGCCGCCCGCCTCTTCACAGCGCCTCCTTCAGACCGGTAGTCGCCGGCGTGCCTTCGGGCTCACATCATCGGAACCCACCGCCTGTTCTATTAAAGCCTACTCCCGCATCATCGTCTGGTCACTGTCGCATCCGGCCGTCTCATCCTCCCTATCGCTCTGCCGAAGGATGACACCATGCCACTCAAGTTGGCCACAGGAAATGACAGCGCCACCAGGACTATGGCCCTGCCCCACACACGTCGCTCTTAGGTCAGCCCACGCCACGCCTGGACACCCCATCCTGTCGCCCGCGCTTTGTAGCCACGTCACCGCCGAGACCGATCAACCACCCCCAAGTCACCGGAGCTTTTCCCCAATGCTCCCGACGGCACCGCACCGCTCCGCTCTACCTCCCACCCCAACAATCGGCTCCTCGTGCCTCTAGCTTCGCCGGCAGCCCCTTCTTCCCCAACCCTGGTCGACGAGGGATCTGCCGCTCCGAGCTACACCAAGTCGATTCCACTGAGCTCTGAGCCCTGATTTGTATTGCCTTGGGTGTCACCCCAGTGATAAGGTAAGAGGTTGTGACGATGAAAAGTTAGCATATGGTGCAGAGACCATATAATGGTGGATGGAATCTGGATCGCTATTATTGCACTCTTCGTACATCGTTAAAAATGTTGTTTTAGTTAAAATCTGCTAGGTCTCAGGAAATTTCTAAGTAGGCTATTTAAAAGCAATTGATGGCAAATAAAACAACCTGAGCCTTTCCTTGATAAGCCATGCATGTTACTTAGTGCATCCTGTTATTGGCTCGCGTAGCGCGGTGGATTGTGCTCACCCTCACATTATCAAAATTAGAAACAGGGACTCAGGACCACTATGCCTATGAGGACACCCCTGCCTCGGGTGGAGGAGCCAACGAAGAAAATTAGGACAACATCCGCGAGTTCAATCCCTAGACAAGTAGACATAATGGAGATTGTGTGCACATATACTACCTAGGTTTAGATAATATATGTTGCACACATTTACTCCTCAGTCGCTTGCCTGTGGATAATGGTCTTATTTTCGCATATGCTTCTGCTGTTGTCTTTTGTAATGTAAACATTCAGCCTATTCGGCCCTTATGTAAATTGTCGCCCGACACAGTGTATTTTAAACCCTGATATGTAATATTATGGTTTAGTATGTTTCATGCGATAGATGTGTTGATGCAGCAATGTACCTGTGAGCACTATCTACTGATCTAGGGAATAGTGCAGTGGAACCACAGGGGATTCTGGATTGAAAAATCCAAGTCCAACATAAGCCGCACGCTGGTTGCGCCGAGAATAATTACTTGTCCATAGAAAAACTTTGCTTGGACCTGGTATTTGCCCTGAAGAAACTGAGACATTATATGCTAACACATGAAGTCCAGCTCATGGCCAGAGCAGATCCTGTGAGGTACATGTTAAGCCAGCTGATGCTTGCAAGGCGACTGGGCAAATGGGCCCTACTCATGATGGAATATGACATTACTTATGTACACCAGAAAGCAATAAAGGGCCAACTTTAGCAGAGTTTCTGGTAGTACACCCTATGCTAGATAACTCTCCCCTCATCACCGATTTGCAAGATAAGGAGGTGTTCGCTACTGAGGTTGAAGCACCTTGGGACCTCTACTTCGATGGGGCCTCTCGGGTAGAGAATGATCCCGATTGTAATCCAAGGTGGAGAGCTGGTGTGGGGTTGGTATTTAAAACCCCCAGGGAGGGGGATACATCATTCATTCTCACTCCTTAAAGAGGAATGCCCTAACAATGAAACAAAGTATGAGGCACTCATCTTCGGGCTGTTATTAGCACTTTCCATAGAGATACGTTCCCTACAGGCACATGGTGACTCACAACTCATTGTTCGACAAGTAAATGATATCTATGCAGTTTGCAAGCCAGAGCTCATGCCATATTATAATGCGGTTCGAAGGCTTATGAAGAAGTTCGATCATATAGAAGTCTTGCATGTACCGCGTAGTAGGAATGTGCTCGCAGATGCTTTGGCTAAGCTCGTGGCAGCACTTGTCCTCCCAAAAGGTGAACTTGTGCAGATAACCATTGAAGAGAGATGGCTTCTCCTGGCCATCCTCGAACTTATTCCGTAGAATACAAAGTCAACACTGTGATAACCATTGTCACCACCGAAGATGACTAGTGCAAGCCATTCCTTGATTATTTCAAACATGGTAGTCTGTCTGATGATTCAGTGGAAAGGCGTCAGCTTCAATGTCGCCTCCCTTCTTATAACTACAAGGTTAGCATCCTCTACAAACGATCTTATGGGCAAGAAGTTCTTCTCCAATGTGTTGATCGTAGAGAAGCTAATCAAGCTTTACAGGAAGTGCATCATGGAGTCTGTGGCGGGCACCAAAGTGGGCTAAAAATGTATCATAGTATCAGGCTAGCGAGATATTATTGGCCTAGTATCATGGCTGATTGCCTCAAGGTGGCCAAATTGTGTCATGGCTGTCAGATCCATGGTGATTTCAAGCACATGCCGCCTGCTCCACTTCACCCCACTGTTCCCTCTTATCCTTTTGATTCCTAGGGAATAAATGTTATTGGGCTCATTTACCTGCCATCGTCCAGGGGGCATCATTTCATATTAGCCATAACTGACTATTTCTCCAAATGGGCAGAAGCCGTGCCCTTACGAGAAGTAAAAAGTGACAATGTGATCAACTTCCTGGAGAGGCACATTGTATACTGGTTTAGGGTTCTGCATCATATAATCTTCGACAATGGTAAGGCCTTTACGTCCCACAAGATGCAAAGATTCATGGCTAAGTACAAAATTAAGTGGAATTACTCCACTGGCTATTACCCTCAAGCCAATGGAATGGTCGAAGTATTCAATAAAAATCTTGGAAAGATACTAAAAAACTATTGATAGGCATCAAAGGGATTGCCACGATCATCTCTTTGAAGCTCTGTGGGCATATCGCGTCACTCTCTGTACCCCAACACAATACACCCCAAATGCTCTTGTTTATGGAAGTGAAGTTGTCTTACCACTCAAAGTACAAATACCCTCATTACGGGTGGCTATTCGTGATGAACTCACTCAAGATGGGTAGATCCAACTGCGATTCCAAGAGCTCGATATTCTAAAAGAGGAGCAACTTCATGCTGTTCAAAACATGGAGATGTATTGCCAAAACATGGTGAGAGCCGATGACAAGCTGGTTAGGCCATGTGTTTTCTAGAAAGGCGAATCAGTGCTTGTACTGCGATGCCCCATTGTGGTCACTCATAAGACAAAGGGAAAGTTTAAGCCAAAATGGGAAGAGCCATATGTTGTCGAGTAAGCTTATGAGGGTGGTGCCTATCAGCTAATTGATCATCAAGGAGTGAGGCTGATGTCTCCAGTCAATGGGAGGTTCTTGAAGAAATATTTTGTTTAAAAGTGTTAACCTTTCTCTTCTTTCTAAAAAAATATATACATAAAAAAGGGAAAGGGTGGCTGGTGACTTCAATACCCTTCCCCTGACTTTGTGTTTTCTCTTTTTGGACAACAATGTCCCATAACAAATGGTTTCCCCCACAATACATCAAACTGATGATCAAAGATTCAACTGTCTCAGGACTTGGGGTGAAACGTACTTTACACCCATTACACGGATTACATGCCAAGCAGTTGTTATTGGGGGCAGAGAAAGCCTAGCTCGAGTCATTCTCAGGTAGTGAGGTTAACATGCTCCTATTTTCCCAATGCGCCTTAAGACCTATGGAGATATCAAGCCCCAAGGAAGACTATAGGAGAAGAGCATGAAAGGGCTACCTGGCCAACATAAGTTCAGTTTAGTGTGCAGCCGCTTGCCACCCTTTAAGGCATATCAACAAGTGACAAAAAAACATCATGTAGCCCACAAAGGTGGATGGCTATTCTCCAAATTCATGTAAGTTGTGCCCTTCAAAAAGTAATGCAAGCTCTTTTGAAGGAGCTAGTTCAAGTTCCAATGTTAAGGAATTGCAAAAAAAAAAAGAGAAGAAAAATTCATCCTCACAAGTGAAAAGGGATAAAAAAAATCCCACTTCAAACATTAAAAAAAAGTTCTCCAACAATCAAAGGAGGAATCCTTTCAAAGTTGAAACAGTCGGAAGGAGGAGGGTAGTCATTCACCGTCCTTAGCAAAAGTAATGGTAATATTTCTAGGCCATTTACCTAAAGCCATTCTTCCTATTTAAGCCAACCTAAGTCTCTTGGTTCAATGAGGCAAAGCATTGGGATGTTCACTGTACTCCGGTAACACTGTTCCCCCTAAAACATGAACACCCCAAGAAGTGAAGTTGTCTCGCCATGGTTTTGCGATATACAATGGCTAAGTCCTCTGTCAACCTTATCCAAGGTCACTCCAACAGTTTGGCGTTTAGTGAGAGAACCAACATTTTTGTAAAAAAAAGTTTTGCCAAGCTCTATCTTCCTTGCTTTTCTCATTTCTTCTTGTCCTCGTCTTGACGCCTATGAGTCTTCACCTCGATTAGCAACCAACAAATCCCTGCAATATAAAATCATTTTAGTTTCTAGTTTAATGGTCGTTCACTTCAGTGCAAGGGTGGCGACTCATCATTTTGGGAGCAGTGTAGCATGCCAGTGCGGCCAGTGCGAATCTATGAAATCCTTCCACCTAGTTGGTATGGCACTGTAGCAGCTACACGGTCATGATTAGGTTGATAAAATTCCTTCAGTATGTGACATGGGCTTTTGTTGCAAATTGAAGATGACTAATGGCATGGTCTTTCACCTCAACACAGCTCTATGGCATGGTCTTTCACCTCAACACAGCTGTGTGGCATGGTCTTTCGCTTCAACACAGCTCTATGTCATAGTCTTTCACCTCGACAGAGCTCTAATGTCATGGTCTTTCACCTCAACACAGCTGTGTGGCATGGTCTTTCGCGTCAACATAGCTATATGGCATGGTCTTTCACCTCAACATAGCTATATGGCATGGTTTTTGCGCCTCAACGTAGCTATATAGCACGGTCTTTCGCTTTAGGACACGTATACTATAGCATGGTCTTTTGCCTTTACAAAAGTATACTCTGGCATGGTCTTGTGCCTCGGAACAAGTATACTATGGTATGGTCTTTTGCCTTCATAAAAGTATACTCCGGCATGGTCTTTCGCCTCAGAACAAGTATACTACGACATGGTCTTGTGCCTTCACAAAAGTATACTCCAGGTATGGTCCTTCGCCTCAGAACAAGTATGCTATGGCATGGTCTTTCGCCTTAGCATAATTACATTGCGGCATGGTTTTCGCCTTAACATGGCTATCGAGCGTGATTTCTCACCTTGACACATATATTCTAACCTTCCGTGTTTCTCTTTTTCCCTCTTTTGTGTTTGTACTAACCTTCTTGGGTAAGACGGCCTATAGATACGATTGCTATGCAATTCTACATAGTGGACACTCCTACCGTGCCAGCAATCGGATGCTCCGATCATTGTTTCGACCGCCTGGCAGGGTTGGCACGACGACTGCCTTGAAGTGTCATCGCTAAGCCTGACCCTCATTTGCCGAAAGACGGTTGATTACCATCACACTCTATGGTCGTAAGGGACGAAAAGCGGATCACGACGCTTGCTCGAGAAACCGACAAAGTACACTTGAAACTGACAACGATGGAAGCAAGCCCTGGCGCTTATAAAGAGCTACTCGTATATGCGACATTGGGAGGGGTCCGAGTTCTCTTATGACATGTGTAAAGAAATCAACCACGACATGAATAGTGCTTTCTAGTTTTAGTCCGAGTGAGTATCGCCAAGTTAAGTTCGTTCCTCTTTGCGTATCGAACTTAACTCGGTGCGGGGCATTTGTTTGATGAGTTTTTGTGCAAAACGTTCAGACAATCCAATAATGCGTCATGCCTCATACGATCATGTGCCATCACAAGTATCCCGAGTTCATAAACCACTTGCTGCAACTATGCTGTGCCGATCAGAACAATATGACAATGTTTGGCTGGTACGACCACGTTTACGATTAGTTGGGGTATCAAGTACTGCTTTTGATCACGTGTATTGACCATGTTGCATCGATCAGATCGGTATGACCACATTGTCGGTCATTTAGGGGCACCGAGCTTTGCTTGCGATCACATGTGTTGACCACGTTGCATCAATCAGAATGGTTCGACCATGTTGTGCAGTTCGACCATAGTTTTAGATCATTAACAACAAGGCAAGGTCACAGTGTATCCTCATCCGGTTGGAGATAACGCTAAACAAATGTCTGATATGAAAGCAGAGCCTGGGAAGGTAAGTTATATGCAGTCAATTAGGACTTTGATCTCAAGTTTAAACAACATGGCTGGCATAGTGTTGGAGCCGTATACGCCACAACCCCTTGCCCGTGCCTATAAAAGGAGAGGCGGGGGAGGGGCGATGGGAAGAGGAGGAAAGATGTTCAAGAGAGGAGAGGTTCATGTAGAAGGACCGCAGACACAGACGGGGCGAAGACACAAGAACACCCACAGAGAAACAGAGGCAGAGGGAAAGAAGAAGAAGGAGAAGTCAGAGAGACCCAAGGCAATGATCTATACAAGCCCAGGCCATGGTATCCTATGTTGAGAATGGTAAAAATATTCTCACCTCTCTTTCCTCTGCATCTTAATCTGCATATGATGAATGGTGGCTATGACGGCAATGTTGCTAAGCAACTATGGCTGCTTAGGTGCTTTGGGGCTCACTGAGATGTAGCTCATGACCCCTAAGGATATCCCCGATCGCTAGCCGAAGTCAGCGCCTCTGATCGCTTTAGAAGTCATGTGTCCCAAATTGCTAGCCAAAGTTAGGCATCTCCAACTGCTATTCAAAGTCATGAGCCCCCGATCGTTGGCCAAAGTCAGCGCCTCCGATCACTTCAGAAGCCGAAGTCCTCGATCGCTTTCCGAAAGGGGGCCTTCCCAACCTCTGTTCATAGTCAAGTGCCCTGATCGCTTCCAAAGCCGTGTGCCTCTGATTGCTTCCGAAGTCGTGCATCTCCGACCACTGGCTAAAGCCTTGAGCCCCTGATCGCTGGCCAATCTCGAGCGCATTCAATCACCTGCAAGGATGCAAACACTTACGACCATCAGCCACATGCAATCGTTGGTTGAAGTCAAGCGCCTCCGACTGCCAGCCAAAGCTGTGCCCCCCGATCGCTGGCCAAAGTCAGGCATCTCTGACCACTGGTTCAAGTCGTGAGCTTTTGATCACTTCCCGAAGTCGAGTGCTTTTGATCACTTCCTGAAGTCGAGCGCTTCTGACCACTTTCCAGATACGGATGCTTATGACCACCTCCCAGAGATGAACGTCTCCGATGGCTTCCAAAGACAGACGCTTATGATTGCTTGTTGGAATTGAGCACTTTCAACCACTTCCAAAGATGAACACCTACGACCACTGGCTGGTGTCGAGTGCTTACGACCGCTTCCCAAAGTTAGACATTTTCCATCACTCGTTGTACTCGTACTTCTTCAGTCGTGACGTTTTAGTGCTCCAATGAGTACTCCCTATGATCAGGCACTCCACGAGTGCTCTGTTCGATCTCGAGCTACAATACTTTTACGAGTACGCCTTATGACCACAGTGACTTCCGTCCTCGGATGTTTCCTAATGCGTTTGACTTGACCACGATGAGTTCAACCACGGTGACACCCGTCCGCGGATGTTTTCTAATGCGTTTGACCGTGATGAGTGCGACCATGGTGACTCTCGTCCTCGAATGTTTTCCGATGCGTTTGACCATGGTGAGTTCGACCACGCTGATTTTCGTCCTCGGTTGTTTCCCGATGCATTTGACCACAATGTTTTCAACCATGGTGACTCTCGTCTTTGGATGTTTTCCGATGCGTTCGACCGAGATGAGTTTGGCCACGGTGACTTTCGTCCTTGGATGTTTCCCAATGCGTTCGACCACGATGAGTTCGATCACGGTGACTCCCGTCCTCGGATGTTTTCTGATGTGTTCGACCGCAATGAGTTCGACCACGGTGACTCTTGTCCTCAAATGTTTTTCAATGTGTTTGACCACGATGAGTTCGACCATGGTGACTTCTGTCCTTAGATGTTTCCCGATGTGTTCGACCACGTTGAGTTCGACCACAGTGATTCCTGTCCTTGGTTGTGTCCTGGTTCATTCGATCACGATGAGTTCAACCATGGTGACTTCCATCCTTGGATGTTCCCCGATGCGTTCGATCACGATGAGTTCGACCATGGTGGCTTTTAACCACGGATATCTCCAGACGAGTTTGACCACGGTGACTTCTGTCCCTAGATATTTCCACGATGGGTTTTGACCTCGGGTGTTTGCCGATAGATTTTGACCATGATGGGTTTCTATCACAGGCATCATCCGATGGTTTTGACCATGGTGACGTTCGATCACGGACACGCCTTGACAAGTTTTGACCATGGTGACTTTCGACCTTAGATGCCTTCCGACGAGTTCGACCACTATGACTTACCTCCATGGATGTTTCCCGATGGGTTTCGACTGTGATGGATTTTGTCCTCAGATGTTTCCCGATGGGTTTTGACCATGATGGATTTTGTCCTCGAATATTTCTTAATGTGTTCGACCATGGCGACTTCCATCCTCAGATATTTCCCGATGGGTTCGACCGTAGTGATTTTCAACCACTAAGTAATTTCGATGGTTTTGACCATGATGAGTTTGACCACGGGCATTTTTCAATGGATTTGGGCCCCAGATATTTCCTGATAAGTTTGACCACATGTATTTTCTAATGGATTTTGACCACGTTGAGACTTGATTCCGTGGCCTGCTCTATTAATCTTTCCACTCAGGTTATGCCTATGACACCAATTCTTTCTGCCATTGCTATTGAATCAGTCATGCTAGACATTAATCATGCACACTTCAAATCACTTCTGTTGTGTGTATGTTCGATACCGACGAGGTCGAATGGTATGGGCAGGCGCGGTCAAGTGTAATGAGCATGCTATCAATGGTCCCATAGACTGACGAAGCTGTGGATAATGCCAACGCCCACACCTTCATTAATTATTCATCCTATGCATGAGGAACATAAAGCGAAGATTGAAGATAACGACCAATGCACAGCTTAATTGGAGGTTTTCCATGGGTTATCCTACAGATGTAATTAACCGGGAGCCTTCTGAGGCCCCGAGAACCAAGACACCACATCATCTATGTCAGATCTGCTACACAAAGCAGGCTACGGAGCGCATATGTAAAGGGAACTTGTAATTTTGTTCTTCCCAAACGAATGAATAAATACATGTTTTTCCTATCCTTTGTTGTGTTTATTTATCATATGTATCTTAGTACACTAACAGATTCGCTTCTTATACCTAGGGCCAGAAATCCATGAGTGATTTTTCGCGTTAAACACCAATGAGGATCGTGAGAGACACCGGTTTCGGGGACACTGCTATCTCCACATTGGTGCACTTCAAAGAAGGGTTGGAGGAGTCAAGGTTGCACAACACAAAGGAAATGGGAAGGAAGGCTTATCACAATTCTAAGAGGAGAGATCTCCTTTATAGAGTCCGCCACATTAGAAGAAACTGTCATCATTATTGTTATTACACTATTTTAATCATGGTTAATGTGTGCCATGAAAGCCAATTTAAATAGTGTAATTCAAATTTTCAATTTCTAAATTGTGTGTGTTGTAGGGGTGGCCCCCACCTAAGCCTAGCAGGCCTGTTAAGAGAATGTAAGGCCCAGAATGGGACATGTATAGTGACAAAAGTACCCCTGAGGGAAGTACTCATGTGTAAGGGCGTAACTGTAAAAGCACTCCCCGGGTGGATGTATATATGTAGGACATAGGCCATGGGGAAAGACCCGAAGCCATTCACTCACTCAACTCTCCACTACCACACTCTCTCTCTCTCTGTTTGGTCTGTAACCACAACAGTTGGCGCCGTCCGTGGGGAGGACAAGAACAAGCCTCCAGGTCTGAAGGAGGATGGCACCAAAGAAAGCTTCACCGTCGGCGGCGAAGAAGAAGAGGGCGGAAGCGGCGAAGTCTCGCGTCAGCACTAGGGCTTCGGCTTTAGCAGCCGCAGGTACGAGCGGTGGTGCAGGTGCGACCGGGAACCCCTCCATCGACGCGACGACCAACCCCGCCACAGACGCAACGCCCAACCCCGCCACCGATGCGACGACCAACCCCGCCAGCGACACAACGCCCGACCCCACCAGCACTGCCCCGACGACCAACCCCGGCGATGGCAACGCAGGCGCATCCATTTTTCCACCCGGCACAGAAGCGGTGAATGGCCCCGGCGATGACGCGAACCTTGTCACCGGCTCCAGGGTCTTCCAGGACAACGCGGCGGGCAGCCTGGGCGCGCAGGCCGTGGTCACCACCGTGCCGATAGCACCGCCAAGTGCACCGATGGCCCCAGCCACGCCCGCGGCGGAGACTGCCCTGCTGGCGGCCCTCAGCGCATTTCAGCGGGAGCTAACAGACCTCCGCGGAGCTGTGCGGGACATGCAAGAGGCTCGGAGCCAACACGCCCCCCCCCCCCCCCCGCGGTGGCATCCGAACCCGCTCCGAAGAGGGCGGATAGCCACGACGCCCCTACGTCTAGTCGCGTCCCATTACGGCGCGTAGACCCGGAGTCCCCACTCTTTGCGGGCCTCCAGCAGGCGGCATGGCCTGAAGATTTCAAGTTCCCAAGCGTCATCGAGGCCTACAAAGGCGACTCCAACCCGCGAGAGTTCGTGCGCGTGTATGAGACCGCTATCGAAGCCGCCGGCGGAGACGACACCACGAAGGCAAAAGGACTCCCTCTCGCGTTAGAAGGGGTGGCGCTGTCCTAGTTCTTCACCATTGAACCACAGTCCATCTACGTGTGGGAACAGATCCGCGACCGTCTCTACAACAACTTTCAGGGAAACTACGTCGAGCGTGTCGATGTGGACCAGCTCTTCGCAGTCCAGCAAAAACCCGAGAAAAGGCTCCGGGACTACTTCAAGCGCTTCGCGAAAGTACGCTGCCAGGTCAAGGACGTCAACGAAACAACCGTCATCAACGCAGCAATACAAGGCCTCCGACCGGGACCAATGGCCGAATACAACGCGCGCAAGCCCATTAAAACAGTTGTGAAGCTCTTCGACAAGATGGAAGAGTACGCCAGAGCGGAGGAGGATGCGCGGAGGCGACACGGTGATGACTCCGACACCAACAAGGCGGAAGGCTCGGCAAAGAGCGAAGGCTCGCCGAAGCGGGGCTCTTCCAAAGGTAAGCGCAAGCAAGAGCAGCCGAAGGGCGCCTCCGAACGCAAGGACCCCCAACACAATGACCCGCCAGGCGATAGGCCCAAGCGCGACCAACGCAAGTCCAGGAAACCTCGTTACGTCTTTGACATCGAGGGCGGCTCTGAAGACAACACCTTCGCAGGCCGCGGAGGCAGAGGGCGCCGGGGCCGAGGACGGGGACATGGCTGGGGTCGCGACGACAGAACCCGCGAAGAGTACGGCGACCAGCACCACGGGCAGTGGTGCGAAATCCATGGCCGAGGCAACCATGACACGCGTGCTTGCGCCACTATCGCAGCGCTACAGCAGAGCGTCGCCAGGGACAAAAACCCGGATACACGCGCCCCCATTGTGGCCCACGTCCAACACCCCCAGAACCAAGGAATGCAGCCCCAAGAAGGCCTCCTGCGAATTCAGGCACATGTGCAACAACCTCAGGAGGGCCTCCTACAGTTACAAGCCCCGGAAGGAGCCCAGCGCAGGATCATCAACGTCATCTCCGGAGGCTCCTCGCTGGAGTTCGCCTCGGCGCGGCAACGGAAGGCTTACGCGAGGAGGCTGCACCACGTCGCGGCATACCCGGCGCAGGCGCCGCCGGAATGGGCACAACACGAAGTCACATTCACGCCTGCTGACGCCGAGGGCGTGGAGTTTGCCCACCAAGACCCTTTGGTCGTCCGGGTCCTTGTAGCCGGATGCGAAGTCAGGCGCGTCCTAGTCGATGGAGGAAGCTTCGCGAACATCTTGTTCGCCGTGGCCTTCGACCAAATGGGGATCCCTCGGAGTCGATTGGGCCCGTCAGGCATCCCGCTGCAAGGATTTGGAGGGCAGCCTTTGCGCGCCTTGGGCCAGATATGCCTCCAAGTCTCCTTCGGCCAAAATGACAACGTGAGGAGCGAAGACGCCATCTTCGACGTAGTCGACATTGCATACCCCTACAACGCCATATTAGGGCGGCTGCTCCTAAATACTCTCGGGGCAGTCCCGCATCACAACTTCCTGTGCATGAAGCTTCCCGGACCGCGGGCCGTCATCATCGTCCATGGCGACCAGGACATGGCTTGGCGCATAGAGCTTGGCGCCAGAGGTCCATGCCACGCGGCTCGCCAAGGCACCTAAGCCGGGTGTGCAGATGCGGAGCCCTCGGGCGGCCCCCGAGAGCGTCTCGCGTTCCTCGCGCACAAGGTTGCCCCCGCAGCAGCGGCTCGTCAGCGGTCGCCCCGTCCTTATAGCGGTTAGTGGCCGGTATCCCCCCTCTTTTGTAATTGCTCACCCGCGCAAACGGGAATTTAATAAAGTTCACCATTTGCACAAATTTTTGTTCTTCGCAATAAAGACACGTGTTCGCGCGCGCACTCTCCGTCAAAGATACGGGTATGAGTATAAACAAAGACACGCGTTCGCGCGTGCACTATTTGTCAAAGATACGGGCATGAGTATAAACAAAGACACGCGTCCGCGTGCGCACTCTTCGTCAAAGATACGGGTATGAGTATAAACCAAGACGAGCGGGGGGACGCCTCTGCACGCACTCTACGGAGTATAAATAAGATGTAGCATCGAGGTCCGCCTCCGCACGCACTCTACGGAGTATAAATAAGCCGTAGCGTCGAGGTCCGCCTCCGCACGCACCTCACCGCCCGCAACGCGTGGAGGCTTGCCCCCGCGCGCAGTCCACGGACTCTAAAATAAGGCGTAGCGTCGAGGTCCACCTCCGCACGCACTCTCCGGAGTATAAAGAAGACGCGGATGCTATCCCTGCGCACTCTACGGAGTATAAACAAGACGCGAACCCCGCGCACGCATGGGCGTTGCCCCAGTGCGTACTCTTCAGAGTATAAATAAGACGTGGATGTCGATCTCACGCACTCTCCGGAGTATAAAAAAAGACGCGGATGCTATCCCCGCGCACTCTACGGAGTATAAACAAGACGCGACCCCACGCACGCATGGGCGCTGTCCCAGGGCATACTCTCCGGAGTATAAACAAGACGCGGATGCTATCCCCGCGCACTCTACGGAGTATAAACAAGGCGCGAACCCCGCGCACGCATGGGTGTTGCCCCAGTGCGTACTCTTCGGAGTATAAACAACACGCCACACCGCGCACGCATGGGCGCTGTCCCAGGGCGTACTCTCCGGAAGATAAACAAGACGTGGATGTTGGCCCCACGTCCTTAGGGGATAGCTTACCCCGGTTAATTCTACGGAGTGCAAAGTGCACCACGGGGGTCCACTCCCACGCACAGCCCGCGAAGTACCAAGGCAATGTGTCAAAGTCTAGCTTCTGCGCGAGCGCACCCACGAGCGAGAAACATCAGAGGCTGTTCTTGCATAATCTTGGGAAGGAGCGCTCGCGCGTCTATTTCGACTAGGCGCCAACTTCGCCGCCACCACTTCGAAGGGTAGGGGACGGAGCGCTTGCGCATCTACTTCGACTAGGCGCCAGCTCCGTTGCCACCACTTCGAAGGGTAGGGGACGGAGCGCTTGCGCGTCTACTATGACTAGGCGCCAACTTCACCGCCACCACTTCGAAGGGTAGGGGACGGAGCGCTTGCGCGTCTACTTCGACTATGCGCCAGCTCCGTTGCCATCACTTCGAAGGGTAGGGGACGGAGCGCTTGCGTGTCTACTGCGACTAGGCCCCAACTTCGCTGCCACCATTCTGAAGGATGGGGGGACGTAGCGCTTGCGCGTCTACTTCGACTAGACGCCAGCTCCACTGCCACCACTTCGAAGGGTAGGGGACGGAGCGCTTGCGTGTCTACTGCGACTAGGCGCCAACTTCGCCGCCACCACTTCGAAGGGTAGGGGACGGAGCGCTTGCGCGTCTACTTCGACTAGGCGCCAGCTCCGTTGCCACCACTTCGAAGGGTAGGTGATGGAGCGCTTGCGCGTCTACTGCGACTAGGCGCCAACTTCGCCGCCACCACTTCGAAGGGTAGGGGACAGAGCGCTTGCGCGTCTACTTCGACTAGGCGCCAGCTCCGTTGCCACCACATCGAAGGGTAGGGGACAGAGCACTTGCGCGTCTACTGCGACTATGCGCCAACTTCGCTGCCACCACTCCGAAGGATGGGGGGACGGAGTGCTTGCGCGTCTACTTCGACTTGGCGCCAGCTCCGCTGCCACCACTTCGAAGGGTAGGGGACGGAGCGCTTGCTTGTCTACTGCGACTAGGCGCCAGCTCCGCTGCCACCACTTCGAAGGGTAGGGGACGGAGCGCTTGCGCGTCTACTGTGACTAGGCGCCAACTCCGCTGCCACCACTCCGAAGGATGGGGGGACGGAGCACTCGCGCGTCTACTTTGACTAGGTTCCTGCTCCGCTGCAGCCGCTTCGAAGGAATATCGGACTGAGCATGTGTGCGGTTATTGCAACTGCGCGTCTACCTCGATCACACTGCCCTCGCAAGGTGCAAATCATCGCATACGGGCGTGCATAGTAACCCTCCGAGTTTACCATGGGACAGCGTAGCCGGAAGGCGGCGATGCACTTCGCAGGATCTAATCAAGACTATTCTTTGCATTCGCTAAGGACGCTTACAAAGGCGCACAAACACCTCCGGCGCACCAGGCCGCTACTCGGCAGGCTCATCCTTAACATGCGTCCGTGCCGAAGCTCCACTCGAAGACGCCGACCCGCCCAGAAATCGAACGCTTCCTCGGCCCTTTGCCAGTACCGAAGACGCCGTCGGGTTGCAAGGTCGGAGATTAGCAGCCGGCCCCGGCTGTGTAGCTGCTCGGGACAAGGGGACAGGAATCAAAACAGCGGGAAACAACTCCGTACTTTACCAACAAAAAGAAAGAGACAACCCGGGCTTCGGTTACAACGCACACCAACACGCGACAACCTCCCGTCACACCTGTGGGTTCACGATGTCCTCCGGGGCCGCGGCGCCATCCTCGTCACGCCGGGGGACCTCGTCCAGAAACTGGCCAAGGTTTCCCTCGCCGTGCAAGTTGTTTCGCAGCTCGACTATGGGTGCGGCCTCACCGCAGTACTCCCATATCCGCTCATGGAAGAACTTCACGGCACGGCGTACGGCTCGCACGGCGCGGGACATTACCCCGCCCCCGGCAGGCATCTCCAATTGGGGATCGACTAGCCCGCAACGTGTTCACAACCGCGGTGTCGCAGGAGCGCGCACGTCAGACACGACGCCACGTAGGCGCAGTGATTGCCGAAGATCGCCGCAGTGCCACGTGCAACGCCGGTCGCTTCCCCAATCCACCGGAGTGACCGCGACAGGTCCTCGGGCCCGAAGGAGCGCGCCGGCACTTCGGCGACAAGCCCCTTAAGAGTATCTTCTAGGGCCAGCATGGCGTCCCAGGCGGCTACCGAAGCGTCGCCCAAGGCTCGATCTCGCTCCGCGAGAGAGGCAGCAAGCTCGCTGTTTTTCCCCTCTAGAGCAGCGATTTGTTGCAGAAGGCCGTCCCGCTCTGCAGCAGCCTCTTGCCGCACCGCTTCCGCGAACGACGCTCGTGCTGCGGCAACAAGCCCATCGGTGCGCATCTTCATCTCCGCGCACTCCAACTCCAGGCGGCGTATGCGGGCATCCTGGGCGGACCGCCCTCCTGCAGCTCCCTGCAGCTCCTCTTCGGCGGCCTGTAGCCTACTCCGTATCGCTGCTCCCTTGCGAACGTGAGCACTTCGCAGGGCCTGGGCCAGCACGAGTGTCTGCGCGGCGCAGGAATTAGCAAACGCTAAACGGCTGCAAGTGGTCTAAAAGACAGACGCTTACCCTCACTCCCGACACCTCCAATGCATCTCCAAGGCGCCCTGACCCGTAGGTCTGCAACGCCTGCTGACCGATGCTGGCGGCCACGTCGTCCGCAATCCCACGCCATGCCCTCAGAGCATCCGATTGACATGCGTCATATTTACTTATTATTTTACCCCATTATTTTTCATATTTTAGGACCATTTATCATCATTTACACGCTTTTCTATTTTTAATTGCTCGAAATGGACTATTTTACGTTTTTCTATATTTTTCTGCAGGCCGGCGCGATCGAGGCGCATAAACGACAAATCTGGACCCTTGGGCAGCTCCATATAGATATACGCGTCGTCATGGATGCGTAGGACCTATCCGCGAAGAAATCGGAGTCTCCGAATGGCCAGAACGGAAGAAATGAAATGGGAGAAGGTCCTACTTATAAACCCTAGATCCTTTGAGGACTAATTTGCAAAATGCCGAATTCCCCCAATCCATCAAAACCCTTGCGCCGCCGGCTGTGGAGGATTGAGCCCGGTTTTCTTTCTCCCATCGCCTCCCATTTGCTTTCCTCCCCTCTTCTCCAGCCACGGCGCCGGCGAGGCCGGGCCAGCTCGCCGGCGGCCACCTGCCTTCTTCGCCTCCCATCGCCGCCTCCTATCTCGGCCGCCCATCTACTCATCCACCCCAGCTCTGCGCCGCCATTTCCAGATCGCCTACAGCGCCCCCGCTGCTCCACCACCGCACCGACACCAACGGCGTCCACATCGCCGACCTCCATCAGCACCGCCATCCCGACGCAATCCTCGGCGACCGCAACTCCTCCTTCCTCGGCTCCACTCCACCGACAGCAACATCTGCACCGGCGACCTCTGCTCCGACCGCCACCACTACATCGATGTCACCGGCGACATCACCACCAACCTCGGCGACCGGGACTTCTACGGCTTCATCTGCACCGACCCCCCTCCTCCTCTGCTACTTCTCCTTCTTTGGTTCATCTCTAGATTCTCTCCCATTATCTCTTTGCAACTCTTAATTACTGCTCAGTAATTGCTCATTATTACTGCTATCAATTAATTGTTAAATGTGCACTTTGATTTTGAGATGTTTGATCTGGAATGCACTGTGATTTTTAACTTGTGAATGCACTGTGATTTTGATATTTGGGCAGCAATGTTATTGTGTTCTGTTATGTCTCATTGTGATGTATGCATGTGCCCAGTTAATTTGAGTTCTGTGATATGTGCTCTGTGATAATTATGCAATTTGTGATTTGTTAGTAGTTAGTAGTATTTTCAGTAGTGTTAATTGTGAGCTGTGTTGGTAGAAATTATAGTATTAGCTTGTGAGTTCTTGTGTTTAATGATTAGTCATTTCAGCTTCTGAGTTAGTTGTTAGTGTTAGTATCTGTGGACCTCGTTGTGTTTGTTTGCGCGATTTAGCATTTTGGCGACCGTCTCCCTTTCCTTGCTGTCTCGACCCACCTAGTGCTTCTAGATCCTCCCTTGTGCTTCTCGATCTCCTTCTTCGCTTCTTTCAGCGGTCGTTCAATAGTTAAGTCGTGCGTTCGTTTGTCGTAGTCATGTGTTTGTCGTGTGCCGTTGTCGTCTAGTTAGCGGTCGACCGTCTTCTCCCTCGTTCTCTCTTGAGTCCCTCCTTGCTTCTAGACTCCCTCCAGTGCTTCTAGACTACCTCAGTCTATCTTGCGGTCGGTAGCTAGTTAGATCGTCGATCGTTAGTCGTGTTTGTCCATTTAGTCATCGTGTCATTCGTGTCGTCGTTTGTGTGTCGTTCGTTTAGTCTATCGTCGTATTGTTCATTCGGTCGTACGGCGTCCATTCGTACAGTCGTTCGTCCAGTCGTTGTTTAGTTCGTTCGTTTGTTTAGTCGTTCGTCGTTTCGTCCGTGCGAATTAGAGTTCGTTCGTTCGTCTAGCTTGGTAGTCGTTTTAGGTTTAGTTTCCTCCCCCGTTTTGTTTGACCTAGCTTTAGCTGAGCACCGGTAGCCTCAGTCTAGTCCCTGTGGAGAACACGACACTCGCCACTATTTCAGTGGCAACCCGTGCACTTGCGGGTGTGCTATTTTGCACGATCACCGATGGAGGGACGAAGTCCGCCGGGCTCAAGCGCGCGACACCTGTGTCCCCAACACCAGGACCCCCGCGCTCAAGGAACGGCTCCTCCTCTGGGATAAGTGCCGCTGCAAAGAGGAATTACACATTTATCACGAGGCGTGCCAAAAAAACAAAAAAAAACTTTGTCGAAGGAGTACCGTCATAACCTACCTCCGGTGGCGGACGGGGGACTTCGCGGAGACGTCTCCCTAGCCAACCGATCCTGCGTCACGGTCACGGTGTTCCGAGGGGCCGGGAGGGCGCGGGGTAGAGGGACCCTGGTGCTCGAAGCGGAGTCCCATAAGCTCCCAACACCGGTCGCCACAACGAACCCTCGCGAAGTCCGCGGAAGCGGGGACGGCAAGCGTGGCCGCTTCGCTTGAGGGGAAGGTACCACCGCGGTACCCGCTACAGAAGGAGCCCCTGCGGCAGCAACACTCGCCGAAAGGGTCTCCATAGCTACAACGACAGCGGTCGGGGGCTTCGCCCCCACGACCCCTACGGGGGACACCCCCACCTCTGCGGAGGACACCCCCGCCTCCGCAGGGGACACTTCAGCCTCGGCCACCGCAGTTAGCGAAGGCTGCGCTCCACACCCCCGCGGAGGGCAGACCCGCCACAGTCATGGCCGGAGATGAGGACTCCGTACCGGTGCCGCCAGCCAGCACCACCACCTCGGCAACGGTCACGGGCAGCGAGACCTCCGCGGCGTGCCCTCCGCTGCCGGCGCCTTCGCCCTCAGTACTTGCGCCTTCTAAGTCTGAGTCGGCATACTTCGCCGAACCCGACTCCGGACTCGCCGCGCCGGCAGGAACAGCGGCAACTGCTGTACTGGGCGTGGTCGCAGTACTCCGGGTCCTCTTGCGGGATGGCACCTTCGCCTTCACTGCACCGTCATCCTCATGCTGGTGGTCCGGAGGGGCGCGATCCGGCACGGGAAGCCCGTACTCTCTGCCGGTGTATGGCCCGAGGAACACGCGCGCGGCGCGCTCCGCGTCCTCAAGGCGAGTCCCTGTGCCAGACGAAGCACTTTTACACAATGCAATACGTACGAACAAAGAAGACATGGTCGAGACTTACGAAGACCAGCCGGCACGGGCAGTGAGCAAACGGACGGGCGAACGTTATCATCCCGATGTTCACCGGCTGTGAAGCGCCAATCGTGGGAAAGCGGCGTCGCACCGAGCATCATGTTAGAACCACCGCCTCAAGCCTTCGCACCCTCAGCCTATCTTTCTGGTCAAGCGTTAAGCCGGGGGCGGTCTTGAATTTAATCGGCCCGCCTGCGCACTTAAGGTCGCTGCCACCCGCCACGCGATGGTAGAACCACCGCCTCGCCCAGTTGACCTCCCACTTCCCTCGGGTCGCGTTCGCGGGAAAAAGCTTCCGACATGACGCCCGTAGGACGAAGTTGACGCTACCAAATTTCGACAGCATACCGTCCTTCCGCTCCTTCGGTTGGCACCGGGCATCATGCAGATACGCGAACAGGGAGGCGCTGGGCCAACAGCCCTCCAAGCGCAGGGCCCAGCTGTACACGACGAGGCGAGCCACCGCGTTCAGAGTCAGTTGTGACAACTCCAGCTTGAAGGTCCGCAGCACGTCCCCAACAATTGCCGCGGACGGGATGCGAAGTCCGGCTTCGAAGTAGGCGACGAAGACGATCGCCTCCGACTTCTCAGGGCGCGGCTCCGTCTCATCATCGGCGGGCAACCGCACCGCGTGGCGGTCCGATAGCTTCCCCTCTCGCAGCAGTGACCGGATCGTGTCCTCCGTCACGAGCGTGCGACCCAACTCGCCGGAGTACGGACCCTGGCTCTTCTTCGCTGCCCACCACCGGATCGCGCTCCTCCAGTGCGTATTTCACCTCGAGCGGTGAGGACCGCCTATGGATGGCATAGCCGCCCACCTGAGTACGCTCGTCGCAAGTCACCATCAGCATCCACGGGGAACTCGGCGGCAAAAAGGAGCGCAGGAACAGGGCGAGCGAATGCGGGGGACGACGTGAACAACCAGAAAGCGTGAGGAGGCGCAGGCACAACGCCACGGGGGATACTTAAAGGCCCCCCACCTCCCACCGTGGGTAAGCGCAAATGGCGAGTGACAACCGCTCACCTCCCCATGCGCGAAGCCGAAGCGTCGCCGCGGTACACGTAGCCAGCATGAGACCGTGGTCGTACAGAGTCCTGTCACCACACGACGAGTCACTAGCGTCCCACCGCGTGTCGGTCAGCGCAAGGAATAAACGCAGGTCACGCGACCCGACATAGCCTTCGGTGCGCGCCGGCGCGGCTCTTCGGGCCCTAGACCGTGATAGCCCAAACAGGGTCACCGGCCCCCCGACCCTGGCCACACCTGGTCATCTGCGCGGCATGGGCAACCGAAGATCGGCAAGAAGCGCAACTGCTAGCAGCTGGTGACGCGCGTTGGAAGGGGGGGCAGCCAGTGGGCGGCACGCCTACAGCGTCGTGCCACGTGCCCCGCCCCTCTGGGAAGGGGCTTGACCGCAGATGACCCGTTGACACGCCAGTCATGGCCCGCCGCGTGTCCATCTCGAATGGACAAGTGCGTACGGATACAGCAGCCCGCTCGTGCCAGCCCAGGGGTCAGCACGATTCCCGGGGCCATTAAGGCGCACTACCACGGGGTCGCGCTCACCCCAGGGAGTGCGTTGCCGCCACTTCAAAGCGTAGGGGACGGAGCGCTCGCGCGTCTACTTCGACTACGCGCCAGCTCCGCTGCCACTACTTCGAAGTGTGGGGGACGAAGCACTCGTGCGTCTACTTCGACTAGGCGCCAGCTCCGCTGCCACTACTTCGAAGCGTGAGGGATGGAGCGCTCGCGCGTCTACTTCGACTAGGCGCCAGCTCCGCTGCCACTACTTCGAAGCGTGGGGGACGGAGCGCTCGCGCGTCTACTTTGACTAGGCGCCAGCTCCGCTGCCACTACTTCGAAGCGTGGGGGACGGAGTGCTCCCGTGTCTACTTCGACTAGGCGCCAGCTCCGCTGCCACTACTTCGAAGCGTGGGGGACGGAGCGCTCACGCGTCTACTTCGACTAGGCGCCAGCTCCGCTCCCACCACTTCAACGCATAGGGGACGGAGCGCTCGCGCGTCTACTTCAATTAGGCGCCAGCCCCGCTGCCACAACTTCGAAGCGTGGGGGACGGAGCGCTCGCGCGTCTACTTCGACTAGGCGCCAGCTCCGCTGCCACCACTTCAACGCGTAGGGGACGAAGCGCTCGCGCGTCTACTTCAACTGGGCGCCAGCTCCGCTGCCACAACTTTGTAGCGTGGGGGACGGAGCGCTCGCACGTCTACTTCGACTAGGCGCTAGCTCCGCTGCCACCACTTCCAAGCGTAGGGGACGGAGCGCTCGGGCGTCTACGTGGATTAGGCGCCAGCTCCGCTGCCACCACTTCAAAGCATAGGGGACGGAGCGCTCGCGCGTCTACCTCGACTAGGCGCCAACTCCGCTGCCACTACTTCGAAGCGTGGGGACGGAGCGCTCACGCGTCTACTTCGACTAGGCGCCAGCTCCGCTGCCACTACTTCGAAGCGTGGGGGACGGAGCGCTCGCGCGTCTACTTTGACTAGGCGCCAGCTCCGCCGCCACCACTTCGGAAATTAGGGGACGAAGCGCCCCCGCGCTTACCCCCACGCGCGTAGCACCCTCGGACTACCCCGCAGACGCCTACTCTCCGCGGCTGCTATCCTCCAAGGCAGGAGACCAGCGGCTCCGGAGCACCACCTCGCTGCCCGCCTTGTAGGCACCGCCTCGGCGGGACGGCATGCCCGACGGCATTCCCCACACATTGCACTGGCGCAGGTTATGTCACGCCAAGTTTTGACTTGTTCTCATAAACAGGCCACCTTCAGTACATCAATATTCTTTTGAAAGACGGGCTTGAACAGAAACCCCGACTGAAGGTGAGCATGTCTAAGAGAACAGGGCAAACCTTGCCGTCATATGCAGAAATACGGAGCGAGCATAGCAGGTGCGAGCAGTTGCCGTTAATAGACGCTAACCAAGCTCCCGAGAAAAATAGGCCTTCATCAGTACATCAACATTCCCCGAGCTGCGTAGTACCGCCATGGAATGTGGACGCACTGAAGGGGCCCATTTTAGGGGAGCAGCACCTATCCGAGCGTATGATGCAGGTACAATTTTACACCAGCACGCTATATATACCCCATCAGTGGGGAAGCCAACCGGCAGACGTCCAGCTGGCGGAAGCCCAACCGGCGAAAGTCCAACCGGCAGGAAGCCAACCAGCAGAAGTCCAGCTGGCGGAAGCCCAACCGGCGAAAGTCCAACCGGCAGGAGGCCAACCTGCAGAAGTCCAGCTGGCAGAAGCCCAACCGGCGAAAGTCCAACCGGCAGAAGTCCAGCCGGCGGAAGCCCAACCGGCGAAAGTCCAACTGGCATGAGTCCAACCGGCGGGGGAGCGTCGCAGCATCGTACCACCGCGATGCTCCAAGATCCGCGCCAGGAGAAGAACGTCGCAGCATGGTATCACTGCGCCCCCTCAAGTCTCACGCCGCGTCAATCAAGCCCCGCTGGGTAGGCTGGCAGCCGCTTATCGTCAAGGGCGCTCGGCGCCGGAGACGCGCGCGCTGCGACTTACGACCTGCTCCGCCCCCTATGCCGATGCATTCGGTTCCGCCAACAACCCCGGTCCGGCCCCTCGGTGGCGAGGCCAACCTCGACATCGATCTCCGCTCCGGACGACAACCCCGACCCCGCGACGGAGTCTGTGGGTGACGAAGCCTTCGCCGAGCCGCCCGGCGCCATACCTTTGCAACAAGGCGAACACTACATTTCGAACGCTGAAAAAGCTCACAGGCCGCGGGGACGGAGGGGTCCAAAGGGCTCGGCAACATGGCTTCGGCCCGTGAAGCCCTTCACCATGAGAGGCTCCTGTTGTAGGGGTGGCCCCCACCTAAGCCCAGCAGGCCTGTTAAGAGAATGTAAGGCCCAGAATGGGACATGTATAGTGACAAAAGTACCCCTGACGGAAGTACTCATGTGTAAGGGCGTAACTATAAAAGCACTCCCCAGGTGGATGTATATATGTAGGACATAGGCCATGGGGAAAGACCCGAAGCCATTCACTCACTCAACTCTCCACTACCACACTCTCTCTCTGTTTGGTCTGTAACCACAACAGTGTGCATGGTTTTGAAGTGCAAAAAGAAGCTGCCAGTCCATGGCGTGGCGAGGCGAGTGTGTGTGTGTGTGTGTGTGTGTGTGTGTGTGTGCATGATCTTCTTTTGCCTGCTTCAACCAGGTAAGACCAACTTCACTATATAAATTGATCTCTTCCCACATAGACTAGCAATATGGTACTAAACTTCCCACCTTACAACATGCATGAGTGAGCTTTTGGGATTTTCTAGGATTTAATTGGAATATCAAATGGGCCAAGCCCAAAAACTCCAACAATCCCCTACTAGATCTCAAAATCACCATGAAATTGCCCATAATTCCAAAGTGTTGTTAATATACCAGTTTTTTGGTAGAGACCTGTTATGGTTGAACATCCACCTAGAATCTCAAGCTACACTTGCCCACAACTACACAATGGACTAAGCCTTGAATTGGCAGTTTTGTGTGACAAGTTTCACCCAAGACCTTTGCTGATACTTGGTTCCGATTGGCTACTCCTCGGGTAGAGTATATAGGTCATACTCCTGTGTCTTTTCATGAGCTTCTTAGAGATCACCAACTGTTGGATCGAAAAGGCCGACAGAGGGGGGGTGAATGTCGGAACTTTAAAATTTAGCCCCCACAAGTATTCTCAAAGAACCACTCTTCTCCGATAGCTACAGAGCTGTGAAGAAGTAAGTGCAAGCTAACCGGAAATCGTAGCAGAGAGCATAAAACAGAGGTGCAGTTCTAGTATTTCAGATTTAAAAAAAACTATGTAAAGAAGTAGCTCTTTTGAGGAAGGAGAATAAAGCACTAAGAGCTACAAAAATTTCAGCACAAGCTGAGATACCCCTTGCTGAAATCTGCACTTAGAAGGGCTGAAAAGAACTCTAAAACAGAGCATACGGCAAAAGAAAATGGTGTATATTTGCTGCTTAAAGTAGTGTGCAGATTGCAGCTGCTTTCAGATCCAAAAACCTTGCTGAAAACTGCAGTAAAGTGTTGCACACACCTTGCTGAAAACTGCAGTAAGGTGCTGCATATACCTTGCTGAAAACTGCAGCAAAATGACTGAAAACAGCAGCAAGAAGAGCAGACCAAGTTGCACTAAAATTTCAGAGAACACTCAATTCAAAGAAATTTGAGAAAAGGAGAAACTCTCCTCAGACCAAAAGCTCAAGAAGATGAACCAAATAGCATTGGGATCTTAGGAAACCAGGAATTTCACCAAGTGAACCACAAATCAAGATTTTGACAAAATCTGAACCTTCTCAAAAGAAAAGACAGATTTCCCAAAAACTTAATAATTTCTCAACTTTTGCTCATGATCTTTTGCACAAGGCTTAGTAATGATCTCAGGATACTCCAAATCAAATCTCATGCCATGTTATTGAGGGAATCAAGAACTGGAGCAAACCCTAGAAAAGGAAACTTGAGGAAATCAAGAACAGAGCATGCTGAGAGATTGAACCTGTGATTAAACTTGATTTGCTCTTGGGTATAGCTGACCAAATGATCTAGAAATGTCATCCCATCACAGAGCAACCCATTTTGCAACTCCTCCGCAAGAGAAACACCAAAACTCAAAATCTCAAGAAATCATGCAAAGGAGCACGAAGGAAGAACAGAGAGCACAGAGCACGAACAGAAGAAATGAAACTTCAGATTTTCATTCATTGAACCAAAAGGAATACAGAGGAGTCCCGATACGCATGGACATTAGAACCATGGATGATTACATGGATTCACCACTCAATCCTCTCCTCTCCCCATCTCAAGAACACACCTCTCTACATGCTTGCTAGGGAGGAACACACACAGAGAAGGGAGATGATCGTGGGAGACAAGGTGCTGCTGCCCTCAACCACTAAAGAGCAAAGCAAAACTACCTCTCAAAGCCTCTTTTGACCCACTAAAACCCTAACTCTCTCCTAAAGCCATGAGGAGGCATGCAGCCCCTCAAACCTATTTATACCCCTTTGCTAACGGGTCTCCAACCCGTTACGCCGGCTAAACCCGAACGGAACCATCTCCCGCCTGTGCAGCCTCGCGAAATTCCCAATTCGCCCCTCCTGCACCTTCCGGGAAGCTTCCGCGCTCCTTGTCGTCCACGACTCGCAACCACATCGAATCTCCGCCGTCTTTGACACATCCGACCGTTCTGACCTCGACACCGCCTGTGTCTAGTCCGGTCACCTCGTGTCTCACCACGACTCCGCTTCGACATCTTGCAGCCAACACAGACAAGAAACACATCAAATAGCACTGCTCGATACATTTAAGCATAAATGTATTAATGAAATAGCCCAAACCTGACAAGTCGACATAATATGCAATCTAAACCCTTTGATCAGGTTTGACCAAGTCCGACTGAGTCCTTTGCACCACGCAACAGCATGGTCCGAACCATCCAAATCAAACTCGACTTCCCTAAACCGATGTCAATTACTCATCACACACACGGGATGACCTCCGCATGGTCTCTCACCAACATCTCATGGATTGCGACCAATAGTCAGGCTCATATAGGTGTGTTTCTTACACAAATACCCTGTAGAACAGTATTTTGCTATTAAGCCTCAAAACACATTAAGACAAAAGTCATCCTGCCTTACTATAATTAGAGTACTGCATCTCCAATAGAGTGAGATATAAAGTAAGAATGTACTCTATTGTTAGCCAAATAGTTTGTTTTGCCCAAGGCCTATTTCACGGGATCTTCGATCACATAGATTTGGGTTACCATTGTGTGTAACTCACTGGGGTCCCATTCCCATCTCCTTCGATGCAATTTCAATCCCATTCCGTGATAGTCCCTTTGTAAAGGGATTTGCCAGATTTTTAGTTGTTTGGATATAATCCATAGTTATTACTATGGAGTTTCTTAATTTTCTGACAGACTTCAACCGCCTTTTCACATGTCTTGAGGATTTCATATTATACTTTGCACTTGTCACCTTTATGATAACGGTTTGGTTATCACAATACATAAGGATAGCTGGAATTTGCTTTTTAACCACAGGTAAATCCATCAAGAGTTCTCATAGCCATTTTGCCTCAATAGTGGCTATGTCTAATACTATGAGTTCTGCCTCCAAGGTTGACCTTGTCATTATGATCTATTTGCAAGACCTCCATGATACAGTAGCAACGCCTAGAGTGAATACATATCCACTCATAGCCTTATCTCATCAGCATCAAAAATCCAATTGGAATATCTATATCCATAAAGTACACTAGCAAAACTAGTATAGTGAATTCCAAAACTAATTGTACCTTTCAAATAGCGCATAACCCGCTTAATTGCGCGCTAATGATCATCTCCTAGATTAGCAGTAAAACGACTCAATTTACTTACAGCAAAAGAGATGTCAGGATGAGTAGCACTAGCTAAGTACACGAGTGAACCAATAATCTAAGAGTACCTCAATTGATCCTCCTAGTCTTCGATTCTTGCGAAGTATCAAACTAGGATCATAGGATGTTGGAGAGGGCTTGTTTTTTGTATAGCCAAAATGGCTCAAGACCATTTCCATATAATGGGATTGCAACAGGGTAATCCCATTCTCATCCTTAATCAACTTGATGTTTAAAATAACATCAGCTTCTTCCAAATCTTTCATGCCAAAACTTTGGAAAAAAAATGACTTAACCTCATTAATCACATCAATGTTTGTCCCAAATATAAGTATGTCATAATATAACTCCTTTACCCCACCCCCCATAATGGTAGTATACGCATTCATCTGCTTCATTTACCACAAACCCCGCATATGTCAAAGTTTTATCAAATTTCTCATGCCATTACTTAGGTGCCTATTTGAGGCCGTATAACGATTTCAATAATTTATAGACCTTGCCCTCTTGTTCAGGTACTACAAATCCATCAGGCTAATCCATGTAAATTTCCTCATCCAACTCTCCATCAAGGCAAGTTGTCTTTATGTCCATTTGATGGACATTAAGGCCGTGTGAGGCAGCCAAGGATAATAGTACTTAATAATGAATAGTGGTTAATTTGGTAAAAAGGTGAGTATGTATCAAAGAAATCCTCACCTTCTTTTTGAGTATAACATTTTGCCACGAGCCGAGCCTTGTACTTTTTGATTGTACCATCATGCCTAAGCTTCTTTTTGAACACCCACTTGCATCCAACTAGCTTATAACCAAATAGACAATTGGAGACTTCCCAAGTTCCATTAACGATAATGGAATCCATTTCACTATGAATTGCATCCTTCTAGTACTCTGCATCAGGAAATGCATATGCCTCTGAAATATATTTGGGAATATCATCCACAAGGTACACAATGCCGTAGTCATCACCAAAATATTTTGCAATCCTTTGTCTCTTGCTCGTTCGAAGAGCTATGACACTGTCATCCTCCTCATGAATATATTCATGCGTGTGTTCAGTATACTCAATTGGAGTGGTAGGTTCAGGAGTTAAACCATTTGTTTGACTAGAAGAGCTATGTGAATTCTTCATAGGAAATATATTTTCAAAGAAAATAACATCTCAGATTTCATTATCATATTGATTGGCATGCCAGATATCCCGGATTGAACTACTAGAAACCATAGCATATACTATGATGAGTATATCCTAAATAGACTCAATCCACTGTTTTAGGTCCAAGTTTGCACCTTTTAGATATTGGAACATTGATTTTCACCAAGCACCCCCAAGTGCGCAAATACGATAGTGTTGGTTTTCTCCCTTTCCAACCTTCGTACGAAGTTACCTCACTATTTTTAGTGGGGACTCTATTCAGGACATGGCACACAGTCAACATAGCCTCCCCCCACCATGCCTTAGACATATCTACAGTATCTAACATGGCTTTCACCAAGTCAGTCAAATATGTGGTTCTTTCTTTCAACAACCCCATTGGATTGGGGCGAATAGGGAGGTGTCCTTTATGGATAATACCAAATTCCGTATAAAACTGATTGAACTCATTAGAAAAATATTTTCCACCATGATCGGACCTAATTCTTTTTAATCTTTCTGTTTAATTGATTCTCAACCTCAGCCTTATAAGTTTTAAAGTAGTCTAATGCCTCATCCTTTGTTTTCAGCAAATACACATAGCAGTATCTAGTGGCATCATCAATTAAAGACATGAATATCTTTTTGCTCCCTTTGTCAGTATACCATTCATCTTACACATGTTTGAATGTATGAGTTCCAATTTTGCCGAATTTCTTTCCACCATAGCCTTGTGAGGCTTTCGAGGTTGTTTCGGTTGTACACAAATTTGGCATTTGGAATCTTTGACTATAGAAAAGTTTGGAATTAAATTTAAATTGAAAAGCCGAGACATACAACCCAAATTTATATGACATAAACGTGAGTGCCATATATTGGCCTCACCACCATTCATAGAGTCATAAATATGGTTCACAACCTTCTTACAAAAATCTGAAAGGGAAAAATAGAACAAGCCTCCGCATTCATAGCCTTTTCCAATAAAGTGTCCAAATTTTGACATGCCTACTTTGTTTGACTCATAGACCAACTTGAAATGTTATCAACACAGAAGGGAACTGTTGATGAGGTTCTTATTTTTTGTAGGGGCATGCTGTATGTTTTTCAAGTGCACGATCTTTTCCTAAGTGAACTTCAGATCTACCGTGGTAACACCAAGAATAGAAGCATGTGACCCATTCCCTATTAGAACGGAAGAACCCCGTGCGACATGGTAAGAAGAAAACATAGATGCATTAGCGCATATATGAATGTTAGCCCATGTGTCAATCCACCAATTAGTAAATTGACATGCTGAAAAGATACATGGTAAATTACCATACCCAGATGCTTTGGCCTCGCCAACAATCACAATAGCAGACTTCTTCTCTTTGTATTCCATTTTAACATATTGTAAATAAATAAATCAGTAGTATATTTAAGATGCCATTCCATTCTCTCTTTGCAGAATGTACATTATTCATTCTGCAAGATAACCCATCATCAATTCACCGCCCGGCAGTTCACCCTGATCTCCCCGTCCGTCCCCGTAAGCGGGCTGATATTGCCCATGTTCACCATCGCCGCCGCGAAGTCGCTGGTGAACTGATCGCTGTTCGACGCGTAGCTCCTGACCAGATCGTCCGTCGAGCCGCCGTCGTACAGCGCCTGGTCGGAGTGGAGCAGCCCCTGCCGGGAGAGAAGATCGGAGAAGAAGCCGTTGTCGAAGGCGTCCGGCGAGGACGCGTCGAGCGGCGCGAGGCTGCCGTCGTTCCCGCCGGCCTGGGGGCAGCCGGCCCGCAGCGACGCCGCGAAGGACCCGTCGATGTTGGTGTCGTTGTAGATCCGGTCCCGGTAGTTCTTGCACTGCCCCCGGCCGATGGTGTGGGCCCCTGCGGCAATGTGCATTCACGGTGAGATAGTAATAATAGAGTGAGACCGATCGATCGTTGCTTTTGCGGCATTTCGCTTTCTTGTGATCGAGTAACATGCATGCATGCATGCATGATTGCATGGTGAATTGAGAGGTTGTTGGATGGTCACTTTTAAGTCACTGGTCACTTAGGTAGGTAGTTGATGGCTCGTGCAAGAGTTGTCAGGTTGCGAAAGGAAAGGTGGTGAGTAGAGTACGTAGAGACGACAGTCATCGATCGATCACCATTTTGAATTCGGTGCATGCAGACAAAGCAATGGTCATGTATACCCTAGCGCGCGCGTCCTTGGTATGATCTATGATGCCATGCATGATGGATGCAGTACTCATTACGTCGAAGCAAAGCAGCCAAGAGCTCTGAGAAAAGCGGTCAGAATGGAACAAACAAAGCCTACGTTTGTGTCTATCTATCTATCTATCTATATATATATATATATATATATATATATATATATATATATATATATATATATATATATATATATATATATATATATATATATATATATATATATATATATATATATATATAACACTTCATGTCGTAGCCATGCATACGTACGAACTTGTTGCCTGCCAGTGCCAGGCAAGCAGACAAAACCTAACAACTGTGTGACTCATTTCTGTGGTCAGTCGGTGCATGTGTCTAAATGCTTGAGTTCCTTTTTCTCTTGGGACATGCCATGTGCACTAGATCGTATACATATAGTCCATGTTGCTGTCTCTTTGTTCTTTTTTTACTTGATTTTTCAGAATCTGTGCTGTTAAACTTTCTAAATTTTGATCACTAATAGATTTAAAACTATTTAGATTTTTAGAATCTATGCTGTTAAACTTTCTAAAATTTGATCACTAATATATTTAAAACTATTTAGATTGGCTATATAAAAATTATATTATTAAATTTGTCATTAAAAATACTTATTACAATTTTATCAGTATATCTTAATGTAAAGTTATAAAAAGTAGCGGTAAAAATTGTATCTTGAAAACCATAGAAAGTAAAAAATATCAAGTAAAAAAGAATAGATAGACTAATTAGTAAGAATTATGCATGCATGGATGTATTATGGGTGTAAAATTAAAGCCAAGATTGGCTGGCCGGCCGGGTAATTTGTGTATTTGTGTTCAGTGTACGTACCTGAGAGCGCAACCATGTCGGTGCTGCTTAGTCCCTTGTTGGAGAAGGCGGCGAGGAGACCATTGCGGTTGGAGGCAGGTGAGGGGAGGTCACTGTTGGCCAGGGACGCGCTTGCTGTGGTGGCATCCCTCCTCCCCAGAAGAACCGTCCACGACGGTCCCCCGAGCTGCACAAAAATTCCAACACCAGTACAATCACTACTAGTAGTTGTTACATTCTGCTGACAGAATGATGATCAAATTCACATATATATTTCACTTGTGTGCAATTTATAAGTAGAATTAAGAAGTAAATAGACTGAAGTAAGGCTGTAAAGGTGATGTGTGTTTCGATTTTGGCTAGCTTAGCTTACTTGGACAACGGAGTCGTGTGCGGCGACGGCGAGGATGTCGGCGCACGAGACGGTCTGCGGGCACAGCAGCTCCAGCATCATCTTGATGTTGTCGATCACCTCGAACCCGCGGAGGGACCCCGCATTCGGCCCCGCGCCCTTCTCGCCGGTGAAGCTGGCCGTGTCGTCGAGCAGCACGGACGCGTCGCAGCCCTAGCGTACACACATACATGTCGACAATAAATATATCAATCATTTCATGACGACCAATTTCTCAACTTGTTCATATATGTGCATCAAACATAGGCAATATTGCGCAAAAGAGGATGACTATTTAAGCTATATATGTGCAGCTGAGCAACAGAGACGAAGAGAACTTGCTTGCACGAAGCAGTCGTGGAAGTGAAGGCGGAGGAGGGAGGCGCCCATGCGGGCGTCGAGCAGCACTGCCGCCACCACGGCAGTCCTGATGGTGAGAAGTGCAGCTGGGCAAGAAGCGTCATAGTAGTTTTCTGACAGTTGTGCATTGGCTACTGTGGTGGTCAGTGCGAGGAACAAGAACAAATAAGGGAGATGAGAGCCGTGACTGCAAGGAGCAGCAGCCATGATCAACCAAATGTGACTCAAAAAGACTCACCTTTTGGTTCGGGGATAGCCTGCAGTGCAGTCCCACGAGCATATTTATAGGCAATAAGGAATTATATAGGCCAGTTGCCTAAGTGCCTGCCGGTTAGAAGTGGTGTCCTAAATAAGTGCAGTTAAACTATTTAATTTTGATCAACAACATTTTCACGAATATTGGGATCGATCGTATATATGAAAATTATACAAGTAGATTTGTCTCAAAATTTACTTTCATAACAGTAAGTTGTATTTTTGGAATGTAATATCATACTTTTATGACAAGAGGAAGTTATTTTATTGAACACGTACTTATTTATACATCATGTCCTTCCTATATAGATGTTATTTTAGAACATGCTTAGCCATACACACTAATACAAAACAAGCTATACTGGACGTCTCATCACAAACGGTTCATGTAGAGCTGTCTGTGCTTTGATTATTACAGACGATTCATGGCTAAAACCGTCTCTGAAACTATCACAGACGGTTAGGTTTAAAAGTCATATGTGATATAATCATTATCACAGATGGTTTTTAAATAGAACCGTTTATGAAACTATCATAGACGGTTTGAATAACAAACCGTCTCTGATATGTGCATTATCACAAATGGTTCGTGTAACAAATCGTCTCAGATAATGACATGTCACCGATCCATGGCGTATCCCACAGGATTTCGATCTCACCCGTCCATTCTCTCCACATCAGATGGCAAGCACCGGTTCCTCCTACCGCTCGGCCTTTATTAATTACTCCCTATCTACCTTCCCACTGCTCGGCCCTTATTAATTACTCCCCATGTATCTTCTCACCAGCAGTCACGCATGAGTTCATTCACTATATAGCTTCCTCCCTTCGACGATGCCGATCGACTACCACCGTGAGCTAGCACCTCCGTTGTGACACCACGGTCGACTGCTGTAACATCCTGATTTTCATAGCCTTTTTGAAACTTTTGAAATAAAATTCACCATTTGAGTTTTTCTGGAATTAATTAAAGCTTAAATGAAATTTTTATGAATTAAAAGGATTTAATATGGTTAAGTTAAACATTAGCATTTGCCAAAATTATTTTATTTGAGTTCTTTGTGTCTCAAGGAATTTATTGGAATTTTTCTGGATTTATTTGCTAATTTCTAGAGCTCAAATTTTATTTGAGTTCTTTGAGTCCCGCTCGCCCGCCGGCCTGGCCTGCCCTGCCCGCGCCACGCGGCGAGCATCCGTTCGCGCCCGCGCCCGCTCCCCTACGCCCGATGGACGACGCGTGTCGGCATCCCAGCCACCCGCCTGCTCGCCCGGAGCCACTGACAGGTGGGGCCCACCTGTCAGGGTCCTCGTCTCCGAGCGGGACTCTCCTTCCCGTGTCCGGCCCGGACTCCGCCGCGCCGCCGGGTTCGATCGGGACGCCTCGGCGTCCGCGTATAAAGCCGCCGCGACCCCTCGGCTTCCGCACCTCTCGAGCCGCCGCCTCCTCCGCCGACGCCCGTGCGCCGCGCCCGTAGCCGCCGCCGGTGCCGTGCGCCGTCGCCTTCGCCGCCGTCTCCGCTGTCGCCGGTAAGACGTCGTCGCCGCCGGTTGAGCCCCGCCGCCGTCCGGAGTCACCGCCGGCCAGACCCCGCCGCCGCTCGCCTCGGTCCTCGCCCGCGCCTCGCGCTGTCCGCCGCCAGCTGGACCGCACCCACGCACCCGTGCCGCTTCGCCTTCCCGTGCACCGGGTCTGCTGTGCGCCGTGCCGCTGCCAGCCGGGTCCCACCTATCAGCCGTGCACCCGTGAGCCAGCCGCCGTGTCAGCAGCCCCGTCAGCCGCCACGCAAGCGCCACGTCAGCCCTAGCCTTGCGCCAGCAGCCCGGTCAGCCCTACTGTGCCGTGCGCCGAGTCCACCGTAGACCCGTTCCCCCGTGCACCCGGTCCACAGCATAGTGCCTTTTTCCAATTTTTCCCGATTTTCTTTAGATCCAATTTTCCAGAGGCCCGTTCTCCCTCGTCCTAGCTCCGATTGACCCGATTCTTTTTCCTAAATTCATATAAAATTGAGCTCTACCTTTTGGTTCAGGTTTGAAAGTTTTTGGAGTTCATTTGAATTTTATTTGATTTTATTTTGTCTTTTCGATGCGTTTTCTCTCTCGTTAGATCACGTTTTCGAAGGAGCGGAAGTTGGATTCGAAGATCAAGAGCCCTCAACTGAGCAAGGCCAAGGCAAGTCGTGTCCTTTGATCATGTTGAACCCAGTTTTCAAATCTATTATGTATTACTTTGCTTTAAATTATCATGCATTGCTATTTTATTATAAAACCCTTGTATTGGTAGTTAATGACCTAATTGATTATTCCTCCTTGATAATTTGAATGCCCTGATTCCATTGTCACCATAGACTGGGAAATTACTTAGTGATGCAATATTAGTTGTCACATGGGTTGTGCGTTTAATTGCTTAGCCATGCTTATCACTAGTACGTTGGGTTTATCATCACATGTGGTTAATTAATCTTGACTTAATGATATACTTGAATGTGGTGGTTAACCACGGTTATAAAACTTGTTGCCATGGCATGGGTAGTGTCATTGGTGTTGGTTATACAAAATTGGTTTTCACTTGGGCGATTGATCGCGCAGTAAAGGGGGTGCAAGAGGCACATGGGATGTGGATGCTTCGCCTGGGTAATTCTTAAGGACTTAACTTTGTGCGCCATTGATCTGAGCTTAATCGTGCAAACCACATGTCTAGTATGGGATAGACCTGGCATAATAATTTGTGAAGTCTCCACTTTGGTTTTACTACCGATGTTGTTGTGGCGCAAGAGGGGGCAATTATCGACTAGGGGGGTACCCTACTCGACGGCGAAACCTTAGCGAGTGGGATCAGGTGGAGATGGATCATTGTAAAAGCCTTGTTGTGATTTCCTTAGCGCGAGGCTAATCACATCGTGTGGGTACAGTTGTGCAACCTCTACAGAGTGTAAAACTATTTGAATAGCCGTGTCCTCGGTCATGGACAATGCTCGGTGATTTCACACGAGGGGTAGAGTTTTCATAAAAACCTGGTTGGGTTAAGTTGGGAAGTGAACGGTTAGTTCACGGGTGTTCATTTCATGGATCTTGGTTCATGGTGGATTCCTTGGGTGAATGGTCAGTTCACTTGGGGTGGGTCTCAATTCCTTTGGTTACTTATTTATTATCATTTACAAAGCTTGCTTTTCAATCTACTTATTGTATTTACTTTAAATTGTTGCTTTCTGCAAAATTAACCTTTCAGCCATCCATTGGTAAGCCTTGCATACTATATTGCATTCATTTGTTACAAACGACTTGCTAAGTACCAATGTACTCACGGCTTTATGCCCATGTTGCTCAGTTGAGGAGGAGGAACCAGATCAGCAGGTGTTGTTAGAAGGAGGCTACTACGAGGACTTCACGAATTAGGACTTCGCTCCCCAGTCGATTGCCTGTGGGCATGTCGAATGGCTACTACGTTTAATTTTGGATTTCCGCTGCTAGTTTCTTTAAAGCCCTTCAGGCTAATAATTGTAAGCTTGGCCATAAGGTCGTACTCTGATGATTATTAATATAAATTGGATTTTCTTTAGAATATCGTGATGTGGATGATATTTGTCTTTGTTTACGCTGTGTGCACTAGCGTGATCCTGGACTAGTGCGGAATACACAGTAGAGTCCGGATTTGTATATTCGGGTCTCGACAACTGCATAGCACACTCTTGTCGTAAGTGTCGTACGAGTGTCTTATGCAGTCTCACCGTCGTGCCACAAAGGTGGCACTACCGCTGCCTCTACATTGCCGGTGATATCCGGCCGCCATCTGATGCATCCAGCTTGTTCCTTGATGACGCCGAATACTACCGTGAGCTAGCGCCTCCGTTATGACACCTCAGTCGAATGCAGAACACACTCTTGTCATAAATGTCGTAAAAGTGTCTTCTGCATTCTCACCATCGTGCCACAAAGGTGGCGCTACCACCGCCTCTCCATTGCCGATGATATCTGGCCGCCATCTGATGCATCCAGCTTGTTCCTCAATGACGCCGACTACCGCCGTGAGCTAGCGTCTCCGTTGTGACACCTCGGTCGACTGCACAACACACTCTTGTCGTAAGTGTCATAAGAGTATCTTGTGTAGTCTCATCGTCATGCCACAAAGGTGGCGCTACCGCCGCCTCTCCATTGCCGGTGATATCCAGCAGCCGTCCGATGCATCTAGCTTCTACTGTCTGCTAGGATCTTTGCTTCTTATATATTATTGCCATATTAAAGAGTTGGGTTCGTTATCTTGTTGTGCTGTAATGGTGGATTCTAATATTAATGGACATGGAATGTATACATCTTATGGTTGTTGTTTTATTAACTGGTTTGTGTGGAACAACGAGAATGACACAATAATTGATTCATACATATACCATGCATATGTGTTTTTTTTATCTACTACGCCTTCAGATGTTCTTGATATGCTAAGCAAAAAAAGTGTTGATGACAAATATATATACCATGCATATACGTTGTATTATTTGATTAGTACAATTTCAGACTACCAAAAGCCGAGGACGGCTTTTCTTGAAGAAGGGGAGGATGATGCGGATACACACATGATTAATTTGAATATTATGATGATTCCGGGGTCAAATCAATGGAGAAGCACAAGAAGGTTAATCATATTTGCTACCAAGAACAAAAAGCTCAAAGCCC
This sequence comes from Dendrocalamus latiflorus, assembly GCA_017311315.1. Lineage (NCBI taxonomy): Eukaryota > Viridiplantae > Streptophyta > Magnoliopsida > Poales > Poaceae > Dendrocalamus > Dendrocalamus latiflorus. Next base: position 26,832,759 of record CM029611.1, read on the forward strand.
ATGAGAATGGAAAGGAGAAAGCCAAGCAGCCCATGCAGCTGATCAATGAGGAAAGAAGCCCATGCAGTGGGAGAGCAAAAGGGGAGAAGCCCAAGGACTTAAACTACAAGTTTTGGATAAGAATTTTAAGCCAAATTCTGACTTTCCATGTGCTCAACCCAATTCAAACTCGGATTCAACTCAGAATTCAATTCGGATTCGGTTCGGGACAGCCTGACAGGCAGTTACTAAAAATGTCATAACTTTCACAAACGGAGTCCGATTCAGGTGTTCTTGTACTCGTTGGAAAGATAATTTCAAGGGATACTCCATGGATCTGGTCCCACATTCAAATTCATCACGGATAAAAAGTTATGACCGAAACAATATGACGGGTGAAAAATATAGTTTCCTTTTTGTGAGAGTTCGTATCCAAAACCATATAGGGTTGAGTTGTAATTGGTTTGGGGACCATATGGACGTCCCAAGGGGCTATATAAGCCTTGTATTGGTATCCTTTAGAGGGAGACCAACTTTATGCATAAGATTGAAACATAGCTATTGCTTGTTCTTTCAACACCAGAGTTCATGCGAGGACTTTGAGAGAGAATTGACGATCCATTGTTCGTTCTGCAATTCAAGGTCAAGCCGGCGTTCCATTGGGAATTGGGGACTTGGCGTTCGTCGTTTGTGGTCCCACGACGAACAATTATTCGGTGTGTTTCGGGCGTATTCCGAAGAGTTGAGGGTTCGTGCATTGGCGCGAGTGTTCAACTAGCGACATCGTCTGCTTCGCATCAACTATCCACGGTTCCTCACTGAGAAGATCGGGACCGCTTTCCCGTATCATGTGGTATCAGATTCTAGGTTTACTCGGTGAGAATTTCTTTACCCATAGTTAGTAGATTGGTTTTTATTTCCTATAGTTCAGAAAAAATTTGCCTCGCAAAAAAAAAGTTAATTTCCGCTGTCCAAACCCCGTTGTGCCTTTCAATCTGTTAGTTTTGGTTTGCTAAATTGAATTTGTGTCCGTCTTAGCATTGTCTAGTTGCTGGTCATATCTTTGTTCCATTAAAAATCCAAACAAAAACAAATTCCCCACCCCAAACCCTAATTCCAATTCGGCTGATTTGTCCTTTCTCTGCAGCTGCCACCAAAAATGCCATAACCTTTGATTCCGAGATTATTTTTGAGTGAGACTACCGCCATTAGATTCAAAACTTCATTGTCCATCTATCTGTAAAATTTCACGTCATTCACGAAGGCAGTTAAGAGATATATGTGGTGAAAGTTTACCCAAATTTCTGAATTGAATCTGCAACAGTTGGCACTTGTGAATTTTGTGCGACTTTTTCGGTCAGTTTCCAGAACTTGGCCCCAAAACAAAAGTTGTATAAAAAGCCGTCAGGAAATTGAGAAAAAAAGAATCATTAAAAAAAGGCAACTGAAAAAAAGTTACGGCCAAAATACCGACATGCTGTCCAGTAGACACAAATAATCCTCAGTTTTCAAGTTTTGGGTCAAGCCTTGTGTTCTTCAATTTCAGATTACATTCGATTGAATTATCTTGTATGTACCACTCGCATACATTGCCATACACTTATTTTAGCCTTCATCTATCTTCGGTTGATCAGCAACATAGGCTAAGTGCTAGATACGAACTATAATTCAATTCTGTGCAATTTTCTGAAATTAATTGATTGTTTTTCCTTGCTACAAAATACATAACTGCCCAAGCTCCACCGAGACCCATTTGTGTACTCCCTTGCTCTTGGTTACGCTCATACATTACCGGGTTGATATCGTTCGCTGTCACAATTGTCGATTTGCCGTCCTTGATTCACTTTAGAACGGTAAGCTTGTCTTGTTTTCAGGACAGTGAGTTGCAAGCATAGAGAGAGCTTTTGTTTTACTAACCTGGATATAACCTTGTTTCTTGTTTGTGAGTCGTTCCCATGTCAGGTCACGAGGAGGATCCACTTAATCTGGAGGCGCCGGTTACGTGGACCGGGTACACTCGGTTGCGCGAGATGCGACAAAAACAACGTCATAATGGTGACAATGGCGTGCGCGATGAGCTCAAGGAAGTTCAGACTGGACTGAACACCCTCGGGGTGGAGGTCAAACAGTTGTGTACGACCATCAACAATAACTTTCGGGAGCTGCATGCCATGTTCGCACACCACAATCTACGTGGGGGTGCACCAGCTGATGACACAAGTGTGCACGGCCCTCCGGTCGTTCTGCACAATGAGACTGAGGAGGACATGAGGGTTTCAAAATCATCTTCCTACACTCCCCGTACAGCACCTACAGGAGGTAAAACCACATCTCGTTTCAATTCGTTTAAAACTAATCCATCTATTGGAAGTTTTACTCCAAGTGCATATGCTGCCCCATTGCTACAAACAACACTTGAGATGCATCAAAACCCATGTGAGAGTGAGAGCCACATAGCCAAAGGGAAAGAGAGTATTAAAAAGAGTGAGTTGTGTGATTCCACCATATATGAATTTGAGAGCATCCCAATTGAAAGTGTGAGAGAAACACCAAAAGAGAAGAAAGAGGTAGATGATGGACAAAGTGAGGTTGATTTTGAAACTAACACATTAATGTCTACTTTTAGTGTTGTTTCTCACATTGTGCAGGTTGAAATTGAAGATGAAGAATTAAACATTCAACAACCGGCATCATTGGAAGTCAAAGATGAGGAGATAACTACGGTTGAAGATAAAGTATTTGCTGTCCCGTTGTTAGATCATGATGATTTAATACCTACAACACCTATATCAACCGAGGAGAACAATAAAGGTAACAATATTGGCGCTGGAATTAATTGTGGAACGATGAGTACTTGTGAGAACTCATATGTGCGAATGAAAATTCCATGTTCTGAAAGTTCTTTGCTCAATTTACATAATGTGGAATTGATTACTCATAAGGAAGTTCTTACTCGAATATCTCCTAGTGATTCTTTGTGCTATATCATATTTGATGATCCTAGAGAGCTATCTAGTGTGATTGAGAATGTTGCTGAAATTTCGTATTTAAAATCACTAGTTAGTACCTATGCATATACATATAAGTTCAATTTGATTGGAAATTATGGTATAGATGATAAGTTTTATGTTTACTGAATATGCATTACATGTGATAAGGTTGCTGAACTGAAATTACATATTTTGGATAAACAAACTTTTGTGCCATATCATGATCACAATGAGATGAGTTTCAACAATAGTGTTTCATGTTTTAAAAGATTTCTTAAGCCTACTTATTCATCCTAAAATGTACAATCATGTACAAATAATCAGAGTAGCGCAGTTGAAACATGGAAGGAACTAAAAATTTTCTCCCCCATATTTGAACAACTTAATTTGGTTTGGCCCATTAATGACTTGTCCATGTGCTTAGCAAAGTCGAGGACGACTTTTTCTCATGGGAGGGAGAATGATATGAAAGAAAATATTGCAATGTATACATCTTATGGTTGTTGTTATATTAACTGGTTTGTGTGGAACAACGAGAATGACACAATAATTGATTCATACATATACCATGCATATGTGTTTTTCTTTTTATCTACTACGCCTTCAGATGTTCTTGATATGCTAAGCAAAAGAAGTGTTGATGACAAATATATATACCATGTATATACGTTGTATTCTTTGATTAGTACAATTTCAGGTTACCAAAAGCCGAGGACGGCTTTTCTTGAAGAAGGGGAGGATGATGCGGATACACACATGATTAATTTGAATATTATGATGATTCCGGGGGCCAAAGCAATGGAGAAGCTCAAGAAGGTTAATCATATTTGCTACCAAGAACAAAAAGCTCAAAGCCCATGAGAATGGAAAGGAGAAAGCCAAGCAGCCCATGCAGCTGATCAATGAGGAAAGAAGCCCATGCAGTGGGAGAGCAAAAGGGGAGAAGCCCAAGGACTTAAACTACAAGTTTTGGATAAGAATTTTAAGCCAAATTCGGACTTTCCATGTGCTCAACCCAATTCAAACTCGGATTCAACTCAGAATTCAATTCGGATTCGGTTCAGGACAGCCTGACAGGCAGTTACTAAAAAGGCCATAACTTTCACAAACGGAGTCCGATTCAGGTGTTCTTGTACTCGTTGGAAAGATAATTTCAAGAGATACGCCATGGATCTAGTCCCACCTTCAAATTCATCACGGATAAAAAGGTATGACCGAAACAATATAACGGATGAAAAATATAGTTTCCTTTTTGTGAGAGTTCATATCGAAAACCATATAGGGTTGAGTTGTAATTGGTTTGGGGACCATATGGACGTCCCAAGGGGCTATATAAGCCTTGTATTGGTAGCCTTTAGAGGGAGACCAACTTTATGCATAAGATTGAAACATAGCTATTGCTTGTTCTTTCAACACCAGGGTTCATGCGAGGACTTTGAGAGAGAACTAGGTGATCCATTGTTCGTTCTGCAATTCAAGGTCAGGCCGTCGTTCCATTGGGAATTGGGGACTTGGCGTTCGTTGTTTGTGGTCTCGCGACGAACAATTATCCGGTGTGTTTTGGGCGTATTCCGAAGAGTTGAGGGTTCGTGCATTGGCGCGTGTGTTCAACTAGCGACATCGTCTACTTCGCATCAACTATCCACGGTTCCTCACTGAGAAGATCGGGAACCCTCCCCGTATCACATGGATGGTTGGTAAGTAGAACCGTCTGTGATGTGTGAGTATCAGAGAGAGTTTTTGTTTGGAGCCGTCTGTAATACTTTTCTTCACAGACGGTTCTAGTTACAAACTGTTTGTGTTGTCTTTATCACAGACGGCTCACAAACCGTCTGTGATAACCTTCAATTATCATTGACACATAAATACAGGCAGTTCAGAAACCATCTGTGATGGTAATTTTGAACCGTCTCTGATGACTCTTTTTGTAGTAGTGACATTTACATCATTCATCATTGATATGTACAAAGTTATTTAAATTTGTCATGTGAAAATGCCATTAGCATATTCGTTGTCCAAAGTTGTCCACATCATTATTTTTAGGAAAATGTCTACTTTTTAACTCTTAACTATTGTCTCAATCCAAATAACAGCCTCCAACAATAAAACCGTCCGAATCGCAACATTCAACTATCAAAACAAGGTCACTTGATGCCCTTGACCCATTCTAGGGTGGTTTCATACCGATGTGGTGTCCATGTAGATCCAACAACAACTAACTCAGCGCCTGTGTCTACCATGTCACCCACACGTCATCTATCTTCTTCACGCTCTCCATCTTCTTCCCGCCCCCATCCATGGCTGCTCCTACATGTGCTTGCCATAGGCAACATCCACGTCACGCTGTTGTCCCTCCTCCTCTCCTCTCCTTTCTGTGTGTTCACACTAGAGTCACACACCTACTTCGCACACTTGAACATAGCACACATGACACACCACTCTGCCATGCATCGTGGACACCGCCCACGGTGGCTGTAAAACCCAATGGTTCGCATCCATCCTTACAACACCATAGTGTCTGTTAGAATTTTTCCTATCCTCTTGCTCTGATGTGACCCTCCATAGTCATTGCTATCCGCTGGACGGAATGCCTTGCTGAACGCACAAGATGCAGCCCCTATGCTGCTTGCTATCTCCACATAATGCTTCCTTCTAGACGTGATCAATGATGGGACAGCAGCACCTCTGTTAGACGTGATGATCAACCAAAGTTGCACCAAGGCACACGAAGCAGTAGCGAGACAATAATATGAAGCAACTCTGAACACAATTAATTTTTCCCGAGAGCACCAACCGCTCCTCTCCCTTTATTTCTTCTCTCTCTTGTTCCTAACAATGCATTGCTCTCCACTTAACTAGATTACAATACCCATGCATATATACCCCCCACACCATCGACTAAGACATGGACACAGACTAGGAAACTAGAGCTTGCACGGAAACAAACTCGTAAACTGACTCGGCAAACTCATGCGGAACTTAACTCGTATACGGATACGACAAACTCATACAGCATACATGGATATGGCAAACCAACTCATTGTATCCTACCCAAATTAACAAAAAACAAGATTAATTCTAACAATCGCCTTCTTAATCTTGTTTCTCTATCTTGATCACATCGATCTTCTCTCTTGCTTCCGCTTCTTCCTTGCATGCCTATCTGGCTGGAGCACCTGTTCTCACAGTCGTCTTTTTGGCCTCGTTTCCATGTCTGGTTGTCTTCCTCATGCAGCCCTTGCTCACACTTCCTCCACCAGCACTACTCTCACTGTTGTGTACCCATACTTTTGACCACTGCCCTCCACGCTGTGCTTCCTTCCGCCACAGGACCCATCTACGACTGCCTTCTACAGCACATGTGAGAGCTCCTCTCGAGCCTCTGCTGGCTATGACCATGCCTGCTGCGTGTAGTCTGTGCCGACCACTCGAGCCGTTGCTTCGCTCCTCTCCGCCTACACGCATTCGTCCGGACTCAGCTGCTTGCTTGTGCGCACCTCCTGCGCGCCACTCACTACGATCACTACATGCCCGCCCAAAACCACAGCTCGTTATGACCATGCCCTCTGTCCCGTCTCGCTTCTTCGCCGGCTCAGTCTCCTTCCTCGTTATGACTTCAGGCTTGCTTCCTGCTACCGTTGGTGAAGCCCTCCATCTTTTGGCTCCTCTAGACCGCTCTTCTCACAAACCGATCTACAAGTTTTCAAGGGAATCTTGTACAACCGATTTGGAGACCTCTTTGCCTTCATCAACAAATCTCTATTCTTGTCATACACTCATAAGAACTCATCCTGCAGCACTACCTTGTACCCTCTCTCCATCATTTGCCTCGAGACTTAGTATGTTGTTACATAGACTTGGTATATAATAAATTTCTATCAACAACTTCTTATCTCCGTTCTTGCATTGCAACATCATCATCCCTTTGCCCTTTATCTCCACCGTGGAGCCATCGCCAAACTTGACCTTGCCCCAAACCTTCTCGTTGAGTTGTGGAACATGGAGCAATCTCACATCATGTGGTTGCTAGCTCCATTATCCAAGTACCATTGATCCGTGTGGTCATGGCTTTCTTCCTTCATGCTTAGTTTTGGAACTACGTTCTCATTCAGTTCTACCATGACCGACTCCTTTTCAACATATGAGAAGAGAAGTACTAGCTCTCCGATGTCTTCTTCTTCGTTTTTGGCAAGGTTCACTTCCCCGTCCTTCTTCTTGCTCTTGCAATCCAAAGTAAAGTGCACAAAGTCGTTACAATTGAAGGACTTTTGATTGCTACGGCATTTTATCGTGTAGTGCCCATATTTGCCACATTCAAAGCACTTGACATGTGACGTATCATAGGATCACTCACCACCGCCTTGCTTAGCCCTGTCTCCACGGCTACCCCTGCCGCATCGACCACTTTGGCCACCACGACAGCGCCACCTCCCACGGTTGTATGATGAGCCACGACCGTCTCTCGAATCTCCCCTTACTCATAATGCCTGCTCGTTGTGAGATCCCTACTCCTTGCATGACTGAAACCCCTTCAATAATTCCTCATGCGCCTTGAGAGATTCGATGATCTCCTCTGTCTTCTTCTTGTCCAGATCGGGGGAGTATATAAGTGTTGTGACAATAGGTATGTACTTCTCCAGAAGCACGCGCAGGTACTTCTTTACCACCACAGATTCCTCCATCTTGTCGCCAAGTGAGTTAATCTGATTATACAACAAACTCAGCTTGCCGGCGAACTCGTCCACCAACTGGGTCTCTTCCATCTTTAGATTCTCGAACTCGCTCCGCAAATTCTGGAGCCGCACCTCCTTGACACGATCAACTCCTTCGTGCATCGTCTGAAGCGCCTCCCATGCCATCTCCTTGTCGATGAGCTGATGCATCATCGCGTCTGGCACCGCCTGGTAGATTAGGGCCAAAGCCGCCTAATCTACCTTGTCATTCACCTTCTTGTCCTTCCCCTTTCAAATCGATTGCACCCCAGACTCCCTAGGTGCGCATATTTGTCTTCATCTTCATTGTTCACATTGGGTAGTTGTCGATCGTCAGGAGAGGGTACTGGAGGGAGATTAGCCCACCCTGAGCCTTTGCCTTGTCACCCATGCTCTGATACCACTTGCTAGAATTTTTCCTGTCCTCTTGCTCTGACGTGACCCTTCATAGTCACTGCTATCCGCTAGACGGAACGCCTTGACGAACGCACAAGATGCAGCCCCTATGCTGCTTGCTATCTCCACGTAATGCTTCCTTCTGGACGTGATCAATGATGGGACAACAGCACCTCTGCTAGACGTGATGATCAACCAAAGCTACACCAAGGCACATGAAGCAGCAGCGAGACAATAATATGAAGCAACTCTAAACATAGTTGATTTTTCTCGAGAGCACCAACCGCTCCTCTCCCTTTATTTCTTCTCTCTCTCGTTCCTAACAATGCATTGCTCTCCATTTAACCAGAGTACAATACCCATGCATATATACCCCCACACCATCGACTAAGACACAGACACAGACTAGGAAAATCTAGCTTGAGATGGGACAAGGGAGTCACATGATCTGATTTTGATAGTTAAAGATTACAATTCAGTCGATTTTGACGTTAAAGATTATTTTTTGGACCAAGGCAATAGTTAACGGATAAAAAGTGGGCTTGTTCCTTATTTTTATATTTTTTTCCTGATATATAACTAAAAAAGTATAATATTTAAAGGTATGAATTGGAGACTGCAGTACCATATTAATGTTATTTGAGATTTACATCTATTCATCATCAGAGGGAGTAAGTTAATGCATGTATGAACAGTTAGAGGATGAAGGGAACAAGAGGAAGATTTTTTTTAGGACGCAACGACGAGCAAGCCGGCTGAACTCAATTATATTTCATCAAAATTGGATTATACAAAGGCCGTCACCTGCATATGGGTGATCTTGAGGAGTTTTTTATTTTGCCTCTTATTTTAATTTTAGAATTAGTCTTATACTGTAGGACCGAAATGGCGACAGGGGGGGTGAATGTCGCTCTCTTCAATATCGCCCCCGAGAAATCGAACACTGATTTTTCAAAACGAAGCAAAACAAAGCCACTCACAGAAAATTTAAATTAATTTTGCTGAAATCTGGGACGCATGCGATACTAAAAAATTCAGCATAAATCAGAGATTAACCAGTAAAACTTTCAGCTGAAAATAATGCCGTTTGATCTGCATGCAAAATGGTCAAAAATCAGCAAAAGAAAAAAAGGAAAGGCACGAAATGGAGTTGCTTCCTGCTGGCCGTAACCTCCTATTGCAGCAAGTAGATGGCATCAGGTTCAGAGAACAGCCTGAACCGAAAAAAGAAAATCTTAACTACTGAACCTTTGAGAATACTTTCAGACCTTCTACAATCTGACTAATTGATGGGATTCCTTTAATAAACTTTACTCAAAGCAAAACCACAATACCCAGACCAACCTTAGGAACCAACAGAAATCACTCGAGACAAGGAAATTCAGATTATGCCCTGAAAATTGAAAATACAGGAGGCTTTCAACAAAAGCAAATTCCTCTCAAACCCCTGATCCTTTGTACATGAAACTTTGGGGGTATATTAGCAATAGCCAATGGACTTTCCAGACCCAATTTCATGCCATCACAGCAAGGGAATCAACAGCTGCACATAAACCCTAGAATTTCAAGAAAACTTCAGAGAGGGCTCACAAAATCCAAATTACTCCATGGTCTCAAATCCTTTGCTAATGAGATTTTGCAAATATATTAGCAATAGCAAAAGGATTACCCAGACCAAAAATCAAGCCTTCTCTCAAAGGGAATCCAAGACTAACCCAAACCCTAGAAACTTGCAGAACATGAACAGAGGGAGGCCAAAAAAAGAAATTTGAGGATTAAATGAGGTTGGCTCTTGGGATCCTTGATCAAATGATCTTGAAGTACTCACCCATCATGGAGCAACCCATTTTGGCCAATCCCAGCAAGCAAGACCTCAAAACTCAAAGAAATAAAAAATCCAACATAGAGAGCATCGAAGAACAGAGACAGAGATGAACGGGAAATAACTTCAGATCTTCATTCCAAAAGAAGGATGAATACAGATACGTCCCGATACCACTGGACATTAGGACATGGTTGATTACAAGACTCTCCACTCAATCCCTCTCCTTTCCAAGCCAAGAACACAACCCATACATGCTTGAGAGGGGATGAACACACACAGAGAGCTACCACATTGAAACCATCGAAGGAGACACTCAGGGGACACACCTGCTGCCCTCAACCACTAAAGCCTAAAGCCAAAACAACCACTAAAGTCTATTTTGACTAAAGAAAACCCTAAAACCCTTGGAGTGCTCAAGAGGGCATGCAGCCCCTCCAACCTATTTATAGCCCACGGCTAACGGGTCTCCACCCCGTTACGCCCGCTATGTCCAACGGAGCCCGCTCCCGCTTGTGCAGCCTTGCGAAATTCCCGTTTCGCCCCTCCTGCACTTTCCGGGAAGCTTCCGCGCTCCTTGCCTCGCACGCCACGCAACCACCTCGAGTCCACGTCGTCTTCGACACATCCCGACCGCTTTGACCTCAGCGCCACCTGCGCCTAGTCCGGTCCACCGTGTCTCGCCACGACTCCGCCTCGACGTCCTGCAGCCACACAGACAAGAAACACATCAAATAGCACCGCTCGATACATGAAAGCGTAAATAACATCACTTACCATGCCGAAGTCCAAACCTGTCGAAATTATCAGAATATACATCCTAATCCCATACGACCAAGTTTGACCAAGTCCGATCGAGCCCGACTGCGCCACGCAACGACTCGACTCCGAACCACTCAAACCAAACTCGACTTACCTAAGCCAAAGTCAATTACTCATCATACGCATGTGGTCACCTCCACATGGTTCATCATATACCATATAAAATTATAAATTTAGCCTCTTTTAACGAGCACGAAAGAACTGATAACCAATACGTGACTTCTATCATGTCATCCGACTGTAGTAGGAATTGGTGGCGGAGTCTCATGAAGATGCCGTGTGAAAAGCCCCAAAAATTTCAAACCAGAAATTTCTTTTATTTTTGTTGGATCTTTGAGTGAATTCTGTAAACTTTCCTTTTTTGGAAAGCTCTCCGAAAATCCGTTTTCCTTTTCTGGTGCTGCCGCTTTTTCCTTTGCTTGGCGCCTCCGCTCTTTCCGCCTTCCCCATTCCCTGGCGCCCCTTCCTCCCTCTTTCCGCTGGTGCCGCTCCCTTCCCCGCCTCCTCCCTCGCGCGTGCGCTGCGCCTGCGCCCGCTCCCCGCACCGCCTCTGCGCCACGCTCCTGGGTTCAGACTGCCCGCGCCACCCCGCCGTCCTCCGGTCCGAAGGCAGCACCGCCCCGCGCGTGCGTTGTGGCCTCCTCCTTCGCTTCGACCCCACCTGCCAGCCACCGCCCCATTCCTCTCCCGCGCGCGGACGCACCTCGCCCATCCCCGCCATGCAACTGCTCCCCTCCTCCCATCGCCTCGCCATTACCCCTGCTCAGGGCCGAACGCCACCCCATGTCGCGGAGACGACGCCCCAACCACCCCCAATCCTCTGTTGACCCCGGCGTCGCGCCCGTTCCTTCTCCCCGAAGGTTGCTTCCCCTCCCGCTCGGGTATAAAACCCCACTCTCGGCTCCCTCCTCCTCCTTTACTTCCCGAGCTTCCCCACCGCCCGCAAACACCTCCCACCACTCCCGTGCACCTCCCCGCACAACTGATTGAACCCTCGTCGCCCCAGTCACCGCCGCCATCCTCCCCTGCGCCGACGACACCGTAAAGCGGACCTCCCTCTCCCCTCCTCCATTTTTCAATTGCTTTCGCTCAGAGCACCTTCAATCTCCCCTAACCACTTTGCTGTTCTCCTCTGGCCAGGTGAAGCCCTGTGGATCGCCGCTGTCGAAGCTCCCCTCTGGCCGCCGCACCCTCTTCGTGGCCAGCACGCTCCGGAGCCCCTTGACTCACGCCGTCGCTGCCATTGTGAGCCCCTTGGCCCCCTGTCTGTGTAGCCGCAGCCGATTGAACCATCTCGCCGCCGGTGACCTCCTCCGCCACCAAATAGCCGATGCTGTTCCTTCTCCCTCCCGCCTTCTCCATTGATCCCCTCGCCTTCCAACCGCCCAAAATGGGTTTTCCTCGTCGAGACCTACCCGCTGATGCCCTCAGTTGCCGCCGCCGAGCCCCCGGGCGCCTAGGCCGCCGTCGTCACCGTAACACTGCCCCGGGGACACTGTAGCAGCGGGAGGAGGAAGACGACCCCCTCCCCGTGACGTGGCCCCTCCTCCACCGTCTGATCTCCTTAATCTCATCTCCCCTCGTTCGTCCGATCCCCGTAACGGTTCGCTCGTCCTCGTTATAACGCGACCGTTGGATCTTCATAACCACCCTACCTTGCCTCCGTCGGATCGCCCCATACCGCTTCGCCCGCCCCCTTATGTTCCAACCGTCCAATCCCTCCCCTCCGCCTTGATCTGGGCCGCCCGCACTCACCGCTTCGCGATCGTCCGCCCCGCCACGCGGCGACCATCCAGGCCGCCCGGGCGCGCGCGCCACTGGGCCGTTTGGGCCGCGTTGGCCGCCTGGCCGCGCCGGCCGTTCCTCGGGCCAGGCCGCACTGTAGCAAGGAGGCCGGGCCGATACTGTTTAAAGCAATTTCCCCGGATTTATTAATTTTTAAAATCCAAGAAAATTCAAATAAATCCTAGAAAATCACAGAAAATCCCAAAAATTCCCAAATTTCACCACTTTGCTCCAAATAATATTATGGACCTATTTTGGACCTCCATTTCCCCAAATGCATTCCAAAAAAAATCCAAAAATTCTCCATTTAAGGATTTATGCATTTTACTCCTTTTTAAATAGTTTATTTTCCCTCGCTTGATTAGTCTCAAGCTGGACTTAACTATTTTATGTGTTTTTGCGCTAGTATCGGAGATCCCGGAGGTTCAAGTGCAGGCTCAGGATCCAGGTGTTTTTTCGTTCGAGCTAGCCGAGATTGTCCAAATTATCGGTAAGTCCCAAATCCTTTGATCATGTTGCAACCCATGTTATTTAATCATGTTGCTGAGCCGGTTGTTTGGCTCACGGCTTGCTCAATCCCCTCTTTAGAGGATCAAGACGATGGTGAAGGTTTCCCCATCAAGGACGCCCCTGAGGATTGCTTCTTCGACGAGGACCCGTGGCTTTAGGTCTTGGCCGCGCTCAAGCGGATCTTGGAGCTTTGGTAATGTAAATATACTTTGGGCTTGCACGCCCCGCTGTTGAAAACTGGATGTTAATCTTTATGTGAAATATATGCTGGACTTTTGTTGTAAGCATGCAATGGTATACTCTTGCACGACACTCCATAACTGTTCATGCGTGAATAGTTGTGGAATGCCGTGTCCGTATGCGCCCCTGAAAACGGGGGCATAACACCGTGCCACCGGACCGTGACAGGGGTGGGCAAAATGCCGCGGCATCCGGGCGCAACAGAGGTGAATCCGCGTCATTTCAGGGACGTAGAATCAACGCTGAGCCATAATTGCACGTCTAAGTATATATCCTAGGTGAACGAGCGATGAAATATTAGTAGTACTATTTTTGCGACGAACTAAATCAATAACTCGCAAACCGAGAAAACTAAACAGCCGTAGAAGGCACGATTAAGATGCTAATTAAGCTGTACTATGACTCATCATGGCATATACATATGTTAGCTAAAATTTGTGCCGTCACCCTGCGGCGGTCCGGTGGCGTGGCACCTCTGTGGGGTCCTGCCACCTGCCGTGCTGGGCTGTGTTGTGCTCCAGTCCCTGTCACGATCGGGTGGTACGGTAGAAGTCACGCATTGGCTTTAATTCTTCTATGCTCGTCCAGTAGATTAGATTTGCAATTTTATATGGCATAAAATTAATTTTAAAATTAAGGTGGTACTAAAGAGCTAAATTTAAGAACTTGACCTTGAGTAGCTGCAGCAGGGACAGATATTTTCGTCATGCTAGACAGATGTCTGCTTGACGGGTGCGTGTCTACTTTGTATACATAAAACCCCTTTGGATATTACAAATTGGAAAGTTCTTAGATCATCATGTCCATGTACTTTCGAAAATTGTTCATTCAGGATTGTGTACTTCAAATTCATCATTTAAGTCATTGTGTTTTGAGAAATCATTTGTTTTGAGTCCTTTTGTGACGTTATGTCTAATGATCAGCCAGCATTTCTATTCGTTCATCATACTACTTCTCAGTATTTTTATTTTTAATGTGTATGATTTACGGTGTTATATATAGCACAAAATGACAACGGAATAATAACTGTACCTAGATTTGCATGGCTAAAGGTAAAGAAAACCTTAAGTAATGATACTAGTTTTTGGTCCCTAGCTATGCAAAATTTATACATGTAACAATCTTCAAAGGAATATTTTAGCTACGAAGCATATAAAGACAGAAACCATATTGCAATTACATGTGTAGTCTATGTATCATGCGCCTGATTTTTTTACAGAGATAAGTCAAATTTCCATCCATCAGCAGTAGGAGCCTTCTCCTTCTCTTTCGTTATAAAAATTGGTTATCAGATCAACATCAACAGCTAAAGAACACATATCTCAACACGGCCAAAAAAATTGACTTACTTTCAAAAGTTATTGATCGCCTTGTAATTTGCAAAAAAAAATACATTGATTAAAATCCGAACAAAAAATTTAGAGTTATATGGAATCCAAAAGCAATACGATAAATTCCCATCACATTTTATGATTTTTAGGACTTTATATTATGATTATATATGAGAATTGTAGATCTATAATCAATGTGGCTCCTTCAATTACACCTACTTTTTATCACACAGCAATTATAAAGATGAAATATGTATCACATGTCCCATGATGTCGGCGAGAAAATTAACTTGGCCTATGTAACTACAAACATTTTGGTTCGTTACCATAATATTTTATGATATTACAAGGTCGACACACACACACCACGAATTTTTTTTGTAAATAATCTATATTTTATTTAAATTAATAGAAATATACCCGCATAAGTATTTTTTTACAGAAATGGCCTCCACTACTACAGAAAGCATAATACTAGACGGCCAATCACAGACGGTTTGACAAAACCGTCTGTGACCAACACTAACACAGACGGTTTTAATTTGGACACCGTCTGTGTTGGCGGCGTTGGAGAAAACGAGTAACACAGACGGTTCTTACCAATGAACCGTCTGTGATATTGAAGTATCACAGACGGTCTGTATTAAAAACCGTCTGTGATAATCCCAGATTATCACAGACGGTTTTTAATAAAAAAACCATCTGTGATAATGGCACTAGGCATTTATTGCGTTGCTCAGACCGCATCTGTCTTCATTTCAATCCAGAACTAGCCGCTGCTGCGCACTCTTTCGCTCAGGAGGCAAGCTAGGCGATTTCAGGCCAGTTAATTTGGTGGGAGGAGGCAGAGATTGAGCTTTGAAGATTCATACTTTCCTGGTTACTCTAGATATGGTTAGTAATGAAATTTATTTTTTCTTTGCATTACAATTTAGATCTAAATAATTGGTGAGTGTTATTGAAGATGGTTTGCAAAATTGTTGGTTATATAATACCTGTTGTGTTTATAATATGAATTGAGCTAGCAAATTAAGCCTCAATACATGTGGCCGGTATATATGTAGTAATAATTAGTTAATTTAATTTTTAATACTAAGTTGTTATATATGTACGTAACGTAGGACCGAAGTTGGATGTATGCCGCAAGCCGTGTGAGTGAAGAGTACATTAATGGCGTGTCTGCTTTTACAAGAGCTGCCGAGGAGGATATGTTGAATAAGGGGGTGGAATATATGTACTGTCCATGCACTGATTGCGAGAATTTAAAGATGTTTAATAACCGAGGACAAATTGAAGCGCACTTGATTCAGAGGGGTTTCAAAAAGGGTTATACGTGTTGGAGCAGTCATGGCGAAGTGAATGATCATATGCCGCCGGATGACATCGCCGGTGAAGTGAATGATATGCCGCCGGATGACATTGCCGGTGAAGTGAATGACATGTCGCTGGATGATGTTGATTGTGGTTCGGATTCAGATAGGTTGCACGATGATAATCTGGATCAGATGCTTCGCGATGTAGAAGAGAACTATGATGAGAGAGAGTATGTTAAATTCTGGGGCTTGATGGAGGACTCGGAGAAACCTTTGTTCACGTGCTGCAAGTACACGAGGTTGTCGGCCGTGCTTAAACTGTTGAAATTGAAGGCAAGCAACGGTTGGTCCGACAAGAGTTTTATGGCGCTGCTAGGTCTTTTAGTGGACATGCTTCCAGAGGGAAATGAGATGCCTAAAACCATGTATAAAGCCAAGAAGGTTCTTTGTCCGTTGGGAATGGAAGTAGAAAGAATACATGTATGTTCGAACGACTGTATCCTCTACCGTAAAGAGTATGCAAACATGCATGTATGTCCGGTGTGCAACGCATCCCGATACAAACGCAACAATCAATCAGATGGTGGCGAGGGAACAGAGGCGAAGAAAGGACCTCCTGCTAAGGTGACATGGTATTTTCCTATAATTTCCCATTTGAAAAGGTTTTTTGCAAATCCAAAGGAGGCAAAACTGCTGCGTTGGCACTCGGAGGAGCGCAAGAAGGATGGAATGCTAAGACACCTTGCTGATTCCGCGCAGTGGAGAAACATCGATAGGAGTTTGCAGACTTCGGTGCAGAACCAAGGAATATAAGGTTTGGACTGAGTACAGATGGAATGAATCCTTTCAGTAGCATGAGCAGCCATCATAGCACATGGCCCGTGACTCTCTGCATCTATAACCTTCCTCCTTGGTTGTGTATGAAGCGAAAGTATATTTTGCTGTCGATACTTATCCAAGGCCAAAACAATCTGGGAATGATATTGATTTGTTCCTAGCCCTAGCACCATTGGTGGAAGATCTAAAAGTACTGTGAAATGAAGGGGTACAGGTATGAGATGCATACAAACGAGAGAACTTCACTCTGTGCTCCTTATTGTTCTGCACCATAAATGATTATCCTGCCCTTGGTAACCTATCGGGCCATAGTACAAAAGGTGCCAAAGCTTGTACTCACTGTTTAGATGGTACCGAGAGTGTGTGGCTGAAACACTCATGCAAAACTGTCTACATGCGTCATCGCCGGTTCCTTCGGAGGGCTCACCCATACCGCAAGATGAAGAAACAATTTGACGGAGAGAATGAAGACGGTTCAGCTTCAAGGCATTTAAGGGGACACGAGGTTTATGATATGGTTAAGGATTTAGATGTTGTCCTCGGAAAGGGACGTAAATTGAGGGCTCATGAGAAGAACACCTGGAAGAAGAGATCAATATTTTAGGACTTACCTTATTGGGAGTACCTAGATGTTCGACACTGCATCGACGTCATGCACGTAGAAAGAATGTATGCGACAGCTTGATTGGTCTCTTACTGAACATTCGTGATAAAACAAAGGATGGCGTCAACGCACGGCTTGACTTGGCTGATATGGACATCAGGCCTGAGTTAGCACCGACATGCACTGATAATGGACGAACGTACCTTCCCCCTGCATGTTACACTCTGTCCAAGGCTGAGAAAACAGAATTGTGCCAGTGCTTGCATGGTGTCAAAGTTCCGTCTGGTTACTCCAGCAATGTGAAGAAACTTGTTTCGATGCAAGATTTGAAGTTAAATGGCATGAAGTCTCATGATTGTCATGTGCTGATGACACAGATGCTCCCTATTGCAATTAGAAATATTTTGCCAATTAAAGTCCGAGAGACAATCATGAGGCTATATTATTTCTTTAACACAATTGCTCAGAAGGTCATCGATTCCGAAGGACTAGATGCTCTGTAGGAGGAGGTGGTGATGACTCTATGTCACCTTGAAATGTATTTCCCTCCTTCGTTTTTTGATATCATGGTCCATCTCATTGTTCATGTTGTGTGGGAGATAAAAATGTGCGGGCCCGTATTCCTACGTAGTATGTACCCATTTGAGAGGTTCATGGGAATTCTCAAGTCCTACGTACGGAATCGATCTCGGCCGGAGGGCAGCATCATCGAAGGTTATGCAAGCGAAGAGGTCATTGAGTTTTGTGTCGATTATATGGCTCAGATTCAACCGATAGGTGTGCCTCAATCTCGTCATGAGGGGAGGCTGAAGGGTCTCGGAACTATCGGAAGGAAAGCAATCACTCCAGATATGGACACGTATACTCAAGCCCATTTCACGGTCGTGCAACACATGACTGAAGTGGCGCCTTATGTCGACCAGCACAAGGATGTGCTTCGGCAACAGAATCCGGAGCAGTCGGATGTTTGGATCATGAGACAACACAACAGTCGGTTCAACCAATGATTGAAGGAGCAAATCGCTAGGAGTTCGCCAAGTGAGACGCTGACATGGTTGGCAAAAGGGCCAACATTTACAGTTATGACATGGCAAGGATATGACATAAATGGGTACACATTCTATATGCAGTCTCAGGATGTAAAGAGCACAAACCAGAACAGAGGTGTCCGCATAGATGCGTTCAGTACCGATGGGTCGAGAAACTTGTACTATGGGTTCATAGAAGAGATTTGGGAGCTTGACTATGTGGTTTTCAAGATCCCCTTATTTCGCTGTCGTTGGGTGCATCTCCCACAGGTGAAGGTTGACAAGTACGGTGTCACTACCGTGGACCTCCAACGTGTCGGGTACAAAGACGAACCATTCGTACTCGCCAACCAAGTTGTTAAAGTTTTCTGTGTAACCGACCCGGCAAATAAGAAACGCCATGTAGTTCTTCATGGAAAAAGGAGAATTGTCGGAGTAGAGAATGTAGTGGACGAGGAAGAATACAATCAATTTGACGAGTTACCTCCTTTTGGAAATGGCATAAGGGTTGATGACGAACAACGTGACGAAACTAGTTACGTACGCATTGATCATCATGAAGGGCTAATTTTTATTTTTTAAAGGAAATAAGCAAGTAGAATGAGAATGTGCATGTAATAGTAGGCTTATCACAAACGGTTTTAAACTGAGAACCATCTGTGATATTAAAATCACAGACGGTTCGACACTTAGAACCGTCTGTAATAAGCCTGCCTATATATACCCTTTGGCTAGGGTTTTCCGTGTATTCTGTAGTTATTGTTGTTCTAAATCCCGATCTGCCTCCTCGCACCTCCGTCGCCGCCGCCTCCCTTGGACCCGTCCCCTGAGTTGTCGCCGCCGCCTCCCTCGGGCCCGTCTGCCGAGCCGTCGCCGCCGCCTCCCTCGGGCCCGTCCGCTGAGTCGTCGCCACGCCAGGTCCCCTGCGTCATCCTCGAGTACGCCAACAACAAGCTCCGCACCCGAACCTGCACCGGTCCATCAAGCTTCACTTCCTCCTATCCCCTCTTCCTCATGTTCTTTGTTTTATGTCTTCCCGTGTATCTTGCTTAGTTTCTTCATGTCAAAGGACTTTGGAAGAGCAAAGCCTATCTTCCCTATGGATAGTATTTGGCAGCTATAGAGGAGTGGTGGGGTATATGCAATGGTAGCATCCAGTTGACATGTTTTATGTATATGTATATGTATATATATGTTGCTATGGATAGTATTTGGCAGTTATAGAGGAGTGGTGGGGTATATACAATGGTAGCATCCAGTTGACATGTTTTATGTATATGTATATATATGTTGCTATGGATAGTATTTGGCAGCTATAGAGGAGTGGTGGGGTATATACAATGGTAGCATCCAGTTGACATGTTTTATGTATATGTATATATATGTTGCTATGGATAGTATTTGGCAGCTATAAAGGAGTGGTGGGGTATATACAATGGTAGCATCCAGTTGACATGTTTTATGTATATGTATATATATGTTGCTAATGAACATAGATATGTATATGTATACTTGAATATATGTATACTTGTATATGTTGCCAAGTGTTTATTAAAGCTTGGCATTTTGCAAGTCCAACTTTTAAATTTCCTTCCTTCTCCCCCTCCCCTCTACTCCTCTCCTCTCTTCCAACTTTTTTTGCTTCCTCATCTTCCAATTCAATATGATAACTTTCTTATCTTATGATAATAGACCCACAAATTGAGCAACATGTCATCCGCACATTCTTCAACACCATCGCCGGAGGTGTCCGCTCCAAAATCAAGACGCCAAGGAAGAGGGCTATCGAAGAAGCCTGAGGGCCAATTTACCATCACACAGGTCGATGTATCTGGGGTCCCTCTCCTTCTTCTCAGAGCAGTAAGCGCATGGAGAAGCATGATCGGAATAGTTGCACGAGAACGAATTGAGATCACATTCAATTCGTGGAAGGACGTGCCTGCGACTCGGAAAAGTGAGCTGCTGACAGAAATTTTGGCATCGTTCGAGATCCCAGAAGAACACCAAGACGCCGTGCAACGACAAGCCTTGCTAGGGGCGTGCAAAGCATGGAAGAACTTCAAGAACAAGCTTGTCAAGGACTACGTGAAAACCACTGCGCACCATGATTTTTTATTGCTCTATCACTCCGGAATCGAGGTCTCGCGAAAGGAACAGTGCATAATCAATGAACTTTGTCAGGCTGCACAAGCAATACTTGAATGGCAATCATGCACCATCCAAGTATTACTTGTGCAGCCTGACAAAGTTCGTTGATTATGGCTCTGTTCCTTTCGCGAGACCTCGATTCCGGAGTGATAGAGCAATAAAAAATGCAATGTTATCATCTAAGTGGAAATGCAACGTACATCTTTTGTAATTGTATATTTGTTAATGGATATTTTATTTCATTTCAATTAATTAATTTGCAAAATTGATGTTTTATGTTTGTCAAATGAAGTGCGATGTGAATTGGATGTTGTATGTTTGTATGTGAATTGGATGTTGTATGTTTGTTAGAAATTGTATGTATATCTGCTTGTTTCAGAGGGTATGGCTAGCATTTCCTGAGGCTAGCCAATAAACAGAAATAGATTTAGGGGTTGAAAGGAATATCACAAACGGTTTTTAAGTAAAAACCGTCTGTGATATTGATATGTCACAGACGGTTTTTACTTAAAAACCGTCTGTGATATTTACACCACAGACGGTTCGAAAACCGTCTGTGATAACCTTCCATTATCATTGACCCATAAATTCAGACGGTTCAGAAAACCGTCTGTGATGACGTTTCTGAACCGTCTGTAATACTGTTGTCTGTAGTAGTGTATAATCAATGTGGCTCCTTCAATTACACCTACTTTTTATCACACAACAATTATAAAGATGAAATATGTATCACATGTGCGCATGATGTCGGCGAGAAAATTAACTTGGCCTATGTAACTACAAACATTTTGGTTCGCTACCATAATATTTTATGATATTACAAGACCGACACACACACCATGAATTTTTTTGTAAATAATCTATATTTTATTTGAATTAATAGAAATATACCCGTGTAAGTATTTTTTTTACAGAAATGGCCTCCAGTCGCCCATCCTTTGGGCGAGATCCTGTCACCCAATGGCCGCATGACGCGCAAGCAATCTGTGGGCCATTGGACGACATAATTGCAGTCATCGAACCATCAAGCGACTGCTTCCAGTTGCCCAGCGGTTAGACGACTGCAAATCCAGTCATCCAACTCTTCGGCGACTAAAGGCACATATACATCAACCGTGCGGTCGAGCTCCCACCATTTCTTCCACCCATGCCGTGCGGTGAAGAGAAGGCAGAAGGGAAAGAAAGAAGAGGATAGGAGAGGGAAGAAAAAGAGAGGAGAGGAGAGGAGAGGAGAGGGAGAGGGAGAGGAAGAAGAAAAGGTTCCGCTACTTTTGTTAGGTAAAATTTTTTGTATGTTGTAGTCAATATTTTTTGTATGAAGTAAATAGTTTATTTAGTGTATAATTAGTACCCGGAGAAAATTGTAGCTGTAGAAAAGAATAGTGCAACTTTGGTATAGAAAATATAGTCAATGTAGTTATAGAAAATTAGCAGTCATAGAAACCTGTAGTTGTAGAAAATTTAGTGAATGTAGTTGTAGAAAATTAGCATCCGTACAAAATTGTAGTTGTGGAAAATTTAGTCAATGTTATGTACAAATTAAGCATCTGTAGAAATTTATAGTTATTCAAAATTCAGTCAATATTTTTGTAGGTATTAAATAATTTGCTTTGTACAAAACAATAATACGTAACACTTATGATTAATTACGAATAAATATAATGTAATTAGTAAATTGAAAAATTATGTGTACCGCTATAACTAGTATATTGGTATTTAAATTAATATGTCATGTAAATTGTCAAAACCCATTAGGAATTATATATAGTAGGAGAGATGATACGGACCAACTAAGGATTAGTTGATGCGTAGGGATGACTCGATCTTTCTTGATACGTTCAACGAGGTTCCTTCTCCTTTGGTTCCTACGGATAAGAGTCTTCTCCTTGTCTTGATGTAGCCAACAATCTTGATAAGGGCAATTTGCACTAGTATGTAAGGTGACACTAGAATCAATCCGCCGAACTCCCCAAACCGTGAATTCAGTAAGAAGACACGAATTAGAGTAGATAAACCTTGTAGATTCGATGGGCAATCTCAAGAATCTGCTATTCTTGCCTTACACCAACTTAGCAAACTCCAAACGAGAAAACCTTGCAATTACGTAATCTGGCAGCCAACAACCATCATGGCGATTTTCTCCTTTATTTCACAAGTATAAAAACTTATCATATCATAGCCTAAATTATAATAGGGCTAAGCCCTGACATTATATAGGTGCACAATGTATGGCCTTAACTAAAACTCACGCACAACCTGGCCTAAGGCCGAAACAAATTCCAATACGAATTAAAAAGGAAATAGCTAAATAACTTCCATCAGATTCCTTCTTAATTTGCAATTTGACCATGAGGATTCTAGGGCTGGCACCTCATCCATTGTATGGGGCTTCGAATTAGCTTCCAAACGAGTCTAAGAACACCAAAATCGGACTTCGTTTGTGAAAGTTATGGGTGTTTTAATGTTGGACTTCAAGTTTGACCCGAACCGAATCCGAACTGACTTCAAATCTTTATATGTTTTCTTTTCTTGTTCAAGGGGCTTCCAAATCCATTTGGAACTTGAAAAGGAATCCTTCTCAACCTTTGAAAAGCCATGGCATGGTCGGAGTTTACCCTTACTTGCATTGCAATACTTGGACTCTTTATGTTTGGCAAGTCTCACGCGTCTCTCCAGATAGCTCGTGCAGCATCCAATGAAGTTGCCATAATTTTGTGTAGGAAGCTCCAAATCAAGCGCAGTTTGATTCGTTGGAAAGTAGACTTCATTTAATTTCCAAATATGTATTTTGTGTGAATTATAAACCTCAGAATTGGTGTTGAAAACTTCATGAACATTGTGGATAGAATTATAAACCTCAGAACTGGTGTTGAAAACTTCATGAACATTGTGGATAGAATTGCAATAATGAGAACTTGATTGATCTTGTGTCTTCATCTTTAGCAAAACTAGCTTTCTTTCTTCTCCATCCACACCTCTAATTTCATGTATTGTTGTCTTGTTTGTATTGCGCAAAGGAGGAATCACATAAGCATCTGCATGAACTAGGATATTCTTCTCTCTCCCGTAACTGATTGCTTCTTTCTCCTTGCGCAATTCAGCACTACTAAGCCTTGTACCATCATATTGCATGGATGAAGCACAAATCAATGTAGCATTCACACTCTTGGCCATATCAAGAGAGCTCAAGTAGTGAGACAAGAGTGGCATCGGTGTGCGGTTTGCTGATAGGGAGTTAATGCTATGAGGGAAGTATAGTTGGTTATGATAGGCGAACGGTCGTTGGAATATAAATTACAATACATCAGTACTTCCATAATGTGCGATGCGATTTGATAAGTTGCAACATTGAAAATATGTGCATGCAGATATCAGTAATGCCAATACCCACTATATTGAAAGTGCATTACAGTGTCGGCATCATTCGTGAAGGTCTGAACGGTGTTGTTGACTTGAGCGGTTTTGCGCAAGCCACTCTAGTACACTTGGACGACGAGAATGCTCAAATCGCAGATGTGATGTACTAGCTCACCCATAGTTTCTCCTTGGACCCTGAGGTGTGTAGCATCGTCATACAAGGGCTTTGGATTCGGTCTCCCACATATATTAGATGGGAGTTGAGAACATTGATGTGCACTGTTGCATGAAAGGGGTTTGTGCAAGGGTGTTGACGCCGTGGATATTAATGCATGATGCTTGTGCAACCATATCCAATAGAAGTTGTACAAGGTCGTAATGACAGCTATCATCCAGGAGGTGTGAGCAGCTCGAGCGCCCAGCATGTTGGTTAAGAGGAAGAAGTTGCTCGTGATGAGGCCGATTCGGTATATGGAGGAGTGGAAGAACGGTCATGGCATGGTGAGGCTACAGGACAAGCTGATGAAGGGGAGCATATGGAGTACATAGTGCATCAAATGAAGAGTGATGATCGGATGGCTTGGGCTAAAGAGAAAGTTGTACAGGAGGATGACGAGGACAGCTCGGATGAGGATGAAGCTCCCATCCCATAGGAATGGAACCGGTTTGATGCTGTGGGTGTTGCCGCACATGACGAGCATGAATCACCGTGGGAGTATCATGGCATAGAAGTTAAGTTGCATTCAATGTTTGCTGATAAGGCATCGTTGCAGGATTTCATCAAGCTGTGGGCCCTATCCATGCAGCGGACTTTTTGAGTAGTGAAATCTAGCCAGGAGTAGTACAGTGTGAAGTGCGAGTAGACTGGTTGTCCTTGGAGGGCGCACGCACATAGACTGAAGTATGATACTCACTGGATTGTATCGAAGGTGGAGCCGCACTTCTACATTCTTAGTAGTGTTTTACTGAGGCATCGTAACCTAACATTCATCTTTATAGTCAATCTGATGTATGGAAAGATAGTGGAGAAGAAGGACATGGAAGCTACACACATCATGGTGCCTATCGAGAAGAAATTCAAGTACAAGATTAGCTACGCGAAGGCGTGGCATGCGAAGTAGAAGGCTTTGTAAAAATGGTTCGAGTCTTTTGGGGCGTCGTATGACAACCTTCCTTGTATGCTTCAGGTGCTGCAAGATAGGAACCCGGGCACGTACATTGCTATGAAAGACAAGCCATCTACAAGACCATCAGGTTTTGCGGTATTGCAAAGGGCCTTCTTAACTTTTGGTGCACGCATCGAGGCATTCAGGTATATCCTTCCTGTGATCTCAATTGATGGGATATTTTTGATTGGCAAATACAAGAGCCATATCCTTACGGCCATTGGTATTGACAGCAACAATCAAATTATATCCCTGGCCATCGTATTCGTGGAAAGTGAGAATTATGATAGCTGATTGTGGTTCTTTAGACATGTGAGGGTTGGAGTTCTCGGTGCTCTTCATGGTGTGTACATAATCCATGATTGCCACGCCAAGATAGTGAAGGCCATAAGAAAACTTAAGGAAGACTCTGAGGTGCCCTTCTCTTGGCCGGATATGAGGAATAGATGGTGCATTCGTCACCTAGGGGTGAACTTCTTCAAGCAGTTCCCAAAGTAACCATTGGTGAAGCTATTCAAGAGGCTGGCTATGCAGAACTAGAAGAGAAAAATTGACACTTTGTGGGCATTGTTGGACGAGCACAACAGGAAGTACGTCGATGAGAGGAACAAAGGACAGGCCATGGTTGGGGTGGCGCAATCTGAATGCCTCATATCACTGGTTGAGCCTTACACAGCAGGTCTAAGGAGGATGAGCTCACATAACATCAAGTGTTTCTCGCAGTGGATCGAGGGAGAGCCATTGGTAAAGTGGTCCCTGCTGCACGATACGGACGGCACGAGGTACATCATAATGACGACTAACCTTGCCAAAGTGTATAATTAGGTTTTTAGGGGCTTTCATTCTCAGCCCCTCATCACCATCGTGGAAGGTAATCTGCACAGCACAATTGGCTATTTTAGGGAGAGGCATACAAATATCACGCACTTTATATAGCCAACCCACAAACATCGTACTTATAAAAAAATTACGGCATATATGGAGGCAAAGACAGAGAAGGGCCAATTGCACACAGTGCACATCATGGGCAATAGGAAGCATCATTTCAATGTGCTCCTCTGGGATAGAGCCAGATTTGGGATGGCTCATGCCCTTGTTACCCACAAGGTTTGCTTGGAGATTATGTAAATGAACCTAGCTGCTCGTGCAACAAGTCAAAGTTATTACGCAAGACACACTCTCATGTCCTTACCGCCTGTGGGACTGTGGGCATGGATCCTTCAAGGAAAGGGTGATGCATACGTGGTGTGGCGAGCTTAAGAGGTTCGGGGTTGTGGGGAACTTTGCCACCTTGGATATTGCAGGGAGGATCTGAATTCCAGATGTTGACATGCTAAAGGGTAGGAAGGGTTGGTGACAGAGCCATTGTATTACAAATGATATGGACAAAGTGCAAGCTAGAGTGCCTGGTGCACGTTGCGGGTGATGAGGTCGGGAGGGACACACAGCTAGACGATGTAAGGCATTTACTGGTGAGTAGGCAAACTGGCATGGTTTCTACAACTAGTTGTTGAAGTATGCAAAGTGGCTTGAACACTATAAATCATTATGCATTGTAATTTGTACTTTGTTAGTTGACACTTTAGGTGTACATATTGTCGTACTAACTGTACCACACATTGCTGTACCGTTTGTACAACTGTTATGGTATTTCCCCCCTTTTCAGTGCTATTGTAAGTATTGTACTAGTAGCCTAGTATTATTTTATTTGTTTATTTACATGTTCTATTTACTGTTGCTTTACATTCGATGTTTTTTGTTCCGCAATCATGAACTTCATAGATCGGACCTGCCTTATCGCACTTCGCATCATGTCCAGCCTCTAGGGAGCACAGAGGAGGTGGCTGACTTGGGGGTGGTCCGTACATGCACACCTCGAGTGGCCTGGAGGCTAGACCCAAGCTGGACAGCCAAATTTGCACTCTAGCAGCATTGTATTCTTGCCATACTAGGTTACGTGCTGACCTTTTTTTTGCTTCGTAGGCTGACAATGCTGGGCTACTCCCTCTTACCTAGATGGTGCAGGCCATAGATGAGGATTGACCAGCCTTGCCTACGGTGGGGACAACGGCGCGGAACAGTCGCGTGCTTCCCATTTGACCACTCCCTGCTGACAACTTTGGTGGACCAGTGGCAGCTGGAGACGCACACTTTCCACTTCTCATTTGGGGAGATGGTCCCTACTCTACAGGACGTCTCCCTGCTGCTCGGCCTTCCTATCACAGGAGTTGCTGCCTTCCTACCAGGGCCCTTTTGAGCGAAGGTCTCCCTTTGGTGACCCATGCTCGACTGGCCCCTCGGCGTCTACCATGGTATATTACTCTAGGATGGAAAAGGTAGTTCTTCCTACTAGCAAGGAGTGGAGCATGCATTTTATAGCCTATGGGGTGTCATAGCATGCTTTATGGTAGACCGCATCAAGTGCAACATTTGTGCAGTGACTACACCAGACGGGGTAGCTTTGTGCAGCGACAAGACCACATGGGGCAGCTTCACACAGTGAGAAGACAAGATGGGGTAGCTTTGTGTAGTGAGAAGACCAGACGGAGTAGCTTAGGGACTACACCAGGCAGGACAGCTTTGTGCAGCGACAAGACCATATGGGGTAGCTTTGCATAGCAACAACACCACACGAGGTATCTTTGTGTAGTGAAGACCACACGGGCTAGCTTTGCATAGTGACAATACCAGATGGAGCACCTTTGCGCAGTGACTACACTAGACGAGGCAGATTTATGCAGCGATAAGACCACATAGGACAACTTTGCACAGCGATAAGACCACACGGGCTAGCTTTACGCAGCAACTTTTTCGAAAGACAAGGCAACACTCTGCCTCGCAAGATACTCACATGAAATAAACCACACCATGCCAACCATTTGGCTTATAAAAGGATGTGGAAGAGATCTGGAAGACAGCACTATACAACTAAACCTAATACTACACCAGAGCTTGCTTCACCACGTCGGGATAGACCAGAGGCTGAAGAAGCAATGAGACAAGATGATAAAGCAATTGGAGGAGACCTGTGAACTAGCAAGGTTTACTACTACCCGTGACAAACAAGCAAGGGCTGTTATGGCCTAGGCCAAACAAGCAAAGCATGTCAGGAGGTTAGCTCCCTGCAATGACATCCCTGATAGTAATAACCCCATTTCAAATGTTCCAACCGAGTGTTCATTGCAACACCCGCCTGAGGGAGAGACGCTGATCCTCTGTTGGTGCACGTACCCGTGCAAGTTTTCTATGTCTAAGTAATGATCAGCCTGGGCATGCATTATTGGGGTTGCACAAACTACTCCTGTGATTATCCCAACCGCCGTCGAGACACGAGCAGCTATCGGTAGTTGGTAAGGACCAGTTACATTATGTTCCCCCTACTATTTCTCTTTTAAAATGCACATTAACAACCTCTCCCATCTAACCACAATCCCTAGAACCGCTATATGGCTACCACAAGTGGATTGACCTAGAGATCCACCAACATGACCAGTGGGATGTCAAAAGGGCCTGCGAGATTCGGGAGGAGCGCCGTAATGACAAGCAAATCGAGCATATATGTTGGGAGACAAAAGTTCATCTCCAGGTGTGCACGCGTAGGGAGCATGAATGTCACAAGAGGGAGCGCGAGAAAAAGAGGGAAATGGCGGCAAAGGCAAAAGAGGCCACCGAGGAGTTCAACGCCAAGCTCGCAAGGAAGGAAAAATGGCCCCGGTCCACGCAGTAGGTTGGGGCATCCTGCATTAACTAGTCCTTTGAAAGTTGAATTTAATTCCATTCCAAAACGGTGCATATGTATCGTAGGAGTAGTTCAGTTTGTTGCATCATGCATGATGCCCTTTCTTATGATGTAACCAAACCCTATGCTCCGTGTTACTCCCAACTTTGCTATGAAGTCTATTTTAATTCGGACAAGTGTATTTCCTTGTCTTTTCGCATTCAATTATTCACGTAGCAATAATTGCAACAACATTAACAAACAAGTTCTCCTTTGTGTATGAATTCCCGGATACATCATAATATCGCTTATCTTCATACTTACCAATCATTGTTATTTCAATCATTCTCAAACAAAATTTCATGAAATTTCTTGCACTACAACAACATACGACAATTGCAAACTTTTATTGTGAATCTAATAGATTATCTACCATTCATAATATACAAAAATCACAAATAGATCAACTGACATTGCCTCCTGTTTGCAGTTGCTGAACAGCCAAGTGACTACAAATGTAGGTGTCGATCCGTTAGGTGACAGGCTCTAGTCACTCAACGGCTCAGCGACTGGAACCTATCACCCAATGGCCCACGGACAACTTGCACATCGTGTAGCCATTGGGCAATAGGTTCTATTCACCCAACGGTTCAGCGACTGGAAGCCATTTCTATAAAAAAAAAATGTTTGTGCAGGTGTATTTCTGTTATTTCAAATAAAATATGGATTATTTACAAAAAAATTGCACACGCCACTATACATGCATATATAAACATACACGTGAGTGGCACCCCACACATATGCCAAGATTGTGGAGGCGAGGGATAAATATGAGACTTGACCTCACAAAGCGTGGAATACACTTTTCCACTGGGCGACACTCTTGTGTTTGTTGCCCTAACTAGCAACATTTCGTAAGAATGTTTGATTAACCTTTTTTGGCCAGTGTGATTGGTTCACTATTGTAGTCGTAGTGTGTATGTGCGGTTAATTAAAAGCTGGCTGTAAGTGTTTTATGTTAGACTTTGGCCTCATTCATATTGGCTTCTGCTTGGAGGAGCCAAAAGACAATACGAATGGTCTGCTTTTCACAATGGCCAGGAGAAGCCGCTTTGCTCGTGCGTGCACGTGAAGGCGTGGACACCTGAAGAAATAAGGTTCACAACTGTCGTTATTCAATCTGCATCGATCGAAGGTCACACCACCGTCCGCACTACATCTCCTCCCCGTGGATGTGAGGACATCGTTCGTGCCATGGTTGCCACCCTTAGTCATGCGTTCCATTCTACCCCCGATGTTTGCGTTGTCATCTCCTAGGCCTCTCCTCTGCTTCGTAGTCATCCTCGAGGTGTAGATCCAGATGTAACCTCTCCATTGCCCCTACCTTGCAAACGCTCGTTTTGCCAGACAGTTCTCAAGTGCTGGTTGCTGATTTCCTCTATGTGCATGTCTCATCTCTTGTCTCCATGATTTCCATCTTTGTTGGTCCTTGCCGACAAGTGCTTGACTGTTTCTTTTGTTGACTAAAAACACAGGACACGATCTTCCCATCTGGGTTCTTTTCCCCTTAGTTTGATAGTATGTTGTTTTCCCCTTGTTGACCCCATACCGTCTGGCGTTGCCATGGGCAATCAGATGGGCGGCAACCACGTGAGCATTGCAAGCTGTGATGATGAAGGCACCACCATTTTCATTGTGCTTTGCTTTGATGAAGTCGACACCCACAATCGGCCACAGGGTTGCCTCAATGGTAAGGGGTACAACAACCTAGTGTGCAAGTTTGAAAAGTGGATTGACCGTCAGTACACTCGGAAGCAAATGAAGAACAAGTGAGATGAGCTCAAATGGGATTGGCTCATTGGAAGACCCTTAAGCTGCGCTCTACAGGCCTTGGAATCAATCCGAGGACCAGAAGTATTATCGTCGGCGATGAGTGGTGTGAGGAACAATCAAAGGTGACACTGTTAATTCTATTTGGCATCTTCTTTGTGTTTGAGTCTTCGATGGTTGGCGAAGCACTCATGAAATTCCAAAAAGCACATCTCCCACACGAGGACCTCCCGGAAAGTGTTCGAGGACATGCTTTGCACCAAGGCGGACTCATATGTGTCTGGGGAAGAGTCGACTTTTAGGCAACAGGACACTGAGGTTATTGACTATCGAAACCCGGAGTAACGACTCTTGGATTCTCTGTGTAAATCGCACTAGTACACATGACTTCTTATATTAAATAAAAGAGTACGACCTTATGGCCAAGTCTTACATCAACGCCCATTGGCAAAGATAAATAAAGCAAATAACTGCGGAAGCAAACTGAAAAGAAGCGAAGCCCAAGCCTGCCCACAGGCAAATGACAGTAAGACGCGGCTTATTCGTCCAGATCTTCACCATAGTCGACGACATCTTCCTTTGTATGGAGATTGTAAGGTGAGTACAAACTTGTACTCTATAAGTCACATGGAGAAATGCAATATAATGATAAAGGCAACAAAGGAAGGCTTATAGGGTTAGTTTGCATAAAACAGCAATTGCTGAAATACAGTAGATAGATTGAAATTGCTGAATTTAATACAACAGGTAAAAATAGAACTTGTAATTGAAAATAATACCGTCAGTGCAGGCTCCGACCAAACACCAACCTATCCACGGGCATCCCACCTGGACCATCTTTTCCAAAAGATCGCGAATGGATTCCATCCACACGCTTTCACTGCGCAACTCTGGTGAATTCCATCCATCCATCAGGTTTCAATCTCTCATGGATTCCATCCATCCGCAAGGTTTTCATCTCTCGTGGATTCGATCCATCCACAAGGTTTTCAAAAACATTTTTGAAAAATAAAGTCTAATCCATGAAAAACTTTTACTCAGCATGCCCATGATCGTGGGCACAGCTATCCAGGATAGATTATACACTCTGCAGAGGTTGTACAACTTTACCCACAAGACACGATCATCCCTTTTTGCCACTAGATTACACACTTCCTTAGGTGTGCAGCGAGGAGTTGTGACAAGTCCTTTACAATGCTAAGCCTTCAACCTGGCCAAGCCAACTCCAAGGTTTCACCACAGTAAGGAATCCACCAGACCGGGACCCTCTCTTTAGCCTGAGTGAGACTTCACATGGCTTAACCACGCTCGCTCAAGTGAGACTTCTCATGACACCAACCACGCTCACTTTCAACCTACAACTTGACTCAGGTTGGGGCTTCACAAATTATTCAGCCAGGGTTGTCCCATACCAGCCATGTGGTAGTACGATAGGGCTTTGCAACAGTAGCTCACATACCGATCCTTAATTGACTTAGGCCCAACCACATACCTCTGTGCACGACAATTAACCCTGTGTCTCCGAACAACAGGGCATGCCTGCACCCACCAACCAACCAATTGCCTATGTCTAAACCAGTTTTTATATTTTGTTTTCAAAATATTTTATAAATAATTTAAAACAACATAGTTTTATTTTGAAAACTGGAATCAACATGATCAAGGAGTGTGACTTGACTTGCTCTTCAAATTGGTGCAAATCTTCGTCTTTGAATTCTCCTGAATCGTCGAAGTCTACACGTGAAAATAACCCACCAAATTCAAATAAATTCAAATGAACTCAAATATTTGAATTGAGGTCAGAAATGGATAGAGGAAAATTTTTGATGAATTTAGAAATTTGAATGGGCTCAATCGGAGTTAGGATGAAGAAGAATGGGCTCCCGGAAGTTTAAAATCAGAGAAAAAGATAAAAGGGATTTTCTGGAATTATTTTTCGATAGGAAAATGGGAATTATGACGTCAGCTGAGGATTTCTTTTTCGGCCGATTTAATTTTATACTGAAAAATCGGGTTTATGGCGTCAGCCCTAGGGGTGGACCTACTGCCAGGTGGGCCCGAGTCTATGGACCAGGTTCACAGATGGAGAAATTGCTGAGGTGGCACGGGGGCTGACTGGTGCGGGCGTGGCATTGATGAGGCAGGGGATTGCCGAGGTGGTGATGAGGTGGCGCCACATCACCCGCCACGCAAGCACCCGAGGCAGCATCGGCCGGAGGCGACACCCGGGCGCGGCGGCGACGGCGCACCGGTGGCCGGCGGCGAGCGGCGATGGGTGGAGGAGGGAGAGGAGAGCGCGGCGATCACGGCTATACCTCGCGGAAGGCTCGGGCATCGACGACAAGGGCCAGCAGCGAGGTTGCGGCGGAGGCGGCTCGGGTCTCCTGGCGCAGCGACGGTCCGGTGGCGCTCGAAGCCGGAGGAGTGGCGGAGGAGATGCGCACGGAGGTGAGAGTGCTCGAGGTGCCTTCGGCGGAGCTCGAGAAGCCGTCTTTCGCTGGCGATTGCTCGTCGGAGAAGAAGGCGGCGCTCGGAGGCGTAGGTGCATGGTGAGGCGGCTCTCGGGCGCTCGGGGGGAAGAGAGGAGTAGAGGGAAAGGTGGTGCGGAGAGAGGCGGAGCCGGGGGTGGCTTTTATAGGGGTCGGGGAGGGTGGAGCCGGCGGGAATCTCTCGCCGGAGAGGGAGGTGGGCGGCGGCCGTTGCGGGGAGAGAGGGAGGAGTGGGCGAGGGTTCGACGTGGAGTGGAGTGCGTCGTGCGGGGGAGGAGGTGGGGAAGTGGGCAGCGCACGCGGGGGCGGGAGAGAGAAGGCTGGTTAGGGCGGGGGTGGCCATTGTGGCTCGGCGGCGGCGCGGTGCAAGAGAAAGAAGAAGCCGCGGGGAAGACGGGTCCGACATGCGGGCCCAGGCGGTTAGCGAGATAGGGACGGGAGGGGGATGTGGGCGGCCAAGGGAGCAAGGAGGGGTGGACGGGGGTGATGGGCCGGAGCAGGTGGCGCGGGAGGATCCGGACGCACACGTGTCGACCAGGGGAAGGGGAGAGGCGGGATCCGGACGGTGATGTGGGCTAATCTTGGCCATCCACGCGTCGGCCAGAGGGAGGAGGAGGGAATTTTAGTTTTAAAATTTGATTTTCATTTTCAGGCAACCCGAATAAATTCAATAAAGCTAAGAAAAATATGAAATAACTTCCAAAAATTATAAAAAATTCACAGAAATTTCTAGAAATGTTTTGGACTTAAATAAAATATTTTCAACATAATGTTGTATTATATTTTTATATTTAAAATACCCTTTTAATTTCAAAATAGAATTTTGAACTCAGAAAAACTCAGAAAACCAAATAAATCCAAATAATTAATTTTGAATTAGGTTTTTTATAGAAAATCAAGATATCATTTTATTTAATAATATTTTTTTGGTTTTCACTTAAAATACTTTTCAAATCCATCTTTTTCAAAAACAGAAAATTAGGGCAAAGCAAAAATAAAATTTAGGCAAAAAAATACTTATTTAAATTTAAATTTTATTTTAAGCTTTTTTTACTTATTTATTTATTTTTATTTTAATAAAAACTTGGGTTGTTACATTGACCTCCCCACTGGAGGCAACAATAGCGGTCTATCAGCCACAGCTAAGTGGCCACAAGTTTGTCAGTCACATTATTGTAGCAATAGCCATCTTCTTCCTGTGGAGGGTGATGAGGGGGAGACCTCATCTTGGATACCACGTAAGGTTGTCGATAAAATCAGCCTACAGTGGGTTGAGGAGCAGCTAAGCAACCCACGTGCTTGCAAGGACATGTTTAGGATGTGAATGTCATTTTTTTGTGCATTGCACAAAGCTCTAGTGTGGGACTACGGACTTCAATTGACTTGTCATACTAGATCCAAGGAGGCACTTGGACAGATCCTGTGGACATGTGCTGCCTCGTAGTCCAATCAGCAGGCATAGAATCGATTTAAGCATTTAGTTGGCCACATTCACTACTATAAAGCAGGCTATACTGGACGCCTCATCACAGACTGTTCCTAGGGAACCGTCTGTATTGTAATTATCATAGACAATTTTATAAGTGTGACCGTCTATGTAACTAGCGATGACTAGAACCATCTATGATACGCAATTATAACAAATTTCACAGATGGTTTTTACTTAGAACCACAAATGATATTACTACAAATAGTTATTAATATAAACTGTCTGTGATGTATCTCTTATATGCATGAATGGCTAGTGGCTAACATCTTATTTTTTAGAGTTTTTTGAAGTTTTCAAAATAAAATTAACCAGTTGGAATTTTCTTGAATTAATTAAAGTTTAATTTGAATTTTTGCAAATTAAAAGAATTTAATGTGACTAAGTTAAACTTTAATTTAGGCCAACATTGTTTTATTTGGGTTCCTTGTGATGCAAGAAATTTTCTGGGATTTTTTTTGGATTTATTTGCTAAGTTCTAGAGCTCGATTGAATTTCTTCTGAATTCTAAAATTAGAAAACCATTTAAATTTCCCTAAAGGCCTTTGGGCCGAAACCCTAACTCCGGCACACTCTCTCTTCAGCCCACATTGCATCGGTTGATCGATCTTCCATCTGCCACATGTCACCCATCTGAGGCGTTGCTCATCCGGCCATTGGATCTGACCATCGTGCCACGTGTCATTCATCAGTGTCCCCCTGTACTATGCTTCGTTTCCGATGGAAGGCGCGCCATGCCCGAGCTGGACTCACCTTGGCATTTGCACCCATCACCAATCTGGACTCTCGCCTGTGTTTGTCTCGACCTCCTCGACGTTCATGTATAAAAGCCTCACCTCGTCTCTCATTTTTCACACCCGAAGCCATTAGGTCCCCATCGTCTTTGCCTTGCACCGCCATTCTCACGCCGTTGATGTTGTTGCCAAAGTTTTCATCTTGTCCATCCACCGCTTTCTCATATCTGATGCTGAATTAGTATTTTGGCCAACAGCCATGTTAGACGATACATCAGCCCTAATCCCACATGTTAGTCCATGTCACTGCCATGTCAGCACAACCATGCCACCATACCATGCAACGTCACCACCACCTCAGCAGCCACGCTAGCCCTAGCGCACACCGTCTTGCCATGTGCCGTGCCACATCAGCCCTAGGTGCCACATCAGCAAGCCGTCAGTACGTCCACTATTCCATGCTCCAGGTTCACCGTAGATCGCACTATTCCATAGACTAGGTCCACAACACAATAGTTTTTCCAATTTCTAGTATTTTCTCAGGCAATTAATTTCTAAGAGCTCATTCTTCTCCGTCATAGCTCTGATTGACCCTATTCTTTTTTTATAAATTTATCTAAAATTGTGCTCTATCCTTTGGTTCTAATTTTAAAGTTTTTAGAGTTCATTTTAATTTTATTTGATTTTATTTATGTTTCATTCATTTTCTCTCGTTAGATAACGTCTTTGAAGGAAATGAAGTAGGATCTGAAGACCAATAGTTGGTAACTGAGCAAGGGCAAGGTAAGTTATGTTCTTTGATTATGTTGAACCTAGTTTTCAAATCTATTTATTTATTTATTATTTTGTTTTAAATTACCATGCATTTGTATCTTATTACAAACCTTTGTACCTAGTAGTTATTGTCTAATTTGATTAATCCCTCAATTGATAATTTGAACGCTAGGATTTCATTATCACCATAGGATGGGTAATTTTCTAGTCATGTGATAGTAGTTGTCACATGGTTGTACGTTTACTATACTTGGCCATGCTTGTAGTTCATTGGGCTCATCATCACATGTTTATTAATTAGTTAAATTTGTCTTAATGAGATATTTAATCGTGGTGATCAGCCACAATTATAAAATTTGAGTGCCATGATATGGGTAATGTCATTGGTGTTGGTTACGCAAAATGGTTTTCACTTGGGCGAGTGATCATGTAGTACAGGGGAAAGTGTGGTCAGAACTTCTGAGAAGTGGATATCTCATGAAGGTAATGTCCAAGGACTTAACTTTGCACACCATTGATATGAGTTTATCATGCAACCACATGTCTAGTATGTGATAGACCTGGCTGATTAATTTTTAAATTTCAATCTTGATTTTGTCATTGAGATGTCATGTTGGCATAAGAGGGGTGTCGTAGGGGGTGGCCCCCACCTAAATCCAGCCGACCTTCCAAGGGTTTAAAAAGCCCAAAATGGGATGTGTGTAATGGCATAAGTACCCCTGCGGGGGATACATGGGTATAAGGACATACTTGTAAAATGCTCCCCATGAGAATATATATACAGCTGCCCTGGGCTTGGGGAAGGACAAGCATTGTTCACCTACCATCTCCACTACCACACATTACTGTTTGGTCTGTAACCACAACAAGGGGCTTTTCCAACTAGGTGGTTAGCCTATTCGGTAGCAAAACCTTAGCAGACAAGATCAGTTTGAGATTTAGCATTGTAAAAACCTTGTTATGATTTTCTTGGTCAATGTGCCCAAGGAATTTAAGCGTATTGCTATATTTTCACTATGAGATGATGATATCATGTGGGTAAAGTTGTGCAATCTTTGAAGAGTGTAAAACTATTCGAATAGCTGTGTCTCAGGTTATGGACAGTACTCCGTGTTTTCACACTGGCGGTAGAGATTTCATTAAACATGGTTGGGTTAAGTTTGGAAAGTGAATGGTTAGTTCATTGGTAGTTCATTACGTGAATGGTTAGTTCACGGGTGGTTCATTAGGTGGATGGTCAGTTCACTTATGATCTATTCAATTCCTTTGATTATTTACTTACTAATCATTTACTAACTGTTCTATTTACTTTAAATCATTACGTTATATAAAATAACCACTTAGCCATCATTTTGGTAAGTCTTGTATAATTATATTGCATTCTTGTTACAAACGACTTGCTAAGTACTCTATGTACTCATGGCTATATCCATATTTGCTCAATTGAAAAAGAAGAATCATATCAACTAGAAGTACCTGAAGAAGGATACTTTGATGACTTCTCAGGTTAGGGTCTTGTTTCCTAGTCGATTGCCTGTGGGCATGTGCAAATGGTGACATCATTTTTGTTATTTTCCACTACTAGTTATGTTTAGCCCTTCTGACTGTTAAAGTGTAAACTTGACCATAAGATCGTTACTCTGATAATTAATAATATTCGAGTCTTTTTCTTAGTTAATTGTGATATGGTCAATCTTTCATCTATATTTCCACTATATACACTAGTGTGATTCTGGACTAGTGCAAAATACACAGAGAGTTTAGATTTACATATTCGGGCCTTCTTGCACACTTGAGCCTCAAATGGCACGAATCAAATTACACACTGGATTCAATGTATGATTTTTTTCATGCTAGTTGAAGCCCAACGGTGATATGGGGAGCTGGAGACAAAGTTAGATCCCATATCACACTTGTGCTTCAAATTGCACGAAGCAAATCACACACTAGATCCAGTGTGTGATTTGCTTCATGTCATTTGAAGCACAAGTGTGATATAGGATCTAACTTTGTCTCTAGCTTATTTAAATTATGGGGTGTGCAAGACTACATATGTTAGTGTTAACATAAAATATATATGTATTGCTTCCAGTGCATGGGGAAGATATGAAAAACCAAAAATTGTGATTAGTAATATCACATACGATTATTTTTGAAAACCATCGGTGATAACACATCATAGATAGTTTTTTATTAGTCATCTATGATATATTGATATCATAGATGGTTATATTTAAAAACCGTCTTAATACATACACGTCACAAATAGTTATTTTTACAAACCGTCTGTGATATGTACACATCATAGATGGTTATTTTAAAATCCATAAGTGTTGTTACTTATCACAGATGGTTTGAAAACCGTCTGTGATGACCACATGTTATTATTGACCCATAAACTCAGATAGCTCATGAAACCATCTAAGTTGACATTTTTGAACTATCTGTGATGACCTTATTTTGTAGTAATGGTTAGCAATCACTTCAAAAGGGTTTTGGACATGTTGCAAAAATGGCATAGGGTATTATGTGAATAGTGGACCCCCTAGTTCTGCATGGTCCATAGCAAGCTGCAGGATCCTTGTTTTCATCTTCATTTCGACAACCATGTTGGGGCGATTGATGGTATACATGTGGTAATCTTTGTACCTAGTTGTGCAGCACCGAAGCACTACAATTGCTATGGATACACGAGCCAGAATGTGCTCATGGTTTATGACATCGACCAGTGTTTCATTCTTATGTGTGCTGGGTGGGGTGGCATATCACACAACACACATGTGCTGTAGGATTGCATGGTGACTTACCGAGACCATTTCTTGCACCCTCCACCAGTTACGTTTGTTGATTATTAGCGTGGTACTCATTTCTAAGGGATTTGCGTGCTTTCAATAACTAGTTCTTGGACTTGCATTTATTGCAGGCAAGTACTATTTGGTGGATGTCGGTTACCTAAACAAGGAAGGGTTCCTAGCTCCATACAAGAACTAGAAGTACCATGTACCGGAGTTCATGTGAGGTGCATGGCCTGTTAGGATCAAAGAAAATTTTAATTATCATCACTCGTCTCTTCGGAATGTGATCAAGAGCGCATTCGGCATTTGGAAAAATAGGTGGCGCATCCTATTAAGCATGCGGAGCTATGATGTGGAAACCCAGAAGAAAGTTATAGCGGCAACCATGGCATTGCATAACTTCATCATTGACACTATGGTGCTAGATGATGACTACTTGGACATCGACGACAACAGAGTACATGCTAAGAGAGAGCGGGGACACCGAGTCTCCAGGGGGAAGTCTTGGGAGGTCGAACAGGCCCATGGACGCGCTTCGGGATAGCATTGCGTGGGCTTTGGTAGGCTGATGTACGGCTAGACACACTATTGATGTATCACGTTAGGCTTGTTGTACATGATTCCCCGTGCAAGTTAGTACGTACTTTCGATATATTTGTAAATTATCGTGTTGTACAAACAATACCATGTTGTAGCTGCATATGTTGTAATTTTCTACGTTGTACTTTCGCATGTCATAACGTACTATGTAATTTCCTATGTTACAATTCCTTATGTCACGTGTCATTCAGTATATTCTACATTCGTGTGTCATATCGTTGTTTCCTTTGGAACTAACATAACAACTCAGCCAAAAGCCATCAATCAAAAGTCAATACGAATGCCTCAACTTCTAAAAGCACCTTCTTTCTACCACTACTATTTATTTTCAGTCAAGCAACCAACCAGTCCTTAAAACCATGATCAAGCAGCCCACCTTATAGCCCCACTACTAAAAAAGGGTCATCATAGATGGTTTGGAACCGTCATCAAGATGGTTTTTTGAACCGTCTGAATTTATGGGTAAGTAATAATCGGAGGTTATCATAGACGGTTTGTGAGCTGTCTGTGATAATCACAACTCAGACGGTTTATAACTAGAACCGTCTGTGAAGAACACTATCACAGATGGCTCGAATCAAAAATCGTCTGTGATACTCACACATCACAAACGGTTCTAACTACCAACCGTCTGTAATGGATGAGTATCACAGACGGTTGGTAGCTAGAACTGTCTGTGATATGTTTTCATTACAGATGGTTGGTAGATAGAACCGTCTGTGATGTGCTAGTATCATAGACAGTTTTTGGTTTGAGCCGTCTGTGATAATCCTTCACAGAAGGTTTATATCACAAAAGCGTTTGTGATAGTACATTCTATCCTAATTTTCTTCTTTTTTTTTGGCTAGCCTCAGGAAATGTTAACTATGCCATCTGAAAACAAGCAAATACAGTAAGAAACACATTACATATTCTATTTTTATTAAGATTAGAGCCTACCATCACAATATCCCAAAACAACGAGCAGGTTACCCATCTATCTAACACAACAAAAACAGAGAAAAAGCAGATCCTCTATGCCTAGGCCTTCTCGTCCCTAATGCAGCCCACGAGCCAGATGTCTTTGACGCCCACCATCGTCGGCGTTGATTGAGCGTCGCCTTGGCAGCTAGTTGCTTCTGTGGTGTCTTGCCTCCCGTAGACTTGTGCGTCGTCTACTTCGTGCGGGCTATTATGGTAAGGGTCAAGGAGGAGGAGAACAGCAAGAAGGCTGGGTTTGGGTGATTGTTTATAGGGGAGGGAGAGGCAGGAGTGTAAAAATTTTTGGTGCGGGGACGGAGAGGTGGAGCTACAATCCGTAGGGTGAGGGTTGGTGGATTTCTATTGGCTAGGATTGGGTTGGGGAGGATCGACGGGCCCAGCGGTCAGATTATCACAAATGGTTCTACATACAAACCGTCTGTGATACTCTCTATCACAGACGGTTGGTAGCTAGAACCGTATGTGAATTAGAGCATAAAGTTTTATATACCGGTGCAATATAAACAACTAGTCTCAAAAGATAAAAGAACAAAGTTTTATATGGCTTATATATACTCATTTGAAAGGTTCCGATGAGATCTACAACTTTTCAGTTGAAGCAAAATCCAAATTCCGAAGGGAAGACCAAGAAAAAGGGTAAAAATAGAAACCAAAAACTTGTAACGCAAATTTAGGGCTAAAGATGGGTGCCTGGTATGAGCCAGTCATTTTGTTTGGATCGGGCTCGTCGTTAGCTTTCCAACGAGTATAAGAACATCGAAAATAGACACCGTATGCAAAAGTTATGCCCGTAACTAAATATGTCTCGGAACGGAATCCTACTCGGACTCAGGCGGGAGATTATGAAATTTTAGAGGATTGGGAGGCGAGAAATATATCACAGACGGTTTTTAATACAAGCCGTTTATGATAACTTCATTATCAAAGATGGTTTTTAATACAAACCGCCTGTGAAGTATCACAGACGGTTCTAGATAAGAACCGTCTGTGATAATGGCGGATCACAGACGGTTCTTATCTAGAACCGTCTGTGATAAGAACCGTCTGTGATACTTCATAGGCGGTTTGTATTAAAAACCGTCTGTGAAAATGCCACAGATGGTTATTCGTATGAACCGTCTGTGATACTTCATAGGCGGTTTGTATTAAAAACCGTCTGTGAAAATGCCACAGACGGTTATTCGTATGAACTGCCTGTGATACTTATAGCACAAACAATTTCTAGCCGTCTATGATGTAAACGTCCAGTTTAGCCTTTTTTAAGTAGTGCGCCCTGTCGTACTAAATAATTTTTAGAAATTAAAGACGCACAGGAAACGGAAATGGAAGTATATATCGAACAAATTAAAGACGCACATGAGTGGCTCTTGTCGGTTTGCATGAATGTAATAGTGAGTTTATGGAAAGTTTTGCACGGAAAAGGTGTAGTTAGTTAGGGGCTCGAATTAGGTGGCCACATATAAGTTATGCGCCTCAATAACTATCCAGCAATTGCACATGCATGAACATCTACCTAGAGAATCATATTGCCATCCAAGCGTGTTGTTCATTGTTGGTTGAATTCAATATTTCATTGCGATCCTATCTTGGTACTATGTCGCTTCAACTTGAAGACATGTGCTCAGTGTCATCTGGTACGTGGGTGCGTATCAAAGATTTTTGACCCTCTTTAAGAGAAGGATGGCTTTAGTTACAACCCTACTAATTAATACGTTATTCTTTATTAATTTGTCCTTTTTCTGTTCAACTGGAGAGAGATTAGTTCAGACATCAGGCTCAATATTCGTCGTCGTCGTCGTAGCGATGATAAGACATGCACGCAAGCTAGCTATAGCTAGATCAACTGGTACATGCATGAACAACGTACGACAAGGGTCGATGGTACGACTTAAAGTGGTTTGCTGTCGCTAGATCCAAAACCGCATCTGCAGCATGATTTGAAGTTCCACAAATTAATCATTGTTTATGTATCAACGAGGAGCTGCTCCATGAGCTAGCTAGCTTTGCACTGTTGACTTCCAAACTCACAACCTTTAGTTACTAAGCAGATGTTGTTTTAAAACACGTGCAGTCAAATATCTTATACTTTGACCATGAACTACTGTATACAGAACATTATTTAAATTGATCATATCAAAAATAATATTAGTATATTTATCATCAAAAGCAATTTCGTAATATTGTATTGTTTATATATGAAGTTTTACTAACAATAACTAGACAAATAATACTCAAATGTGTGTATTGGAGTTCGTATATCAAAGTTTGGAACCACATCCAGAGGAATTAACTTCAGTTACCTCACTACTTCATAATCAACTTCTCTACCTTACTTTGAGTTTTCTTTTTAATTTTCTCCCTTACCGTTTCATAATGGCTCGATGAATATGTCGTGCCATCCTCCTAATCACAGTCATATCGCTACCACAGAAAGGGTGATAAGTCAATAGGGTCCTGATCTTCCGATAGGATGATAATCTCGATTTTAGTGGAGGTGACTCTTGCGATCCGACTACAACCGTACTACGTCGCTTGCGCCTTAGCAACCGCTGAACCAACCGCAAGTCGTTATCAACCATGCCAACAACGCGGTTGACCTGACCACGAAGGTTTATTCCTGCATGCAATCGAAGAACACACAAGAACAAGATAACAAACAATCTGAAATTACAAATATTTATATTGAATTCAAAAGGTGGAATTCCGAAAGCTGTCTTGACAGGTGGTCATCCGACACAACTGAAAAACAGAAGTTTGCACAAGGGCTAAACCTAAATTCAATGAAATCCAAAGAGTTCAAAGGGGGTAGAGGATGAATATATGAGTTGGAGAAGAGAGAGGGAAGACCAAGGGTCGTCCTGGGGTTGGACACCCACCCTAAAAAAATTACAAAGCCCTTGGGCCCAATTGGAGGTGGCGCATCACCTTTAGACTCGGATTCAAAAATAGTCCTGAATTGTTTCGGTGATATCTTTCCGTACAGAAGGAATTTTGAGGTGAGACCAAATCTATTGGAAAGAGGATAAGATAAACTTTTCATCAAGTACTCACCCATCCCAAACGGACTCCGGATACGAATTCTATACATATTGGAATCGGCCTTGTCAGGCTGAAGCAGCGTCAGATTGTTTTGGCAATTGCGATGCGACCAAAAGGTTTATGAAGCTGAGTTTTTACCCATTGGATGGGTCTTGGAATAAGCTTTCCAACAAACACAAGAACACCTAAGTCAGACTTCGTTTGTGAAAGTTATGGCCATTTAATTACAGGCCTATCTGGCTGTCCTGAACCGAATCCGAATTGAGTTCTGAGTTGATTCCGACTTTGATTTTAGTTGGGCTTGAGGAAATTCCGAATTGGGCTTCGAAACCTCATCCAAACTTGGGATTTAAGTTCTTGGACCTCTCCCCTTTTTTCCCTCCCACTGCATGGCTTCTCCTTGGCCTTCTTCTTCCTTGTTTTTCTCCATTGCTTTGGCGCCAGCCTTCCTCTCGGTTCGAAAGTATTCCATTTATCACACCTGAGAATGAACAAAGTTGTGACATGAAGTAGTATTTTATTCTCATGAATAACATTGGTAGTAATAGATAAAAACGAATTCACCTTTTGTTCAATCTTAATATTAGGTGCTATGGTTGTATGCGTTTGTGGCATGGTCACATCATCCTCCCCTTCTTGACAAAAAAATCATCCTCGGTTTTAACAAATGTGTAGCCTCACGTATTGCATGATCTTGATCATAAATCTCAGTATATAACAATAGACGCAACAAACTCTCATTATGTAATATCATAAGTTCTTTGTCAAACAAAGTGAACCTGTTTGAAATGAACTCACCTGATAATTTAATGGATGCGTAGGAGTTCTTATAACTGGAACAACAAGCATAGCAAATATGGTTGTATCCATAGAGTGCATGTTCTCATCATTCTCCCCTTCTTGAAAACAATACCGTCCTCGTCTTTTGA
The DNA here is from genome assembly GCA_017311315.1 of Dendrocalamus latiflorus. Lineage (NCBI taxonomy): Eukaryota > Viridiplantae > Streptophyta > Magnoliopsida > Poales > Poaceae > Dendrocalamus > Dendrocalamus latiflorus. Next base: position 26,877,174 of record CM029611.1, read on the forward strand.
TAAGCTGAAAATAGGGTAACAAAGAAGCCAATGTGTATGCGTGGTATATGTATATGTCATCTATTTTAACAGTTCTTCGTTGTTGCACAATTAATGTTATAAAACAGCAGTGATCATAAAATCTCATTGTATTATTAACCCAAGAGTGTTCATATATGTTAATGAGCAAATCAAAATCTCTCACACAGCAATTATTGCAACTTGATTTGCAAATATAAGTGAAGCATTTATGCAATTTGAATCTCTGAAGTTGTAAACTCGCAGTGGTGGCACACATGGGCAGAGCTACAACTTTTGGAATCAAACAAAGTTTATCCATATAATCATATCTCAATCAAGCAATAGCAAATTCATCTAGCAAGAGTGAAGACATGTGTAAGTTCTTCCATAATTCATCATCTTTATTCAAATTGTCCATACTAGATGGTGCAAAAAGAGATGAACACATGAGCATTGAATGAGTACTAAATTTTACTTTCCTCTCATATTGAACAAGATTCAACACACAAGAATTGTTGTCCAAAACAAAAGTTGTAGAAAAAGACGTCAGGAAACGGAGAAAAAAGAATCATTGAAAAAACGGCAGTTGAAAAGAAGTTATGGCCCAACTGATGAGTCAATGGGGTTCCGATCTTCCGATAGGATGATAACATCGATTTTGGTGGAGGTGACTCTTGTGATCTGACTACAATCGTACGACATCACTTGTGATATATAGCACATGACAATCATTACACAAATCTCACAAATGAATTAAACAATTGAATGAAATATAATTGAATTAATTGCTTGATTAAGCAGAACTGAGTGAATTACAATTTAATCAAATGTTTGAATATTAATCATCTTCGCCGGGGTTGAACTCTCAATTCTGTTGAATGACCTCTGCCATCATGAATTTGGAGATCTTTCCTTGAACTTCGGCGAGGTTGTCATGATCGTATGCACTTGAGTTGAATTCTACCCCCTGTCACTAGGAATGTTAAAAATCATTAGCATATATACATATATAGAAATTGATAATCACGAAATAAATATTGGCAGGTTGACGAACCTCAGGATCTTTCGTCTTAGTGCCCATGATTTTCTGCATATGTATGCAAACATAGAATCCACATATATTGCCCTATAGTTGTTGGTGGCACCGCACAAATAGAATTATATACATAGGTATTGTTAGTTCTAGAGTCATTATTGCAAAGTGTGATATAGGATTGCTATGTTGTAGCAGGTACCAAAAATTTTGTCCTATGTCGCAGTGTGACGCTGGATTCCTTATATCTCCCTCCCTAGGCAACGTAAGCGTTGAACGACCTATGTGATTCCAAAAAGTTAGCCTCAGCCATTGCAAACAAAGGAAAGACTACAATAGAGTTATGTATAGAGAAAATGTGTTTACCTGTCAATTGCGTGTTCCACAAAGGTGAAGTCGTGGTTGCTCCTAAGTAAGGAATCAAGCTATATTATCTCACTCTATTTTGGTACAATCACAATTAGAATCCAATGATATCTAGTCATGTGTGTTGTCATAGTGATTAATCCTAAGTTTGTGTTGCGTATAAAGTATAAATAAAACTTGTATGGAAACTAGTGAAGCACTTACCCCTAGTTAAAGCATACCATGATATAGTACTTGTCACTCTGAGCAAGTAATCCCTTCGTTATTTATTCTTCGATTAAGGATGTGTTATCCTTAATGCATTGCTCAGAGACCAAGTGTGGATCAAGGAAACCCACTAGTTGTCACCGTCGTCGGACTTGTTGGATCATGGATTTATACATAAGCAAGGAGTTATGATATTTATTGGTATTACATTAATATAGAACTTGATTGTACAGTACACTTACAGTGTCCAACATTGTAGAAGTGTGACATCGAGTTCATTGAGGTTGAATAGTAAGAATAAGTCTTTGAAGGCCACGACAAAGTAGCCCAAGTCGTGGAGGAAATATGCCTCAATGTATCTCATAGTGAATCCACTTTGTTGATTTGGCTTCCTATTGGACCTCTGCAAGTACCAAGCATGCAAAGTCCCACAAACCAGTCCAAGGTTGGATAATTGTGACTCGGGGACCAACGACGCTCCGAGCTTGTACTTCCTGATCCCGGGAGGTCCTTTAATCTTCTTCAGTTGGGCCTTAGCATGGGCCTTAGCACCTCGCTTGCGATATATCTTTAGCGTCGTCTCCATGGGAGCCGATAAGATGGATTTCTGAAGTGGAGCTTGAGGTGGAGTCATAGAAGGTTTTGTTTGACAGGGATGGTGTCATTAATCATGTCCACCTGGACCTTCATGAAACCAGTCCCTAGCTGGGCACCATGCACCAGTATCCCTGGCAAGCATGGATACACCATCCTCCACCCAACGTCAACAAGAATGGAGCCAACAAGTCCAACTCTGAGGATGCATAGTATGGGCTCCTACATAACGATACACGATGAGCTAAGGCATCCACCAAGTCTATCTATGTAGCATTCTAAAGATGTACATTACATGGATGTCGTTGATAGGTAAGCTAGTGTCAGTATGTTCAGATTGTGGTACGGACACGTAGCTACTCTAACATTGAGGGGGACTGGGTACCGCAATAATGGGGGTACTTACAAGTGGTTGTGGACTTCTCACAGATCTTCCCTCAGTAAATCTATCTCTCCTCGAAGTAAGGTAGTTATCTCCTGAAGTGTTGCATCAAAGTCCTGTTTCATACATTCTGCACGCTCGGCCTTGGATCTCTTCCTACTCATATACATCTCGGAGTAGTTTGGGAATCCGTACCTCTAAGATACGTAAACCCCTAGGCCTCATATGCGGCCTGGGTTCTCCTTATTTTCCAGGACCGTGGATAGTATATCCATCTCCCTAGCTGCTTCGAAAGAACCTTAAAAAGATTTGGTAGTCAATATTTGCTGCAAAAGGTAATCATGTTATTTAGACCCCATAAAATTATGGACCTATTAACAACTAGGTAATTTAACATATCTTACCAGGCGTTGGGATATTTCCCGTATGTGGGGTTTTTGAAAGAGGTGGCACCCGAAGACATGGTTGATGACCTCGCTCTTAACCAGTTTCGGATGCACTTGTTTATGATCCTAGCAAATGGTGGGGAAGCTTATGATCGGATTGCGATCTCGTCCTCCATCCTCCATTAAGGGATTTTACCCACGTACCCAGCGGTGCCGAGTCTATGGGGTGAGTATTTTGTACCTAGAGAGCCTTATGCACCACACTTTCTAGTTGAAATTTAGTCATCGTCTTCATTTGCACAAACATTTCCCATGCTTCTAGCCACATGAAAGGATACCTCATGAAGAGTGTGCAATCCTTGGTCATATACTGCATAACAATCGTGCTCTTGAAGGTCTCCATGCTTTTCCCATCGTGAGGAGTGCCTGCCGTAGCACAAGTCCCTAAACTTCTGCTAGGATCTCGAATGAGTTTGAAATTTCCCTCCACAGCTCATTTTTCTCGTCTTTTGTCAAAGCTTTCCCATTTGCTGCAGTGATGAGGACCCTTTGTCTTCCATGTATCCCACAGGTAGTTCAAAATGCTGCCACTACTTTTTTCAGTTGTAGAGGGACCCATCCAGAGACACCGCCGTGATGGTCATTCGACCCTCTGGCCTTTTCGACACTCCTCTACCATGCTTAGTTACCCCGGTCTTTGGAGCATCAGACCCATTCGACGACATCGATGGTGATAACGATGACGCTATCTCTCTTACAAGAAAAAACAATTACAATGAGTTGTGAGCATAAATATTGGCACATGGTTGACCTTACAAGAAATAAGAAAATTTGACGATGTATATTATTGCTACAAGATCTCTTTGCAGCACTAACATCCTAAATCACACAACCTAGTGTCTCAAGCTCTACAAAGTAAGTTACTATGTAGAATCTGACATACTGAAATATGTGTTTTGCCATTCCAATAGATCTTATGGTAGTAACAAAGTGAATCACAAAGGACACTAGAGTGTGTGATTTGCTTTATGCCCTTTGAAGGTCTCTTTGGCATATATTATTGCTACAAGGTCTCTTTGGAACACTAACATACCATTCCAAACAGATCTTGTAGCAATAACATGACCCTCCCTTAAAGTTGTTTCTAAGAACTTCAACTCACTTAGAAACAATAGCTCTAACAATTTATCTCTAAAATCATTCCCTAGCTATTATTATTATTATTTTCACCACAACTTCCATCATCATATACCCTCACAATTTATTTCTCCCCCAACTAGGATTTTTTGAGTAACATAACATGTATTTTTCAACAACTACAAGATAAACATTAAAACACCGTGCACGTTAGCTTGAAAAGGGCTGAAGCAAATTAATTTGCTTCAACCCTTTTGAAGCTCAACTACAAGACGAACATTAAAGCACCGTACATATGAGCTTGAAAAGGGTTGAAGCAAATTAATTTGCTTCAACCCTTTTGAAGATCAATTGTATAGTTCTGTAATGTTCCTCTTGTATAACAAGGGACCTCCATCCACATCTTCATCTGCATGAGGAATCACACCGAGATCACCCCCAACAACCTTACCACTTCCAGGCGGACGCAAGTAGGCCCACATTCCCTCCCACATCCATTTCCCCCATTCCATTTTGGGTTCCACATAAAAAGACACTAATAGATATGGATGGAAGTAACACACATGGGGTAAAAAAGTGATATTTGAGATCCATACCTTCGAGAGGAGAGGCGATGGGGAGGAGAGATCTCATGAACACACATTAATAGATATGGACAAATCTATCATACATGAGGTAAAGAAGTGAGATTTGGTATCCATGCCAGGTGGTGATAGGGAGGGAGAGGTGGTGTCAGGAGGAGAGGCGGTGCTGGGAGGAGAAACGGCGTCGAGAGGAGAGGCGACGATGCCACCATGCCAGGTGAGGAAGGAGAGGATAGACTTCGGGTTCTCCGACGGCGATAGTGGCAGTGGGGGGACGAGGAGATGGAAGAGTGCGCGAGTGAGGAGTAAGAGTGCAAACCAAGCAGGGTCGTACTTATAGAAGAGTTATCACAGACGGTTCTATTATGGAACCATCTGTGATGTTGTACCTTGTCACAGACAATTCTATTATGGAACTGTCTATGGTGTTGTACATATCACAGATGGTTTGTGCTACTAAACCATCTATGATAGTTCCTTTTGTATACAACCTACCAGGTTTTTTCACTAAACTCAGGAAATGCTGGTCATGCCCTTTGAAAAAAGCAAGTAGATACAATCACACATATATAATTATTTCTAAATTACTGAATCAATTACAATGGAATAATTCCTTAATTACATTTCTTGTTTCTTAATTACTTTGGAATAATTTTCAAATAGGTGTTCGCCATGTGGGATCATTCTAATTGGCTATTTTCCCATTAAGTAAAGCCCTTTACAATGATCGACGCGCATATAACTGGCTTCATCCCTTGGTTCTTCTTTGAGCCTGATGCTATCTTTGATAGAGGCGACTTATCAAATTAATTGTATTCTTCCTCATCCATGACATTCTCAACTCTGACAATTCTTCTTTTTCTATGAAGAACTATGTGGCGCTTCTTCTTTGTCGGGTCGGTTACATAAAAAACTTGAACAATTTTCCTCGCGAGTACGAATGGTTCATCTTTGTATCCTACACATTCGACGTCCACAGTAGTGATGCCGTACTTATCGACCTTTACACCCTGTGGGAGTTGGACCCAACGACACCGAAAGAGAGTAGTCACCTTCCAAAAATCATAACTCCCGATCTACAACTCCAAAACAAATGCATCTTTCCACTGTGAACATGTATAGGAAATTATCTACAACTTTGTAGTTATGATAATTAACAGATTCTTATAATAAGGAACTCTAAGTTCCAAAATTTGATGACTACTACAGGAGTCAGCCTCAAATCACATAGCAGAGATCTAACAGCTATAACTTTTCAACCATTTATCCAAATTATGTGCATGAGCACTCTACGAAAAAGATCAAATAGAGATATAAAACTTTCATTTATATCAAACTCAAGAATCTGAACAAAAAAATTCTAATCTATCTCACAAATGTCAGCCCCAAAATATCCCTGAATCCGAAAATGAACCAAACCCTAATTTAACTCCAAACCAACCCATACCTCACTTGAGACACCTAGATCAATCCACCATGAACCCTAGCCACCACAGCAAGGAGAGGGAGGGGAGGGAGGAGAGGAGTCGGTTGGATGGGGAAGGGGGAAGGGTGGCTAGATGGGGGGAAGGGCTAGATGGGGAAGGGGGAGGGCTGGATGGGGGTTTTCTTTTTCTTAGCTAAGGAGAGACTGCCCCACATGACACTATAAGAAACAAAATAATTTGGGGTGTTACAAAAGCACGAATGAATTAGGGTGGCTATCTCCTGGCTCTTGGCTCCACCCTCCTGGTTCCCTCCCTTTTGAATAGTTGTCTTAGACTCGTAGCCCCCGTCACCTTCGTCCTTAGCTCTAGCAGTCGTCAGCAATGTGGGGGCCCAGACTTGACAATCCAAATCTCCTATGGATTCCGAGTTAGTCCCTGAATTAGTAGCTAGCTCACACAATAGTATCGGTAGTATCATATCCATACATACAAGTAAATAAAATGGTCCTTTATATTACATAGGCAGTTGTAAATAGGTCTTACAACCAACATTTTACATAACAGGCCAACCAACCAAATATCATCGTTTAGAGTAATGTAGTGGAATAGTAAGTAAACCAAAAGGGGCCTCTATATGTTGCCACAGATAATCAATTGGGGCTAAACCTAGTCCTGGCCTTCGTTTTATATGCCATATCCAAAGGCATGGGTGAACTTATGCATCAGAACATCACTTCTGTCACCTAAAACCACATATTAAGTGACAATGAGTACAAAGGTACTTAGCAAGTCCTATAGCAGAATGCAACGAAATATATAACTTCATGCAAGGCTTATCCAAGTGAGGGTCTTATGCCTCTTTTAGCACAAAGCCAATTTGTCAAATATACTAGTCTAATTAGATTTCAATCCTATGACTTAGCTATTTTTACATTAAAACGAATATTCATTCTCGAGTCAAAATTTATCATGAGAGCAAAATCACTCTGCTTTCATGTCCATTATTCTGAGAGCGAAATCACTCTGCTTCCACTTCCAATTAGGTGAGAGCGAAATCACTCCGCTTTCACTTCCAATAAGGTCAGAGCGAAATCCCTCCACTTTCACTTCCAATACTGTGAGAGTGAAATCACTCCACTTTCACTTCCAATAAAGTGAAAGTGAAATCACTCTGCTTCTACTTCCAATTTAAGTTGGTTATCATAACCATTACTAGTCTATTATTTATTTATGAAAACTATGCAAGTATAACGTTTCTACACTTTTGCCTATGTCCGGGAGCATGACTATTCGAATAGATTTTTAACACTCTGCAAAGATTGTACAGCTTTTAAAAGATATGCTTAACTCATAATATGGACTATTACACGCTTTCAGTAAGCGTGCAACTGAGAAAATCATAACAAGACTTTTACATTGCTTAGCTACGATACTTAATTCCACTGCAGGGTAGAGTCCACAAAACTGGCGACAGTGACCACTCCTTCTTAGTTACACCTCACCCCCAGAACGTTTCATCACAAGCTACGTTTTCAATGAGGAATCCTGTTGTTAGGGAGTCTACGGCCCTTCTCGACAAAATCTACAAGGGTAGTGCCCATCATGGGCCACTCCCACCAATCCTATTAGAAATCTACAAACCAAGGTTTGCACAGGATTCACACCAAAGCTAAACAAATTAGTGGGCCAGGTCTATCCCATAACCAGACTTGTGGTTGCATGATTTGTGTGTAGAAAAGATGAACACAAAAATTCGGTCCTTAAATGACTCAGGTGAGACCAACCACGATCCTAGAGCTAGTGCAATTTTTGCACATCTATTTAAGAAAGGACATGTGCAACACTGCATGGCCCATCCAAAAATGACTCGAGCACTTGAACAACCAATCTATAAATGACACGTGTGATCCCTATACAACCAATGCAATATATGAAATCCTTGCATCGGTCTCCAACCAACCACTCGCCCAAGTCTCCACCATTTTTAGAAAATATTTTCAAGTTTTCAATGGTAACCTATGTTACCATTATTATCAGTGTTTTCAAGTTCAATTGGCAATGTTTGTGTCATATTTCATTTCACCACTACAACATTTCTAAGCATAACTATAGCCTACTAAAGTTCAATCAATGGTGGAGTTATTATTTATAAATATCTTAAGGTGACATGGCAATGAAGCATCAATAATCAAGGAGGGGAATACTAGTATCATGTGCAGGCTATAACTAGTCATTCAACTTTTAACATAGCATTTTAGTAATTACTATAATAAGCATGCATGTAGATTTGAAAGCAAAATATTGTATTTATAAACTAGGTTTAACAATATCAATTATAAGGACTTGTCTTGATCAAATGTTACTAAAGTGTGATCTTGTTCGTCAGCAATGGGGGCATCCAAAGCATCAAAGTCTATACACATGAAATCATCCACATTCAACCAAACATTCAAATAAACTCTAGAAATTATGATTTTGGTACTGTTGGAAAGGTTTTTAATTTAGATAAATTTCAAAATAAAAATCACTAGATTGAGATTTGAAATGAAGAAGTTATGAGCTTTCAAAGTTTAAAGCAAAAGAAAATTCCTAAAATTCTAACAAGTACGGTGCATTCAATTTTCCTTTTGTTTTGGAATTATTTTTTGGAGGAAAAGCTTCTGTGGCTGATAGGTGGGGTCGGTCAAGGGCTTTTTTCTTTTCTAATTATTTTTCTTAAGGAAATCCTTGAGGGGCTAACAGGTGGGGTCCATGGTTTTATTTATGTTTTCTTGTTATTTTAATTCAGGATCATGTGTGAGGCTGGCATGTGGGGTCACGGCTCATGTAGACTAGGTTCATATGGTCATATACCAATAAGTGGGGTCCACTGATCAATGACCTTAGTCCATAGGGTAGGTCTATATGACATGTTAATGGGTGTGGGACCTGCATGTTAGTGGTTATGGATTATATCTTGGGTTAACCAGATATTCTAATTTTCTAGGGCCCACATCTCATACTAATTTTAATTGTTTCGTTAATGGCTAACTAACCAACTGGTTAAACTAATCATAATGATGCTCAGGGCACATCGGTCAGTGACCCAAGCTTGTCTTCTACCTTTGCTCAGCCATGGCCAAGCTTGGCCGAGCTCGGTGCCAGTAGTGAAGTCGGCAGCATGCTGGCATGAGGGACAAAGGTTGTGGGGGTTGCTATATGTAACATCCCAAAAATTTTATTTGCATTTGATGGTTTTTTCTGCATTTATTTGGATTTATCTGAATTTTATTTCAAAGCCTAATGTAAGAAAGTTTACTTTAAATATTTTATCTAAGCCAAAAGAATTTATTTTAATTTTTCCTAAGTGCTCCTTGATTTATGGTATTTTTGAGAATTTTCTAGAATTTAAAAATCTATTTCAAAGCTAAAAGTATTATTGCAAAAATTTAAAAGACTAAATTTAAGTTGAAAATATTTTTCCTAAGTCTAAAACATTTCCAGAGATTTCTGTGATTTTTTTTGGAATTTTTAGACTTTATTTGCTATTTTCTAAGCATGTTTGAAGCTTCCTTGTATTTCTGAAAATTTAAAACGAATTTTAAATCCAAAATCTCCTCCATCCGACACGTGTAAGGCCTTCAACTTAACCCTTCATTTTGTATCTAATGGCCCTGATTTGTCTCCGTGCACGTGGCGCTCATCCGGCCATCCGGCCCTCCCTTCTCCTCTCTCTCGCTCTCGCCGCTCCTCCCGTCCGCATGTGAGGCCTTTCTCCCACCTCCCCCTTCTTCTCCATCGTGCCAGCTGCCATTAACGCCATCAACCAAGCTTTAAAAGCTTCGGTTTCTACTCATTTACTTCGTGAGCAACTGCACATTCAATTCCCCGGCCACCCCACATTCACACCGCCGGTTTTTCCCCCTCTTTTACCCCCGTTAAACCCCCTTGACATGCATTTGCGCTGGCCTTCACTCCAGTGAGCTCGTGCTCGGCCATTACACTCGCCGCCCCTATATAAACCCCTTCCCGAGCACCCTCTCCTCACCCCGTACCCTGTCCTCCCCTCCTCTTCCTCTCTCATGCGCCCGAGCCTCCCTAGTGCCGAGTTCCTCTCTTGCCGCCCGACCGAACTCCGGTGAGGAATTGCCGCCGCCCCGATCTCTCCCATGCCTTGCCGACGTCGTCTTCATGTTCCCCGTGCCCCGTCGACCATCCTCCGCCCCTCCGCCGAGCGAAGCCGCCGCCGGAACCCTGTCGCCGCCACTGCCCGAACGCCGCCGTCACATCGCCTCACCGACGACCAAGCGCCACCACAGGTACTGGCAAACTCCCCTCACTCCCCTCTCGCGTTGCGCCACTCGCCGACCGCCGCCAGGCGCTGAAGCGTCGGCGAGCCCGCACGCCTGAGCACCGCCTCTGGCTGGCACTGCCACATCCGCACGCATGCACGCATGGCAGCCGCGTGGCAGCCACCTGGCGCCACGGCCCGGCCGTGTTAGCCTGATGCTACATCTGCTGTGGACCGAGTCCACAGTGGACCGAGCTAATCCGTGAACCCGGTCCACCATAGACCCGGCCCCACCTGTCAGTGAAATCACAACTTTTTCAATATAAAAATAATTCAGCCAAAAAATAAAAATTGATGCTGATGTCATAAATTGAATTTTTAGTATAAAAATAATTCCAAAAATCATTCTTTTCTATTTTTCCTTTAGTTTTAATCTTTTAGGAGCCGTATTTCTTCATTTTAACTCCAATTTGACCCGTTCAAATTTCTAAATTTTTATAAAAATCCTAAACTATCTATTTCTTAACTCTTTTTGAATTTTTGAATTTTATTTGAATTTTGTTTGAATTGTTTTTGGTTCTTCGCGTACAGATTTTGACGAATCCGGAGAGTTTTACTTCGATGAATCACAACAGGACTTCGATCAAGGCAAGTTACACCTTTGATCATGTTAATTCTAGTAATTTAAATTATCTATGTTGTTTTTAAATTATTATGCATGTGTACATTTATTCAAATTTAGTTTAAATTCAATTTAAATTCTAGTTATGCCCGATTCCTTTGTATATGGCCAAAATTGATATTGCACGATCATACCTTGTCACCATAGATGAAAATCTAGTTAGTACATTAGTATTAACTGGAATTTTATAGAATTGCTTAGCCATGCTTAGAATGATTTAGGTGGGAAGAATTGTTTCACACAAAATAATGATTTATAAAATCTATTCTTGACTTTGGTGAGTCAAGAAAGTCTATGAAATTTTGATAAAATAAAATTATAAAACCTAGTTTAGACTTAGGCATTGGTATGGTGGTGGGTGCTTGCTGGCATGCATTGCTGTTCGATGACACAATGTTGACCGCCAGGCACATTGGGTATGTGGTTAGGCCTAACTCAAGTTTTAGACCGGTCTGTGAACTACTATTACAAAGTCACACCGTACTACCACAAGTCTGGTATGGGACAGACCTAGCTAAGTAATTTGTGAAGTTCCATTTTAGTTTCGCTATAGGCTGAATGTGAGCGTGACGTAGGCCATGAGAAGTCTCACATGGCACAAGAGGGGGCTCCAACATGTGGATTCATGTTGTGGTGAAACCTTAGTGGCGGCGTAACCAATTTGGTAATGGAACATTGTAACAGCCTTGTCATGAATTCTCAACCGCACACCTAAGGCAGTGTGTTAATCGCGTGGCAAAACGGTCTTATGGGTAAAGTTGTACACCTCTACAGAGTAACAAACTATCCTGGATAGCCGTGTCCACGGTCAAGGACATGCTTAGTATGGTTTTTCACGGATTAGACTTTGGTTTTTCATAAAATCTGGTTTGTGAACTCTTTTGGAGAATTGGTCCGGGTGGGATACCCGTGGATATGTTAGTGTAAAGTTGGTGCCTGCACTAACGATATTATTTTAGTTATCAAGTATTGCTTTTACATACTATATTAAAATTCAGCTTTTGCACTTACTTTACAGTATTTACTCCAATTGTTGCTTTTGTGCAAATAACCATATTATGCCTTCCTTTGTCAGTACATATGCATGCATTGACTCTGTTAAATCTCCTGGTGTAATTTGTGGAGTACTTTATGTGCTCACCTTGCTTAATACTATTGCTAGAGGATGACAGCTTTGACTTCAGTGAGGATAACAACTAGTAGGCCATGTCTTACAGTCATTCGCCTATGGGCAGGCAGAATGGGCTGTTCCTTTTATTTATCTTCCGTTGTTTACTTTTGTGGTTGGCCATGAGCCCTTTTATTGTAATACTTGGCCATAAGGTCGTACACTTTTCTTTATAATAAAGTGGTGATTATGCATGGTATGTATCCCTATTATCACTGTGTGCACTAGCTTTTCCTAGGAAGTGTGATTAACATAGTGGGTTTCGGAGTCGTTGCTCCGGGATCCAACACTATAGCTCTACTAGTATGGCAAGGTTAGGGACAGTGTGAGGTGACAGCGATTGCGATGGCAAGAGCATGGCAATAGCATAGGAAAGCATGAAACTTTAGTTAAATGCGAGCCTTTTCTTTAGGGTGAAGTGGCAGTGCTAAGGGGTGCATTGTCACTACAGGGGCAGTGGCAAGCTGTGCTCTCCACGGTGGCCGAGCATGGTGCGGCAATGACAGCAGTGAGGGATAGCTACGGTGAGCCAGGTAGCTTGTAAACCAGTTCAATGTGTTAGTGTTACTTGGAATAACAAGGGAACATGAAGGCTTATCGTGGAATGGTGGAAGGGGAGATCGATGGCAGCGGCATTGATGGCGAGGACGATGTATGGTGAGGACTTTGGGTCTGGCACTCCTAAGGGCAATCTGGCACAAGAGGCTGAGCATAGGGTACGTGAAGACAAGGCAAGCCTGGAAAGCACGAGGCGCGATCGGAGACTCACCAGAGAGGGGTAATTCGATGATGGAAGCCAGTGGCTAGAATTGAAAAACTTAGCATGATTAGCTTTAACCGGAGGTGGAGAGAGTGGGAGAGTAGGGGGGAAGAACAAGACTGAGTGGATGAGCGTCTAATGACACAGGTATCTTTGGCTTTTATAGTGGGGAAGGGAGAGATTGGCGCAGGCACCATTAGTGCCTTAGGGCACCGACTTGAGAGAGGGGAGAGACTTCAATGGCTAATGGGACTATCTCGTGGCAACGAGACTAAGCTGTGGTGCTCTTGGCTTGAGCTGGGAAGCATTCATTGCTCTGTAGGACGTGAAAAAAGGTAGAGGGATAAGGTCAGGCACAAGCGAGGATGAAAAGAGGGAGGAAGAAGATAGACAATACTGACAGGTGGGACCAGGTCCACATGGCAGTGTCACTTGACCGAGGGCAGGCACAAGCAGGCTGGCGTGCGTGCACCGCAACGAGTGGTTGGGCCAGTGGGTGAGAATTAGTCCAATGGCCTTGGAGGGAAAGAATTAGGATTTAAATTTTATTTTTGGGTTGAATTGAGTTTGAATTTCAAATTTGAATTCCCAAGGAAATTTGCACATGAAATTTTTTATTAAAAATTACTTAGCACCCAATTTAATTATAGAAATATTGGAGGGAAAGAATTAGGATTTAAATTTTATTTCTGGTTTGAATTGAGTTTGAATTTCTAATTTGAATTCCCAAGGAAATTTGCACACGAAATTTTTTATGAAAAAATTACTTAGCACCCAATTTAATTATAGAAATTTTGTTTGAATGTTTTTGTATCACAAATTTTATTTCAAAAATGTTAAACCTTAACAAAGCTTTGGAAAAATTTAAAAATGCACCAAAAATTTTAAAATTCATGAAAATTCATGCATGTTTGTCTAGAAGTCAAAATTAGGCTATTATAAAACCTATCCCCCGGCCCTTAAAATGAATCTCATCCCTATGAGTCAGGTTGGTCAGTAAAGAGGTAAGGGAATTCTGCCTTATGGGCTTCTCTTTTAGTGTGGTTGCTCCATAAGACTTTGCAGAAACGTATCACTCATCTCCTTATCTGATGGTCTGCTGCATTCAGAATCCACACGGGGTACTCCCTACAAGTGAGGTCTGTGTCAAGGTTGATAGTCTCTAGTGGCATTGATTCTTATGGAACTCAAAGGCATTTCTTCAGTTGTAATATGTGGAAAACATTGTGGATGTCGGCCATCTCTGCTGGCAAGTCTAGTTGGTAAGCGACTTCTCCTCTCTTAACAGTGACCTAAAGGGTCCAATGTATCATAGTGCCAATTTTCCACAAACCTTAAATCGCATCATGCCTTTCACAGGCGAAACCTTGAGATAGGCAAAATCTTCAATCTCAAAACTTAACTCCCATCTATGATGGTCGGCGTATCTCTTTTTCCTGGATTGGGCTACCTTGAGATTCTTTTCGACTAAGCGAACTTGTTCTTCAGCCTCACTTAATATGGTTGGCTTAATGATTGTTGATTCTCCTGCCTCTAACCATATGAGGGGTGTTCTATATTTGCGTCCATAGAGTGCTTCAAATAGTGCCATTTGTAAACTAGCTTGGTAGCTATTGTTATAGGAAAATTCTATATAAGGCAAACTCTTTTTCCAATTGGTGTTGAACGTGAGGGCACAAGCACGTAGCATATCTTCAAGAATCTGATTAGTCTGTTCTATTTATCCATCCGTCTGAGGATGATACGCAGTGCTAAAAGCCAGGTGGGTTCCTAGGGATTTATGGATACTGTCCCAAAATCACGAGGTGAACTGGGTTCCTTGATTCGATACAGTCCTCTTTGGGACTACATGTAGGCGAACTGCATAAAGCATGTATAGTTCAGCTAACTTATCTTCACTATATGTGGTCCTAACTAGGATGAAGTAGGCTACTTTGGTTAGTCTGTCTACTATAACCCATATGTAATCATATCCCATCTTTGTCTTGGGCAAACTAGCGATAAAGTCCATACCTACCTCCTCAAATTTCAATTCTGGAACTCTTAATGGTTGGAGTAGTCATGCTGGTCTTTGGTGTTCGACCTTAACTTGATGGCATACATCACACATGGCTACATATTTGGCAACCTCCTTGTTCATTCTAGGCCACCAGAATCTTTCTTTCAGATCTTGGTACATCTTAGTACCTCCAAGGTGGATCGAATAAGCTGATTCATATGCTTCTTTCACAATCAGGATCTTAAGGTCATGGATGTTGGGCACACAAATACGCTTTCCGAACCACAAGGTGCCTTTACTGTCTATGATGAATTCTAGAGCTTGGCCTTTCTTTACATCCTATTTGGTATTTTTGACATCTTTGTCATTTTCTTAGGCTACTCTAGTCTGGGCTTCTAATGAGATGGCAATATAGCCTTGGTATATGATTTCTAGGTTAAGTCATCTAAATTCCTCATGAAGTTCTGGGGGTGTCTTTAAGGAGGGTGGTGCTATAATAGGCTTTTCTACTCAATGTATCTACTGCCACATTTGTCTTTTTGGGGTGGTAGTGTATACCGAGATCATAATCCTTAATTAATTCCAACCATCTTCTTTCCCTTTGGTTTGAATCTTTCTAATGAAGATGTACTTTGGACTCTTATGATCAGTATAGGTCTCGCAGTGGTCGCAAATAAGGTAATGCCTCCACAACTTTAGTGCATGAACCACTAATGCTAACTCCAAATCATGAGCTGGGTAATTCTCTTTGTGTGGTCTTAGTTGCCTAGAAGTGTAAGCTGCTACCTTACCTTCCTACATCAATACGCATCCAAGTCCTTGTCTCAATGCATCAAAGTAATTATCAAAATCCTTTTTGATATCTGGCAACACTAGTACTGGGGCAGAAATCAATATCTTCTTTAACTCTTGAAAGCTTTGTCCACAACTCTTAGTCTAGGCAAACTTCTTTTCCTTTTTGAGGAGTTGGGTGATGGGTCGAGCAATCTTAGAGAATCCTTCAATGAATCGTCGGTAGTAACCAGCTAATCCGAGAAAGCTTCTAACTTCGATTATGGAAGATGGTAGCTTCTAATGAAGAATGGCTTCTACCTTGGATGTGTGTCTACAACAACTCCTCCTGCAGACACAACTCCGCCAAATTGCACTTGCTGAGTTTGGCGTAAAGCTTATGCTCCCTAAGTTTGTCCAAAATGAGACTCAAGTGTTCTTTATGATCCTCCTCAATCTTGGAATAAATGAGAACGTCATCAATGAAAACAACTACAAACTTATCCAGGTATTCCATAAATGTTCTATTTATCAAGTTCATGAAATAGGCTGGGGCATTCGTCAGTCCAAATGACATGATGGTGAACTCATATAATCCATATCTGGTTGAGAATGCTATTTTTGAGGATATCTTCTGGTCTAATTTTTAGCTGATGGTATCATGATCGTAGATCAATCTTGGAGAACACACATGTTCCCTTAAGTTGATTGAACAGGTCATATATCCTAGGAGAGGATACTTATTTTTGATGGTGACCACATTGAGGGCACGATAATCCATACACATTCTCATTCTATTGCCCTTCTTGACAAATAGCATTGGCGATCCCCATGGAGGTGAGCTTGGTTTCACAAATACTTTATCTTGAAGCTCTTGTATCATATTCTTTAGCTCTTCCAACTCATTGGCGGACATGCGATACAACCTTTTGGAGATAGGCGTGGTGCTAGGTGCCAATTCTATAATTAACTCCAAATTTCTATCTGGTGGCATACCGGGTAAGTCTTCGGGAAAGACATCAGGGTATTCCCTTACAATGGGCACTTCTTCTGCTCCAACACACTTCATACTTTTAACCATCAGGGTCTTCTAATGCAAAGGGTTGGCTATGACTTCCATTGGAATTCCTTTGGCATTTACTAGGGTCACTAGTCTGAGGGCACAATGGATCTAGCCTTGTTGTTGGGATAACCAATCCATACCTAAGATCATTCTAGAACTTAGGAATTCAATACTATTAGGCTGGCTAGGAATTCTACTCCCTTAATCTGGATCCTAGTTTGGGGAATGACTAGATGAGCTTTCATGTCTCCTCTAGGTGACTGAACTATCAAGGGGTTTTTTAGTAGAAAGACGGGCATGTGGTGCCTCTTAATGCAACTCTTGGAAATGAATGAATGCGAAGCTCCAGAATCAAACAATATAATAGCTAGTATTGAGTTGACAAGGAATGTATCCAGTACGGCATCCAGGACGTTCTAAGCTTCTTCTGCAATGATGTGGTTGACATGGCCTCTTCTGAAGGCTAGTGTCTGTCGGGCTACTTGAGGGGTTCAGCCTGCTACTGGGGTCATTGGAGCTCTAGCTAGAGTGCTTGTGGTGTTGGTCCTAACTAGAGTTTGCTACTTCTTGGGGCATTTGTTAGTGTAGTGTCCCTTGTCTCCACAATGGTAGCAAGTGACTTCGACTGTAGAAGTGTTGCTCCATTGCTGGGGTCCTTGAATAGGGGTCCGATATATAGGATTGACAGGGTGTGGCATTGTAGGTGGTGCTCTAGGGGGTGCAAGTTGGGTAAATCTACCTAAGGTCAGGGTACTCGGGTTCTCTACAAGTTTCCCTGGTGAGCCAACTAGCATTTGCGGTTATTCTCAAAAAGCCTGCGCTTGATTTAAACCACAAGTGCATTATCTACTATATGCTCTTAATCTGTGAGTTCATGAGAGGATAGTTGCAACACTATCCCTTCAAGTAGGCCTTCCAGGAATCGTTCCTACTTCTTCTCATCAGTCTATTTGTCCATAGGGGCATAGCAGGAAAGTTGGTTGGATCTTGTGAGGTATTCATGCACTGATGTAGTCCCTTGCTTCAGCTCATGAAAATCCTTTTTCTTTAAACTCATTAGTCCCTACGGGATGAAGAAGTCATGGAAAGTGGCCTTGAATTCATCCTAGGGAACATTGTGGCCTTCTTCCTATGCTATCTTGAAATTATCCCACTAGTCTATGGTGGGTCCTTCTATTTGATGACTTACAAAAAGTACCTTCTCCCGTGTTGTGCATTGGGCAATCTCTAAATTCTTCTCGATGGTGGAAATACAATTGTTCGCATATAGGGGTTCCTTATGTCTAGAGAAAATAGGGGGTTTAGTCCTCATGAACTCTCCAAGCTTGGAGATTCCTCCTGTTGTTGCTACATTTTGTGTGAGAATTTTCAGGAGTTGGGTCTGGCATGCCATTGCATCAGCCATGGTGGGGTTCTCTGGTGGTAGTGCCATAGTCTGGTTGCGGCGACCTCCTATTGTTCTATTGAAGGTATAGAAGTAGATGAGAATAGAGGTTGTCCCAGCCCAGGTTTTTATTTCAAAAATAATAGTAAAAAATTAATTTAATAAAAATAAAAATCAAGTGTTTGAATTTTGCAGAATTTATTTGCCTGTTTTAGCTTTTAAAAAAAGCTGTTCTTTTTAGAAGTAATTTAAGTAAAAAACATAAAAATATTATTAAATAAAGATATTTTGAATTTCTATAAAAATCCTATTTCAAATTAATTATTTTAAAGCATTTGGCTTTTATCTGGATTTTCTCTGAATTTCTTGGAATTTGAAAATCAATTTCAAAGTTAAAAAGTATTTTTTATAAAAATTTAAAGACCAACTTTAAGTTGGAAATATTTTTCCTAAGTCCAATATACTCAGGAATTTTTATGAATTGTTTTGAATATTTTGGACTCTATTTGCTATTTTTCTAAGTGTTTTTGGAGCCTCCTAGTTTTTCTGAAAACTAAAAGTAAAAATTAAACCCAACTCCCTCCCGAGGTTGACACGTGTCTGTCCTAGATTATGTCTATCACCGCTGATCTAATCTCGACCGATCGTTTTCACTTAACCCTCCCATCCATCCAACGATCAAAATTAAATCCCTTGGCACGTGGTAGCCATCTGCTCGCCACCTCTCTCCTCTTCTCCCCTCTCTCGCCAACATGTGGGACGCACACACATCTTTTTCTTCCTCCCCCTCCTTCTTCCTCCGACCGCCGCCACTGCTGCCTCGCTGAGCTCATTAAAGTGGTTGTTTCTTTTCGTTAGCCTAGGCAATTGATACCATTAGTGACCCTAAATCACCCACTAAGCATCCCTCCACTTCTCCCCTCTTTAAACCCTGTGAATACCCTCTTTAAGCACAATGACTACCAATCTTAACTCCAGTAAGTCACTAACAACTGTCCACCCTTCCCCGCTCCTATATAAACCCTCCCTGAGCATCTTCTCAGCACACCGCACCTCAATTCCCTCTCAATCACACTTCTCAACACCCGAGTACCTTCCGCACTGTCTATTCCTCATTGTGCATCAACGAGCTCCTCCAGCGAACAACTGACCATGAAAGATCCCTTCTGAGTATCGAAGTCGGCACTAACACCTTCTTCGCCTGGCTCCGACCTTGTCGACTACCAGAGCACCACTGCAGCCGATGACCGAGCCACCTCCGCCACTTCTTTGCCACTGACCAATTCTAACCACTAGAAGGCTGAGCCAAGGTACCCAACCTCTCTAATTCTTCGACTACAGTAGCCGATTCCTTTGACCATTCTACACCGTTTGATTCTTTTGACCAATCCGCATCATCCGATCCCTCTGACCACTCAGAGCCCTTCGATCCTTTCGACCATTGTTTCCGACCATCGCTCTCGATCGCAACTGCGCATGACCACAGAAGCCTCTTACGACCACTACCATATCTGACCAGTGTAGTCCCACGACCACGGCAACCCTTTTGACCACTTCAATCCTTTTGACCAATCCTTCTGACCATTGCTATCGACCGCTGCTTCCGACCACTCCCTTCGACCACAACTGCTTTTGACCTCTGCCACTTTCGCTTTCAACCACCACCGCTTTCGACCACACCCACTCATGACCACGATCACTCACGACCACAGTGTCTCCCGACCACTGTGGTCTCCGACCAGTTCGACTACTCCAGCTACCTCCGACCTTCGAGTCCGACCGCTGCAAGCCACCAACCACTCTAAACACTCTAAATCCCCCGACCACTCTCAAAACTCTGAAACCTCCGACCACTCTAGCTTCTGACCACTCCTGCTCCCAACCTCTGTCACTTCTAACCACACAGAAAAACTCTCTAGCTTCGACCACATATAGCTTCCGACCACTCTCTAGCTTCCAACCTCTCCTGTTTCCTACCACTTTATAGCCTCCAACCTTCGAGTACCGACTAATTACTGTTGCTTCGAGTACCAACCGGGACTGTAGCTTCGACTGGTTACTGTAGCTACCGATCACTTTTCCTTCACAAAAATAATTCCAAAAAATTTCCTGTTTCTTTTTCTCTAATTTCAAACTTCCAGAAGCCCATTCCCCTTCATCCTAACTCCGATTGAGCCTGTTCAAATTTCTAAATTCATAAAAAATTCTAATCTATCTATTTCTACCATCCTTTGAATATTTAGAGTTTATTTGGTTCTTGCACAATCCAGGCTTTTAAATTAAAATTTCTTGTTCAATTCCCAATTCTCGGTTCAAAATTCAAATTCAAACCTCTAAAAAATACAAATCACCAGAAAAATATTTGTTCTATTTTTGTGGGTTGAACCAAAATTTTCTTGGTCTTTCTCCCCTTTTCTTCTATTTTTCTGGGTCGAACCAAAATTTTCTTGGTCTTTCTCCCCTTTTCTGGGGAAAAATAACATGAAATAATAAAATTCCCAAAGGTCACCCATCCAATTTTACTCCACACTCAGGCTCACTTAAGCCTCGATTTCCTGTGAACTCAGATACCAACTGGCCTCATTCTTTCTTCTAACTAAGCACCACTACACTTTTATTTATTCTTTCTCCCTGGTCATCTTCTCCTTTAGCTGAGCCAACAAATTCTGCTACTCCCTCTCCTCCTATTTCTTCCTCTTGGCTGAATACAGTTAGTGAGCCATGCATGCAGCTAAAAAACAATTCTTTCCCACTAAAGAAATTAAAAGTAGCAAAACATCTTCACTCACTGCTGAGCATCAACTCCTTTTTAGTTTCTAGCCATTAAACTTATCCATTTTTTAGTTTCTTGCACTCAAACTTTGAAAACCAACATTGATCTCCACTCAACCGAATTAACTTGTTCCTCTCGATCTTGCCCTATAAATAGGAGCTTCACCCCATGTTCTACCTTAAGCAAACCATTAGCCGTCCCCTCTTACCGCAAAAAGGTCCAGTGAAGTCACAGCTTGCCCTGTGCTTCGGCCTCCTCCCTCCACCATGTCATCTTTTGCTCCGGAGATCTTTTTTTATTTTTCTTTGTGTCACATTGTTTCCAGCATCTTAGCAACCTACCTGCCAATTTAATTTGGTTTTTATGCAGCCAATTGATAGGAATAAAGTTTTTTCCAAAACCGTCTAATTTCGCTTCTTGTCAACGATTCATCATCTTCGGTGAGCCGTTCTTCGATTTCTTCCTTCTGAAACATCACCAACATCTCCTCTACATATTCCAAGTCTCACTTTACCCAATGCTTCACTGTGGAGAGCCGCCACCATTATCACCCCATGTCGACCACCATTCACTATCGCCTTGCTTCTCCGATCATCCTTTGGCCAAGACGAGCTCACCTACGATCCCATGGGTCGAGGCCAAACCCATGCTCATGCTACTATGCCGCGTTCTTCGCCAGAACGCCAACGCCCATGCAAGCCCATGCCTGGGCGCCGCCCCTTGCGCCGCCACCACCGCCACACCACGTCACTCGCTGTGCCACCACAACCCACGTGTTCCTTGGGTCCTCAGCATTTCATTTTGCTAGTTCCCCATGACTCCTGTGACTTCCCTCGCTGGCGCTATGGCCTTTTCCTTGCACCTATAAGCCCTCCTAAGTCTCCTCTATTTTGCCTGAAGCTTTGCTTCATTTCCCTCCTCTCTCTCTCCTACAAGATGGCCCCACAAGTCAGCTCTGGGTTGTTTTTTGTTCCCACTAAGTGGAATATTCCCTAGAATATTCTTCCCTTTTTCTAGTTTCAGCATTTTATCTTCCATTCAAACTTCAAATGACTCTTTCTCTGCTGTCCAAACTCCAGATTCTGTGGTTCAAATTCCTAAATTCATCTCATAATCTATCTCCATGTATATATTTTTATCATTTTTTAGTTTTATTTGAATTTTATTTAAGTTTGGTGGGTTATTTTCATGTGTAGACTACGATGATTCCAAGGATTTCTTCGACGACAATTCTCACCAATTCGTAAAGCAAGGTAAGTTACACTCCTTGATCATGTTGATCCCAGTTTACAAATAAAATTATGTTATTTTAAATTATTCTGAATGCATATTTTTATTCACGTATTTCAATCCAATTTTAAACTTAGTTATTGCCTACTTGTTAATACTTCCTTTGATATTTTATTTCCAGATACCTTATCACCCTAGAATAAAACTCTGGTCGGTACACTAGTATGGACTACAGAATTTTGTATCAAACGCTTAGACCTGCTTAGACGTAATTTTTGTTTTGGGATAACTTTTCATGTAAAATGATAAAGTTTTCAAATATATTCTTGACTTTGATGAGTTAAGAAGGATTATGAAATGTTTCTAAATAAAATATAAAAACTTGATTTAGACTTAGGCAAATGGTTAGGTGGTGGATGCTTGCTAGCGTGCATTGTTGTTTGGTGACACAATATTGATTGCCAGGCACGAGGGGTATGTGGTTGTTGCCTAAGTCGAATTAAGAACCGGCCTATAAGCTACTTCTACAAAGCCATATCGTATTACTACAAGGCTAGTATGGGATAGTCCTTGCTGACTAATTTACAAGTCCCAACCTGCGTCTCGCTGTAGGTTGAAAGTGAGTGTGGCGTAGGCTATGTGAAATCTCACTCAGCTCAAGAGAGAGTCCCGTTCTAGTGGATTCCTTAATAGGGTGAAACCTTAGTGTTGGCTTGGCCAGGTTGAAGGCGTTGTGTTATAAAAACCTTGTCATGATCTCCTCATCACACACTAAAGGAAGTGTGCTTATCCGGTGGCAATATGGGACGATCATGTCCTATGGGTAAAGCTATACAACATCTACAGAGTGTATAATCTATCCTGGATAGTCGTGCTCACAGTCATGGGCAAGCTGAGTAAAGTTTTTCATAGATTAGATCTTATTTTTCGAAATGGTTTATAAAAGGCTTATGGATGGATGGAATCCATATGAGATCTTTTGGAAAAAAAAGGTCCGAGTGGGATGCCTGTGGTTAGATTGGTGTCAGGTCGATGCCTGCTCTAACGATATTATTTTGCTTAAATTATTATTTTATTTACTATATTAAATTTAGCAATTTTGATCTATTTACTGTATTTCTTTAAATGTTATTTTATGCTCAAATAATCCTATATGCCTTCACTTATCAGTCCTGCATTATTATGCATTTCCTGTGTAACTTGCGGAGTACATTTTATATGCTCACCTTACTTAATTCAGTTGCTAGAGGAGAACAGCTTCGACTTCGATGAGGATCAAGACGGCAAATGGGTAGGCTTGTTGGGTTTCTTCCGCTTTGGTTTTTCCTTCCGCTATTTATATTTAAATTTGGCCTATGGGCCGTAGATGTAAACTTTGGCTATCAGGCCCATATTCGGTTTAATAAAGTTTGTCATTGTGCTTGATATGTATCCCTGTTGCTATTGTGTGCACTAGCTGATCCTAGACTAGTGCGATTTCCACAGAGAGTCTTGGAGTTGTTGCTCCGAGGTCCGACAGAGGTTATGAGAAGAGAGTAACTATGGGGGATTATAGTAACACAAGAACTCAAAGAACTTAACACTCAATAAAGGGAAGCACACAATAGCATAACATAGATCTTACATGACTACCATGCATAACACACTTAGGCAGCATGCAGTTCATGTGATAGTTGAATTATTACATACAACATTTCAATGGTTCTAAAGTTCATGCGGGAATTAAAGATACTAGCTCACTGCCCATAATACAACAATGTGAGCTGTCAGACCCAGATTTTACAATCCGGAATCTTCTGTGATTCCACCACACTATTCCCTGGATCAGTAGATAGTGCTCACAGATTACAGTTCTGAATATCAAGTACATATCATGCGGAAGCGTAATTATAATAGTAGACTTACTCATGGGCCGATTAGGCCGAAATCATGAAATTGCAGCAGCGGAAGAACGAAGCGCGCAAGTGGGACCTTCAGGACATGCCCACAGGCAGCCAACTGGAGGTGCGCGACCTAGCCCTTGACATCTTCATCTTCTCTGCCAGCTTGTCCAATCTTGTTGCTGAGGCTATGTAATTTGATTCCTGATTCTGAATTTTGTCGCAAAAGCGAGCGTGAGCACTCCGACCCCGTGCTCCGCGAGCCAATACACAGAATGCAAATAAATAGTATGCATGGCTTAACCAAAGGAAGGCTCGGGTTATTTTATTTTTGCGTAGAGTGCTTTTGAATACAATTACTTAAAAATCCCTAAGACCTAGCAGTTTGAACCAAATCATAATGTGTGAAAAGAATGCAATATCATTAATAGTGATACAGATTTTTCATTCACCATATATGGCATCTGCACCATATGCTTAATTCAGCGTTATAGCCGCTTAACTTACCACTGGGACGACACCCAGGACAATTCCAAATCAGGGCAGTCCTTCGCCCTTCACATTTCCAAGCCCATTTTCCAAACATTTTTAAATAGAACTATATCTGGTTAAGTTCCCATGTCCGCCCTTGACCGTGGGCACGGCTATTCGAATAGTTTTGACTCTGCAGAGTTTGTACACTTTCACCACAAGAGACAATCAACTCGTTGCCCCACACGATTCCTTAGACGTGTGGTCGAGCAGACCATCACAGTGACTTTTCAAAGTATCTAGTCCTTTCTTTCATCTCACATTATGGGTGACCGCCCATTTGCGATGGGTCCCATCTGTGCGCGGGATGTTTTCCCCAGACTCTAACGCAGCTCGGGCTTCTACTTCCCGCAACGTTAGGAAAGCGGGAAAACTTCACCCCCCACTGGTGTCCCTTCGGCCCCCTTGCCATAGCATAACCCCATCAATCCACTACCAGTGAGATGAGTCCGGGGTTTCGATAAGTCTACTTAGCCAAGTTGTATTTTACAGACTTGTGGTTGTACTGTTTTACACGGGCTGACATGACAAGATTCGGTCCTTAGTGATATCTGGACGGTTCTACCACAAACCACACTCTCGTGCACCACTGCACCATACCCCCGAACCATCCGCCCAGATAAATGAGCAATTTGAGGTATTTTTGGGAGTATAAAATAACCATATCCAACATACACCAGTCATTACCACCATGACTGCCCGAATCAATTTCTCATGATTAAAAGTGATGCTTGGGACAATTTCTTGCCCCGGGATTCCTAATCAATGCTAAGCATGGCATATAATTAAGGACTTATTTTCGAAAGTTATTCATTATAAAGTTTTCCACTAGGCGACAAGGCTCACAAGTGCAATATACCAAAGAGGGGTGTAATACTTAGCCAAGTTGAACAATGGGCATATAGCTAAACTTTTAAATCACATATTTTTGCACATAACATAACAGCATGCATTTTGATAATTTAAATCAAAGTAGTTCGCAGAAAATGTGGGTTCAACATGATCAAAGTATTGACTCGCCTGGCGCGGTTTACCGCGGTCTTGAGCTCACACAATGCTTTCTTGAGCTTCGGTCTCTATCTTCACTTTGAGCTTGACCTCGCTTGATCCGCTGGATCTCCAGAACTCCGATATCTAATTACGTTCTAAATAACTGAATACAAATAAAGGCAATTAACTCAAAGATCCAAATAAATCCGAATAATTGAAATGGCCGATTTAATTTAATTTATACATTTAGTACAATTTGAGAATAAAAGGGTGGTTCGGTTTAGTGTGTTGCAAACACAGTGATAGCTGGATTTGAGTGAGAGAACCAGTTATCCGAATAGCTTTACCGTGAGGGAAAATTTTAGGATAATAAGAGATCAAAAGTGAGGACGTATCTACAGGAATTATTTGCTTTGGAAAAGAAATGGCCAAATATAGCCGATTGGAGAAAGGCGAGGTGTGATCTTTTTATTACTAACTTCTTTTATTATTTTCGTATTTATCAAGGAAGTTCCATGAGCTAGGTTAGATCTATGGGTTGGTATTATTAGTCTAGCTGGGTATTATTTTGTCGAGCGCTAATATTCAGGGTATATACTTTATACGCGATATATACAATTTTTAGCTTATCGAATTAATTTTAGAATCTAGGTGTATAGCATTTTATGGGGTAATATTTTATGTAGCCTTAGTTTTCACTAAGCCTATTTCAACTTGAATTAGGATTTAGTTATACGTCCATATCTTGTTATTTCGTGCTCATCATTATTATTTGATATATCTAGTATTAAGATTCAAATAAATAGTACCATTATTGTTTAATCTATACTTTAGTTACTATTAGGCTTAGCCTTCTTTCTAATTTTAGTTTAGACTCAGCAATCTGAGCAATACTTGCTATGTATCATTTTATGAGACACTAATTACTCGTGTTAATAGTTACATATTTACTTTAGAGCATCTTTATGTCCGCTAGGTTATTTTGATGCTTAATGACCTAGACTATTCCATTTTAGTTACCGTATACTATTATAGCCTTTTTATTTGAGCGCTCTTTGCAAGTTACTAATACAAATATTTTTATCCCTTTGTGACTCGAGCCTACTGTACTAGGTTATATTTTACTATCAATATTCTACTGAATCCACGACTGAGATTCATTTGTCGATGACATGCTAGGGAGGACTATTATTCACATCGCTACTTTATGTAGATTACTTTTAATATTTGATGACCTAGGGGTTACTTTATTATAATTGCCTCATGTATACTTATATATCTTTCTGATAAGACATTTCTACTTGAAGACGCCCTATTAATGAAAGGTTGCTATCAATTTATGTGCTTGTTGAGGACATAGGGGCGACCACCATAATTTAAACGGCTACATTTTATATTAATCAAAAGTACCACTAAAAATAAATCTAGATTTGACGTATAATAATCCCAGGAGGCATCTCTACGTTGCATGAATCTTAATACTATGGTTTAACTCAACTTATCCTTACATCATATTTTTATTATGTTTTGCATTTCAGTTAATTATTCGAACTTTTACCTAACTATTTCCCTTAATCATTTATATGTCAATACACTCATAAATCCATATTTAAGGTAAAGTAAACTTTATTCGAATCTAAACTAATTTTCTTAGCTTCCTGGGGTTATTTTCTAATTATCTTCCTTAGACTTTCATTAGTTGAAATGGTTAACAAAATAAAGTAATGGAAAAAGATGAAATGCGCCAGGGAGGGATCGAACTCAAGACCTTCAGCGTGAGGACGGCTGGGCTGACCAGTTGGGCGACGGCCCACTCGTGCTGTGAACGGGAGAAATGAGTAGAAGAAGCGAGCCATTGCCTCGGTAGAACAGAGGAGCTCGGGGCCGGGGAAGGGCGGCGGGTGCGCCGGCGAGGAGGGACCGGGGAGGGAGCGGTGATGGCCAAAATGGAATCCCTGCGCCCTCTTGAGGTTGATAGAAGTGGCGGCGGCGGTCGGGGGTCACCGGAGGAGGGTCGGCGGCGTGCGGCGGCGGCCGGCGGTGAAGGTGGGACGGGGCGGCGCCGTTGCGGCGGGAGAGAGGGGGATTGAAGAGGAGCGTGAGCAGGAGTGAGCCACGGGGGTGCTCGCTGACGAACTGGCCGAGCTGGAGGGAAGCCACGGCGAGCTGGCGGCAGTGGCCTACGGCGGCGCGGGCGAGCGCACGACGCCGGCGAGCTGGGGCGGACCATAGCTCCGGCAGGTGGCGGGGAAGTCTTCGGGGTGGTGTGGGGGTGCTCTCCCGCAGAGGAATCGAGCCGAGGAGTTGCGGAGGAGAATTGGCGCTGGCGGCGGCGGTTTCGGCCGGAGTTGGGGAGGTTGGGCGGCGCGTGAGCTCCGGTGCGTGAGATTTCAATTAACTTGGAGGGAGGGTTGTTGGGGAGTGGTTACATGTCGTGATGCAGCCGGATTGGTGGGGGATGCACCAGGGTACCCGGACGGCATGGAGGCAGCGGCGGCTCGCTTGGGGAGAAACGGGAGAAGAGACAGGGAGTGCGCGCGGGGAGCTTCTTATGGTCACAGGGGGCTGCGGAGACGGTGGGCGGCGCGGGGAAACCGTGGGCGATGGCCAGGGAAACCGTGGGCGGTGCGGGCGCATGCTTGCCACGGGGCGGAAGAGATCTGCGGCGTCAGAGGAAGCTGAGCGCAGAGGGTGGCGACGCGACGGGGCTTGCGCGCGTGCCTGAGCAGAGGATGATGGCGACGAGTCAGGGAACGGCGCTGACGATGGGGTGCATGAGCGCCACGGGGAGGCGAGGCAGAGCGCGGGCTGTCCGAGCGGAGATGGGGCTCGGCCCCGTCTGAATGCCGCGAGGGCAGAGGGAGGAAGAAGGGGATGCGGGGGCACGGGCCCGCGGGGAAAGGAAGCGGGGTTGGGCCGGCTGTTTCGGCCGGTCTGACCCCAATCACTTTTCCTTTTTTTTTTATTATTTCTTTGCTATTCACTTTTTTTTCATACATGTGCACAAATATATATATATATATCTTTATACCATTATTTTGGTATACATATATATTCACATTTTTTTTTGCTTTTATTTACCATACTAGTCCTTTTGTATATAATTGCATTATTTTATTTATTTTTGTTGCCCTTGTATTATCAAAATGAAATTTTATATTTTATTAACTCAGGTTTCCTTCTCCTTATACTGGATCATCTTTTCAGATTCGACTTTTAAATTTCAATTCTCTATTATTGGCATTTTCCCTTTTAGGGCATTATTAATGCTTGTTTCTTTGTCTTTTATGAATTTCAATTTTTGGAACATCAACCAAATTCAGGAAAACACCATAAAATTCAAATTCAAATAGAATATATTGCAAAAATAATTTAAGAAATTCAGATTTTCAAAATTTAAAATTTTGGGATGTTACAAACCTACCCCCCTTAAATGAATCTCGACCCCGAGATTCCGGTAGAGCAGAAAGTAAGGAGTGGGGTTACATTTGCTAGCAATGGGTTTTGGGGTATTGCTTGACGTATAGCTCTTTAGCTTCATGGAGAGATGAAAATCTGCACAATAGGGGTTAGAACTTGAAGAAGTCAAAAGGAAAGACAGATACCTTGTTCTCCTGGATAGGTTGTAGACTGCCAACTACTTGCTCCTTGACATTTTTGTCTTCATGTCGTCGTGGAATGGAATAGTTGCATCGTCTATTGGATATATGGTTGTAGAATTTTTATACTAATAGGTGGGTAGCAATGGTCTGTGCCATAGGGGTAAACAGAAGGGGAGAGGATCTGCACTTAAAGGAGGCAAAAAGGGAGGAAGGAGATCTTTATTCTTCTGGAGAGGTCGTCGTCTTCGGGGTGCTTGCTCCTTGATTTTTTTAACATTTTACCTCGCAGTGCTACCCCCCTTAAATAAATGACGATTGTCATTATTTATCTATTGTATTCTAGCTGTCTTGGTCATCACGAGATTGGCGGGTGGTCTTCTTCACAATGATGTTGTTTTCCTTAAATACTGGAAGGTTGAAAAGTCTTCGCCTTTTCTTGATTGCACTGGTTTTGGGTTACTTGTTATTTCCTTCCTTTGGATCTGATGGAGTTTTCAGAAAAGGTGAGAGGGAATAGCATGAGATGAGGATTAAATCGCGGAGATAAGGTGTTCTAACCCATTTAACTTTAAAGGAAGATACCCCGGAAGCTGGGGTGATACCAAACCACACAAATTTTAAAAGCAAGCTTTCTCTGTGACTGCAAAATAGGACGCCCGAGGGCAAGAGGCAATGCACAGGGCCAAATAAAATCTTGCAACAATACAACGTCTACTCGGGGAGCACACATAGGAGGGTGCAGGGTTCATATGCACAGTCCATCTAAAACGAAGCCATCTTATCTTCATGATCATCTTCGACGTTCATAACCTTAATATTTGGAGTAGGGGTATGAGAAAAGGATCAAAATTTTCCTTTTGTAATTAATAGAAAGAAGTGGAAAGTATTTGGGGTAGTTTCATTGGTTTTGGCACTCTTTTTTTTATTTTATGATCCTTGTGGCTAAATAGATTTTTTTTTAAGTATCCTAATCTCTTCCAACGTTCAACCATCCATCACTGAATCAATTCACTCCCATATGATTTTTTTTTGTACATAAGGCTTAGAATCCAATGGCCTTTATAATTTAACTTCCACTTTTGCAAACTGCACTCAGGCTATCTTTCTTCATTAATTGTTCATGGTATTACTGCCACCTAAAACTCCAAACAGCGAAGGAGATTATTTATTTTATTCGATCCACCAATCATACTCTTCCTATTGTATCATCCACCATTTCATTAATCTAGTCATGATTATCTAAGTCACGCATAAATCTTTGACCTTCAGTCATATATTTGTGGATTAAATATCATATTTTCACTATGACTGTATAATCAAAATCTCGAATTCCCTATTGGTCAACTTATTGACTCTACAATCCAATGAAAATGCAATACCTTTACTATAAATCCACCTATATATAAATTGTCCATCTAGTCATTCTAATTCTTTCTTTTAGGCTCCACCAATTTTTTTTTCCAATTTTCACCCTATTGTTTACTCCAGAAATAAAACAATCTTTGATATTAAGCTTCAAGGTTAAGCACCATGACTCTTGGCCTTAAGTACGTTTTTCATAGAAAGTTTACAAGAGAAGCACTGGATTTTCATCACTTTGAATTTGGGTAAGAGAGCTTCAGAAGTAAAATGGCTAGGGCAGCATATGGATAAGGGAGAATCATCTAAGAGAGATGAGAATGAGTGATACAACTTATATTTTCCGAAATAGATTTTAAGGAAATAATTCTAGTTATGAAACTAACGACCATGCTAACTAGGTCACGACCTGCAGTCGATATGCTCTGATACCAAAGCTGTCAGACCCAGATTTTACAATCCGGAATCTTCTGTGATTCCACCACACTATTCCCTGGATCAGTAGATAGTGCTCACAGATTACAGTTCTGAATATCAAGTACATATCATGCGGAAGCGTAATTATAATAGTAGACTTACTCATGGGCCGATTAGGCCGAAATCATGAAATTGCAGCAGCGGAAGAACGAAGCGCGCAAGTGGGACCTTCAGGACATGCCCACAGGCAGCCAACTGGAGGTGCGCGACCTAGCCCTTGACATCTTCATCTTCTCTGCCAGCTTGTCCAATCTTGTTGCTGAGGCTATGTAATTTGATTCCTGATTCTGAATTTTGTCGCAAAAGCGAGCGTGAGCACTCCGACCCCGTGCTCTGCGAGCCAATACACAGAATGCAAATAAATAGTATGCATGGCTTAACCAAAGGAAGGCTCGGGTTATTTTATTTTTGCGTAGAGTGCTTTTGAATACAATTACTTAAAAATCCCTAAGACCTAGCAGTTTGAACCAAATCATAATGTGTGAAAAGAATGCAATATCATTAATAGTGATACAGATTTTTCATTCACCATATATGGCATCTGCACCATATGCTTAATTCAGCGTTATAGCCGCTTAACTTACCACTGGGACGACACCCAGGACAATTCCAAATCAGGGCAGTCCTTCGCCCTTCACATTTCCAAGCCCATTTTCCAAACATTTTTAAATAGAACTATATCTGGTTAAGTTCCCATGTCCGCCCTTGACCGTGGGCACGGCTATTCGAATAGTTTTGACTCTGCAGAGTTTGTACACTTTCACCACAAGAGACAATCAACTCGTTGCCCCACACGATTCCTTAGACGTGTGGTCGAGCAGACCATCACAGTGACTTTTCAAAGTATCTAGTCCTTTCTTTCATCTCACATTATGGGTGACCGCCCATTTGCGATGGGTCCCATCTGTGCGCGGGATGTTTTCCCCAGACTCTAACGCAGCTCGGGCTTCTACTTCCCGCAACGTTAGGAAAGCGGGAAAACTTCACCCCCCACTGGTGTCCCTTCGGCCCCCTTGCCATAGCATAACCCCATCAATCCACTACCAGTGAGATGAGTCCGGGGTTTCGATAAGTCTACTTAGCCAAGTTGTATTTTACAGACTTGTGGT
Source organism: Dendrocalamus latiflorus (assembly GCA_017311315.1). Lineage (NCBI taxonomy): Eukaryota > Viridiplantae > Streptophyta > Magnoliopsida > Poales > Poaceae > Dendrocalamus > Dendrocalamus latiflorus. The sequence goes on from CM029611.1 coordinate 26,909,338, forward strand.
TGTACTGTTTTACACGGGCTGACATGACAAGATTCGGTCCTTAGTGATATCTGGACGGTTCTACCACAAACCACACTCTCGTGCACCACTGCACCATACCCCCGAACCATCCGCCCAGATAAATGAGCAATTTGAGGTATTTTTGGGAGTATAAAATAACCATATCCAACATACACCAGTCATTACCACCATGACTGCCCGAATCAATTTCTCATGATTAAAAGTGATGCTTGGGACAATTTCTTGCCCCGGGATTCCTAATCAATGCTAAGCATGGCATATAATTAAGGACTTATTTTCGAAAGTTATTCATTATAAAGTTTTCCACTAGGCGACAAGGCTCACAAGTGCAATATACCAAAGAGGGGTGTAATACTTAGCCAAGTTGAACAATGGGCATATAGCTAAACTTTTAAATCACATATTTTTGCACATAACATAACAGCATGCATTTTGATAATTTAAATCAAAGTAGTTCGCAGAAAATGTGGGTTCAACATGATCAAAGTATTGACTCGCCTGGCGCGGTTTACCGCGGTCTTGAGCTCACACAATGCTTTCTTGAGCTTCGGTCTCTATCTTCACTTTGAGCTTGACCTCGCTTGATCCGCTGGATCTCCAGAACTCCGATATCTAATTACGTTCTAAATAACTGAATACAAATAAAGGCAATTAACTCAAAAGATCCAAATAAATCCGAATAATTGAAATGGCCGATTTAATTTAATTTATACATTTAGTACAATTTGAGAATAAAAGGGTGGTTCGGTTTAGTGTGTTGCAAACACAGTGATAGCTGGATTTGAGTGAGAGAACCAGTTATCCGAATAGCTTTACCGTGAGGGAAAATTTTAGGATAATAAGAGATCAAAAGTGAGGACGTATCTACAGGAATTATTTGCTTTGGAAAAGAAATGGCCAAATATAGCCGATTGGAGAAAGGCGAGGTGTGATCTTTTTATTACTAACTTCTTTTATTATTTTCGTATTTATCAAGGAAGTTCCATGAGCTAGGTTAGATCTATGGGTTGGTATTATTAGTCTAGCTGGGTATTATTTTGTCGAGCGCTAATATTCAGGGTATATACTTTATACGCGATATATACAATTTTTAGCTTATCGAATTAATTTTAGAATCTAGGTGTATAGCATTTTATGGGGTAATATTTTATGTAGCCTTAGTTTTCACTAAGCCTATTTCAACTTGAATTAGGATTTAGTTATACGTCCATATCTTGTTATTTCGTGCTCATCATTATTATTTGATATATCTAGTATTAAGATTCAAATAAATAGTACCATTATTGTTTAATCTATACTTTAGTTACTATTAGGCTTAGCCTTCTTTCTAATTTTAGTTTAGACTCAGCAATCTGAGCAATACTTGCTATGTATCATTTTATGAGACACTAATTACTCGTGTTAATAGTTACATATTTACTTTAGAGCATCTTTATGTCCGCTAGGTTATTTTGATGCTTAATGACCTAGACTATTCCATTTTAGTTACCGTATACTATTATAGCCTTTTTATTTGAGCGCTCTTTGCAAGTTACTAATACAAATATTTTTATCCCTTTGTGACTCGAGCCTACTGTACTAGGTTATATTTTACTATCAATATTCTACTGAATCCACGACTGAGATTCATTTGTCGATGACATGCTAGGGAGGACTATTATTCACATCGCTACTTTATGTAGATTACTTTTAATATTTGATGACCTAGGGGTTACTTTATTATAATTGCCTCATGTATACTTATATATCTTTCTGATAAGACATTTCTACTTGAAGACGCCCTATTAATGAAAGGTTGCTATCAATTTATGTGCTTGTTGAGGACATAGGGGCGACCACCATAATTTAAACGGCTACATTTTATATTAATCAAAAGTACCACTAAAAATAAATCTAGATTTGACGTATAATAATCCCAGGAGGCATCTCTACGTTGCATGAATCTTAATACTATGGTTTAACTCAACTTATCCTTACATCATATTTTTATTATGTTTTGCATTTCAGTTAATTATTCGAACTTTTACCTAACTATTTCCCTTAATCATTTATATGTCAATACACTCATAAATCCATATTTAAGGTAAAGTAAACTTTATTCGAATCTAAACTAATTTTCTTAGCTTCCTGGGGTTATTTTCTAATTATCTTCCTTAGACTTTCATTAGTTGAAATGGTTAACAAAATAAAGTAATGGAAAAAGATGAAATGCGCCAGGGAGGGATCGAACTCAAGACCTTCAGCGTGAGGACGGCTGGGCTGACCAGTTGGGCGACGGCCCACTCGTGCTGTGAACGGGAGAAATGAGTAGAAGAAGCGAGCCATTGCCTCGGTAGAACAGAGGAGCTCGGGGCCGGGGAAGGGCGGCGGGTGCGCCGGCGAGGAGGGACCGGGGAGGGAGCGGTGATGGCCAAAATGGAATCCCTGCGCCCTCTTGAGGTTGATAGAAGTGGCGGCGGCGGTCGGGGGTCACCGGAGGAGGGTCGGCGGCGTGCGGCGGCGGCCGGCGGTGAAGGTGGGACGGGGCGGCGCCGTTGCGGCGGGAGAGAGGGGGATTGAAGAGGAGCGTGAGCAGGAGTGAGCCACGGGGGTGCTCGCTGACGAACTGGCCGAGCTGGAGGGAAGCCACGGCGAGCTGGCGGCAGTGGCCTACGGCGGCGCGGGCGAGCGCACGACGCCGGCGAGCTGGGGCGGACCATAGCTCCGGCAGGTGGCGGGGAAGTCTTCGGGGTGGTGTGGGGGTGCTCTCCCGCAGAGGAATCGAGCCGAGGAGTTGCGGAGGAGAATTGGCGCTGGCGGCGGCGGTTTCGGCCGGAGTTGGGGAGGTTGGGCGGCGCGTGAGCTCCGGTGCGTGAGATTTCAATTAACTTGGAGGGAGGGTTGTTGGGGAGTGGTTACATGTCGTGATGCAGCCGGATTGGTGGGGGATGCACCAGGGTACCCGGACGGCATGGAGGCAGCGGCGGCTCGCTTGGGGAGAAACGGGAGAAGAGACAGGGAGTGCGCGCGGGGAGCTTCTTATGGTCACAGGGGGCTGCGGAGACGGTGGGCGGCGCGGGGAAACCGTGGGCGATGGCCAGGGAAACCGTGGGCGGTGCGGGCGCATGCTTGCCACGGGGCGGAAGAGATCTGCGGCGTCAGAGGAAGCTGAGCGCAGAGGGTGGCGACGCGACGGGGCTTGCGCGCGTGCCTGAGCAGAGGATGATGGCGACGAGTCAGGGAACGGCGCTGACGATGGGGTGCATGAGCGCCACGGGGAGGCGAGGCAGAGCGCGGGCTGTCCGAGCGGAGATGGGGCTCGGCCCCGTCTGAATGCCGCGAGGGCAGAGGGAGGAAGAAGGGGATGCGGGGGCACGGGCCCGCGGGGAAAGGAAGCGGGGTTGGGCCGGCTGTTTCGGCCGGTCTGACCCCAATCACTTTTCCTTTTTTTTTATTATTTCTTTGCTATTCACTTTTTTTTTCATACATGTGCACAAATATATATATATATATATATATATATATATCTTTATACCATTATTTTGGTATACATATATATTCACATTTTTTTTTGCTTTTATTTACCATACTAGTCCTTTTGTATATAATTGCATTATTTTATTTATTTTTGTTGCCCTTGTATTATCAAAATGAAATTTTATATTTTATTAACTCAGGTTTCCTTCTCCTTATACTGGATCATCTTTTCAGATTCGACTTTTAAATTTCAATTCTCTATTATTGGCATTTTCCCTTTTAGGGCATTATTAATGCTTGTTTCTTTGTCTTTTATGAATTTCAATTTTTGGAACATCAACCAAATTCAGGAAAACACCATAAAATTCAAATTCAAATAGAATATATTGCAAAAATAATTTAAGAAATTCAGATTTTCAAAATTTAAAATTTTGGGATGTTACATGAGCTCTAACAACCTATCCAATAGGTCAGGTATTGCCTACAAAGTGATAGTTATACTCATCCAGGAATCCTCCGCAACCCTACTGGCGCTGCTCTAGGGTGTACGTAGGTGAGTGTGGTGGTGTTTGTGCAAATTGTTCGTGGTGGTGTGGTACTAAAGGTGGCAAGTCTTGATCTGCTGCTGCTTGGAGCTCCTCTTGGGGCAGGGCTGGTTCCTCTCAGTTTGGCTCTGCTTGAGGCATCGCTTCACTGTCATACAGAGCTTCTTCTAGCTCGGCAACCCTATCCAAAGCCATTCACCACATCTCGTAAAGATAGCTAAGTTCTACTAGCGTGGTCCTTATGGCTCCTTCATAGGCAAGTGCAAAAGGAGCCAGGTGGACGATGGTATTGTTCCTCTCATTAAAAGTGTCTTAGGCCTCGGCCGACTGACTCCACTGGGTGGCATAGGGGTGGAAACATAAGATGGTCTCCTCGAGCTCAGCACGATGGATGCTACATAGGTGGAGTATCACAACATGGGAAGTCTCTTGGAAACCTTCCTCAAAGTTGACCCTCCTGGCTGTGTAGCAGCAAGGATGGCTAGCTTGGGCATTCTGGCTAGCATAGATGGTGATTTGGCACCATACTCCACATTGCGTACCATCTATCATCCAGTTGGTGCTGTAGTACAGGTGCCTATTGCAGCCTCCTAATGTCTATAATGGCCTCCATAGCTCGGTGGCAAATCCTCCTAGGCGTTCACCGTATGTGTGAAGCACTGGCATCTACAAAGAATGTAAAGTGAAAAGATCAGTCACAAATTTTTGGAAAATTAAGAGAGAAGTAGGATGAGAGCAAGAATCTAAGAAAAGGTAAGGAGAAAATAGCAATAGTATGCTACATTTTTCATAAAGGTTTTTGCTTAAGGAAAGTAGTATTTTTCACAGAACAAGTCCTTAGACTAACGATCATTCTAACTAATGTTTATCCTACAGTTGACATGGCTCTGATACCACCTATGTGGGGACCCAGGCTTGACAATCTAAATCTCCTATGTATTCTAAGCTAGTCTTTGTATTAGTAGCTAGCTTAGACAATAACATCGGTAGATATAACAACCATACATATAAGTAAATAAAAAAGGTACTTCATATTACATAGATAATCATAAATAGGTCTTATAACCAAGTTTTTACATAATGAGCTGACCTGTCAGCTAGCATTGTTCAGAGTAAAGCAACAGAATAGTAAGTAAAACAAAAGGGGCCTTCATATCTTGTCACAGGCAATTAATTGGGACTAAACCTAGTCCTGGCCTTCATCTTCCAAACCATGACTGTCATCATTTAAATTACATATTAAGCAACAATGAGTACAAAGCTACTCAAGAAGTCCCTAGAGTAGAATGCAACTACATATATAACTGCATGCAAGGCTTATCCAAGTGAGGGTTTTACTCTTTTAACATAAAGCCAATTTATCAAATATACTAGTTTAGTTAGATTTGAAGTCTATGACCTAGCTATTTTTACATTAAAACCAATATTCATTCTTGAGTAAAATTTTATCATGAGAGCGAAATCACTATGTTGTAAGTGTGAAATCACTCCGCTTCCACTTCCAATAAGGTGAGAGCGAAATCCCTCTGCTTTCACTTCTAATACTGTGAGAGCAAAATCGCTCCGCTTTCACTTCCAATAAGGTGAGAGCAAAATCACTCCGCTTCCACTTCCAATTTACGTTCGTTATCATAACCATTACTAATTTATGATTTATTTATAAAAACTACGCAACTGTAACGTTTCTAGCCTTGTGCCCATGCCCGAGGGTACGACTATCAAATAGATTTTTAACACTTTGTAGAGATTATGCAACTTTACCTATAAGATATGATTAACTCATAATGTCGGCCACAATATGCTTTGTAGGTGTGCAATTGAGAAAATTATAACAAGACTTTTATAATGCTTACCTACGACGCTTACTCCCACTTCAGGGTAGAGTCTTCAATACTAGTCATAGTGATTGCTCCTTCTCGATTATGCCTTACCCCCAAAACGTTACAATCACATGCTACATTTTCAATGTAGGACCTTGTTGTTAGGGAATCTATAGCCCTTCTCAGCAAAATCCACAAGGGCAGTGGCCATCACAGGCCACTCCCATCAATCACATCAGAAATATAGAAATCTACGGACCAAGGTTTGCGTATGATTCTTACGGGAGCTAAGGAAATTAGTAGGCCAGGTTTATCCCATAACCAGACTTATGATTGCACAATTTATGTGTAGAAAAGATGAGCACAAGAATTTGGTCCTTAAACAATTTAGGTGAGACCAACCACAACCCCAAGCTAGTGCAATATCTACACAGCCATTCAAAAAAGGACACGTACAACCACTACATGGCCCATCCAAAAATGACTCATGCAATCCCTGTATGGCCAATCCATAAATGACTCGTGCAATCCCTGCATGGCCAATCCATAAATGGCATGTATAATCCTTATATGACCAATCCAATATATGGAATCTTTGCACTTGTCTCCAATCAATCACTCACCCAGTCTACCATTTTTAGAAAAAAATTTCTATTTGCACCGGTAACCCATGTTACCCTTATTATCATGTTTTTTTTTGTGTCAAAATGGGGTTCCTATCAAATTTTATCATTTGTAGCGCTGTTATTGGCCTGTTGTGTGCGTCTGACAGACTGGCTAATGCTGTTCGGCTTTTCAAAGGAATGGCAACATGGGATTCAGAAACTTGTAATGCAATGATATCTGGCTATGCCAGGAGTGGAATAATGGAACAAGCTCTGGGCGTCTTTGCAATGGCACTGCGAAACGGTGTTCTTCCAAATGAGTTCACTTTTGCAAGTGTCTTGAGATGGAGTTCATGTTTTGGTTTAATGGAGCAAGGAACTTAAATTCATGCGCTGATTTTTAAACTTGCGTTGGAGTATTATGTAATTGTTGCCACTGCCCTCATTGACATGTATTGTAAATTAGGTTCAGCATGCCAGGAAACTCTTCAACAGGGTTTGTGTCAAGGAATTGGTATTATGGAGTACAATAGTCGTTGGTCTATCGCCTAATGGGAGAGGTAAAGAAGCTCTCTGGGTTTTTCGGCAGATGCTGAAGTGTGGTATCCAACCAGATAGAAATACCCTTTTTTGGAGCTTTATCTGCTTGTAGCTTGGTAGGTCTGGTTAACGAAGGAATGAACATAATTTCCCAGTTTAAAGACAATTACCATGTTATTCCTCGCCTAGAGCACTATATATATGTGGTTGCATGTTAAGCCATGCCGGAATGTTCAGAGAGGCAGTAGATTTTGTAGAGAACAATTTGCAGAACTGTAATACTGTTGCTTTATCCAATATTCTTGATGCCTGCATGATTCAAGGGGACTTTGGCATGGCAGAGTCAATCGCAGAAAAGATGATGAAACTGAAGCCTCGGTCCTCACTGCCATACATTGTTTTGGTTCAAACATATGGTGCCAGATGCAAGTGGGGAAGCATGGCCAGAATGTGGAGGCCAATGGATGATCAAGGAGCAAAGAAGGTTCGGGGATGTAGCTGGCTCTGTATCAAGAATGAAATCCATGTGTTTACATTTGAACAATTGTTGCATCATGGAAGAGAAGCTACGTATGCAGTGTTAAATCTGTTGTTTTGGGACATAATGGATCGCATATATGCTCCTGGTTGTGTTGAGTCCATATATAGACAAGAAGAGCCCAAGAATAGTGAGGGATTTGCTTGCTTTCAGCTGTTCTTTGATTGCACTCCATGAGCTGTGGTAAGTTACCTTGAGTTGACAATATGGAAGCTACCAACAAGCTTTGGAGTATCAAGCAGGCAAGCACTATGGATACCAAGAAAAGGTGTTGCCCTGAAGAGCCTCAACCTGTATTCTTCCTCTACTGGCGGGGTACAGAAATCAGATAGATGTGGCCAAAGAGCAGCAATCAGGTCTAAATTCATCATTTATATATGTTAATATGCATATTATATTGTCTTCCAAATTGATTAATTTACTTGAGCTATTTTTGGCTACCGATATGGTATGGTCTCGTACTAAGCTGGTAGAATACAAGGGACATTATGCGTGCTGTAGGCTACCATGGCATATCTGTTATTAGAAACCTTTTCTGGTACAATAGCATAACTTTTATGCTGCTGTTTTGTGGTTATAACTGTTGTTTGGCAGGTGGGTGGTAAGCTCTTGCTAGAATTGGATAGGCTGTTGCGGCCTGACGGTTACTTTGTGTGGTCCGCTACTCCTGTATACCACTTGCGTACCCTCAGCGATGCTGCTGCAGGCCTGAAATGCCGCAATGACGTCCAATTACAAGCAGCACGAGCAGGCCGCCACTGCCAAGCAATCCACTTCCCCTTCCTTAAGATTCTATTCTCTGGATTCTCTTTCTTCTGCTGTTGTTTAATGCCTGTTACCCTGTATGAAATTCACTAACTTGCAAGTGCTTTACTGGTAATTTGGGTTTAGGAGATTGGGAACTTCTTGCCAATGAAACTCTAAGTTGATCGCTTATGTGAATTATCAAACAAATATTAGTTGTAAATGTAAATTATAGTGTTGCAATTGAAAAGCAGGGCGACAATCTTGTGATTACACAGTGACAAACTTGCTCCCTGTTTCCGGCAAACTGCGCGGATTTTCAGCAAGGTCGACCGTGGAGAGGAGCAGTTCTGACGTAAATGAGTTTCCGGCTATTTTGACGCTTTGGTAATGGCAAAGCAAGGTACTTCGATAATCGTGAACTGTTAATGGGAGATAAGGAATGAGACATGCTTGCTGCTTGCATATGCTAGCTGGGGCTTTAATACTCTGCATTTGATCTGCAAATAAAGGAGATTCTTATAGTCAGAATGCCCTTATTAGGTGCTCTACTAGCTAGTACATTTCTTGGTAGGAATTAGGAAAGACACTCGACGAACAACAGATTCTAGCCAAAGCAAAGCTTAAAGTTCTTCGTGGAAATGCTGTTTATTAGGTCCAGTTGGAGAACTTCAAATATTGCCTGAGATAGCAATTGCATCACCAACTTTTGTGTTTTTTGTGCTTGAAGGCACAACTTGCTCACACAATTACTTATGCTTCATCTTATGACATGTAAAAAACATTTTTATAAGTAATTCTATATATGTCATTTTTTTCATTTTTCTAATTAATTAATTAAAGATGTCAAAAACCAGGGTATATATACTACCTTGAGAAATGTTAGGAGTGCTGGTCAAGAGACGAGACAGGAACGAAGTACAGCTCCATTTTCTTTCAATTCCTTTGTGGTACCAGTAAATGCAGAAGAAAAGAACCACTATCATGTCAGTGGATCGAAGAGAATGATTCTTGCTTTAAAAGTTTAAATGTCAGGTGGCTCTTGTTTAACACAAGGCCTCCTCACTACAAGTGGTCTAAATTTTCAACAGCAATTAGTGGCAATTCCTAAAAATTCTGCTAGATTTTTTAGCTCTACAACTTACTAGATAATCAAGATAACAGTTATAAAATATTACAAAGGAACGAAATACAATAATAGAAGTAACAGTAAGCAAATAATGCTAGTAAGAACAGGACAGCAACGTATACAATCACTGATAGCTCAAATGTCTAACAAGAAAGTTCTAAATTGCCACACCAATTCTATTCAAGACCAAGGATCCTCATTGACCAATCGAATACCTACAGTGAATCATGTCAAGCCACCCAATACTAGTGATTAAACCAATCAGATATCAACAGAAATTCTATCTCACTAGTATGACACATTGACAGATTATACAAGCAAGAACCGAAAGCAACAGAGGAACTCACAGTAGCTATAGCACTCAAAGCTACAAAGAAGGGTCATGGCAAAGCACGTCGATGAAGATGTTGTCACAGAAAACCTATTGCCACTGCTATGTCGCGGTATCACTGGCAAGTTTCACAGGGATAGGATGCCTAATCCATGAACCGAGACACACTAGGACACGAATCAAGGTTTTGGAGTTGCCACGCAAAGCACCTAGATCACACACTAGCCAAATGCATGAACACAAATAGTAGTACACCAAAACCACCAACCACAATTACCACCAGTCATGGCTGAGACCAGCAGCACCACCTCCTATGATACGGACCAACTAGTAAACTAGCTAATACATAATGGTGGCCTGATCTTCATAGTACAAACAACGGTAGAATCTCCTTTGTTCCTTGCGGCTGGGGTCTCCTCTCTTCTTGCAATAGCTAGGAGATTAGAGTTTTAGACTGCCCTTCACTCCTCCCTTGTGCAACACTTCTCTTCTCCTCTCAGGTGGTAGGTGAATTTAGGGTTTTGACAGACCCTAATTTCCTCCCACTTTGCTTCTTGCGCAGCCCTGGGTCTTTCTCTCCTTGCGGATGGGTGAGTTAGTGTAACATCTTGAAAATCCTAAGTAATATAAAAATGAGGGTAATTTAAAAACTTTTGCATGCCTTTATTCTCTCTTGGCTTTTATTGGAGTTTCTTCGGAAAAATATGATTTTCAAAAATCAAAAGTGCATAAAATATAAATCAAATCAAATCTGAATCAAATAAGTATACTCAACGAGAAATCTTCTCAGATCTTTCTAAAAAATCAAGAGAAGATAAAACTCTGAAAATCTACATAATCGTCCGTACCGTTCGAAAAGATTTTCCCAAAATATTTCGAGTGCATCTGCCGAGTGACTAAAATGCCTGAACCTCTCAGCTCACCTCACCTCTTTCCCTCTCCCCATCATGTGGGGCCAATCACAGAGATCATCGTCCACCTCGCGCGCATGCGCCAGCTCCGTCGTGGTCATGACTGAGCTACCCTTGGTTTTAGATGCCGCGCCCATGGTTCCCCTCTGCCGCTACCTACTCCTCGTAACCAGTCACTCTGACGTGATAGTTCTCTTCCCCATTGTCGTCTTCTTCACCTCGCACTCCACGGCGAGAGCCCGAGACTGTTCCTATAAAACCCACCCCCGATTGTGCCATAGCTCCTTAGCTCACCACTCGATTCTTATGTGAGTATTCTTGAGCACTCTGCTTTGAACCACTGAGAAACTAAAGTCGTACGCGACTCCGACGAGTACGCCACTGTGCTCTAGCATCTCCGGTGAGCTTCTTTCCTCGACCTCATCTCAACGCGGCTTACCTCTCTCTTAAGCACTCTACTCATTTATTTGACCTTTCATGTAGTGGATCACTCGAGCTAGACCTTCTTCTTCATCTCTGACCAGACACCACCGTAAGACTTTCTCTCCAGTGAGCCGTACCTCTATTCCTATCACCCGTACTTCTGCATGCATGCATGCAAGCTCATGCACACCTCTTTTTGTAGCTTCACCACCACCAGAGAAATCGTTGTCGCCGCGACCCCTTTGCCACCGACGAGGTCTCCGATGCTAGCTTCTTCCACTTCTCCTCATGAACCATTCTCCCTCTCGTGAACCGTCAACATCTTCGGTGGGCTCCTCCTCCCTCGTAGAGTACGCCAATTGAAAAGGAGTAATCATAGTTGAAAAGAGAACTAAGATAATCAAAGTCGACAGGAGGACTAAATGACCATAGTCGAAAAGAATCTAGAGTAATCAAGAAGGGAACTAAAGTAGTCAAACTCGTAAAAGGAACCGTGGTAATCAAACATGAGAGTGGAACTATAGTAGTCAAAGTTGAGAAAAGGACTGAAGCAGTCCAAGTTGAAATCTTCGACTGCTGGCGAAGTCTAATCTTTGACTGCTTGCATCGTCGTGATCTTTGGCCACTCGAGTAGTCAAGATCTTCGACCGCTTGCATGGTCGTGATCTTCAGCCACTGGCCTGGTCGTGATCTTCGACTGCTGGCATGTAGTGATCTTCGACCATTGCATTATCGAAATCTTCGACCGCAGTCATTATCGAAATCTTTCACCACTGCATTGTCAAAATCTTCAATCACAGCCATTGTCAAAATCTTCAACCGCTGACATTGTCAAAATATTTGACCGCAGTTGTTGTCAAGATCTTTGATCACAGCTATATTCAAAATATTTGACCACTTGCACTGTCGAGACCTCTGACTATAGTAGTCATAATCTTCAACCTCTAACCGTAATCGTAACCTCGATTGCTAATGATAGTCATAAGTTACGGTACTGATCGATAGTCGATGGCCGATAGCTAATGGTCGATAGTCGTAAGTTGTGATCGATAGTCATAAGCCATGATTGATGGTCGTAAGCTATGGTTGGTAGTTGTAAGTCGTGGCCGATAGTCGTAAGATGATGTACCTGGTCGTAGTCGTAAGTTATAGTACTCGGTCGTAATCATAAGTTATAGTACCTGATCATAGTCGTAATTTACAGTACCTGGTCAGTAGTCAAAAATCTATAGAACCTGGATGATAATCGGTAGTCGTAAGCCATAGTACTCGCTCGGCGCTCAAAAAACTTTCGTGGTTGAAGACCGGTAGCACTAGCTCTGTGTGAGCAGTACGATCGAAGTTGCGGTTGGACAAAGACCTTTGTATTCGAAGCATATTGGTCAGTGGAATGTTACTCAAAGCGTCTGAAGAACGTTGATAGTCGTAAATAACTCTGTACTCATTGAGAAGGAATAATTCAAACCAAACCAAAACTCAAACACTTGTAACTTTTTGCATACGAACTCCAAATCTAGTGATCTTTGTTTCTAAATTTTTATAAAAATAAGATCTTTATGAATTTACAAAAAAATATTTGAGTATTGATTCTATTTATTTGGATCCTATTTGCTTTTATCTAGATTTATTTACCCGTTAGACGACTCCACGCCAGACGACGCCGAGAACACATCCGGAACATTCTCTGAGCAACAGGAGCAAGGAAAGCACCCCCTTTGACCATGTTGATCCTAGTATTTTAATTATTGTATATTATTTGTAAAATCTACTATGCATGTGTGTATGTTCTGTTGAAACTGCTATACTGTGGGTAATGGTAGTTACGACCACTTGTATGCATTGAACCTCCTTAAAAACTTGATACCCTCACTGTTGTAACCTCTAGGATATGGTTTAGACAATATATACTGTCATATTGGGAATATTACATTGATATATGGTCTAGATGCTTAGACAAGCACTGGTTTCTGCTAAGTTTGATCATTTGGACAAATTTACATGTGGGCTTGATGGTTTCAAAAATGTTGGACCAGAAGGGGAACCTCTGTTACTTTGATATCAAATAAAATAAAAAAACTAATTTTTGGACGAGGGCGAGTTATATGATACACTGTCAAATGTGAGAGGAAATCTCACATGAGAGGGAATCTCGCATGTACATAGGGGAAGATTCTCGCCTGGGTCAATTAAGGACCGAACGCTATTGATGCACTTCTAAGTCACACCATATGACCACATGTGCTATATGGGCTCTAGCATTTAGCTAATTAAGTTGTCTAGGTCTAGCCTTGCATTGTGATAGGCACAGATGTTGTAAGAGCACTCCAGTTAGGTTTGCTCATAGGGGCTCCTTTCACCAAGGTGACAAGCAAAAGCTTTAAAGCAACGATGAATGCCCACTTAGGGGATGGACCTATGTGAGGGTCTTCACTTAGGGGTGTACCTAAGTGAGGATTTGAATTCTCTCTTAGAGGTGTACCTAAGAGAGGTTCAATGTTCATTTGGGCTGGTGCAAGGTTAGGACTAGATGATCTAAAAGCTATAAGATAATCAACTTTACGACCACTCGTATGCATTGAACCACTTGTCTACTAAGTATAATCTTTCGAACAAATTTACACATGGGCTTGATGGTTTCAAAAATATTGGACTAGAAGGGGAAGCTCTGTTACTGTGGTATCAAATAAAATGAAAAAACTTCGTTTTTGGACACGGGTGAGTTATATGGTACACTGTCAAATGTGAGAGGGAACCTCACATGTATATAGGGAGAGATTCTCACCCAGGTCAATTAAGAATCGAACACTATTGCTGCACATCTAAGTCACACCGTACGACCACATGTGCTATATGTGCTCTAGCATTTAGCTGATTAAGTTATCTAAGTCTAGCCTTGCATTGTGAAAGGCACAGATGTAGTAAGGGCACTCCGGTTAGGTTTGCTCATAGGGGCTCCTTTCACCAAGATGACGAGCCAAAGCTTTAAAGCAACGATGAATGCCTACTTGGGGGGACAGACCTAAGTGAGGGTCTTCGCTTAGGGGTGTACCTAAGTGAGGATTCGAATGCTCTCTTAGAGGTGTACCTAAGAGAGGTTTGATGTTTATTTGGGCTGGTGCAAGGTTAGGACTAGATGATCTAAAGAGTATAAGATAATTAACTTTCGTCACATGCCAAAGGAAGCGTGAAGCTGCCTATAGTGCAATTGATTATCTCATGTTAGTAAAGCTGTACAACCTCTGCAGAGTGTTAAAAATTATTTAAATAGCCATGCTCACGGTCATGAGCAAGCTTAGATGTAGCCACAAAGGGTTTAGTTTTCCTTTTTAAAACTATTTTACTTAACATATGGGATGGCATGTACGCAATCGTGTGCCATGCCCAAGGTTGGGAATGATGCGATGCTCACAGCCGAGGAGGGCTGCGAATGGTTTTGATCTACAGTTATAGAAATTAAGCAAATGTTATTTCATTACATATCAAATGCTCTTTACAACTTTGCTTGCAAATTATTATTTTATGTTATTGCAAAATGAAATCTGCCTCATGTTGAAAATAACTTAGTATAGAGTTCCATCCTTTGATAGCCTTGCATATATGTAAAAATTTGCAATACACTACAAGTCTTGCAGAGTACATAATGTACTCAACCTTACTTAAATTGTTGTTGATCAGAGAATAGATATTGTGTGCCCAACAATGTGTATTTAGCCCATGGCATTGGGAATTTGATGAGGGATCCTTCTAGGGTTTGACTCTAGTTGGTTGCCAGTGGGTTATGATGGCAAATCACTAGATACTTTTGTTATTCAATTCCACTGCTTTTGTTTGAGACTCTGTTGGTCATTTGGCCGATCGGCCTTATGTGTATGTACTCTTTTATGCCTCGCATACATAATACCATCCCTTTTATGTAAGCTATTTAGGTGCGATGTGTATGGATATAATCATAATGATGTGAATGTGTGTACTATCTACAGATAATGGGATTAGTACAGAATACATGTAGCGACTATGGGCGCTCTCGCCCCGGGGTCCCCACAGTTAGGGTTCTAGTGAACCCTAGATGTTCCTCCTCCTTGCGGTTAGAGTAGAAGCCAAATCTTATTCCTCTTGTGGTGGAGTAGATAGATAGCTAGAGGATCACGACTAATCAATAGCAATGGAGATTAGAAGCATGAAATTATAACCTCTCCAAACTGTGAGCAGCCAAAGATCATGAATTGGTACAGTAGAATTGTGTAGATTCCGTAGGCAATCTCAAGAACAAGGTGTTCTTACTTTGCACCAACTTCAGCAAACCCTAATTGGGAAAACCTCAATGAACCCACTCCATGGCCTTTTCTGTTTTTCTTCTCAAAATTCTGATATCCCCTTACAATGGGCTATGCCCTAGCCTTATATGGGTGCCTATTGGCATGGCCATACTCTCAAAAACTCACACATGCACGGGCTAAGCTAACTCCAATTCTAATCTATGAACCCACTCGGATTCCCTAGTGCACACGACACAAAACTAACTCAACAACAAAAGATAGACTCAGACTCTTGCCAAATGGAAACAACTCGGTCATTGGACCCTATTTCATGAACTAATTCAGATCCAAACCGTTCCCACATGGAATCCTCTTTCCTGGCTTGGTTCTGGCTCATGCACGTGAGAGTTTGGTTTGGCTTGCCCTTCTTCATGGCTCCTCAAGTCGAGATGCAGTCCTCTTCTGGATCCCTCCCTTTTTGGCTTGATCCCCTTCTCACACATGGTTCCCCCTCTTCCTGGCTCAACCAGCATGGCTCTTTTTCTCACATGTGGCTCCCCTCTTTCTTGCTGCTCAAGAAATGATGGGGTTGCTGGCTTGGCTTGCACATGGCTTGGCTTATTTTACACCTGGTTCTTTCTTTTCCCTCAAGAAATAACCAAGTGAAGCTTTATTCTACACATGCTTCTTCTCTCTTAATCATACAGTAGCCACATGACCATGCCCTTCCTCACGTGACTACTCCCCCATGCGCCCCAAATTCCTCCCCATGCACCCCAAGTTCTCTCCTTCGATCACGTGCACAATCGAACCTCCCATGCGGGCTTCTCCCATGCGCTCCAACCTTTGGTTTCCCTTGGCTAAAGCCTTGTGCTAGCCTATGATGCCCATGTGCTAAGATCATTCCCCCTTGGCCAGCCTCCCCCTTGGCCAGCCTCCCCCTTGGCCAAAGCTTTTTTCTCCTTTTCTTTGCTCAAAACAGCACTACATTGCTTTGTAGCTTCAGATTGCATGGATGAAACACAAATCAAAGTAGCATTCACACTCTTGGAAACATCACCCTAGGCTCTCACAATGTGGAGAGGGTCCACGAGCCCAGATAATGGCAATACCGGTCCAACCAACACCTCCCTTAGCCCAACCAACCCGTCGCTCAATAGGCACCCTTCTACCTCTGCCTTCCAATTGAACCACGGCAAGTGAGGCTACGAGTTACAAGAGGAGGAGGGAGCCAAGCCAGAGAAGCTATCACTGACCAAATCACAATCGGGCCTAGCCACAGATCCAACTAGATCAAGTAATCAAGACTAGGAGATGAAAGATAAGGAAATTGGAGAGAGGATGAAGTTCTCATGCCTACTCTAGAGGAGGAGGATCCCATCGTATATGAGGAGAGCGTAGAGACAGCATAGCTAAATGGATGCCACCGAAATCCCTAGAGCGACGCATGGGGATAAGATCGATCTTCACATTTGCTACAGTGAACAGTCGATGCTATCCACCAAACCAAAGCAACCCCCTCCTTATCCTCTCTCTCTCTCTTGTGCTTGACCTGTGGTGGTGGCCACAATTAAAGCCCTAGGTGACCCATGTCAATATGAGTGAACAATACTAGCGCCTCATTATAGAGAAGATCAATGAAGCTTCAATGGACAGAAGCGATAACTTGTGTCCCTAGTGTGGCTTGATGTTGAGAAGCCAAATGGTGGAGCTTAATGAAAGCTATGGTATCATTTGATCCCAAAACTTTTGCAAATTACCAATGTACTTCTTGAAATTTACGTATCAATTCATAAGTTTATGAAAATGACCCACTAAAACATTGTACAAAGATGGTTGACTCCATGGGGTAAAATCTTTGGATACTCCAATAGAGGAATTAGTGGCGGCATGGGCAACTGGTGTAGGTAACAGCCACATCCTTCTTCCCTCAAGTCACAAGATGTGACAGTTGTGGGATAGATACAATGACGTTGTTGACCCCCTCCCCCACGTGGAAGTCGCTATGCTTCTCACGACTAATGGCACCAAATCAGCCGACAACGTGGCAAAAGCGGTGGTTAAACAATAGTCGTCTTTGTCTTCCTTGGTGAAGACACCAATGGTGCATCCAAAGGTTGTTAGGGAAATTGCCCAAGGAGTCTAGACAAACGATGATCGTCAACTTCTTACGATCACACACACATGTGAAACACAAGTAGGCACAAGTCAAATTTTGCGACGCGATGCAATGCGATACGTTTGTGTCCTTTTCTTCTTCCTTATATAGAGGAGCAACATACACGACTTTGAAACTAACACGGCATACCATGCTATAATCCAATAAGGAAATAAACTCTGAATCTAAATAGACTTTGACTCCTAACCTCTTATGGCTGCAATAGCCCTTATGACTTACGACTGCTACAATCCATACGACTTATGACTTACGACCATTACAAAACTTGAAAGTGGTCGTAATCTGCCGTGGTCATAGAACATGGTCGTAGATTCGACCAGACCTGAAGACAACTAGGTTAACTCTATCAATCTCCTCCTTAAGCTTATTGTCTTCCTTCTTCGATGTTTCGCACACTGATCTTCTCCCTTATCTTCACGAACTTCATTCTTCTGAGTGATTTGGTCAAAATGTCAGCAAGTTGGACTTCCGTGTAGACATGCTGCACTTTGATCACCCCCGACTCCACACATTCTCTTATGTAATCGAATCAAGGGTCAATGTGTTTGCTTCTCTCATGGTAGATTAGGTTTTTGCACAACATAATTGCTGACTGATTATCAATCTTCAAGGTTACCTTCTTAGCCTTCATCTTCAACATGTCAGCCAACAACCGACCCAGCCATACCCCTTGACATGCTGTCACACAAGCTACAATGTACTCTGATTCACACGATGACAGTGCGATCACCTTCTACTTCTACGAATATCAACTGATTAGATTTGACCCTAGGAAAAACACCACACCTGAAGTACACTTTCGATCATTTGTATCACTAGCTAGATCACTGTCTGAGTAACCAACTAGCTCCAACCTTTTTCCTTCTTTTCGTAGACACACCCGTAATTCAGTGTTCCTTTGATATACCCCAGGATATATTTTACTGCACCCATATGCTCTGTTGTCAGATTCTCCATATACCTACCCACCATCCCAACCAAGAATGTCAGATCTAGTCGTGTGTGTAGCAAGTACCTTAAGCTTCCAATCATGCTTCTGTACAAAGTCTTGTCTACAGGTAGGTTTGTGCTGTCTTTGCTCATCTTCATGTGGGGTTCCATCGGAGTTTGAGTTGGATTGCAGTCCTTTATACCGCATTTTTCCAACACTTTTGTTGCATACACGGTCTAGCTAAGAGTAATCTTCTCGGAGCATTATCATACCTAAATGCCTAAGTAGTAGCTTAGTAACCCGATGTCGCTCATGCTAAATAACTTCTTCATCTGGCATTTGAAGCTCTTGATGTCCTTGATACTCTCTCTAGTGATAATCAAGTCATCCACATAAACTCCAACCAATGGACTCCCTCTTTCCTAGTTCCGTTTGTACACTGCATGCTCTAACGAGCACCTTTCAAAGCTGAGTGCCACCAGAGGCTTGTCTAGCTTCACATCCCAAGCTCTCAGGGCTTGACGCAGACCATATAGCGCTTTGTGCAGTCGTAGTACCAGGTGTTCATCTCCTTTCTTCTCAAAACCTAGAGGTTGCACAACATAAACTTCTTCCAGATCGCCGTTGAGGAAGGCCGACTTCACATCCATATGATGAATCTCCCATCCTCCTTGTGCCGTGATCACAATAAGTAGTCATACCATTTCTAGTCGTGCAACAGGGGCAAAGACTTCATCAAAATCAACTCCATGTTATTGAATGTACCCTTTTGCAACTAGCCTCACCTTGTGTTTTATGACTATGCCTTGGGTATCACTCTTCTCCACTCTGACTTTTCTTTTGCTTCTTCAAAGTTCGTTGGCTCCTCCTCTCTAAGCAAGCAAAGCTCGGAGTCTTCCAGCTCGATCAGAGATGTGGCATCATAGAGGCTTTTGATGTCACACTCCCGTTGAGGTCCTTCAGGTGACCTAGTATCGAGCTCCAGTATTTGTGGAGCACCAGGAGAGATCGCGCCCTCACCGTTGCTACTAGAGTGCACGATATAGTCAAGCTGGGCAAGCCAGTTCCTGTGTTCATACCTCGCATGGTCGTACCTGGAGTTTCTGCAATGTGGTCATGTCCTTCGACTTTGTTCTACATGGTCGTAGCATCATAAGTTACCATGTCGTTAGGATCTACGACCACATTGTGGTCGGATCCTCCGACTTCGCCCACCGTGGTTGGCGCGTCGGTTGCATATATCGAGACCTACATCAGTGTTAGGAAGATAGTGCACCATAAAGATGTCTTCCATAGGTTGTACCTCTACCAAGGGATCTCTGCTCCACTCCTATTTTCTCTCCTCCTCGAGCATGGCATCATGAGTCACCACGACTCTTCGTGTCGTCGGATCAAACATCCGATAGCCTTTCATCTTTGAATCATACCCAATGAACACCATTGGCGTGCTTCGATCTGCCAGCTTGGAGAGGTGAGGTGTGGTCGTCTTTACATGTATGACACACCCGAAAGTGAGGAGATGACCCACACTTGGCTTGCGATCGTAATAGGCTTTGTAAGGAGTTTTACCGATGACACTTTTCGTTGGTGCTCGATTTAAGATATAAACAGCAATTGAGACCGCTTCCCCCCAAAATTCTCCTGGGACTCCCATACTCTTCAACAAACTCCTTGCCATACCAACCACCGTCTGATTCCTCCTTTTGACCACTCTATTTTGTTGGGCGAGTAAGGCACTGTTAGATAACGCCTAATTCCCAGCAGCTCACAGTAGTCATCAAACTTATTCAAGGTAAACTCGCCACCGTGGTCAGTGCGCAAAGCTTCCAACTTTTGATGCTTTTCCATCTCAGCTGCAGCCTTAATCTTCTTGAATGCCTCGAATGCTTCATCTTTGCTTCAGAGTAACGCCAGCCACATATACCTTGTATAGTCTTCAGCCAGCAGTAGAAAGTAACTATTTCCACCATGCGTGGTCATAGTGATTGGCCCACATATGTCACTATGCCATAACTCGTGAGGCACGACTGCTTGCCATAGGGATGTGGTCAGAAACGAATTCCGATGTTGCTTGCTAATCAGATAACCATCGCAGATGCGATCCACGTGCTCGATCATGGGCATGCCTTGCACCATGTTCTTGTGAGCCAGATCCTTTAGAGCATGGAAGTTAACATGCCCGTACCTAGCATGCCATCTACACACTTCTTTCGTGCTCTTTGCTAGAAGACACTCTAGAAAAGCTGGTTTGATGTTCAACACATACAACTAGTTCCTTGATCTATTCACCTTGGCCAACAGCCGCTGAGTTCTGTCTAGGATAGATGTTACTCCTCCTTCGACCACAATCCTACAACCATTTTTATCCAGCTGTCCGACCCTGATGATATTGCTTCTTAGCCTTGGGATGTAGTAAACATTTGTGAGAATATGATGTTCACCTGTGGAACACTCCAATAGTACCGAGCCCCTTCCTTGTATCTCCACAGCCGAACCATCTCCAATTTGACCAAGCCCCTTCCTTGTATCTCCATAGCCGAACCATCTCCAAATTTGACTGAGCATTTTATCTTCATATCAATCTCAGCAAACTTTTCAATGCATCCGATCATGTGGTTGCTCGCGCCGGTATCTAGATACCAAGCCTTGTTTTGGGTGCTACTCAACTTCGGCGTCACTTTCTCTTCATGAGAAACACATTTTCTTCAGACATTAGGACTATATGAACGAGTTCACACACTTCGATCATCATCAGCTAGGGGTCGTCGTCATTCAACTTCGCTACGAGATTCGCCCTTGCTCTTTAGTTTGGCTTGGACACTCTTTCACAAAGTGCCCATACTCGTTGCAGCTGAAGCATTTGACCTTGGTCTTGTTGAAGTCTGCTGGCAATCGTTCATCACCACCTCGATTGCTATCTCCTCGGTCACCACCTTGACCACGACTGTTACGGAAAAGCGAGTCGGGACACCGGCAACACGCTGATCACGCCGCGGGTAGCTATCTCGACGGGGGAAACGAGATCTACCCTCAGGACGGCGGAAGTCACAACAAAGATCAGCATGAGGACGAAAAACATAAGACTCAGAAAAACTAAGTCCTCGATGCTGCCCAACCCATCAGAAACAAACCTAGACCACGTGCTGGTCTTAGGTGCACCCAAGGTCTGGGGCTGACCCTGAATACGTCTAAGTGCCTCAGCACGGTCTCTACGTGCAATCCTGGCGCGCCTGAAGCATCGATCGACCGTGTGTCCGTCCTTTTGACAGAAGGTGCAGTGGTACTTCACCTTCTGAGAGGTGGAAGTAGCACGAGAGGGCTTCGGCTTCTGAGAGGCCGAAGCAGTAGGTGGTATCACCTTGCTGTCAGAGATCCCTTGGACAAAACCCGCTGATTTGAATTTAACCTCATCAGATCTGGGCTCGGTCTCGATCACACCTGGTGCTATGGGTCTGAGCACGGTAGGTGGATGCTTCCTCATGTCCTCATAATAATCATATCCTAGACCCTGGTTAAATCTGCAAATCTTGGACTGGTCTAGAATAAGATTAAGCTTCTTCTTGCCACCTACAAATCTCTCGAGAGTGTTCATAAGATACTGACACTCCCGAAAGAGAGAGGTGCAAGAAGAGCAGGGAGAAGAGGGAACAGCAGAGGGTAAGGGAGCAGAAGAAGAACCAACAGTAGAGGAGAGAATGGCTTGTGCACGCACAGCCGACCCTGACGGGACAGTCCTACTACTAGCAGTTTGGTTCACATTGCTAAGCGTCTCAACCTTACCCTTGGGCTCCATCCCCTTCTCAGCAATCACATTACAAGCTGATGGTTGCTTCTCTAGTAGGTCCTTAGTTAGCTTCACACATTTTTCATCTAAAGCAATCAAGTCAATTTTTAGTTTTTCACAATTTTTGCATGGTGAGCTAACAGGGTCCTTAGAAGCATAATTAGCCAATTTTTGATTGTGGTCAATCATTTCTTGAAACTGCTTGCAAACAGATTCAAGTTCAGCAATTAATTTAGGACAATTTGAACATGAAGCAGCTGGCTCAAGCAACCAAGAATACAACTCAGATATTTTATGATCTGCCCGTTTTAGGTTCATCTTCAAGTTATTGCAGTTTTCACAAGACTCGGGCAGATCTAACAGCATGGTGTAAAGACCTCTAAACGCATTGTCCTTATCCTCACATGAGGTGCAAGCAATAGTCTCAACAGGAGTAGAAGCAATCCTACTCATTTTTAATTCAGCCAAAAGACTAAGATTCTCCACCTTAACAATATCAAGCTCAGAGGACAAACTATCATGCGAGGTCCTTAACTTCTCCATATCACCCAACAAAGCAGATGTAAGAGCAATAATCCCTAGTGATAATCTATCTATTTCCTTCTCTAACTCAGTACACCTAGCCTTAGCTCTAGCATAAAATCCACCTAGCTTAAGAAAAGCATGATTGAGCTGGTCGTAGGTGGGGCATACCTCGTCCGAGTCGGAGTGCAGCTCGTTGTTGCTCAGTTCACCCTCGAGGGCCATGAAGCACATGTCGGAGAAGTCGTCGCCGCTCTTGGGGTCTTGGTCACCCATCTCGTCGTCGTCACTCCATCCCTCCACCTCGCTGAGGTCGAGTGATAGGAACGGGGTCCCGATCTTCCAACAGGTTCTGGATATGTTTGATTTGGTGGAGGCGCGACACAATTCGATCCGGCTTCCGAACAACACGTTCCGAACCCCGCAATCGCAGCACCACGTCTCCTCAGGTTATCAACCGTGCGCAGCCGGTTGACCTCACCAAGAAGGCTAATCCTTGCCTGCGAATCGAAAAACACAAGCAAGAACAAGGAAGAACACAACTGAATTGCAGATTTATTGATTTAGCACTCGAAAGTTGGGGTCTCACAAACCGATGAACGATGAAACTGTTCAAAGACGGACTTAATCTAAGCAAAACCCAACCCTAATGGTGGGGGTGGCGGCTGGATATAAAGGAGTGAGGAGCGTGCAAAACCCCTGGACGCGCCCTAATGGGCTCCAACACGATACAAAGCCGAACGACCCAAAGGACGGTGACGGAGCACCCTGACAGATTCTGAACGCCCACTTGTTTTGACGATTCCTGTTGACTCAGAAGGAATTTTGACATGGGACCAGAGCCATTGGAAATTTTGTCTTCTTAGCTTTCCATCCATATGTAGAACGTCCAACACGGAGCCCGGATGCGATCTGGGCGTCCGTTTTAGTGCGGCCTGGTCCTGGACTCCGAATTGGATTCGAAGTCGGCTTGAGTTAGCCCTCCAACATGATTCGACCGCCCTTGCTGGACTTGTGCGTCTCGTAGTCCTTCTCCAAGTACTTCTAGGTCCTCTCCATGGTTTCTAATCATAATTAAATCATTAGGTAGCAATCGATTCTCAAATGAACAAAAAGAAGTACTTAGGAACGAGCTCACCTGTAAATTCAATTGTCGGGCGCGAGCTCTAGTGATTGGTCCTTGAATGTCAAGGGGAGGAGTGTTGTGTGTATCCGAGGAAGTGGTGTCCTCATCATCCTCCCCCTCTTGAAGCGGAGTTGTCCTCAACTCAGCCTCATCTTCTTCTCCCAAGTATGGCTTCAAATCTGAAATGTTAAAGGTGGGACTAACCCCGAACTCGAGAGGCAACTCAAGTTTATATGCATTATCATTTATCTTCTCAACTATCTTAAAAGGATCAGCAGCTCTAGGCATCAATTTTGACTTTCTTAACTCAGGCAATCTATCATTTCTCAAGTGCAACCAAACAAAATCACTCAGTTCAAGTTTAACTTCCTTTCTACCTTTATTACCAGTAATCCTATATTTTTCATTCATCTTTTCAATGTTTGCCTTAGTAGTCTCATGCGTTTTGACAATAAAAGCAGCACGCTCCTTAGCATCATTATGAACTCTCTCACTAGTAGGCAAAGGTAAAATATCAATAGGGGCACGTGGATTGAATCCATACACTACCTGAAAAGGACTTACCTTGGTGGTGGAGTGTTCTGCTCGATTATATGTGAACTCAACATGCGGCAAACACTCTTCCCACAGCTTCAAATTATTCTTCAAAACAGCTCTCAACATGGTAGACAATGTGCGGTTCACCACCTCAGTTTGGTTATCAGTTTGTGGATGACATGTTGTAGAGAATAACAACTTTGTACCCAACTTGTTCCATAGAGTACGCCAAAAGTGACTCAAGAACTTGGCATCACGATCTGAAACTATAGTAGAAGGCATACCATACAAACGAACTATCTCTTTGAAAAAAAGGTCAGCAATATGAACGGCATCGTCGGTTTTATGACATGGTATAAAGTGAGCCATCTTAGAAAAGCAATCCACAACAACAAAAATGCTATCCCTCCCCCCTCTTAGTCCTGGGCAATCCTAAAACAAAGTCCATAGAAATATCTACCCACGGAATAGAAGGAACAGAAAGAGGCATATATAAACCATGTGGATTCAAGCGAGACTTAGCTTTTTGACATGTAGTGCAGCGAGCCACAAACCGCTCAACATCTCGCCTCATCTTTGGCCAAAAGAAGTGTGTGGCCAGAATATCCTTCGTCTTCTTAGCACCAAAATGTCCCATCAAACCGCCTCCATGCGCCTCCTGCAACAACAAAAGACGAATGGATCCAACTGGAATGCATAGGCGGTTAGCTCTAAACAAAAACCCATCATTGATCACGAATTTATTCCATGCTTGTCCCTCTTTACAATGCAACAACACATCCTTAAAATCAGCATCAAAAGCATATTGTGCTTTAATAGGCTAAAGACCAAAAATGCGACAATCAAGTTGAGACAATATGGTATAGCGTCGAGACAAAGCATCAGCAATCACATTATCTTTCCCTTTCTTGTGTTTAATGACATAAGGAAAAGATTCAATAAATTCAACCCACTTAGCATGTCTACGATTCAAATTGGTTTGACTACGAATATGCTTAAGTGATTCATGATCGGAATGAATGACAAATTCTTTAGGCCATAAATAGTGTTGCCACGTCTCTAAAGAACGAACAAGAGCATACAATTCTTTATCATACGTGGAATAATTAAGAGTAGTACCATTCAATTTTTCACTAAAGTAGGCAACAGGTTTGCCTTCTTGCATCAAAACACCACCAATACCAATTCCGCTAGCATCACATTCCAGTTCAAAAGTCTTACCAAAATCCGGAAGTTGGAGCAATGGTGCGTGTGTAAGCTTGTCCTTCAAAAGATTAAAGGACTCCTCTTGTGATGGCCCCCAATGGAACACGACGCCCTTCTTTGTCAACTCAATCAATGGTGTCGCAATGGTGCTGAATTCCTTGACAAAGCGGTGATAAAATCCTGCAAGGCCAAGAAAACTCTGCACTTGGGAAACCATCGTGGGCGTGGGCCAACTCCATATCGCCTCCACCTTGGCTCTATCAACCTCAATTCCCTGTGGAGTCACAACATAGCCAAGAAAAGAGACTCGATCCGTGCAAAAGGTGCACTTCTCAAGGTTACCAAACAAACGTGCATCTCTCAAAGCATTAAAAACAGCACGTAAGTGATTCAAATGTTCATCCATGGACTTTCTATAAATTAAGATATCATCAAAGTAAACGACCACAAATTTGCCAATAAAAGGACGTAAAACCTCGTTCATTAATCTCATGAAAGTGCTAGGTGCATTAGTTAAACCAAAAGGCATGACTAACCACTCATACAAGCCGAACTTAGTTTTAAAAGTAGTTTTCCATTCATCGCCATGTTTCATTCTTATTTGGTGGTATCCACTACGCAAGTCAATCTTTGTGAAAATTATAGCACCACACAACTCATCAAGCATGTCGTTTAGCCTAGGAATAGGATGACGATACCTTATAGTAATATTGTTAATGGCTCTACAATCTACACACATACGCCAAGAACCATCTTTTTTGGGAACCAAAAGAACAGGAACAGCACAAGGACTAAGGCTCTCACGTACGTACCCACGGTCCAAAAGGTCTTGGACTTGTCGCTGGATCTCCTTAGTCTCTTCGGGATTGGTCCTGTACGCCGCACGGTTTGGTAAACTCACTCCAGGGATCAAGTCAATCTGGTGCTCAATCCCTCGAATGGGTGGAAGTCCTGGAGGTATCTCATCAGGGAAAACATCTCTAAACTTCTGCAAAAGGTTAGTGACAGGAGCAGGCAAAGTGCAAGGCATAGTATCAAGAGAAAATAAAGCATCTTTGCACACAAAAGCATAACATGTATCATTAACATCATCAATTTCAGCAAGGTCTGATCTTGTGGCAAGCATAACAGAATTTTTCAAATGGATTACTTGCTGTTTTTCAGATTTATCATGTTTTTTTGTATCATTAGCAGCAGCAACTCTCTCCCTATCGGCCTTTATAATCTCAGCTGGGGTCAAAGGCAGTAAAGTAACTTTCTTTCCCTTATGCATAAAAGTGTATTTGTTACTACTACCATGGTGTAAAGCATCATTATCAAATTCCCAAGGTCGACCCAATAAAAGAGAGCATGCTTGCATGGGAACCACATCACAATCAACATGATCAGCATAAGCACCAATGGAAAAATGGACTCGACATGTTTGCGTTACCTTAGCTTTTCCAGAGTCATTTAACCACTGAATATGGTATAGATGTGGATGCGGTCGCGTGGTCAAGCCAAGCTTCTTGACCAAACCAGAACTCACCAAGTTGTTGCAGCTTCCTCCATCAATGATGACACGTGCGCGGCGGTTCTTGATTGCAAAGAAAGTCTGAAACAAATTATGGTGCTGAAGCTTATCGGGTTGTTGTACCTGTGTGCTGAGGACTCGCTGCACAATGATGCTCCGTAGCGTCGCTGTGGACGCCCCACCAAGGACCAGGTCGTCATCACCACCGCCATTGGCGTCCGAGGCAGCAGCAACATCATCATCGTCCTCGACATCCGAAGTGTTGATATAGCCTCCATCTTTTGTGGCGATGTATTCCCGTTGGCTAGGGCAATTCTTCTGCACATGACCAAGCCCATGGCAGCGGTGGCACTGAATGTCGGAGGAGCGGCCCGTTGAAGCCACGAAGGAAGAACTCTTGGCTGAATTCTGCAAAGAATTTTTGTAGAATCTGCAAGGCGTGTCGTGGAAGGTGGCTTCGATGGCGCTGCTGCAAATTTGTTTACAGGTGGTGGAGGATAACAAAAACTCGAAGAAGACTTAGGCAGTCCCGTCGATGTAGTCGTTCGCGGCGTGTAGAAGGGTCGCCCGGTGCTTGCCTTCGTTGATTCCTTGCGTCCCTGCAATTCTTTTTCTACAAGCTTAGCAAGCTGGAACAACTGGTTGACAGTAGTAAAATCTTTATAATCAACAATGTCTTGAATGTCACGCCGTAACCCCCCGTAAAAATGACAAATCTTATCCTCCGTTTCCTCAACTACCCCACAACGCACCATACCCTTTTGAAGCTCAGCATAATAGTCCTGAACAGAACTATCACTCTGTTCTAAGCGCTACAATTTTTTTCCCAAATCACGTTTATATGAGGGAGGAACAAAACGATTACGCATAGCTTCTTTTAATCGCTCCCATGTATCAGGTTGTACGCGCATGGTACCCAGTTCATTCCACCAGATAATAGCAAAGTCCTTAAACTCACTAGTAGCATGTCTAACTCTATGTTGTTCAGGAACCAAGTGAGAATTAAACTTCTGCTCTACCGTCATCTCCCAATCAAGATATTTTTCAGCATCATAAAGACCAGAAAAAGATGGAATGGTAAACTTGACTTTAGCAAAAGGGTCGTCGTTACCATGACGGTTCTGGTTATTACCTCCCATACCATGTCGGTTTTGCTGAAGACGCTGACGAAGTCGTGCATCTTGTGTCGCCCGCTGATCAATGTTGCCATCCGCATCATACACTGTGTCATCATCACAATGATGGCCGTCATTGACAGGTGGCAGGCGTGCCTCCAATGTGTCCATCCGACCAGTGAGGTCAGCCATCCGCCGCTCCACCTGCTCAATGCCTTCTGTGGTGTTCAACTGGGCAATGGCGGCGACGATGGTGTCCATTCTCGCACCGAGTTCAGTGAATGAAGCATTTTGTTTGTCGAGCGCAGCTTGTAGCTGGCCGCGACTAACACACTCGTTGAAATCAACCGGTGTCCCGTCCTCGTCGTCTCCTGCCATGGTTAGTGGAAAAAACAGGGAAATAAAAGGATTATCCCTATCAACTACAAAGTAAGGACAGTGGGAACCCGCAAAGGAAGTGGCTTACCAAGCTCTTACAAGTGTTCTTACCAAAGCAGCAGGTGGTACAACCGGTGGCTGGTTCGTGATACCATGTCGAGCGTGGGTACGATTGCAAGAGTCAAAAAATTGTGCTATCCGAAAGTAGATATATGGAGCTTGGCAGGCCAAATATATTAGTGGAACACAAATCAATAACACATAGTAATGCTGAATAAATGTCTAAAGCACTGGTCCTAGTTGCTGGTCTAAATGTGTCCTATATCAGTGTTAGGATATGATGAACAAGGAGTGAAGACCAGAATAGGAAAGCAAAGACAGCAACAAAGATGACCTGGCAATGAGAAACTTATTTCAGCATAAGCACAAAATAAATGAAGCTCTGTCACCTAAAATTGTGCTCTCCCTTTTTTTTGGGACGGATAGCACGCTCGCTATAAGCCCTAGGTGCCGAAATTTTTTTTTCTTTTTTTCTTTTTTCTTATATTTTTTTCACAGAGTAGAGCACAGAAATAGGAACCACACAAAGTTTCACCTCAATCTGATGTAAGGTGTGGCCTACAGAAAATGATGAATGTGCTGTAAATTCGGTAATGAAATTTCGGAGCTCGAGTACTGCACTTTCCAGGCCGAATTTGTGAAAAATAAATTCGCCGAACCTGACAAAGTGGGGGAGTTTCGGATGCAAAATTTAATTTCACCCAATTTCAAAAAAAATCGCCTGATTTCGGGTCCGTATTAGAAAGTTACGGCCGTTTGAAGGAGGGCCTCCGAGTTATGTTTTCTGTGGAGGCCGAAAACGAAATCGGGTGGAGGAAATCGGTGGAATTTGGGGGCGGAAGCTCGGGGAAAGGTGCTTGATGATCACGAGATGTGATAGATGACTCAAACAAAGGGTGGGATATGGGTGGGAAAACAAAATTGACGACTAGGGTTTGTATGAGAGGTAGCGAAAGCAAGACAACTCGAAACAAAACACGATCTAAACCAGCAACACAACTCGACTAAGGACACCAACTCAACACTATGGACTCTGAAATCAAATTGTGCAAAAGGCTAAATGAGATCTGGGACAGGAAACAACCTATGACTACAAATTTTTTTAGGGCTTTTTCTTGGACTCTAGGATGAAACCGAAAACAACAAAGGTAGGGTAAACTCGAACCTGAAGGAACACCCGAAGCTCTGAAACCAGTTGATAGGAACGGGGTCCCGATCTTCCAATAGGTTCTGGATATGTTCGATTTGGTGGAGGCGCGACACAATTCGATCCGGCTTCCGAACAACACGTTCCGAACCCCGCAATCGCAGCACCATGTCTCCTAAGGTTATCAACCGTGCGCAGCCAGTTGACCTCGCCAAGAAGGCTAATCCTTGCCTGCAAATCGAAGAACACAAACAAGAACAAGGAAGAACACAACTGAATTGCAGATGTATTGATTTAGCACTCGAAAGTTGGGGTCTCACAAACCGATGAACGGCGAAACTGTTCAAAGACAGAATTAATCTAAGCAAAACCCAACCCTAATGGTGGGGTTGGTGGCTGGATATAAAGGAGTGAGGGGAGTGCAAAACCCCTGGACGTGCCCTAATGGGCTCCAACACGATACAAAGCCGAACGGCCCAAAAGACGGTGATGCAGCACCCTGACAGGTTCTGAATGCCGACTTGTTTCGACGATTCCCGTTGACTCAGAAGGAATTTTGACATGGAACCAGAGCCATTGGAAATATTGTCTTCTTATCTTTCCATCCATATGTAGAACGTCCAAAACAGAGCTCGGATGCGATCTGGGTGTCCATTTTAGTGCGGCCTGGTCCTGGACTCCGAATTGGATTCGAAGTCGGCTTGAGTTGGCCCTCCAACATGATTCGACCACCCTTGCTGGACTTGTGCATCTCGTAGTCCTTCTCCAAGTACTTCTAGGTCCTCTCCATGGTTTCTAATCATAATTAAATCATTAAGTAGCAATCGATTCTCAAATGAACAAAAAGAAGTACTTAGGAACGAGCTCACCTGTAAATTCAATTGTCGGGCGCGAGCTCTAGTGATTGGTCCTTGAATGTCAAGGGGAGGAGTATTGTGTGTATCCGAAGAAGTGATGTCCTCATCATCGAGGTCGTCGAAGGCGGTGAGGACGTGGTGAAACAGCTTCTTGGCCTTCCCGAAGTTGCGAAACTTCTTCTTGCCTTGAGGGTGCGCTGGAGTCTTCTTGTTGCGGTTCTTGTCGGTGTAGTCGTTCTTGCCCGAACCGCCGTAGTCTGCTTTGCCCTTCTCTAGTTTGGGGCAGTTTGCCCGAATGTGGTTGGGGCCACCACACTCGAAGCAAATCACGGGTCCTCCACTCTTTCTGTCCCTCCTTCTCTTGTAAGCATGGGAAAACTTTCGAGCTAGGAGGGCCAGTTGCTCATCCTCGAGCTGCTCTAACTGATCATCAGTTACGTCACATAGAGCAGCAAGGGAGAAACCGCAATGCAAGTCAGAAGAGTGACCAGAAGCCAAGGTGGGATCGGTGACTAAAGCCATTGACTAAGACTTTGACTTACGAGAGACAATGTCAATCTCGTGCGTCTTGAGGCGCGAGTACAGCGCGTCAAGCATCAAAGTCGAGAGGTCCATGGTGTCCTTGATGGTAGTCACCTTCATCTCCCAAACGCGAAGGTCAAGTGCAGCGAGCATCTGACGAGCGTTGTCCGAGCCGGGGTATGTGAGACCGACCGCTCGGAGGTTGCTAAAGATCTTGTGAAAACGCGCAAAACACTCATCCAAAGACTCACCAGCAAGCATCTCAAATTTGTTATAGTCCCGCTTGAACTGGTCCTGTCGCACCGTCTTAATCTGGGTGGTGCCCTCATGGTATGCATCGAGGGTCTCCCAGATATCGAAGGCGGACGAAAGATGAGATATGCGGTCAAACTCGCTACGACTCAAACTCTGGATGATGATGTTCCTTGCCTTTGCATTCGCCTCAACATTAGCCATGTTCCCGGCATTGATGTTCTCATCGGCAGGAACAACAAATCGTCACGCCAAAGTATTCACGAGAATCTCAACTCAACAAAGAAATGAATTTGTCACGGCAAGGAAACTGAAGAAATTCATTGCCATGGCAAAGAAACAGCAATAAAAGTTGTCACGGCAGAAGATCAGCAAGATTTGCTACCACGGCAAGGAAATTAGCTGCCACGGCAAACATACCAGATCAAAGTGCTGCCACGGCAGCTGCTGGCCGAGAAGAACTGCTGCCAAACAGCAGTAAGTTGTCACGGCAGAGAATCGGCAAAATTTGCTACCATGGCAAGGAAATTAGCTGATTTTGCTGCCAGCCGAGAGCCAATCCTGCTGCAGCCCAAACACAACAAGAGAGCCAAAGAACTGCAGTAAATAGCAAGAAAAACAGCCAAAACATCAGACAGTTGCTACCACGGCAAGGAAATCTGCTGCCACGGCTGCCACGGCAAGGAAATCACTAATTTTGCTGCCAGCCGAGAGCAAATCCTGCTACAGCCCAAACACAAAAATTGAGCAGACTGAAAAACAGCAAGTAATGAAAATGCAGTTCACCCACAAACTGAGAAAGAGAGATGAAATTCCTCCAATCTTTTCTCACCACAAGGCTAAGACCTTGTACCAAATAGCCTAGAGATTTCAAATAACAAGGGAAACACACAAGAACACAAGAAATTCAGATTTGACCCAATAACCTAAAAATTACAGAGACTTCACAACAAATCAAATTTCTCTCAAACCCTTGATCCTTTGCACATGAAACTTTGGGAATATATTAGCAATAGCCAAAGGACTCTCCAAACCCAATTTCATGCAATCTTGCGAAGAAAATCAAGAACAGTATCCAACCCCTAGAAATGCCAAAAATCTGAACAACTTCAGAGAGGAGCACACACAAATCCAAATTACTCCATGGTCTCAAATCCTTTGCTAATGGGATTTTGCAGATATGATAGCAATAGCGTAAGGGCTTCTCAGACCAAAAATTAGGCCATCATATGAAGGGAATCAAGAGCAGCATCAAAACCCTAGAAATGCAAAACATGAACAGAGGAGGCCAAGAGAGGAAATCTGAGATTAAATGAAGTTGGCTTTTGGAAAACTTGATCAAATGATCTTGAGACATCATCCCAACCTAGAGCAACCCATTTTGGACAATCCCAGCAAGCAAGAACTCAACTCAAAAAGCTCAGAAATCCATCAAAAGAAGAACGAAGAATAGAACAGGAGCTCGGGAGAAAAACTTCAAATTTCATTCATTAAAGCAAAAGGAATACAGAGGAGTCCCGATACGCCTGGACATTAGAACAAGATGTATGATTACATGATGGCTCACATCTCCTACCTCTCCCTCTCCAAAGCTCTCATGCCCAAGAACTCAAGAACACACACGAAGGAGACACCCTCAGGAATACATCGAAAGAGATACACACACAGGGGACACAACCCTGCTACCTTTAACTACTTCTCACCCACTAAAGCCTAAAGCCAAAACAAACCCTCAAAGCCTCTTTTGACTCTAGCAAACCCTAATTCTCTCCTAAAGCCATATATGGGCATGCAGCCACCAACCTCTATTTATAGCCTATAGCTAACGGGTTTCCACCCCGTTACGCCCGCTAAATCCAACGGAGCCCGCTCCCGCTTGTGCAGCCTTGCGAAATTCCCGATTTGCCCCTCCTGCACCTTCCGGGAAGCTTCCACGCTCCTTGTCGTCCACGACTCGCAACCACATCGAATCTCCGCCGTCTTCGACACATCCGACCGTTCTGACCTCGACACCGTCTGTGTCTAGTCCGGTCACCTCGTGTCTCACCACAACTCCGCTTCGACATCCTGTAGTCACACAGACAAGAAACACATCAAATAGCACCGCTCGATACATGAAAGCGTAACTACCATCATACTTACCACAGATGAAGTCCAAACCTGTCGAATCATCGAAATATGCATCCTAATCCTATACGACCAAGTTTGACCAAGTCCGACCAAGCACGATTGCACCATTCAACGTCAAGGTCCGAACAACCCAAACCAAACTCGACTTACCTAAACCAATGTCAATTACTCATCATTCACATGTGGTCACCTCCACATGGTCCATCAACTATATATATAATATTATATAAAAAGTACAAAGGTAATAACATATGTACAAAACAAAGGGAATTTGGAAGATTATTCGGCTATTCTTCTATAGAGGGGAAGCATTTTATTCCTATGCTCTTTGCATAACCATGGCAAATTCGAATTTGAATTTTCTCTTGCATTCTTCTAACGTTGGCTCAATTGCCTGAAAAAAACTCTTTTGTTCCTTGTGATCCATATGCTCCAGGATACTAAAATGATAATTTCCATGTGAAAGGAGTGTTGAAGTCTAAATTGACAAATTCAAGGCCCTTGAAGGGCAAACAAAGTCCCAACAGGCTTGAGGGAATGAACAACCAAAGAACAAGTGATGAGTTTCTTCAACTCCACAGTCACGTGGTACACTAGTGTAATCATCCATATGGAAATTCTTTCGTCGCAGTAAATTCCTTGTAATTAGCCTGTCTCGAAGTAGTAACAAAAAAGACACTTTGCGCTTAGATTGTTCAAAACCAATATTACTTTCTTTTCCTTTCCATCTTCAGTAACAATGGTTCCAGTTCTTCTAAAAAACAATGGTTCTAGTTAGAGAACCAATCTACATGGAGGGACCTGTTTGTATATAGCTCCATCCTCTGATGAGCTGAGTTGTTAGGCTGCCATAACAGAATGACGACTTTTTTCTTTGAGACGAAAACAGAATGACAATTGACACACTGCTCTTGAAGTTTGAAACTGCAGTGCAGTACATTAGTTATCTCCTAACATCATGGCCACTCGAGCAATTTGGTTACGAGGAGGCATAATTAGAGATATAAATCGAGAAATCCCCGGGGGATGAAGAAAAACATTAGTTATCTTCCAATTCTCAATGTTTTTATCAGTTTCATTACTGCCAGGCATAACCATTGATTAAATCAAGAAATCCCCGGGGGATGCAGAAAAACATCATATGCCACATCAAAAAATATAGCACAAGAACTGACTGGAATGGTTAGCTCGGGTTGAAGAATCACTGTTCACTAGTGTTTTGTCAAATACTACAGTTGTTGCATTTTGAGAGACCATGTGGAGGTGACCCGTGTTTGTAATGAGTAATTGACATTTGTTTTGGAAAGTTTGAGTTTGATTTGTGTGTTTCGTGACAAGCTGTAGTATAGCGCAGTCGGCTGCGGTCGGTCTTTGTCAAATGCGGTTGGACATGCTTGGAACGCTTGTTCTTCTATTTCAACCGGTCGTAGGGTCATTTCATGCTTAAGTACCTTCTAAATGATGCAAATGTATGATTGCAGTATTTCGAGCAGTGTTATGTGATGTTTTCTTGTTTGTGATGGTTGCAGGACTTTGAGGCTAAGTCATGGCGAGGCATGAGATGGCCGGACTAAGCACGGGAAGTGCTACGGTCGAAGCGGTCGAGAGATGCCGAAGACGGCGAGGGTTCGAGGTTGTTGCTAGGCGTGGACAGCAAGAAAAGAGGAAGCTTCTAGGAAGGTGCAGGACTGGTATTTTGGTAAAATGTGCAAGGATGCAAAGTGGAAGCGGATTCAGTTGAAATTAATGGGTAAAGCGCAGAGTTATTGGTGTTAATGGGTAAAGGTAGATGTAAACCCGGTAACTTGAGGCTATAAAGAGATGCTAGAGCTCAGGAGCTGGGTAGTTTTTGCTTTTGTCCCATTTCTGTGCGTGAGTCTAGTAGTTGGTATTGAGTTGTTGCTTTTCTTTTTGGGTTGTTGCTCTTGGATGGAGAGAAGGTTGTAATGGCTAGAGACATTTTCATTACGTAATCATTCATCTCTCTGAATCCATTTGAGAAATCATGTGTTTGAGATGCAATGGTTTCCAGTATTTCTCTATGTCTGCTTATGTTCTTTCTTTGCTACTCTCTGTTCTTCTTTGTTTTTTGTTGGTTTGGAGTTGAATCTTTGATAAAGTAGCTGCAGAATCATTGTGCTCTGAACTGGGAATCTTATCAAAGCCCCTTGGCTAGGTTATGCCCGAGAGCAAAGATTTCTTTAGCAGGGTTCTTCCCGAGAAATTGATTGCTTCTTGCTTCCTCTGTTTCTAGGGTTTACTATTCCCGTTGGCAGAGGAATCTTGTTTCCTGGTGATCTCAGCTGAGGAGTTCTTTTTCTTTTGTATTTTCGCCTTCAGAGGTTTTTTTCTTGCAGCGTTTGAAGCCTCGCATCCAAAAGATTCGTAAGTCAAAAGTTCTCGGAAAACTGAATCTTGTGATCGAGTTCTGCGTTCGTCCTCTATGCTCTGATCTATTGTCGGGCGAAAATTTCTGTTGCTGGTCAGTTTCTCTGAATTTCAGTGGAGCATTCGTTTTATCAAGATGGTTCTCAATCTCTTGATCACATACAATAGATTAGAGTGTTCAGTCTCTGCCTTCAGTCTGCTGCTGCTCCTATTTTCATTTGGTTCTTCTCTGGTTCATTCTTTCAGCCAAGTCTGAAAATCAATGTGCCATCCTTTCTTGATCTTTTGATCCGAATTTTCCTCCCTGAGGTTGGTCGGCTATTTGGTGTGAGATTATGTTTCATTAACCTGAGAAGCACAATTGTTGTATGATCTTCTCCCTGTTTATTTCTTCTTTTCAGTATTTACTGTGGCGTCAGATTTTCAATCGGTTGCATTTTGATTACTTTAGGTTGCCTGCTGTTTTTCTTTTTAGTTTGCTTTTCTCCTTTTGCTATTTTTGTTGGACAGCGTCTTGAGCTTCTCTGTTTTCGATAGTCTTTTTGTTTTAGTCAGTTCTTGGCCAAAGATTGGTTTCTCTGATTTTCAGTCTACAGAAACTGAATTGCAAAACCAAAATTGAGACAGGCTCAGATCCCGGTCAGACCGGCCGTGCTATTGCGGTCAGACCGGAAGAGCCTCGGCGGTCAAACCGCTATCACTCTTACGGTCAAACTGGCCTTGTTCTCTAACTGCTTTGTTTTCTCAGTCTCTATTTCTTCTCTGTTTTCTGTTCTCTCCCTCAGTTTCAGTAGGCATTTATTTTCTTGCTTCTATTGCTATCGGAGAAAAAGATGGTGTGGATACTTGGGATAATTTGAAGGCACCATTCACCCCCCCCCCCCTCTGTTGCCATTTCGGTCATACAAGTGGTATCAGAACCGGTTAGCTCTTCTGAATAGATCTTAACCGGTCTACGAGCCATGGCAACAGACAAGTATTTCACCAAGCCCCCTATCTTCAATAGGATTGAATATCCCTTCTGGAAAAGTAGGATAGAGACCTACATATAGGCTCAGAGCTATGCAATCTGGAGAAAGGTCAAAACTCGTTTTCTTGTTCCTACCAATGAGAACATCAATGTGGCAAACATGCAAGATGTTGAGGCAAATGCTAAGGCAAGGAACATCATAATCCAAGGTCTAAGCCGAAGCGAGTTCGATCGCATTTCTCATTTTACGTTGGCCTATGACATTTGGGTGACCCACAATGCTTACCATGAGGGAACCACTCAAATCAAGACGGTACGACAGGACCAGTACAAGAGAGATTACAACAAGTTTGAATTGCTCGCTGGTGAGTCCCTGGATGAGTGTTTTGTGAGGTTTCACAAGATCTTGAGCAACCTCCGAGCGGTCAATCTCATGTACCCCGACTCGGACAACACTCGACAGATGCTTTCGGCCTTGCATTTGCGAGTTTGGGAGATGAAGGTGACCACCATCAAGGACACCACCGATCTTTTGACACTGACTCTTGATGCGCTGTATTCATGCCTCAAGACTCACGACATTGACATTGTCTCTCGCAAGTCGAATTCTCAGTCGATGGCACTGGTCACTGATCCCAATCCTGCTTCGGGATTTTTTCTGATGGTCCTACTGGTTTTTCTCTTGCTGCCCTTTGTGAGATAAGTGACGATCAGATAGAACAGATTCCAGAAGACCAATTAGCCCTCCTAGCCAGAAAATTATCTCATGCATACAAGAGAGTGAGGGACAGAAAGAGAGGAGGGCCCGTGATTTGCTTTGAGTATGGTGGCCCCAACCACATTCGAGCGAATTGCCCCAAGCTGGAGAAGGGCAAGAACGATTACGGCGGTGTGGGCAAGAATGACTACACCAACAAGAACTGCAACAAGAAGCCCCCAGCTCTTCCACCGCAAAGAGAAGAAGTACCACAACCTTGGCAAAGCTAAGAAGCTCTTCCACCGCGTCCTCACCGCCTTCGACGACATCAGTTTCAGTGACATGGAAGGGTGGAGTGACGACGACGGCAAGGATGATCAAGACCCCAAGGACGGCGACGACTTACTGGCATGTGCTTCATGGCCAACGAGACCGACGTCAGCGACGACGACCTCTACTCTGACTCTGATGAGGTAGGTCTTTCCTATGACCAGCTCAATGATGCATTTCTGAAGCTAGGAAAATTTTATGCTAGATCTAGAGCTAGGGTTATTGATCTTAAAAAAGAAGTAGAGAGCTATCATGGGAGCTTACTTCACTTATATCTGCTTCCTCTCGTGACGAATGTGATATGTGTACTTCTTTGCTTGGAGGTATGGAGAACCTAAGGACCTCTTATGATAGTGTGACTTCTGAGCTAGATATACTTAAGGTAGAGAATGTTAGTCTGCTTGCTGAACTAGAGATTACTAGGGTAGCTGATGTGACCACGCCACCAACACATACGACCATAGCGGCCAATATCAAGAGTGAACTAAAGATGAATTCGTTTCTTCAACTTCAACATATTTTAAATGAGAATATGATGTTACCTAATGATGAAAATATATATTTTTGTAGCACCACATCACTTTGGAACCAATTGAAGTAAGGGTTCAAGTTGGACAGGCTTTGGAATCCAATTTGGCCTCCAGATCAATTCGGATTCAGCTTGACAAGCCCAACTTCAAATATGCATAACATTCACATACGGAGTCCGTTTGAGCTCCATGAGTACTTGTTGGAAAGCTTTTCTCATTCACTTTCCAATAGATCTAATCTCAACTTCAAGTTCCTTCTGTACGAACCGTAATCATCAAAATAAGGTGCTGCGTCACCTGTTTGGGCCAAATTGGGCCTTGTAATGCTTGGGCCTAAGGGCTTGGCGCAGGCGCCTCCCTCGCCAAGCCTGCACTGTTCATGGATTACTGTTCATGTAAACAGTACTGTGAATAGTACCACCCTATTTTCCTTAGTTTTGTGCGACTTTCCCACCCCTATTTAAGGAGGTTGCATCCTTCTAATTTGCTTGGATTTCGTTTGCTTAGTTTTTTCATTGTGAAAACTCTTGTTCTTCGCTTGTGTCGACTAGACCAACCGTAAAGAACCTCTGCGGAATCCCACCTTTTGAACTCAATATAAATATTTGCAATTTCAGATTGTTTGTTATCTTGTTCTTGTGTGTTCTTCGATTGCATGTAGGAATAGACCTTTGTGGTCAGGTCAACCGCGTTCTTGGCATGGTTGATAACGACTCGGAGTGTGGTTTAGCGATTGCTTGGTGTTCTGGTCGTGGCCGATTAGAAGCCTACATCATCAAAGTCTTTCTCCTCCAAATCGAAGTTATCATCCTATCGGAAGATCGGGACCCCATCGCCTCATCACTAGCTTATCTTTCATCTACTACTGTTGAGACTATATCTTGCACCTCATGTGAGAATAAGGACAATGTTTTTAGAGGTCTTTACACTATGCTGCTTGATCTGCCAGAAACTTGTGAAAGTTGCAATAACTTGAAAATTAACCTAATAAGGCAGATCATAAAATTGCTGGAATGAGAGTTGCTTTGCTTGAGTCGATTACTTCTTGTATGAACTGTCTCAAATTAACTACTGAACTTGAATCTGTCTCAAAACAGTTTCGAGAAATGATTGACCACAACAATAAAATGGCTTAATATGCGTCTAAGGACCCTGTTAGCTCACCATGCAGCAACTGTGAAAAACTAAAATCTAAGCTCATTGCATTGAATGATAAGTGTGTGAAACTAACTAAGGACCTTCTAGAGAAGCCACAAACTGATTGTGATGTGTGTGCTGTGGTGGGGAAGAAGCCTAAGGAAATGGTAGAGGAGCTTAGCGACGAGAACCAAATGGCTAGAAGTAGGAATGTCTCCAGTGCGTCTTGCGAAGCCCTCAATGTTGAGGCAGTCGTGCATCAGGAGAAATCCGCACGTGCTATTCGTTCTTCTGCTGTTGGTTCCTCTTCCTTTCCTTCTGCTGACTCTTCTTTCCCCTGCTCTTCTTGCACCTCTCTCTTTCAGAAGTGTCAGTATCTTATGAACACTCTTGAGAGATTTGTAGGAGGCAAGAAGAAGCTGAATCTAATTCTAGACAAGTCCAAAATTTGCAAGTTCAATCAAGGTCTAGGATACGATTTTCTTGAGAATATTAGGAAGCATCCACCTGCTGTTCTCAGACCCATAGCAGAAAGTGTGATCGAGGTCAAGCCCAGAACCAAAAAGGTTGAGTTCAAATCTACGGGCTTTGTCCATGGGATTTCTGAAAGTAAGGTGGTAACACCTGTTGCTTCCCAGAAGGCGAAGTTTCATTGTACCTTCTGTCAGAAGGATAGACACAGGATCGAGAGATGCTTCAAGAGTGCCAAGATTGTGCGGAGAGATCGTGTTCGCGCTCTTAGGAGTATTCAGGGTCAGCCCTAGACTTTGAGTGCACGTAACACCAACACGAGGTCTAGGGTTGATCAGTTCGAGCTGTTTAGGCAGAGTCGAGGACTTGGCTCTTTTGATTTTCTAATTTTCGTCCTCGATTTGCCTATGGTCGTGATATCAGTCGTCCTGAGGGTAGATATTGTTTTCCAGATCGAGATAGCTACCAACGGTGAGATCAACATGTTGCTGGTGCTCTGATTCGCTCTTCCGTAGCAATCAAGCCCAACAACAGTTTTAGGTCTGCTCATAGACCTTCTGGCTTTCTGAGCGACAGAGAGCGTAGGGTAGTTAGAGGTCAGTCATGTGTGACTACTTCTTCTGCTCGACGTGTGACTTAGTATTGGGTTCCAAAATCTTTTTTGATTTATCCCAGTACTAAGCCATCCCTCTCTTGTTGACTCAGGGTCGCCAGGCAGGGAAGGGAGATGTTTAGCTCGTGGACTCCGGCTGTTCTTGACACAAGACCAGAAACTCTCGTTGGTTCTCTTCCCTTGTCCGAGCTCCAGGTGATGAGACTATCACCTTCGGAGACGCCTCGTCTGGGCATGTCATCGCTAAAGGTACTGTGCGCGTTAATGATTCCTTCATTTTAAAAGATGTTGCCTTAGTTAGTAAGCTGAAATATAATTTGCTCTCGGTTTCCCAGCTTACCGATGACGGTTTCGAGGTGAGCTTTAAGAAAAACGCTTGCAAAATTCTTGATTCTTCGGGGAGTTTGGTTTGCGGGATCTCTAGATATGGGAGGATTTTTCGCGCTGATTTTCTTCAGTCTTTTGGTGATCCTCCCAAGTGTTTAGATGCTTCTGAGTCCCATGACCTTACTTTCTGGCATAGGAGACTTAGTCATATAGGATTTGACCCGAGTTAGCGGCCACGATCTCATTCGTGGTCTGCCTAAACTCAAGATGGTCAAAGATCTAGTTTGCACTCCTTGCCGGCACGGCAAGATGGTTGCCGCTTCTCATCCTCCAGTTACAGTGACTATGACCGATGCACCAGGACAGCTGCTCCACATGGACACAGTTGGTCCAGCTAGAGTGCAGTCGGCAGGAGGGAAGTGGTACGTTCTTGTTGTGGTCGATGACTTCTTGAGGTACTATCGGAACCCGGAGTAACGACTTCTGGATTCTCTGTGTAAATCGCACTAGTCCAGGATCAGCTAGTGCACACAGTACAACAAAGATAAATACCAAGCACAAATGACCAATTATATTAAATAAAAGAGTACGGCCTTATGGCCAAGTCTTACATCAACGCCCATTGGTAAAGATAAACAAGCAAATAACTGTGGAGGCAATCTGATAAATAGCGAAGCCCAAGCCTGCCCACAGGCAAACGATAGTAAAACGCGGCCTACTCGTCCAGACCTTCACCGTAGTCGACGTCATCTTCCTCTGTATGGAGATTGCAAGGTGAGTACAAACTTGTACTCCGCAAGTCACACGGAGAAATGCATCATAATGATAAAGGCTTCAATGGAAGGCTTATAGGGTTAGTTTGCATTAAACAGTATTTAGAGAAATACAGTAAATAGATTGAAATTGCTGAATTTAACACAATAGGTAAACACAGTAAGTATAGTTGAAAATAATACCGTCAGTGCAGGCTTCGACCAAACACCAACCTATCCACGGGCATCCCACCCGGACCATCTTTTCCAAAAGATCACGTATGGATTCCATCCATCCACACGTTTCCAAACACTCATGGATTCCATCCGTCCACAAGCTTCCAATCTCTTTCATGGGTTCCAACCACCCACAAGGTTTTCATTCTCTCATGGATTCCATCCATCCATGAGGTTTTCGAAAATCATTTTTGAAAAACAAAGTCTAATCCATGAAAAACTTTTACTCAGCATGCCCATGACCGTGGGCACGGCTATCCAGGATAGTTTATACACTCTGCAGACGTTGTACAACTTTACCCACAAGACACGATCATCCCATATTGCCACGCGAGTTACACACTTCCTTAGGTGTGTGGCGAGGAGTCGTGACAAGTCCTTTACAATGCAAAGCCTTCGACCTGGCCAAGCCAACTCTAAGGTTTCACCCCAGTAAGGAATCCACCAGATCAGGACCCCCTCTTGAGCCTGAGTGAGACTTCTCATGGTTACAACCACGCTCACCCAAGTGGGACTTCACATGGCACCAACCACGCCCACATTCAACCTACGACTTGACTCAGATTGGGACTTCACAAAATTATTCAGCCAGAGTTGTCCCATACCAGCCATGTGGTAGTACGATAGGGCTTTGCAACAGTAGCTCACAGACCGGTCCTTAATCTGACTTAGGCCCAACCACATACCCCTGTGCACGACAATCAACCCCTGCGGCTCCAACCAACAGGGCATGCCTGCACCCACCAATCTATGCAATTGCCTAAGTCTAAACCAGGTTTTATATTTTGTTTTCAAAATATTTCATAACACTCCTTGACTCACCAAAGTCAAGAGTACATATCAAAAGTATATCATTTTATGTGAAAGGTTCATCATTTTATGTGAAAAAGTATCCCAAAACCAAGATTATATCTAAGCAGTCTAAGCATTTGACATAAAATCCCTCTAGCCAATACTAATGTACTAACTAGGGTTTGCTCTAGGGAGACAAGGTATAAGGAACTCAATATCAATGGAGCAATTAACAAGTAGGCATTACTATATTTAAAACAGAATTGAAATATGTTGAATAAAAATATGCATGCAACATAATTTAAATCAACATAATTTTATTTTAAAAACTGGGATCAACATGATCAAGGAGTGTGACTTGCCTTGCTCTTCAACTTGGTTTGAATCTTCATCGATGAATTTTCCCAAATCGTCGAAGTCTACACGTGAAAATAACCCACCAAATTCAAATAAATTAAAAATAAATTCAAATTGACTTTAAATATTTGAATTAAGTCTAGAAATGGATAGAGGGGAATTTTTGATGAATTTAGAAATTTGAATGGGCTAAATCGGAGTTAGGACGAAGAAGAATGGGCTCTGGGAAATTTTAATTCAGAGAAAAAGAAAAAGAGGAATTTCTGGAATTATCTTTCTAAAGGAAAATGGGTTTATGGCGTCAGCATTGCGTCAGCCCTGGGAAATTCTTTTTGGCCGAATTATTTTTCTACGGGAAAATCAGATTACTGCGCCATGCTGGCGTCAGCATCGGGTGGCATGGCACTGATGAGTGGGGCCCAGGTCCATGGACCGAGCCCACAGAGGAGAGGAAGTGGTGAGGTGGCACGGGGTGACGGGGTGGCAGCCGGGCGCCTGCGTGGCACCCGCGTGGTGGCCACGTCGGCTGCCACCTCGCCCTCGGTGCTGAGGTGGCGAGCGCCAGCGGGGAGGGGCTCGGGCCT
This sequence comes from Dendrocalamus latiflorus, assembly GCA_017311315.1. Classification (NCBI taxonomy): domain Eukaryota; kingdom Viridiplantae; phylum Streptophyta; class Magnoliopsida; order Poales; family Poaceae; genus Dendrocalamus; species Dendrocalamus latiflorus. Next base: position 26,953,101 of record CM029611.1, read on the forward strand.
GGCAGCGGTGGCGGCGCACCAGTGGCCCGCGACGGCCGGAGGAGGGAGAGGAGAGTGCGGCGGTCTCGGAGAGGGCGTGGCCTTACCGGAGGCGGCCGGGAAAAGGCCGGTGGCGAGGAGGGCGGCAGCAGCGCTCGGGTCTCACGGCGCAACGGCGATGGAGTGGCCGGGAGGGAGAGAGGAGTGGCGGGGGAGATAGTGTGGAGAGAGGGGAGGCCGGGGTGGCATTTATAGGGGCGGCGCTAATTTCTCGCCGGCGCGGTGAGTGGGCGGCGGCGGTTGCGGCTGAATCGGGGGAGGTGGGCGGCGGTTTGACACGGGATAGGTGGGAGGTGGGTGCGGGGCACGTGCGGGAGTGGGGCGTGGCCGGAGAAGGGGGAAGGTGCCGGGAGATGCGGGGGTAGTTGCGCAACGGCCGGCGGCGACAGGAGGAAGGAGGAAGCCGCGCGGGGAAGACAGCCCTGACAGGTGGGCCCCGCGTGCAGAGAGAGGAGGGAAGGGGCGGCTGTCGGGTGGGGCCGGGGAGAAGGAGAGAGGAGGGAGCGGGAGCGCGCCGACACGTGGGGTCGGGCAGTCAGAGAGAGGGAGGGAGCGAGGTGCGGACGGCGGAGATGGTGACGCGCGGCACGGAGCAGATCGGGCGGCCGAGCGAGGCGCGTGGGGCGGACGGGCTAGATTTAGCCGGCGGGGGCAACGCGGTGCAATCCGGGCCGACCAGGTGGCGAGCGGGGGAAGGGGAGAGGCGGGATCGGTCGGGCGACGTGGGCCGATCTTGGCCGTCCACACGGTGGCCGTACGGGAGGGGAGAGGGATTTTAGTTTTTGATTTTGATTTCAGATTTTCAGAAATTGCCAGAAAAGTCAATAATGCTAAAAAAAATGAAATAACTTCCAAAATTTCCAAAAAAAATTCGAAGAAGTTCCAGGATACCTTTTGGACTTAATAACAATATTTCAAAAATATGAAATAAGAGCCAGAAAATACATTTTTTAATTTAAAAAATAGATTTTTTAAAAAACTTCATAAAACTCAGAAAAACCAAATAAGAGCCAAATAAATCCAAATAATTAATTTGAAATATGAGTTTTCTAGAAAATCAAAATATCATTTTATTTAATAATTATTTTTAGGTTTTACTTAAAATACTTTTCAAATCCATCTTTTTCAAAAACAGAAAATCAGGGCAAATCCAAATTTAAAATTTAGGCAACAATAATACTTATTTCATTTTAAATTTTATTTTAATAAATTTTTATTTATTATTATTATTATTTTATTTTTTTAGTAAAAACGTAGGCTGTTACAGGTACTCTTGGGTGTTTTTCTTAGCCTCGAAGTATGAGACATTTACCCATTTTCGGGGTTTTTTTAGTAGGCTTTCTGTTGAGCTTCCAGGTGCCTTATGAGCGATCCGCAATGACAATGGCACGGAGTTCAAGAATTCCTACTTTGAGAGGTTTTTCGATGAGACAGATGTAGAGCACCAGTTCTCTTCTCCGCACGTCCCCCAGCAAAATGACGTTGTGGAGAGGAAGAACCGTACCTTGGTCGAGATGGCCGGGATGATGCTTAATGAATACTCTACACCTAGGAAGTTTTGGGCTGAAGCTATAGCCACCGCGTGCCATGTTTCGAACAGAGTTTTTCTGAGGGCACACTTGCAACGCACTTCTTATGAGTTGAGATATGGGTGAAAGCCCAGCGTCTCGCATTTTCGTGTGTTTGGTTGCAAGTGCTTTATTCTAAAGTCTGTGAACCTAGATAAGTTCGAGTAACGATCTTGTGATGGGATTTTTCTGGGTTACTCGATTTCTTCGCGGGCATATAGGGTCTGGAACTGCGAGTCTAGCAAAATAGTAGAAACCTATGAGGTGACATTCGATGAGGCCAGTCCGGGGACTAGGCCCAATACCTCAGGTTTAGTAGAGCAGTCCGAGACCATCTTTGTGGATGATGAGGTGGATGGAGATGAAGGTTGCTTACCTGATCCAGTTCCTCCTCCCCTTAAGGTGCCTGCTTCTTCCACCGCACCTCGAGGAGATCAGCACATTCCTTCCACATCTTCTGGAGCTAGTGGCTCTGTTCCTACCTCGTCAGCTCATGAGATAGAGGCCACTTCTTCTCATCTAGGACCTCCCCATCATATCCTAAATCATCATCCTTCAGAGCAGATGATAGGAGATCTCTTTGAGCGCGTCACACGCTCAAAGTCCGGCATGTCTCACTTCTGTCTCCACTCTGCCTTCGTTGCCTCTTTTGAGCCCAAGGATGTTAGTCATGCTCTTTCTGACGAGTCTTGGGTCAATGCCATGCATGAGGAGTTAAAGAATTTTGAGAGGAATAAGGTCTGGTCGCTTGTTGAGCCCCCTAGAGGTCATAATGTCATAGGTACCAAGTAGGTGTTCAAAAACAAACAGAGTGAGGATGGGGTAGTCATTCGAAATAAGGCTAGATTGGTAGCTCAGGGTTTTCTCCCAGGTTGAGGGTTTAGATTTTGAGGAGACCTTTGCCCCTGTAGCTAGGCTAGAGGCCATTAGGATCTTGCTTGCATTCGCAGCGTCTAAGGGCTTCAAGCTTTACCAGATAAATGTCAAGAGTGCCTTCCTCAATGGGTATATTGAGGAAGAGGTCTATGTTAGGCAGCCTCCAGGTTTCAAGAACCCCAAATACCCAAACCATGTCTATAAACTTTCCAAAGCCCTGTATGGACTTAAGTTAGCCCCTAGAGTTTGGTATGAGAGGTTTAAGTCCTATCTATTGAGTCATGGGTTTGAGATGGGTAAGGTAGACAAGACTTTGTTCATTCGCAGGCATGGTAATGACCTCCTACTCGTCCAGATTTACGTGAATGACATCATCTTTGGTGGCTCCTCTCATGCTCTTGTTTTCCAGTTCTCTGATGTCATGAGCACAGAGTTTGAGATGAGTATGATGGGCGAGTTGACCTTCTTCCTTGGATTCCAGATCAAGCAGACTCGAGAGGGTACTTTCTTGCATCAGGGCAAGTACACTCATGACCTCCTGAGACGCTTTGACATGAGTGATGGCAAGCCGGTGTCAATTCCAATGGCATCATCAGCTTCACTCGATCCAGATGAACATGGCGAGCCAGTTGATCAAAAGGAGTACCGCAGTATGATTGGCTCCCTCTTGTACCTCACTGCCTCGAGACCGGACATACACTTCTCTGTGTGTCTATGTGCTCGATTTCAAGCCTCCCCTCGCGTATCTCACCGTCAGGCGGTGAAGCGTATCTTTCAGTACCTTCGAGCTACCATAGACTATGGTATCTAGTACTCTTCATCTTCCTGTCTTTCTCTCAAAGCCTACTCCGACGCAGACTTTGTCGGTTGTAAGATCGATAGGAAGAGCACTTCTGGCATTTGCCAATTTATTGGCACATCTCTTGTCTCCTGGTCTTCTAGGAAGTAGTCCAGTGTTGCACAGTCCACCGCAGAGGCCGAGTACATTGCTGCCGCCAGTTGCTACAGCCAGGTACTTTGGATGGTTTTGACCCTGCGAGACTTTGGGTTAGTAGTAGATAGTGTTCCACTCTTTTGTGATAGCACTTCTGCCATCAACATTGCCAAGAACCCAATGCAGCACTCTCGGACCAAGCATATTGATATCAAATATCATTTCCTCAGAGACCATGTGGAGAAGGGTGATATAGTGCTTCAGTTTGTGGAGAGTGACCACCAGTTGGCTGATATCTTTACCAAGCCTTTGGATAGCTCTAGGTTTTCAGCCTTACGAGGAGAGCTTGGGGTGGTCTGTCCTTATGGACTGTTGTGAGGGGGAGCTACTTGCTGTTGTATCTGCTTCTATTTCATTCTGCTGCATTGCATGAGGGTGCATTTGGGTTAGCCCTTCTAGCATAGATTAGAGTGGTTCTCTCGCCTAGTTGTTTAAACTTCTTCCTCTCATCTTGTGATTCTAGGATGTTGTTTATTAGCTATCTCTCTTCTCACTAGGTTGAGTTTACTCACTTCTTATAGATCTAGCAAGGGTTGGGCCACCTTGGGTAGACAGGGAACGTGTTTACTCCTTAGTGTGTTAGAAGACCAGCTGATAGTCCTAGCGTCATATGAGGAAGATGAGAGTCAGTCTGAGCTACAGTATTCTCTATATCTTATCTATGCTTTAAGGACTGCCTTTTCTAATTTTCTTGCCAGCTTCTCGTTCTTATTGCTTTGGTTTAGGGGGAGTTCTTTTGAAGATTTGCTAGAACTTAATGTTGACATAACTCGACTTGAACTAAAAGTGCATCTCTTGTTGAGGGGGAGCTGGATCTTCTTGCATTTCATGTCATTCTGCATTGTGATATAACTACATGGAGCCTTGATTATTATCCTTTATGACATAAAACAACTGCTTTACATCTTGCCATAATCTGTGTTAAATTGCTAGATTTATCATGACTTTATATGTGTAGTCCAGTCTCCGCCATGATAGGTTGATTAAAAATGCACAACTTGAATTAAATCATGTCATGTTAGCTCTTGAGCCTAGTTTGTCTTTAGTTATCCTTTTATAATTCATGCCATGTCAATAAGCTGAGTTGAGTCTTGAATCATTTTTGAGATTTAGATTGAGCTATGCTAGTTCCTTTGTGAAGCATGAGTTATTATTAACTCCTTGTTCTTGAACTAAATTCAGCAAAGGTAAAAAAAGATCTCTTTTATGCGAAAAAAACTAATCTCACCAATTCTTTCTCATGAGACTGCTTGCCTTTGCACTAGGCTGAACTCAGGGGGAGTTTTGATTGACCAAGATCATTTTCTTAAGCTTCTAGCTTGGACTGGTCGCATAAGGCTTGAGATCTAGCACATGATTAAACAAATTTTTTTGGTTGGACACAACCATGAGTTTCTAAAAGGAAAAACATGTCAATTGTGCTAAATTTGCTTAATTACAAAAAAGACCAAGTACTCGAACAAATGATTCATTGTTGAACTTGTAGCACTTTAAATTGACTCAATGCTAGCTGTTGGTTTCACATAGAATATTAACATGGCTTGCATTATCCTTGGATACCTCTAGCTAGACTATAATCTTGAATGACTTGACATGCTAAGCAATTCATCTAATTTTCAGATTATGACCTTTCGGTTTAGCTTGATTATACATGTCTTGTCATGATTTAGATAGTATCCAATTGTATTATGGCTTGGTGTAATACATCAAAAGTCATTTTGGATAATCTTCATGGCTCTAATTGCTTAGATTGAATAAAAATGCAGCCATTTCATCCAAGTCATGCTCCTTTTTCTTCCCTGCATCTTGATGATTTTATTGCCAAAAGGGGGAGAATAGTAGAGAAAAAGGCATAAAAAGGGCTTGAGCATCTTGATGGAGCTTTTAAGGAAAAATTGCTCTTTCTAGTTTTATTAGACCCTTGAGCTTCTCTGTTCTCTTTATTAGGCCATGTGTGACTTTCCTTGTTAAAACAAAAACAAAACAAACTCAACTTTATGCTTTTTCTATATTTGTCAATATACTCATCAAGGGGGAGATTGAGAGACCATGTGAGGGTGACCCCATATTTGTGATGAGTAATTGACATTTGTTCTAGAAAGTTTGAGTTTGATTTGTGTGTTTCATGCCAAGTCGTAGTATAGCATAGTCGGCTGCGGTCGGTCTTGGTCAAATGCGGTTGGACGTGCTTGGAACGCTTGTTCTTCTATTTCAACCAGTCGTAGAACCATTTCGTGCTTAAGTACCTTCTAAATGATGCAAATGTATTATTGCAGTATTTCGAGCAGTGTTATGTGATGTTTTCTTGTTTGTAATGGTTACAGGACTTTGAGGCTAAGTCGCGGCGAGGCATGAGATGGCCGGACTAAGCACGGGCAGTGCTAAGGTCGAAGCGGTCGAGAGATGCCGAAGATGGCGAGGGTTCGAGGTGGTTGCTAGGCGTGGACAGCAAGAAAAGAGGAAGCTTCCAGGAAGGTGCAGGAGTGGCATTTTGGTAAAATGCGCAAGGCTGCAAAGTGGAAGCGGATTCAGTTGAAATTAATGGGTAAAGCGCAGAGTTGTTGGTGTTAATGGGTAAAGGTAGATGTAAACCCGGTAACTTGAGGCTATAAAAGAGATGCTAGAGCTCAGGTGCTGGGTAGTTTTTGTTTTTGTCCCATTTCTGTGGGTGAGTCTGGTAGTTGGTATTGAGTTGCTGCTTTTCTTTTTGGGTTGTTGCTCTTGGATGGAGAGAAGGTTGTAATGGCAGGAGACATTTACATTACGTAACCATTCATCTCTCTGAATCCATTTGAGAAATCATGTGTTTGAGATGCAATGGTTTCTAGTATTTCTCTATGTCTACTTATGTTCTTTCTTTACTACTCTCTGTTCTTCTCTGTTTTTTGTTGGTTTGGAGTTGAATCTTTGATCAAGTAGTTGCAGAATCATTGTGCTCTGAACTGGGAATCTTCTCAAAGCCCCTTGGCTAGGTTATGCTCGAGAGCAAAGATTTCTTTAGCAGTGTTCTTCTTGAGAAATTGATTACTTCTTGCTTCCTCTATTTCTAGGGTTTACTATTCCCATTGACAGAGGAATCTTGTTTCTTGTTGATCTCAGCTGAGGAGTTCTTTTTCTTTTGTATTTTCGCCTTCAGAGGTTGTTTTTTTGCAGCGTTTAAAGCCTCGCATCCAAAAGATTCGTAAGTCAAAAGTTCTCAGAAAACTAAATCTTGTGATCGAGTTCTGCCTGCGTCCTCTGTGCTCTGATCTATTGTCGGGTGAAAATTTCTATTGCTAGTCAGTTTCTCTGAATTTCAGTGGAGCATTCGTTTTATCAAGATGGTTCTCAATCTCTTGACCACAGACAATATATTAGAGTGTTCAGTCTCTGTCTTCAGTCTGCTGCTGCTCCTGTTTTCATTTGGTTCTTCTCTGGTTCCTTCTTTCAGTCATGTCTGAAATCAATGTGCCATCCTTTTTCGATCTTTTGATCAAAATTTTCCTCCCTGAGGTTGGTCGGCTATTTGGTGTGAGATTCTATTTCATTAACCTGAGAAGCACAGTTGTTGTTTGATCTTCTCCCTGTTTATTTCTTCTTTTCAGTATTTACTGTGCCATCAGATTTTCAATCAGTTGCATTCTGATTACTTCAGGTTGCTTGCTGTTTTTCTTTTTAGTTTGCTTTTCTCCTTTTGCTATTTTTGTTGGACAGCGTCTTGAGCTTCTCTGTTTTCGGTAGCCTTTTTGCTTTAGTTAGTTCTTGGCCAAAGATTGGTTTCTCTGATTTTCGGTCTACGGAAACTGAATTGCAATACCGAAGCTGAGACAGTTCAGTTCCCGGTCAGACCGGCCGTGCTATTGCGGTCAGACCGGTAGAGCCTCGACGGTCAGACCAGCAGTCCTTGGGCGGTCAGACCGGTCATGCTATCGCGGTCAGACCGGAGGAGCCTCGGCGGTCAGACTGCTGTCACTCTTATGGTCAAACCGGCCTTGTTCTCTGACTGCATTGTTTTCTCAGTCTCTGTTTCTTCTCTGTTTTCTGTTCTCTCCCTCAGTTTCAGTAGGCATTTATTTTCTTGCTTCATACCTTTTATAGCTATCGGAGAAGAAGATGGTGTGTGATGAGGACATCACTTCTTCAAATACACACAACACTCCTCCACTTGACATTCAAGGACCAATCACTAGAGCTCGCGCCCGACAATTGAATTTACAGGTGAGCTCGTTCCTAAGTACTTCTTTTTGTTCATTTGAGAATCGATTGCTACCTAATGATTTAATTATGATTAGGAACCATGGAGAGGCTCTGGAAGTACATGGAGAAGGACTACGAGATGCACAAGTCCAGCAAGGGTGGTCGAATCATGTTGGAGGGCCAACTCAAGCCGACTTCGAATCCAATTCGGAGTCCAGGACCAGGCCGCACAAAAATGGACGCCCAGATCGCATCCGGGCTCCGTTTTGGATGTTCTACATATGGATGGAAAGATGAGAAGACTAACTTTCCAATGGCTCTGGTCCCATGTAAAAATTCCTTTTGAGTCAACGGGAATCGTCGAAACAAGTGGGCATTCAGAATCTGTCAGGGTGCTGCGTCACCGTCTTTTGGGCCGTTCGGCTTTGTATCGTGTTGGAGCCCATTAGGGTGCGTCCAGGGGTTTTGCACGCCCCTCACTCCTTTATATCCAGCCGCCACCCCCACCATTAGGGTTCGGGTTTTTCTTAAGAGATTATTCTGCTTAGCAGTTTCGCCGCATGTTCGGTTGAGGAACCTCAACTTGTGAACTTAAACATTATTCGCAATTTCAGATTGCATTTTAAACTCTCTTGCTTGTGTTCTCGATTCGCTTACAGGAGATAGCCTTCTTGGCGAGGTCAACCGTGTTCGGCATGGTTGATAACCAACGGAGCAGTGGTGTAGTGATTGCGAGGGGTTCGATCTGTTTTGGTCGGAGCCTTTGGATCATCAACGTCGAGTTCTCCACAATCGACTTATCAGTACCTCTCGGAAGATCGAGCCATCATCATATCAGTGTGGATACTTGGGATGATTTAAAGGCACCATTCACCCCCTGTGTTGCCATTTCGGTCCTACACATTTATTCAGTCTTCTTGTTAGCATCGGCAACTAGATTGTCATAGCAAATTGTACCAACATTTAATGTTTAAGGTACAGTCAAATACTAGAGGCAACATTCCTCAGCACTTATTAAATATACGCATTAGCTTATATTCAAATACGAAACATGTTTTTAAGGAACTTGAAGTAAAAAAAAGTAAATTCCATTATATTCTGGGTAACTTATCACTTGTTTTATTTTGCACCAGGGTTAACATATATTTTTCACTTTACATCAGAATGGACCAAATAAAATTTCACTTTATACTAGTTCAACATTGTTTGGCTTGAAGCAACTCTACATAATGAAAAGTTGGTATAAACAATTTTGATTACTCTGTTCTTTCAATTTGATTGCCATGTTTAGGACAGCAATTTATTGACCAGTGCGAAGTAAATTTTTATTTGGTCCATTTTGATGCAAAGTGAAAGTATATTTAACTCTAGTACAAAGTGAAACAAACGACAAGTTATTAGGCATAAAATACAATCAAGAAACAACCTACATTTTAGTCAGCACATCTGCAGACCTAAGTTAGAACATCTCTCCTGAAGAAAAAAAAACATCTGTCAAGAACTGATATATATATATATATATATGTTTAGAATATCAGTTTTATGGTATATATTCATCTATAACAATTCAAATAAAACATATAAGTTTGAAAAAATATACTCAAATTTAAAGTTAATGAATTTAGATCACATACTTTGTTGTAATCAGCATATACCTACAATCAAACTATCATCAAAAAAGGCAACTACAATTCGAAATTTAGTTCAAACTAGTTAGTAAACTAGTTGAACTTGACATCCAAGGAATTTTAAAATTTTTCGTGCACGATACGTACCTATTTTAGTCTATAGTACCCGAGCACCAAGGAGCACTCGTTATTTTTACTATATATATATATATAAATATATATATATATATATATATATATATATATATATATATATATATATATATATATATATATATATATATATATATATATATATATATATATATATATATATATATATATATATATATATATATATATATATATATATATATATATATATATATATATAGTGAGCATATCTAGTGCTAAAGGCCTATTCAGTGCTAAAGTTCACCAGATCCGTCCGATCTGACCCGTGCGGCTCAGATCAAGGAGTGTGGAAGGCTCCCAACTCACTTAATCCATCTTACAGAAAACCCCCCTATGAATTTTGTTTTCACGAATAAACCCTCATCCCCTCCCCCCCTCTCTCCCCCTCAGATCGATCCGGCTCGCCTCCCTCCCCGACGGCGCCGCTCCATCTCCCTCTCCCTCTCGCCTCCCTCCCCGGCGGCGCCGCTCCATCTCCCTCTCGCCTCCATCCGCCCCCCGGTGCCACCGCCGCCTTCTAGGGTTTGCGCGCCGCCGCCTCGCTCCGACCCCCGCGCCTCTCGCCGTCCGTCGCCCCCTCTTCGGCCTCCACCGCCTCCGGCCAAGTCTCCGCTGACGCCGCGGCTCCGCCTCCGGCCTGGACTACCTCACTCCGCCTCCGAGCGATGCCGCTACCTCAGTCTCCAGCCCGGCCCGCCTCCCAGCTAGGGTTTGGGCCGTCGGCGCCACCTCCCTCCCTGGTCACCGGCGCCGCCCCCTGGTGCTTCCAACCCGGCCTCCATCCGTGGCCCCTAGCCGCCGCCTCCACAATCCTCTCCCGCTCCGTCCCCGGCGCTTCTATGGTTCTGTGGGCCGTCGCCGCTCCCTGCCCTCCATAGCCTCCCGCGGCTCTCCCAGCTCCCTTCCCGGCCCGTCGCCCCCCTCCCCCCTGGGCCCTCGGCGATGCCGCCTCCCTTCACGACCGCCGCCGCCTCTGGAAACTGTGCTCAAGTAGGATGAGGCAAGTGCTCCTGTATATTGCATATGAACATTACTGTTGATGAATCTGCACATGTGATTTGTTTTAATGATCCAAAGTATCTTACTAGTCAAGATTAGATGATATCGAGAATTGAATTTCTGGAATTACGGCAGAAAAGTTCCACTTATGTTTTAGAAATCATGGCAAAGAAGTGTATTTTGTCTTGCTAGTAGTATATTGTGAAACTTTTGATAAATAGAACTAGGATAGTTACTGAAGAATGCTAGGTTATTCAGATTTTGATTGTGGTTCACAGGACTCCAAGAATGCTAGGTTATCTTCGCAGGACTCCAAGAGGTACAGCTCTGGAAGGGGTGCTCACATAAACCTTAGAAGGAGAAATGGGTCCTAAGGAAGATTACTTTGTTCTTGATCCTCCATATCAAATGAAAGTTCAAGGGTTATTAGCACCAGTTTATGTTGTGTCCCAACTGAAAACTTACATATAATCTCATATTTCCATTCGTTAGCTATAGAAGTATTCTATCTGTGAATTTTACATGTGGAATCTTCTGCGCATACAAAATTGCACAGAATCTCATATTTCCAATTGTTTGCCGCACCTAGCAAAGTTCCTCCCTTGTACTCATGAATTTAGCTTTCAATCCTTGGTAAGTACGGTCCTAAAAATCTGATGGAAGGTTGTAACTTTAGCAATTTTAAAGCACTAATTCAGTAATTCTCATTATGTACCTGTAGTCAAGTAAATCGAGTAATTCTATTTTCTTAAAATCTCCTGTTGTCTACAAATTGGCATTCCTTTTGTAGCACTAGAAGAAACTTCTGAGAGTATACATTTCTGTTTGTATGAACTCCCTCAAATTTCTATTGTGTACTATTGAACTCGCTCCGATTGGTTAATACTCTATAAAATTGCCTTTTTTTTGCAACGCAGGAGGTTTTTGACAGGAACATTCTGTGCCGTGGATGGTGGACCAGCAGCCCAAGAAGAAAGGAACAAGCTCATAAATGGCAAACTCACAATAATTGAGGAGAGTAAATGTACTAACGAGTATTCGAAAGGGATGCAATGAAGATGGCAAACTCACAATGGTGAATCAATTCATGAATGGGTGCATACAAATGTAAATGACCCATTGAATCCATTAACTGTTGCTTGTGTGTGTAGTATCAGATTGTTCCTTTTTTTTGTCGATCTCGAACTATACGGTTCACAATTCACAGTATTATGCAGAGGACAGAGGTGATGAGGCACGAACTGACAAAAGAATATATGTCGATTTACCGATAGTGAACATGGAAAATTCTCGTTGGCTAGGAAAAAAACCTTTTATGTTTGGATCAGAATGTAGACTTTCTATGACATGGATACGCAGCTATCTGATGATTTCTTCTACAGTTTCGTGTAGACAAGTTATTCTGCCGGGAGAACTTCGATTGGACGCAAATAACGCGGAGAGACGAGAGGACCACTTCCATTGCACAAGACTGCCACACACAAGCCAATCACATAAATCACTCCCTACATCTTTCACGTAATCGTCAATCTATAAACCCATCGACTCGAAACATCAACTCCAAACCCAAACCAAGTCAATCAATCCAGTGCGTACTAGTCAATACCAGCTAATTACATGACATTAGTAATGTACATACAGATGCAAGAACCTCGTAATAGAGTGCGCCATTTACAATAAGTAACCTGCTTGGTGTAATATTCAAGCTTAGGATTGCGGCACTTTGGACAGGTTTCATTTACCTAGAACAAAGCAATATTTGTGAAGTGCTCAAATATCAAAAAAAAAAAATTGTACATGCTATCAGCCTCACATTATACATCATCATACAATCACGTTTCACCTTCTTACAGTTCCGAAGGAAATTGCTGTTCACAAGTTACAAGCAAAAAAAAAAAAAAAACAGGCCCACTTTGCTAGTTGAGTGGATAACTCCCAACGAACGCCAGAACATTGCGCAAGGCTTACTAATCCGGCAAGGCAGTCCCTCTTTCCAAGTTGTTCTTGACCTCGAGCGTGAACTTGCCAAAGGCCCTCTCGACCTTCTTGTTGAAGTGCTCATTCCGGTCATTGATCGAGTCTCCTTGTCTTCGTTGAACTTGCGCCTCCTGCTGAACGATTTCTGCTTCTCGTCCCTCTCTTTGAGTTCATTGACCATTCTGTCGATGTTTTCTTCCGGAACCTTAGACACCTGTGCAATGCAGACATAGCAAACCATCAATAAGGTACCTTATGTATAGCAAACCAGACTGGAAAAGCATAGATGACACTCAAGACAGCAAAAATTGAATAATTTGATACTTGCGTCGCCATTTTTTAATTGAGTATTAGGCACCTTAACCTAGTTTGCTGGTTCAATGCACATATGCAGGATCAACTGAGAAAGGCAGATAGTTATCGAATAAACATGGCCAAATAAGTACTGTTAGTAACTTTCTATGTTCAATTGGGGAACATGTGCAGGTTCATCAAAACAGCAAGATTCATCAAAACAAATTAAATCTGCTGGTGCAAAACAATCAACAGTAATGTTCATATGCAATATACAGGAGCACTTGCCTCATCCTACTTGAGCACAGTTTCCAGAGGCGGCGGCGGTCGTGGAGGGAGGCGGCATCGCCGAGGGCCCAGGGGGGAGGGGGGCGACGGGCCGGGAAGGGAGCCGAGAAAGCCGCGGGAGGCTATGGAGGGCAGGGAGCGGCGACGGCCCACAGAACCATAGAAGCGCCGGGGACGGAGCGGGAGAGGATTGGGGAGGCGTCGGCTAGGGGCCAAGGATGGAGGCTGGGTTGGAGGCACCAGGGGTCGGCGCCGGTGACCGGGGAGGGAGGTGGCGCCGACGGCCCAAACCCTAGCTGGGAGGCGGGCCGGGCTGGAGACTGAGGTAGCGGCATCGCTCGGAGGCGGAGTGAGGCAGTCCAGGCCGGAGGCGGAGCCGCGGCGTCAGCGGAGACTTGGCTGGAGGCGGTGGAGGCCGAAGAGGGGGCGACGGACGGCGAGAGGCGCGGGGGTCGGAGCGAGGCGGCGGCGCGCAAACCCTAGAAGGCGGCGGTGGCACCGGGGGGCTGCGCCGGTGACCGGGGGGCGGATGGAGGCGAGAGGGAGATGGAGCAACGCCGCCGGGTAGGGAGGCGAGAGGGAGAGGGAGATGGAGCGGCGCCGTCGGGGAGGGAGGCGAGCCGGATCGATCTGAGGGGGAGAGAGGGGGGATGAGGGTTTATTCGTGAAAACAAAATTCGTAGGGGGGTTTTCTGTAAGATGGATTAAGTGAGTTGGGAGCCTTCCACCCTCCTTGATCTGAGCCGCACGGGCCAGATCGGACGGATCTGGTGAACTTTAGCACTGAATATGGCTTTAGCACTAGATATGCTCCTATATATATATATATATATATATATATATATATATATATATATATATATATATATATATATATATATATATATATATATATATATACACACACAGAGAGAGAGAGAGAGAGAGAGAGATCGATCCCAACTAGTGTCTGGATCGGGGGAACAGAAAGTTCTGCGTTGTTGGCCTAGCAAAATATAGGCTCATATCAAAGGCATTTTTAGGCCTACCTAGAGTTTGAGGTGCAGGACCTGCATCTTCTTTAAGATTGTTAGAGTAAATAGCACTTTGTATCAAGTAATTTATCATTTATTTTATTTTATACCAGTTTTAATTTGTACTTTTGCTTGCATCAAGGTGAATCAAATAAAATTTTACTTTGCACTAACCAATAAATTCTAGTTCCAAACAATGTAATCAAATTGAAGGAACAGAGTAATCAAAACTGTGTATACCTATTTATCAATATGTAGAGCCGGTTTCAACATTGTGTATACCAACTTGTTCTTATGTAGGGCCGGTTTGAGCCAAACAAGGTTGGACTAATGCAAAGTGAAATTTTATTTAGTCTAATCTGGTGCAAAGTGAAAGTATAGGTTAACTCTGATGCAGAGTAAAACAAACGATAAGTTACCCAATGTAAAGTGCAATTTACTCAAATGTTAAGATACTATATTGTAGTAGTTCAGCAAAATGGCATTCCCGTAAATTTCGCATTGCATACCTCGGTGGATGATTCGTTATAGTCAATTTTTTGTCCCCTAACTTTCAAGCCACAAATGATAGCCAGAACAACAAATTGGGGTACTGACTCCGTTCTCATTTAGGTGTTATTTTAACTAGATGTGCATGGACCAAGGAAGGAATAAATCCATTAGTTTTTTAACGTATAATTTTCTTATTGATGTTGTATTGATGTACTGACACCGCTATTAAAAAGCAATGAATAAGAGCATCTGGTGAAAATATTGACTTTAAAAAAATGATAAGCATTTGCAGACCAGAACCGACTTACTAAAGCGACATTTATGTGGGCTAGGGGTAGTATGATGTAGAGAGAATTTTCTTTTTACCATTAATTAAGCTGGGGCACTTCTCTAATCCGCAAGGAGAAATTTCCACTTCTCTTTGCCACTATTCTATTAGGGTCATGTTTCTTTTTGCCACTTCAATTAGGTTAAACATGGCTGACTACCGTTAAAAGCGTGAAAAGACCATCTTGCCCTTCTTTCTAACTCCTCTTGTGATCCCTAACTACTCTCTTGTATTCCTCGTATCTCGCGAAATCGATTCACTTTGGCCAAACTGGATGTCTGGTTGGTGGTAGAACCGCACCCTCCTCTCTTTTATTGAGAAAATAAAAACTCCAAGGGGTCTCTAGCGAAATCGATTCACTTTGACCAAACTGGATGTCTGGTAGCACCACACCCTCCTCTCTTTATTGAGATAAAAACTCCGAGGGGTCTGTATTAAAAAAAATCAGCAAGCTAATAACTGGTCAACGGCTGTTGACTTGGCGGAAGAGGCAAAAAAAAAAAAGAAAAAGAAAAGCATCGCATCCGAGTAGTGGCAGAAAATAAGTGCAAGGAGCTCATTGCATCAAAGGATTTTTTTAAGTAAAATCACAGGATTTCAAATTCCATTGGATTAGGAAAGGCAAGGGAAATTTCCATAGGAGCACTCCTTCGTTTTTGGAGGAATTTCACGAAAAAAACATATCCAGTCGGACTGGATGGGAATTTTCCTGTGAGCGAGAGGCGCGTGGGAGAGACAAGGCAGAAGGATCTGAAACTCATTGCTGAAGTCGATGCCGAGGCCGTCCCAGTCGCCCGAGTTGGAGATGGAACAATTGACTCATCGCTACAGCCGAAGCCGTTGCTGTCGCTGAAGCCATCTGCGCTCCCAGTGCACGTGTTGAGGCCGATCTGCTCTTTCGCCACCGGCTGCATCCGCCACATCGATCGGAAGCGGCGAATCTGTGAGCAGGAAGGCATGGTCCATAGGAAACGGCATTGGATAAGGTCACACGAAAAAAATGATTCAGAATTCTCCAGAAGCATATTTGAAGAAAGCAGATTTGTACATGGCGTTTACTGAACCTAAAAACGTCTTTGGGTGTCATTTTTTTTTTCAAATAGACTTTCTTTCAACGTATTCATGTTCTAACTTCCTGTGTTTTTCCTTTGGCCCATCCAAACGCTCGTTCCCATAAATTTTCTTTTTTTTAATCCTCTGTTTTATGTATGCATTCCTTTTTATTTCTAAGTATTCTCTATTCCTGTTTTTTTTTTCATTCTGTATTTCAAAGAGACCATAAAATTTCGCTGGCACGTGGGAAAACAGAGTTAGTTATCCTCAATGACAAAAGGAAAATTCTCTGCGTAACGTAGCATTGGTTTCGTCGATGGACCATCACGTATCCTTCGTCCAGCATACCCTCAACCTGATGTTACCATTGCTTCCTACGACTTCCTGAATCCATCTCTATATTATTAATAAAATAGAAAAGGCAATTTGGATTGCAGAACTCCCAGTAAAGTCCACACTGTGAGAGAAATAGCAGCCTTTCAAGTGGGTGAAAAACAATAAACCTTTCTTGAATATCCAAAACCATCACTATACTAATCATTAATCCCAAACCTTTTTGCTAACAGGGACATTTGGCGTAAGACATAGGGTGGGTTCCATATGGCTTAAGGTGGGTTTATGCTCGTATTATCTAAAATAACTAGCTTTTAAACAGTACATTTTTTAAGGTGGGTTTAATAAAAAGATTGTAGTAAAAAGTGTATTGAGTTCAGCTGTACCGGCTAAAATCACATGTAACTATTTTCCTGTGTGTACTACCTCTCACAAATAGCCAAAATATAAATATTTAAGTTATAAGTTATAAACCATCAGCTTAAAAGAATCTACTCATACTGTGCCCTTGGATGAAGGTTACAAGTGGTCATACGATCATCTTCTCGCAAAGTAGCCATGATACCGCTCTCTCTCACTATACATTTCCAACGGGGCAACTCCCTATTATGGACATGTTCAATCCATCATGATCTCAAACAGTGAGTACTGCTTGAACTCAATTGCCCCATCATTTCAAGAAGGTGAGCTGGAATCATTACTTAACCACCTGCAATGCTTAGCTTGCCAGTTAAAACCACCACTGTTTACCATTTACACTAAAAATAATAGAGATGGCAGTAACCTATCTATTTGTTCAAGCAAACTAGTAAATATTATATATGAGTCATAAACAAGTAGCGTTGACATAAATATTCGAGATTTTAGTGACTCACTGACTCTTAAGACCTAGACAACGAACTTCAAATTTATTGGGTCTAGCTCGAACAGGTAGTTTAGCCAGTGTGTCAGTTTTCTGATAGACGACCAAAGTTCGATTCGATTAATTCTGTTTATTTTTTTCTCCATAATTTCTGGAAGTTGATCACACGATTTATGGTTTATATAGCTTACGATGTCAATTGTCCCACTCTTAGGAAAAAAAATCTTCTCAGCCAGGGTCTTAACATGGCAATGGAAATTTGGTTCCAGCCGAGTCTGTCTCTTTAATGTATGCTCCTTTTAGCTTCGGCTTTTAGTTACGGCTTATAACTTTTGGATTGTGCGTAAAGAGTATGGAGTAAAACAATTCGGTTTTGACCGATATAAACGAAGTTGCTACAGTGTATACTACAATCAATTTATAGACCTCACCTTAAAAAGATACTCTATTTGAAAGCTAGTTTCGGCAGAAAAGTCGAAAAACAACTTTTAAAAGCTGAAAAGAAGAAACTCATAATCAATTTTAGACTTCCAAGTGCAGATTACTAATATTTGTTGGAACGACAAGCTTTGGCTACTACTCACTCAAAAGTAAACCTTAGATCATGTACAATGGGTTTACATTAGTTGTCTGTAAATCTTACTACGTAGGATATAAGATGGTGTGGAGAAAAGAGAGGGAGTGATGTGATCATGCCACAAACACATATGACCATAGCGTCCAATATCAAGATTGAACTAAAGGTGAATTCATTTCTTCAGTTTCAATATATTTTAAATGAGAATATGATACTACCTAATGATGAAAATATATATTTACGCAGCTATACAAGAAGGATTGCATCAACACTATGAGCTCGTGGTTGGGGTCCACCTAAAGGAAATCCAACCAGCATATCAAGACTAAGTTGACGTCTTTCCTAACTTTTCCTCAAGGTCACCACATCACTTTTGGTCCAAATCAAGTAAGAGTTCAAGTTGGATACGTTTTGATATCTAATTCAGCCTGATAGGTCTAACTTCAAACAAGTATAATTTTTACATACGGAGTCTGTTTGAGGTCTACGAGTATTTGTTGGAAAGCTTTTCTCGTCCTCTTAACAATGGATCTAGCCCCACCTCCAAATTCCTTCTATGCACATTGTAATTATCAAAAAGTTTCTACATCATCTGTTTGGGCTAAATTAGGCCTTGTAATGCTTAGCCCCAAGGGGAAGACACCCCCTCTTGGCCGTACTATTCACGACTGTATTGTTCATGTGAACAATACTATGAATAGTACCACTCCTTATTTCTTAGTTTTGTATGACTTTCCCTCTCCTATTTAAGTAGGCTGCACTCTACTAGTTTCCTTGGATTTCGTTTATGTTTAGTTTGCCTTCGTTGCAACTTATATATTCTACGTGTGTCGACTAGACCACCGGTTAGAAGGCTACATCATTAAAATCATTCTCCTCCAAATCGAAGTTATCATCCTATCATAAGATCGGGACCTCATTGCTTCATCAGGTGGTATAAGAGCTTTAGTTGACCTGTAGGGATTTCTTGTGTTACTAGTTAGTAGATTGATTTTTATTTTCCATAGTCCAGAAAAATTGCCCTACAAAAAGAGTTAATTTTCGCTACCCAAATCACATTATGCTTTTCAATCTGTTAGTTTTAGTTTACTAAATTGAATTTATGTCCATTTTAGCTTTGTCAAGTTGCTGGTTGTATCCTTTATTCCATAAAAACCCAAACAAGAAAAATTTTCCCTATCCCAAACCCTAATTGCAAGTTACAACCAAAATACCAATGTACTATCCAGATGACAGAATTTTTTAGTTTTCATATTTGGGTCAATCATTGTGTTCTTCAATTCCAGATTGCATTCTATTGAATTATCTTATGTCTACCACTGCTATACATTGGTATACACTTGTTTTAGCCTTCTTCCATCCTTGGTTGATCAGCAACATAGCCTAAGAGCTAGATAC
This sequence comes from Dendrocalamus latiflorus, assembly GCA_017311315.1. Lineage (NCBI taxonomy): Eukaryota > Viridiplantae > Streptophyta > Magnoliopsida > Poales > Poaceae > Dendrocalamus > Dendrocalamus latiflorus. The sequence goes on from CM029611.1 coordinate 26,972,170, forward strand.
GAATTATAATTCAATTCTGTGTAGTTTCTTAAATTAACTGATTGTTCTCCATTCTACTAACCGAGCAGATCACGTCGAACCAGACCTTGCAATCGCTTTACTCATCACTTGAGTCAAGTCTATCATGAACCAGTCACTGGTTGCACCACCTTTTGTATTGGTAAGAACTTGCCAGAGTTTGATAAGAGCATGAGTGTGAGCGACTTTGAACCTCCAGATCCTAGTAATTGAGAGGAACATATACTTGTGATTTATTTCCTTGTTTTCTACTAACTATGGCAGGTTCACGGGTTGATTTCCAGCTAGATCCATGTCTTTTTTGAGCCATTAAACGGGAGTGCAAGAAAGTCCGCGAGGAAGATGCACGCTTCAAACAACATCGTCCACCACGGGAGGTATATGATTGTGACAATACTTCTGGTAAAACTGAACTCACTATGCCATCCTTTGCTGGTAAATTTGATCCTGATGCCTATGTTGACTGGGAGATAGCTTTAGTCAACAAATTTGAATGTTATGAATGGTTTGATAGGCAAAAGATTAGAGCTGCCACTAGTTGTTTTTTTGAGGATGCAAAACTTTGGTAGAAGTACTTAAGTAGACATGGAAGAGTGCCTCAAACGTGGCATACATTAAAGAAACTTTTGAGAGATCAATTTGTTCCTAAATATCATGCTGATTATTTGCTAGCTAGATTTCAATATTTAAAACAACGAAGTAGAATTATAAGGGAATATTATCATGAATTAAAAACTCATTTATTGCGTTGTGGCTTAACGGAACACGTTGAAGCTATAGAGAATAGATTCTTACGTGAGCTTAATAAAGAAATTCAGGACCTTCTTATTCACGAAGAATATAACTCTCCCTCATTTGCTTTACTTGTTTGTAAGGTTGAAAGTCAAATTAATGAGAAATTGAGAGTGCTTGATGATAAGAAACATGAGAATAAAATCGTGTTGTGCCTTTTTCTGTGACTAATAACTTGTAGGCAGTTGAAAACCATACCGAAGAGGAGCATGAGCTGATTGAACCACCGACTCCATTGGTTGAGAACGAAGATGAGAAGATAGATACACCTACATCATCTGAGAAGAGCCAAAAAGGTAAAGAACATGGTGCTATCATCACTCACAGTGAGTATGCTTGTGAAGAACTACAATTATCCACTGTTTATGCTATTTTAGAGCAAAACTTAGTAGAAAACGATTTTGACACGCACATGTTTCAAGTAGAGAATTCAGACTGCATTGACTTGAGAGCACCATGTCATAAAAATAAATAAATTGCCTACTATTTTGAGTGATTCATGTGATGAATTAATCGCATACAATGATCATGTGGGTTTGGATAGATATAAAGAAGTTTTGACTAGAATTTCTCCTGCTAATTCGTTATATTACATCATGTTGAATCTATCTATGAAATTATCACATACTATGGAGAAAGTTTCTAAACTCGCATATTCGAAATCCTTGTTTAGCGACTACATCCCAGGTATAAGTTTAATTTGATTGGAGATTATGGACTAGAAAATCAATTTCTTGTATATCGAATATGCATAACTCGCGATCACATGGATGAATTGAAGCTTGCTATTTTGGACAATAATTCTTGTGTACTGAATCTTATTCAATATGAGAGAAAATTAAAATTTAGTACTCATCCAATGCCTATGTGTTCATCTCTTTCTGCATCATTGTCGGGACCCCGGATTTCCGAATCCGGACCCTCTGTGTAATACAGCACTAGTCCCAGATCAAAGCTAGTGCACACAGTCAAACAGTGATGATTACATAACCAACAACGCTTATTACAATAACAGAGAGTACAGACCGAAAGGTCTCTTTATTAAAACTGAGATTTCAAGACCTCACACACACACAAAACACAGCGGAAGCAAAAGGTAAATCCAGCGAAGACCCATCAATACGCCACAGGCAATTGACTGGGGAAGCGCGACCTAGTACTCCGGGAATCCTTCGTCGAGTCCGCATGCTAAGTAGTCGTAGTCTCCCTCTTGAGCTTCATATTCCTCTGAGTTGAATTTAGTGCAGCATGTGAGTACATAAAGTACTCCGCAAGTCTTGGGAAAGAATACAGTAGATGCAAGGCTTAACAAAGGAAGGCTATATGGTTCTTTTGCGCAAAGCAATGTTTTATTTTAAATAACATTAAATATTTTCGAAGGCATTAATTTAACAAAGTAATGGTTTTAACTGAAACTAATAAGCATTTTATAGTGAAGGTTTTATCCACCAACACTAATTAACCAGCTCTAACCGATAAAGTTTAAAACTGCGGGTTACATCCACCCACACTGGCTCCAACCGCCAGGACAACCTTCCGAGAGTTCCCTCCACTATCGGGATACCAAAACTTTGTTTTTAAAACGAAAACCAAAGATCTACCATGTGAATGCATTCCTTGCCCGCCCTTGACCATGGGCACGGCTATTCGAATAGTTTGACACTCTGCAGAGGATGTACAACTTTACCCGCAAGAGATAAATTATCCTAATAGTCGCCATGCTTCATTTGGCATGAGACCCAAATAAAATATCACAAAGCCTTTACCTCACTCTAGTCTAGCTAGACACCACCCGTTGAGGTTTCACCGCTGAAGGGTTAAATCCACCCAGCCAGAAGCCCCCTCTTGCGCCATATGAGTACAGTAAATCCCTGTCCCTCACTGTGAATAACCAGTAAATCCCTGGCACCCACTTTCCACTGGTGCCACGTAAACTAGACTATCGTAAGTTAATTAGCTAGGTCATACCCATATAGACTTGGGGTTGTACAGTAGTGCTCAGTCTGGACAATCACAAGAGTCGGTCCTTAATTGACTAGGGCGGAGCATAAACTTTACAAAATCTCGTGCTAACCACACCAAACCAATCTAACCATCCGCCCTGGTCTAAAACAATTTTCACATTTCATTTTTATTTTTAGAAGAACTGGCAACTTCAATCGCCACTAAATTTCTGAACACAAAGACTAGTTTAATGAAATATAATTTCCCATTTCAAGGTTAGAAAAGTTAAATAGCATGACTAAGCAATTTACTACCGTTCTAATATTTATCAAAGATTTATAATAATCTCATTATTGAGACAAAGGAAATCCTAAGGTGTAACATCCTAAATTTTGGATGTTTGAAATTTTGAGTAATTTAAAACTTTTGTTTGCATCTTACTGGCATTTAAATTTTTGGTTCAAAATCTTATTTGGGTTTTCGTGAGTTCTGTGTTGAGCAAAATAATAACTGGAAAATAATTCCCGAGTACCAAAATAACAATCATGGCAATAAATGATACAAAATAATTTAGATGTGAGTTTAAACCCTGAAAGACCTAAATTCAATTTAATTAATTGGAACAAGCCTTATTTAAAGATAAAAGAAAACATAAATAATCAAATTAAGAGTTCGTACTAGGGTAACCCAACTACCATACAAAGCCTAAAAGAAAGTATGACCTAACCATTTAAACAATGAGGGGTGAATTCAAACCCTAGGGACGTAAATCAAAATTTAACTGTTGGATCTAAACATCGTTCGTAACATTAGTTAAAGGGAAATGGTCGGATAAAAAGTGCAACTCAAGTAGGTAGGTATGTATGTATATATATATATATATGCATCCATGTACATGTATATACATGTATACCTAAGTTATACGCCTAGAAATTCAAGACTATTCTAGAGCTAGGATTCAAGGAAAAAGGGGATTTCAAATACACAATACTCAAGCTTTTAAAAAGTTAATTTCCAAATTTTTGCACCCCCCTATTTTTGCACCCAGCCTTTTTCTAGCCTTTCCCTTTCTTCCTCTTTCTCTTACACGCGGGCCCCGCACCCCTCCCTCTCTCCTCCTTTCTCCCCCCTGCCGTTGGGCCCAGTGCCCCCGCCTTCTTTTCTTCTTCCTCTACGCCTTGCTCCTTCTTTCTTTGTCCTCTTCACCGACTCCTTTGTCCGCTCGCATCATTGCCGTCCTGCCCCTCCCTGTTCCCGCATCACTGCACGTCGCCGTCGCCGCGCCATGCTCCTGCGTCACCGCATCTCCCCCCCGTCATGCCCACGCCACCGGACCTGCCCCCGTCGCCTCACACGCCCCCGCCCACGCCCTGCGCGCGCCTGCCCGCTGTCCCGTCACGCCGCTGCCCCCGGCTCTCCACGACACCCCCCTCTCCACGGCCATAAGTAGCGGCCTCGCTTCCTCCCCCTCGTCCTCCCACCACCGGGAATCAGCCCCTGGAGCCTCACCGCCCGCGACTGCTCCCTTCCTATTTAACTCCGGCGCCGAGGCTCCACGGTGAACCGCCGCATCTTGAGTCGATTGCTCACGCCGGGAGCACCGCATGGCCACCACGAAGCTAGCCCCCACCTCGCCGGAGCTTCCTCGCCGCCCCATCTCGCCGGCACCGTGCCCATAACCACGCCGCCGCCGCCTCACGCCGCTGGCCCACCTCGAACGCTCCCCAGCCACACCATTGCTTCCGGTGAGTCCCCCGTGCCCCCCTGCAGCTCATGCCACTCGGACCCCCTTCTTTTTCCCCTCCGGCCGCCGCCGCCATCAACGGCCTCCCTGCCGTCTGCTCTTCACCGCCGCAAGCCTGCCGCCGAGCCTCCTGGCCGGAGCCGCCCCCCAGTGGCAATCCCGCCTCGGGGCGGTCCCATTTTGGCGGTCTCCGGTGTCTCCATGGCTGGCCCTCACCGGCGGCAACGCAGTTGACCGAGCGCCCTTGCCTCCTCTGTTTTCGGCCGGTGGCTCCTCAGCTAGTTCCCAGCTCCCGCTCGCTTTATCAATACTGCTTCCCCTCTTTTAGTCGCGAAACACCAGTGCCCAGATGGCTAGCCGAGTGCGCATAAGACTCCCAAGCCCTCAGGTCTTGTGTTCGAAACCAGCCGGCAGCACCTTATTTTCCACCTTTTTACTCTATTTTTTGTAGCTCATTCTAATTGGTAAAAATCATGAAAAATTAGGGAATAACTTAGAGAAACTAATAAAATTTAAATAGAATGTAAATGAGATTATTTAAAGATTTAAATTTGAATTAGCTCATATATGATTAAATATCCAAATTTAACAGAGACTACCCTTAATTAAAATATAAACATATATGCTCTAATAATTATCATGCCACGAAATAAATGTTAATGATATACTTTTGCTAAAAGGCAGATATTGAAATGTGACTCTATAGAACAATCTTTGCCCAGATAAATAAATTTAAATTAAAATAAAACTAAGCCTAATCATAACTAAAGTACTAGGCAAAATAACAGAGGTGTCATTAACGAAATCTTAACATTAGGTTTAATAAGTAATATGACAAGCATGATTGCATATAACAAGCTAGGACCCGTATAAATAAATCCTAATTCAACTTGAGTTATGCTTAATAATATCCAAAGGTACCTAAAATATCGTACTGCAAAATGTTATAAACACAAACTATAAGATTGATTCGGTAAGCTAAAAATTATATACATTACCTATATAGCATATGCCCTGAATGTGAGCGCTCAACAAGATAATGCTCCGCTGATCTTGCACGATGAATCTTAGGTCTAATCTAACCCGTGAAACTTCCTTGATGACTACAAAAATAGTAAAAGGGGCTATTAATAAAAAGATCAAGTCATCATATTCTACCACCGGCCTCGCCTCAAATCACTCGAATCACCCATTAACGCATAATAAAGCTAAATTTAGTTTATTCGGGTTTATTTGGATCTTTTGAGTTATTTGCTTTTATTGGATTCAGTCGTTTATCGCGTAATTAGAAAACTGGAGTCTTGGAGCTTCTATGGATCAAGCGAGGCCAAGATTGAGGTGAAGACAAAAACCAAAAAGCTCAAGCCCATCAAATGAGAAAGCATTGTGTGAGCTCAAGACCGCGGTAAACCGCGCAAGGCGAGTCAATACTTTGATCATGTTGAACCTACATTTTCTGCAAATTACTTTTGTTTAAATTATCAAATTGCATGCTGTTATTTTATATGCAAATACATGCTTAATTTAATATTCTAGTTATATGCCCATTGTTTTACCTTGATTAATATTACATCTCCTTTGGAATATTTGAATATGTGAACCTTGTCGCCCTAGCAAAATTATGATAGTAACCTTTCAAAAATAAGTCCGTAATTATATGCCGAGCTTAGTATTGCTTAGATATTCAGGGGCACCAAAATGCCCAAGCATCACTTTTACATCATGAGAAACTGATTTGGGAAACCACAGTGGAAATGGCTGGTGTATTCGGACAAGGATATTCTATGTTTCCAAAAAACCCCAACTTGCTTAATTATCTGGGCAGATGGTCCAGGGGGTGTGGTGCAGTGGTGCACGAGAGTGTGGTTAGTGGTAGTACCGCCCAGATAACCCTAAGGACCGAATCTTGTGATGACCTCCCAAGGTACAACAGTACAACCACAAGCTGGCAAAGTGTAGGTAGGGTTAACTAATTTGTATGGCTCTAAGGTGGTTACGTGAAGGTGTGAACACGAGCAAAGGGATGGATGGTCTCATCCTCGCCTTTGCCCGTGATGGCTCACGAGGGACCCTTCCTGAGGGATGCGCATCCTACGGAACATAGACCTTAGCGGGCGTAACCACAGTAGGACTATGCATCGTAAAGGCCCTGTGATAGTCTACTCGACCGCATGGCTAAGGAATCATGTGGGGCAGCGAGCAGATTTATCTCTTGTGGGTAAAGTGTACAAACTCTGCAGAGTCAAAACTATTCGAATAGCCGTGCCCACGGTCAAGGGCGGACATGGGAACCTTACCAGATATAGTTCTATTTCAAAAAAAATTTGTGGATGGGAATGGTAAAGTGGAGGGCAGAGAAAGGCCCTGATTTGTGTTGCCCTGGGTGTCGTCTCAGTGATAATGTAAGCGGTTATAACGCTGAAGGTCTAGCATATGGTGCAGAGACCATGTAACGGTGGATGGAATCTGGATCGCTATTATTATTGCATTCTCTTACACATTATGTTTTTGGTCAAAACTGCTAGGTATCAGGAAATTTTATGTGTTCTATTTTTAAATAATGATAATACTTCTCACAAAATAAAATGTCAGGAAGAATAAATAGACTCGTAAGAAAAGAAGATGGTTGTTTGTGGTAAACACATAAAGATGTTGGTGGATTCACGTCAATCATAAAAAGGATACGATAGTGTGGATTCTAGAGAAATAATTTGGTGGAGCCTAAATGAATATATAGGCTAGATAGACGATTTAAATGATTTTTGGAGAATTAGGAGGTACAAAGGTAATTGCTGGATTACAACACTGATAACTAATATAAATTCTTGGGAGATGGTGGTGATAATGGGATTAATAGAATCTGATCGATTACTGGGTGGTTCAATTGAATCTTTGGGAATTTGGAGGAATGATAGCAATTATTGGAGTATAATCTTGATCAATGATAACCTTGGTGGATGTATACTAAGGAATCGTAGATTTGATCACTGATATTCTTGGTGGAGGTATACTAGTGAACTAGTTAGAGTTAAATAAGAGGGATTATTGGAAGATCAAATTATGGTTTTGGATCAATAACAAAAGGATTGAATTATTAGAAAGTCCTGATACAAATGATGTCGGTGGATTTAAAAGTAATTAGGTTAGAGGATCAATAAAATTCAGAAGTGAAGAGTTGACGAATAGTTATTACAAGATTGGATTATTAGGAATTCATAACACAAAAGATATTGGTGGATTAGATAAATGATGTTGCTAGCTGTTCGGAGTTTTAGACAGCACTTGAACGGTGGATTATATAAATTATGATACTCAATGTTTGGAGATTGAGGCAACAATTGATCGGTGGATTGCATAATTGATAATAATCGCTATTTGGAGTTTTAGACAGCAATCAATTCAGAAAGTATGTGCTTGATGGATTAAATAAATAATGTCGCTTGCTGTTTGGAGTCTTAGACAGCGATCAATAAAGAAAGTGTATTTTGGTGGATTATGTCAATTATGGTAATCACTAGGTGGAGTTTAGGCAGCAACAATGACATTATGATTAAATAATAAAAATGCTACCAAAAGCAATTTATGGCAAATAAAATAACTCGAGCCTCTCCTTTGATAAGCCATGCATACTATTTATTTGCATTATGTGTATTGGCTCGCAGAGCACGGTGGTTTGTGCTCACACTCGCTTTCACAACAAATCCAGAATCAGGAATCAGATTACTACGCTTCAGCAACACTATTTGGTCATAGTGGCAAAGAAGATGAAGATGTCGAGGGCTAGGTCGCGAACCCCCAGTCGGCTGCCTGTGGGCATGTCCTGAGGGTCCCACCTGTGTGCTTTGTTTTTTCGCTGCTGCAATTTAATGATTTCGGCCTAATCGGCCCATGAGTAAGTTTACTATTATATTTATACTTCCACATGATATGTATTTGATGTTCATTTCTGTAATCTATGAGCACTATCTACTGATCCAGGGAATAGTGCGGTAGAATCACAGAGGAGTCCGAATTGAAAAATCTGGGTCCTACATAAGGTTACAAGGCAACATAGCATTCAACTTCAATTGAGGGCATAACAATAATTGGTTTAACACACTTGCTAAGACAAAATTAGGGTTCTATGTAAATAGCGATGCACATAAATTTAAAATAATTAAAACATTTCTCAAATATAGGTGCAAAATGTTCAAAGGAGACTTGCCTTGCTAGAAGACTTGATGCTGTGAATCGTCAAAATCGAACTCTCCGGAATAATCCTAGTGTACACGCGAAGAACCAAACAAAATAAATTCAAATAAAATCCAATTAATATCCAAAAACTATAAAATATACACTGGCAGATAGATTATGATTTTAGATGAATTTAGGAGAAAGAATCAATGGATTCGGAGTTTGTATGAGGGAGAATGAATATCTGAAAGTTTGGACATCACATGAAATGATACAACATCCGAGAATTAATTTTTGAAAAGTATTATGTCGGTAGGCTGCGAGGTGGCTGGCGAACGGGCAAAATGGAATCTTGGCGATGAGGCGAAGGTGGTGACATGGGTACGGCGGTGAGGAACGGCGGCAATCACCCGCAGTGAGAGAAAAAAGGCACCGACGGCACGGTAGCGACAACAGCAGGTTGGAGAGAGATAGTATCGGGTATGTAATGTGGAGATGTTGGGTGAGCACGGGGTAGAACACAGTATGGTGAAGTTAGGAAAATTATTGGTTAAGCTGAAAACTGAACGGAGACGATAGAGAAAAAGGAAAAACTTGATATCTTGGTGCTCGGTGAAGCGAATCTAAAACCATTTGGAAGGTAGCTACTAGGATGGTTTGGCACGATATGACGCGAACAGATTGGGGAAAACACCAATGGATAGATGGGGACACGAGATGCTATTGGCGGCCATGGCGAGGTGTCGGAGGTGAAAATTTGTGGAGGCTTTTCGGGGAAAAGGAAAGGAGCACGGTGTAGAACGCGGCGAGGTAAGTCTAAGAAAATTTACGGCATGGGCTAAAGCTTACCGGAGGTGACGATGCTCCGACGAAGCTCCAGCAAAGGCGAGTGAAGTACCGCGTAGAACGCGCAAAGGCGAAGCCGGTGGTGTGGTCAAAAGTGGCGGAACTCCACTGTAGAAGGCGCAAACGACCGACGAACGGCGCTCGGTTGACAAAAGAAAAACACCAATTGCGAAGAGGAGGAAGGGAGAGAGGACGTGAAATTTTCGGCGGTGACTAAATGCTTAGAATAATCAAACTTCAGCCATTTCATCCATGACTTGTTCTCTTCCTTGCATCCTTGATGTGTTTATTGCCAAAAGGGGGAGAATAGCGGTAGAAAAAACCATTATCGGGAGGCTTTGATTTGAGGAAAACTTGTTCTTTCTTTTGCTCCTTGTGTCAACATGGTCATTAGCATCATTTCTCTTTCCTTTGGACCATGTTTGACTTCTTTCTTGCATTTCAAACTCAACTTTGTGCTTTTTCGGTGTTTGTCAATATACTCATCAAGGGGGAGATTGAGATACCATGTGAGTGATGAGTAATTGACAAAGGTTTAGGATAGTCGAGTTTGGATTGTGTGGTCGGACCATGGCATTGCGTGGTGCAATCGGCTTCGGTCAGACTTGGTCAAACTTGGTCATATGGGCTTAGGATGCATATTCTAATATTTCGACAAGTTTGGACTTCATCATGGGTAAGCATGATGTGTTTATGATATTTTCGCTTTCATGTATCGAGCGGTGCTATTTGACGTGTTTCTTGTCTGTGTGACTGCAGGACATCGAGACGGAGTCATGGTGAGACACGGAGGACTGGACTAGACGCAGGTGGCGCTGAGGTCAGAACAGTCAGGAGGTGTCGAAGACGACGTGGACTCAAGGTGGTTGCGAGTCGTGGATGACAAGGAGCGCGGAAGCTTCCCGGAAGGTGCACGAGGGGCGAATCGGTAAATTCGCAAGGCTGCACAAGCGGGAGCGGGCTCCGTTGGATTTAGCAGGCATAACGGGGTGGAGGCCCGTTAGCCAAGCGCTATAAATAGGTGGAGGGGGCTGCATGCCTCTCCATGTCTTTGGGAGAGAGTTAGGGTTTGCTAGAGTCAAAAGAGGCTTTGAGAGTTTGTTTTGGCTTTAGGCTTTAGTAGTTGAGAGTTGGTGGAGAGGGCAGAGTGCTGTTCTGTCCTTCCATCGATGTATTCTTGAGTCTCCTCTCCAAGAAGCATGTAGCGAGTGAGTTCTTGGCTTAGGGAGAGGGAGAGGGAGAGTTGATCCATCTTGTAATCATTCCTCCGAATGTCCATGCGTATGGGGACGTAGTTCTTTGTATCCCTTGTAATCCTTGATTGGTTGGAATGAAATTTGAAGTTCTTCTCCCGTGCTCTCTGTTTCCCTTTGATGCCTCATTTCTTGATTTCTTGAGTTCTTGAGTTCTTGTGTTTTTCTTGTTGAGAAGGCCCAAAATGGGTTGCTCTAGGTTGGGATGATTCTCCAAGATCATTTGATCAAGTTTCCCAAGAGCAAACTTCATTTAATCTCAAGATTTCATGTTTGAGGCTTCCCTGTTCTTCAGAGCTTTTCTAGGGTTTGGTTGAATTCTTGATTCTCTTAAGGAAATGCCCCGAGTTTCTATCTGAGGAGTTCTATGGCTATTGCTAACATATCTGCAAAATCTCTTGACCATAGGATCAAAGGTTGGGAAGCAATTTGATTTTTGGCTCAGGTCTTGCACAATTTCAGATTTTTACCCATAATCTGAAATTCTTGTTTCTTGGTTTGTTTCTCTTGTTTCTCAGGGTCTCCTTACTATTTGGTACATTGTAGTAAGGCTTTGGATCAAAGAGATTGAGAGCAAACCCTCAAATTAGCCAAAAATCCGAAGTTCTATTTCTTTCAGCCTGAAACCCTGCTGTCTATCCCTGTCGTGCGGTACTACCGCTCAAGCTGCGGTACTACCTCCCCAGCGGTACTACTGCTCAAGCCTCTCCGGTACTACCGCATGCAGTTTGATTTCTGTTGCTCAGCGTTTTCTTTTTCCTGCTAGTGCGGTACTACCGTTCAGAACCCTGGTACTACCGCTCAAGCGGTACTACCGCGGATAGCACTCCGGTACTATCGTTTGAGGCTAGAATTTCCCCGAATTGATTTTTTCTTGCTTGCTGGTCTCTGGATTTGTGTTTTTTTCTGCTGCTGTGTCTTCTTGTAAACACTGGTCTTCCTCCTTCATAGCTCACATAGCTATTGGAGAAGAAGATACTTGTTGGGGGGATTTTTAAAGATCGACATTCACCCCCCCTCTGTCGCCATTTCGGTCCAACAATTGGTATCAGAGCTGGTTAGCTCTAATCAATAGATCTTAACCGGTCTCAAGAGCCATGGCGACAGACATGTACTCGACCAAGCCGCCCGTGTTCGATGGCATCGATTACCCCTTCTGGAAGAGCCGAATGGAGACATACATCCAGGCCCAGGGGGACGCCATCTGGCGCAAGGTCAAGGTCCGGTTTGTTGTTCCTGCCGATGAGAACATCAATGCCGGGAACATGGCTGATGTTGAGGCGAATGCAAAGGCAAGGAACATCATCATTCAGGGCCTGAGTCGTAGCGAGTTTGACCGCATATCTCATCTTTCGTCCGCTTTCGATATCCGGGAGACCCTCGATGCATACCATGAGGGCACCACCCAGATTAAAACGGTGCGACAGGACCAGTTCAAGCAGGATTATAACAAATTTGAGATGCTTGCTGGTGAGTCTTTGAATGAGTGTTTTGCGTGTTTTCACAATATCTTGAGCAACCTCCGAGCGGTCGGTCTCACATACCCCGACTCGGACAACGCTCGTCAGATGCTTGCTGCTCTTGACCTTCGCGTTTGGGAGATGAAGGTGACTACCATCAAGGACACCACGGACCTCTCGACTTTGACACTTGACGCGCTGTACTCGTGCCTCAAGACGCACGAGATTGACATTGTCTCTCGTAAGTCGAAGTCTCAGTCGATGGCTTTAGTCACCGATCCCACCTTGGCTTCAGGTCACTCTTCTGATTCGCTTTGCGATTTCTCCCTTGCTGCTCTATGTGACGTAACTGATGATCAGTTAGAGTAGCTTGAGGATGAGCAACTGGCCCTCCTAGCTCGGAAGTTCTCCCATGCTTACAAGAGGAGGAGGGACAGAAAGAGGGGAGGACCCGTGATTTGCTTCGAGTGTGGTGGCCCCAACCACATTCGGGCAAACTGCCCCAAGCTGGAGAAGAGCAAGAACGACTACTGCGGTTCGGGCAAGAATGACTACACCGATAAGAACCGCAACAAGAAGACTCCAGCTCAGACGCCGGGAAAGAAGAAGTTCCGCAACTTTGGCAAAGCTAAGAAGCTCTTCCACCGCGTCCTCACCGCCTTCGACGACCTTGACCTCAGCGAGGTGGAGGGATGGAGCGACGACGACGGGACGGGTGATCAAGACCCCAAGAGCGGCGATGACTTCTCCGGCATGTGCTTCATGGCCCTCGAGGGCGAACTGAGCGACAGCGAGCTGTACTCCGACTCGGACGAGGTATGCCCCACCTACGACCAGCTCAATCATGCTTTTCTTAAGCTAGGTGGTTTTCATGCTAGAGCTAGGGCTAGGTGTACCGAGTTAGAGAAGGAAGTAGATAGACTATCACAGGAGCTTACTTCACTTACATCTGCTCCCTCCCGTGATGATTGTGATACATGCTGTGCTCTGTTGGGTGACATGGCGAAACTAAGGACCTCGCATGATAGCGTGTCCTCCGAGCTTGATATTGTTAAGGTGGAGAATGTTAGTCTGCTTGCTGAGTTAGAGTTGAGTAGGATGGCTGTTACCCTACTTACTACTGATGAGACTACTTCTCCCACCTCATGTGAGGTTAAGGACATTGCTGCTAGAGGACCTTATGCCATGCTCCTTGATCTGCCCGAGTCTTGTGAAAATTGCAATAACTTGAAGATGAACTTAAAACGGGCAGATCATAAAATTGCTGAACTACAAGCTTCTTTACTTGAGCCGATTGATTCATGCTTGAACTGTCCTAAGTTAACTGCTGAACTTGAAGCTGTCTCCAAACAGTTTCAAGATATGATTGATCATGATAGGAAGTTGGCTCAGTTTGCTTCTAAGGACCCTGTTAGCTCACCATGCATTAGTTGTAACAAACTAAAATCTGACTTGATTGCATTGGATGAGAAATGTGTGAAGCTAACTAAGGACCTTCTAGAGAAGCCACATTGTGCTTGTAATTTGATTGTGGAGAAGGGGGAGAAGCCCTAGGGTAAGGTTGAGACGCTTAGTGACATGAACCAACTGGCTAGCAGTAGGACTGTCCCTTCAGAGTTGGCTGTGCGTACACAAGCCATTCTTCCCTCTGCTGTTGGTTCTTCTTCTGCTCCCTTACCTTCTGCCGTCTCTTCTTCTCCCTGCTCTTCTTGCACCACTCTCTTTCGGGAGTGTCAGTACCTTATGAACACTCTCGAGAGGTTTGTAGGCGGCAAGAAGAAACTGAATCTTATTCTAGACCAGTCTAAGATTTGCAGATTTAATCAAGGTCTAGGATATGATTTCTATGAGGACATTAGGAAGCATCCACCTGCTATTCTCAGACCCATAGTAGGAGGTGTGATCGAGGTTGAGCCCAGATCTAATGAAGTTAAATTCAAGTCTGCGGGCTTTGTCCAAGGGATTTCTGACAGCAAGGTGAGTCCACCTGCAGTTTCGGCCTCTCAAAAGGCGAAGCCATCTCATGCTACTTCTGCCTCTCAGAAGGCGAAGTATCATTGCACCTTCTGTCAGAAGGATGGACACTTGATCGATCGATGCTTCAGGCGCGCCAGGATCGCGCAGAGAGACCGTGTTGCAGCTCTTAGGCGTATTCAGGGTCAGCCCCAGACCTTGAGTGCATCTAAGACCAATACGAGGTCTAGGTTTGCTTCAGATGCTTCTGATGGTTTTGGGCAGCATCGAGGACTTGATTTTTCCGAGTTTTCTGGTTTTCGTCCTCATGCTCCCTTTGGTCGTCACTTCCGCCGTTCTGAGGGTAGATCTCGTTTCCCCCGTCAAGATAGCTACCCGCGGCGTGATCAGCATGTTGCTGGTGTCTTGACTCGCTCCTCTGTAGTAGTCATGCCCAACAACAGCTTCAGGTCTACACATAGACCGTCTGCTTCTTTGAGTGACAGAGAGCGTAGAATAGATAGAGGTCAGTCGTGCTTGACTACTTCATCTGCTCGACGTGTTACTCAGTATTGGGTGCCAAAATCACTCTTGATTTACCCCGGTACTGAGACTTTACTCTCTGTTTGACTCAGGTTCGCCGGGCAGGGAAGGGAAAGGTTTGGCTCGTAGACTTCGGGTGTTCACGACACATGACCGGAGATTCCCGTTGGTTTTCTTCCCTTGCCCGTGCTCTAGGTGATGAGAAGATCACCTTCGGAGATGCTTCATCTGGGCGCGTCATCGCCAAAGGTACTGTGCGCGTGAATGATTCTTTCATTTTGAAAGATGTTGCCTTGGTTAGTAAGCTGCAGTACAATTTGCTTTCAGTTTCTCAGCTTACCGATGACGGTTTCGAGGTGAGCTTTAAGAAAAACAATTGCAAAATTCTTGATTCTTCGGGTAGTCTGGTTTGCGGGATTTCTCGTTATGGGAGGATCTTTCGCGCTGAGTTTTCTCAGTCTTCTGGCCATCCTCTCAGGTGTTTAGTTGCTTCTGAGTCCCGCGATCTCTCCTTCTGGCATAGGAGACTTGGTCATATTGGATTTGACCATTTGACCCGAGTTAGCGGCCACGATCTCATTCATGGTCTGCCGAAACTCAAGATGGTTAAAGATCTTGCTTGCGCTCCATGCCGGCACGGCAAGATGGTTGCCGCTTCTCATCCTCCGGTCACAGTTACTATGACCGATGCACCGGGACAGCTGCTCCACATGGACACAGTTGGACCAGCTCGAGTGTAGTCAGCAGGAGGGAAGTGGTATATTCTTGTTGTGGTCGATGACTTCTCGAGGTATTCTTAGGTGTTTTTCTTAGCCTCGAAGGATGAGACGTTTTCACATTTCCGAGGTCTTTTTAGTAGGCCTTCTGTTGAGCTTCCAGGTGCCTTACGAGCGATCCACAGTGACAATGGCATGGAGTTCAAGAATTCCTACTTTGAGAGTTTCTGTGGTGAGACAGGTGTAAAGCACCAGTTCTCTTCTCCATACGTCCCTCAGCAGAATGGCGTTGTGCAGAGAAAGAACCGTACCTTGGTCGAGATGGCCAGGACAATGCTTGATGAGTACTCTACACCGAGGAAGTTTTGGGCTGAAGCCATTGCGACCGCGTGCCATGTTTCGAATCGAGTTTTTCTTCGGGCACACTTGCACCGCACTTCTTATGAGCTGAGATACGGGCGAAAGCCCAGCGTCTCTCATTTTCGGGTGTTTGGTTGCAAGTGCTTTATTCTGAAGTCCGGGAACCTAGACAAGTTCGAGTCACGTTCTTGTGATGGTATCTTACTAGGTTACTCGCCTTCTTCGCGGGCGTATAGGGTTTGGAATTGCGAGTCTAGTAAAATGGTGGAGACCTGTGAGGTGACCTTTGATGAGGTCAGTTCGGGGACTAGGCCCGACATCTCAGGTTCTTTAGAGCAGTCCGAGACCATCTTCGTGGATGATGAGGACGATGGACATGAGGGTTGTCTACCCGATCCCGTCTTTCATCCACCCCTCGAGGTGCCCTCTTCCACTGCACCTCGAGGCGATCAGCCCATGCCTTCTGCTTCTTCTGGAGCTAGTGGCTCTGTTCCTACCTCGTCAGCTCACGAGGTAGAGGCCACTTCTTCACCTCATCCTGGACCTCCTAGACACATCCAGAAAGCTCATCCTTCAGAGCAGATTATTGGAGACCTTTTCGAGCGTGTTATCCGCTCAAAATCTGGCTTATCTCAATTCTGTCTCCATTCTGCTTTCATTGCCTCCTTTGAGCCCAAAGATGTTTCTCATGCTCTTTCCAATGAATCTTGGGTCAATGCCATGCATGAGGAGTTAGAGAATTTCGAGAGAAACAAGGTCTGGTCGCTTGTTGAGCCTCCTCGAGGTCACAATGTCATTGGGACTAAGTGGGTGTTCAAGAACAAGCAGAGTGAGGATGGGGTGGTTATTCGAAACAAGGCTAGACTGGTAGCTCAGGGCTTCTCCCAGGTTGAGGGTCTAGATTTTGAGGAGACCTTTGGCCTTGTAGCTAGACTTGAAGCCATTAGAATCCTGCTTGCCTTCGCAGCCTCTAAGGGTTTCAAGCTTTACCAGATGGATGTCAAGAGTGCCTTTCTCAATGGCTTTATTGAGGAAGAAGTCTATGTGAGACAGCCTCCAGGTTTTGAGAACCCCAATACCCACAACATGTCTTCAAGCTTTCCAAAGCGTTGTATGGACTTAAGCAGGCCCCCAGAGCTTGGTATGACAGGCTTAAGTCCTACTTGTTGAGTCATGGGTTTGAAATGGGTAAAGTAGTAAGACCTTGTTTATCCGTAGACTTGGCAATGACTTTCTGCTCGTCCAGATCTATGTCGACGACATCATCTTTGGCGGCTCTTCCCATGCTCTGGTTTCACAGTTCTCGGATGTCATGAGCACCGAGTTTGAGATGAGCATGATGGGCGAGTTGACCTTCTTCCTTGGCTTCCAAATCAAGCAGACTCGGGAGGGTACCTTCTTGCATCAAGGCAAGTACACTCGCGACCTCCTGAGACGCTTCGACATGAGTGATGGTAAGACGGTGTCAACTCCGATAGCTTCTACGGCCTATCTTGACCCAGATGAGGATGGCGAGCCAATTGATCAGAAAGAGTACAGAAGTATGATCGGCTCCCTTCTTTACCTCACTGCCTCGAGACCGGTCATACACTTCTCCCTGTGTCTGTGTGCTCGGTTTCAGGCTTCTCCTCGCGTATCTCACCGCCAGGCGGTAAAGCGCATCTTTCGGTACCTTCGAGCTACCATCGACTATGGTATCTGGTACTCATCCTCATCTTGTCTTTCCTTGAGAGCCTTCTCGGATGCAGACTTCGCTGGCTGTAGGATAGATAGGAAGAGCACTTCTGGCACCTGCCAATTTATTGGCACTTCTCTTGTTTCCTGGTCTTCGAGGAAGCAGTCCGGTGTTACACAGTCCACCGCAGAGGCCGAGTACGTTGCTGCAGCCAGTTGCTGTAGTCAAGTGCTTTGGATGGCTTCGACCCTGCGGGACTTTGGGTTAGTTATCGACAGTGTTCCACCCTTTTGTGATAACACTTCTGTGATTAACATTGCTAAGAACCCAGTGCAACACTCCCAGACCAAGCACATTGACATTCGCTTCCGCTTCCTTAGAGACCATGTAGAGAAGGGCGATATAGTGCTCCAGTTTGTGGAGAGTGACCACCAGTTGGCTGACATCTTCACCAAGCCTTTGGATAGTTTGAGGTTTTCAGCTCTGCGGGGAGAGCTTGGGGTGGTCTGTCCGTATGGGCTGCTGTGAGGGGGAGTTTGTGCCTTACTGCTTTATTATATTAATTATGCTCTTGCTCCTTTCTGTTGCATTGCATTTTGGGTGCATTTGGACAGTCCTTCTAGCATAGGTTAGAGTGGTCTTCTTGTCTAGCGTTTAGACTTCTTGCTCTTATCTTATGACTCTAGGATGCTGCTTGTTAGCTGTCTCTCTTCTCTCTAGGTTGAGCTTACTCACTTCTTGTGGGTTCTAGCGAGGGTTGGGCCACCCTCAGGTAGACAGGGTATGTGTTTGCTCCCTAGGTTGTTAGTAGACCAGCTGATAGTCCTCGAGTCATATGGGGTAGATGAGAGTCAGTCTGAGCCATAGTATCCTCTATATCTTATCTATGCTTTAAGGATTACCCGTTTGGATTTTCTTTCCAGCTTCTCGTTTTATTGCTTTGGTTCAGAGGGAGTTCATTTGGGAGCTTCTGGAGCTTAATATTGACATAACTCAACTTGAACTAAAAGTTGCATCTAATGTTGAGGGGGAGTTGGATTTTCTGCATTTGCATTTTCAGCATTGTAATATAACTGCATTGAGCCCTGATTATTATTCTGTTATGACATGCTTACAATGCAATACACCTTGCCATGACTTGTATGAGAAAAATAAATTCAAATAAAATCCAATTAATATCCAAAATTATAAAACATACACTAGCAGATAGATTATGATTTTAGATGAATTTAGGAGAAAGAATCAATGGATTCGGAGTTTGTATGAGGGAGAACGAATATCTGAAAGTTTGGACATCACATGAAATGATACAACATCGGAGAATTAATTTTTGAAAAGTATTATGTCGGTAGGCTACGAGGTGGCTGGTGAACGAGCAAAATGGAATCCTGGCGATGAGGCGAAGGTGGTGACATAGGTACAGCGATGAGGAACGGCGGCAATCACCCGCAGTGAGACAAAAAAGGCACCGACGGCACGGTAGCGACAACAGCAGGTTGGAGAGAGATAGTATCGGGTATGTAATGTGGAGATGTTGGGTGAGCACGGGGTAGAACACAGTATGGTGAAGTTAGGAAAATTATTGGTTAAGCTGAAAACTGAACGGAGACGATAGAGAAAAAGGAAAAACTTGATATCTTGGTGCTCGGTGAAGCGAATCTAAAACCATTTGGAAGGTAGCTACTAGGATGGTTTGGCACGATATGACGCGAACAGATTGGGGAAAACACCAACGGATAGATGGGGACACGAGATGCTATTGGCGGCCATGGCGAGGTGTCGGAGGTGAAAATTTGTGGAGGCTTTTCGGGGAAAAGGAAAGGAGCACGGTGTAGAACGCGGCGAGGTAAGTCTAAGAAAATTTACGGCATGGGCTAAAGCTTACCGGAGGTGACGATGCTCCGACGAAGCTCCAGCAAAGGCGAGTGAAGTACCGCGTAGAACGCGCAAAGGCGAAGCCGGTGGTGTGGTCAAAAGTGGCGGAACTCCACTGTAGAAGGCGCAAACGACCGACGAACGGCGCTCGGTTGACAAAAGAAAAACACCAATTGCGAAGAGGAGGAAGGGAGAGAGGACGTGAAATTTTCGGCGGTGACTAAATGCTTAGAATAATCAAACTTCAGCCATTTCATCCATGACTTGTTCTCTTCCTTGCATCCTTGATGTGTTTATTGCCAAAAGGGGGAGAATAGCGGTAGAAAAAACCATTATCGAGAGGCTTTGATTTGAGGAAAACTTGTTCTTTCTTTTGCTCCTTGTGTCAACATGGTCATTAGCATCATTTCTCTTTCCTTTGGACCATGTTTGACTTCTTTCTTGCATTTCAAACTCAACTTTGTGCTTTTTCGGTGTTTGTCAATATACTCATCAAGGGGGAGATTGAGATACCATGTGAGTGATGAGTAATTGACAAAGGTTTAGGATAGTCGAGTTTGGATTGTGTGGTCGGACCATGGCATTGCGTGGTGCAATCGTCTTCGGTCAGACATGGTCAAACTTGGTCATATGGGCTTAGGATGCATATTCTAATATTTCGACAGGTTTGGACTTCATCATGGGTAAGCATGATGTGTTTATGATATTTTCGCTTTCATGTATCGAGCGGTGCTATTTGACGTGTTTCTTGTCTGTGTGACTGCAGGACATCGAGACGGAGTCGTGGTGAGACACGGAGGACTGGACTAGACGCAGGTGGCGCTGAGGTCAGAACAGTCAGGAGGTGTCGAAGACGACGTGGACTCGAGGTGGTTGCGAGTCGTGGATGACAAGGAGCGCGGAAGCTTCCCGGAAGGTGCACGAGGGGCGAATCGGTAAATTCGCAAGGCTGCACAAGCGGGAGCGGGCTCCGTTGGATTTAGCGGGCGTAACGGGGTGGAGGCCCGTTAGCCAAGCGCTATAAATAGGTGGAGGGGGCTGCATGCCTCTCCATGTCTTTGGGAGAGAGTTAGGGTTTGCTAGAGTCAAAAGAGGCTTTGAGAGTTTGTTTTGGCTTTAGGCTTTAGTAGTTGAGAGTTGGTGGAGAGGGCAGAGTGCTGTTCTGTCCTTCCATCGATGTATTCTTGAGTCTCCTCTCCAAGAAGCATGTAGCGAGTGAGTTCTTGGCTTAGGGAGAGGGAGAGGGAGAGTTGATCCATCTTGTAATCATTCCTCCGAATGTCCATGCGTATGGGGACGTAGTTCTTTGTATCCCTTGTAATCCTTGATTGGTTGGAATGAAATTTGAAGTTCTTCTCCCGTGCTCTCTGTTTCCCTTTGATGCCTCATTTCTTGATTTCTTGAGTTCTTGAGTTCTTGTGTTTTTCTTGTTGAGAAGGCCCAAAATGGGTTGCTCTAGGTTGGGATGATTCTCCAAGATCATTTGATCAAGTTTCCCAAGAGCAAACTTCATTTAATCTCAAGATTTCATGTTTGAGGCTTCCCTGTTCTTCAGAGCTTTTCTAGGGTTTGGTTGAATTCTTGATTCTCTTAAGGAAATGCCCTGAGTTTCTATCTGAGGAGTTCTATGGCTATTGCTAACATATCTGCAAAATCTCTTGACCATAGGATCAAAGGTTGGGAAGCAATTTGATTTTTGGCTCAGGTCTTGCACAATTTCAGATTTTTACCCATAATCTGAAATTCTTGTTTCTTGGTTTGTTTCTCTTGTTTCTCAGGGTCTCCTTACTATTTGGTACATTGTAGTAAGGCTTTGGATCAAAGAGATTGAGAGCAAACCCTCAAATTAGCCAAAAATCCGAAGTTCTATTTCTTTCAGCCTGAAACCCTGCTGTCTATCCCTATCGTGCGGTACTACCGCTCAAGCTGCGGTACTACCTCCCCAGCGGTACTACTGCTCAAGCCTCTCCGGTACTACCGCATGCAGTTTGATTTCTGTTGCTCAGCGTTTTCTTTTTCCTGCTAGTGCGGTACTACCGTTCAGAACCCTGGTACTACCGCTCAAGCGGTACTACCGCGGATAGCACTCCGGTACTATCGTTTGAGGCCAGAATTTTCCCGAATTGATTTTTTCTTGCTTGCTGGTCTCTGGATTTGTGTTTTTTTCTGCTGCTGTGTCTTCTTGTAAACACTGGTCTAACTCCTTCATAGCTCACATAGCTATTGGAGAAGAAGATACTTGTTGGGGGGATTTTTAAAGATCGACATTCACCCCCCCTCTGTCGCCATTTCGGTCCAACAATTGGTATCAGAGCTGGTTAGCTCTAATCAATAGATCTTAACCGGTCTCAAGAGCCATGGCGACAGACATGTACTTGACCAAGCCGCCCGTGTTCGATGGCATCGATTACCCCTTCTGGAAGAGCCGAATGGAGACATACATCCAGGCCCAGGGGGACGCCATCTGGCGCAAGGTCAAGGTCCGGTTTGTTGTTCCTGCCGATGAGAACATCAATGCCGGGAACATGGCTGATGTTGAGGCGAATGCAAAGGCAAGGAACATCATCATTCAGGGCCTGAGTCGTAGCGAGTTTGACCGCATATCTCATCTTTCGTCCGCTTTCGATATCCGGGAGACCCTCGATGCATACCATGAGGGCACCACCCAGATTAAAATGGTGCGACAGGACCAGTTCAAGCAGGATTATAACAAATTTGAGATGCTTGCTGGTGAGTCTTTGGATGAGTGTTTTGCGCGTTTTCACAATATCTTGAGCAACCTCCGAGCGGTCGGTCTCACATACCCCGACTCGGACAACGCTCGTCAGATGCTTGCTGCTCTTGACCTTCGCGTTTGGGAGATGAAGGTGACTACCATCAAGGACACCACGGACCTCTCGACTTTGACACTTGACGCGCTGTACTCGTGCCTCAAGACGCACGAGATTGACATTGTCTCTCGTAAGTCGAAGTCTCAGTCGATGGCTTTAGTCACCGATCCCACCTTGGCTTCAGGTCACTCTTCTGATTCGCTTTGCGATTTCTCCCTTGCTGCTCTATGTGACGTAACTGATGATCAGTTAAAGCAGCTTGAGGATGAGCAACTGGCCCTCCTAGCTCGGAAGTTCTCCCATGCTTACAAGAGGAGGAGGGACAGAAAGAGGGGAGGACCCGTGATTTGCTTCGAGTGTGGTGGCCCCAACCACATTCGGGCAAACTGCCCCAAGCTGGAGAAGGGCAAGAACGACTACTGCGGTTCGGGCAAGAATGACTACACCGATAAGAACCGCAACAAGAAGACTCCAGCTCAGACGCCGGGAAAGAAGAAGTTCCGCAACTTTGGCAAAGCTAAGAAGCTCTTCCACCGCGTCCTCACCGCCTTCGACGACCTTGACCTCAGCGAGGTGGAGGGATGGAGCGACGACGACGGGACGGGTGATCAAGACCCCAAGAGCGGCGATGACTTCTCCGGCATGTGCTTCATGGCCCTCGAGGGCGAACTGAGCGACAGCGAGCTGTACTCCGACTCGGACGAGGTATGCCCCACCTACGACCAGCTCAATCATGCTTTTCTTAAGCTAGGTGGTTTTCATGCTAGAGCTAGGGCTAGGTGTACCGAGTTAGAGAAGGAAGTAGATAGACTATCACGGGAGCTTACTTCACTTACATCTGCTCCCTCCCGTGATGATTGTGATACATGCTGTGCTCTGTTGGGTGACATGGCGAAACTAAGGACCTCGCATGATAGCGTGTCCTCCGAGCTTGATATTGTTAAGGTGGAGAATGTTAGTCTGCTTGCTGAGTTAGAGTTGAGTAGGATGGCTGTTACCCTACTTACTACTGATGAGACTACTTCTCCCACCTCATGTGAGGTTAAGGACATTGCTGCTAGAGGACCTTATGCCATGCTCCTTGATCTGCCCGAGTCTTGTGAAAATTGCAATAACTTGAAGATGAACTTAAAACGGGCAGATCATAAAATTGCTGAACTACAAGCTTCTTTACTTGAGCCGATTGATTCATGCTTGAACTGTCCTAAGTTAACTGCTGAACTTGAAGCTGTCTCCAAACAGTTTCAAGATATGATTGATCATGATAGGAAGTTGGCTCAGTTTGCTTCTAAGGATCCTGTTAGCTCACCATGCATTAGTTGTAACAAACTAAAATCTGACTTGATTGCATTGGATGAGAAATGTGTGAAGCTAACTAAGGACCTTCTAGAGAAGCCACATTGTGCTTGTAATTTGATTGTGGAGAAGGGGGAGAAGCCCCAGGGTAAGGTTGAGACGCTTAGTGACATGAACCAACTGGCTAGCAGTAGGACTGTCCCTTCAGAGTTGGCTGTGCGTACACAAGCCATTCTTCCCTCTGCTGTTGGTTCTTCTTCTGCTCCCTTACCTTCTGCCGTCTCTTCTTCTCCCTGCTCTTCTTGCACCACTCTCTTTCGGGAGTGTCAGTACCTTATGAACACTCTCGAGAGGTTTGTAGGCGGCAAGAAGAAACTGAATCTTATTCTAGACCAGTCTAAGATTTGCAGATTTAATCAAGGTCTAGGATATGATTTCTATGAGGACATTAGGAAGCATCCACCTGCTATTCTCAGACCCATAGTAGGAGGTGTGATCGAGGTTGAGCCCAGATCTAATGAAGTTAAATTCAAGTCTGCGGGCTTTGTCCAAGGGATTTCTGACAGCAAGGTGAGTCCACCTGCAGTTTCGGCCTCTCAAAAGGCGAAGCCATCTCATGCTACTTCTGCCTCTCAGAAGGCGAAGTATCATTGCACCTTCTGTCAGAAGGATGGACACTTGATCGATCGATGCTTCAGGCGCGCCAGGATCGCGCAGAGAGACCGTGTTGCAGCTCTTAGGCGTATTCAGGGTCAGCCCCAGACCTTGAGTGCATCTAAGACCAATACGAGGTCTAGGTTTGCTTCAGATGCTTCTGATGGTTTTGGGCAGCATCGAGGACTTGATTTTTCCGAGTTTTCTGGTTTTCGTCCTCATGCTCCCTTTGGTCGTCACTTCCGCCGTTCTGAGGGTAGATCTCGTTTCCCCCGTCAAGATAGCTACCCGCGGCGTGATCAGCATGTTGCTGGTGTCTTGACTCGCTCCTCTGTAGTAGTCATGCCCAACAACAGCTTCAGGTCTACACATAGACCGTCTGCTTCTTTGAGTGACAGAGAGCGTAGAATAGATAGAGGTCAGTCGTGCTTGACTACTTCATCTGCTCGACGTGTTACTCAGTATTGGGTGCCAAAATCACTCTTGATTTACCCCGGTACTGAGACTTTACTCTCTGTTTGACTCAGGTTCGCCGGGCAGGGAAGGGAAAGGTTTGGCTCGTAGACTTCGGGTGTTCACGACACATGACCGGAGATTCCCGTTGGTTTTCTTCCCTTGCCCGTGCTCTAGGTGATGAGAAGATCACCTTCGGAGATGCTTCATCTGGGCGCGTCATCGCCAAAGGTACTGTGCGCGTGAATGATTCTTTCATTTTGAAAGATGTTGCCTTGGTTAGTAAGCTGCAGTACAATTTGCTTTCAGTTTCTCAGCTTACCGATGACGGTTTCGAGGTGAGCTTTAAGAAAAACAATTGCAAAATTCTTGATTCTTCGGGTAGTCTGGTTTGCGGGATTTCTCGTTATGGGAGGATCTTTCGCGCTGAGTTTTCTCAGTCTTCTGGCCATCCTCTCAGGTGTTTAGTTGCTTCTGAGTCCCGCGATCTCTCCTTCTGGCATAGGAGACTTGGTCATATTGGATTTGACCATTTGACCCGAGTTAGCGGCCACGATCTCATTCATGGTCTGCCGAAACTCAAGATGGTTAAAGATCTTGCTTGCGCTCCATGCCGGCACGGCAAGATGGTTGCCGCTTCTCATCCTCCGGTCACAGTTACTATGACCGATGCACCGGGACAGCTGCTCCACATGGACACAGTTGGACCAGCTCGAGTGTAGTCAGCAGGAGGGAAGTGGTATATTCTTGTTGTGGTCGATGACTTCTCGAGGTATTCTTAGGTGTTTTTCTTAGCCTCGAAGGATGAGACGTTTTCACATTTCCGAGGTCTTTTTAGTAGGCCTTCTGTTGAGCTTCCAGGTGCCTTACGAGCGATCCACAGTGACAATGGCATGGAGTTCAAGAATTCCTACTTTGAGAGTTTCTGTGGTGAGACAGGTGTAAAGCACCAGTTCTCTTCTCCATACGTCCCTCAGCAGAATGGCGTTGTGCAGAGAAAGAACCGTACCTTGGTCGAGATGGCCAGGACAATGCTTGATGAGTACTCTACACCGAGGAAGTTTTGGGCTGAAGCCATTGCGACCGCGTGCCATGTTTCGAATCGAGTTTTTCTTCGGGCACACTTGCACCGCACTTCTTATGAGCTGAGATACGGGCGAAAGCCCAGCGTCTCTCATTTTCGGGTGTTTGGTTGCAAGTGCTTTATTTTGAAGTCCGGGAACCTAGACAAGTTCGAGTCACGTTCTTGTGATGGTATCTTACTAGGTTACTCGCCTTCTTCGCGGGCGTATAGGGTTTGGAATTGCGAGTCTAGTAAAATGGTGGAGACCTGTGAGGTGACCTTTGATGAGGCCAGTTCGGGGACTAGGCCCGACATCTCAGGTTCTTTAGAGCAGTCCGAGACCATCTTCGTGGATGATGAGGACGATGGACATGAGGGTTGTCTACCCGATCCCGTCTTTCATCCACCCCTCGAGGTGCCCTCTTCCACTGCACCTCGAGGCGATCAGCCCATGCCTTCTGCTTCTTCTGGAGCTAGTGGCTCTGTTCCTACCTCGTCAGCTCACGAGGTAGAGGCCACTTCTTCACCTCATCCTGGACCTCCTAGACACATCCAGAAAGCTCATCCTTCAGAGCAGATTATTGGAGACCTTTTCGAGCGTGTTATCCGCTCAAAATCTGGCTTATCTCAATTCTGTCTCCATTCTGCTTTCATTGCCTCCTTTGAGCCCAAAGATGTTTCTCATGCTCTTTCCAATGAATCTTGGGTCAATGCCATGCATGAGGAGTTAGAGAATTTCGAGAGAAACAAGGTCTGGTCGCTTGTTGAGCCTCCTCGAGGTCACAATGTCATTGGGACTAAGTGGGTGTTCAAGAACAAGCAGAGTGAGGATGGGGTGGTTATTCGAAACAAGGCTAGACTGGTAGCTCAGGGCTTCTCCCAGGTTGAGGGTCTAGATTTTGAGGAGACCTTTGGCCTTGTAGCTAGACTTGAAGCCATTAGAATCCTGCTTGCCTTCGCAGCCTCTAAGGGTTTCAAGCTTTACCAGATGGATGTCAAGAGTGCCTTTCTCAATGGCTTTATTGAGGAAGAAGTCTATGTGAGACAGCCTCCAGGTTTCGAGAACCCCAATACCCACAACATGTCTTCAAGCTTTCCAAAGCGTTGTATGGACTTAAGCAGGCCCCCAGAGCTTGGTATGAGAGGCTTAAGTCCTACTTGTTGAGTCATGGGTTTGAAACGGGTAAAGTAGATAAGACCTTGTTTATCCGTAGACTTGGCAATGACTTTCTGCTCGTCCAGATCTATGTCGACGACATCATCTTTGGCGGCTCTTCCCATGCTCTGGTTTCACAGTTCTCGGATGTCATGAGCACCGAGTTTGAGATGAGCATGATGGGCGAGTTGACCTTCTTCCTTGGCTTCCAAATCAAGCAGACTCGGGAGGGTACCTTCTTGCATCAAGGCAAGTACACTCGCGACCTCCTGAGACGCTTCGACATGAGTGATGGTAAGACGGTGTCAACTCCGATAGCTTCTACGGCCTATCTTGACCCAGATGAGGATGGCGAGCCAATTGATCAGAAAGAGTACAGAAGTATGATCGGCTCCCTTCTTTACCTCACTGCCTCGAGACCGGTCATACACTTCTCCCTGTGTCTGTGTGCTCGGTTTCAGGCTTCTCCTCGCGTATCTCACCGCCAGGCGGTAAAGCGCATCTTTTGGTACCTTCGAGCTACCATCGACTATGGTATCTGGTACTCATCCTCATCCTGTCTTTCCTTGAGAGCCTTCTCGGATGCAGACTTCACTGGCTGTAGGATAGATAGGAAGAGCACTTCTGGCACCTGCCAATTTATTGGCACTTCTCTTGTTTCCTGGTCTTCGAGGAAGCAGTCCGGTGTTGCACAGTCCACCGCAGAGGCCGAGTACGTTGCTGCAGCCAGTTGCTGTAGTCAAGTGCTTTGGATGGCTTCGACCCTGCGGGACTTTGGGTTAGTTATCGACAGTGTTCCACCCTTTTGTGATAACACTTCTGTGATTAACATTGCTAAGAACCCAGTGCAACACTCCCGGACCAAGCACATTGACATTCGCTTCCGCTTCCTTAGAGACCATGTAGAGAAGGGCGATATAGTGCTCCAGTTTGTGGAGAGTGACCACCAGTTGGCTGACATCTTCACCAAGCCTTTGGATAGTTTGAGGTTTTCAGCTCTGCGGGGAGAGCTTGGGGTGGTCTGTCCGTATGGGCTGCTGTGAGGGGGAGTTTGTGCCTTACTGCTTTATTATATTAATTATGCTCTTGCTCCTTTCTGTTGCATTGCATTTTGGGTGCATTCGGATAGTCCTTCTAGCATAGGTTAGAGTGGTCTTCTTGTCTAGCGTTTAGACTTCTTGCTCTTATCTTATGACTCTAGGATGCTGCTTGTTAGCTGTCTCTCTTCTCTCTAGGTTGAGCTTACTCACTTCTTGTGGGTTCTAGCGAGGGTTGGGCCACCCTCGGGTAGACAGGGTATGTGTTTGCTCCCTAGGTTGTTAGTAGACCAGCTGATAGTCCTCGAGTCATATGGGGTAGATAAGAGTCAGTCTGAGCCATAGTATCCTCTATATCTTATCTATGCTTTAAGGATTACCCGTTTGGATTTTCTTTCCAGCTTCTCGTTTTATTGCTTCAGGTCTACACATAGACCGTCTGCTTCTTTGAGTGACAGAGAGCGTAGAATAGATAGAGGTCAGTCGTGCTTGACTACTTCATCTGCTCGACGTGTTACTCAGTATTAGGTGCCAAAATCACTCTTGATTTACCCCGGTACTGAGACTTTACTCTCTGTTTGACTCAGGTTCGCCGGGCAGGGAAGGGAAAGGTTTGGCTCGTAGACTTCGGGTGTTCACGACACATGACCGGAGATTCCCGTTGGTTTTCTTCCCTTGCCCGTGCTCCAGGTGATGAGAAAATCACCTTCGGAGATGCTTCATCTGGGCGCGTCATCGCCAAAGGTACTGTGCGCGTGAATGATTCTTTCATTTTGAAAGATGTTGCCTTGGTTAGTAAGCTGCAGTACAATTTGCTTTCAGTTTCTCAGCTTACCGATGACGGTTTCGAGGTGAGCTTTAAGAAAAACAATTGCAAAATTCTTGATTCTTCGGGTAGTCTGGTTTGCGGGATTTCTCGTTATGGGAGGATCTTTCGTGCTGAGTTTTCTCAGTCTTCTGGCCATCCTCTCAGGTGTTTAGTTGCTTCTGAGTCCCGCGATCTCTCCTTCTGGCATAGGAGACTTGGTCATATTGGATTTGACCATTTGACCCGAGTTAGCGGCCACGATCTCATTCATGGTCTGCCGAAACTCAAGATGGTTAAAGATCTTGCTTGCGCTCCATGCCGGCACGGCAAGATGGTTGCCGCTTCTCATCCTCCAGTCACAGTTACTATGACCGATGCACCGGGACAGCTGCTCCACATGGACACAGTTGGACCAGCTCGAGTGTAGTCAGCAGGAGGGAAGTGGTATATTCTTGTTGTGGTCAAGCTGCGGTACTACCTCCCCAGCGGTACTACTGCTCAAGCCTCTCCGGTACTACCTCATGCAGTTTGATTTCTGTTGCTCAGCGTTTTCTTTTTCCTGCTAGTGCGGTACTACCGTTCAGAACCCTGGTACTACCGCTCAAGCGGTACTACCGCGGATAGCACTCCGGTACTACCGTTTGAGGCTAGCATTTTCCCGAATTGATTTTTTCTCGCTTGCTGGTCTCTGAATTTGTTTTTTTTTCTGCTGCTGTGTCTTCTTGTGAACACTGGTCTTCCTCCTTCATAGCTCGCATAGCTATTGGAGAAGAAGATACTTGTTGGGGGGATTTTTAAAGATCGACATTCGCCCCCCCCCCCTCTGTCGCCATTTCGGTCCAGCAGTTCTCCGCTGCTTACTTGTTGTAATGGTAACATTTGGCCTGGGTGGCCCTTTTGTAAACTATCACCCAATGTGGTGTATCATAAACTCTGTAATATTATTGATGTCTATGCGATGTATGACATGGTTCAGCAATGTACCTGTGTGCACTATCTACTGATCCAGGGAATAGTGCAATGAAACACAGAAGATTTTCGATTGAAAAATCCTGGTCTGACAGAGTTGGTATCAGAGCATACGATTGTAGGGTAAAAAGCCTTAGGATGGATATTAGGATGGGCTTAGGATCACAATATTTATAAAACTTATAAAAATGAATTCAAAAAAATATAGCATACTACTTCCTTCCTTATCCTTCTTAGATCTGTTCTACTCTACCTTTCATTAAATATTTTGGAAAGTTACTGACACTAGTGATTTAATTTACAGTTGGCAGGAGTTGGCGATGAGGGCAATTGGGACTACATGGCCCATGGAG
This sequence comes from Dendrocalamus latiflorus, assembly GCA_017311315.1. NCBI lineage: Eukaryota > Viridiplantae > Streptophyta > Magnoliopsida > Poales > Poaceae > Dendrocalamus > Dendrocalamus latiflorus. The sequence continues at coordinate 27,002,142 of CM029611.1, forward strand.
CCCAAGAGCAAGAGTTTGCCAGTATACTGCGCAAGCTCTTGCACTACTTGGGCTATAAGGATCAGCCCATTTACCCAGGGCTCAAGGCTACTACAGGAGGAGAGGAGTTTTGGTTGATAGAGGTGTTCATTTACCCCAAGAGTGAGCACAACCCACCCCACATCTTCACGACGGAGCACTGGAGGAGCACTCGGACAGCGGCTCTTCAGGACGCTGTAGGCCTAGCCGCTGCGTGGCTATGCGATATCTACAAGACCACCCTACGACGTGCACGCTACTGCCACTACCCATCGCGTCGGGATGGCGCGCGATACAACGAGACCAACCTGCCGACCAACGAGGATGACCCGATGCTCACGCATCAGGTCGACCTTACTAGGGCCATGGGAGCGGCCCACACTGTTGCCCTGGAGGAGATCGTAGCCCTCCGTCAGCACCTCATTGCCAAGCACACCGTGATGGCGACCCTCTAGGAGCAGCTCGCCCAGTGCGAGCAGGCTTTGGCCCAGGCCAAGGCGGAGGCAGCAGCCGCTCAGGTCCAGCTTCAGCAGGCTCCCCCCCCCCCCGTAGCAGCTCCAACACCACCGCCGCTAGGATCAGGACCCCGTACCAGACTGACCGCACGCAAGAGCGTGCGGCCCCCAAGACCTCAGTCTACTCTTCGATGGGGAGAGCCTCTCCACAGCCGTAGCCCCCACGCACTCACTCGGACTCCGACCCATCGGAGTTCAGCGACAGCAGGTCCCGCTCCCAGTCGCTGAAGTATAGTCCCTCTAGCCCCGATGCAGGATATATGGAGGAGTAGGTAGAGTGGTGTCGTACTTACCATATGTAGTGCAAGTACTAATTCATGTATTGTAGTATGTTGTCCTAATCCCTCAGTACTGTAGTCGCTATCATGTTGAACTTTATTTATCATATTGTAACCGTAAGTCCAGCCTAGAAGCTGGCTATGTGGTGTTGGTATGTTTAATGTATGTTATCTTGTCATTTGCCTTATTTGTTTTTATTGCATGGAATAGTACCCTTCTTTTATCTGCCTAGTATTAATATTAAATCGCAGAGCTATAACTGCAGATAGCTAGCCAAAGGATAATGAGGGCCCAGGCCAATGCTAACCTCAATCAAGCCGAGGTAGATTCTACCCAAGGAGCCTTGCCCGAAAGGCGAGGCAGGAACCAAAACCAAGACGATAACCTCCCGATCCCTCCAGCTAATCCTATTATGGCTCAAGTTATGGCGCAGCAGACTCAGCTGTTGTAGGCCATCTATGCTGGGCAACAAGGAAGCTCCAGCGAACATAGAGCTGATTTGGCTCACTTCCAAAGAACAAGGCCACTTACTTTTTCATCAGCAGATGAGCCACTTGAAGCCGAAGATTGGCTTCGGGACACAGAACAGAAACTGTGTTTGGCCAAACGCGCAGAGGAAGACAAGGTCATATTTGCCACGCATCAGCTCCAAGGAGCTGCAGCGATGTGGTGGGAAAACTATCTGGCCGCCAGAGGCCAAGAGGATGGCACTACAGGGAATAACATGGAGGCCATACCATGGACAGAGTTCAAGACGGCCTTCAAGGCCAACTTCATCCCATCAGGGGTAATGAGGATGAAGAAGAATGAATTTCGCACCCTCAAGCAGGGCAACATGTCAATTAATGAATACCTTACCAAGTTCACACAACTGGCCCGCTATGCCCCGAAGGATGTGGCGGATGAAGAGGAGAAGATTGACAGATTTTTCGAAGGAATGAATGAGGAGTTAAGAGTTCAACTGATCATCCAAGACTTCACCAGCTTCCACCAGCTGGTGAACAAGGCGTTGATCTTGGAAAATGAGAGGAAGAACTTGGAGGCCAGCCGCAAGCGAAAGCTGTCGGTTCAACGGCCCCAAGGAAGGTTCATTCAGAAATTCTTCAACAACCCTCCTTCTCAAGACCCAATCAATCTAGTGCCTCAACTCCAGCACCCCGTCCAAGTGGAGGCTCCTTCCAGACGCCACGCCCAGCAGGCCAGTCCACTGGGGCGAACCCTGCCACCAACAGAAGCTGTTTCGGGTGTGGAGAAAAGGGACACTTTGTCAGCCAGTGCCCGCAACGCCAGACAAATCCAATCAGAATCAATCCAGGGACCACCTCTGCCCGTAGCCAAGCCTTAGTACCCAGCAAGGGACATCAGAGCTCGCAGGCTAGCAAGAGTACCTCAGCGCCCAACCACGGCCGAGTCAATCACATCACGGCCGAGGAAGCCCAGCAAGCGGTGGGAGTTCTTATGGGTACGTTCTCTGTCAAGTCCATACCAACACAAGTACTATTTGATTCGGGAGCTTTGCATTCATTTATATCCAAGGGGTATGCTGATAAATTGGGGTTACCTGTCTATCCTTTAAAGAAACCATTGGTGCTTAATTCACCAGCTGGTATAATTACTGCTACCCTAGTATGCCCTGGGGTGGAAGTTACTACGGAAAAATGTGATTTTCTAGTAGATTTGATAGTACTAAGCTCCCAGACCTTGGATATTATACTAGGAATGGACTGGTTAGCTAGACATAACGGGATCATAGAATGCGCCACCAGGATGGTGAAACTAGTCAAATGTCCCGGGATGACTATAGAGGTAAAAGTGGACCGACCATATCGTTGGGGCCGTGCAATATATTACTGTGTGGACATACCCCTAGAGGGAATGATGATAGTACAGGACTATCCTGAAGTGTTTCCTGAAGAACTGCCCGGCATGCCCCTAGATAAAGATATGGAGTTTCTTATTAATTTGAAGCCGGGGGCTGCCGCAGTTTCCAAGAGGCCTTATAGGATGACAGTAGAAGAGTTGGAGGAGTTGACAAAACAACTCCAAGAAATGCAAGAAAAAGGATTCATCAGGCCTAGCTCATCACCTTGGGGATCTCTGGTATTATTTGTGAAGAAGAAGGATGGCACTGCTAGGATGTGTGTGGATTACCGAGCCCTGAATGAAGTGACCATCAAGAATAAGTACCCCCTTCCTAGGATTGATGATCTATTTGATCAACTTGGTGGAGCCACCATATTCTCCAAAATAGACCTGAGGTCGGGATATCATCAGCTAAAAATCAGAGCTGAGGATATACCCAAAACAGCCTTCACTACTAGATATGAACTGTATGAGTTTACAGTCATGTCTTTTGGACTAACAAATGCCCCAGCCTATTTTATGAACCTCATGAACAAGGTATTCATGGAGTACTTGGACAAGTTCGTAGTGGTGTTTATTGATGACATCCTCATATACTCCAAGAATGCAGAGGACCATGCAGAACATCTACGCCTGGTATTGGAGAAGTTAAAGGAGCATCAGTTATATGCCAAGTATAGCAAGTGTGAATTCTGGCTAAGTGATATTAGCTTCCTGGGGCATATAGTGTCAGCGGGAGGAGTATCTGTTGACCCCGCCAAGATAGCAGCAGTAATGGAATGGAAACAACCCACCTCCGTCACAGAGGTGAGGAGTTTTCTTGAATTGGTTGGATACTATAGGAGGTTTATAGAGGGATTCTCCCGAATAGCCAGGCCAATGACTTAGCTGCTTAAGAAGGAACAGAAGTTCGAATGGACCAAGGCTTGTGAAAAAAGTTTTCAGGAGCTGAAGAAAAGGTTGACCACCACCCCTGTGCTAGTACTGCCTGATGTACGCAAAGACTTTGAGGTATATTGTGATGCCCCACATCAAGGACTTGGATGCGTACTAATGCAAGGAGGCAAGGTTGTTGCATATGCATCTAGACAGCTTCGTCCCCATGAAGTCAACTATCCAACCCATGATTTGGAATTAGCTTCGGTGGTACATGCATTGAAGATTTGGAGGCATTATCTGATTGGTAACCACTGTGATATATACACGGATCACAAGAGCCTCAAGTACTTCTTTACCCAGTCACACCTTAACCTGAGGCAGAGAAGATGGCTGGAATTGATTAAGGATTACGACTTAAGTGTCCATTACCACCCAGGAAAAGCTAATGTCGTAGCGGATGCTTTAAGTCGTAAGGCCTATTGCAATAACCTCATGGTTCAAGAACATCAATTCGAGCTCTACAAGGAGTTAGAAGCCATGAACATGGAAATAGTAGAGGAAGGCACCTTAGCCGCAATGGAAGTACAACCAAGTATAGAAGAAAAGATCATAGCTGCACAAAAGGGAGACCCAACCGCTTTGAGAATGAAAAGATTATTGGAAGAAGGGAAGGCTCCCAAAATGACTATGGATCAACAAGGTGTGCTGAGATATGGGACACGTATCTTCGTACCCCACCAAAAGGACCTCAAGGACCTGATACTTAGTGAAGCTCATAGTTCTACATATTCCCTCCACCCTGGGAGTACCAAGATGTACTAGGATTTGAAGCAGTGTTATTGGTGGCCACAAATGAAAAGGGACATTGCCAAACACGTGGCATGTTGTGACATATGTCAGCGAGTTAAGGCTGAACACTAGAGGCCCGCAGGATTGTTACAACCATTGCAAGTACCTCAGTGGAAGTGGGAAGAAGTCGGAATGGATTTTATCACTGGACTTCCACTAACCAAGTCGGGATACGATTCCATATGGGTTATAATTGACAGGTTGACTAAAGTTGCACATTTCATCCCTGTCAAAACCACATACAAGGGAGATAAGCTAGTGGAGTTGTACATGTCGCGCATCTTGTGCTTGCACGGTGTACCAAAGTGGATAGTCTCAGATCGAGGTTCCCAGTTTACCTCGCATTTCTGGGCTAGTCTACATGAAGCCCTCGGCACCCATCAGGATTTTAGCACTGCCTATCACCCTCAAACAGATGGTCAAACAGAAAGAGTAAACCAAATATTGGAGGACATGCTTCGAGCTTGCGCTCTGGATTTTTCGAAAGAATGGGATAGATGTCTGCCATATGCTGAGTTTGCTTACAACAATAGCCACCAAGCCAGTCTTCAAATGTCCCCATTTGAAGCATTGTATGGAAGAAAATGCCGAACCCCTCTTCACTGGTCAGAAGTAAGATAAGGCTACAATTTCGGGCCAGATACACTAAAGCAGGCCGAAGAAAAGGTTCGCATAATCAGAGACCGATTGCTGGCAGCTCAATCTAGGCAGAAGAGCTACGCGGATAAGAGGCGAAGGCCATTGAGTTTTGAAGTTGGAGATTATGTCTACCTGAAGGTGTCACCCCTACGAGGAGTCAAGAGGTTTAAAGTCAAAGGCAAGCTCACCCCGCGCTATGTTGGGCCATTCCCAATTGTGGCCAAGAAAGGAGAGGTTGCCTACCAGCTGGAATTACCCCCAAATTTGTCTGACGTACACGACGTCTTTCATGTATCTCAACTCAAGAAGTGTCTACGAGTATCAGAAGATCAAGCCCCGATGGAAACAATTGAACTTGAAAGTGACTTAACTTATAAGGAGCGCCCGATCAAGATCTTGGACACCGTAGAGAAAAGGACAAGGAACCAAACCATTCGCATCTGCAAAGTACAGTGGAGTCATCATTCGAAGAAAGAAGCCACCTGGGAACGCGAAGATCAACTGCAAAAAAAATTACCCCGACTTGTTCACCAGCTCGGCTGAATCTCGGGGTCGAGATTCTTTTTAAGGGGGTAGATTTGTAACATCCTGAAAATTTAAGTTCGGAAATATCAAGTCTTTTAGATTATTTTGCAGTGTGTTTTATTTGAATTTGGATTTGGTGGCCTACATTAAAGATTTGGTTAAGGTTCCAAAAATAAAATTTAAGAAATGCAAGAAAGGCACCTAGGGGAATAAACAAGAAAATAGGGAATGAAAATATATACACATATCCATATACATATAGCGATAATAGCAAAAGTAAATAATATTAAAAGAGAGGGGGTCAGACCAGGCCAAGTCGGCCCAGCCCAACCCCACTCCTCCCTCATTACAGCACGCGGCCCACCTCCTCTTCCCCTCCTCTGCCCGAGCGGCCCCCCTCACGGCCACTGTTCTTCTTCTCCACCCCCACCCCGCTCTCTCTCTCTCTCTCCCGGGCCATAGCTCCCTCAATTCACCCCCGCAGCCTGACCCGCGCAGCGATCCCCTGCGCTCGGACCAGCGGGCACATGGCACGGACCAACGGGCACCACCATCCTGTCCGCTCCCGACCGAGGCACTCTGTCGCCACCTCTTTTTCTTGCCCACGCCACTCCATCGCATCTCGCGTGTGGCTCCACCTCCCACTACCACTCCACGCGCAGCGCAGGAGCATCATTGCCGTATGCATGCGCGAGATACTCTGCTGGGCCGCTTGCATCTGCCGCTGCTCCGTCGCTCGCCGATGGGACTGCACGGGCGAGCCTCCCGGTGCTAGCCCTACCCGTGCATCTATAAAAGCCACCGAACTCACCAGTCTCTTCCCCACACTCCCCACATTCCCCCACAGTGCCCGATTGTGTTTCCTCCGCTCATAGCTCGCCGGCGCCACCGTCCTTCCCCAACTCCGGCCGTCGGCCTCCCCGCTAAATTCCACCGCCAAACCTCAATTCCATCCTCCCCCGCCCTATCCAAAGCCCCACGGTTCTAACCCCGGGCTCCCCCGTGCCTCCCGTGGACTACACACCGCCGGCGCCGGAGTCCTTCCGGAGTCGCTGCCGCCGCACGCCGCTGGCCCGCCACCGTGCCCCTTGATCCCCATCGACTTCACCGCCGACACCACCATGACTCCTGGAACGCATTTTGGTACCCCTCCGGACTTCTCCGACCACCGATCGCCGTCGGCACCACAGGCCCACACCGCCTCCAGCCTCCCCTACCTGACCCCTGCTACCGACTGGTTCAAAAGGAATAAGCCCCCCTTAAGGGTAAGCAACACCAAATGGATCCATTGGCTAGCAGCGCTACTCTCCCCCCCCCCCACTCCCCGGCCACGCGCGTTCGAGCCCCCGGCTCCGCAGCGCGCCAGGTTGAGTTTCTTTTTTTTCGATCTGACTGGTGGGCCCCACCTGTCAGCGGCTGCAGCTCCCGTGCGGCCCACTGACAGCAGGGTCCCACCTGTCAGAGGTACATATAATTAACACTAATGATTAGTGCTTAGTGATTAATGACAGACAATGAAGTTTGAGAGACCTTGTGGAGGTATCCCCATGTGGAGTCGAAGGTCTCGGTCGGTGTCGGGTGGACACAACGGGCAGCGGCGAGAGGATCAGGACTAGACTCAGGGAGGAGTTGAGGTCCAGACGATCAGGATGCCGGGTGCGGTCATCTGCAGCGAAGCAGACCGGATTAGACTCAGGGAGGAGTCGAGGTCCAGTCGGTCAAAGATATCGGTTGCGGGAAGCTTCCGGGAAGGTGCTTGAAGGGCAAAATGGTAATTTGACTCAAGCAATGGAGGTGGAGGCAGATTTCCCTCCAAAAATCTGGTTTGACACCTTTTCCCCGTGTGGTTGAGTGGCATGGAGTGGGAGAGGTATGCCAATTCTTGATTTGCTAGTTTGGGGTGAGCCCTTGGCCTTCAAATGAAGAGGAGAAGGCAGTAGCAAGTCAAGCATTCAGGCATTCCAATACATGTATTCAGATTAGAGAGCAATAAGAGTGAGCAGTGACAGTGTGTCTCCTGCGTGAGTTTGCTCTAAGTGAAGCATGTAGTGTTCTGGGTGTGTGCATGTGTTCTTGTGAGAAGCATGTAGTGAGTGGAAACCATGTATAATCATTCCTCTATATGAATCATTCATGGGGACTCCTATGTAATCCTTCAAGTGCAATGAATCCATTTGAACCCTCATGTGTTTCAGTTCATTTCAGTTCTTCTGCTTCTCTCTGTTCATCTTTGCAAGAAATGATTTCGAGTTGATTTTCTAGCTAAATTGGTTGGTTCTTGTTTGGTTTATGTTGGGAGCATGCCACAAGACCATTTGGTCAGATAAACTCCCAAGAATCAACTGGAAGAACCAAAGATTCCCTTTTGCTCCATTTCCTCTATTTGGGCATTTCTAGGGTTTGATGTCAGGGGATAGTGGATTCTCTTGATTCCCTTCATAAGTTGACTTGAGATTTAGTTTGTCAGGCCCTGAGATCATTTCTAAGTGAAATGCAAAAGTTCACAAGCAAAGAATGGAAGTTTTGAGAGAAATCTGAAATTTAGTTTCACTCTGTACTCTTTTTCAGATTTCAGCAAGAATCCTTGTTTCTTGCTCAAGGGATGAATTCTCTTGTTGTCTCAGGTCCCATTGCTGTTTAAAACTTAGTCCTGTCATTTTAGTCTGCAAAGATCGCCAGAAATTCTTCAATTCCAGTGGAATCTCGAGTTTCAGCTTCTTCAGCCTATTTCAAGTTTTGTTGATGTCTTCAGTACCCACAGGCCAGTCTGACTGGAATGTAAATAGCGGTCTGACCGGGATTTCTTGGGCAGTCAGACCGGTGCTTGCCGAGCGGTCTGACCGGCCATAGCACACCAGTCTGACCGGCCCAGAGCGGTCTAACCGGCCGGTCAATAGCGGTCAGACCGGCCCACTGCAACTGCTGCTGGTTTTTATGTATTTGTGGTGTCCGTTGTGTTTCTTCTTTGTTGTTTCTTTTCGGCTGTTACTTCTGTTTGTCTTGTATCTCCAGCAAGCATGAAACATCTTTCTTCATAGCTATCAGAGAGGAGTTCCTTGTGGATACTTTTTTAGGGGCATTTTTCAAAAGAGGCACCATTCACCCCCCCCCCCCTCTGTTGCCATATCCGATCCTACAATTGGAATCAGAGCCGATTAGCTCTTTTCAATAGATCTTAACCGGTCTGTGAGCCATGGCAACGGATAAGTATTCCACCAAGCCCCCGAATTCGATGGGATCGACTATCCCTTTTGGAAGAGTCAGATGGAGACCTACATTCAGGCCCAGGGCTATGCGATTTGGCGCAAGGTCAAAGTTCGCTTTGCTGTTCCTGCCGATGAGAACATTAATGAGCATAACTTATTCAATTTAACTCCAAATTAAGTGAAACAAGTTTCTAAATTCATCTAAATTCAAGATTTACTCAATGGAACTGAAACCATGATTTTTAGAGTTCATTTGAATTTCTGGTGATATTTTGAGTGATTTGCTGCTTTTGTTTTTATTTGGGTTTCACGCACGGTAAAATAGCGTACGAGGCTCAAGAGGAAGAGGCCGAGGCAGTCACCCTAGAAGCTCAAGAAAATCAAGACCTCGACCCCTGTGACCAAGGCGAGTTAACACTTTGATCATGTTGAACCCATGTTTATGCAAATTTAATTTCTTTTAAATTATTCACATGCATGCTGTTAATTTATGTGGTAGACTACGTTCATTTTTAAAGGTGTTAGTTATATACCTAATATTATGCTTGCTAGTAATACTCCATTGAAACCTTGGACATATGAACCTTGTCGCCATAGCAAAAATTATAATGATGTAGCTTTTGCAATAAGTCCATATAAAGATATTGTGTTGCTTAGTAATGCTAGTTAAATTGGGGATACCTAGATGCTCCAACGTCAACACTTGCAAATATGAAGTGATTAGGGTAGTCATGGTGGGAATGACTGGAATATGTTTGTACGTTACTTATGTTTCCCAAAATCCTCAATACTGCTTAGTACCTGGGTGGGTGGTTTGGGGGCTGGTATGTAGTGCAGTGGACGCACAAAAATATGAAGTGTGGTAGAACCATCCAGGTAACCCTAAGGACTGAATCTTGTCATGTTAGCCCGTGTAAAACAAGAACAACCACAAGTCTGTAAAGTACAACGTGGCTTAGTAGATTTACCAGACCCCGAAAGTCATCCTCACAAGAGGAGGTAGTGAGGTAGTGCAAGCGGCTATCTGTGTGACGGCTTGAATGGGACACCCGTAGAGGGTGAGGTTCTGTTGTGGCAGGCTAGCAGTGGGGGTAGCCAGCTGCTAGACGTTCAAAAGGAGAATATCCTGCACAACGTATGGGACCCACCACAAGTGGGAGCGACCCATAGGGTGAATTGATGGATAGGGCGAGGTACTTTGAACAGTTATTGTGATGGCTTGCTCAACCGTATGACTAAGGAATCATGCGGGGCAACGAGTAAACTGTCTCTTGTGGGTAAAGCGTGCAAACTCTGCAGAGTCAAAACTATTCGAATAGCCGTGCCCACGGTCAAGGGCAGACATGGGGACTTAACTAGATATAGTTCTATTTAAAAATGTTTAGAGAATGAGAAAATGGAAATATGGAGGGCAACGGAAAGCCCTAATTTGAGTTGTCCTGGGTGTCGTCCCAGTGGTAAGTTAAACGGCTATAATGCTGAAAGATGCTATATGGTGCAGATGCCATGTAACGGTGGATGGCATCTTTGTCAATTATGAGATAGTCTTACTTCATAAATTTAAGTCATGAGTTTAAAACTGCTAGGTCGTAGGGATTTTTAAGTAATTGTCTTCAAAAGCACTCTACGCAAAATAAAATAAACCCAAGCCTTCCTTTGATAAGCTGAGCAAGTTAAATATTGCATTCTGTGTGTTGGCTCGCTGAGCACGGTGGATTTGTGCTCGCACTCGCATTACCCAAAACAGAGACGCAGGATCACTATGCCCATGAAGACACCCCTGCAACTGAAGGGAGAATCAACGAAGGAAATTAGGGCGTAGACACTACAAGAGAAGTGCCATTTTTTGACATATCATTTATGTCATAATATCTAAAATTATGTCATAATTCACCTTTTATGCATCACCAAATTCAAAACACATAAAGTTGGTGTCTCAACACAAATTCAAAACACATATAGTTGTTGTCTCAACCTCATCACAGGTATCCATATCAAAATGATAACTCTAGCCACCAAAATTTCATCTATAGCCTAAGTTTGAGAGCTTACTACTCAGCATCAGATGATGCAAATTTGCTGCCAAACAAGGAACGAAGGAAGCCTTGGATCTCATCTGCCGCTGTCCTTTTTTGAGCAAATCAGTACATGCAGCTTTCACCAGCTCAGTGGTTGTGTCGATGGTGAATTGACTCTGGAAAAGAGAATGAACATATGGTTAGAAGGCCACATACAATTTCATATACAACATGGTCAGTCAGTGCACATTTACCGAGTCTTTTTGCATCTTCAAAGTCATAACAGGAAACTTAAAGTGTCATATTATTGCTAGATTTAGTGTATTATTGGCACGTATGAGCAGCAAGTAAAAAATAAACCAATTGAACCAATACCACTAGATGAATTGAGAAAGGACGGTCATCGAATAGCTAGTTCGTGCAACACAACCAACACAGATAACAACACTAACGTCTACACAAGCACACGACAAGAACACTGAACACAGACAAATAAACTAACCCACATGTACTAACAGGTGAATAACAGAGCACAAATTAACAGAGATTGATTTACAGAGATCACAATCACTGAGCAGATACCACATGAATAGATTGACAACTAATCTCAAATAACATCTCAGTGAGCACAAGCATTCATCAGTGCATAATTCACCATCACACAGAAACATCAACCAAATTCATAATGCCAGATTAACATTCACAATTCACAAAATCTGTAATGAACAGGCTAATTAACATCAACAGTGATAAGAATAGAAGATTTGGGGAAGGATTCAACCTAATGGGGTAGAAGTAGCAGAGGAGAGTTTGGTGGTGGTGCCGTAGAGGAAGCAGTGCCCGTCGATGCCGTCCAGCTCGGTGAAGAAGAGGAGGTCGCCGTCGGTGTCGGTGGAGAGGATGCTGCCGATGCTGGAGCAGAGCGGCGGCGCCGAGGTGAGAGCTGTGGATGGCGGCGGCGTGTCACAGAGAAGATCGGTGCGGTCGGCAGCGCGGAGATGCTGCCACAGCACACTGAGAGATGGTGGCGGCTCGGCCTCGGGTGGAGAAGGAGTAGATGGTGAGAGCGGCGGCCGGAGAATGCGCTGGAGGGGCGGCCGGAGAAGAGGGGCGGCGCGCCAGATCTGGATGGAGGCTGCGCTTCGGAGGCGCGGAGGAGCTGCGGAGGAGGTGCAGCGCGCCGGAGGGAGCAGGAAGGAGCGGCGGGGGTGGTAGATGTGGAGAGAGACGGCGGTGGCGCGCCGGCGAGTCGGCCCGGCCTCGCCGGCGGCCGGATGTGGCAGAGAACCGGGGGAGGAAGCAAGAAGGTGAAGGGGAGACAAAAGAACCGGGCTCAAGGACTTCCCACAGGCGGCGCCGGCTTTGAGGGATGGGGAATTTTTGGCATTTTGCAGATTAATCCTCGAAAATTTCTAGGGTTTACAAATAGATCCTTCTCGCATTTCATTTCTTCCGATTTAGACCTCCGGAGCTCCGTTTTCTTCGCGGATAGATCCCACATGTCCGTGTCAACACGCACATCTGTACGGAGCAGTCCAAATCTATCGTTTATGCGCCTAGATCACGCCGGCCTGCAGAAAAATATATAAAAATGTAAAATGGTCCATTTCGAGCAATTAAATATGGGAAAGTATGTAAATGATGATAAATGGTCTCAAAATATGAAAAATATGAGCAAGCCCATTAAAAAACCAGTTGGTTGGGCCCTGAGCAAGCTCATTAAAAAAACAGTTGGTTGGGCCACGTGGCGGTGGGACCTATCTTGACAGGTGGGCCGTATGCCAACAAGGAAAATGATGGTTTAAATAATTCAATATAATAATTTGTGACGCACCAGTTTTGTCATTAATTTATGACATTCGCAAAGTAGCCCCTATGACACAACAAATATTGTCACTACATAGATATATAATAATTTCTGACACACCAGTTTTGTCATTAATTTATGACGTTCGCAAAGTAGCCCTAATGACACAACAAATATTGTCACTACATTGATTTAGACTTGCATCATGACATTTTTTGTGACATTCATATTATTTTTGTCACTAAGCCAAATTACCTCTACAAAAACGTCATAAACTAGATGATTTAGTGACATTTAGACCCTTTGTCATGCCATATATGTCACAAAATGACACATCACTACGCTTTTCTTGAGCATAGACAAGTTGACCTAAGGCATTGTGTGCTCGTATATTGTCGGAGTCTCGGTAATATATAATGCACACATTACCCATCAGTCGCTTGCCTGTGGTTGTGGTTTCACTTTTGCTTTCGTTCTCCGCTGCTTACTTGTTGTAATGGTAACATTTGGCCTAGGTGGCCCTTTTGTAAACTATCACCCGATGTGGTGTATCATAAACTCTATAATATTATTGATGTCTATGCGATATATGACATGGTTCGACAATGTACCTGTGTGCACTATCTACTGATCCATGGAATAGTGCAATGAAACACAGTAGATTCTAGATTGAAAAATCCAGGTCCAACAGTTAAGTGCACCTTGGCACGACACTCGGGAATGCTCAGTGGTAGCCGACGATGAGGATGCAGGGGTGGCGAAGTGAGGGCGACGAACAGCTATCGGTTATACCAAAGTTAAGGTCGGCGCAAAGATGAAGGGGGAGGTAAGCGGGGTTTAAAGTGGGAAAAAGGTGGAAGTTGAATGCGGGAGTGATTAGGCTTTCAATTGTAGCAAATGCTCAGGCTAACGAGAAGAAACGGCCAAATTTAAGAGCTCGGGCAGGGCATTAATGGTGGCGGTGGAAGGTTGAAGAAGGCAAGAAGAAAGAAGAAGCTGACAGGCGGGGTTGGGCTGAGATTAAATCGGGCGAGGATGGATTGAATCAGGGAGCGACACGTGATGGCCGAGTAGAGAGGTTGAGGATTAAATTTGATTTAGATTTTCAAAAAAATTAGGAAGGTTTTAAAATACTTAGAAAATAGGAAATAATGTCTAAAAATTCCAGAAAAATTCACAGAAATTCCTGGGAATGTTTTAGACTTAGGAAAAATATTTTCAACTTAAAGTTAGTTTTTTCATTTTTATAAAAATACTTTTTAACTTTGAAATTGATTTTTTTTAAAATTTCAGCAAAGCACAGAAAAACCAAATGAAAGCCAATTGCTTTGAAATAATTAATTTGAACTAGGATTTTATAGAAATTCAAAATATCTTTTACTTAATAATATTTTTAAATTTTCAATTAAATTACTTTTAAGAAAAGTTTTTTTAAAGCTAAAAACAGGCAAAATAAAATCTCTGAAATTCAAGCAACCAAAGAACACTTGATTTTATTTTAAATCAAATAAAAAAATTCACTAAAAATTTTGAAATAAACAGCTGGGCTGTTACAAACTACCCCCCTTAAACAGAATCTTATCCCCGAGATTCGCACGGGCTAGCAAAGAAATAGGTTTGGATCTTACCTTGTGTGGCTTGTGTGGTGATCTGATTCAGATGTCCTTTCACAAACTTCTATGGCCTTCTATTTGCTGTCTAGAGGCAGTTGGTGCTTCAGCTTGATGCTTCCAAAGACTAGGAGAGGGGAGACTCAAGGCAAAGGGGGAACAATAGACGTTTTGCGCAACCCAAAACAAAACAACCTCGCAAAAACATTTATTAAGCAAATAACAAGCAATAGTTACAGCTGCCAAAAAAACTGACAGCTCATAACTTCGTCTACTGTCTAGCTTAACAACTTAACCTAACGAGGTAAGGGATGTCTTGGTGTGATCCTTCGCAGCTCTCGAGGTACGAAGCATGATCCTTCAAGGCGAAGATTGAAGTGGTGGTAAAATCGAAAAATTTTAGCTGTTGCCATCTATAGTTATTTTGTAACAAGTGAAGAGACAGAAATAAGTTTTTTTTCAAAAATGACATAAAGGTGAGAAAGAATTGAGAGATGAGGATAAGCAAAGATTGAGAGGTAAGCATAAGCAAAACTGTTTGAAATTACTGGTTACTTAAAATAAATCCTTAAGGTCCAACCATTCTATTCTATCTACGGTCATCTCATACAGTCAAATTGGCTCTAATACCATCTCTGTCGGGACCCCGGATTTTCGAACCCGGACCCTCTATGTAATACAGCACTAGTCTCAGATCAAAGCTAGTGCACACAGTCAAACAGTGATGATTACATAACCAACAACGCTTATTACAATAACAGAGAGTACAGACCGAAAGGTCTCTTTATTACAACTGAGGTTTCAAAACCTCACACACACAAAACACAGCGGAAGCAAAAGGTAAATCCAGCGAAGACCCATCAATACGCCACAGGCAATTGACTGGGGAAGCGCGACCTAGTACTCTGGGAATCCTTCATCGAGTCCGCATGCAAAGTAGTCGTAGTCTCCCTCTTGAGCTTCATATTCCTCTGAGTTGAATTTAGTGCAGCATGTGAGTACATAAAGTACTCCGCAAGACTTGGGAAAGAATGCAGTAGATGCAAGGCTTAACAAAGGAAGGCTATATGGTTCTTTTGCGCAAAGCAATGTTTTATTTTAAATAACATTAAATATTTTCGAAGGCATTAATTTAACAAAGTAATGGTTTTAACTGAAACTAATAAGCATTTTATAGTGAAGGTTCTATCCACCAACACTAATTAACCAGCTCTAACCAATAAAGTTTAAAACAGCGGGTTACATCCACCCACACTGGCTCCAATCGCCAGGACAACCTTCCGAAAGTTCCCTCCACTATCGGGATACCAAAACTTTGTTTTTAAAATGAAAACCAAAGATCTACCATGTGAATGCATTCCTTGCCCGCCCTTGACCGTGGGCACGGCTATTCGAATAGTTTGACACTCTGCAGAGGATGTACAACTTTACCCCCAAGAGATAAATTATCCTAATAGTCATCATGATTCCTTTGGCATGAGACCCAGATAAAATATCACAAAGCCTTTACCTCACTCTAGTCTAGCTAGACACCACCCGCTGAGGTTTCACCGCTGAAGGGTTAAATCCACCCAGTCAGAAGCCCCCTCTTGCGCCATATGAGTATAGTAAATCCCTGTCCCTCACTGTGAATAACCAATAAATCCTTGGCATCCACTTTCCACTGGTGGCACCTAAACTAGACTATCATAAGTTAATCAGCTAGGTCGTACCCATACAGACTTGGGGTTGTACGGTAGTGCTCAGCCTGGACAATCACAAGAGTCGATCCTTAATTGACTAGGGCGGAGCATACACTTTACAAAATCTCGTGCTAACCGCACCAAACCAATCTAACCATCCACCCTGGTCTAAAACAATTTTCACATTTCATTTTTATTTTTAGAAGAACATTGGCAACTTCAATCGCCACTAAATTTCTGAACACAAAGACTAGTTTAATGAAATATAATTTCCATTTCAAGGTTACAAAAGTTAAATAGCATGACTAAGCAATTTACTGCCGTTCTAATATTTATCAAAGATTTATAATAATCTCATTATTGAGACAAAGGAAATCCTAAGGTTACAAGGGTACATTGCATTCAACTTCAATCGAGAGCATAACAATAATTGGTTTAACTAACTTGCTAAGACAAAATCAGGGTTCTATGTAAATAGAGATGCACATAAATTTAAAATAATTAAAACATTTCTCAAACATAGGTGCAAAATGTTCAAAGGAGACTTGCCTTGCTCGAAGACTTGATGCTGCGAATTGTCAAAATCAAACTCTCCAGAATAATCGTAGTCTACACGCGAAGAACCAAACAAAATAAATTCAAATAAAATCCAATTAAAATCCAAAAATTATAAAATATACACTGGCAGATAGATTATGATTTTAGATGAATTTAGGAGAAAGAATCAATGGATTCGGAGTTTGTATGAGGGAGAACGAATATCAGAAAGTTTGGACATCACGTGAAATGATAACAACATCCGAGAATTACTTTTTGAAAAGTATTATGTCGGTAGGCTGCGAGGTGGCTGGCGAACGGGCAAAATGGAATCCTGGCGATGAGGCGAAGTTGGTGACATGGGTACGGCGATGAGGAGCGGCGGCAATCACCCGCAGTTAGAGAAAAACGGCACCAACGGCACGGTAGCGACAACAGCAGGTTGGAGAGAGATAGTACCGAGTATGTAATGTGGAGATGTTGGGTGAGCACGGGGTAGAACATAGTATGGTGAAGTTAGGGAAATTATTGGCTAAACTGAAAATTGAACGGAGACGATAGAAAAAAAAAGAAAAACTTGATATCTTGGTGCTCAGTGAAGCGAATCTAAAACTATTTGGAAGGTAGCTACCTAGGATGGTTTGGCACGATATGACGTGAACGGATTGGGGAAAACTCCAACGGATAGATGGGGACACAAGATGCCATTGGCGGCCATGGCGAGGTGTCGGAGGTGAAAATTTTTGGAGGCTTTTTGGGGAAAAGGAAAGGAACACGGTGTAGAACGCGGTGAGGCAAGTCTAAGAAAAATTACGACATGGGCTAAAGCTTACCGGAGGTGACGAATCGACATCGGGAGTCAAAAACGGCCATTTTCGCGAAAAGCTCAATTCCTGACAATTGGCTCCATGAAAAATTAAACAAAATGGTAGAAAAATTTCTTAGAGGCTAGGACACGATATGACTCAAACAAAAATCAAAGCGCTCACCGAAAAAGGGGTGTACGCGCGAAGGCACGGTTTTTAGTGTCTGGCTCGACAAGGTTGACGAGGACTCGGGGAATCTTTAGGTGAGGGCGATGGAAGCACGACGTAGAACGCATCGAGGCAAACTCAACGGTGCAAACGGCTTCGTCAAAGGACATCGAATGGTGGTGCAACACGGTGGAGAAGACCTTCTGCGACCGGCGGGTTGACATCGGCATTCCGGGCAAACGGAGAGAATTTAGCAGGTGTGGTTTGTGGCGAAACGAAGAGGAGAATGTGGGGAACACAATGCTCACCTCGGTTATGATGGAACATGCACGGTCGGCTAGCAGCGAAGAGAGAAGCGACGGCGCGGTTTGGCCATGGTGCTCCGGCGAAGGCGAGTGAAGTACCGCGTAGAACGCGCAAAGACGAAGCCGGTGGTGTGGTCAAAAGTGGCGGAACTCCACTGTAGAAGGCGCAAACGACTGAGGAACAGTGCTCGGTTGACAAAAGAAAAACACTAATGGCAAAGAGGAGGAAGGGAGAGAGGACATGAAATTTTCGGGGATGACTAAGGATGAGGAGGGGCACCTGGTGCTCCCTTTTATAGGGGTGGAGGTGGACGGGAGAGGGAGATCAACCGACGATGTCATTTAGAGCAACAGTTTCATTTTCGTGTAAATCCACATGAAGGAGGGGAAACGGTGGAAATGGAGGAGTCATGAAGAGAGGAAGTGAATGCACTTGATTGCACGAAAAATCGTGAAGAAATTCATGAGGAATGAAAGCTTGAAAATTGTGTTCATGGCGACGCCATTGCTCTGGACAAGAAACGCACGCTTCGAAGAAGATGAAATGGAGGAGAGAGAAAACGGAAATAAAAAATAATATATTTTTCTCCAAAAAAGTAAATAAAAAATTCGAAAAAAATCAAGAAAATTCCACAACAATCCTTGGAAAACGAAAATAACAAATAAAATAATTTCGGATTTAATTGAAGTATATTTTAACCATTTAAAGTAGTTTTATTTTGTAAGCTTTAATTTAATCCAAATAAATTCAAAGACTCCAAAAAATTGGAACAGAGGATAGAAATGGATAGATTAGACTTTTTGATGAATTTAGAAATTTGAATGGGCTTAATAGGAGTTAAAATGAAGAAATATGAGCTTTTGGAAGTTTGAAAGGAGAGAAAAAGGATAAACTGATTTTCTGGAATTATTTTTGAACCGAAAAATCAGATTATGACTTCATCAAGGGAAATGATTTTTAGAGGAATTATTTTTCTGTGGGAAAAAGTGATTTATACGTCAGGGTGACGTCAGCAGAGATTTTGATTTTCTGGCCGAATTATTTTTCAACAGGAAAAGGGTTTTATTCACTGACAGGTGGGACCGGCTTTTGTGGACTAGGTCCATAAACCGGGGAGAAGGCTGATGTGGCACGTAGTTGGCGTAGCGCTTGCGTAGCTCACGGCTGCTGAGGTGGCACACGGGGACTGAGAGCATCAGCGGATGGCGACGTTGCTGGGGTCGGCAAGGGGTGCGCGGGAGGGAGGAGGACACGGGGAGTTAAGTGCACCTTGGCATGACACTCAGGAATGCTCGGTGGTAGCCGGCGACGAGGATGCAGGGGTGGCGAAGTGAGGGCGACGAACGGCTATCAGTTATACCAAAGTTAAGGTCGGCGCAAAGACGAGTAAAGGGGGAGGTAAGCGGGGTTTAAAGTGGGGAAAAGGTGGAGGTTGAATGCGGGAGTGATTAGGCTTTCAATTGTAGCAAATGCTCGGGCTAACGAGAAGAAATGGCCAAATTTAAGAGCTCGGGCGGGGCATTAATGGTGGCGGTGGACGGTTGAAGAAGGCAAGAAGAAAGAAGAAGCTGATAGGCGGGGTTGGGCTGAGATTAAATCGGGCAAGGATGGATTGAATCAGGGAGCGACACGTGATGGTCGAGTAGAGAGGTTGAGGATTAAATTTGATTTAGATTTTCAAAACCATTAGGAAGGATTTAAAATACTTAGAAAATAGGAAATAAAGTCTAAAAATTCCAGAAAAATTCACAGAAATTCCTGGGAATGTTTTAGACTTAGGAAAAATATTTTCAACTTAAAGTTATTTTTTTCATTTTTATAAAAATACTTTTTTACTTTGAAATTGATTTTTTTTAAATTTCAGCAAAGCATAGAAAAACCAAATAAAAGCCAATTGCTTTGAAATAATTAATTTGAACTAGGATTTTATAGAAATTCAAAATATCTTTTATTTAATAATATTTTTAAATTTTCAATTAAATTACTTTTAAGAAAAGTTTTTTTAAAGCTAAAAACAAGCAAAATAAAATCTCAGAAATTCAAGCAACCAAAAAACACTCAATTTTATTTTAAATCAAATAAAAAAATTTTACTGAAAATTTTGAAATAAATAGCTAGGCTGTTACAATCATCTAGTATGTACAATCTGAATAAAGATCATGAATTATAGAAGAACTTATAAATCTCTTCACCCTTGCTAGATGAATTTGTTATTGCTCGATTGGAATCTGATTATATGGATGAATTTTGTTTGATTCCAAAAGTTGTAGCTTTGCCCATATATGCCACCACTTCAAATTTATAACTTCAGAGATTTGAATTGCATAAATGCTTTGCTTACATTTGCAAAACTTGTTAAAATAATTGCTGTGTGAGAAATTATGATTTGCTCATTAACATGTGTGATTACTCTTGGGTTAATAATACAATGAGTTTTTATGATCGCTAATATTTTATAATATTAATTGTGCAACAACGAAGAACTGTTAAAATGGATGACATATACATATACCATGCATACACCTTGCCTTCTTTGTTATCATATTTTCAGCCTATCAAAAGCCGAGGACGGCTTTGTTTTCAAGAAGGGGAGGATGATAAGAACATGTACCCTACGGATACAACTATATTTGCTATACTTGTTGTTCCAATTACAAGAGCTCTTACGCATCACTTAAATTATTAGGCGAGCTCATTTCAAAGAGGTTTTACTTTGTTTGATAAAAGACTTATGATATTACATAATGAGAGTCCATTGTGTTTGTTGTCATGTACCAAGATTTATGATCAAGATCATGCAATATGTGAGACTACACATCTATTAAAACCGATGATGGTTTTTCGTCAAGAAGGGGAGGATGATGCGACCATGCTATAAACACATACGACCATATCGCCTAATATCAAGATTGAACTAAAGATGAATTCATTTATTTAGCTTTAACATATTTTAAATGAGAATATGATGCTACCTAATGATGAAAATATATATCTGTGCAGCTATACAAAGAGGATTGCATTAACACTACGAGCTCGTGGTTGGGGTCAACCTAAAGGGAATCCAACCAGTATATCAAGACCAAGTCGACATCTTTCCCAACTATTCCTCAAGGTCACCACATCACTTTTGATCCAAATCAAGCAAGAGTTCAAGTTGGATACGTTTTGGAATCCAATTCGGCCTCCAAATCAATTCGGATTCGGCCTGACAGGTCTAACTTCAAACATGCATAACTTTCACATTCGGAGTCCGTTTGAGGTCCACGAGTACTTGTTGGAAAGCTTTTCTTGTCCTCTTTCCAACGTATCTAGCATCATCTCCAAATTCCTTCCATGCGGATAGTAATTATCAAAACAACAAGCTGCATCATCTGTTTAGATCAAATTAGGCCTTGTAATGCTTGGGCCCAAGGGGAAGGTGCCCCTTGGCCCGTACTATTTATGGCCATACTGTTTACGTGAACAATACTGTGAATAGTATTACCCTTTATTTATTAGTTTTGTGCGGCTTTTCCTCCCCTATTTAAGGAGGCCGCACCCAGCTAGTTTCCTTGAATTTTGTTTATATTTAGTTTGCCTTTGTTGCAACTTGTATCTTCTGCATGTGTCGACTAGACCACCCAGTCAAGAACATTATTCAAAATCCCGTCTTGTCAATAATTCATAAATACTTGCAATTTCAGATTGCTTGTTATCTTGTTCCTACGTTTCTTCGATTGCATGCAGGAATAGACCTTCGTGGTCTGGTCAACTGTGTTCTTGGCACGGTTGATAACGACTCAGAGTATGGTTTAGCGATTGTTTGGTGTTCTAGTCATGACCAGTTAGAAGGTTGCATCGTGTGACATCCCAAATTTTCATTTATTTTAATTCTCTTTTTTTTGGAATTTTAAATCCTTCTTTTGTTTTTGCCTTGATTTAAAAGCTATTAAGATTGAGAGAAATTGTGATCAAAATGAGTTTAAGTAATTTTATTTGGGTCCCTTGCATTTTTCTAGACTTATAGGATTTTTTTGGGATTTATTTGGAGTTTTCTGCCATTTTCTAAGACTAAATATCCTTATTCGGGTTTCCAGAAAATCAAAGCAAAATTTATAAAACTCCCCCTCCCTCTGGCCGACACGTGGACGGATGAGATCCGCCCACGTCGCCACCGCCTTCCCGCCTTCACCATCTCCCCGCTCGCCATGTGTGCAACCCGGATTCACTCCACCCGCACGCCCCGCCCATCTCAGCCGCCCCCGCTCACTTAACCCCCACCCCATCCAACCGTCGGATGCCCATCCGACGCCGCACCCTGCTCCCCTCCCCTCCCTCGCTGACAGGCCGACCCCACATGTCGGACCCATCCCCTACCCCGCGCTGTCTCCCTCCTCGTGCCGCCGCCACCCGCAACCACCTCCGCCCTAACCAGCCTCCTCACCCCTTTCTCGCCAGCACGCCGCCCTCTCCCTTCGTGTGCCGCACGCCCGCGCCCACGCCTCCCCTTTTTCCTCGCGCACGAAGCCCACGCGCCACTCGGCCACCCCGTTGCAACCGCCGCCCACCTCCTGATTTTTCCGACGAGGAATTCCGCTGCGCTTCCTCCCCTTTGGCCCTATAAAACCCCTCCCCGAGCTCCCCCATTCCCCACTCCACCACTCGCCACCCTCGGTTTCCCCTCTCCGCCGCCCTAGCGCCCCAGCATCGTGTGTCCTACCGCCGCAGCCGCCAAAGTCGCTCCGGCGAGCAATTGCGCTCGGCCCGACCCCGCTCGCGCCTAGCCGACTCCACCCTGAGCTTCGCCGCGCCACGCCGAGTCCCCTCTGCCCCTTCCCTGTGCCCGAGCGCTATCGGTGAGCCCCGCCCGCCAGAACCCGATCGCTCCTCCGCCTCTTCCTCGTCGCCGGCCACCTCCGTCCATCGTCGAGCATCGCCGCAGGTAAAGGCGTGTACCCCGTCCGCTCCCCTTCCCGTTTCGACTGTCGCCGGCCGCCGCACCGCCACTCGCCGGCGAGCGCGCCACCCCCGTGCGCCTCCGGCCGGTGATGCCACCCGGGCCTGCGTGGCCGCCACGCGGCACCACGTCAGCGCCACCTCCGCGCCAACCGCCTCGTCATTGCCAACCGGCCCTCCCTGCCCCTCAGCTGACGCCACTTCCCGTGGGCCTGGTCCATGGACCAATGCCCCACCCGTCAGTCAAACCAGCCCATAAGTGACGTCATGCTAGCGTCATGAGTCCCTTTTCCCGTGTAAAATTAATTCGGCTGAAAATGAATTTAGTGCTGACGTCATAATTCCCAATTTCCTATACAAAAATAATTCCAAAAAATTCATTTTATTCTTTTTCCCTGAATTTAAATTTCCCGGAGCCCGTACTTCTTCGTTCTAACTCCGATTGAGCCCATTCAAATTTCTAAATTCATCAAAAATTCCCCTCTATCCATTCCTAACCTCAATTTGAATTTTGGAGTTTATTTGAATTTATTTTGAGTTTGGTGGGTTATTTTCACGTGTAAACTACGACGATTCTGAAGATTTCCTCGACGACGGATCTCACCAATTCGAAGAGCAAGGCAAGTCACACTCCTTGATCATGTTGATCCCAATTTTTGAAATAAAATTATGTTGATTTAAATTATATTGCATGTTATTTTTATTCAATGTATTTCAATTCAGTTTTAAATTTAGTTATTGCCAACTTGTTAATTCCTCCCTTGATATTGAAATTCCTCGATACCTTGTCACCCTAGAGTTAAATTCTAGTTAATACATTAGTGTTAGCTAGAGAGTTTAAATCAAATGCTTAGCCCTGCTTAGACTTATTATTTGGGTTGGGATATTTTCACATGAAATGATGAACCTCTCACATAAAATGATAAGCTTTTCAAAGCTACTCTTGACTTTGGAGAGTCAAGGTGGATTATGAAATATTTTGAAAACAAAATGTAAAATCTGGTTTAGACTTAGGTTAATGGTTAGAAGGTGGGTGCAGGCATGCTCTGTTGGTTGAAGCCGCAGAAGTTGACTGTCGTGCACCGGGGTACGTGGTTGAGCCTAAGTCAATTAAGGACTGGTCTTTGAGCTACTTTCGCTAAAGCCCTAACGTACTACCACATGGCTGGTATGGGACAACCCTGGCTGAATAATTTGCGGAGTCTCAACTTGAGTCAAGTCGTAGGATGAAAGTGGGCGTGGTTGGTGCCATGAGAAGTCCCACTTGGGTGAGCGTGGTTGTAGCCATAAGAAGTCTCACCTAGGCTCAAGAGGGGGTCCCGGTCTGGTGGATTCCTTACTGGGGTGAAACCTTAGAGTTGGCTTGGCCGGGTTGACGATTCCGCATTGTAAAGGCCTTGTTACGATTACTCAGTCACACGCCTAAGGAAGCGTGTATTGGCCGACATTATGAGGACATCATATCTTGTTGGTAAAGTTGTACAACCTCTGCAAAGTGTATAATCTATCCTAGATAGCCGTGCCCACAGTCACGGACATGCTAAGCGAGAGTTTTTCATAGATTAGACTTGGTTTTACAAAAAATGTTTTAAAAAACCTTATGGCTAGATGGAATCCATGAGTGTATGGAAAACGCGTGGATGGATGGAATCCGCACGGGATGTTTTCGGGAAAGATGGTCCAGGAAGGATTCCCGTGGTTAGGTTGGTGTATGGTCGGAGCCTGCACCAACGGTATGAATTTCAATTACCACATTGTTTTATTTATCGTATTAAATCAGCTTTTTAATCTATTTATTGTATTCCTCTAAATGTTGTCTTATGCTCAAATAACCCTATATGCCTTCCTTTGTGGCTCTTATCATTATGTTGCATTTTCCGTGTGACTTGCGGAGTACAAGTTTGTACTCACCTTGCTCAGTCATAACAGAGGTGGTTGTCTACGACTACGGTGTGGACCAGGACGAGTAGGACGTGTCTTGCAGTCGTCTACCTGTGGGCAGGCTGTTGGGCTTCGCCAGTTATCATTTTATTTCCGCTATTAATTTCCTTTTTATTTGATTTATCAATGTAAGACTTGGCAATAAGGTCGTACTCCTTTACTTAATATATTTGGTCATTTGCGTTCGATATGTATCTTTGTTTTGCTGTGTGCACTAGCTGTTCCTGGACTAGTGCGATTTACACAGAGGGTTTTGGGGTCGTTACTCCAGGATCCGACAAAGGTGGTATCAGAGCCGCGATGACTCCAAGACGCGACCGTAGGTAGACTAGAATGGAAACCACTAAGGACATAATTTCTTTAAAATAATATTTGGAAGATCTTGTAAAATCTTGTCTATTCTTTTTCCTTACTCAACTCCCTTCCACTCGCTTTCTAACCCCTTTCCTTCTTCAAATTGTAGATGTCCGAGACCCCTACCCAAGTTACCTTTGGCACCCAAGCCGGTCACTTAGCCTCCTGCCTTCAGAGTCTTCTGCTAGAGATAGGCTTCCAAGGCCGCCCAATTTATCAAGGGTATCAGCAGACCATTGAAGAACAAGAGTACTGGCGTGTGGAGGCTCGGATTTACGCCAACGTGGGAGATACAGCTGGCTTTCACATCTTTGATGCCCCACAGAGACGAGACACCTTCCTTGCCGGTATCCAAGATGCAGCACGGGAGGGCATTCGGCGACTGAGAGAGTTGTATGCACCGGAGCTCAAAGGCACCGCATTTCAGTAGTACCCCCGCAGATACCCAGCGAGCTTCCGCAGCATATATGCATCCACCGAGTCCGACGATGACCCCTGGCTCAAGCAGCAGGTAGAGCTCACCCAGGCCTTGGATGGAGCTTATGAGATGGCCTTGGATGAGTTGAGCTACACCGCCTACAAGCTCCGGAGGGCAGAAGAGGAGTTAGCCATGCTCCGAGGAGCAGAAGACTGTGCTTTCTCAGTCAGCGGAGACAGCATTAAGTCTGCACCAAAGAGGCGTCGCACCGGCATCAAGAAGCATTACTTAGCTCAGTTTAAGCCAGGCAAGTAGGGTATTGTCTAGAGTTAGGCCTTAGGCTAAATTAGAACGCATTTGTGAGCTGTGTTCCCTTGTCAAAAGCCACAAAGTTACTAGGATGAAATGAATTAATAAAGAAAGTGTTTTTATTGTCTTTGAAAAAGTTGTTTTACTTGATTGTGTGAGGGATGGAACAAATAGAACCTATGATTTTGAAATGTTTTAATTATTTTAAATTATGTGCATTGCTATTTACATAAATCATTAGTTCAAATCTTAAGGCATTAGTTAAATACAACCTTGTTATGCCCTCAATTGAATTTGAATACCATGTACCTTTGTAACCCTAGAAATTCCTTTGTCTCAATAATGAGAGTATCATAATTATTTGTTGATATTAGAATGGTAGTTTAATGCTCAGTCATGCTATGTAATACCCTTGAAATCTTGAAAATGGGAAATTATGAATTGTTGTAATAACTTGTGTTTCTAAAGTCTAGTGGTGATTGGAGTTGCCACTAATCCTTTAAAATAAAATAAAATTTGGAAATTGGTTTAGATTAGGGTGGATGGTTAGTTTGGGTTGGTGCAGGAAGCACGAGATCTTGTAAAGTGTATGTTCCACCCTAGTCAATTAAGGACCGACGCTTGTGTTTGTCCAGACTGAGCACTACCGTACAACCCTAAGTCTATATGGGTACGACCTAGCTGATTAACTCATGATAGTCTAGTTTAGGTGCCACCAGTGGAAAGTGGGTGCCAGGGATTTACTGGTTATTCACAGTGAGGGACAGGGATTTACTGTACTCATATGGCGCAAGAGGGGGCTTCGGATTGGGCAGATTTAACCCTTCTGCGGTGAAACCTCAGCGGGTGGTGTCTAGCTAGTCTAGAGTGAGGTAAAGGCTTTGTGATAATTCATCTGTGTCTCATGCCAAAGGAAGCGTGGTGACTGTTAAGATAATTTGTCTCTTAGGGGTAAAGTTGTACAACCTCTGCAGAGTGTCAAACTATTCGAATAGCCGTGCCCACGGTCAAGGGCGGGCAAGGAATGCATTCACATGATAGATTTTTGGTTTTGGTTTTAAAATCAAAGTTTTGGTATTCCGAGAGTGGAGGGAACTCTCGGAAGGGTATCCTGACAGTTGGAGCCAGAGAGGGTGAATGGAACCCGCAGTTTTAAACTTAGTCAGATAGACTGGATTAACTAGTGTTGGTAGATGGAACCTTCACTATAGAATTAATGTTAGTTCTGTTAAAACATTTACTTTATGAAACTGATGCCTTCAAAAATAATTATTAGTAATTGAAATTAAATATTGCTTTGTGCAAAAGAACCATATAGCCTTCCTTTGTCAAGCCTTACATCTATTGCATTTTTCCCAAGACTTGCGGAGTACTTTATGTACTCACATGCTGCACTCAAAAATAATAATCAGAGGAATACGAAGCCCAAGAAGGAGACTACGACTACTTCGCCGGTGGCTTTGATGAAGGATTTCAGGAGTTCTAGGTCACGCTTCCCCAGTCAACTGCCTGTGGCATATTGATGGGTCTCCATTGAATTTACCTTGCTTCCACTGTATTTTGATTGTGTGAGGTCTTGGAACCTCCAATGTAATAATGAGACCTGATGGTCAGTACTCTTTATTATTCTAATAAATTGTGGTTGGTTATGATTCATTTCTGTTTAACTGTGTGCACTAGCTTTGATCTGGGACTAGTGCTGTAATACACAGAGGGTCCGGGTTTGAAAATCCGGGGTCCCGACACCTAGGCTCAAGAGGGGGTCCCGGTCTGGTGGATTCCTTACTAGGGTGAAACCTTAGAGTTGGCTTGGCCGAGTTGACGGCTTCGCATTGTAAAGGCCTTGTTATGATTACTCAGTCACACGCCTAAGAAAGCGTGTATTGGCCGACATTATGAGGACATTATATTTTGTGGGTAAAACTGTACAACCTCTGCAGAGTGTATAATCTATCCTGGATAGCCGTGCCCACGGTCACGGGTATGCTAAGCGAGAGTTTTTTGTAGATTAGACTTGGTTTTACAAAAATGTTTTCAAAAACCTTATGGATAGATGGAATCCATGAGTGTATGGAAAACGCGTGGATGGATGGAATCCGCACGGGATGTTTTCGGGAAAGATGGTCCGGGAGGAATTCCCGTGGTTAGGTTGGTGTATGGTCGGAGCCTGCACCAACGGTATGAATTTCAATTACCACATTGTTTTATTTATCGTATTAAATTCTGCTTTTTAATCTATTTATTGTATTCCTCTAAATGTTGTCTTATGCTCAAATAACCCTATATGCCTTCCTTTGTGGCCCTTATCATTATGTTGCATTTTTCGTGTGACTTGCGGAGTACAAGTTTGTACTCACCTTGCTCAATCATAACAGAGGAGGTTGTCTACGACTACGGTGAGGACCAGGACGAGTAGGACGTGTCTTGCAGTCGTCTGCCTGTGGGCAGGCAGTTGGGCTTCACAAGTTATCATTTTATTTCCGCTGTTAGTTTCCTTTTTATTTGATTTATCAATGTAAGACTTGGCCATAAGGTCGTACTCCTTTACTTAATATATTTGGTCATTTTGTGTTCGATATGTATCTTTGTTTTGCCGTGTGCACTAGCTGTTCCTGGACTAGTGCGATTTACACAGAGGGTTTCGGGGTCGTTACTCCGGGATCCGACGCATTGTCAAAGTCGTTTCCCTCTAAATCGAAGTTAGCATCCTATCGGAAGATCAGGATCCTATTGCCTCATCAGAGAGCATAGAGAATTGGACTGTCTCTTATGTAACAATCAACTGTAACACGAGAAATAAGACACATCATGTTATGAAAGAGCTATCTATAGAAATATGTAAAAAATAATTTATTGTAGGAGCTATCTTTAGTGCTGCCTATAAATAACATGGAGGAAACACAATTTGTTGTGGTAGTAAAAATTCTCCAAATCTATACTTTTGTAATCAATGATTGAGATTAAAAGGAACGACTTAGCTTTGAGGGCTAAAAATTTCCCCAAACTAATCAAAAAGACGAAAAGTTCTAGAAATTTCCTTGTTAACTGAAAGAAAATTAGAAGAATCTATACAGTCTATTTGATGGGATATGATTGTAATGGCGCAAGTTAAACCTTTGATGTTTTAAATATTGACGTAGTCTATTGAAAATATGATTTTGACAACAAATTTTTATTGTAACATGTATGTAATACCTAAGAATACTACAATATCATGAATGGACTTTTCTTAGATAAATATACTCATGTCGATTGAACATTTTATGGTCGAAACTAAAATAGTTTTATTTCAGACAGCTACTTTTTTAATTGGAGGAATTATCAGCTAGAGTTCATGTAAATAAATTACAATTACAACCTTAATCGGTTTAGTATCCAAGACCTTTGTATGATTTTTCGTAGGAAATTAAACGCGACGTGAAATTTAATTTTCTATATAATTCCCGCGTTCCAATATAGATTTTTGCAGGAAATTAAACGCGTCATAACATTTAATTTTCTATATAATAATTCCCAAGTTCGAAAGATGCCTAACTGTTACTGTACGCGGTACGGCTGTCGCCAGGCATTCCGACGGGGTTCAAGTTACTTTCGGAACAATAATACCAAGGTGATAAACAGTAGCTTTATTAAGCTCGCTGTAAATGTGGCGCAGCACTAGTGTCTGCCCAGCGAGCGACCTCGCTATCGCCCCCGCGTGCGCCGATTCTCGATATCCCTATGCAGCGTGGGCCCCACATCGCCAAGCCGGTGAACTACTCGCACAAACAGCATCTTAGCTACTTTTTTAAAAAAAAAAACTTGAATCTAAATATTTGCTGATACAAATATAACCTTCTCCGAGAGCTCATAGCCACGACAAATAATATGTGTCATCTGCTGCACTATAGAAGCTTGGTAAGTTGCTTTGCAGCGTCCTTCCAAATCTCCACAAATCGGCATTGAGTCTCCACAAACCGGCTAGTAGGCTGAATGGTGTATGATTAGCACTAATATCGTATGACAGACACTAATTAATAACTGATTAACACTAATTAACCACTAGTTACTTAATATTTTAACCAATGTGCGCAGCCGAAATTTTTCTATTTAAGCCCTTTTTTTGAAAAATATTCACATTTAGACCTCTGGTAGTTTTAATTCCCTTTTTGGACCCTGAGCTCGGCGCCGTGGGTCACGGCGCCGAGCTAACACGTCTCGGCGCCATGGTCCACGGCGCCGAGGTCGCAGGCCCGCTCCAGCGTGGCGTCCTGCGTGGCGCGGACGTGGCAGAACCTCGGCGCCGTGGTCCACGGCGCCGAGGTCGCAGGCCCGCTCCAGCGTGGCGCCGAGCTCGGCGCCGTGGATCTTGGCGCCGAGCTCGCGGCCTTTTCCTGGGACACGGCGCGGGTCACAGGTGTCTTTCGTTCGTTTCGTCTCTCGCTCGCCTCCGCGCTGCCGCCTCCCCTCCCCGCCCGCCGCGGCCGCCCGCGCGACTCCCCGGCCGCCAGCGCCTCCCCGGCCCCCCGCCTCCCCGGGCCGCCAGCGCCTGCCCGGCCGCGCGACTCCCCGGCCGCCACCGCCTCCCTCGGCCGCCAGCGCCTCCCCCGGCCGCCACCGCCTCCCCGGCCGCCACCGCCTGCCCGGCCCCCCCCCCCCCCGCCTCCCCGGGCCGCCAACGCCTGCCCGGCCCCGCCGCCTCCCCGCCCGCCACTGGTATAGCTGCTCATGCTGTAGATGTCTGTTTGAACGAATTTATTAAAGTTGATTTTGTGAAAGTAGATGTAGATGCATGGCCACGGGCAGGCGCTGATTTTATTAAAGTTGTTGAAATGGATTATAAATTTGAATGAATTGATGTTTATTTTGGTACAAAGCAATGTGGTGATAAGTGTGATAGATTGAGCTTCATGCTGCTCGACATGCAGTTGGCTTTCATGAAATTAAGTGTGATAGATTGCAATCTATAATTGGTTTGGCTTATTTAAGGACAAGCAATAGTAGTAGTAATGATAAACCACTGAGTATGTATTTACAATAATGCCTCCACCAATAATGCCTTCATCAATCAGTTTCATTGAAAGATATTCATATGCTGATTTATGAGCTCGTACTTATTGATTGTAGGCAGGAGGGAAGGAATTACTGTGTGACGATACATTCTTGGATTGCCCGCTTTGTCCACTACCATCGTCGGACAGGTAATATTGACTATGCAATTCAGTTAGTTAACTAGCATCAATTATACTGTAGTAGTTAGTTAATTTAGGTACTTAGGTAGTCAGTCAGTATCCAATTTCGCTTAAAGGTATTAAGTTCCGTTATCTGTATGAACTAGATGGGTGGATCGGGTGTCGCCGGCATGGCCAGATAACCGGGCAGTGGAGGTAGAAAACAAAGGACAATACTTGGTCAAGATGACTCAGGCTCGCGAGGTGGAACGACAGATGCGGCTTGAGCAAGAGCGCCGCGTGAGGGTGGACCAAATCCGTCTGCAGGGCAAGGAGGATGAGCTGCAAAGGAGGAAGGAGAAGTTAAGTCTGCGTGAAGCAGCCATCAAGCGTCAGGAGGAAGAGCTTCAAGCTCGTGAGGCGGCTCTCAAGACCAAGAGTGACAGGAAGAAGGATGCAGCGGAGCCATCTTCAGGGCGCGACAGAAAGGGGAAACAACCACGCTACACCCAGTAGACAAGATGTAATAGACCCGGTCCACACGAGAGGTCGTACGAGCAGTTGGATCGATTAGTCGGATATCATGCTAGCATGTAATAAAATTGTACGCGCCATTATTATCTCGGCTTTTCGCATGCAATGATTCCCACGTGTCTTATTATCACTTCCCCTCCTTTCATCCAATTGTTCCTATCACATTTGTCATAAAAAAATAATTCAAAAAATTTCTTCCAATAAAACAACATAACATGATCGAAAAATGTTATTGCCAGTTCAACATATTTTTCACGGTCAGCATTGTACAAAAATCACAAATACACTAATCGTTACTTCACACATAACTCGTTCGTCAATCCACAAACAGAGGGGATGGGATTGACCCAGAATCATCCCAGTAATTATTTCCCCAAGTGTGTAGTAACAACTGAACAAAAGGAAGATGAGAGTTGCTTGTATGCCACATGTCGCCTCCCCTCTGTCTTGCCCGCAGCATCTCACGGCCCCAGAACTTAACACAAAACTCGTTCGTCACGGCCTGCAGAATTTTATTTTTCAAAAACCATTACCAATGTACCATAATATTTTTTAAAAAATCTACACGAATTTTCCTATATGTTTCATCTGCAATACATATTTCAAAACATACGTCGTATTTTTTGCTCTCTATAAATAAATAACTAACTATATTACATAATATTACTATCATTAAATAATCCAACTAAAAAATACAACTTAATTCATTTTGCGAAAAAAAGACTGATCGGTGCAAACCCTCGGCGCCGTGGTACACGTGGTAGGCACCTCGGCGCCGTGGTACACATGGTAGGCACCACGTGGTAGGCACCTCGGCGCCGTGGTACACGGCGCCGAACTTGGCGCCACGAGTCACGGCGCCGAGCTGCCTGCCACGTCGGCGCCACGCCGGCCGCTACGCTGGCGCAGGGCTCGCAGCTCGGCGCCGTGGTCCACGGCGCCGAGACGTGTTACCTCGGCGCCGTGACCCACGGCGCCGAGCTCTGGGTCCAAAAACGGAATTAAAACTATCAGGGGTCTAAATGTGAATATTTTTCAAAAAATGGGCTAAAATACAAAAAATACAGTGTGCGCAGCTGATGTCCTGTCGAGCCCACTCAAGTTCAACAAAAATGTTATATTTATAAAAACAAATATCAAAAAATTAAAAAAAATATCTACAATACATTTGTATGAACAGTGCCAGCCAGCGCCGGTTCAACTTGGCGCCTGCCCACGCACGTAACTCGCCGCCCTCACGTCCGCAACAGCCCTTCCCCGTAGTCCCGCACACACCTGGGTGGGCCCCATCGCACGTGTCACTCCTCAAACTCCTCGCCAGGCACTTACCACCCGTCGGATCCGGATCATGCAGTCACAACCATGCCTCTTGTTTACCTCCGTACACAGGCATTTTTTTTTTTTGAAAGGCAAGGCATTACACCACGGTCAGAAAGGCTACACAGGCATTACACCACGGTCAGAAAGGCAAGGCATTACCCGCACATATATCTCGCACTTCCCCCACCTTTCCCTCCCGACACAGCAGCAAGGCACACCCAAAACATAACACGACCACGCGCCCACTCACTGAACCGTCGATCTCAGATAGGACGGCGGCGATGGAGTCTGACGCGTCCACCTCCCCTCGCCGGCGTAGCACTAGCTGCCTCAGCGACAGCGGCGACTCCACCTGCTCTGACGGCGCGTTCAGCGACTGCGGCAGCGACCTCCCGTCGTCCCCCGTGGCGGCCGTAGGGATCCACCGCCTGCTGTTGTCCTGCGCTGCCGGCGCAACTGACGGAGCCATAGCGGCGCTGGTGGCCGAGTTGGAGTCTCCCGCGTCGTCGCTGGACGATCTCCTCGGCGCCGCCATGGAGCTCCGGCTGCTGGCTAAGCACAACCCGGACAACCGCCTCCGCATCGTGGCCGCGGGGGCCCTGCCGCCGCTCGTGGCGCTGCTATCGCATGCGGACCCGCTGCTCCAGGAGCACGGCGTCACCGCCCTGCTCAACCTGTCGCTCTGCGAGGAGAACAAGGCGGCCATCTTGGGCGCCGGCGCAGTCGGCGCGCTGGTGCGCGCGCTCAAGTCGGCCGCGTTCCCGGCAGCGCGGGAGAACGCCGCTTGCGCGCTGCTCCTCCTGGCCCAGCTCGACGGCGCGGCGGCGGCGGCCATTGGGCGCGCGGGTGCCGTGCCGGTGCTGGTCTCCCTCCTGGAGTCCGGCGGCGCACGGGGCAAGAAGGACGCGGCGACGGCGCTGTATGCGCTCTGCAGCGGGGCGCGGGAGAACCGGTCCCGCGCGGTGGAGGCCGGCGCCGTGCGCGCGCTGCTGGACCTGATGGCGGACCCGGAGTCCGGGATGGTGGACAAGGCGGCTTACGTGCTGCACGCGCTGGTGGGCACGGTGGAGGGGCGCGCGGTGGCGGTGGAGGAGGGCGGCGTGCCGGTGCTGGTGGAGATGGTGGAGGCCGGGACGCCCCGGCAGAAGGAGATCGCGACGCTGTGCCTCCTCCACGTGTGCGAGGACAGCGCGGCGTACCGCACCATGGTCGCCCGCGAGGGCGCCATCCCGCCGCTCGTCGCCCTCTCCCAGTCCTCCTTAGCCCGCCCAAAGCTCAGGGCAAAGGTATCCTTCTATTGTCCAACTACAGTCTACGGAGTGCACGCACATACTACACGATGTCAGAAGTTGCAACATTAATTCCTGATTGGTGTATGTTGTTATCCTTTTTGTTTGGGATTCGATAGGCGGAGGTGTTGATCGAGTTGCTGAGGCAGCCTCGGAGCGGGAGCCTGCGCGCGCGGCCGGCGGCAATGGTCGCCGCCGCGGAGTGACCGGCGTACGTGGCCGCGTCCGGTGTATGTAAATATCTGCGACGTGCTGCGTCCGCGAATCGGACAAGTGTACATTTCTTGAGCGAGATGGGAGGTCTTTTCTTTTTGTTTTTCTTTTGGGGGGGCTTTTTGAAGCTCTTTTCTCCTCCTATGTTTCTTTTTACTTCTGTAGCTCTCTTTGTTTTGCTGCCTTTGTGGACAAGTTGGGGGGAAACACGCCCACAATCCTATGAATTTCACCACTGCTGGATATGAAAACTTCCACCATTGCGTCGCCTGAGCCTGCCTTGTTGCTGCACCAGCTTCTCTCTCTCTCTCTCTCTCTCTCTCTCTCTCTCTCTCTCTCACCAGTGGAAATGGTAGAATTACGAAAAACTCCGTATTGCCTTGCTCGAACGAGGCCACCCATGGAAGTGTGACGCAACAAACAGGGACTGTTCATACACTGCAACGCATCCTTGTATAGGATTAAAATGGAAGACATCATTTTGGTCCGTTCCTGTTAGAGTATATGTTTGGTAAAATTGTAAGAGATAGAATAGAATTAACTAGAATTATTTGTATCTGATATAGTTCCTTTCATATCTCTATAATCTTTCATATCTGTATTAGATTGATTTGATCTCTAAATTATATTATACTCTATATATACGCCTTCCGAGGTTCAAGCAATATATCCAATAATTATTCTGACTATTCTATTTTTCTACATGGTATCAGAGCGGGTTCATATCTAGGATTGTCCCTAGCCACTACTAAATTCCACAGCACACCGCCCTTGGAAGAGATGATTCAATCGCCACGATATAATTTACTAGAGGCTGTGCAAAATGTTGTAGATAGATGGTTTCCTTTCTTTCTCCGTTCAATAGATCGGATCAGTGCCAGATCCCAAACTCCAAAAATCCCCCTTTCATCCGCTCAAGCTAGTCTCCACTCGCCTCTGCTCCACGTGCTCCAAGTTCTCGATGGCAAGGGGAGGGGGCTCACCGTGGCCAAACCATGCACGCGTAGCCACCTGTCGCTATCGGACTACGCACACGCCTGCTAGGCCCAGATTTGGGCTCCCCTTGTCGGATTCGATCGGATTTGGCCGCCACTAGCTTGGATTCGGCCACCCTGTCGTCGGATCGACCAGATCCAGGCCCAACTCTGCGGCCGCCGCACCACCGACAGGCTATCGTTCCCTCACCTTGGCCTCCGCTGCCTCTTGGCTGCCGCACCGTGCCGGGCTCTTCGTCGACCGTGTCACGCCCTTCAACTATGACGGTAAAGGCGACGACCACCTCCCGTGAGGAGTGCGACGTGTTCGGCATTGTCGGTGACCCGGATGCTGCATCGCTTGGCTACATTAGCCTGTAGAAGCTTCAGCACTGCGGGGAGGAGGGCGCCAACATAGCTACCACCGGGGATGACGGCTAGATAAAGTCGGTGATAGGGCTGGGGCTCGTGGGCATCGTCTTCGGCTTTCTAGCCTCTAGTGATGGGCCACCATTGTGTTTGTGTCAGAGACCTGCGCGCTAGACCTCATCGACACCTCCTATGAGCGCGAGGTAGAGCCTAGGAAGTGGTCCTCGTTGACCGCCGCGACATGTTTGTGTCCTCCGCCTGCCTTGTCCCACACCGCCCACGCAAGTCTTGCGTCTTCGAGCACATCTACTTCTCCCTACTCAACTCCATTGTCTTTAGGCATGTGTCCACGAGCGCTCGAGGAGTCCCCCGCCCTTGTAACAACCCAAAATTTTATTCGTTTTTTGTTTGATTCATTGGAATTTATTTGGTTTTATCTAGATTTTACCCCAAGTCTTAAGCAGAAAACTTAAATTATCTCCTAAAAAGATTTTCCCTAAGTTATTCTAGAGTTGTTTGCTAAGTGTTTTTAAAGTTGCTTAGCTTTGCTAAAAATTAAAAGTTAATTTAAGAATCTAACTCTTCCTCGGATGACTTGTGTGCGGCTCAAATTTCCCTTGACTGCATCCCATGGTGTTCATCCGTCACTCACCCTCTCTCCTTCTCTCCCATTCCACCGACCAGTGGGCCCTATCATCTCTACCCCTATCCTTGTTTCCACACCCAGTCGCCATTAGCACCGATTAGGAGCTCGCGCCCATGGTCTCTGCCCGTTCTTCTTCCCATGCGAGTGCATGACCACCTCTTTAAAACCTTGCTAAAACCAAAGCATCACGTTGCACTCGGCCGCTTTAACTCTGGCGAGCCACCCCAGCTTTTCCCCTTCCCTTCCTGAGCTATATAAAGGAGCCTTCGGCACCAGTGCATCCCACGCCACTCCTATTTCTTCTCTTGAGCACCCGAGTGCCTCCTTGCCGTGGTCTTTCCTCGGCTGAGCATCTTCGTCACTAGGAGTTGACCACCACCGTCGCCGCCTCCTCGCCACCGACTGCCTCCATTCATCTTCAGCCTCTACACAAGGTATAAAAGAACCCCCAGCATCTCCTCTCTTTCTTACACCCTTTCGACCGCATTCGACCACAGACACTCTTGATGCAACCACGCACTACCGCAGGAGCATCCTACAACCACTCTGGTCGGTATATGACTACTTTGGTTGGTATACGACTGCTCTGGTCAGATATGACCACTATCGGTAGTCTTTTCGACCACCTCTGCCCAGGCCCAGCCCTGGGGGGTGAGCGGGGCGGCCGCACCGGGCCCCCAAAATTCAGGGGGGCCCTGGCCCATATACATACATAGTATATATATACTATCCATCTACGGTTTATACTCTGTCCCCGGCCGACTTCTCGTGATCACGTCTAGTCGTCTTCTTTCAATCTTCGTCGTCTCGTCTAGGGTAGTAGGGCGGCGCCGGCACGCACGCGGCCCGCGCCGAGGGTGGCCGTCTCTCCGGACTCTGCCGCGCTACATCCTTGGTAATCCGCAGTAGAGCAGCCACTGACGACTGACGTGTTTCCGCAGTTCGGCAGTTCCGCACTTCCGCTAATCCGCTTTGGCGGCTTTGCATTGCATGCAGCATGCAGGTATCGGCGTGTCTCACCGAAGTACCGAACGTCATTCCATTCCATAATAGCAAACCTGAAACCAACAACTCAACAAGCGTGCACATCATGCTCTGATGGCTGATGCTCATCTCATGCTAGTGTAAGTGTGTAACTAGTGTTATGCACATATCATATATACGAATATACGATTCTCCTCCAGCCGCGGAACTCCCAAACCAACAGGTACACATCTACAATACTTTATCATTGCTTCTTATAGTTTGCATATTAGAAATTTTTTAATCAATAATTAGTGCTTTGTAGTTACTAATTATACTATTGTTCTTTAAATTTTCAGTATCATGTCATCTAGAAAATATGCATCCGGCAGTGAAAAAAGAAAAAAGAGGAAACAAATAGATGAGTTGATAGAATCACAGAGGGGATCCATTGACAAATTTTTAAAAAGTAATACGAGCAGTTCAAGAAATCCTGATGAATTGGCGATAGTTGCTGTGGAGGAAGATGCTAATGTGAATCTAGAAGATGAGGGCCCTATGGAAGACCATGTCAACATCAATACAGATGATAACAATGTGAGTGGTCATGAGCACATATTTAATTCATCTGCTACAGAATCTGCTAGTTTTGTTGAAGAATCATTTAAGGTCAACAATGTCTCAAGAGAGGTTAAACGGTTTGGCAACTTTATGTATTGAGAAGAAATTATTGGATGAGATTGATATCAATACCATCATCAATGACTTCGCATCTAGAAATGTTAGAAGGAATTTTTAAGGTAATATCTATAAACTCTTTGATATGAATTTTTCTTTAATACATAACGCATTTTAAGTGTTTGTTGGTAAAATTAGATACATATATATGTGTGTGTATATAGATTTATATTTACATATTTATACTAGGGCCCCTATTTCTAGTTTCGCCCCGGGCCCCTAAAATCTCAGGATCGGCCCTGGGCCTTCGACCGCACCCGTGTCCGACCACTATCATGTCCGACTACCTCCAACCTTCGACTACGATCACTACAAACCATCGACCACTCTAAACACTCTAAAGCCCTCGACCACTCTCAAAACTCTATAGCCTCCGACCACTCCAATCTCTCCGACCATAGTTGTTTTCGAGACCACACTAGCCGTTCGACCACTTCAATCCTTTTGACTACCCTTTTTGACCATGTTCTACCATCTGATCTAGCTGTTCGACCACTTCAGTCACCGACCACTCTCTAGAGCTTTCGACCACTGACCACTCTGAAGAACTTCCATCCGTCCGACCACTCTAAAGCTTCTCCGATCGCTAAAACTTTTTCGATCACTATTGTTTTTCCGACTATTGCAAGATTTCGACCACATATATCCTTCAATCTCTAAGCCTCTGATCACTCGGTAACCTTCGACCACCCCTACTTCCGACTACTGCCATTTCGACCATAGCAAAAATACTTCTAGAAACTCGTATTTCTTCATCCTAACTCCGATTGAATCCGTTCAAATTTCTAAATTCTTCTAAAAACCTAAACTACCTATTTCTAGTCTCTCTTTGAATTTTTTTTTGAATTCTATTTTCTTCGTTCGTCACGTGTAGACTTCAATGAATCCAGATAATACGATTTTGGCGATTCGTAGCATCAAGATTTCGAGCAAGGCAAGTTACACCTTTAATCATGTTGCTCGCAGTAATTTAAATTATTATGTTAGTTTTAAATTGTTATGCATGTGTATTTTTATTCATATTTAGTTTAAATTCATTTTAAAATGCCAGTTATACCCAATTCCTTTGGTTAAGGCCAAATGTGACATTGAACTTCCTATGCCTTGTCACCCTAGATACAAACCTAGTTAGTACATTAGTATTAACTAGAAATTTTATAAAATTGCTTAGCCATGCTTAGAATGATTTTAGGTGGGAATATTTGTTTCACAAAATGATGGTTTCTAAAATGTATTCTTGATTTTGGTGAGCCAAGAAGGTATGTAAAATATTTCAAAACAAAATATAGAATCTGGTTTAGACTTAGGCTAATGGTTAAATAGTGGGTGCTAGCATGCATTGTTGTTCGGTGACACAATGTTGATTATCGGGCACAAGGGGTATGTGGATTGAGCCTAAGTCAAATTAAGGACCGGTCTGTGAGCTACTGTTATAAAGCCATTTCATACTACCACAAGGCTGGTATGGGATAGTACTAGCTGACTAATTTGTAGGTCCCAACCTGAGTCTCGTTGTAGGTTGAAAGTGAGCGTGGCGTAGACCATGTAAAGTCTCATTCGGTTCAAGAGGGGGTCTGGTCTGGTGGATTTCTTACTGGGGTGAAACCTTAGTCTTGGCTTGGACAGGTTGAAGGCTTTGCATTGTAAAGGTCTTGTCATGATCTCCTTGCCGCACACCAAAGGAAATGT
The DNA here is from genome assembly GCA_017311315.1 of Dendrocalamus latiflorus. NCBI lineage: Eukaryota > Viridiplantae > Streptophyta > Magnoliopsida > Poales > Poaceae > Dendrocalamus > Dendrocalamus latiflorus. Next base: position 27,041,691 of record CM029611.1, read on the forward strand.
GCTTATCCCGTGGCAATATGAGATGATCATGTCTTGTGGGTAAAGCTGTACAACCTCTGGAGAATGTATAATCTATCCTTGATAGTCGTGCCCATGGTCATGGGCAAGCTGAGTAAAGGTTTTCATGGATTAGACTTTGTTTTTCAAAAATGGTTTATAAAATGAGATCTTTTTCGGAAAGATGGTCCGGGTGGGATGCCCGTGGTTAAATTGGTGTTTGGTTGGAGCCTACACTAATGATATTATTTTGTTAAAATCTTGTTTTTATCTATTATATCAAATTCATCTTTTGAATCTACTTATAATATTTACTTCAATTCTGATTTTCGCTCAATTAACCTTACTATGCCTTTCCTTGTCAATACTTATGCATGCATTAACCCTGTTAGACCTCCTGGTGTAATTTGTGGAGTACTTCATGTACTCATGTTGCTTAAATTATCTTTTTGAGAATACGCCTTCTTTGACTTTGGTGAGGAATACGATGAATAGGCCCTGTCTTACAGTCATTTGCCTGTGGGCAGGAAGGATGGGCTGCTCCTTTAATAATTATCTTCCGCTGATTTACTTTATGTTTGGCTTTGAGCCGTTGTTGTAAACTTGGCCATAAGGCCCATACCTTTGTTTTATAACAAAGTTTGGTTGTTATGCATGATATATATCCCTGTTAACCCTGTGCGCACTAGATTTTCTTGAGATAGTGCGATTTACACAGAGGGTTCTGGAGTTGTTGCTCCAGGGCTGTGGACATCCCCCAATGTCAACCATGCCTGCCATTGTGATTGACTGCCACTTCGTCGAATCTATTCCCATATCTCCCTATTTCTTCTTCCCACTGGCGCGCGGCGAGGGCTGGGCCAGACTCACCGGCAGCCATCCACCTGCTTCCTCCTTCTGTCCGCTTTCCCCTTCCTTCCTTCCTTTGCTCTCCCTCCACTAGCATCTCTCTCTACCTGGAAATGCCTCCGGCATGACTCCTAGGACGTCAGTGCGGGCTACACCGTCCAGCTTGCCAGCTCCTTCCACCTCCTCGCCTGCTTCATCCTCCCTTGCTCCCCCCACCATCGACTCCCGACTACCAACTCCCGCTACGCCACTGCATTAGATCCCGCCTCCGCCGCCTGGATCCAGCCATGCCTCCTTGGCACCGCCTCAGATCTAGCTGCCACCGTTCTAGATCCGGCCCGACACCGCCCCGATCAGCCTTCTCCTGACCGCATCGCCGCCTCTGGCCGTCGAGTCCTCCTGCCTCTCCCTCTTGGCCGATTGCGTCGCTGACTCCAGCTTACATCGACCTTCTTTGGTACCACCGCCAGGCCGACCACGCCAAGCAAGCCCGTTGACCAGATCTGCAGCATCCCCTTCGCTCTCCTCGGTGGTCTCTCCACCAGCCGCACCATCCTCTCGGTTGCTCTAGTGCTTCTTTGTTGTTTGCTCTACTTCTCACCTACCCCTATTTTTCTCTCTACATCTGCTCGGCTGGCTTCCTTTCATGCGCCACCCTTTCTACTGGTGGCCCTCTATCCACAACCGTCCTCTTCTCCTATGCCGACGATAATACTTCTTCGACGACTACCTCTATGGCAGACAATTTCATCATCGGCTCTTCGCATGGCACTCTTTTTCGGCTTCTACTACAGCTTGAGCATCCTCATCGACTTTTTCTCCAACCTGAGCGTCCGCGACGCTCCCGCTCTGACTGCAGGGGGATGTTAAAGTACATATTTGGCTAGATTATAAGAGATAGAATAGAATTAATTTGGATGATTTGTATCTGATATAGTTCCTTTCATACCTCTAGTAATCTTCTATATCTGTGTTAGATTGATTTGATCTCTAAGTCATATTGTACTATATATATACGTCCTATGAGACTCAAGTAATATATCCAATAATTATTCCAGCTATTCTATTTTCCTATAGTTCCAAACGGCTTCTCGCTTCTAACTTTTGTGTAGAACATGTTCACTTTTTAATGTGATTTTTTCTTTTCTCTTTTTTCTTCGTCTTATCCGCATAGACATGGCGGTGTTTTTTATTTTCCTTTTTTTAGTTTTCTTTAATTAAACACTTTAGAAAAGTTAATAGCTGATACAATACCATTTTACTAAAATTCATATCCAAAAGTTAAAATCACAGCAGTTACCTTTGAGTGGCCTCTATTTTACAAGTCTGTCGCCACAACGAACACCCTTTAATACTCCCCATCTAGCAGGGTTTTTCATTACAGGTATTTCGGCAGCAACTAACAAACGGATAAGTATCGCCGTGATGGGAACGGCAAAGATGATTTGGATGCTGCGTACGACCGGGTAAATCTGGAGTCTCTCGCTTGTAAACAGAGGACTCTTGCGTCTCCTAGCGCAAGAAAGCCAGTTGATGGCTTGCCCCGATAGACGAGTTGAGTGAGGCCAAATTACTTGCCAAAGAGGTCAGCTAAGGATTGATTGCTTCTCCCCCCTGACAACGACCTTGTCGCCGCCGGTCATTTACGGTCCTGCAACAGTCGTTTTCTGACACCCTCTTTTTTTACTCCCTAATTTGTTCTGGTTGGGTTGGGTATAATAACCACGTCGATACATCTGTTTCAAAAAAAAAAACGACATGAAAAAAATAGCATATTGTTATCAATTTTCTTTTCCTCTGTTGTCCTTGATAAACTGCCTGATGGTGCACAATATATGCTCTCTTTCGTTTAATGGGACAGATTGTGTCCCCTCCTTTTCTCTTTTTGTTTTCGTCTTCGGATCAATGTTAACATGTCATACCGACATCAATTAGCAATATGATATGTGGCCTTTTTCTATTGCCTTGATGTGTATGTGCCTGTGCGATGATGGTACTCCGGTCTCTTTCTTGTGGGTCTTTTCCTTATGGGCGTTGATACGTTGCAGGTAAGGTGTTACCAACTGCTGTGTTACTTGCTCGTGAGATTAGTGCTACTTACGTTGGAGGTAGATGTAGGACCGGATGAGGCAACCGAAGGGGGTGAATGGTGTCAAAAGATTTTTCCTCTAAATATTCACAATTCCTTTTTTTCCAATAACTACAAAGCTTTCAAGATTAGGATATGAGATCTACTAGAAAACAGAGGAACACAGACCACCGTACGACCAGATCAGAGCACTGTGTGGTCGAATTACGACCACTCGGCGGAAGCACAACGTGGTCGAATACGACCACTCAGCAGAGATACAAGGTGGTCGTAACAGACAACGTAGTCGGGATAGACAACGTGGCCGAAACCGATAACGTGGTCGAAACCGACTACGTGGTCGAAACCTAGTTGGTCGTAACCACCGCGGTCGAAACCGACTACGTGGTCGAAACCAACGTAGTCGAACCAACGTGGTCGAACCCAACGTGGTCGAACCCAACGTGATCGAACCAACGTGGTTGAAGCCAGTGTGGTCGAAACCACTGTGGTCGAGCCAACGTGGTCGTAACCAACGTGGTCGAAGCCAATGTGGTCGAGCCAACGTGGTCGAAACCAACGTGGTCAAGCCAACGTGGTCGTAACCAACGTGATTGAAACGCCAGCGTTGTCGAAGACCGACGTGATCTCAAACTACGTGGTCGAAGACCATTGTGTGGTCGACACCACTGTAGTCAATGTCCCAAGTAGGCAGAAAAGTCGAGCGATCACATGACTTAAGATCATTGAGTGATAGAAAGCAAGTGTGGTCGTAATCGTCTAGAAGAACCAGAGGAGGCGCATGACACCTAGAACTGAAAACAAGAACGATGCACGATCTTTGCTCGTGGGAAGAGAGTAGCGAAAATGACTTTGAGCATTATCCCACATGTCACTGCAAGCAGTAGCATCGAGAAATTAAATCAAGATCGACAACGTGATCGAAGCTTATACCGTGGTCATAAGCCTGATAACGTGGTCGATGGCTTGCACAGTGGTCGTAAAGATGGAAGAACAACTCGGTTGGAAATCGACTGTCAAACAGAAGTCACTATAGTCGATAACCACCAAAATCAAGACCAACAAGATCGAAAGATGAGTGCGGTCGGAACCAACGTGGTCGTAAGCCAATGGCATGGTCGAACGATCATCATGGTCGAAGACCGACTAGCACTTGTAACCAACTGCGGTTGTAAAACAACTCGTAAGACAGTTGGGCACACGACCACGAGATCTATGACCATCAAGAAATTAGAAACCAGTGCGAATGAGAACAAACGATATGAGTCTTGACCAGTCGAAATAGAAGCGGTCGAAGAATATAACATGGTCGTAAGCTTCTCGGCAAAACAGAGGAGGCCAGCGAAGCGCACGACCGCAAGAATTAGACTTCAAAGAACTTTCGATTAAGAGTTCAATTGGCCATGAAACTTTGCAAATAACATGGTTAGGGCCTCAGGAGGTTGCTCTGATCTTTAATTGAAAACTTAGCAACCAAAATGAGAGTTTGACTAGATTTCACTGAGATCGTCCAAAACCAAATCTGAGAGAGTAACAGAACCGCTCGTGGGTCTAGGGTAGCCAAGATGGCTTGGAGTACAACCCACATGTCACTGCGATCCAGAAATAGTCAAGAACACAGAGAGAAGGAAGAACAGAGAAGAAATCAAATCAAGCCAAGCAAACTCAAATACAAGAGATACACAAGCCACATAATCTAAGATAGATGTATTGCTCAGATAAATGATTTCACAGACACTCCCCTTGGGAGGACCAGGCTCTAATCACTAGAGCCAACACATACTCTCAAATAGCCACACCCCTCGGGAGGACAAGCTCTAACCCTAGAGCTACACCCACTCTCAGATAGACTCCCATAGGAGGGAGAGGCGGCAGCCGCCAAGGCTCACCCGACCAACTCTCGCCTCAAACTCTTGCCTCCCCTCTCCCTTTTATAGGCACACACGTGAACCTAGACCTAATGGATCTACCTATTAGTCCACACTGGAGATTACCCGTTAACCCTACCTAACATCGGGTTTTACACATGTGCACACTCGCGATAACCCGTTAACACCGACAAGACACAGCTGCTTTAATAGACCAGCTCCCCTTTTGCAGGCCTTGAGTCAATTCACTGAATTTCCCCTCAAGCACCTTCCCGGAAGCTTCCTGTTCTTGCACGACCGCACCTGGCTTCCGACCAACTGGACCTCGACTCCTCCCTGAGCCTAGTCACGGTCCACTCATTGCACACGATCGCACCCGGCATCCTGACCGTCTGGACCTCAATTTCTCGCTGCGTCTAGTCCCAGTCCACCTCGCCGTTGCCCGTCATGTTCACCTCCGACAGCTCCAGCTCTAGTTCCTCGTCATCCCGGCTTGCAACCACCTCACCAGCCTTGATCATTTTCGGCGTCTCCTGACCGTTCTGGACCTCAACACCTCCTGTGCCTAGTCCCGGTCCTCCTACGCCTCACCATGACCTAGCTCCGAAGTCCTGCAACCAACACATACAAGTAAACCATCACATAGCACCGCACAAAACACTGAGATCATAAATCTGCATCAGAAGAATGTACTCAAAGATCAACCTAGCTAGTCGTAAAACACTTACGATCATTCGAATGCACAAGACATGAAGTGCTAGCAGCCTACGACCACACACAAGGCTGCTACGACCACCACGTAGCTTGCTACGACCATGCGGCACAAGCTACGACTATCGCATAGCGGCTATGACTACCAAACCTGGTCGCTACGACTTACGACTATATTGGCAGATCGCTACGACCATCGATTACCAGTCTACGACTATCAAGTCGTAGTGCCGACCATCAAGTCGTAAGGCACCTACGATTACCAAGTCGTAATGCTGACAACCAAGTCGTAAGGGCCTTAGCCGACAACCAAGTCGTAAGCCCAGCTACCACTACCAAGCTGTAAATGCCACTTCCGACCACATGGTCGGAAGACTGACTACCGACCACACACAGCAGTAAGTTGAAGGCCAAGGTCGTAGATAGAACAACAAGGGCTCTAGAACTCAAACAGAGAGCCAACAGATGCTCAAACCTTAAAAACCAAACTCAAACTCTCTAGATCAAGAGTCAATTACTCATCAGAATTATGAGGTGATCTCCACATGATCTCACATTAGAAAAAAAACATAAAAGCACTATTCTTTTCAGGCGTGTGTAAGGCTTCCTTCGTGTCCAATGGTTGTTTTTGTTTAATAATTCTGGTGCCTCGGAGATTTCTGCGAAACTGAAGAAGAACAACATTTCTGTTCTCTGTTCTTAAAAAAATCCTATAGAAATGGACAGTTCGGTGTTTATTTCACTAATTATTCTTCCTTGTATACTCTCTGGTCATAAAAGAGTGACCTTCATGATTTTTCAAAGTAAACGAGGTGCTCCTTTGACCACATAATTTTCTTATTATATATTTAAAAAAGTTGTAAAATATAATATATATTTTGAAAATATTTTATAACAAATTCACTCGTATTATTTTCGATCATATATCAAATCCTTACGCTTTAACATGTATCTTTGATCAAAATTAATAGAGTTTAATTGCACACATTCTAAGGTGTTACACTTTCGTGATTAGAGGGAGCATCACATAAGGGAATGGGCGAATAATTGGAGGGAGCATCACATAAGGGAATGGGCAAATACAAGTCAATATTGTTTGCCAACTCAATTTGCAACATCCACGCACATGAATTGTTTGTTGCACAAAGAGGGATTTACTGGTTTGGAACATGGGGATTTTCTAGGAACATATATTCAATGAGTGGATCTTTTCTTTTCTAGAAAATTCCGGTGTTCCGATCGTAGGGCCTTCTGAACCAGTTTCTATCGGTCTCATCACTGTCAGATCAAATAAAGATGGAACTACAGAAAAATTTCGATCATAATCTGTACATGCTTGTTGCACTGCCACGAGGAGTCCAGACTGTTGAGAAACCGTCGCTGGCGATCAGTCCGAACGACTCCTCTGCTTAGAACAAGAACGAATCAATCACAGAATCACAGAGAGAATAGATTGAACACACAGAGAGATAGAGAGAACTCCCGGTCTTTCTTTATTGCTTTTCTTTCATGCGTACATAATGAGGGGGTATGGCTCTCTATTTATAGTCTACGGTGGGGTGCCCAAATATGTCAGGACTCTTGGCCATGGGCCCAGTTTCCTAACACTCCCCCTTGGGCACTCACCCAACATGCTCATGCCTCGTCAAAACTCCATAAAAACCCAGTGGGAAAAATTTGGAGAAAGAGTATATGATACATGATGTTGCGATGCACGAATTGCCTCATTAAAAACCTTGGTCGAGAAACTTCATGGAAAACTCGTCAAGGGAAAAAGAGTACAATTCACCCAATTTCATTTGGTCTTCAGGACTTTATTCCTTTGGGTACTTAATCTTCATGATCAAGATTTAATAATGGGCTTGAGAGAATTCTCCCCCTGAATTCTGCACTTTTCTAAGTCTCATCATTTCAATCCCTCACACGCACCTTTCAAAGTTAGATGCGGGGAGTGTCATGGTGAATAAGTCTTCATGACTTAGTGTGTAGTACTTCAATTTTGTCCATCTTTGCAATTCATGAGCATAGAGGGACTTGGGGTTGATATGCTTACATAGCCCGTCTTCATTTGTGTAACGCAAGCTGCATTATCTTCTTGGATAATTGTGGGGGTTTGCACAATGTTCATTCCACATGACTGCTGGATGTGGTGCTCCGTTCAGCGGAACCAAGCGCACTCTCGTGCGACTTCATACAGTGCTATAATTTCTGAGTGGTTCGTCGAAGTAGCTACAAGGCTTTGCTTAGACGATTTTCATAAAATTGCAGTTCCACCACACAGAAATACATAACCTGTTTGTGACTTAGCGGTATGCGGGTCTGACAGAAACCCAGCATCTGCATAGCCAATCAAGTTCAGATCTTGATTCTTTCTGTAAAACAATCCGAGGTCCTTGCTACCTTGGCGGTATCGGAAAATGTCCTTTATGCCCTGCCAATGCCTTTTGGTGGGCTCTGCACTGTACCTTGCTAAGAGGTTCACGGCAAATGCAATGTTCGGTCTAGTGCAGTTTGCTAAATACATGAGTGCTCCCACTGCACTCAAGTATGGGAATTCCGGTCCCAGGACTTCCTCCCCCTCTTCCCTAGGTCGAAAAGGATCTTTTTCTTGCTGTAAAGACCTACCGATCATCGGTACTTTCGAGGGAAATGCCTTCTCGAAGCCAAACCTTTCAAGCACCTTCTGGGTGTAGGTCGACTGATGTACCAAGACTCCTTCAAGGATATGCTCAAGCTGCAGGCCTAAGCAAAACTAGGTCTTGCCCAAATCTTTCGTTTCAAATTCTGACTCCAAGTAGGAGCTTGCTTCTTTTATGTCTTCGGCTGTCCCGATGATGTTCAGATCATCTACATACACGGATATTATACAGAACCCATTCTGGGATCGCCATATAAATACACAAGGACAGTCTTCATTGTTCGTGTAGCCTTTCTTGCAGAGAAAGTCGCTTAAGCGATTATACCACATTCTTCCAGATTGTTTCAGTCCATACAGTGACTTTCTGAGTTTCACACTGTACAGATTTCTATTTGCTCTGTCTTGGTTCGGGAGAGGGATTCCTTTAGGGACTCTCATATAAATCTCCGAATCCAAGTTACCGTAAAGGTATGCAGTCACAACATCCATTAATTTCATTTCCAAATTCAAGTTCACTGCCATTGAGATCAAATATCTAAAGGTAATTCCACTCATGACTGGGGAGTAGGTTTCTTCATAATCAACTCCAGGACGTTGAGTGAAACCTTGGGCTACCAGCCTTGCTTTGTATCTCACTACTTCATTTCTTTCATTTCTCTTTCGAACAAATACCCACTTGTGCCCAACAGGGTGTATGTGGGGAGGCGTGCGGCATACGGGCCCAAACACCTCTCTTTTATTCAGAGATAGCAATTCAGTTGCTATTGCCTTCTTCCAATCTTCCCAATCTGATCTTTTCTTACATTCAGCGAGCGATGCAGGCTCGGGACCAAGATCGATGATGGTGACAATTTTCTTTGCGAAGTAGATATCGATATTAGCTGTTGTCCTATTCAGGGACTCTCCCGTGTGCACATAATTTATAGCTATTTCTTCATGAGTTACTTCTTCTAGAGCTTCACCTTGCGCATCGCTTCTTTCAATTGCGGTGGCAAGACCCTTTAGTTTTTTTTTCGGCTCCGATATGTGCGCACACATCCATGCCGATGGGGATATTCAGATCCGGTATGCCCTTTTCTGAAGGTGTCATACTTGTGCCAGGTCTCAACTGGCTCCCCTTCTCATTCTGGGGGACTTCAATGATCGGCTATGATAAATCCCTCTTATCCTTCTTCACCAGGCGTCCCCGGTTACTAAGGGTTCGAGGAACCGGAGTTCTCATCCTTTATTATTTTTTCTGAGGCCTCTGGACGAGATTAGGGATACCTTCTGATTTCTTTGGTATTTCAACCCTCTCCGATGCAGTGCGTGCAGGCACATGCGACTTAGTCACGCTCTTCAAATCACTAAAGTGATCAGGCAGCTGATTTGCTAATGCTTGCAAATCTATTTTGTCTTCTGGACTTCTCTTGTCTTCTGGACTTCTATTGTCTTCTAGACTTCTCTTGTGCGCGGTTCATCTGCATGGATTCCCCAGGCTTGCCACGTAATTTCCCGACATTCTTCATCAAGGGGTTGATTTCCTCCCCCTAATGTTGGGAAATTTTCGGTGGTGACACTTGCGCTAGTTGCATAGGTGAGTGGATGTTGTAGGCCGAAGGTCTAAGGTTGATGAGATTTGCTGCATGAAGGACTGTATGTCCCCAACATGTAGCTGGCAAATTACAAATATGCAAGTGAGGTCGGGCAATAAACAAAATTATTTTAATTAAAACCTCTGCCAGACCATTCTGGGTATGGACATGCGGTACCGGATGCTCAACTGCAATTCTCATTACCATGCAATAATCATCAAATGCCTTTGAAGTAATTCTCCGGCGTTGTCCATTCTGATGGACTTAATATGATGATCTGGAAACACATTTCTGATGCGAATGATCTGCGAGATCAACTTTGCAAAGGCATGGTTTCTTGTGGACAACAAACCCACATATGACCACTTCGAAGAAGCGTCAATGAGCACCATGAAATACTTAAACGGCCCTGAGACGGGCTGAATGGGACTGCAAATGTCTCCCTGGATGCGTTTCAGGAATGCAGGGACTTCATCCTTCACTTTCAGAATGGAAGGTCTAGTTATGAGTTTCCCGGTGGCACATGCAGGGCACACAAAATCTTCATGATTCGGGAAATTCTTCACATTAATATTATGCCCTTGGATTATTGATTATGTTTCTCATCATTCTAAGACCTGGATGGCCTAATCTATCATGCTAGAGACAGAAGAGTTCAGAGCTTCTAAATACTGTTTTCAGAACAGTGTACGTTGCAGGCGCTTTAACTGTGGTATAATATAGCCCAGTTTCAAATGAAGGAAGTTTTTCTAATATTCTTTTGCCATTCTCTTCGCGCTTTGTAATGAGCAGGTATTCCTTACCGTACTCTTCGTCAGTCTCAACGTGGAAACCATTGGCGCGAATATTCTTAAAACTTAGGAGAGTTCTAGTCGATTCTGGGTACAATAAGGCTTCCTCAATGACCAAAGTTGTGCCCATTGTGGCTCTTCCCGAACCAATTATACATACATCGCTTCCGGCGATTGTCGTAAGGCTTCTAGTGCTCTTACAGATCGACTGGAAATATTAGTCTCTCTTAAGATGGTATGTATTGTGCCGCTGCTAGCTAAACACACTTCCTTCATAGGGCGCTACACATGTTCTAATATAGGGTATTTATTAACATGTATGAGAAGGCAATCAACACATAAATAAAATACTCCAATATCAGAACATATCATGCCATCATAAACTGAATAAATGAATGAATTCTTCAAATATCATCCAACCATCACGAGAAACAACAGTTCTTAAGTACCATCCATGCAAATTCTAAAATATTCTTCCACACAAAATAAATGACAATTAAAGTCAAAATGCATTCAGTGCACTAGACTTCTTCTGCTATTTCTCAGGTGACATTCTCTTCAAGAGAAATCATGACGGTGGCTGCTTGTAGGTCAAGGGGAGTGCTGCTGTCGTAATGGTCTCAAACACCATCAGTGCAGGCAGCTGCTCAGAACGCTCCCCCTCAACCGATGCAGAGTGGGCTTCATGTGCCCTTTGCCATCCCGTTTTGGCTTGCTAGCCTTATTCTCACGTGGAGCATCTGATTTGCCTTTCTGGGCTGCGGTCTTACCCTTTCTTCCTTTTTTCTCTATCAAGGGCTTTCGCACCTTGTTGCTCCCGGCGTTGGCTTCACGGCCAACGGAGCTCCCAAGTGGCTGAGTGACATAGTTCTTACGGAGAACTTTGTCCTAAGCCTCCGCAACTTGCATCGTATCAATCAATTCGGCGTATTCCTCGTAGCCATCTTGACGATAGTTGCGTGCGGATTATACTGTGTTGGGGTGGAAGGTGGATAGGGTTTCTCAGTCTTCTGTATATAGATACAAATCCTGTGCAAGGCAGAATTGTATTCCCCGACCGTCTTAAAGTCGGCAAACCTCAGTCTAATCCGCTCTTACTCTGCTTGAGGAAGAATGATGTACTTTAGCCTCTCAAACCGCTTCTTGAGTGCGGTCTAGAGTGCTAGCGCGCTTTTCTCCGCCATATACTAATTCTTGAGAGTGAGGCAGAGGTGATGCCTGAGAAAATGAAGTGCCTGATCATTCTCCTCAGGTTGGGTTAAGCGTCATTCAGTCCGCCAATCCCAATAGCAGCGCGGAGCTTCCAGGCTCCAAGCACAATCTCGACATCGGATGCCTACGTTAGATTGTTTTGGCATTCTGGGCCAGCTCCTCGAACTGCCAGTTCGTAATGCTAGTCATCTAAATGTGTATAAGTCTACTGCTGGTAGACATGCATGCAATAATTCACTGCGGGTAAATAAATGGTACAAAAGGTTCTCGCAATGTTCCAGATTTTTCTATGCATTTTCTATAATTTTACTGCTAATTTCAGTGATTAAAAGCAATTTAAACAATTACAATTAACCAAAACAGTAAATAAATACATAAAATACAGAGAATAATAATGGCATAAATAAATATGCTTGAAATGCTGAAAATAATGCAAAATTCAGATTCCCGAGGCCCTTTTATGCTAAAATATGAAATTTCAGCAAATTCTGCAATTCCAGAGAGTTTTTACGCAAAATTTCAGTTCAGAGAAAAATTCACGCAATTTCCTGATTTACAGAGGGGTCTTCTGAAAATTCTGGACCCACTCGTAAATTTGAGGGCTTATTCGTAATTTTCGGAACTACGAGGCCTTTTCAGCAAAATTCGGGACCTAAATTAAAGGTTTAAGGGCTCTTCGGTGATTTATAAAAACCGGAAGGGCTTTTTCTCAAAATCCGGCGCAGCCCATTCCCCCTTTCTCTTTTTTTTCTTACCCCCTCCCTTCTGGCCGGGCTCCCTTCCCCCCCGGCCCATCTTTTCTTTTTGGGCCTGCGGCCTTTCCCTTCGCCCGTTCAAGGCCCATTAGCCGACATGGCCTGTTGGCCGGACGGCCCATATAGCCGATGGCCCACCCGGCCACTTTATACCCCGTTCGGTAGGGTTTCCCCCTGTTGGCCTCTTCGTGGCGGCGGCGGTAATACGTGGGACGGTGAGCCGGGCGGCCACATGCAGGCGGGAGCAACCCGACCGAGCGGCTTCGGGCCGGGCGGTTGACGGCGAGCCGGGTGGCCATCTTCGGGCAAGCGGTGCGGCCGTGGATTCGGGAGGCGGCACGGCTGCTACGGCCGGGCGGCTCGGGGAAAGCGGCGCGGCCGGCGCGTGGCGGAGCCGGCGCGAGGCGACACGGTCTGCGGACCGCGGTGGAAGGCGGCTTCGGGCGCGCGTGCGGGGCCGCGAGTCCGGCGGCTGGAGGCAAGCGCGCGCCGTGCGGGGCGACGAGCTAGCGGCGGCGCAGCGCGTGCGGGCGCAGGCCGAGGGTGGCGCACGGCTGCGGGCGGTGGCCGGAGGCACGCAGCAAGGAGGTAGGCCGGAGGCGAGGTGTCACGCGCACGGCCGGGCCGGTGCGGGCAGACGCGGGCGCGGTGAGACCGGCTGCGGGCCGGTGTCGGATGCGAGCACGGCTTCGGCCGGCGGCGGTGCCATTCGGGGCAGCGTGGTGGTAGGCGCCAGCTACGGGCGGCGCATCGGGAGGTGGTCGCTTTGGGCGGAGGACGAGCGGTGCCATGCGGGGCTTAGGCCAGCCGGCGCTATGCGAGGTGGCGTTGTGCGGGATGCGGCGGCGGTGGCAACGGCGCCGTGCGGGGCTCGCGAGGAGGCGACACCGTTCGGGGTGGCGCGGGGGCGGCCGGGCCGTGCGGCGGCACGGGAGCGGCCGGGCGCCGTACGGCGGCGCGGAAGCGACCGGGCACGGCGGCATGCGGCCGAGGTCAGCGCATGCGGGCGCAACCTATCCAGCGGCTGACGCCAGATTCAACAACGGCTTCGAGCCGGTGATTCACGGCGATGAGAGGCCGGCCGCATGCAGGCAGCGGGCGTTGACCGACGGTGGAGCCGGCAGCTTTGATGCTTGTTTTTTTTTCTTTTCTGTATGATGCTTTGCATGAACAGAACAGATGCATATATAATGATCATACAGGATCAAACAAATTAATGCAAAATTTCCAATCTATGATGCAATCGACATCTACCCCGTTTCGCAATCTACCGATCGACATTGTGCCGGCGATTTCAGATCTGCTCGCGGTAGATTTAGGGCGGATTTGCATCGTTCTACAGTGCAATCAACATCTACCCCGTTTCACAATCTACCGATCGGCATTGTGCCGGCGACTTCAAGTCTGCTCGCGGTAGATTAGGGCGGATTTGCACCGTAGAATTTCAATCTAGAACGCGAAAAGAAAATACAGATTCAAAAGCGATCTAGAAAATTCAATCTGTGCTTCGATGATTACCTCGTTCACCGGAGCGAAGTCGTGCTGATAACGTGTTGAGAAACCGTCGCTGGCGACCAGTCCGAACGATTCCTCTGCTTAGAACAAGAACGAATCAATCACAGAATCACAGAGAGAATAGATTGAACACACAGAGAGATAGAGAGAACTCCCGGTCTTTCTTTATTGCTTTTCTTTCATGCGTATATAATGAGGGGGTATGGCTCTCTATTTATAGTCTATGGTGGGGTGCCCAAATATGTCAGGACTCTTGGCCATGGGCCCAGTTTCCTAACACAGACGCTTGTTTTTGCCTTTTCTCTCCTCTTGGACCGAGTTGGTTATTTTCAGGCCTCAAAGAGAACATAACAATGGAGCTGAAGTTCCGGTACTGCCGTGGTCGTGGATCGATCCTCCGACCATATTGCTGCACGTGCAAATGAAAAGTTAATCATCGCATTCCACACAGCCGGTATATACATTTCTTTTTGCTGCCAAGGTACATTCTGCTCAGAAGAGTGCACGCTCCAATCCATCTCCCTTATCTTCCTCGAGAAGTAGAAGAATCCATTCATCTCATATGTTGGAAAATGGCTACATACACTTGAAATACATACTCTCGCTTCTCATGTATCGTTTAAACGATTGTTATAACTTTTTATTCTTATAAGTATACTCTAATAATGATTATTTGATACTCCAAAATAAGTTTCATAAAAATTTCATCAAAATCCACTTTTATAGTATAATTTGTGTATATAGTTTTTTTTATATATAGAAAATGGTATATAGAAAAAAAAATAAAGGGCTCCAATGATTTTTTTTAACCAAGTCGTATTGGAGTATTTTACAATTAGAATTTAAGTATACCAAAATTGATAAAGAAGTATAACATGTTCGTTTAAGTGTTATATTGAAAGTGGAAGTACGTACTCCCGAGAGTACGGAAAATGCTTCTTCTCTCTCTCTATACATACATACATACATACATACATACATACATACATACATACATACATACATACATACATACATACATACATACATACATACATACATACATACATACATAGGAGTGAAAATGGTGCCGGATTTGGTCGGATTGTCTGGATTTTTCATATTTGAATATTTAATATCCGAATCCGAATATAAACCGGATCCAAATGCGGATGTTAACCTACCGCGGACTCAGATGTCGGATGTGAATTCGGTATGGTGTGAAGTGAATTCAGAGTCGGATATCCAGATTCGGTAGATATAATAGAATCAGCTAGCTAATACTTATTTTTTGCATTTGACCTCCAAATTGGGCATATTATATATGCATTTCAATCATCACGAGGTGTCTTTTGCCATGATGGACTCTAATTTAGCATTTTATATATTTTTTATTTTGGTACATCCCCCAAGAAAGCTTTTTGCATACTTTGTTTAGCCAAATTTGATATGTTTATAACCGATTTATTTGCAATATATCAATTAAAAATGTTAAAATAATTTGGTGCCATATTTTAAATAGGAGAGGCCATGAATAATTATTGGAATCTGAAAAATAGTCGAGTCTGATATGATTTTGAGTATAATCCAATCTGATTTCATATCTGATATTTGTCCGGTCCGTATTCGTATCCGACGTTTGTCCATTTGCATACAAATCTGAGAAAAAATATAGATGCGAATATGGTTTGGCAACTATCTGAACTGTACATACATACATACATACATACATACATACATACATACATACATACATACATACATACATACATGTGTATATGTATGTATGTGTAGAGAAAGTTTTGATTACCTGATCACAAGATTAATATTTTCCCATCGCAAGAAAATATTATGGAGTATGTCTTAATTCAGAACACCCAATAACTCACGTATCTTCTAAGGCGAAGTACAATTTTTTTTTTTTGTGAAGCCATTAAAGAAACGTCAGTCACAATCGATCCAATGAAATTTAGGCCCCCAACAGTACACAGGCAAAGGAAGGACAGAAGTACTCACATATCTTGTACCGACAGGAGTTGGCGACGACGGCTACCGCAATTAACGGAGGCAGCACATGGCATTTGTCCTCGCGCGATCAGCCGGCCGCCTAGAGGTGACCCCCGCGGCCTGGTCTCCGTTCTCCAGCATACCGCGAACCGTCCGCCGATAGGCCTGCACGGCCATACGCATGCACGAAGAGCAAGCTAGCGGTTCGGCGTCGCGCGCACACGCAAGCAAGCACACATGCATGTTTCCAGGCACGCAGTCGCAGAAACAGGAGTCCCCAGGTGTCCTACGATAGTGCCCTATTTCGTACGACCCGGCCGTCGATCGACAGATGTGCATGCATGCACGCACGTTCGTACGGTACAGGCTTGCAGCTCGGCCGATCAGGGAGGCACATGGCTTGAATTAAGGCCATACATGCCGGCAGCGGCAGGTCTGTCGGCCCGTCGACGTGGATCCGATCGTAAATATTGTGTGTCCTTGGGCTGGGACCGCCGGCCGCTTCGGTTCCGTGCCCGTATGCGTGTCGTCCGGCCACCGCCGCTTTGGCTCCCGCACCTGCATGCGCACTGCACGGCCGCCACCGTCGGTCTCGGTCACCGTGCCCACGCCGCCGCGCTCTAGCCGCCACTCGAAGTCGGCAACCCGCACCCAAAATCGCCGCTTTGGCCCCGCCGGCTGCCGATCGAGGAGGCCGCGCTCACTCTGCCGGCCCGAAGCCGGCCGCCCGCGCCGGTGGCCCCGCGCGCCCGGCCCGCTTGCCTCGCTTCACCCCACCCGAGCCGAAGCTCGGGCTGCTGCCGTCGCCGCAGTGTGAATGGGCAAAGGGAAACCCTAACCCCACTGGTTTTGGTGCGGCTGGATAGGCCGAATGGGCCAAAACACCAATCAGGCCAAAAGTGCAGCCCGACCGGAGGCACTATCATATTTGCAGAAAGGACCCCCCACATTATGAAATTTACCAAAAAGCCCTCAAATTTACATATAAGTCCCGAATTTTGCACAGTGGCCTTGGTAATTCCAAAAATTACGAATAGGCCCTTAGATTTACGAACGGGTCCCGAATTTTGCAGAAAACCCCTCAGAAAATCATAAAATTGCGCGAATTTTTCTGAAATGAAAATTTGCGTAGAAACCCTCGGGAATTGCAGAATTCGCTGAAAACTCATATCCTAAAATAAAAGGGTATCGAAAATCCGAATTTTGAATACTTTTAGCATTTGAAGTATATTTATTTCTGCCATTATTATTTTCTGTATTTTCTATATTTATTTACTGTTTTGGTTAATTGTAATTGTTTAAATTGCTTTTAATCACTGAAATTAGCAGTAAAAATTATAGAAAATGCATAAAAATTATGAAACATTGCAAGAACCTTTTGTACCATTTATTTACCAGCAGTAAATTATTCCATGCATGTTTACCAGTAGTAAACTTATTTATTCCATTCATACACATGTAGATTACTGGCATCACGAACTGGGAGTTCAAGGAGCTAGCCCAGCATGGCCAAAACTATCTGATGTGGGCATCCGATGTCGAAATAGTGCTTGGAGCAAAGAAGCTCCGTGCGGCTATTGGGATTGGCGGACTGCATGAGGAGAATGATCAGGCACTTCATTTTCTCAGGCACCACCTCTGCCTCACTCCAGCACTCTGGACCGCACTCAAGAAGCGGTATGAGAGGCTAAAGTACACCATTCTTCCTCAAGCAGAGCAGGAGTGGATCAGACTAAGGTTTGCCGACTTTAAGATGGTCAGGGAGTACAATTCTGCCTTGCACAGGATTTGTATCAATCTTCAACTCTGTGGCAAGCAAATCACAGATGAGCAGAAGATCAAGAAGACCCTGTCCACCTTTCACCCCAATGCTGTTCAATCCATCCGCAACTATCGTCAAGACGGCTACAAGGAGTACGCCGAATTGATTGATATGATGTAGGTTGCGGAGGCTCATGATGAACTTCTCCGCAAGAATTACGTCACTCAGCCACCGGGGAGCTCCGCTAGCCGCGAGGCCAACGCTGGGAGCTACAAGGTGCGAAAGACCTTGATGAAGAGAAGGGGGAAGAAGGGTAAGGCCGTTGCCCAGAAAGGTAAGTCAGATGCTCCAAATGACAAAAAGGCTAAGAAGAGTGTCAAGACTTATGGTCAGCAGAACCAAGATTGCTACAACTGTGGAAAATGGTTGCATTGGTCACAGATATGCAAAGAATCGCAGCATGTCATTGAAGTCCACCAAGCTTAGAAGAAAAAGAATGGCAAAGGGCAGCCTGAAGCCCACATTGCAGCGGTTGAGGGGAAGCATCCTGAACATTTGCCTGAATTGATGGAAGTTGAGCCCATCCCAGCAGCAGCACCCCCTTACGACCTAGAGGCAGCCACCGCCATGATCTCTCTCGAAGAGAAGATCACTCCTGAGAAGATAGCCGAAGAAGTCTCTGATTTTCTAGTTGATTCAGTCTGATGCACAGTGCATTAGACTTTAATTGTCATTCATTTTGTATTAAATGGACAAGTTAGAACTTTCATAGATGGTATTTTAGTTTGTTTTCTCGTGATGGTTGGATGATTTTGGAATAATTCATTTATTTATTCAGTTTATGATTGCATGATATGTTCTGATATTGGCATATTTTATTTACGTGTCGAATGCCTTCTAAACATGTTACTAAAATACCTTATATTAGAACACGTGTGGCGCCCTATGGAGGAAGTGTGCCTTGTCGACAGTGGCACAACGAATACCATCTTAAGAGAGACTAAGTATTTTCAGTCGATTTGTAAGAGCACTGGCACAACAATCGCTAGAAGCGATGCATGTATAATTGGTTTCGGAAGAGCCACGATTATACTCCCAATGGGCACAACTTTGGTCATTGAAGAAGCCTTATTGTACCCAGAATTGACTAGAACTCTCCTAAGTTTTAAGTATATTCGCGCCAATGGTTTCCACATTGAGACTGACGAAAAGTACGGTAAGGAATACCTGCTCATCACGAAGCACAAAGAGAATGACAAAAGGGTATTAGAAAAACTTCCTTCACTAGAAACTGGGCTATATTATACCAATATCAAGGCACCTGCAGCCTACACTGTCCTGAAGACAGTATTTAGAAGCTTTGAACTATCTGTCTTTGGCATGACAGATTAGGCCACCCAGGTCTTAGGATGATGAGAAATATAATCAACAATTCCCAAGGGTATATTATTAATGTGAAGAATTTTCCGAATCATGAAGATTTTGTGTGCCTTGCATGTACCACCGAGAAATTAATTACTAGACCCTTCACTCTGAAAGTGAAGGATGAAGTCCCTGCATTCCTGGAGCGCAACCAAGGAGACATTTGCGGTCACATTCAACCCATCTCAGGGCCATTTAAGTATTTCATGCTGCTCATTGACGCTTCCTCGAAGTGGTCATATGTGGGTCTGTTGTCCACAAGAAATCATGCTTTCGCAAAATTGATCTCGCAGATCATTCGCATCAGAAATGTGTTTCCTGATCATCACATCAAGTCCATTAGAATGGACAACGCCGGAAAATTTACTTCAAAGGCATTTGATGATTATTGCATGGCGATGGGGATTGCAGTTGAGCATTTGGTACCGCATGTCCATACCCAGAATAGTTTGGCAGAGGCTTTAATCAAGAAAATTAAATTTATTGCCCGACCTCTTTTGCATAATTATAATTTGACAGCTACATGTTGGGGACACGCAGTCCTACATGTAGCGAATCTCATCAACTTTAGACCATCGACCTACAATATATATTCACCTATGCAACTAGCGCAAGGGTCACCACCGAAAATTTCTCATCTCAGGAGGTTGGATGCAAGGTTTATATACCTATACCCCCTCTGCAGCGTACTGCAATGAGCCCTCTCCGCAAGACTGGGATATACATTGGTTATGAGACAGCATCCATAATCAGGTATTTGGAACCCATGTTGGGAGATTTGCATACCACCCACTTCGCTGACTACATTTTTGATGAGGATAATTTCCCAACATTAGGGGGAGGAAATTAACCCCTTGATGAAAAATATCGGAAAATTATGTGGGAAGCCACGGGAATTCATGCACATGACCCGCGCAGTAGTGAAACAGAGAAAGAGGTACAGAAGATCATTGACTTGCAAGAATTGGCAAATCAACTGCCCGATCACTTTAGTGATTTGAAGAGCGTGACTAAGTCGCATGTGCCTGCACGCAATGCACTGGAGAGGGTTGAAATACCAAAGAAAGCAGAAGGTATCCCTAATCCCATCCAGAGGACTCAGTAAAAAAGGACGAGAACTCTGGCTCCTCGAATCCAAAGTAACCGGGGACGCCCGGCGAAAAAGGTAGACTTATCACGGCCGATCACTCAAGTCCCCTAGAATGAGAAGGGGAGCCAGTTGAGACATGGCACAAGTATGACACCTTCAGAAAAGGGCATACCGGATATGAATATCCCCATGGAAGAAGAAGTCGGCATGGATGTGTGCGCACACATCGGAGCCGAAAAACTAAAGGAATTTGCCACTGCAATTGAAAGAAGCGATGTGCAAGGAAAAGCTTCAAAAGAAGCAATCGCTCCAGAAGTAGCAACTCATGAAGAAATAGATATAAATTATGTGCACACGGGAGAGTCCATGTACAGGACAACAGCCAATATCGTCACAATCATCAATCTTGATCCTGAGCCTGCATCGCTCGCTGAATGTAAAAAAAAGATCAGATTGGGAAGATTGGAAGAAGGCAATAGCAACTGAATTGCTATCTCTGAACAAAAGAGAGGTGTTTGGGCCGCACACCTCCCCATGTGCACCCTGTAGGGCACAAGTGGGTATTTGTTCGAAAGAGAAATGAAAGAAACGAAGTAGTGGGATACAAAGTAAGGCTGGTAGCACAAGGTTTCACTCAACATTCTGGAGTTAATTATGAAGAAACCTACTCCCCAGTCATGAGTGGAATTACCTTTAGATATTTGATCTCAATGGTAGTGAACTTGAAGTTAGAAATGAAATTGATGGATGTGGTAACTTCATACTTTTATGGAAACTTGGATTCGGAGATTTATATGAAAGTCCCTAAAGGAATCCCTCTCCCGAACCAAGACAGAGCAAATAAAAATCTGTACAGTGTGAAACTCAGAAAGTCACTGTATGGACTGAAACAATCTGGAAGAATGTGGTATAATCGCTTGAGCGACTTTCTCTGCAAGAAAGGATACACGAATAATGAAGACTGTCCTTGTGTATTTATACGGTGATCCCAGAATAGATTCTGTATAATCTCAGTGTATGTAGATGATCTGAATATCATCGGGACAGTGGAAGACATAAAAGAAGCAAGCTCGTACTTGGAGTCAGAATTTGAAATGAAAGATTGGGCAAGACCAAATTCTACTTAGGCCTGCAGCTTGAGCATGTCCCTGAAGGAATCTTGATACATCAGTCGACCTATACCCAGAAGGTGTTAGAAAGGTTTGGCTTTGATAAGGTATACCCATCGAAAGTATTGATGATTGGGAGGTCTTTAAGCAAGAAAAGGATCCTTTCTGACTTAGGGAAGAAGGGGAGGAAGTTCTGGGACCGGAATTTCCATACTTGAGTACAGTGGGAGCACTCATGTACTTAGTAAACTGCACTATACTGGACATTGCATTTACCGTGAACCTGCTAGCAAGGTACAGTGCAGAACCTACCAAAAGGCATTGGCAAGGTATAAAGTACATCTTCCGATAGCTCCAAGGAAGTAAGGACCTTGGATTGTTCTACAGAAAGAATCAAGATCTGAACTTGATTTGCTATGCAGATGCTGGGTACCTGTCTGACTTGCATACGACAAGGTCACAAATAGGCTATGTATTCCTGTGTGGTGGAACTGCAATTTCCTGAAAATCATCTAAGCAAACTCTCGTAATGACTTCGACGAACCACTCAGAAATTATAGCACTGTATGAAGCCGCACGAGAGTGCGCTTGGCTTCACCAAATGGTTCACCACATCCAGCAGTCATGTGGGATGAACATTGTGCAAACCCCCACAATTATCTATGAAGATAATGCAGCTTGCGTTGCACAAGTGCAAATGGGCTATGTGAAGAATCATCTCACAAAGCACATCAACCCTAAGTTCTTCTATACTCATGAATTACAAAAGATGGACGAGATCAAAGTACTGCATACTAAGTCATGTGAAAATCTAGCAGATTTGTTCACTGAGTCACTCCCGCATCTAGCTTTGAAAGGTGCGTGCGTGGAATTGGAATGATAAGACTTAGAGAAGTGCAGAATTCTCTCAAGCCCGCTAGTAAATCTTGATCATGAAGATTAAGTACCCAAAGGAATAAAGTCATGAAGATTGAAATGAAGTTGGGTGAATTGCACTCTTTTTTCCATTGACAAGTTTTCTTAAAATTTCTTGACCAAGGTTTTTAATAAGGCAATTCGTGCATCGTAGCATAACATGTATCATGTACTCTTTCTCCAAATTTTTTCCACCGGGTTTTTATGGAGTTTTAATAAGGCATGAACGTGTCAGATGCAATTGACCTCACCGGAGACTATAAATAGGGAGCCGTACCGGCATATTTTGTATAGATGCAATTGAAAGCAATAAAGAAAGACCAGGAGTTCTCTCTGCCTCTCTCTGTGTGTTTAATATATTATTTTGTCTTCTGTGATTGATTCAATTTGTTCTAAGCAGAGAAATCGATCAGACTGGTCATCAGCGACGGTTCCTCAACATCTTCCATGTTTTTGTTCCACCTGGAATGATCTGCATGCTAATATGCTTGCTGATGATTCCTTTTTCTGTTTGGCGTGCATGAAAATAAGCATTTGTGTACAGTTATGCAAGTACTGTTTGTACTCTCTTCTAAGCACTGTTTGCCATTTGACCTTCTGTTGATCCAATCTATTCCAAAACCTAAATATTTGTGATTATAATTACGAAAACACGAAGGGGAATGTGATTAGGATACAAGAGGTACTCCTATACTTTTTTCAATAATAATTTACATAATTTTTAAAGTATAATAAATGGTTGATAGATATTACTTATTTCTTCGTTTATTTTAAAATTAGTGTAACTCTTATTAGATTGGAAAATATTAAAGAACTACTCTTAGGATATGTATTCCAATACCGTAGAATCGAAATTTAAGCTTCCGTTTAGAAAAGAGATGACAACTACAGATTGCATGCTGATACCGGGAATCAAGCATGATTGCTTAAGACTAGCTGGTTACAAACTTTCACTACTATAAAAAAAAGTTATCACAGACGGCTCGGAGCCGTCATCATAGACGGTTCATTGAATCGTCTAATTTAATGGGTCAGTGATAATAGGGGTTTAGATTTTTACCGTAATTTGGATGCTTAAAATTTTAGCTTTTTAGGCATCCAAGCAATGATAAAAATGCAGACTTAGCCAAATTTTGGATATCCAAACCACGGTAAAAATGCAGACTTAGCCAAATTTTGGATATCCAAACCACGGTAAAAATGCAGACTTAGCCAAATTTTGGACATCCAAGTCATGGTAAAAATCTAGACTTAGCCAAATTTTTGGGTATCCAAGTTATACCAAAATTGGATAGATGTGATTGAAGAAGAGGTGGGGAAGGAGAGGAGTAGAGAAGTGAGAAGAGAGAAGAGGAGATGAGGAGAAGAAGAGCCGACTGAGCCTTCTAGTTTTAAGAAAAAATTTGGCGAGGAGTGGAGGAGGAGAAGTGAGAAGAGAGAAGACAAGATGAGGTGTGGAGGAGAAGTGAGAAGAGAGAAGAGAGAAGAGGAGATGAAGAGAAGAACATCCGAGTCTTCTATTTTAAAGAGAAAATCTAGCAAGATGAGCAGGAAAATCAAATTCGATGAGAGCGAGCAAGTTGAAATATTGTCACAGACGGTTCTAGGTAAAGAACCGTATGTAATAAGTAGGTCATCACAAACGATTTTTGTTCCCAAGTGTCTGTGATATATCACAGACGATTCAGAACAAAAACCTTCTGTGATAAGTGCAGACATCACAGACAATTTTAATTCCAAACCCTCTGTGATAGGTAGGTCATTACAGACGGTTCTTTCCATCACAATGAACTTAGACGGTCCATCTTATAAAACTATCTGTGTTAACTTTATAATTGACTGTTTGTGTTGAACCATCTGTAATGAGACGTCCCAGATAATCCTTTTTGTAGTAGTGTTTCCAAAGAGAACAGGGACCAACATGTTTTATGTCATCTAGTTGAAAATTATTAACCAAACTTTGAGAGATTTTTTTATGTCACCACTAGATAGACTCAAGTTTAAATGTTAATCCTTCTTGGTATTTATTAGCACTTGTTTGTTCGGAACTGCTAATCATCAGCTGAGATAAAATTTCACAAAAGGCCAGTTTTTTCAACTTGTAATATGTGCTGATGTTTGCGCTTGGGTTCCATCTCTAGTGCCAGTCCGGCGAGATTCAGCTCTGATGAGGAATCGGTCGTGTGGAGAGGCGGCAGGCCGCGGACAACTGTAGAACTGTCAGTAAGTAGTGGGTGTTGACCACGTGATGATTTGAGCTAGGGGAATCGACAATGGTGCCGCCGAAGCCTAGAGGCTGTGAGGGAGGTGTGCTCTCGGTACTGGCAACACGCTAGGAGGCGGTTTGTAGTTGCTCGTTCGCGAGAAGAAGGCACGGCATATGGATTGGGCAAACGTAGTATGTAGAGAAAAATGGTTATATATAATTTTAGTCGGTATAGCTAAATTTAGTATATTTTTTACTACAATTGTCTTATTAACCTTATCTTAAAAAACACACTATTTAAAAACTAGTTGTTATTATTATAATATAAAGAAAAGAGGTCAGCCAACTGCTACCGGTAAGTGCAGGGAGCGAGGAGGATGTGTATATAGTGATCAAGTTATCCAACAAAAACAAAATATTTTTTATCTTAAAATCAGCTTACTGTGTAGTTATAGTCTCTTCCCCTTTTGTTGACGTTCCAAATCAGATCTAATTGCATACATGTCTACGTATGCATGTGCCAAGAAAATAGTATGCCTACCCACCAGATGGCAGGCGTCTGCCGCCTGCCCACTAGACGGCAGGCGCCTGCCGCATGGAACGGTAGGTGATTAAGCTGGCTAATTAGCCAGCTTAATTACGTGTCTAATTCGTAATTTATAAATTTTTTAAATTTGTAAATATAGCAAATGAGCTAAAAAATTATGATATTTTTTGTGGAGCTTCCTGAGGCATCGTGGTATGTTGTATAATTATTTTACAACTTTTTGAGGTAATTTGCTACCATTAAAAATTCTTAGAACGACGCATAATTAACAAGACGATTAAGTACTTACACGCCGCTCTAAGAATTTTTAGAGATAGCAAATAGATGTTCAAAATTACAAATTTTTTTGTAGAGCTTTAGTATATAGTGTGCAACGTTGTGTAATGTTTATGTAATTTTTTGCACCACTTTACTACTCCTAAAAGTTATTTAAGTAGCACATAATTAAATTGATACTTAAGAACTAAGCAACTCCAGCAGTAGCCCTCAAAACAGGGCCCCTACTTTTTATTTGAGGGCTCTCCCTACTTTTGAGGGCTCTGTTTTTTGGGCTACACTCCAGCAGGAGCCCTCAAAACAGGACCCTCAAATTCATTCTTAGAGGGGATGACACGCAGGGGTGGAAACAGATCGGATACGATCGAATAGTCTCAAATACAAATACGAATCCATATTTTTAAAACGAATACGAATACGAATTCGAATATTCTCAAATACGGATACGAATATCCTCGAATACGAATACAGATATTTTCGAATACGGATTTTCTCGAATACGAATGTCGGATAAAACGGATTCCTAGCGGTTTTGTCGATTTTTCACCGGTTTTTGACCGTTACCGGTTTTAAACCGTCTAGATTCAAATTTTGAATCACAAAATTTGTACGGATTTTTCATGGGATCTAAAAACGGATCGAATACAAATCGAATAGTCTCGAATACGAATACGGATACGAATATTCTCGAATACGAATGCGAATACAAATATTCTCAAATACGGATACGGATATTCTCGAATACGAACATTTTCGAATACGGATTTTGCTTACCACATTTGCGTTTTCTCGGATACGAATATCGGATAAAACGAATTATCCGTTACCGTTTACCACCCCTAATGACACATAGGACCCACCCTCATCCTCATCCTACTTTTGAGGGCCGGGGGGCAAAAAACTCACTCCAGCAGGGCCCCTACTTGAGCCCTCAAAAGTAGGGGCTCCCTCCAGACCCCCCAGAAATGAGGGCTTGAGGGGGAGATTTGAGGGTCCCGTACTTTTGAGGGCTCAAGTAGGGGCCCTGCTGGAGTGAGTTTTTTGCCCCTCGGCCCTCAAAAATAGGATGAGGGCTCAAGTAGGGGCCCTGCTGGAGTTGCTCTAAGTGCAGGGAGCGAGGAGGATGTGTATATAGTGATCAAGTTATCCAACAAAAACAAAATATTTTTTATCTTAAAATCAGCTTACTGTGTAGTTATAGTCTCTTCCCCTTTTGTTGACGTTCCAAATCAGATCTAATTGCATACATGTCTACGTATGCATGTGCCAAGAAAATAGTATGCCTACCCACCAGACGGCAGGCGTCTGCCGCCTGCCCACCAGACGGCAGGCGCCTGCCGCATGGAACGGTAGGTGATTAAGCTGGCTAATTAGCCAGCTTAATTACGTGTCTAATTCGTAATTTATAAATTTTTTAAATTTGTAAATATAGCAAATGAGCTAAAAAATTATGATATTTTTTGTGGAGCTTCCTGAGGCATCGTGGTATGTTGTATAATTATTTTATAACTTTTTGAGGTAATTTGCTACCACTAAAAATTCTTAGAACGACGCATAATTAACAAGACGATTAAGTACTTACACGCCGCTCTAAGAATTTTTAGAGATAGCAAATAGATGTTCAAAATTACAAATTTTTTTGTAGAGCTTTAGTATATAGTGTGCAACGTTGTGTAATGTTTACGTAATTTTTTGCACCACTTTACTACTCCTAAAAGTTAGTTAAGTAGCACATAATTAAATTGATACTTAAGAACTAAGCAACTCCAGCAGTAGCCCTCAAAACAGGGCCCCTACTTTTTATTTGAGGGCTCTCCCTACTTTTGAGGGCTCTGTTTTTTGGGCTACACTCCAGCAGGAGCCCTCAAAACAGGACCCTCAAATTCATTCTTAGAGGGGATGACACGCAGGGGTGGAAACAGATCGGATACGATCGAATAGTCTCAAATACAAATACGAATCCATATTTTTAAAACGAATACGAATACGAATTCGAATATTCTCAAATACGGATACGAATATCCTCGAATACGAATACAGATATTTTCGAATACGGATTTTCTCGAATACGAATGTCGGATAAAACGGATTCCTAGCGGTTTTGTCGATTTTTCACCGGTTTTTGACCGTTACCGGTTTTAAACCGTCTAGATTCAAATTTTGAATCACAAAATTTGTACGGATTTTTCATGGGATCTAAAAACGGATCGAATACAAATCGAATAGTCTCGAATACGAATATGGATATGAATATTCTCGAATACGAATGCGAATACAAATATTCTCAAATACGGATACGGATATTCTCGAATACGAACATTTTCGAATACGGATTTTGCTTACCACATTTGCGTTTTCTCGGATACGAATATCGGATAAAACGAATTATCCGTTACCGTTTACCACCCCTAATGACACATAGGACCCACCCTCATCCTCATCCTACTTTTGAGGGCCGAGGGGCAAAAAACTCACTCCAGCAGGGCCCCTACTTGAGCCCTCAAAAGTAGGGGCTCCCTCCAGACCCCCCAGAAATGAGGGCTTGAGGGGGAGATTTGAGGGTCCCGTACTTTTGAGGGCTCAAGTAGGGGCCCTGCTGGAGTGAGTTTTTTGCCCCTCGGCCCTCAAAAATAGGATGAGGGTTCAAGTAGGGGCCCTGCTGGAGTTGCTCTAAGTGAAGGGAGCGAGGAGGATGTGTATATAGTGATCAAGTTATCCAACAAAAACAAAATATTTTTTATCTTAAAATCAGCTTACTGTGTAGTTATAGTCTCTTCCCCTTTTGTTGACGTTCCAAATCAGATCTAATTGCATACATGTCTACGTATGCATGTGCCAAGAAAATAGTATGCCTACCCACCAGACGGCAGGCGTCTGCCGCCTGCCCACCAGACGGCAGGCGCCTGCCGCATGGAACGGTAGGTGATTAAGCTGGCTAATTAGCCAGCTTAATTACGTGTCTAATTCGTAATTTATAAATTTTTTAAATTTGTAAATATAGCAAATGAGCTAAAAAATTATGATATTTTTTGTGGAGCTTCCTGAGGCATCGTGGTATGTTGTATAATTATTTTATAACTTTTTGAGGTAATTTGCTACCACTAAAAATTATTTGAGGGCTCTCCCTACTTTTGAGGGCTCTGTTTTTTGGGCTACACTCCAGCAGGAGCCCTCAAAACAGGACCCTCAAATTCATTCTTAGAGGGGATGACACGCAGGGGTGGAAACAGATCGGATACGATCGAATAGTCTCAAATACAAATACGAATCCATATTTTTAAAACGAATACGAATACGAATTCGAATATTCTCAAATACGGATACGAGTATCCTCGAATACGAATACAAATATTTTCGAATACGGATTTTCTCGAATACGAATGTCGGATAAAACGGATTCCTAGCGGTTTTGTCGATTTTTCACCGGTTTTTGACCGTTACCGGTTTTAAACCGTCTAGATTCAAATTTTGAATCACAAAATTTGTACGGATTTTTCATGGGATCTAAAAACGGATCGAATACAAATCGAATAGTCTCGAATACGAATATGGATATGAATATTCTCGAATACGAATGCGAATACAAATATTCTCAAATACGGATACGGATATTCTCGAATACGAACATTTTCGAATACGGATTTTGCTTACCACATTTGCGTTTTCTCGGATACGAATATCGGATAAAACGAATTATCCGTTACCGTTTACCACCTCTAATGACACATAGGACCCACCCTCATCCTCATCCTACTTTTGAGGGCCGAGGGGCAAAAAACTCACTCCAGCAGGGCCCCTACTTGAGCCCTCAAAAGTAGGGGCTCCCTCCAGACCCCCCAGAAATGAGGGCTTGAGGGGAGATTTGAGGGTCCCGTACTTTTGAGGGCTCAAGTAGGGGCCCTGCTGGAGTGAGTTTTTTGCCCCTCGGCCCTCAAAAATAGGATGAGGGCTCAAGTAGGGGCCCTGCTGGAGTTGCTCTAAGTGCAGGGAGCGAGGAGGATGTGTATATAGTGATCAAGTTATCCAACAAAAACAAAATATTTTTTATCTTAAAATCAGCTTACTGTGTAGTTATAGTCTCTTCCCCTTTTGTTGACGTTCCAAATCAGATCTAATTGCATACATGTCTACGTATGCATGTGCCAAGAAAATAGTATGCCTACCCACCAGACGGCAGGCGTCTGCCGCCTGCCCACCAGACGGCAGGCGCCTGCCGCATGGAACGGTAGGTGATTAAGCTGGCTAATTAGCCAGCTTAATTACGTGTCTAATTCGTAATTTATAAATTTTTTAAATTTGTAAATATAGCAAATGAGCTAAAAAATTATGATATTTTTTGTGGAGCTTCCTGAGGCATCGTGGTATGTTGTATAATTATTTTATAACTTTTTGAGGTAATTTGCTACCACTAAAAATTCTTAGAACGACGCATAATTAACAAGACGATTAAGTACTTACACGCCGCTCTAAGAATTTTTAGAGATAGCAAATAGATGTTCAAAATTACAAATTTTTTTGTAGAGCTTTAGTATATAGTGTGCAACGTTGTGTAATGTTTACGTAATTTTTTGCACCACTTTACTACTCCTAAAAGTTATTTAAGTAGCACATAATTAAATTGATACTTAAGAACTAAGCAACTCCAGCAGTAGCCCTCAAAACAGGGCCCCTACTTTTTATTTGAGGGCTCTCCCTACTTTTGAGGGCTCTGTTTTTTGGGCTACACTCCAGCAGGAGCCCTCAAAACAGGACCCTCAAATTCATTCTTAGAGGGGATGACACGCAGGGGTGGAAACAGATCGGATACGATCGAATAGTCTCAAATACAAATACGAATCCATATTTTTAAAACGAATACGAATACGAATTCGAATATTCTCAAATACGGATACGAATATCCTCGAATACGAATACAGATATTTTCGAATACGGATTTTCTCGAATACGAATGTCGGATAAAACGGATTCCTAGCGGTTTTGTCGATTTTTCACCGGTTTTTGACCGTTACCGGTTTTAAACCGTCTAGATTCAAATTTTGAATCACAAAATTTGTACGGATTTTTCATGGGATCTAAAAACGGATCGAATACAAATCGAATAGTCTCGAATACGAATACGGATACGAATATTCTCGAATACGAATGCGAATACAAATATTCTCAAATACGGATACGGATATTCTCGAATACGAACATTTTCGAATACGGATTTTGCTTACCACATTTGCGTTTTCTCGGATACGAATATCGGATAAAACGAATTATCCGTTACCGTTTACCACCCCTAATGACACATAGGACCCACCCTCATCCTCATCCTACTTTTGAGGGCCGAGGGGCAAAAAACTCACTCCAGCAGGGCCCCTACTTGAGCCCTCAAAAGTAGGGGCTCCCTCCAGACCCCCCAGAAATGAGGGCTTGAGGGGGAGATTTGAGGGTCCCGTACTTTTGAGGGCTCAAGTAGGGGCCCTGCTGGAGTGAGTTTTTTGCCCCTCGGCCCTCAAAAATAGGATGAGGGCTCAAGTAGGGGCCCTGCTGGAGTTGCTCTAAGTGCAGGGAGCGAGGAGGATGTGTATATAGTGATCAAGTTATCCAACAAAAACAAAATATTTTTTATCTTAAAATCAGCTTACTGTGTAGTTATAGTCTCTTCCCCTTTTGTTGACGTTCCAAATCAGATCTAATTGCATACATGTCTACGTATGCATGTGCCAAGAAAATAGTATGCCTACCCACCAGACGGCAGGCGTCTGCCGCCTGCCCACCAGACGGCAGGCGCCTGCCGCATGGAACGGTAGGTGATTAAGCTGGCTAATTAGCCAGCTTAATTACGTGTCTAATTCGTAATTTATAAATTTTTTAAATTTGTAAATATAGCAAATGAGCTAAAAAATTATGATATTTTTTGTGGAGCTTCCTGAGGCATCGTGGTATGTTGTATAATTATTTTATAACTTTTTGAGGTAATTTGCTACCGCTAAAAATTCTTAGAACGACGCATAATTAACAAGACGATTAAGTACTTACACGCCGCTCTAAGAATTTTTAGAGATAGCAAATAGATGTTCAAAATTACAAATTTTTTTGTAGAGCTTTAGTATATAGTGTGCAACGTTGTGTAATGTTTACGTAATTTTTTGCACCACTTTACTACTCCTAAAAGTTATTTAAGTAGCACATAATTAAATTGATACTTAAGAACTAAGCAACTCCAGCAGTAGCCGTCAAAACAGGGCCCCTACTTTTTATTTGAGGGCTCTCCCTACTTTTGAGGGCTCTGTTTTTTGGGCTACACTCCAGCAGGAGCCCTCAAAACAGGACCCTCAAATTCATTCTTAGAGGGGATGACACGCAGGGGTGGAAACAGATCGGATACGATCGAATAGTCTCAAATACAAATACGAATCCATATTTTTAAAACGAATACGAATACGAATTCGAATATTCTCAAATACGGATACGAATATCCTCGAATACGAATACAGATATTTTCGAATACGGATTTTCTCGAATACGAATGTCGGATAAAACGGATTCCTAGCGGTTTTGTCGATTTTTCACCGGTTTTTGACCGTTACCGGTTTTAAACCGTCTAGATTCAAATTTTGAATCACAAAATTTGTACGGATTTTTCATGGGATCTAAAAACGGATCGAATACAAATCGAATAGTCTCGAATACGAATACGGATACGAATATTCTCGAATACGAATGCGAATACAAATATTCTCAAATACGGATACGGATATTCTCGAATACGAACATTTTCGAATACGGATTTTGCTTACCACATTTGCGTTTTCTCGGATACGAATATCGGATAAAACGAATTATCCGTTACCGTTTACCACCCCTAATGACACATAGGACCCACCCTCATCCTCATCCTACTTTTGAGGGCCGAGGGGCAAAAAACTCACTCCAGCAGGGCCCCTACTTGAGCCCTCAAAAGTAGGGGCTCCCTCCAGACCCCCCAGAAATGAGGGCTTGAGGGGGAGATTTGAGGGCCCCTACTTTTGAGGGCTCAAGTAGGGGCCCTACTGGAGTGAGTTTTTTGCCCCTCAGCCCTCAAAAATAGGATGAGGGTTCAAGTAGGGGCCCTGCTGGAGTTGCTCTAAGTGCAGGGAGCGAGGAGGATGTGTATATAGTGATCAAGTTATCCAACAAAAACAAAATATTTTTTATCTTAAAATCAGCTTACTGTGTAGTTATAGTCTCTTCCCCTTTTGTTGACGTTCCAAATCAGATCTAATTGCATACATGTCCACGTATGCATGTGCCAAGAAAATAGTATGCCTACCCACCAGACGGCAGGCGTCTACCGCCTGCCCACCAGACTGCAGGCGCCTGCCGCATGGAACGGTAGGTGATTAAGCTGGCTAATTAGCCAGCTTAATTACGTGTCTAATTCGTAATTTATAAATTTTTTAAATTTGTAAATATAGCAAATGAGCTAAAAAATTATGATATTTTTTGTGGAGCTTCCTGAGGCATCGTGGTATGTTGTACAATTATTTTATAACTTTTTGAGGTAATTTGCTACCACTAAAAATTCTTAGAACGACGCATAATTAACAAGACGATTAAGTACTTATACGCCGCTCTAAGAATTTTTAGAGATAGCAAATAGATGTTCAAAATTACAAATTTTTTTGTAGAGCTTTAGTATATAGTATGCAACGTTGTGTAATGTTTACGTAATTTTTTGCACCACTTTACTACTCCTAAAAGTTATTTAAGTAGCACATAATTAAATTGATACTTAAGAACTAAGCAACTCCAGGAGTAGCCCTCAAAACAGGGCCCCTACTTTTTATTTGAGGGCTCTCCCTACTTTTGAGGGCTCTGTTTTTTGGGCTACACTCCAGCAGGAGCCCTCAAAACAGGACCCTCAAATTCATTCTTAGAGGGGATGACACGCAGGGGTGGAAACAGATCGGATACGATCGAATAGTCTCAAATACAAATACGAATCCATATTTTTAAAACGAATACAAATACGAATTCGAATATTCTCAAATACGGATATGAATATCCTCGAATACGAATACAGATATTTTCGAATACGGATTTTCTCGAATACGAATGTCGGATAAAACGGATTCCTAGCGGTTTTGTCGATTTTTCACCGGTTTTTGACCGTTACCGGTTTTAAACCGTCTAGATTCAAATTTTGAATCACAAAATTTGTACGGATTTTTCATGGGATCTAAAAACGGATCGAATACAAATCGAATAGTCTCGAATACGGATACGAATATTCTCGAATACGAATGCGAATACAAATATTCTCAAATACGGATACGGATATTCTCGAATACGAACATTTTCGAATACGGATTTTGCTTACCACATTTGCGTTTTCTCGGATACGAATATCGGATAAAACGAATTATCCGTTACCGTTTACCACCCCTAATGACACATAGGACCCACCCTCATCCTCATCCTACTTTTGAGGGCCGAGGGGCAAAAAACTCACTCCAGCAGGGCCCCTACTTGAGCCCTCAAAAGTAGGGGCTCCCTCCAGACCCCCCAGAAATGAGGGCTTGAGGGGGAGATTTGAGGGTCCCGTACTTTTGAGGGCTCAAGTAGGGGCCCTGCTGGAGTGAGTTTTTTGCCCCTCGGCCCTCAAAAATAGGATGAGGGCTCAAGTAGGGGCCCTGCTGGAGTTGCTCTAAGTGCAGGGAGCGAGGAGGATGTGTATATAGTGATCAAGTTATCCAACAAAAACAAAATATTTTTTATCTTAAAATCAGCTTACTGTGTAGTTATAGTCTCTTCCCCTTTTGTTGACGTTCCAAATCAGATCTAATTGCATACATGTCTACGTATGCATGTGCCAAGAAAATAGTATGCCTACCCACCAGACGGCAGGCGTCTGCCGCCTGCCCACCAGACGGCAGGCGCCTGCCGCATGGAACGGTAGGTGATTAAGCTGGCTAATTAGCCAGCTTAATTACGTGTCTAATTCGTAATTTATAA
The DNA here is from genome assembly GCA_017311315.1 of Dendrocalamus latiflorus. NCBI lineage: Eukaryota > Viridiplantae > Streptophyta > Magnoliopsida > Poales > Poaceae > Dendrocalamus > Dendrocalamus latiflorus. Next base: position 27,075,988 of record CM029611.1, read on the forward strand.
ATTTTTTAAATTTGTAAATATAGCAAATGAGCTAAAAAATTATGATATTTTTTGTGGAGCTTCCTGAGGCATCGTGGTATGTTGTATAATTATTTTATAACTTTTTGAGGTAATTTGCTACCGCTAAAAATTCTTAGAACGACGCATAATTAACAAGACGATTAAGTACTTACACGCCGCTCTAAGAATTTTTAGAGATAGCAAATAGATGTTCAAAATTACAAATTTTTTTGTAGAGCTTTAGTATATAGTGTGCAACGTTGTGTAATGTTTACGTAATTTTTTGCACCACTTTACTACTCCTAAAAGTTATTTAAGTAGCACATAATTAAATTGATACTTAAGAACTAAGCAACTCCAGCAGTAGCCGTCAAAACAGGGCCCCTACTTTTTATTTGAGGGCTCTCCCTACTTTTGAGGGCTCTGTTTTTTGGGCTACACTCCAGCAGGAGCCCTCAAAACAGGACCCTCAAATTCATTCTTAGAGGGGATGACACGCAGGGGTGGAAACAGATCGGATACGATCGAATAGTCTCAAATACAAATACGAATCCATATTTTTAAAACGAATACGAATACGAATTCGAATATTCTCAAATACGGATACGAATATCCTCGAATACGAATACAGATATTTTCGAATACGGATTTTCTCGAATACGAATGTCGGATAAAACGGATTCCTAGCGGTTTTGTCGATTTTTCACCGGTTTTTGACCGTTACCGGTTTTAAACCGTCTAGATTCAAATTTTGAATCACAAAATTTGTACGGATTTTTCATGGGATCTAAAAACGGATCGAATACAAATCGAATAGTCTCGAATACGAATACGGATACGAATATTCTCGAATACGAATGCGAATACAAATATTCTCAAATACGGATACGGATATTCTCGAATACGAACATTTTCGAATACGGATTTTGCTTACCACATTTGCGTTTTCTCGGATACGAATATCGGATAAAACGAATTATCCGTTACCGTTTACCACCCCTAATGACACATAGGACCCACCCTCATCCTCATCCTACTTTTGAGGGCCGAGGGGCAAAAAACTCACTCCAGCAGGGCCCCTACTTGAGCCCTCAAAAGTAGGGGCTCCCTCCAGACCCCCCAGAAATGAGGGCTTGAGGGGGAGATTTGAGGGCCCCTACTTTTGAGGGCTCAAGTAGGGGCCCTACTGGAGTGAGTTTTTTGCCCCTCAGCCCTCAAAAATAGGATGAGGGTTCAAGTAGGGGCCCTGCTGGAGTTGCTCTAAGTGCAGGGAGCGAGGAGGATGTGTATATAGTGATCAAGTTATCCAACAAAAACAAAATATTTTTTATCTTAAAATCAGCTTACTGTGTAGTTATAGTCTCTTCCCCTTTTGTTGACGTTCCAAATCAGATCTAATTGCATACATGTCTACGTATGCATGTGCCAAGAAAATAGTATGCCTACCCACCAGACGGCAGGCGTCTACCGCCTGCCCACCAGACTGCAGGCGCCTGCCGCATGGAACGGTAGGTGATTAAGCTGGCTAATTAGCCAGCTTAATTACGTGTCTAATTCGTAATTTATAAATTTTTTAAATTTGTAAATATAGCAAATGAGCTAAAAAATTATGATATTTTTTGTGGAGCTTCCTGAGGCATCGTGGTATGTTGTATAATTATTTTATAACTTTTTGAGGTAATTTGCTACCACTAAAAATTCTTAGAACGACGCATAATTAACAAGACGATTAAGTACTTATACGCCGCTCTAAGAATTTTTAGAGATAGCAAATAGATGTTCAAAATTACAAATTTTTTTGTAGAGCTTTAGTATATAGTATGCAACGTTGTGTAATGTTTACGTAATTTTTTGCACCACTTTACTACTCCTAAAAGTTATTTAAGTAGCACATAATTAAATTGATACTTAAGAACTAAGCAACTCCAGGAGTAGCCCTCAAAACAGGGCCCCTACTTTTTATTTGAGGGCTCTCCCTACTTTTGAGGGCTCTGTTTTTTGGGCTACACTCCAGCAGGAGCCCTCAAAACAGGACCCTCAAATTCATTCTTAGAGGGGATGACACGCAGGGGTGGAAACAGATCGGATACGATCGAATAGTCTCAAATACAAATACGAATCCATATTTTTAAAACGAATACAAATACGAATTCGAATATTCTCAAATACGGATATGAATATCCTCGAATACGAATACAGATATTTTCGAATACGGATTTTCTCGAATACGAATGTCGGATAAAACGGATTCCTAGCGGTTTTGTCGATTTTTCACCGGTTTTTGACCGTTACCGGTTTTAAACCGTCTAGATTCAAATTTTGAATCACAAAATTTGTACGGATTTTTCATGGGATCTAAAAACGGATCGAATACAAATCGAATAGTCTCGAATACGGATACGAATATTCTCGAATACGAATGCGAATACAAATATTCTCAAATACGGATACGGATATTCTCGAATACGAACATTTTCGAATACGGATTTTGCTTACCACATTTGCGTTTTCTCGGATACGAATATCGGATAAAACGAATTATCCGTTACCGTTTACCACCCCTAATGACACATAGGACCCACCCTCATCCTCATCCTACTTTTGAGGGCCGAGGGGCAAAAAACTCACTCCAGCAGGGCCCCTACTTGAGCCCTCAAAAGTAGGGGCTCCCTCCAGACCCCCCAGAAATGAGGGCTTGAGGGGGAGATTTGAGGGCTCCCTACTTTTGAGGGCTCAAGTAGGGGCCCTGCTGGAGTGAGTTTTTTGCCCCTCGGCCCTCAAAAATAGGATGAGGGCTCAAGTAGGGGCCCTGCTGGAGTTGCTCTAAGTGCAGGGAGCGAGGAGGATGTGTATATAGTGATCAAGTTATCCAACAAAAACAAAATATTTTTTATCTTAAAATCAGCTTACTGTGTAGTTATAGTCTCTTCCCCTTTTGTTGACGTTCCAAATCAGATCTAATTGCATACATGTCTACGTATGCATGTGCCAAGAAAATAGTATGCCTACCCACCAGACGGCAGGCGTCTGCCGTCTGCCCACCAGACGGCAGGCGCCTGCTGCATGGAACGGTAGGTGATTAAGCTGGCTAATTAGCCAGCTTAATTACGTGTCTAATTCGTAATTTATAATTTTTTAGATTTGTAAATATAGCAAATGAGCTAAAAAATTATGATATTTTTTGTGGAGCTTCCTGAGGCATCGTGGTATGTTGTATAATTATTTTATAATTTTTTGAGGTAATTTGCTACCTCTAAAAATTCTTAGAACGACGCATAATTAACAAGACGATTAAGTACTTATACGCCGCTCTAAGAATTTTTAGAGATAGCAAATAGATGTTCAAAATTACAAATTTTTTTGTAGAGCTTTAGTATATAGTGTGAAACGTTGTGTAATGTTTACGTAATTTTTTGCACCACTTTACTACTCCTAAAAGTTATTTAAGTAGCACATAATTAAATTGATACTTTAGAACTAATGGCCAGGGCTAATGACCTGCCGCCCGGCCACTGTACGGCAGGCTTGGTGCCGCCTAGTGGTCAGACGGCAGGTCATTAGGCCCGGCTATTAGTGCTTAATCATCTGATTTATTTATGCACCACTCAAATAATTTTTATAGGTAGTAAGGTGGTGCAAAAAATTACATAAAAATTACACAACATAGAACACTATACACGGAAGCTCCACTAAAAATTTTGTTATTTTACACAACAATTTTCTACCTCTAAAAATGCTTAGAGTGGTGCATAACTACTTAATCACCTAGTAAATTATGCGTCATTTCAAGAATTTTTAGAGGTAGAAAATGGCCTCAAAAAATTTTACAATTATTATTAAACATACCATGATGCCTCAGGAAGCTCAACAAAAATCATCATAATTGTTTGAGCTCATTTACTATGTTTACAAATTTAAAACATTATAAATTATGAATTAGGCAGGTAATTAAGTCAGCTAATTAGCTGGCTTAATCACTTGCCGTCCCGTGGGTGGGCGGCAGATGCCTATCGTTTGGTGGGCGGGCGGCAGGTGCCTACCGTCTGCTCACGGGGCAACAGATGCCACGTGTCGTCTGCTCCGCGCTGTCGCCTACCCACTGGATGGTATAAACGACATTTTTATCAATACGGTGCGCATATGGCTATTTTTATAAATACAATGTGCAAACATTGTAAAAGTGGCTTTGATTCCATATACATACACATTTAGATACATATACATATACATATACATATACATATACATATACATATACATATACATATACATATACATATATATGAAGTTAAAGCCAGATTTGGAACTATTGTGCATTGTATTTACAAAACTAGTTGTATATGCACTGTATTTACGAAAATGGTATTTCTGCCATCCGGTGGGTGGGCGGCAACGCAGCGAGGTGACACGCGGCGAGGCCGCAGGCAGCAGGCGCTTGCCGCCCCGCCAGCGAATGGCAGGCAACCTACCGCCCGATGGGGGGATGGCAGGCAAGCCTGCCATCTGGTGAGGGGGCGGCAGGTGATTAAGCCGGCTTAATTACATGCCTTAATTTTTTTGCGTTTAGTATTTGTTTGAATATTTAAATATATCAAATAAGCTCAAAAAATTACAATAATTTATATACAGTCTTTTGATGCAACATACCTCATAATGTATTTTTTGAGTAATTTTATCCATTGCAAATATTGCCCAAAAATTCATAAAAACTTGATATTTTTACAAGTTTTTACATATAGCAAACAAGCTCCAATAATTACGAAATTTTAGTGAAGCCTTCAAACATAGTCATAGTTATTGTGTAATTTTTGGGTATTTTATGTGATCTAAATTTACAATGTTTATTCGGATTAATTCAATCATGAATTAATGAATATTTCATGATTTTTAACAATTTTATACATTACGAATATTTACACAAGTAAAAGTAATTATAGTAGTACAAAAAATGGATCACACTGAATGCGATATGGCTCACCCATCTAAGCCACTGCTATCTTCTAACCGCGTTTGCCTCCCGTACGTGGCCTTATCTTCTATTGCGCACGGGCATGTCCCGTCGGATACGTCAGTCAGTCTGAATGTTGCGTCTTGGTTCTGAGGAGGTATAGAGACTGTTCTATTTACTCAATGGCTGGCGGTGGTCCAGTAGGTTGGGTCCGGTAAGGGTCGAAGTCCTCTAGCTGGGACATGCCGAACTACGAGCTGCTTGTAATAATGTCGTAAATGAAGGACTCTAGAAATCTCTCTCATGGTGCGAAGGAGCTCTCGCCTTGACTGTACGATGTGGCAATGAAGCCGGAGGAGCTCTAGCCACCGAAGTGTCCAAATCCTGGGTATGTTGTCAACGCTGAGCTCTGCCCTGCGTATGCTGTAAACCCTAGCACCGTGTACTTCTCTTTGGAAGCATCTGGAAGGCCCGTGTCGTCATTGGTGGATTCGTTATCACCCCCATGTTGAGTTGGAGGCTCCAAGATAAAACGATATTAGTCACAATAAATATTCTGGATGTACAATGCAAATATCATACCTCCCGAATGTGCAGCGAAATAAACAACAGGTGCGGTAGTCTTTGCAAGTGGTGCAGACATCAAAAGTGATGCATTTCCACGATGAACCTGCGGTGGGAGAACACCCTAATATTAGTGGAATGCAAGGCCTAATAGGAAAACAAAATGTAGGTTTGTACGTAAGTTACCTCCTCGTTGGTATAGCGTACGGATGATCGACTGCTAGTACTATGACGCCAGGCAGACTCAGTAGATTGCGATGGCCGGCAGACTCGATAGGTCAAGATGACATGACGGGTGAGCATGGTGCCCCCACTGGATGGCTCATGTGCGCACTATGATCCATGGAATGGCCACAACTTAGATTGTGCACTATTTTTTTGGCCTGCTTTAGGTTGAACTTCATAGTTTTCTACAGGGCTGGTGGTGTCTCCAAGTTACTGATGGTGGCCTCTGGCGGTATCAAATGCGCTGCGCCCGCTCCAGCTGAAGTGACATACGAAATAGGTTAAATTCATGATTAAACTAACTGAATAAATGTGGCCAATTCGAGCCATATAAAATTTCCAATAAATTAAACGATAACTATGACTATGTCGGGAGACTTCATACAAAATTTTGTAATTATTGGAATTGGTTTGCTATATATAAAACTCATAAAAATATCAAAATTTTATGAATTTTTGAGCAACATTCACAATGAATAAAATTATCCAAAAACAGCACTGCGAGGAACGTTATGTCGGGAGGTCATACATAAATTTTCATAATTTTTGGAGCTCATTTGATATATTTAGGAATTTAAACAAACATTAAATGCAAAAAATTAGGGCAGGTAATTAAGCCGGCAAATTAGTTGGATTAATCGCCTACCACACCGTCACCAAACGGCAGGCTTACCTGCTGTCCTCCCACCTGGCGGCAGGCTACCTGCCGTCTGTTGGCGGGTTGGTAGGCGCGTACCACTGGCGGCCTCGCCGTGTGTCGCCTCGCTGACATTGCCGCCCGCCCACTGAACAAGTCAGATTTGGCACTGTTGTGCATTGTATTTACAAACTAGCGGTATGCATGCCGTATTTGCAAAAACAGCACTTCTGCCGTCCGGTAGCCGGGCGGCAATGCCGGCAAGGTGACACGAAGTGAGGTTGCCGGTGGTAGGTGCCTGCCGCCCGGTGGGGGACAAGTGATTAAACCGGCTTAATTACCTGCCCTAATTTTTTATATTTAGTGTTTATTTGAATTTTTAAATATGTGGAATGAGCTCAGAAAATTACAAAAAATTATGTACAGCCTTCCGACACAACGTATCTCATAGCATAATTTTTGGATAATTTTATCCATTGCAAATATTAGTCAAAAATTCATAAACGTTTGATATTGTTATGAGTTTTTACATATAGGAACTGAGCTCCAATAGTTGCGAGTTATTGTGTAATTTTTTGGGACTTTTATGTTATCCGAATTTACCACGTTTATTTCGGTTAATTAATCATAAATTTAACGATGGTTAGGCATGTTTTGATGTGGCATATGTCGGCTAATCGTTCTATATTTTATTTTCTGCTATCTGATTCACACAATTATCACTCTCTGTGTCGTGCCCCCCTCACGCACTCTCTCATCCACACTATTGTCTTTATGTTCATGTCGTCCCCCCACGCCCGCTCCCTCGTTTGCACATTTGTCAGTGTTACGATGCCGTCCCCCCCGCACCCAAAGCGCTGCTCATGATAATGGGTCATTAATGTACGGGGTGAGTGCACCGGGTTCAATTTTGCTTGACCATAAATACGAACCTCTTACAGTTCATCGTTGCTCATCTCAGTCGCTCATCGCAGAAACTCTTTGTCACAGTCGTTGCTCAAAATTGGGAGTGCATAGCTCATTACTTCGAGAATCTAGTGCCTAGCTCAAAATTGACAGTACTGATTTCTTCTCCCAAAAGACAGGTAATTTTTAATTGTATGTTTTCGATGTTATTCCCGTAGTCAATTAGTGCTATTTACCTGAATCGATGTTAAATTCATGATTAAATTAACCAAAATAAACATGGCAAATTTTGACTACATAAAATTATGTAATAACTATGATTATGTCGGGAAGTTTCACATAAAATTTCATAATTATTAGAGCTCGTTTGCAATATGTACAAAACTCATAAAATTATTGAAATTATATGTATTTTTGAGAAACATTCCCAATGGATAAAATTATCCAAAAACTACACTACAAGGTACGTTCTATCTGAAGGCTGTACCCAAAGTTTCATAATTTTTTTAGCTCATGTGATGTATTAAAAAATTTAGAAAGTCACTAAACATAAAAAATTAGGGCAACTAATTAAGCTGGCTAATTAGCCGGCTTAATCACCTACCGCCCCCTCACCAGACGGCAGGCTTGCCTGCCGCCCCCCCACTGGGTGGCAGGCTGCCTACCGTTAGCTGCCCACTGGACGGCAGAAGTGTCATTTTTGCAAATATGGTGTACATACGGCTAGTTTTGTAAATACAGTGCACAACAGTGCCAAATCTAACTTTACCTCCATTGGACGGCGGAAGTGCTATTTTTGCAAATATGGTGTGCATATGGCTAGTTTTGTAAATATAGTGCACAACAGTGCCGAATCTGGCTTTAACTCTATATATATGTATTTGTATATGTACATATGTGTGTGTGTGTGTAGAGGATGCTAAAATGGGGCACTTCCAATCATGGATCATGGATGAAAAGTCTCAATCATAGAGTCTTGATACCATGGTGTCCCTGTTATTTATACTATATATATATGAAGCGTTTTCTGTACTCCCAGGAGTAATACTCCCACTTCCAATATACCACTTAAACAATTATTTTATACCTCTTTATCACTTTCGGTATACTTATTACTAATTCTAAGATAGGTCAATGTGACTTGGTTGAAAATTTTATACACTTTTCCATGTATAAAAGGAGTACAACATAAATTATGATATACAAAGTGGATTTTGATGAAATTTTTCATGAAACTCATTTTATAGTATCTTATAATTATTATTAAAGTATGCTCAAATAGATAAAGAAGTATAACAACACCATTAAAGGGGTATATTAGAAGTGGAAGTACGTATTCCTAGGAGTATAGAACCATTTTCCTATATACATATACATATATGTATGTGTATACATATACGTATGCATATGCACATATATATATATATATATATATATATATATATATATATATATATATATATATATATATATATATATATATCATACATATATACACACACATATACATACATCATACGTACATACATACATTCATACACACATACATACATACACATACACACATACACACACATACATACACACATACATACACACACACACATACATACACACACACATACATACATACATACATACATACATACATACATACATACATACATACATACATACATACATACATACATACATACATACATACATACATACATACATGAATTGTAGATTAGTTTCGAACACAATGGTTAAAATGAATTGTAGATTGGATTTTTGGTGAAAGATTTATTGTATTTTGTAACTTGTAAACAAAATAAAAAATCACCAAGTCAAGTACATTTATTCTCTTCTCTCTCCTGCTGCATACATACATACAAGTCAAGTTACTATCTCCTAAATATAAAATTATCATCGATAATTCACGAAGTTACTTGCAGTTCTCACATGATAACTTTCTCATGCAATGCTGCGGAAAGTCATCATCTCCTAAATATAAAGTTGTCATTGGTAATTCATCAAATTACTTACATTTGCAAAGTTACTATCTAATGCATTAACCGAGTTATGCACAAGCGCACCAGGAATCTAGCCAGCTTGCCACGCGTAGCATGCATACACGCGCTCGTTAGCACAGCCGTGTACACACACAAAAGCAAGGAGTTATATATGACATTTATTGGTATTATATGAACATAGATCGTGATTGTACACACTTACAGTATCTAGTGTCGAATGAGTGAGGTGTCGAGGTTGAAGAGAAAGAACAAGTCCTCGAAGGTAACCATGAAGACATAGTCTTGAATATCGTGCTAAAGATAACGCGGCCTGAACTTGACGTTGACACCTGAGCACCATTATCCATCCAGCTTGTTGGCCTGTTCCATGTATCATGAATGAAATCTTTGGCAAGCAAATCCTAGAGTTAGGTGACGCTCTTTTGGGATGACCAATGTCTTACCTAGCTCGAATGTTTAGGCCAACAACAAATAGGGGTGTCATCGGTCTTCTTCAGTTTGCTATTGTTGCCTCGCTATTTAGAGATCGATTTCATGGTAGTCGACTAGGCACGAGATGTAGATACATGTGATTCACCATGCGCTTGCCGCGTTGGTGCAGGTAACTCTAGTGTAGGTAACTCTGGTGCATGTAGCTCCAGTGCAGATAGCTCCAATAGACTTGGTACCAGTGCAGGAATTTCCCATGATGTTGACATTGGTGTAGGAGCCTCCAAGCAGAGCAAAAGGGATAATTAGTAACCATTATGATACAATGTTCATCCTCGGGATATATATATTGACGAAACAACATAGCAAAAGAGATAATTGGTAACCATGATGATACATTTTTCATTGCCATATCGTAAATAAAAAAGAAGAATATTACATATGGTGTGCTCGAGGAGGAGGCATGATCGGGCGAAGAAGGCATGCTCAGGGAGGAGAAGGCATACTCGAGGAGGAGGTGTGGCGGGAAGGAGGGTTGCGTGCTCGGGGGAGGAGGCGGCGTGCTCGCAGAGGAGCTATGCTCGGGGAGGAGGTAGTGGGCTTAGGGGAGGAGGCGGCGGCTCGTGCTAGAGGGAGGAGACGGTGGCTCAAGGGAGGAGGTGGTGGCTCATGCTTGGGGAGGAGGAGGCGGTTCGTGCTTGTGGGAGAGTTGAGAATATAAAGCGTCTGAGTGAGCACGGGCAAACCCTAGAGTTTGAATATAAACCATATGTGAATCACTTCTAAATGCACTCGTATACATAAATACAAATTCACAACACACACACACATAGGATGCTGAAATGGGGCACCATGGTGTCTGGGCACCAGGACTCCCTGCCTTTAGATTGCTTTTAGATGCGTGCAAGTGCAATGATATATAATATATCAGGATGTAAAGTCTTAATCATGGATGGAAAGTCTTAATCATGGATGGAAGGTTTCAATCATGGAGTTTGGGCACCATGGTGTCCCTGTTATTTATACTATATATATGGCACATTCTCATAATATACGTAAATGCAAATTTACACGCACACATGTGTATATATGTGTGTGTGTATGAATGACTCATTCCCATATACATAAATACAAATTCACATATATATGACACATTCACATATATATAAATACAAATTCACATATATATGATACATCTCATATACATAAATGCAAATACAGAACAAATGACACATAAACATTTCACTCATCATTCCACTTGTTTATATCCTTTAAAAATTAGCACTTTATGATGATCGACTGTATGTTGCTAGTTTCGTCACGTTGTTCTTCCTCGACTCTTATGTTGTTTTCGAAAGGAGGCAACTCATCAAATTGATTGTATTCTTTCTCATCCACTATATTTTCAACTCCGACAATCCTTCTTTTTCCATGAAGAACTACGTAGCACTTCTTATTTGCCTGATCGGTCATATAGAAGATTTGAACAATTTGATTAGCAAGTACGAATGGTTCATCTTTGTATCCAACACGTTTGAGTTCTACAGTAGTAACACCTACTTGTCGACCTTCACCTATAGGAGATGAACTCAACAGCACCAAAATAGGGGGATCATGAAAAGCACGTAGTCAAGCTCCCAAATCTTCTCTATAAACCCATAGTAGGAGCTCCTCAACCCATTGGTACTGAACGCATCTATACGGACACCACTATTCTGTTTAGTCCTCTTTACATCTTGAGCCTGCGTATAGAATGTGTACCCATTTATGTTGTATTCTTACCATGTCACAACTATAAATATTGGCCGTTTTGCCAACCATGTCATCATATCACTTGATGAACTCTTAGCGAGTTACTCCTTCAACCATTGGTTGAACTAACTCTTATGTTATCTTGAGATCCAAACATCCGGCCACTCCGAATTCTATTGTCAAAGCACATCCTTATGCTGGTCAATATACGGAGACACTTCAGTTATGTATTGCAAGATCGTGAAATGGACTTGAACATACGCATCCATATTTAGAATGATTGCTTTCCGTTCGATGGTCCTAGTACCCTCAACCTCCCCTCAAGGCGAGATCGAGACACACATATCAGTTCAATCTAACCTATGTAATCGACACAGAACTCAAGACCTCTTCTATTGCATAACCTTAGATGATGCTGCTCTCTGGCCAAGATCGATTTTACACATAGGATTTGAGAATTCTCTTGAACCTCTTGAATGGGTACAAGCTACGTAGGAACACGTGCCCACACATCTTTATTTCCCACTCAATGTAAACAATAAGATGGACCATGATATCAAAAAAATAACAGAGGGAAATATATCTCAAAATGACATAGATTCATCACCACCTCGTTCTGCAGAGCATCTAGTCCTTCGCGATCGATGACTTTCTGAACAATTGTGTTAAAGAAATAACATAGCCTCATGACAGTCTGGTGGACCTTGATTGGCAAAATACTTCTAATTTCAATAGGGAGCATCTGTGTCATCAGCATTGACACTCATGAGACTTCATGCCAATTAATTTTAAATCTTCCATTGAAACAAGTTTTTTCGTGTTGATAGAGTAACCGGATGGAACTTTCACACTATACAAGCACTGGCATAGTTCAGTTCTCTTGGCCTTGGATAGAGTGTAAGAAGCAGGGGGAAGATACATCCATCCTTTATTGGTTTTGTCGGTGCTAACTCAGTCTGATGTCCTCATCAACTAAGTCAAGCCGTGTGTTGACACCATCCTTTGTTTTATCATGGATGTTCAATAAGAAACCAATCAAGTTGTCACATACATTCTTCTTTATGTGCATGTCGTCAATGCAGTGGTGAACTTCTAGGTGCTTCCAACAAAGTAAGTCCCAAAATATTGATCTCTTCTTCCAGATTTCTTCTCACGTGTCCTAGATTTATGTCCATTTTGGAGCACAACATCTAAATCTTTAACCATATCATAGACCTATTTTCCACCTAAATACCTTGGAGTTGAACTGTGCTCTTTCTCTCTATTGAATTGTTTCTTCATCTCGCGGTATGGGTGAGCCCTCGAAGGAACCTATGGTGACATATGTACACGGTTTTGTGTGAGTGCTTCAGCCACATACTCTCGGTATCATCTAAGCAGTGACTATAGCCTTTAGCCCCTTTTGTACTATAGCCCAAAGGCCAAATAATCATTTATGGTACAGAACAATAAGGAACGTAAAGTGAAGTACTCTCGTTTGTACGCATCTCATAACTTTATCCCTACAATCCATAGTATTTTTAAATCTTCCACCAATGGTGCTAGGTACACATTAATTTTATTCCTAGGTTACTTTGGCCCTTGGATAAGTATTCAGCAAAATATACTTCCGCTCCATACACAACCAAGGAGGAAGCTTGTAGATACAGAGAATCATGGGTGAAGTACTATGTTGACTGCTCATGTTACCGAAAGAATTCATTCCATCTCACTACTACAAAATGGGCCATCACAGACGGTTCAGAACAGTCATCATAGACGGTTTTCCAAACCGTCTGTATTTATGTGTCAGTGATAATCAAAGGTTATCACAGACGGTTTGTGGGCCTTCTATGATAAAGACAACACAGACGGTTTGTAACTAGAACCGCTTGTGAAGAAAACTATTACAGACGGCTCGAACCAAAAACCGTCTGTGATACCCATACATCACAGACGGTTCTGGTTACCAACCGTCTGTGATACTCACACATCACAGACGGTTCTAGTTACTAATCATCTGTGATTGGCGAGTATCACAGACGGTTGGTATATAGAACCGTCTGTGATAGTCCTTCATAGACGGTTTATACCACAAACCGTCTATGATAGTTCACTCTATACCTTAAATTTTTTTTGTATTTCGGCTAGTCTCAAGAAATAATGTTACTCATGCCCTTTGAAAACAAGAAAATACAGAGGCAAGCACAACAATACATTCTATTACAGGATAGCAAGCTGACGAACCTTTTGTGGCACGACGGTGAGGCTGAACAAGACGTACTTACGACACTTACGACAAGAATGTGTTGTCCAGCCTACCGTGGTGCCACAACAGAGGTGCTAGCTCATAGCGGAGGGGAGGATGCAGGAAGCTAGCTAGTGGATGAACTCACGTGTGACTACCAGTGGAAAAATAGATAGGGAGTTATTAATAAGGGCCGAGCAGTGGAAGGAACTGGTGCCTGCCATTCGATGTGGAGAGAATGTACAGGTGAGATCGAAATCCTAGGGTATACGCCATGGATCGATGACGTGTCATTATCAGAGACGGTTTGTTATACGAACCATCTGTGATAATGAATATCAGAGATGGTTTGTTATACGAACCGTATATGATAATGCACATATCAGAGACGATTTGGTATACGAACCGTTTGTGATAAATCAATATCAGAGACAGTTTGGTATACGGTCTGTGATAACCCTTTAAAATGCGTGTCCTAATCCAGCTCTTCCACACTGTGAGATCCTTTCCCTCATATTCTTCACCAGATTTCTCAATAATGACATCTAATATTCTTTTGATCTCCTTCCTCTCATCTATCCATCATGAGTTGTTCGGCCACAACCTTTCACATGCGGCCAGCAATTTACGTCTAGAGTAGCTCCTCCACTCACGCCCTGCTCTCCTTCGTCGACTCGCTTCAATCTGTCAGCTGGACCTCATCATCTGCCATCAACGGAGGTGTTTCATTGCCGCTCAGGAAAGGGAACCGCTCTCAGCCTCATTCTTCTCTATAATGTGCACAAAGCGGAGGAAACTCTTGCGGCAGTGGAGAGACGCATGGATAACCTTGCCGATCAAGCAGAATCGACCGATTTTGAGGAAACTTATCATGGCATCCTCTTTGAGATTATGGGCCATGCTAATGATTTGCCCAGGCTAGAGGAGGAAGTGGAGAGGGCAAGGACAATCTTCACGTCATACAAGAACTCAGCGGCTGATCCTCCAACTCCAAAAGTCAAAGAAGAATCATATGAAGCCCAGAAGATTAGGATCTGGGAATCTCTTTTTTTAAGACTTTTGCAATAAATTTGCCTTGAATTTGACTTTCATCTCAGCAGCTTCTTTAGTTCATTATCAGAGACGGTTTGTTATACGAACCGTCTGTGATGTCTCAATGATCACAGACGGTTCATGTTAAGAACCATCTTTGAAAGTTCACAGACGGTTATTAACACGAACCATCTGTGATGTCTCAATTATCATAGACGGTTCGTGTTAAGAACCGTTTATGAAAGTATCACAGACGGTTACTAGAACAAACTATCTATGATAGTTTAAGCACAGACGGTTCCAAATGAACTGTCTGTGATATAACCATCCAGTATAACCTCTTTTGTAGTAGTGTCTGTACTCAATCCAAACCTTATATTCCTCGGTTATCCACCGAAGTCTGCAAACCTCCTATTGATATTTCTCCACTAGGTGGAATAAACAAGGTATCTTAGCATTCCATCCTTCTTACGCTCCTCCGAGTGCCAACACAGCAGTTTTACTTCCCTTGGGTTCGCAAAAAAACAACTTCAAATGGGGAATTACAGGAAGATACCATGCCGCCTTACAAGGAGGCCATTTCTTTACCTCTATTTTCTTGTCGCCATCTGATTGATTCTCATACTTGTATCGGGATGCGTTGCACACTGGATATACATGCATGTTTGCATACTTTTCAAGTTAAGGATACAGTCGTTCAGACATGCATGTATTCTTTGTAATTCTATTTCCAATGGACAAAAAATCTTCTTGGCTTTATAAATGATTTTGGCAACTCGTTTCCCTCCGGAAGCATGTCTTCTAAGAGACATAACAGCACCATTAAATTTTCATCGGACAAATCATTGCTTGTCTTCAATTTCAACAGTTCATCCACGGTTGACAACCTTGTGTACTTTAACTTCCAGCACGTGAATAAAGATTTCTCCAAGTCCTTCATCAAGTCTCAGAATTTAACATACCCTCTCTCTCATCACAATTCTCTTCTGCATCGTGAAGCGTCTTATCTAGATTGTCATAATGTAGCCTATTCAAATTGGAACCACAATCAACATCATCCGGCAGGATATTATTGACTTCGTCGGTGATGTCATTATTACTACCTTCCCATGTAATCTACTCTTCACCACGACTGGTCCAATGTGCATACCCCTTTTTGAAACACCTTCGAATCAAGTGTGCTTCGATTTGCGCTTGGTTCTTAAACATATTCAGATTCTTGCAGTTAATGTATGGATAGTACATATATTCTTCCCCCTTAAACATATCCTCCTTAGCAGCTCTTGTAAAAGCAGATACATCATTAATATACTCTTCACTCACACGGTTCTCAGTGTACATTTAGTTTCGGTCCTACGCTACGCATATAATAATTTAATGTTAAATATTGAATTAATAAATTTGTATACTAGCTATATATGATATAATGTAGCTATATATAGAAAGAATAATTAATTAAATTGAATTAAGTAGGAATAGACCATGAATTGGCTAAACTCTAAATCTTAAATCATGCTAGATGTAAATAATCTTTTTTCTACATCAAGCTAAATCTAAACCATCTTCAATTCTCCTTTTACCAGGCTAGATCTAAAATATAATGTAATTAGGAATAAGTTACTAACCATAGATAGTCAAGAATAAATAGATCTACAATCACTCTTCTCAAATCCGCAGTCTCCTTTCACCAAATGGCCTCAAAGCCCTACCTCATCAAAGCAGCAGGCTGTGAGAATACATCTAAAATTTAAGACAAATATATGAGGGTCGGGTCTGCAATTAATAAGTGAACTTATCATAGATAATTTTTAATACAAATCGTCTGTGATGACTTAATCATCACATACGATGTTTAATACAAACAAACGGTTTTAAGAAAAACTCATCTATGATATTTAGTAATATCGCAGACGGTTCTTATTAAGAACCGTCTACGCTAGCAACAAAACAGACGATATCTAAAATAAAACTATTTGTAATTATATTTAATACTGATGATTGTAGTCAATCGTGTGTGATGAAACATTCAATATTAATTATTTTTGTTGTTGTAGCGATCTGTCTTAGTTAAATCTATTGCCAGCTACCAAGAGCCGGACATCACTTGGATATGTTATGTGGTCGTGATAATCTGTATCTAGAGATCTGAGCACAGCTAGTTATAATTATTCCACTGATCAAGACCTGGTTAGTTGCTGCCTCACCGCGCGCATTTGTTTGTCTTCTCCCAAATATGATAACCTAGATGTACGTGCGTTTCTTAAATCAGTTTTGTCGTTGTTTTGTTGTCCTTTTTGTAAGGGTCGCAAGGCTTGCGGCTGTCACTGGTACGCATGTGCCTCTCAAGGGCTACAAAGACAGCTGTGCTATTCGGCAAATCGTGAGAGAACATGAAAAAAAAATTGAATCATGTCCCTGAGACAAGAATCACGAGTACGGAGTACTGTTATTGCATTGGATGGGACAGGGTACTTTTATTTATTCCGTATTTGGTGAGCGACAACGCTTTGTTATTTTTCCCTAGCAACTATTGCACAAGATCTTGTCTGTGACTCACTTATTATCTATAAGTGCACTCAAATTTTAGTCGTTCAACTTTGAAGTTGATTCTGTTTGAGGAACACTTAAAAAATGTACCATTTTGGTCTTGAGTGTGTATTTAGAAGGTGTGCATATAAGGGCACACCTCTTGTCTGCGGTGTCCTCTATATTATTGATAGATAAAATTAAAAATAACCTATACAATAGATTATATTTAAGTTACTTATATAGGACTCAACAATTTGTAACCACAAATACAAGTGAAATATAGACGGTATGGATACAACAGTAAATAAGCCGTCCATAAGGGCCTTATAGGCGTTTGCTGCATGCCAATGGCTTTTTTCTCGCTGCTCGTTCTCTCTCATCCACATCATTTGAAACCTTACGTCGCAAGGATTATAGATGACTAAGTCTTGGTAAATCTTTGACATCCCAGTCTGTACATAATGTACGTGGCACAAATATGTGGTCCTAGGTTCGATATCGCCATGTAAGGTAAAAACACCCTATTCCAAAAATGAAGAAACATACTCCATTCGTCACAAAACATTGATTATCATGGGATCCGTGCGGTCAACATTTCGAAACTTTGACTATATATATATATATATGTATATATATATATATATATTCAATTATATAATATGACTACATGAAAATAATATTATTGGATTTGTCTTACAAAATACTTTTATAATACATAATTTTATAATTTTTGCTAATATATTCTGATACAAAATTGTAGTAAAAGACTAACGTTGGAAACAGTAAAAAGTCAAAAACAAATTATTTTGGACAGAGTATAGCAGGGATATCAAATTATCAACACACCTCAGGTTCAATCTACTCCCTGAAAGAGTACAATGTTACTGTAATGGCATGTAGCTAGGAGTTAGCTAGTACCTGCTCATGTCAAGAATGTCTAGCAGGCTAGCAAGCCATTACGTACGAATATAATGACGATTTATAAGCTAAATTTTTGGATAATAATTAGAAAGAAAATATTCAGATAATATCTAGACACTCTCATTTTGCTGACCATTGACCATCATCTCGATGTCCAGATTGGCATCGTGGTACCTTGTTTTATGTCATTGATATGCTGTCCACGTCGCCACGTAGCTGCAGAATCTTCATCCTCTTATCATTTTGTCCGGTGTCGATTTCTGCCTTGGAATTTGGACTCGCACTGTTTGATTTTATGGTAACATTGTGCCCATTTTTCTTTCATCGATCGACTCCATACATTCAGATTCTCTAAGAGCAAGTATTATAAGAGGCTGTAAGCTGGCTGTATGCTGAGGTGGAGGAGAGAGAGGAGGAGAGAGAAGAGAGATGGGCTGTAAGCTTACAGCCAGCTGAAGCACAAGAACCAAGAAACTTTGTGAGAGGAAGGGGTAGGTCATACAGCCTTCAGCTGACTGTAACTACTATATGAGTAGGCTGAAAAGTGAGTTGTAAGTATTCATACAGCCAGCTGAAGGCTGTATTATAAGACTTGCTCTAATCTCTGAACGTTTTCATCGGGGGCTCCACCATAAAATCTCACTAAAAAAATTGTTCTCGGCCATTCAATTTAGCACAAAGGACTACTGGCCAGTAGTGGCTGCCCTGGTCACCCCAATGCTTGACGAATTCCTGTATATAGCGCTCAAATTTTTGTCAGGTAACATAGCAAAAAAAAAAAAAAAGGCACCCCTCGGTGTTTAGTTCTCGTTGTATGGTTCCTTAGGTAAAATTTTTAACGCAATAAAAAAAACCCCGCCCCGGTTGCAACAACCCCACCGCAACAAACGACCATGCAGGGAATACGGAAGGAGTAGAAGTTCCAGAGAGGGGGATCATCAGGGTAGTGAGGCGGCATATCGGTCATAATATTATCGGGTAGATGAACATGTTTGAATAACTAGTTACAAACAAGCTACCCTGTGTAGAAAGCACTATGGGTTTGTTCTTAATGGTTTCTAAAAGCGGCTTTTGGCTTTTACTACAGTACCTAACTTTTAAACGGAGCATTTTCTCAAGACGAGGTCTTCAAGTTAATTGTAGTACACATTGAAAGTCTAACATATGTATCAACCAAAATCGCAAGCGAGTATCTCTTTTTCCGTAATCTCTATCACAAACAGCAAAAATTCAAAAAATTTCCATAATCTCTATGTATACAGGATTATTTAGATTTTTTTTTTGCGTTTTGGAGCATTAGAGTTTTGCAGAAATTCCTCCGCTTCTCATCCAATGCTCCTTTTCTTATTGGCAGAAATTCTGGCCTGAGCTGTTTGTTTTAATTAACGGAATAGTGCCTTATGTAATTTATTGGATTAATTCTAATTATAAAATATCTAGTATGATGGCTATTAGATTTAAAGTATTAGAATTATTGAGTTTTAAATCTCTCTTACCTCCCTTTGCATGGCACATGGTCTATGTGTTAAATAAATAACAGCAAGGCATTAATGGCAATAGCAATTGATAGCAGCTACATGGCATTTACTAGGCACATGCAACGACAGGTTTACTGAACGGGGTCGGCCGATGGCTATTCACGCTGTGCAGTTGCATGCAGCAATGCGTTGCATCCGCTCGGAGCGGCCGGATCAGCGACTGTTCGCTCGCTATAAAAAGGGAAGGCTCTGTCATTTGATCAGGCAGAAAAAAATATAGGGGCATCACAGTGCAGCACAACGCACGCTGTTGCATACGTCAGTTGTACGCATTGCATGCTGGCATAAAACACTACTACACAAAACTATATTACAGACGGTTCAGAAATATCATCACAGACGGTTTTGTGAGCCGTCTGAATTTATGGATCAGTAATGATACGAGTTCATCAAAAACGGCTTTCGAACCGTCTGTGGTGTAAATATCACAGACGGTTTTTAACTAGATCTAAATATCACAGACGGCTCTAGTTAAAAACCGTCTGTGATATCTAAATATCACAGACGGCTCTAGTTAAAAACCGTCTGTGATAGCTAAATATCACAGATGGTTTTTGACTAAAAACCGTCTGTGTTATTCTCTTCTACCTATAAATCTATTTCTGTTTATTGGCTAGCCTCAGGAAATGCTAGCCACGCCCTCTGAAACAAGTAGATCAACATGTACATGTACACATCCAATTCACACCTCAATTCATTTCACAAACATAAAACATTCATTTCGCAAATCAATTAATTGAAATGAAAACAAGCAAATATAGTACGAAACACAATACACATTTTATTTTTATTAAGATTAGAGCCTACCATTACAATATCCCAAAACAACAAACAGGTTGCCCATCTAGCTAACACAACAAGAACATAGAAAAGTAAAGATCCTCTATGCCTAGGCCTTCTCGCCCCTGATGCAGCGCACAAGCTGAATGTCTTTGACGCCCATCATCGTCGGCGTTGATTGAGCGCTGCCTTGTGCATCGTTTGCTTCGTGGGGCTATTATGGTATAGGCCAAGGAGGAGGAGGAGAACAGCAAGGAGGAGGGGAACAGCAAAGAGGAGGAGAACAGTAAGGAGGAGGAAAACAACAAAGAGGAGGAGAATAGCAAGGAGGAGAATAGAAAGGAGGCTGGGTTCTGGTGATTATTTATAGGGGAGAAAGTGCGAAATTTTTTGGCACGGAGACGGAGAGGCGGAGCTACGATCTGTGGGATGAGGATTGGTGGATTTCTATTGGCGAGGATTGGGTTGAGGAGGATCGACGGGCCCAATGATCAGATTATCACAGATAGTTGGTAGCTAGAACTGCTTGTGATAAATGAATATCATAGACGGTTCTATATGCCAACCGTCTGTGAATTAGAGCACAAAAATTTATATACCGATGCAATATAAACAACTAGTCTGAAAAGATAAAATAGTAAAGTTTTATATGGCTTATATATACTCATTTGAAAGGTTTCGATGAGATATACAATGTTTTAGTTGAAGCAAAAATCCAAATTCCGAAAGGAAGACCAAGAAAAAGGGCAAAAACAGAAACCAAAAACTTACGACGCATATTTAGGTCCAAAGATGGCCGATATTTGGGGTCTTGGAGGGCGATTGGCGTAAGCTAGTCATTTTTTTGGATCGGGCTCATCGTTAGCTTTCCAACGAGTACAAAAACGTCGAAAACGGACACCGTATGCAAAAGTTATGCCTGTTTTACTGAAGTTGTCTCAAAACTGAATCCTACTCGGACTCAGGCGGGAAATTATGAAATTTTGGGGAATTGCAAGGCGGGAAACATATCACAGACGGTTTTTAATACGAACCATCTGTGATAACTTCATTATCACATACAATTTTTAATAAAAACCGTCTGTGAAGTATCACAGACAGTTCTAGATAAGAATCGTCTGCCATCATCACAGACGGTTCTTATCTAGAACCATTTGTGATACTTCACAGACGGTTTTTATTAAAATCGTCTGTGATAATGAAGTTATCACAGACGGTTCATATTAAAAACCGTCTGTGAAAATACCACAGACGATTATTCGTATAAACCGTCTGTGATACTTGCAGCCCAGACAGTTCCTACGAACTAACTGTAATATAAGCGTCTAGTTTAGTCTCTTTTGTAGTAGTGAAGAGCGGCTGACAAACAACCAAAGGATAATGCGTGTGTACACATACACATGAGAGTGATAGTTCTTTGATCATTAAAAGAACGTTGTAAAAGAAAAATAAGAGAAATGCTTTCTACAAAAAAGAAAAGTTTACTATAACATGGATTAAGATATGTTTTAATATATGCACATGAGAGTGATAGTTTTTTATCATCAAAAGAACGCTGCAAAGTAAATGAAGAAAGAAGAGAAAGGCTTTCTGCAAGAAAGAAAAATTTACTGCAACATAGATCAAGATATGTTTATTCATGTATGAGGTTGAATAAAATAGTGTTGAAATTATAATTTTTGCTTACATTTGGTATCAGGCAAGGACACAATACTTTTTGTTCACCATGAAAGTTTCGGTTCTGTTGTCTTAATGCTCTTTTATGGTCTCTTTGCCTGACCATATGAAAGTTTTGTTTATCCTATTTTGCATGGATTTTGTACTAGACATAATAGTGTTTGTCCTAGTACATTAAAATAACATATTCTTGTATTTGTTTCTTATGAAATGAAATACCAATTAAATGATCAATGCATAGCACAAGTTAGTCGTCACCAAAGTGGCCTAACTAGAAAGTTATTGACATTTATTTGAGTATTTTTCTATTGTCCGGTCGTATCGAATGCTGTTATAATTACCATACAATTGAATTTATTAATTCTAATGCTTGGAGATCGTCCAAAGGTGGATCATTGCTTATAATTAATAACATAAAAGAGATTGATCAATATTCTTGGTAACATGTATATCCAAAAATAGTATGTGTAAAGATTTGAGTATGTTTGAACAATCTACTAAAGTTTATCTTTTGATAGCTTTAATGTTTGTATTTAAAATTCATCCAAAGATGATTTTAGATGCATGTCTAAACTTTTTCCAATCTAGATCTATTTTGGTCAGAATATTTATTTTGAGCATATTCTTTTCTGCAACCACTATAAACCTATATGCTTAAAGCAGCGGGTTTGTAAAGTTTGTTTAGGCTCATCGCTCACTGCAGTTAGTTTTTTCTTAGAAGAAAGATGGCGTCCACACAGTCGTCGTCATCTGGGTCTCACACTCCCAAGATTGGGATAACTAAGCGTGGCCGAGGAGTATCGAAAAGGCCAGAGGGTTGAATGACCATCACGGTGATCTCTCCGGATGGGGTCCCTCTCGATTCGAAGAAAACAGCGGCATCACTTCGGACTACCTGCGGGATAATTAGAAGGCAACGGGTCCCCATCACCATAGCAAGCTGAAAAGATTTGGCAAAGGATCAGAAAGATCAGCTATGGGAGGAATTACAAATTCAATCGATATCCCAGCAAAAGTACAGGGACTTGTGCAACGGCAGGCGCTCCTCGCAATGGGAAAAACATGGAAGAATTTTAAGAGCACTCCTGTCACGCAGTACGTGGCCAAGGATCTCACCCCCTCACGAGGTATCCTTTCGTATCGCCGGAAACATGGGAGGCCTTTGTGCAGATGAAGACAACAACTGAATTTGAACAATAAAGTGCGGCACACAAGGCTCTCCAGTCACAAAACACTCACCCTCATAGACTCGGTACCACTGGGTACATGGGTAAAATCGCGCAGTGGAGGATGCAGGACGAGGTCACAATCCGATCGGAGGCCTCCCCACCATTTGCTGGGATCGCAAACGAGCGCGCTCGAAACTGGTTACGAGCGAGGTCATCAACCACGTCTTCAGGTGTCTCTTTCAAAAATCCCGCAGACGAGGAAGTGTCCCAACGCCTGGTAAGATATGTTAAACTACATAGTTGTTAATACCTCTTGAACTTCATGGGTTTAAAAATAACATGATTGCCTCTTGTAGTAATCATTGACTACCGAATCTTCTTGAGGCTCCTTTCAAGAATTCAGGGAGAGAGATGTACTATCACAGGCCTTGGAAAACAAGGAGCACGCAGGTCGCACACGAGGCCTGGGGGTTTACGTATCTTGGAGGGACGGATTTCCAAATGACTCCAAGACATATAGGAGTAGGAAAAGATCCAAGGCCTACCGCAACGAACAAATAAAACAGGAGCTTCGTGCTCAACTTGAGAAATAACTATGTGCCTCACTTCATGAGCAGGCTGCCTCACTTCGAGGATAGATAGATTCATTGAGGGGAGAACTAATACCAATTGTAGGACCGAGAATCGACAACAGAGGGGGGGTGATGGTGCCTCCTGAAAATCGACCCCCAAGTATCCACAAAAATATCAACTCCGATAGCTATAGCAGCTGTGAAGTCAAGAGATGTTTGCTCATTCAAACCGAAGGCCAAACTGACAAGTGAACAGGCAAAAATCAAAATAAAACATAGTTGACTAAAAAGAGTACTTTAACCAAAGAGGGCTCTAAGAGGACTCTAAAAGAAATCAGAAAACACAAACTAGAATCAGTAAGAAACTGAAATGAATGCTTTCAAGAACTGCACTGCTTGATTCTTAGTTTAGTTCTGTATTTTAGTTTCAAGAGATCCAAGCTTTTGTTAGCAAAACAGGACTAAAACCAAAGAATAAAGCATGCTGCTGAAAACAGGTTGCAAAGAAAAAGTACTAAAGGAGCTGCCGAAAGCTTGTCAAAGGCTGTATACTAGCTCAACCGAAATTGCTGCTAGCACAAGAAAAGTTTGCCGAAAAACTGAGTTGAGACCATCTGGCCGCAAGTGCAGGACGCTGGCAAAACAAAAAGAACAGCTGGTACAGCAAAAAAATGACTTTACTTCATGTGGAGAGTCATGCTAATGCTGCCGAAATCACTAAATACATTAACAATACTGCATGCTGCCAAGAGCAAAATAAAAACTAAAATTATCACTGCTCTTCTCCAGACTAAAAAATGAAGATATTCGTGCATACCGAAATCTGAAAAGACAAAGCTGTTTTTGCTGCAGGCCAAGTGCAGACTTTGTTGTCTGAAACATAAAGTATATTAGCCGAGATAAAAGGAGTGATTAACATCCATTACTGCAGCTATAAGAAATAGAGAGCAAACTTGTTCCCGGACAAACAAGAATCAAATCGACTGAGGAGCATACAGAGCAAAAGAAGCACACTATTTGACCACAAATGATCTCTCGGAAGAAATCTTCTTTTGGAATCTCTCTTTTGGAATCTCTTCTCTTGAGGAAGGCTAGCACAAAAGGATCTTGAGGAGGAAACAGAAATCAAAAAGATAAACTAAAAGCTAAACTGCAGACCGGCAGAGAACAGCCAAATGAACTTGCTAAGCACAACTGAAAAACGGAAGAACTCTCCGATTTATCATTGTGCTCTCTGGGAAAGAAATGGTCATTTGACCTTGAAACTTCTCCATGTCCAGAGCAAGACAAGAACAGAACCTACTCAAGCAAGGAACATCATCCAAGAGTAAAAATCAAGAGCCAGCTTGAGAGACTGAAAAGAAAACGAAGCAAAGTACAGAGAGACAAAGAAAAGCTCGAAGGCTCAGAATGACTCAACAAAAGATATCTTGCAATAAACACAGAGACATACATGATTAAGTAAGAAGGTTTACAGCCATCTCTAGCTCAAGACCACACACTCAAAGCCAAAACTCTAAATCCTTCTAAAACCATAACTCGTCTCACAAGACATGGAGAGCACACATATAAAACCCTCACATACGCTCCCCTTTCTCATTACTAGAGAGCATCCTCTATTTATAGCCTCCACTAATGAGTTTACAACACACTTTACCCATTAGCTCTCAACAACTCATAGCACTTTATCCATAATCCACTTCCTTTAGTGTAGCTTTGCGTATTCACCAAAACGCCCCTCCTGCACCTTCCGGGAAGCTTCCTCATTCCTTGCCGCCCAAGCCTCGCAGCTATCTCGAGCCCTCGTCGTCTTCGGCACACCTCAACCGCTTTGACCTCGGCACCACCTGCGCCTAGTTCGGTCACCCCGTGCCTCGCCACAACTCCGCTTCGATGTCCTGCAGCCAACACAGACAAGAAACACATCACATAGCACCGCTCGAAATATTGTAACCATACATTAGCATCAAATGAAATACTCAAAGCCCAAACCGATCGAAACAAAAAATAAACGACTTAAGCACGTTCGACATAGTTTGACAAGGTTCGACCGAAGCCGACTACACCACACAACGACATGGCTCGAACCACTCAAACCAAACTCAAACTTTCCCGAACACACGTCAATTACTCATCACAAACATGGGGTCACAACCACATGGTCTCTCACTAGTCCCCCTCAACGTCGCAATAGTTGTGCATCCACACCAATTACTGAACATAGCGACGCCCACTTACCTATCAATGACATCCTGGTAATATACCTCTTCAGAATGCTACATAGATCTCTCTGGTGGACGCCTTAGCTTATCTTGTATCGTTATATAGGAGCCCACGCCTTGCATCCTCAGAGTCAGACTTATTGGCTCTATTTTGTTGACACTAGGTGGGGGATGGTATATCCATGGCTGTTAGGGACGCTGGTGCACGGTGTACAAGTAGAGACCAATTTCATAAAGGTTCAGGTGGACATGATTAATGATATTTTTAAGAACGTCCCTCTTGAGAAGCCCCCAACAAAGAGATTACAACATTAGGAGATGCCGTCCATACATTCATCCGGTGGCCCAAGAGGGACATCGCCCTCTACTCGCCCATGCCACGATCTCCGCATCCAGTGGCTTAAGAGGGACATCACCCTGGACCTCTCACATCGGCTCCGGTGGCTCCACCTACAGCTCCGGTTCTAAAGCCTGTTGCATCAGCTCCCGTGCAGACGCCGCCGAAAATGTATCATAAGCGAGGCTCTAAGACTCAAGCAAAGAAAATTAAGGTGCATCCTGAGCCATGGAAGTTCATTTTAGGAGTGTTGTTGGTCCCCGAATCACAATTACCCCAGCTTGGTTTGGTTTGCAATACATTGCATACTTGGTACATGCAGAGGTCCAACATGAAGCCAAACCGGCACAATGGATTCACTGTGAGATATAAGGAGATGCATTTCCTCCACGACTCGGGCTACTTCGTCGTAACATTTGAAGACTTATTCTTACTATTCAATCTCGATGAACTCGACGCCTCACTTCTACAATGATGGACACTATAAGTGTACTATATAATAAAGTTTTACATTCATGCCATACCGATAAATGTCATTACTCTTTCCTTATGTGTAGATACATGATCCAACAAGTCCGGCAACGGCGACAACCGGTGGGTTTTCTCGACCCACACTTGGTCTCAGAGCAATCTATCAACGGAAATGCATCCTTCGTGCAAGATTACATAACGAGGGGATTGATTGCTCACAGCGACAAGGAGTACATCATGGTACCCTTCAACCAAGGGTAAGTACTTCACTAGTTGCCACATAAGTTTCATTTGTACTTTATATGCAACATGAACTTAGAATTAATCACTATGGTGACACACATGACTAGATCTCACTGGATTTTGATTGTGATTGTACCAAAGTGGAGCAAGGTAATATACCTTGATTCACTACTTATGAGCAACCACGACTTCAGTCGTGTGCAAGAAGTAATTAATAGGTAAACTCATTTCCTCCATACATAACTCTATTGTAATCTTTCCTTCGTTTGCAATGGCTGAGGCTAACTTTTTTGGAATCACGTAGGTCGTTTACCGCTTATGTTGCCCTAGGAGGGAGACATAACGAGTCTAGTGACACTCTGCGACACAAAATACGATTTCCGGTACCCGCTACAATACAACAATCGTATATCACACTTTGTTATAATGCCTCTAGAATTGACATACCTATGTATGTAATTCTATATATTTTGCAGTGCCACCAGCAGCTACAGGGCAACGTATGTGGCTTCTACATTTGCCGCCATATGAAGGAAATCACGGACACTAAGATGAATGATCCAGAGGTTTGTCAACCGTTCAATAATTATTATTATCTGATTATATATGTATATATACACACACATGCTAATTAATGACTTAATATTGCTTCTAGCAATAGTGGGTGGACTTCAACAAAAATGCATATGATCTTGACAAACTCATCGAAATTCGTGGAAGCCTCTCCCAATTCTTGATAGCAGAGGTCATAAACAAGTCTGGGGAGTTCCACCCCGGCAATGATGATAATTAGATGTTGAAACATTGGATTCAATTGTACAAATCACTCAATTGTGCTTAATCAAACAAATTATTCAATTTAATTCATTTGTGAGATTTGTGTAACGATTGTCATGATATATGTGTGTGTGTGTGTGTGATCTGCTGGTGTTGTTTCATTCATCTGTGTGATTTATGTAATGATTGTCATGTCCTATATATGTGATCTTGCTTGTTTTCAGAGGGCATGGCTAGCACATCCTGAGGCTAGCCGAAAAATGACAAATAAAATCGCTGTTGAAGTAGCTATCACAGACGGTTAAGTGTTCCAAACCATCTGTGATAAATATCCCAGACGGTTTCAAACATTGAACCGTCTGTGCTATGAATGATATCACAGACGGTTTTTGATATTAACCATCTATGATATGGTGTATATCATAGACGGTTCGCTATTCCAACCGTCTATGATATGAACCATATCACAGATGGTTTTTCTAAAAAATCGACTGTGATACTCGACTATCATAGACGGTTCTTATAAAGAACCATCTGTGATAGTCGAGTATCACATACGATTTTTTATAATAACTGTCTGTGATAGTCGAGTATCACAGACGGTTTTTCAGAAAAACCGTCTGTACTATATGTTATCATAGACGACTTGGGAGCTGTCTGTGATAACCAAATATTATTATTGACACATAAACACAGACGGTTCAGGAACCGTATGTGATGATAGTTCTGAACCGTTTGTGATAACACTATCTGTAGCAGTGAGTATTGTAATTATAATTTTTGCTTACATGTGCACCAACTTTATTTTAAGTATAACGGAGGGTGCACAATCACACACACCAATACTCAAAGCATATACCACATATATACACGTGTGTACATTATTGAAAAACACACTGGGACTAGAGCGGATGTCGCCAAATAAATCCTACATTTATTTAGTACCTTAAGGAGTGCTGGCATGCGCTTTCTTTCTGAATGTGCACGTGTGTGAGAGGTGAAACGCACTGAGTCAATCCTCCGAATCAAGCTTGGGTGGGCGCTCCACATCAACCACAGTTGCTGAGCCTAGGGATGGAAACGGATCGGATACGATCAAATAGTCTCAAATACGAATACAAAATCCGTATTTTTAAAATGAATACAAATACGAATTTGAATATTCTCGAATCGAATGTCGTAACGGATATGAATTCAAATCGAATATGTATTTAATTCGATCGAATATGAATATCCCCCTACAACTTCTGTAACAAATCTTGGTAGAACAAATTCCTATGGTTACCGGTTTCAAATAACTCAAATTCAAATTTCTAATCACAAAATTCATTTGGGTTTTTTCTGGGATTTTCGGTAACCGGTCAGTTACCGTTAGGCATAGAAAATAGATCGAATACGAATCGAATAGTTTTGCATACGAATACAAATATTCTCAATTATGAATGTAAATATGAATATTATCAAATATGGATACGCATATTCTCGAATACGAATATTCTCGAATACGAATTTTTCTTACCACATTTATGTTTTCTCATATATAAATATCGGATAAAACAAATTATTTGCTATCATTTTTCACCTCTAGCTGAGCCAACGCTCAGTTCTCGCCCTGAGCACCAACTGGGCCTACGAGTGTTGCGTAGATCTTCTTGGGCTTCTGTAAAAATATATTTTGCTATAGCAGAACTAAGCCTATTATAACCCCCATGGCCCATTAGGTCTCTTTCTTATTACGATATAATAGCACAAATATGACTCTACGAGTATAGCTTGGCCTAATATGAAATGACAATTCGACCCTATGAATACATGGAATATTAGTTGGAGAATCAACCTAGTAAATTTCATAGTTCACTTTTTTAAATTTCAACATGAATACATGTTTTAACTTGGATCTGAAACTTTAATTTTCAATTTCAAAAGTGTAAAATTGAAGGTTTGAGAGTGCCAAGAAATCTCAAAAACTGCGGTGTTTTGTAGTGGCATGTAACAAATCTCCTCTTTAATTTGTTTTTTTAGGAATCGCAGTAGCAACTAATTGTTTCCGAAGTGTTATTTTAACAATGGGCAGTTTTCGCAATGGCGCCATACATGTATACGAATGGTTTTTCTAATCCGAAACAGGGACGTGCTACAACTTCTTCTTGAACTCATAATTTCTTAGGGCTGTTAGAAATTGGCCCATTTAATTGGCATATTTCCTTAATTCCAAAGCATGCATGGTTTAGTACCATATTGCTTAGGCAGGGCGTGGAAGACCGATTTATAAGGTGGAGTCCTCCCCACTCCTTGAATATGGAAAAAGATGGTATAAGGAAGGTTCTGTCTAGTCACACACGTGCGCACGCGCGTATTCGTGTATTTTCGCGTGAAAATCGCGTGACTTGTGACTTGGCGAGCCACTTGGCAGACCAAGTCCATCTTTATTTTTGCTGAACCATGCACCTAACTCTCTCTGTTTAAATGAGATTTAAACATTTGAATGAGGCAATTACAAGTGAATTTACACTGCTTAATTTGTGATTTGATTAGGCAGTTACCAGTGCATAATTCTATTTAAAACGCAACAGTTACTAGTGAGTAGTAACTGCAGCGCCTATAAAAGGGCCTGGAGACGTCCATGAAAAGAGACAGAATTTTGCACCTCCAGTCTTTCTCTACTTTTTGTTCTTGTGCTGTTGTGCTGCGCCGTCTGAACCTCGTCGACCTTTCTTCCCGGCATGCACCTGGAAGGAGGGATAGCGACTATCTCTGAACCGTTGCCGCAGAGAGTACCTGCACGGGGCGGCAATAAGGTTTCTGGGCAGCGCATCTGCGCGACCGCTCACTGCACTGCTACACCTACGTTCTGCACTGCGTCAAGCCTGTGTGGCTTCCTGTTCTTCATCAAGCTAACAAGTAAGTCGTTCGTGCGCACGTTCGACTTTGTTACTATATTGTTTTTCCTGTGTTGAGTATGTTGAGTAGCTTGCTGTTAGTTGTGAGTTTTGCATCATTAGTTTATTATTTCTATCTCCTATTAAAACTTGGAATTAAAATATTGCCCACATTACTAAAGGTATATCCAATGCTAGGTGGTTGGGCGTTTGCATTGGCCATGTCAATGCTAAGCCACCGTGGAGGAGAGAGAGGTGCCGAGACGAGCACTTGCTACGCTTGGCTAAGTAACGATTGCTTCGCTTGCTTGCATGCATGAAAGAGATAAAAGATGCCGAAAGTGACTAGGCGGCACGAGTCTGGCCAGCGGTATGACGTTGACGACGGACGAGATCCGGCGGTGGATGATGTGATGTGACGTCTGCTAGATTGGAGCAACGACAACATCCATGGTGACGAGCGCCTTCGGAAGAACAGCATCAGGCAGGCATGGATTAGCGACGCGCGAAAGCATTAGGGGGGGAGAGAGGTGCAGAGCAACAATATCGTAGGAGAAGCGGATTGCCAGCTGGGACGAGTTGGAAGAAGTGTTGCGGTGATGTGTTTCATGAGGATCCGTAGTTGGTGAGCCTAGTCCGATTGATTTCTCTTCTATGCAAAAGAGATGATCAAACACAGATGATGTAAATAGCAGATTGGAATACAGATATTCTTTTTCACGTGTATGTACAAAATAGCTAATAACACTCCCTATTTATAGCCTAGTGGTGAGGTGTCCACTATGGGCCAAGGCTTCAAGCCCAGGCCCAGGTTTCCCAACACTCTCCTTGGGTACTCATCCGACACGTTCATGTCTCATCAAAACTCTATAAAAACCAGTGGAAAAATTTTGGAGAAAGAGTACATGATACATGTTATGCCGCGTTGCACAAATTACCTCATTAAAAACCTTGGCCGAGAAAATTCAAGAAAACTCATCAAGAGAAAAAGATTACAATCCACCCAATTTTATTTAATCTTCAGAATTTATTCTTTAGGTATTCGATCTTCGTGATCTAGTTTTAATAACGAGATTGAGAAAAATCTCCTCCTAAATTATGCACTTTTCTAAGTCTCATCATTCTAATTCCTCGTACGCATCTTTCAAAACTAGATGCTGAGAGTGATTTAGTGAATAAGTCTGCAAGATTTTCACATGACTTAGCATACAGTACCTTAATTTCGTCCATCTTTTTTAATTCATGAGTATAGAAGAACTTGGGGTTGATATGCTTTGTGAGATGACTCTTCACGTAGCCCATCTGTATTTGTGCAACACAAGCTGCATTATCTTCATAGATAATTATGGGAGCTTGCATGATATTCATCTCACATGACTGCTGGATGTGGTGAATCATTTGTCGAAGCAAGCACGTTCTCAAGTGGCTTCGTACAGCGCTATGATTTCTGAGTGGTTCATCGAAATCGCTACCAGACTTTGCTTAGACGATTTCCATGAAATTGCAGTTCCATCACACAGGAATACATAGCCTATTTGTGACATTGCGGTATGCGGGTCCGACTGGTACCCAGCATGTGCATAGCCAGTTATATTCAAATCTTGGTTCTTTCTGTAGAATAATCCAATGTCTTTGCTTCCTTGGAGATATCAGAAGATGTCTTTTATTTCCTGCCAATGTCTTTTGGTAGGTTCTGCACTATGCTTTGCTAATAGGTTTATGGCAAATGCAATGTCTGGTCTAATGCAGTTCACTAAATACATAAGTGCTCCTACTGCACTTAATTGCAAGAATTCCGGTCCTAGGACTTCCTCCTCCTCTTCCCTAGGTCGGCACAGATCCTTATCTTGCTATAAAGATCTCCCAATCATTGGTACTTTCGATAGGTATGCCTTCTCAAAGCTGAACATTTCTAACACCTTCTGGGCGTAGGCTGACTGATGTACTAATATTCCTTCAGGGATATGCTTGAGCTATAGTCCTAAGCAATATTTGGATTTACCCAAATGTTTCATTTCAAATTCAGACTCCAGATAAGAACTTACTTCCTTTGTGCCTTCCATGGTCCCGATGATATTCAGATCATCTACATATACTGAGATTATACAAAATCCATTCTAGGATCGTCGAATAAATACACAGGGAGAATCTTCATTGTTCATGTAGCCTTTCTTGCATAGAAAGTCACTTAAGCGATTATACCACATCCTTCCTGATACAGTGATTTCCTGAGTTTCACACTGTACAGATTTCTATTTGCTCTGTCTTGGTTCGGGACAGGTATACCTTTAGGTACCTTCATATAAATTTCCAAATCTAAGCTTCCACAAAGGTATGCAGTTACCACATCCATCAATTTCATTTCTAAGTTCAGGTTTACTGCCATTGAGATTAAGTATCTAAAGGTGATTCCACTCATGACTAGGGAATAGGTTTCTTCATAATCAACTCCTGAGTGAAATCTTGTGCAACGAGCCTTGCTTTATATCTTACAACTTCATTTCTTTTATTTCTCTTTCGAACAAATACACATTTATGCCCTACAGGGTGCACGTGAGGAGGCGTGCGGCTTACAGGCCCAACACCACTCTTTTGTTTAGATATAATAATTCAGTTTCTATTGCCCTTTTTTAATCTTCCCAATATGATCTTTTCTTACATTCAGCGAGCGATGCGGGCTCTGGATTAAGATCAATGATTGTGATAATTTTCTTTGCAAAGTAGATATCAACATTGGCTATTGTCTTATTCATGGATTCTACCGTGTGCACATAATTTATAGCTATTTCATCATGAGTTGATTCTTCTTATACTTCTACATGCTCAGCGCTTCTTCCAGTTGCGGCGATAAGTCCGTTTAGTTTTTCAGCTCCGATGTGTGCGCACACATC
Organism: Dendrocalamus latiflorus; assembly: GCA_017311315.1. NCBI lineage: Eukaryota > Viridiplantae > Streptophyta > Magnoliopsida > Poales > Poaceae > Dendrocalamus > Dendrocalamus latiflorus. Next base: position 27,109,729 of record CM029611.1, read on the forward strand.
CATGCTGATATCTCCCTCTATGGGACTATTCAGATCCGGTATGCCCTTTTCTGAATGTGTCATACTAGTACTAGGTCTCAACTGGCTCCCCTTCTGATTCTGGGGAACTTCAGTGATTGGCTGTGTCAAATCCTTCTTATCGTTTTTCACCGAACGCCCTCGGTTACTTGGGTTCGAGGGGCAAGAGTTCTCGTCCTTTTATTCTAAGTTCTCTGGATGGGATTAGGGATACCTTCAACTTTTTTTGGTATTTCAACTCTCTCTGTTGCATTGCATGCAGGCACATGCGACTTGGTCACACTCTGTAAATCACTAAAGTGGTCATGTAGTGTAACATCCTGATTTTCAGAGCCTTTTTGAAGTTTTTAAAATAAAATTCACCAGTTGGATTTTTCTGGAATTAATTAAAACTTAATTAGAATTTTTATTAATTAAAAGGATTTAATATGCCTAAATTTAACATTAACATTTGCTAAAGATATTTTATTTGGATTCATTCTGTCTCAAGGGATTTTCTACAATTTTCTTGGATGTTTTCGGATTTATTTGCTATTTTCTAGAGCTCATATGATTTGTTTTCAATTTCTAGAAATAGAAAACCTTTAAAAAACCATTAAACAGTGTTGGGCCGAAGCCCATTCTCTCTCCAGCCCACCTACCTGCCCTGGCCACACATCGGCTATCCGTTTCTCCTTTCCCGCATCCAACCGCCTGCTCCGCCTTCATTCTCTGTCGTCCGATCCTTGCTGTGCCACGTGTCCTTTATCTGTGCGCCCAGGCACTATTGATCTATGCACTTTGCCGTAGTCGTCCAATCTCTCTTCGTGCCATGTGTCAGCGATCGGGGCATACGTGCACTGTTCACGTTTGTCTTCCTCTCGGTTTCTGCCGCCGGGTTTGTCTCGAACTCCATGCCGCTATGCGTCTCCGCCCTGGACTCATTGCCATGCCCGAGCTGGTCTCTCCCGCCGTCATGCTTGAATCGGCCATCCTCGAGCCCCGCGCCTATAAAACCCGAGCGCCTGCCCTCGTCCTCCGCATCCCGCAACCGTTGTGCGCCCTCGCCGATGTTCGCCCGTGCACCGCCGGTGAGCCGTAGTGTCGTTCTCGTCTCCGGCTATCGAGTCTCTGCCTCTACCCTCGCCGCCGCAGTTGGAGAGCGCCGACGTTGCCATCGAGTTCACCGTCATCTGAGCCTTTGTCTTCACCTCTGGTAGCCGTCGTCATCTTTGTCGTCGCCGGCCGTCTCGCGCCGCCATCACAAGTCACCGGTGAGCCTCGCCACCGCCCTCACTGTCTCCTTCCTCGCCGCTGATCAAACTCGCTATTGTCACGCCTCGGTCGCTGTGCGCCTCCTCGGTCTGTGCGCCGTTGCCTCGATCCGCGTGCTTCGCCTCCCGCTGTGCGCCCGCGACCATTCGCCTTCCGATGCACCTCGTCCACCATGAGCCGTGCCACTGACGTGTGGGTCCCCACTGTTAGATGCACTGTTTAGTAGACCCATGCACCGGCCTAGCTGAGTCAGCAGCCTAGTCAGCTGCCACGTCAGCCCTAGATGCCCAATCAGCCGCCACGTCAGCAAACCAACCGCCCGTGCACTATTCCATGAGCCAAGTCCACCGTAGACCATCCATCCCATGCACCAAGTCTACATCACAGTAGCTTTTCCGATTTTCAGCCTTTTTCTTTAGATTAGATTTTCGAGCGCCCGTTCGCCTCCGTCCAAACTCCGATTAACCCGATTCTTTTTCCTAAATTTATATAAAATTGAGCTAATCTTTTAGTTCTGGTTTAGAAGTTTTTGGAGTTCATTTGAATTTTATTTCAATTTGTTTTGTGTTTCATTTCATTTTCTCTCTCGTTAGATCACGCTTTCGAAGGAGCTGAAGCAAGATTTGAAGATTAAGAATTCCTAACTGAGTAAGGCTAAGACAAGTCATGTCCTTTGATCATGTTGAACCTAGATTTTAAATCTATTATGTATTATTTTGTTTTAAAATTATCATACATCGTTGTTTTATTATAAACCTTTGTATTGGTAATTATTGCCCAAATTGTTTAATCCCTCCTTGATAATTTGGTTGCCATAATTCTATTGTGACCTTAGGATAGGTAACTATCTAGTGATACAATACTAGTTGTCACATGGGGTGTACGATTATTATGCTTAGCCATACTTATAGTCGTGTTGGGGTCATCATCACATGTGATCAAATAATTAATTTTCACTTAATGAGATATTGAATCGTGGTGGTAGTCACGGTGATAAAATTTGTGTGCCATGACATTGGGGTGTCATTGGTGTTGGTTATACAAAATTGGTTTTCACCTAGGTGAATGATTGTGCAGTAAAGGGGGTGTAATTTGCACATTGGGATGTGGATGTCTCGACTAGGTAAATCTAAGGACTTAACTTTGTGCGTCATTGATCTGAGTCTTACCATACAACCACATATCCAGTATGGGATGGACCTGGCTGATTAATTTAGGATTTTTCAATTTCGGTTCTGTCATTAGGATGAGTGTGGTGTGGTAGTAGTCATGGATCTACATTGGCGCAAGAGGGGGCAATTATCGACTAGGTGGTAGCCTACTCGACAGCGAAACCTTAGCGAGGCAGAACTGGGTTGAGATTGAATATTGTAAAGGCCTTGTCATGATCTCTCCGCCGCACACCAAAGGAAGTGTGTTAATCTAATGGCAATATGAGATGATCATGTCTTGTGGGTAAGTTGTACAACCTCTAAAGAGTGTAAAACTGTTTGAATAGTCGTGTCCTCGGTCATGGACAATGCTCGGTGATTTCACACGAGGGGTAGAGTGATGACGGGAAAATGGGCGTGAACCCGCGTCCGCGTCATTAGAGACAAGTTATTTATATTTAATTGAAAATGAGACAAAGGAATCAGGTATTGCAGGTCCATTACTTCCAGAATTTACATAAAAATTCTGTTAATTACATCTCTTTGCGAGAAAACCCCTGATTAAGAATTCCAACATAAACATTACAACAAATTACAACATATGACTATTACACAAATATAAAAGAAAATGTCTTCAATCTTGGCGTCGCTGATGGATGCTTGTGCGAGGGTATTTTTGCTGCATTTATATTATGTTGCTAACATGGCATATGATTTTATTTATTTTTTAGTGAACCTATGCATGTAGCATGATTGAATTTTAATTATTTCAGTTTTTTATTATTATTTTGCTTCATCTTGTAACATTGCATAGCGCTTGTAAATATTGTGCGCTCGCATGTAGCATAACCGAAGCGAAGGTTGTTTTTTAATATTTCTATTACTACTAGCATGACACGGATTTTAGGCATGTAGTATAATAGAAGTATTTTATTATTTTATTTTCCATTGTTTTGCTCGCTTGTATTACTACTAGCATTGCATAACGCTTGCTAATATTGAGCGCTTGCATGTAGCATAACCGAGATGAAGGTTGTTTCTTAATATTTTTATTATTACTAGCACGACACGGATTTTATGCATGTAGTATAATAGAAATATTTCATTGTTTTATTTTTTCATTGTTTCACTCGCTTGTATTACTACTAGCATTGCATAACGCTTGCGAATATTGAGTGCTTTCATGTAGTGTAACCGAAGCGAAGGTTGTTTCTTAATATTTTTATTACTACTAGTGCGCCATGGATTTTATGCACGTAGTGTATGAAAATTCATAACTATTTATTTTATTGTTTTGCCCCGCCTTGTATTACTACTAGCATTGCATAACGCTTACGAATATTGAGCGCTTGCATGTAGCGTAACCGAGGCGGAGGTTGTTTCTTAATATTTTTATTACTACTAGTGCGCCATGGATTTTATGCACGTAGTGTATGAAAATTCAGAACTAATTATTTTATTGTTTTGCCCCGCCTTGTATTACTACTAGCATTGCATAGTGCTTGCAAATGTCGAGCGCTTGCATGTAGCGTAACCGAGACAAAGTTTGTTGTTTTAATATTTATATTACTACTAACATGCCATAGATTTTGGGTATGTCGTGTAATAGAAATTTAGTGTTTTGCTCCACCTTGTATTACCACTAGCATGTAGCGTAACCGAGGCAAAGGTTTTTTTTAACATTTGTTCATGCATTTTTATTATTTTTGCAGCATATACCCACCCCTAATTCATGTCCATTTGAGGGGACCGAATTGAGGCAATGGGGTTTTCAATCTTCTCACTCTCGGTTTGTATCCATTTGTAGGGGACCGAACCTAAGAGACGAGGGATCGAGCCCTTGTTCTTTGGGTTTGTATCCATCTAACGGGACCGAACCGAGAAGATGAGGTCTTCATGCCTCGCCTTGATTTGTATCCATTTGTAGGGGACCGAACCTAAGAGACGAGAAATCAAGCACTCGTTCTTCGGGTTTGTATCCGCCTAACGGGACCGAACCAAGGGGGCAAAAGCATAAAAGAAGAAAAAAAATGAAGCACCTTGATTCATACCGCAATGGCTGAACCTAAGGGCGAGAGAGAGAGAGAGAGAGAGAGAGAAGAAGAAGAAGAGCAAGAATTTCACCTTTGCTTGTGTAGCCCTCCCTCTCTAGTGTTTGTGTATGCTTCCTTTTCTCTCCAAATGACCAGCGTTTCCTCCCTTTCCTTCTCCAAAAACTTTTCCCTTTTTTCTATACCATTACCCCCTATTTATAGAGCAAGGATGAGGGGTGGTTCATGAAGAGAAGTTATGGTAACTTCTCACTTTGATTTTCTTTTCCTAATTTTTTTTTTGATATTGCTACCAAAGCCTCTACACATGCACAAGCATGCAAATAAGTGGGCTAACATGCTGGACGTTGGCTCCTCTTAATTCATGCATGCATGCACACAATCAAGGGATTCATGCATGCGTGCACATAATGGGTAGTTGAAGTTCCCAATCATGGCTATCTTCATTTTTCTTATTACTTAGCATTTCTATGTATACAGTGGCTATACAGTGGGACCATTATCATTTTTGTTAATTTTAGTAATTGAGAAGATAACTAACTTGCATGCAACCACTTTCTTTACTACGTGGGAAAAGTGCTCTTTGACGGTCATGTGGGCCATTAGTTCCTTCATGCAAACGTATTTGGCTTGATCATGCATGCATGCGAGCTCTTAATTTGGACTGAGTCTTTTCTTGTGCGTGCGTGTGGCCCCAGTCTAGTAGTGGCAACTTCTCTTTTTTTAATTTATGGAGAGGGCAATTAATTCTCATAAATATTTTGATTTGCCTTTATGCATGCATATAGCACGTGAGTGTATATGGCTATTGGCATGGATTTTTTTTTGTACGTCATCTGACTATATCAGTTTATTCGAGCAGCATTTGTTCTCCGAATGACTTAAAAATTAAACACGAGACTTTCACTTGCACCACGAACATGCCATAAAAATTCGCCACTCGATTATAATATGTAGCGCACACAAAAGATCTTGGAAGGTGGATTTGTGCTTTGCGTACGTCATCGAACCGTATTATCCTATTCGAGTGAGCATATGTGCTCCGAATGAGCTGAAAATTAAACATGAGATTTTTACTTGCACCACAAACATGCCATAAAAATTCGCCACTCGATTGTAATATGCAGCACACACAAAAAAATCCGGGAAGCTGGACTTATGCTTTGCGTACGTCATCCAGCCGTATTATCCTATTCGAGTGAGCATATGTACTCCGAATAAGCTGAAAATTTGACACGAGACTTTCACTCGCACCACAAATATACTATAAAAATTCGCCACTCAAATGTAATATGTACAGTACACAAAAAATCTTGGAAAGTAACGTGCCATAAAAATATCGGACAAAATTGGTGTCAACATAGAGTTTTCATAAAATCTGGATTGGTTAAGTTGAGGAGTGAATGGTTAGTTTACTGGTGGTTCATTACGTGAATCTTGATTCACCAGTGATTCATTGTAATGAATGGTCAGTTTACTTGTGTTTTGTCTTAAATATTTAATCTTCTTTTTTTGGGGTCCAAATAGTTTCTTGGCATTTCACTCTTTCTAAAAAAATTAATGAGACTTTCCACCAGGCCAGCCATCTTAAAATTACTCCTCTCCCTCGCATAACTTCCAAAATTCCATTAATTCAATTGCCATCTCACCACTTTCTTTCTTATGTATAGACAGCACTTCTCTTTCTCTTTATTCCTTCTTTTTCCCTTGCTTATTCTCCAACTAAAGAACCTGCTACCCTTTCTCTTGTTTCTTCAACAGAATAGGCAACTCTTCTCTTTGTTCTTCAAACAAATCACCAAATGCCTTGCCCAGGCATGCAAAAATCAATTCCCACCCACTAATGAAATTAAAGGCTACAATTAACACCTTCCATCACCACTAGTAATCAATCCTATTCAGTTTCAAACCCATTTAAACTTCAGTTTTTAGTTTCTAGTCTTGCAAAACTGAAAACCGACATTGGATTAAATGCAGCTAAATTAATCCCACTACCCACCTTCTTACCATATAAATAGAAGCGCCACCTTGTGTTCCATTCTCATGCCAAATCCCAGCACCTCCTCTACCTTTACACAAAACACTAGAGAAGCTGCAGCCGCCCGTGCTCTCTCCTCCCTCCACCATGCCACCTTTTCTTCAATGATCTTTATCGACTTTTGTTCGTGTCACATTGTGTTTCAGCATCATAGCAACCTACCCATCAATTTAATGTGATTTTGGTGTAGTCATTTGGCCGGAATCAAGTTTTTCCCAAAATCTTCTGTTTTCGCTTCTCATCATCGATTCGTCGCCTCCGATGAATTTTAGCCCGAGCCATCCGACCAAAATTAAATGGCATACAGTAGAAATATCTCCAATCAATTTCTTCTCGGTTTCTTGGCCATTAGACTCATCAGTTTTCAGTTTTTACCCATTAAAATTTGAAACTGACACTTCACTTATTTTTGGCTATTACTTCGGCATTCAATTTAGGCCATTCCCTTCCTCCTCTTCGCATATAAATTGAACCACAGCCTCCTCTCCTCATTTCCCACTTGTATTGAACACTAGCAAACCAGAAATCCAGCCAAAAAGATATAAAGGAGTATTCTCTCGGTTGGTATTTTCCAGCAATTTATTTTCCAATCGATCTTCTGATAACTCGTTCTTCGTCGTCCAAACTCCAATCCAATGATGCTTTTTCCTAACTTCATATAAATTCATAATATATCTCCTAGTATATACTTTATAATTTTTAGAATCTATTTGAATTTATTTTTTGGTTCTTTGAGTATAGATTACGACTATTTCAAAGAGTTCGATTTCGACGATTCGCAGCATCAAGACTTCGAGCAAGGCAAGTCACACCTTTGATCATGTTGTTCCTAGTAATTCAAATTATTTATATTGCTTTTAAATTCTAGTTATGCCCAATTCCTTTGTGTATAGCCAAATTTGACTCTGAACAATCATGCCTTGTCACCATAGATGAAAACCTAGTTAGTACATTAGTATTAAATGGAAAATTTTATAGAATTGCTTAACCATGCTTAGAATAATTTAGGTGGGAAGAATTGTTGCACATAAAATGATGATTTATAAAATCTATTCTTGACTTCAATGAGTCAAGAAGGTATATTAAATCTTTCAAAGCAAAATATAAAAATTGGTTTAGACTTAGGTAAATGGTTACATGGTGGGTGCTTGCTGGCATGCATTGTTATTTGGTGACACAATATTGATTGCTAGGCACAAGGGATATATGGTTGGTGCCTACGTCAGTTAAGGACCGGTCTGTGAGCTACTGTTGCAAAGCCCTATCGTACTACCACAAGGCTGGTATGGGACAGTCCTAGCTGATTAATTTGCAGGTCCCAACCTAAGTCTCGTTGTAGGTTGAAACTGAGCGTGGCGTAGGCCATAAGAAGTCTCACTCAACTCAAGAGGGGGCTCCAACTTGTGGATTCAAGTTGTGATGAAACCTCAATGTTGGTTTGGCTAGGTTGAGGGCTTTACATTGTAAAGGCCTTGTCATGATCTCCTCGCCGCACACCAAAGGAAGTGTGTTTATCCGGTGGCAATATAGGATGATCATATCTTGTGGGTAAAGCTGTACAACCTCTGCAGAGTGTCTAATCTATCGTAGATAGTCGTGCCCACAGTCATGGGCAAGCTAAGTAAAGTTTTTCATGGATTAGACTTTGTTTTCAAAATGGTTTTACAAAATGCTTATGGATGGATGGAATCCATATGAGATCTTTTTGGGAAAGATGGTCCAGGTGGGATGCCCGTGGATAGATTGGTGTTTGGTCGGAGCCTGCACTAACAATATTATTTTATTAAAATCTTGTTTCTATCTATTGTATCAAATTCAACTTTTGAATCTACTTACAGTATTTACTTCAAATTTTGCTTTATGTTCAATTAATCGTACCATGCCTTCCTTTGTCAATCCTTATGCATGCATTAACTCTGTTAAAGCTCCTGGTGTAACTTGTGGAGTACTTTATGTGCTCACGTTGCTCAATTCACCTTTTTTCAGAGGATGTCTTCGACTTCGGTGAGAATCAGGATGTATAGGCTGCGTCTTACTATCGCTAGCCTGTGGGCAGGCTCAATGGGCTTCTTCGGCTTCGGTTTTTCCTTTCGCTGCTTATATTTAATTTTGGTTTATAGACCATTGATGTAAACTTTGGCCATCAAGCCCAAATTTAGTTAAATAAAGTTTGTCACTGTGCATGATATTTGTCTTTGTTATCCACTGTGTGCACTAGCTGATCCTGGACTAGTGCGATTACCACAAAGGGTTTCGGAGTTGTTCCTCCGGGATCCGATAGAAGTGTCCATTCTTATTGCAATCAAAGCATTTGACATTCTTTGAGTGCTTACATTGTGCCTTGTCTTGTTATTCTCCTTCTCATTGGAGATGAAGTCAATGCCTCTCTTGTCATTGAGCTTTCTTTGATTGCTCGAAAGCTTGTCAAGAGAGGCCTTCTTTCTATAGAATTTCTCCAATACATTTTTCAATTTTGTGACTTAGACTTTGAGCTCGTTATTTTTCTCTATAATATTAGTCTCAAAAAGCATAGAAGAAGTAAAAACATCTATTTTTGAGCAACATGGCATATAAGGCAAATCATCACAAAAGGTGTATATACTAACCTTAGATAAAATGCAAGAGTGAGGAGCTACATATGGTATATCATCTAGTAAATTACATACAATGCTTATATCCACCTTAGGCTTAGAATATTTCTTGAGAAGGAGAATTTCGTGTTCTCCTTTTAGCTTAATATAATCATTTTGAAGAGAGACATGCTCATTCTTCAAAGTCTTATACTTAGCTTTCTCTCTCCCAAGATATTCATTTAGCTCTTCTAGCATATCTATCAACTCATCATAAGAAGGTTCATCACTATCATTTACCTTTTTGTTACCTTTTACCATGAAGCATTGAGTTGATGTGGAGGGATTTGTGGATTCTACATTGTCAGAGCTAGAGGATGAGCATTCTTCTCCCGACATCCACTCTTGTATGCAATCATTATCAGTTGAGGTGGATATTTCATAATCATCTTGAATTTTAGTCCACATCTCAGGAGCTCTCTCGAGATTGCATATTGTATTGAATACCTCTACACTCAAAACACTAAATAGAGCATTAGTAGTTTGATTGTTGAGATGTGAGCAATTATGTTCCTCAATTGTTAGAGAAAGAGGATCCAATAGAGGAGAAAAACCCACATCTACAATCCGCCAAATAACATGTCATGTGGATTTTTCAATTAGCATAATTCGTGCCGTCAAACAGAGGTGATTCATCTAGGTGCACTATATTACTAGTCACTGTCCTTTAACTCTCTAGACAGTAAAGCCAAATAAATGAGAAATCAAGCTCTAATACCACTTGTAAGATCGAGGAGGCCAATTAGAGGGGGTTGAATAGACGGTTTTAAAATTCTCTTTCGCTAAAACCAAGTTTGTAATGTGAAAGTATAAATTAATTTGATTTAGCACAAATAAGGCCTAAATCAACTAAATTCACCTAAGTGCATCAATAATCTAAGTCTATGTCAAAGATTTGCAATTCTAGGATGAAAACCAGTCAATTTAATTCTATGAATATAGATTGCTTGAAGTAGATTGAGCACAAGAGAACAAACCATAATGACATGATTCCTTTTTACTGTGGTGTTCGGAGACTTACCAGTCTCCCGCAATTCACGTTAAGGTAAACTCGAACTAATTGGACCAGCTCCATGAGTTAAGCCAAACACCTCAATCCACTAGTGGTAGCTCTTTTCTGCTCTAGGTAGATGAGCTCTAACCTTCACAACACATCAGGTCTTCTCACAACCTTTTTTAAGAAGATCACTGCACACGACACCTCCAACACTGTCTAGGAGTTGGCAACCTCCAAGAGTGACAAGTTAAGCCCATTGCTTGACTCTCGAATGTGCAACGAGTGGATGAGCTTACGTGGATACGAAATCCACCTCTAAATGCAACACATGTAATCTAGAGTCTTTCGCCGTGCTCACAAGGTGCAACACATAAAATTGAAAGGAGACCCTCACACTAGCTCAAGAGAGTAAAATAGAGTATCAAAGATTGTTCTTCAACCGCCACAAGGGGGTATTTATACCCTACACAATGAAACTAGTCGTTGGGGACAAAAATTAGGAAATCCGGTAGTACCGCTGGCTTGGGGCTGGTACTACCTCTTCCCTTGTAATGGTTATAAAACTAACTGTTACATAATAGAATCGGTAGTACAGTCAACCATTGTTCGGTACTACTGAATGCAGTAGAATCGCTTCACACATGCAGAACTACCAATTTCCTTGAAAGAGAGAACCTTTTAAAAGGTGTCTCTCTAAAAAATGTACCGTAGATAAATCGATCGTACCAAAACTCTAATCGTACGGCTCTACACATGTCGATAGTACCACAGACTAGTCTGACTGCTCACATAGAGCTAGTACTACCTGTCTTCGACCACACAGGTCTTCGACCACGTTGGGTGCTCGATCTTTGACCACGTTGGGTCGACTATGTTGGTTCGATCACGTAGCTTCACCAACTGACACGGTAATTATATGGTCTCAATGCCGGTAGTTCCGCCCAACAGTCGTATCGCACGCCACATAGTGGTAATTCTGATTTTTCTGAAAAGTGCATATACTTCAATATATTTTGTAAAACATATTTGCAAATTATAGTATCATGCATACAAGGATTAACAATGATAGCTAACAATTTGCAAAATACACTTGCACACTTTTGGAATTATGACACAAGTTATAGGTACATGGACTCAACATATTTGCAAAATACATTCACAAACCTTAGTTACATGCTACAAGAATTATATATGAGCTTCAGCCATTTGCAAATATAAGCATCATACCACAAAGAGTTGGAAACATGGACTTTAAACACTTGCAAAACACATTCGCAATATATAGTCCCACGTTACAAGGATTCAAAGCACGAGTCTCAACTATTTATAAAACACATTTGCAAATATAAGCATCATGCCATGGAGAGCTAGAGCAACTGAAATTTCAGCTATCAACACATGATGACACTCAAGTTACTAGATAAGACTTCTCTTAATAGTACGGTAACATATACTAGTAATCTGGTCTTCTAACCAAACACCACGACCGGTACAAGACTATGAATACATTCTTAGCCCAACTACTCATACCTTTATCTTGAGCATCCTCTTGAACCTTGATGATGCACAACTTTTCTTTAAGTTCAGGTCTTTGTCTTGATATGTATCAATCCATAATGCATGCTTCACTTAACTCCAACAACACATGATGGGTCTTTACTTGATTTGATGATCAACACATGATCATATTCTCTTTTAGAATCTTAATGTGCATCAACACATGATGCATCTCTTCTTTAGGATCTTGATCAACTCATGATCATTTACTCTTAGACATGCATTAACTCATGACGTCTCCTCTTCTTGATGCCTTCAACTCATGAAGCCATCTTCCATCTCGTTTGTTGACTTGATGATCTTCAACACATGAAGTCATCTTTATTTGTGGAACCTAACATGTTCATCCAACTCATGATAAATATTAGTCACAAATCAATTAACATTAATTACCAAAACTTTACCATTAACTCATAATGGAGGATGGAAGATTCTATAATCTTCTATTTTTGGTAATTCATGATAATCTCAGCAAATAATGAGATAGAAAATGATTTACGAATATACAACATATTGTAATAGCCCAGGTTTTTATAAAAATAAAAATAAATAAATAAATTAAAATTAAAATTAAAATAAGTATTTTTGTGCCTAAATTTTATTTTTGGTTTTTCCCTGGATTTTCTGTTTCTGAAAAAGCCTGATTTGAAAAGTAAATTAAGTGAAAACCTAAAAATAATTATTGAATAAAAGGATATTTTGATTTTCTATAAAAAATCCTAGTTTAAATTAATTATTTGGATTTTATTTGGTTTTATGAGTTTTCTGGAGTTTAAAATCTATTTTTGAAATTAAAAAGTATTTTTAGTATGAAAATTAAATACCAACATTAGTTGGAAATATTTTTATTAAGTCCAAAATGTCACCAGGAGCTTCTGTGAATTGTCCTGGATTTTTGGGAAATAATTTCATATTTTTCTGAGCTTTAAATGCTTTTCTGGTATTATCTGAAAATCAAAAATTAAATTCAAAATCCCTTCCCTCCCCTTCGGCCGACACGTGTGCGGACCAGATCCGCCCACGTCCTCTCTCTCCGGCTCATCCCCACCACTCGCCTCATCCCGCCTTCCCCTCCTCTTTTGGCGACACATGGCCGACCGATCCCCCGTCCACCCTTCCTTCCCCCTCGCCCTCCGATCCTCATTCGATCGCCCGCGTTTTCCCCTCCCTCTCCCGCTGACAGGCTGGGCCCGCCTGTCAGGGCCTCCTTCTTCCCCGCGCGCCCGCCCCTTCTTCCCCGGCCGCGCCACCGCCAGGCCGTTGCGCCTCCTCAGCCTTACCTGGCCGCCACTCCCCTCTTCCCCGGCCACGCCCCCACTCCCCTCGCGCCGTGCCCCACCACTCCGCCCTTCTCGCGCCCGTCGCCACTCCCTGCACTCCCCAAGACCCCCGCAACCGCCATTCATCCCCGATTCCTCTGGCGACCAATCCTCGCCGCCTCCGCCCTCCGCCCCATATTTAAACACCCACCCAGCACCACCCCTCTCTGCCCCACCTCGCTTCGTGCTCCTTCTTCCCGAACGCCATCGGCGGCTCCGACGAGCAATCACCGTCGACCCGAGCTTCCTTCTCCCCATCCGACGCCACCAACACCTCCGCCGGGCTCGCGTGAAGCTTCCCCACCGCTCCCTCGAGCCCGAGCGTCACTGAAGCACCCCGCCCGCCGGAGCCGAGCGCTGCCGCCGCTTCACCGTCGCCGCCGGCCACCTCCGCTCGTCGCCAAGCTCTGCCAAAGGTACCAAAGTGTTCCCCTCGGCCTCCTCTTCCTTCTACGGCCATCGCCGCCCGCCGCCAGCCGCCGGGCCCGAGCTCCTCCCCGCCGATGCCATGCCACGTCGGCACGGGCAGTGAGGTGGCTGCCGACGTGGTCGCCACCATGCGCCGCGTGTGTGCCACCTCGGCACCCAGCTTGCCCCATCAACGCCACGTGCGCACGGTCAAACCCCCGTGCCACCTCGGCCTTTTCCCCTCGCCGTGGACCCGGTCCATGGCCCAGGGCCCACATGTCAGTGACATGTCCGAAATTCCACTCATGGCTGATGTAGTAATCGGATTTTTCAGCTGAAAAATAATTCAGCCAAAAATAAAATCCTTGCTGACGCCATAATTCAGTTTTTCCTTTAGAAAAATAATTCCAGAAAATCCCTTTTTCCATTTTCTCTGATTTTTAACATCCCGGAGCCCGTTCTCCTTCGTCCTAACTCCGATTGTGCCCATTAAAATTTCTAAATTCATCAAAAATTCTCCTCTATCCATTTCTAGCCTCAATTCAAATATTTGAACTCAATTTGAATTTATTTGTATTTGGTGGGTTTTTTCACGTGTAGACTTCGACGATTCAGAAAAATTCTTCGACGAAGATTCAAACCAAGTTGAAGAGCAAGGCAAGTCGCACTCCTTGATCATGTTGATCCCAGTTTTCAAAATAAAATTATGTTGATTTAAATTATTGTAATATCCCGGAAGAGTTTCGACCGTTAATCAATTAATCGGGGAGAAGGACCTTAAAGGGAAAAGTAAAATATCAGTTTTAGGGGGGAATTTCTGAATTTTTATTGCAACCTGGGCCTGGGCTTTGGCCCAGGTGGATTTCGGCCTAAGGGGGGGAGGCGCCACCTCCCCTCTAACCCTAGCCGCCACCCCCCCTCTCCCCTTGTGCGCCCCCTCCCCTCTGCCTCGCGCCGTCCAGCAGCGACTTCTCCTCCCCTCTCCTCCATTGCCGGTGATCAAGACCTCCAATTGTTGCCGAATGATCGGGGGAAAGGATTAAGGCGCAGCTAGGCGATTGGGTTCGGAGGAAGGGAAGAAGAAGAAGGGGAAAGAGGAAAAGAAGGAGAGGAGGAATTCGTGGAGTGTACGTGGTATTTCTACAGCGATTCGCCAAGGGTAATCCCTGTTCTTCCCCTCATAGATGTATATTCTATTGCGTAATCAATGTCGGTATTCTGGACTGCTAGAACAGATCGGGTTAGTCGGCTGTTTTGGGGAAGATTCGTGGGGATTTAGGTCTGGACTTTGCCTAGAGAGTTGTAGAGGATGTCATTATCTTTCCATGAAGTGCTAGAACGCGTCATTTGGATCTCTGTAGCAGAAGTTATGATATTATTAGCGGAACTGTTCTGCGGATCGGTGGGTTTTCCGTCAGGTTTTGGGAGATCGAGTTTTGTGATTAGAAATTTGGAGAAATAGAGAACCTCAGTATAATGGAAGTTGTAGGTAATTGTCTTAGCTTTCCAGGAAGTCCAAGAAATCGTGATTCGAACATTCGTACAGAAAGTTATGGTATTTTTAGTGCTCGGTCCAGAGAGCCTGACGAGAATTTGACGTTTTAAGAAAACCAGTTGGTGCGGGTAGAATATGGCCGAATCAGAAAGGCTCACCAACTAGGTTTAGTTAGATAATTTAATTATTTTTCCAGAAAGTCTGAGAACGCCCCATTCGGATTTCTGTACCAATAGATATGAATTGTTGAAGTTGGCTGTCCGTGGAGGGGGACAGGATGCCGAAAGGATTTGGGGTTTTGGTTCAAGCTAAACACGTTGGGTTAGTTTGGGGGTGCTTTTATTTAATCTAAAAACTTGCTGCTGTTGTCTTAGCAATCATTATAATTATTATTCAGGAGGAGGAAGGATTCCAGGGGCCGCGCCTTCTGATCATTCCCCATTTTCTCGTGGTTAAGGCAAATATAATGATGGTTTAAATTTTATAGTGTGGATTGTTGATGATTGTTGCTATGAAGATGGTTGTTCCATGCTTTGAGAATATGTGATCTTGATCATGATAATGATATGTTGATATTGTTTATGGTAGATTGGAATTGAAAGAGTTCCTGAGAATTTATGATGCATAGTTGTTGTGAATGCAAGTTTTATTTGTTGAGACATTCACCTTTGTGCATCATGCTGATTTATTGAAGTCTTGGTCACGAGATGACCAAGCGCCGAGGTCCCCGACATGTTGTTGTCATGACGGGCTAAAGGTCCCCATACTTGTGGAGTATGGGCAATTGGTCCCTGTACCAGAGGGTACAGGCATGGGTGTGCATTGACGGATGCACACTCCGCATTACCGGTAAAATGCGCAAGAGAAGAGATAAAGAGATTTTTGATCATATTGCATAGCATGTTTATTCATATGATTGATGGATGAATTTGTGAAGTGATGTTCACTTTTACTCTCGTTGCTACTATTTATATTTGCTGAGTCGTTGGACTCACACTTGTTTGTTGTTGTGGTTGTTGTTTGTTTTTTTAGGTACCTACATGAGACCGGCATGCATGGGATAGAGATGGACTAGCTTTGTTGCACTTGCACGGTCCATTCACCTTGGAAGAAATAAAGAACCTTAATCATTATTGGTTGAATAGCTTAAGTGGTAACTGATTAAAGATCACCATGTTTAGAATGTAATAAAGGTTTAGAACTATTACATTGTTTACGTTCTTATTTAAGTATTGTGGTTGAGATTGTGATGGCAAACATAATTCAGTTTGTTTAGAATTGGATATTTAATGTTTTCTATTATTTAGATCATTTGTTTATGCATGTTGAAACCTTTGATTTACTCATTAAACAAAGGAGGTTCTGCTGAAATTTTGTAAGGTGAATATAGGTTCTTCTTTAATATGTTGTTAGTTTAGTAGCATTCCAGGTCATTGTTTGGCTGGGGTGTTACAGTTGGTATCAGAGCGGGCTTTAGGTCCGTGGTAATTGAATAATTAAATTGACACACAGTGCACAGTAGGATGGGAATGGGTGAAGCATTGCATTTACGTTTCCGTTATGTTGTAATGATGATTGTGGTTTGAGATGATATATTATATCTATATTATAAAACTATAGATATTATGTGTGGGGATAACCCATGATGAGAGGTTGAGGTCGTGGTTGTGGCCCTGGGCTGTACCAGGTTGCACCACCGTTAGCGGTATGAGAGTATGAAGGCGGTTACCTCGGATATCTGAGAATAGGCGTTGATAGTGAGTATCTCTAGAAGAGTTGTCCTCTTCTTTGACTTTGAATTTGGTCAACTCTAGTCCAGTTGGGCTCGATGAGTTTCTCTTGGGTTATTAGTTCATTACGGTTGATCGGTTGCTTTGAGAAAGGATAGTGTGTTTTAATTGGGCTGAATTTGTCCTGTAAAGCAATCATTATTTTCCCAGCCGATGAGTTATTCTTCCATATGTTCTTCCTATGGGTCCTCAACTTATGTAATTAAACTTGGTTGGTGGTCAAGTTTGACCTTTATATTGGAGTTTTGTCTTCCTCATGGGAAATCTTGATCCATTTATTCGCTTGATGTTTTTGGGTTAATGAAAGTTTCCTTCTGCAAGTCCTTTAGTTCGTGGAGGCTTTTACTCATTGTATCTTTCTTGGGTATTTTGAGTGTTGAAGCTTAATGGATCTCTTTTATGAAAGAAGATGTTAAACCCTTTGACGATGTGTTGTCATGATAAGATGAGAGGTTATAATCAAAGCACTCAATGAATATGAATGGATTATCAAGATTGGGTTGCAGTGTGTGCATGATTGATCTTAGCTAAGATCCTTGAAAGGAAAGTTGAATAAGTTGAGGTTGTTCTCTAGTAGTTCTTGATGAGCTGTGACTGTGAGTATGACTATATTTAGGTGGAATCAACAGAGTTAATAACAAGTAGGGAGCGTTGACGAAACTGGTTTGATCACTATAGGTGATATATTTTGATAAGCTTCTCGAATAGAGGTGACCTGCGGGTCTCAACGGATTAATCTAACCCTTTGGGATGGATAGGTCCAGAAGATGTTAGAATATTGTCATAGTGGATATTAATCTTGGAGTTACCTTTTATGGATAAGTACTGATCATATGTAATTGCTAGGTGCATTTATTACGTATCGAAGTATGGTTTTGAGCACCACTAAGAGATGAACTGATGGAATGTAATTGGTGATCTTTGTTACCTGATGGTGGAGTGGTAGGATAATAGTATGTCTTTGATGAGAAGGTTGATCCTTAAAATTGTTTCGTTTACTAAACTGGTTGGATTACTTGATCTCAATGGATTCATTTAACTGTGTAGGAAGGAAGAGTTAAGGATGTTTTTGGTTTCTTGATGGTCTTATGTTTGCTAGTTGGAACGCAAATAGAGGAATGACCGTAAATCCTTCCATGACGGTATAATCGTCAACTGTTTACGATAACCATTAGATTGGAATTGGTGTGCACTAAATTGATGTTGAGCATTGCTAATAGGTTAATGATTGGAATTTAAGAGTGATCTAAATAGGTGGGTTGTGAGGATGACCTGGGCAGCATGCCTTAGTTAAAAGACGGTTTACTTCGATAGTGGGGTTTGTGCATTAGTTATCCTCTTGACCAGGTTGAGTATTGCAACCTTATAGAAAAATATATGAAATAGGTTATTGTGTTTCCCTGGGAAGGTTAATGATGGGATAGTGAGTTATGTTGGTTCATGCCAGGAGTGCATGATGTGATGTTAGAAAGACTAGCAGTTATGGTTGCTAGAGTGATGTTGATTCCTTTAAGAGGAGATTAATTTGATTGCCTTTCGTGATATTTCGTAAATAAAAAAAAGTTTCAAGTTTTGCGGCGGAGATCATTTGGATCTCATGATTTATTTGGTAGTTGAACTGTTCCGAGCAAAGTGAAGTGTGAAAGATCTTATTGGTTCTTAAGTTGTTCTTGTGGTTTGGTCTTAAGAACTTGTCTTGTTCGAGCTGGCCAAGTGTTGTTGTAGTCAAGAAATTGTTTTCTATGTTAACGGAAAGAGTGCATTAGGAGTATTTGAGGTCTGAAGCCAAGTTTCGTATCTTGCAATTTGGTATCCTCTTCTTGGGGGATTGTGCCTTCAATTGTGGACTCCCCTTATGTTTTCCGAGTTTATTGCCAATTGACTGTTCCTCTTGGTCTGGTGTTTACCGTGATTGGTAAACGTTTATCTGAGCGCTGAAATTATTATTCTTTTTGGCCTCTTCTTTTGAGAAAGGATTAACTGATTCATGTTGCAAAGCCTTTAGAGATGAATGTTGGCAACTGGATAGTGGTGGTCGAGTAGATGATTCTGTGAGGCTTCAGGTGTCAAGATGTTTGAGATGCATGGCGCAATAAATCGATTTATTAGAATAATCCTTGGAAAGGATTTGATTTAAATAGAATGTTTGTCTTTGGAGTTAATAGGTTTCGTTGTCGCAACTAGTAGGACCTATAGCGAGATGTGGTCCAAGATCTTGTGTTCATCTTGATAGAATATTAGAATTAGCAAGTATGGAAATCTTGATTAGTTTCTTAGAGTATCGCATTTTGGGTACTAGGTAAGATTGTGTAGAAGATTTATGATGAGAGTAGTAGTATAGAGGAATCTAATAGTCGTGTTAATTAATGGGATAGCAAGGATGGTTGAGTTATTGTTAAGGATGACTCGGCCTCAGTGAGTAACCCTTTGTGAGATAGATTATCTCTAAGGATAACTTGGTCAATCAGTTAGAAATGGCTACTTTGTGGTCGCGTAGCTAAATTTGATTGGTGTGGATTAGAGAAGGTCTAAGATTGGTGAAATGAATCGCCTTGGGCGGTTACTTGATTGGTGAGAAGCGTTGACCTTATTGACCGAGGTTATGGTTGAGTTGTGTGAAAAGTTTAGTCATTAGATCTGAGGATTACCTATCAATTATACCAGAAATTCATTGTAAGAGTCTTAAAGGATGAAATGTGGGCTTTGCATTTTTTTTATGCTAGCATCTTGGTTTTCCATGATTAGATTCCAAGAGTTATGGTGATGTTTGATAGAATCCTTGGAAGCAGAAAATGAGCATGAAGGTGGTGAATTTAAAGTTGATCATCCTTAACAGATTCAGGTGATGTGAATGTGGCTGTAAGCTATATCGTGGTGTGTTGGGAATTATTTATCAAAGTAATTCCTTTGCTAGAGAAGTTGATCAGGGTATGTTATTGTGGATTGAAAGAGTCTCTTTACATAGGTGTGGAATTTGTGTTCAGCTTGGGCATAGCCTTGAGGTTGCTAATTTAAGAGAAAAGAGTTAGAATGTTATGCGACGATTTGGGATCCTATGGTTTAAGAGAAAGTTAAATTCTTAAAAGAAAGATGGTGGAAAAGAGTGTGATCTTGCTTAGTGAGATATTCTCTTAGTTTTACTTGAGCTTTGTGTATATGACGGATGTCTATTACATATTGAGTGGGTTCTTGTCGGTTTGTCTGGTTCTTTCCAGTTAAGGAAAAAAAAGTTAATCGGGTTATTCGAGGGGTTTCATTTTTGGCTTATGTGGCATTTATTTCTAAACTGTCTCCTTGAAAGGTGGGAAAGTTTTCATGTTGAGTCTTTGTCTTTGGATTGGGCTCTTCTGAAGGGAAGATGGTTTTGAGTTGGTTGCATTAAGACTCTTTTGTTTTCAGTCGGGAACTGTTGTGCGTCCCTGGTTAAAAGAGGTGCTCATTATTAAAGTGAAGAGATCGATTGATACAAGGATCAAGAGTTTTGTGTGTTTGTGCAGGTTGTGTGGTTTAGTACCCAAGGGAATGTTGGTCCAAGGTATAATGGTTGTTTCTGAAAGTTGGAGAGACTTGGTAGAGAGCGTATTGCTAGAACCGTCTTGAGTCCTAGCGTAGCGCACAGATCGTTTTGTATGACCTAGTGTCGAGGGAGTACTGGAGGAATCTAGAGCATGAAGTTTCGTTTGAGCCGTTGACCCACGGGTAAGACCGTGCCTTCGAGACGTGTCCGTCGAGTGACACTTGAAAGGATGGGACAAGTAGTAAGGCGTAACGCGTCAGTACGTCAAGGTGTTTTTGTCGCAGCAGACCGAGAGAGAGGCCACTTGGGAATTGGAGTCTCGCATGCGCGAGCAATATCCGGAGTTATTCACAGCAGGTACGTGGCAATGTTAGTAAGATTTAGCTGTGATTATTCTTCTTGAGGTAAGCGTGGTTAGAATTCGGGGTCGAATTCTGTTTAAGGGGGGTAGAATGTAATATCCCGGAAGAGTTTCGACCGTTAATCAATTAATCGGGGAGAAGGACCTTAAAGGGAAAAGTAAAATATCAGTTTTAGGGGGGAATTTCTGAATTTTTATTGCAACCTGGGCCTGGGCTTTGGCCCAGGTGGATTTCGGCCTAAGGGGGGAGGCGCCACCTCCCCTCTAACCCTAGCCGCCACCCCCCCTCTCCCCTTGTGCGCCCCCTCCCCTCTGCCTCGCGCCGTCCAGCAGCGACTTCTCCTCCCCTCTCCTCCATTGCCGGTGATCAAGACCTCCAATTGTTGCCGAATGATCGGGGGAAAGGATTAAGGCGCAGCTAGGCGATTGGGTTCGGAGGAAGGGAAGAAGAAGAAGGGGAAAGAGGAAAAGAAGGAGAGGAGGAATTCGTGGAGTGTACGTGGTATTTCTACAGCGATTCGCCAAGGGTAATCCCTGTTCTTCCCCTAATAGATGTATATTCTATTGCGTAATCAATGTCGGTATTCTGGACTGCTAGAACAGATCGGGTTAGTCGGCTGTTTTGGGGAAGATTCGTGGGGATTTAGGTCTGGACTTTGCCTAGAGAGTTGTATAGGATGTCATTATATTTCCATGAAGTGCTAGAACGCGTCATTTGGATCTCTGTAGCAGAAGTTATGATTTTATTAGCGGAACTGTTCTGCGGATCGGTGGGTTTTCCGTCAGGTTTTGGGAGATCGAGTTTTGTGATTAGAAATTGGGAGAAATAGAGAACCTCAGTATAATGGAAGTTGTAGGTAATTGTCTTAGCTTTCCAGGAAGTCCAAGAAATCGTGATTCGAACACTCGTACAGAAAGTTATGGTATTTTTAGTGCTCGGTCCAGAGAGCCTGACGAGAATTTGACGTTTTAAGAAAACCAGTTGGTGCGGGTAGAATATGGCCGAATCAGAAAGGCTCACCAACTAGGTTTAGTTAGATAATTTAATTATCTTTCCAGAAAGTCTGAGAACGCCCCATTCGGATTTCTGTACCAATAGATATGAATTGTTGAAGTTGGCTGTCCGTGGAGGGGGACAGGATGCCGAAAGGATTTGGGGTTTTGGTTCAAGCTAAACACGTTGGGTTAGTTTGGGGGTGCTTTTATTTAATCTAAAAACTTGCTGCTGTTGTCTTAGCAATCATTATAATTATTATTCAGGAGGAGGAAGGATTCCAGGGGCCGCGCCTTCTGATCATTCCCCATTTTCTCGTGGTTAAGGCAAATATAATGATGGTTTAAATTTTATAGTGTGGATTGTTGATGATTGTTGCTATGAAGATGGTTGTTCCATGCTTTGAGAATATGTGATCTTGATCATGATAATGATATGTTGATATTGTTTATGGTAGATTGGAATTGAAAGAGTTCCTGAGAATTTATGATGCATAGTTGTTGTGAATGCAAGTTTTATTTGTTGAGACATTCACCTTTGTGCATCATGCTGATTTATTGAAGTCTTGGTCACGAGATGACCAAGCGCCGAGGTCCCCGACATGTTGTTGTCATGACGGGCTAAAGGTCCCCATACTTGTGGAGTATGGGCAATTGGTCCCTGTACCAGAGGGTACAGGCATGGGTGTGCATTGACGGATGCACACTCCGCATTACCGGTAAAATGCGCAAGAGAAGAGATAAAGAGATTTTTGATCATATTGCATAGCATGTTTATTCATATGATTGATGCATGAATTTGTGAAGTGATGTTCACTTTTACTCTCGTTGCCACTATTTATATTTGCTGAGTCGTTGGACTCACACTTGTTTGTTGTTGTGGTTGTTGTTTGTTTTTTTTAGGTACCTACATGAGACCGGCATGCATGGGATAGAGATGGACTAGCTTTGTTGCACTTGCACGGTCCATTCACCTTGGAAGAAATAAAGAACCTTAATCATTATTGGTTGAATAGCTTAAGTGGTAACTGATTAAAGATCACCATGTTTAGAATGTAATAAAGGTTTAGAACTATTACATTGTTTACGTTCTTATTTAAGTATTGTGGTTGAGATTGTGATGGCAAACATAATTCAGTTTGTTTAGAATTGGATATTTAATGTTTTCTATTATTTAGATCATTTGTTTATGCATGTTGAAACCTTTGATTTACCATTAAACAAAGGAGGTTCTGCTGAAATTTTGTAAGGTGAATATAGGTTCTTCTTTAATATGTTGTTAGTTTAGTAGCATTCCAGGTCATTGTTTGGCTGGGGTGTTACAATTATATTGCATGCATACTTTTATTCGACGTATTTCAATTCAGTTTTAAATTTAGCTATTGCCTACTTGTTATTACCTCCATTGATATTGAACTTCCCTGGTACCTTGTCACCCTAGATTAAAACTCTAGTTAATATACTAGTTTGGCTAGAGATTTTATGATTAGCAAATGCTTAGTCCTACTTAGAAAATATCTATGAGTTGAGATACTTTTTCACATGAAATGATGAACTTTTCACATGAAATGATAAGTTTCCTAAATGAACTCTTGACTTTGGTGAGTCAAGGAGGTTTACGAATTATTTTGAAAACAAAATATAAAACCTGGTTTAGACTTAAACAATTGGTTAGATTGGTGGGTGCAGGCATGCCCTGTTGGTCAGAGCCGCAGTGGTTGACTGTCGTGCACAGGGGTACGTGGTTGGGCCTAAGTCAGATTAAGGATCGGTCTGTGAGCTACTGTTGCAAAGCCCTATCGTAGTACCACATGGCTGGTATGGGACAGCCCTGGCTGAATAATTTGTGAAGTCCCTATCTGAGTCAAGTCGTAGGTTGAAAGTGGACGTGGTTGGTGCCATGAGAAGTCCCACTTGGGTGAGCGTGGTTGCAGCCATGAGAAGTCTCACTCAGGCTCAAGAGGGGGTCCCGGTCTGGTGGATTCCTTACTGGGGTAAAACCTTAGAGTTGGCTTGGCCAGGTTGAAGGTTTTGCATTGTAAAGGCCTTGTCACGACTCCCCACCGCACACCTAAGGAAGTGTGTAATCTAGTGGTACAACGGGATGATCGTGTCTTGTGGGTAAAGCTGTACAACCTCTGCAGAGTGTATAATCTATCCTGGATAGACGTGCCCACGGTCATGGGCATGCTGAGTAAAAGTTTTTCATGGATTAGACTTTGTTTTTCAAAAATGTTTTCGAAAACCTTGTGGATGGATGGAATCCATGAGAGAATAAAAACCTTGTGGGTGGATGGAACCCATGAGAGACATTGGAAGCTTGTGGATGGATGGAATCCACGAGTGTTTAGAAATATGTGGATGGATGGAATCCATACGTGATCTTTTGGAAAAGATGGTCTGAGTGGGATGCTCGTGGATAGGTTGGTGTATGGTCGGAGCCTGCACTGACGGTATTATTTTCGTTTACAAGTATTGTTTTTACATATTGTATTAAATTCAGCATTTTAATCTATTTACTGTATTTCTTTAAATGCTATTTCATGCGAACTAACCCTATAAGCCTTCGATTGAAGCCTTTATCATTATGTTGCATTTCTCCGTGTGATTTGCGGAGTACAAGTTTGTACTCACCTTGCAATCTCCATACAGAGGAAGATGTCATTGACTACGGTGAAGATCTGGACGAGTAGGCCGCGTCTTACTGTCGTTTGCCTGTGGGCAGGCTTGGGCTTCGCTATTATCAGTTTGCTTCCGCAGTTATTTGCTTTATTTATCTTTGCCAATGGGCGTTGATGTAAGACTTGGCCATAAGGCCGTACTCTTTTATTTAATATAAGAAGTCATTTGTGCTTGGTATTTATCTTTGTTGTACTGTGCGCACTAGCTGATCCTAGACTAGTGCGATTTACACAGAGGATCCAGGAGTCGTTACTCCGGGTTCCGACACATATACGCAATAATTGTATACTCTAGGATAAATTTTTCAAACAATGAACTCATTTGAATGTGAGTGTTTATTTTTGAGATTAATTGCTAACAAAACTTACTCATCTGGTTGTTAACAATCATCCAACATTAACACATAATGGAGGAGCTAGATTTTTCAATCCTTCCGTTTGATGAATGATGACAACCCGATTACAATTGATTTAATTTAAATCAATCATGAGTATATATGAACTACACAAGTATTATATAATCAAATGATACATTTCAAAGTATAGATTCTAATATGTGTTGAAAGGGAAATATGGATCAATATGTGCGTACAAGAATGTGTAATAAAAACATATGTGCATATTCAAGTTAGTCTTTTGGTGGGGTCCAACCTATATTTTGGATCAGAAGAATGCAATGAGATATATAAGAAACATGACATCAATGCATACCTCCATGATTTTTACCTTTACATCCAAATGAGACTAGACAATGTAATACTTCAACAAATATATTAGTCTCATATATTTATTTATCATTTAATCATATATTTAGAAG
Source organism: Dendrocalamus latiflorus (assembly GCA_017311315.1). Taxonomy (NCBI): domain Eukaryota; kingdom Viridiplantae; phylum Streptophyta; class Magnoliopsida; order Poales; family Poaceae; genus Dendrocalamus; species Dendrocalamus latiflorus. The sequence goes on from CM029611.1 coordinate 27,134,806, forward strand.
TGAGGAGTGCACCAAGATATAAGAATAAAATGTAGAATGCATACCTCCATGATTTTCACCGTTTTATCCAAATAAGACTAAACAATATCATAATCAATAAACAAGGTAGTCTCACGATTCTATTTGTCATTATCACCAAAACCAACTTAATGCAGCTTGAAATTATAATGAGACCTTGTAATGTGGTTATTCCACCTAAGTCAATTAAAAACTGATGCTTGTGACTATCCAAACTGAGCACTATTGTACAACCAGAAGTCTAAGTGGGTACGACTTAGCTAATTAATTTGCGACAGCCTAGCCTTGATTTTACCAGTTGGACGAATGTGGGTGTCAGATAGAAACATTCCCACATGTCATAAGAGGGGGCTTCTGATTGGCCAATTAGAATCCTTTAGCAGTGAAACGTTAGTGGACTCCCTTTAGCGGGTGGAGTCGAGTTGGGTTGGTGTATTATAAAGGCCTTGTAATAATCAATTAGTCGCATACCTTTGGAAGTGTATCAGATGGACAGTATAAGTTGATTATTTCTTATAGGTAAAGCTGTATAGTAAAACTATTTGAATAGCCATACGCACAATCAAGTGTGGCAAGGTGCATTTTCATATGGTAGATTTATGGTTTTCTTTTTAAATAAGCTTTTGGAAATCTAGGAGTGGTTAGAGCTCTTTGGTGTTTATTCTAGCAGCTAGAGTCAGTCAGGTAGATAGAATCTGATTCGTTGAACTTTGGCAGATAGAGCCTTAATATTAGTATTGGTAGCTAGAACTTTCACTAGAAAATATCTAGTTTTAATTATTGCAATTAGTTTGTCAAATGAGTGCTTTGTAAAAATATGAAAATTTTGCAAACTGTTGCTTTACTCAAAAGAACCATGATAAGCCTATTTTGTTAAGCATTGCGTCTATATAGCTGTATTTTCTCAAGACTTGCGGAGTACTATATGTACTCACCTTGCAATTTACAAAACCATATCAGAGAATTACAAAAATGAAGGAGCAGTCTACGACTACTACGTGAGTAGCTTCAATGAAGGACTCTCGAAGAACTAGGTTGCGTTTCCCTAGTCAATTGCTTATGCGCCATCTTTAGAGTTTTATTTTGCTTCTGTTATCTTTTGTATGTTTGAGAGGTCTTGCAACCTCAGTTGTAATAAGTGGCCATAAGGCTAATATTCTTTTATTATTGTAATAAAGCATTATTTAGTTATGTATTCATCATTGTTCAATTGTATGCACTAGCTTTGATCTGGAACTAGTGTGGTAATACACAGAGGGTTCAGATCCAGGAAATCTGGTCCTAACAATAGAGCAACAAACAAACCCAAACAAAGACAAACCGCAATAAAAATTACCAGAAAGTAGGGCTAGATTATGGTTGAATATTCAGCCTTGAATGGGCCCAGTTGAAGGTCGTATAAGAGAGAACGGACTTTTAAAAGTCAGATCTGCTGAGAAACTCAGAAAAAATAGAAGAGAGAGAAAGTAGATACTAACAAGTGGGGCCAAGGAATATTCCTGGGATCTTTCTTTGCCTAGATTTTTGGGAAAAAAACAGTGAGGCTGACAAAGGGGACTTGCGGTTTTTAAACTGAGTCCACAGCATGGGGTTTGGGTTCCCGATGAGCTCTATGGAATAGGATCTAATACATGGGGTTCGTATGTCAGTGGCTCCGAGCTCGGTGGACTAGGTCTACAGTGAACTGATTTTTAGTTAGGGTTCGGCGTGCCACGCATGCACTAACGCGACAGCCACATGGGCAGTGTTGCTGAGCTGGCTACGGACATGGGCACTGATGAGGCGATGATGTCAACGGCGGCACACATGGACCAAGGGTCAACAATGAGTAGTGGCGCAACTCCGATGATAGTGAATGACAAGGTTTTCGGCTGCTCGGAATAGCGCAAAAACGAAGGCGAGCTATGACGAACACACCGATGAGGTCACTGAGGTCAACAGTGAGCAGACGCAACCGGACAGTGAGGGCTAATGTCTCTACGAGGGTGTAGATCTGGCAGGCTCCATCTAGTATGAGCGGTAAGGTTGAGGGCAGTGAGGTGATGCTGAGGACAACGACGATGAGACTCGAGACTCATTGGTGGTGGCGGAATTACTAGACGAAGACGAGGGCGGTGGTGAAGCTTTGATCTCCAAATCTAATGACTTTGAGGTGACTTTTGAGGCGAAAGCTAGGGTTTTGAGGACCGGGTGGCTCGGTGTGCAGAAAATGTGCGAGATGGTCAGCTTAAATGTTTTTTTACGCCAACCCGGATTATTCTAGTTAGCCATGTCATCTTAGTTTAGGTGTCTCTTGCACAGCACTGTTTCGATTTGATGCGGTTGCTTTCTTAACCTTTCTTAAGCAAGTGGAAGTACGGATTACATCCATCTTTTGAAGCGTTTTCTCCTAGCTCAATCGCTATTTTCTTTCAATTATTGGTGGCATCAACTGCTCTCTCTCAGCCGCAAATACAAGTCGTTATGGGTCCAATACAATCAATCTTTTATCATTAATATATATTAAAGTATATACTTTCATAATATATATTCTTAATTTATTATTTTTGTTAGAATAGTAGATAATATATTATATTCAAAGTCTAATATTAGAGACTATAAAAAATTAAGAACGACTTATATTTTTAGACGGATAGAGTAGCTAATAGAGTGGGTAGAATTGCCGTTCGATCTACTACATAAAAAAGCTACGATTTACCTAACAGATTTATATCCAGTGGTATGCATTAATATCTTTTAAGAGTGGCTATGGTACAGTATCTTTGTTTATTGAATCGGCTAGCTTATATTTCCTCCCTTCTTTTTTACTTGTCTTTCTAGAATTCGTACCGTTAAATTTTTTAAAATTTAACCATTAATAGATTTAAAATTATCTAGATTGGCTATATAAAAATTATATTATTAGATTTATCATTAAAAATACTTTTATAATATTATAACTTTATTAGTATAACTTAGTATAAAATTATAAAAAGTAGCAATTAAAATTGTATTTTTGAAGATAATATAAAATAAAAAATATTAAGTAAAAAAAGAACGTAGGAGCAGTGTTTACCCGATCTCTTCCTCATAACTTGGTCAGGCGGCGGGGCGAATGGCGGGGTGGCAGTGTCACCTCTAGCCACGGGACCCAAGGAGGACTGTGGCGACTATGAAGCACGGGCAATGACAACGAGGAGGTCTAGCCACTAGTGATGGCTGGTTACAGACCTCTCTAAACTCTTTCTTTTGATTTTTAACAATACATTTTTATTAATATTATATAAATATATCATCAGTAAAAAAATACATAAATAATCTATTGTCACTATTTGAAATGACGACAACACTATGTCGCCATTTGGAATGACGACAATTCTACATGGAGTCATGCGTGACTGTATACAGGTCTTTATCATAAAATGAATTGACGATAGAGGCCATATCGTCACCTAGCAACAGTGGTTCTATCATCAACTGAATTGGCAATAGAGTCTCTGTCTCCAATTATATTGGGTATAGAGGCCCTATCAACCATTCAATTGGTGAGAGTCATTTTATAATTTTTTAAAATAATACATTTTGTCTTAATAAAAAATGTACTAGTTATAAAAATTCTTTTTTGGCTCAGTGGTTTATAAATAATAGCTAACTACTAAAGAAAGATTTTGACTAGTGTGCCTCATATTGCACTAATGATTTTTCTTTAAATAAACCATTTCAAGTCCGACATAACACTCCATAATGAATGTACGAATTACACGGCACGTAGGGTTTGGTTAGATGTATATATTTGCTTCACTGCTCGTACGATATAAATGGCAACATGCACGAGTAGCGCCAGCCCTGGGTTGACGCTATGCATGACCTGATGGGTAGGTCCATTAGTTGGTGCATGTTGTGACCTAGCCTAGCGAGCAGGAGGTGCGGAAGTCACGATGTTCTGCCAGGTCTGCTGGCTCGGTTTGGACACATCAGAGAGTTGTGAAACCCATAGGACATGGGCGGCCTTATCCTCGGGGGCACGGCCAACCAAGCATCCACTAGGACATCATCGTCGTTTGACTACGCCCTATGACCTATCATATTGTCATCCGCCGGTGTCCCATGAAAGAATGTGTCCTCTACGTAGTCCTCAAGATGTGCATGCTGGCCTGTAAGAAAGATAAGATATAATTAAAATGTATTCCCAAAGTCAAGCACATGCAACAAAGAGGGAATATTATACTTGGGTGCATACAACCATACTAAACTATCATGTGGAAATGTGGTCTTGTTCAAAAAAGCAATTGTTAGTACGAAATTTCATAAAAAAGATTGTGTAAACATGTTTATTAGAAAGCTACCTGAGACCGAAGTAGAGATAGTATGGTGCCAGGAAGAGCCCCCCACATCTAGAGGAGGTGCGATGGGAGCATGCGACATGCCCGATGTGTTGTGACTAACCCCTCAAGCATGTACTACTGCCACATGTGGCGACACTTGCACAACATTGTTCCTCAACCTCCTGCACAACGTTAGTTAGATGATGCACTTGGTCTTGTCCCTAATCCAGCCAAGTACATCTTTGAGTCCGTCGTCCCCGTTGCGAGACATAAGAGAGGTCAAGTTGTCGTGAACCACCCTTGGGAGATCGCTCTATGCGGCAAGTAAAATATGTTAGAATTAATGCGACCATAAGGAATGGAATATAATTAATTATGTGTTACTAACTGAGTGATGGAAGGCGAAGTCCAATTGGGTGGGGTACATGTCTGTCGTGCTAGCGACATGCTTCCCACGATACGCATGATCTGAATCCTGGTGTGTGTGTGTGTGTGTGTGTTGTACTACTCGATGTATTCATCGTATATCGAGTGGTCATACAAGGCAAACTGGCTTTCATAGATAAAAATCATGCAAATTGACTGCTTCTGCACCTATACATGGAACCCTTCCTGCACAACATATTTTGAAACTTACTTGTTCAGTCATGCCTATCGATTATTTCGATAACTAATCTGATGTTAACGATAACTTCTCATTCAATTAAATAAATGTGAAATAGATATAATAACAAATCCGTTAGTCACTAATAAACTTGCATAGAAAGGGATTTCTCTAATATACAACACCCTAAAGAAAGATAAGTAAACATATATGTCTTGTAAAACTCTAACTTATCATGCATGCTTCATCTACGTAGCACACATAGTTAATAATGAATCCTACACATATTGTACTGTCTATATTCCAAAGAGACCTAACTAACAGATATAATATTCTAAAACTAGTCGATGCAGTATAACTTACGACTACGAGAAATTAATTGTTCTATAAGAATTTATTCTATACAAACTACTATAAATAACTACATATCTACAACCATACTATTTGCATATCTAACCAGCACACAATATAACTACATATTTAATAATTTTATTTGTTAATCTACCATGGTTTCAAAATGAAATCTACAAAGAAACAGAAAACTCACCTCCATGGTACAGAAATCCACTCCTCCCGATCTCTTCTCCTCCTATTCCCCTCTTCTATTCTCCCCCTCTTTCTTTTTTTATCGAATTAAAATGAATTTCAGTTGGTTTTTGGCCCTTTTATTTGTGGCTTCTATCACCATTTCAAATAGCGACACAGAGTGGGAGGGGGCCTCTGTCGCCATTTGAAATGATGATTGAAGCTATGAAAGTTTCTGTCGTTATTTCAATCAATGATTCATCTCTCTGTCGCCAATTGAAATAGTGAAAGATATCGAGACGCCGACGTGGCACTTTATCATCCATTCAATTGACGATAGAAACGCTGTCCCAAATTCAAATTGCCAAAGCTTTGTCTTAAGTTCAAATGGCTATAGAGCCTCTGTCACCATTTGAAATGGTGACAGAAGGTTATTTATGTATTTTTTTAAGTGATGATGTATTAATGTAATATTAATAGAAGGTCTGTCTATACATTATTGACTATTTTTCAGCAAAAATCAGTCATATTTTTGGACCATCATATGTAGATTCAACGCTCCACATCGACCCACCAAATCAGGTGTAAACGCAACCCTTACCATAACTTCCACCCCCTCTCTCCCAACTGTCGTTGCCCACCACCCAACCCGTCTCCCACCCCACGGCCCCCTTCCCCATGCCGCCCCTACCTCCTCGTCGACACCGCCCTTGGCGCCGGCAAGGCCACCAAGCCACCACCTCCCACCGCCTCCTGCCCGCTTCCTCCTTCTTTCCCTTAGCCGCCTTCTCCATCTCCGATTGGATCTAGCGTCGAAGCCGCTGCCCTGCCCTTCTTCCTCATCTCCGGTGGCAAACGCCGCCAGATCCACCAACGCCGCCCTCTGCCACCTAATGGACTCCACGATGTGTTGCCCGTGCTGCTTATCGCCCTCCTCCCGCTTGTGGTTGAGGCGGTGCACCACCACCTCCCCGCCCCACCACCTCCGCCTCCCATCGTCGGTTCGCCATCGTCCCGGCCTCCCTCTATGCTCGGGGTTCTTGGGTGAACCCTAACTCTAACGATGAACGCGAGCTCTAATCCCACGGGGCGGTAGCGCGTAAAGACAACGACCTTGCTGAAGATGAGGAAGATGCTAACAGCAAAAACGATGCACGAATCTTTACAAAAATCGAAAGGTTGGAAATTTAACCGATTTTGCTCAGAAAAACATTTGAACGTGGTACATCACTTCCGTTAATAGAAAAGTATTATTTAAAAAATTCGTGATTATTCCTTCCCTTCTCGTTTTGCTTGTACCGCCGCTTCAAAGCCGAGACCACCTCCACCTCTCGATGAAAAGGAAAGCAAAACGAAGGGGAAAAAAAGGGAAAGAAAAGTCTCTGTTCTCCACTTCTCCTCCCTTCCGTTCTTCTCTCCTCCCCACCTCGTCGCCCAATTCACATGGCTCTGCGTCTCCACGGCCAATTCGATCCCACCCGCGACGAGAGCTTCCGTTTCTCCCACTCCAATTCCACCTCCTGCTCGTCCTCCCAGTTCCTCCTCGCTGTCCCCGCCGACGACGGCTACCTTTGTTGGATCCACCGCTGACCGCTCCGTCTTCGCCTGATCCCGAGCCGGTTCTTGGATTCTTGGCTTCTTCGACGGTCTCGCCGTCGCCATGGGCAAGAGTGCGTATTGTTTCGTCCATTTCTTGTATTTTCTTGGTTGGTCTTTGCTGATTGGTATCATTGGGAATTTTGTGCGGTTTATTTCTTTAGGTAAGAGGAACAAGGTTGGTCGAGGTGTCGGCGGTGGCGGGGAGGACCAGCTTGACGGCGGCAGCGACGCCGACAGCGTGAGCTCTGTGTCGACGGCGCTGTCCGACCTCCAGCTCGCGCAGGCCACTGAGCAAGTCAACTCGCAGGAATTTGTTCTTGACAAGTACATCGACGCTCTCTATGAGAAGAGGTGGATCCTGTTCTTTAGCTAGCTCCTTGATGGCAGCTAGCATCTTGTGTTTGTGTATCCATGATTTGGGTCAGTAGTTGATTGCTTGGATAGAAATGGCATAGCTGTTATTGGATTATGTGTGAAGTTTATATCGATGTCAAGTTTTTAATGTTGCAATAATCTCAGGGTGGGGAGCCGGTGACGTTCATGGTTGTTTGGATATTGAATTCTGTAGTTAGTTGGGATATTGTCCTCGAATTATCATTCATTGCCAGTGCCTAATAGGTAAACGATGCATGGTTCCATCTACCGTTTCCAATTAGTCCTTGACCTTACTTTTATGGTTTCACAAATGTAACCAATACTTTGTAGATAGCAATGTTGAAGTGCCTCTAGTTGTTTGTAGCAATTAGGAATAACAAGGGAATGAAACCACATTTCTAGTATAACTTGGAACTTTATCAATAAATTAGTATGTTACATCAAATTGAAATTTGAGCTGCTTATTTCGTTGCCCTTTAGATTTGATCCTTCGTGCTGGTTAACTAATAGTAGGTAGGAACACATATGTACGCCTATGTATTACTCTATGAAATCATATTTATAATGCTTTAACTGGAAAACTTACTACAACTCCTTTTCCTTGTATTAGCCAACTATGGTTTTTTTAGGAAAGCTGACGTTTATTGAGTTGATCTATTGATGCAGCCAAGAATCTTACCAATTCAAATTGCATTGTAAGTCCTTGATTTGGGGTTGGGTTGATGATAAATTAGGTAAGATTGGTTGATAATTGGGGAAATCAACTTGTGAGTAGGATTCTATCAAAGAAGTCAAATGGAATTTTGACATTTACTCAACATGCTGAGTGCCCTCTGCTGTTTGTCTTGATATGCCATTGATAAGTTAATACAATTGGTGATGAGGAACATTGAATCAAATGTTCTCAAGACATACAGTTATTCCTGGTCATGCATGTTTGCAGACGAACTTGGGCCTGCATATCACTACGCTTTATGTACATGCTTGCTGATGTTGAACCTGATGTAGTCACTGTCGGATTTATGTTAGATTGATGAACCAACGTCTATTGACCAGTACATCGGCTGTCCTCAGAACAACAGTACCAAAAAATGAATAAATAGGCAACATTTCCAATGTTCTTTTTTGTAACTTCATATGCAAAAAGTCATGTTGTATCTCATCTGAACACTGATGCGTTTTGTTCAATTTTCCGCATCCTACACTCAATGAGGTCCTTTTCCTTCAAAAGAATAAAAAAGAGACCTGCTTTCACTTGTAATGTCATCAAGAAGACTTGTTCAGGACCTTCTTCTTGCACACTTTGTGATATTCACAAGACAATTTACCCATTGCTAATGTGAATTATGAGATAAGATTAGTGAAGTAGTCTATTTTTAATTATAACATACATATTGAATCAACTTCTCTGATTGGCGCAGGGGATCCACAAGAGAGGCAGCATTGGGCGCTCTTGTTGATGCTTTTGAAAGTTTTGTGCTACTTGATTTAGTGGAAAACACGTAAGTTAATGTGATTCAATAGTGATGGTTCCTTAGCTATGATATCTAGTCTAATGAACAAATGGGTATATATATTATTTTCTTTGCATTCATGGAGTTGTAAGCTCAGCAATGCAGTATGCATCACCTGTAAATATGTTATTTTCTAGTTTAAATATTTAATGAGCGGTAAGTTTACATATGCATATGTGTGATCTGAGAAATTCTGTCCAATAGTGTAAACAAACTAAGTCCAAGCATATGTTGTTCTGTGTTATTACAGTAACAAACTTTTTGAATAAAGACACACCTCTTTTAGTGAACTTTACCTGATACTTTACCATTTTTTCCTCATTGAAGATATGCTACTCTATTGAGCCAATTCACCAATTCAATAAAAAAGGGATCTACAAAGGAGGTCTCTCTGGCTTGTCGCGCCATTGGTTAGTATTATTCTCTATCCATAGTCATTTTTCAGTGCAGCAGAATATCTTCTGTTCTCACATTGTTTTTTTCTGTTTTGTACTTGCAAGGCTTACTAGCAATTACACTTGGTGCTGGAAGTAGCTCACATGAAATAATGGATGAGTCACATCCACAGCTTTTGAGGGTCCTCCAAACTTGGCCTGATGCATCAAAGATGATTTCTGTATGTTGAATTTTTCTTTGTTTTTCTTGGCTTGCAGCGACTTTATTTGCTCTTTCGGTGAAGTAAATCAAAACTGAATTGTTGTAGGCACTTGATTGCTTGGCTGTCATCACATTTGTTGGTGCAATTGATCTGGCTGAAACCCAGCTATCTTTGAAAGCCATCTGGGATGTGATTCATCCAAAATCGGGATCCAATGTAAGGGTGACTGACTTATCATAAGGTTTTTGCAGAGTGAAATTCAGAAAGTATTGCATCTAGTCTCCTCTGAAGTTTTTTTTGGGGGGGGGGGGGGGGGTGTTTATAGGTTGGGACTGTCAGAAAACCAAAGCCTCCTTTATTAGCAGCTGCCGTATCTGCATGGGCATTTCTTTTGACAACTATTGGTTCATCAAGGAGAAATACCGATTCTTGGAAAGAGTTAGTGAAGGCTTCCTAACTTGCTGTTCTCTTCTATCTTCCAAACTATTCATGAGGCTATTATCTTTATACTGTTCTTTGGAATGCAGGTCGATTGCATTTCTCTGCACTCTTCTAGAAGCAGAGGATCGTGCTGTGCGGATGGCTGCTGGTGAAGCATTAGCCCTGTGCTTTGAGTTAAAACTGCTTGATGTTTCCTCTAGTGAACAAGTTGATGTTGACACTAGAGAGACTAGTGGTTCTAAAAACCAACTTTTCTTGAATATGCAAGCATTGAAGGCCAAAATATCTGGTCTAGTCTATAATCTCTCTATGGAGGCAGGGGGCAGGGGTGCTGACAAGAAAAATCTTAATGATCAAAGGGACTTGTTCCAACGAATCTCTGATTTTATTAAGGTCTAGGTTCATTTCATTCTTTTTGTATCTTGAATGCTTCAATAATTCTGTTTTCTGATCATCTAATGCTCTTTTTGCAGAGTGGTGAGTGCCCTGATGAATCGCTTAGGATTTCAGGCAAGCATGGCATTTTAAGAGTTACATCATGGCGTGAATCGATACAGGTGATTTTTTTCTTGCATTGATTATGTGAACTGCTGTGTTTTCAGTTTTCCGCATTTATGTATTTGCTTATATTTCTTCTTTGGCTAGTTGAACTATTTGAGGCGGTATCTTGGTAGAGGATTCCTGAAGCATGCACAGGTTACTATCAGCTAAATGATCGAGTCATTTATCTGTGAATATTTTTTTGTATTCTTTTGTAACTATATTAAAACCTCCCTTTTTATGTACAGGACAATGAATTGCTGCATGATATCTTTGACATCAAAATTGATAGAACTGAAAATATGTCAACGACTGAGAAGGTAAGCTTTTGAGAGCTTAGTTGACCTTACATTCTGATTAAAATTTTTTATGTGTTATTCAGAGGGTAGTTTGGTATGTATGTTTGACAATTACTAGTGATATGTATTTATCAAAATCTTTATTATCTATTAAAGCTGAGTCCCAAACATTAAACAAGGCATGATAGAGCGCCACATCATCAAGTTCTCTCCATACCTTCAGATTCCAATCAAATGATCACAAATGCAACAAAGAAAGACAATGAATCATACTACAATCTAGTAACTATTACATATTTCTGAAAAAGGCAAGTAGATTTGTCCTCAATTGGTGTACTTAGCTAATTGGGTACAATACTCCATCTAAACACTTCCTTCAATCATTAATACTATAAAAATTTCCATACTAAATTGCAAAAAGAGAATAGAATCACTGCAACAAGTGCGGGCAAAATACTAGTATTAAGAAAGGTTGTGCAGTGTTGGATTTGGCTTCTCTTTTCTCTAAATTATTTATTTTGTAAGTTCCACTCCTGTCAAGAACCAATCACCAGTGTTATGGCACATAAATGTAGAATTTCCAATATTAAGTTGGGTTTTAATGGTGACCTTAGTGCCTTACATGGTATAATGCATAGTGCTCCTGTATAAATATGTATCAACCTGTTTCGTTATCATTCTTGCCTTTTTAAAAAAAAATACTTAATTTGCACACACTATGCTTACATTCTCAAGTGTGTCCTAACTGATTTTGGTTCGTTCGTTATTACTGGCGTATATTTTGTGTAATAGTCATCTGGATATGTTCTTTTTTTTGGGAGAAATCTACACACGGATGTTTGATCACAAGAAAATGCCATCTATTCTTGCAGAAAATCTTTAGGTCTGAAGAAGAGAAAGGAAGAGCTCTAAAGTTGAATAAGGAGCGTCGTTTAGCCCAGGTAAGCTGGACCTGCAATAATACCAATTGTATTTTTGTTGACACCGCAAAGCCACTTGATGTGCTCTAACGTTCTATTTCTTCAGTCCTCTTAACTGAAAAATAATAGTTGGAAGGATTTTTTATTATTATTTGAGCTATGCCTAAGCTTGTAATGATATATCACACGGGTCTTTTGCACTGCCCACAGGAGAGGAAGCACAATATCTTGAGCGAGCAATACGGATAGGAACCTCCCATCAGCCTGGATTTTTGTTAGCCGAGTCCTATCAGATATTGAGTGTTGTGTATAAGCCAATATTGATGCATTGTTCAGAGTATAAGCTGCCCATTGCTGTGTACTATATCATACTGAAGAAACACTTGTGGAGAATTGTGTTTGTAATTGTTTGCTTGAAACCTCATATTTATACACTCAGTTTTCTAGACAGGCTCTTTTGCCCTGTCAAGTTTGCCTGTGCATGTTGAAACATGGCCTTCCCGTGATAATCAACGAGATTGTATCAGTATTGTTGCCCAAATTAAACCCAGCGACTGCCAACAGTTCTGACTACAATCACAGCCAAAGAACAAATGCAGCAGTCCCCTCGGTTCTCCTTGTGTACAACACACGGTTACCATTACTTGCAACATTATAGTGTCTTCGTTTGAGCACATTCACTGTATTCAGTCAATCACCGAGCAAAAGCCAACCAAACACTTTCAGCTTCGTCGTACATTTGCTTCTCCAAATCCACATGAAAGGTTCTGGGGGGTTGAGTCCTCTGTGATCCAAAAACTATCAAATGATCAAAAAAATTTCGTTTCGAGAAACTTTCAGTTGATTCGAAAAAAACTTTCAAATCAGAAACTTAGAACTCTTGGACAAAAGAATTCAAAATCAAAGAATCAGCGGCCGATGCCGGCGCGTGCTAGGGGAACTATGGCGATGGTGGCGCATGCTAGGGGAACCATGGTGATGGTGACGAGTCCTAGTGGTGCATAATTTTATACTGAAACCGAAAAAACCGAAATTATCTGTTTACTTGTAATACGGGGTCGCCCGATCTTCTCGACGTAGGATGGATACTCACGGGAGTCTTGATGAATCGTAATGATCCTCCAATGCCAATGCAAGGGACGAACACTCTTTAATCCGCCAAAACACACTCGTGTTGATTTCGCCGACCACCAAGCGAAGATCTATCGTGCACCCAATTCCCAGCGGAAAGGCTGAACGATCTTGATTGAAGAAGATACTCCTAATTCCATAAGGAATTTCGGCAGCAATGCTAAACTCGAAAATTTTAGTAGATTGATTTTTCTCAAACGTGGTCTGAGCCCTAAAGGCTGCCAATACAAGGCTTATATAGCCCCTTGGGACGTCCATATGGTCCCCAAACCAAGTACAACTCAACCCTATATGGTTTTAGATACGAACTCTCACAAAAAGGAAACTATATTTTCCACCCGTCATATTGTTTCGGTCATAACTTTTTATCCGTGATGAATTTGAAGGTGGAACCAGGTCCATTACGTAGCCCTTGAAATTATCTTCCCAACGAGTAGAAGAACACCTGAAGCGGACTTCGTTTGTGAAAGTTATGGCCTTTTTAGTAACTGCCTGTCAGGCTGTCCCGAACCGAATCCGAATTGAATTCTGAGTTGAATCCGAGTTTGAATTGGGTTGAGCACGTGGGAAATCCGAATTCGGCTTGAAATCTTATTCAAAACTTGTAGTTTAAATCCTTGGGCTCCTCCCTTTTTACTCTCCTACTGCATGAGCTTCTTTCCTGCTTGATCAGCTGCATGGGCTGCTTGGCTTTCTCCTTTCCATTCCCATGTGCTTTGATCTTTTTGTTCTTGGTAGTAAATATGATTACCCTCCTGTGCTTCTCCATTGCTTTGGCCCCGGAATCATCATAATTTCAAACCTAATAATAAACAAGAATTTGGCATAAGGTAGTATATCGTTTTCACGAATAGAAGGAAATTCATTAAGAAACAAATTCACCTGACAATATTTAATGCGGCTCAATACTTCTTTCCGGTGAAATAATGTATTTGACTTAAAAGTGCTAAGCATGTGCGTATCCGCATCATCATCCCCTTCTTCAAGAAAAGCCGTCCTCGGCTTTTGGTAGCATGAAATTGTACTTAGCAAAGAATACAACGTATATGCATGGTATATATATTTGTCATCAACACTTCTTTTGCTTAGCATATCAAGAACATCTGAAGGCGTATTAGATAAAAGGAACAACACATATGCATGGTATATGTATGAATCAATTATTGTGTCATTCTCATTCTCACTGTTTTACACAAACCAATTGATACTACAACAGCTATTAAATGCATGCATTGCAATATTTTTATTCACACCATTCTCCCTCCCATAAGAAAAAGTCGTCCTCGACTTTGCTAAGCACATGGACAAGTCATTAATAGGCCAAACCAAATTAAGTTGTTCAAATATGGGGGAGAAAATTTTTAGTTCCTACCATGCTTCAACTGCGCTACTCTGATTATTTGTACATGATTGTACATTAAAGGATGTATAAGTAGGCTTAAGAAATCTTTTAAAACATGAAGCACTATTGTTGAAACTCATCTCATTGTGATCATGATATGTCACAAAAGTTTGTTTATCCAAAATATGCAATTTCAATTCAGCAAGCTTATCACATGTAATGCATATTCGGTAAACATAAAACTTATCATCTATACCATAATTTCCAATCAAATTGAACTTATATGTATATGCATAGGTACTAACTAGTGATTTTAAACACGAAATTTCAGCAACATTTTCAATCACACTAGATAGCTCTCTAGGATCATCAAACATGATATAGCACAAAGAATCACTAAGAGATATTCGAGTAAGAACTTTCTTATGAGTAATCAATTCCACATTATGTAAATTGAGCAAAGACATTTCAGAACATGGAATTTTCATTCGCACATATGAGTTCTCACAAGTACTCACCATTTCACAATTAATTTCAGCGGCAATATTGTTACCTTTATTGTTCTCCCCAGTTGATATAGGTGTTGTAGGTATTAAATCATCATGATGTAAAACAGGATAGCAAGTACTTCATCTTCAATCGTGGTTATCTCCTCATCTTTGACTTCCAATGATGCCGGTTGTTGAATGTTTAATTCCTCATCTTCAATTTCAACCTGCACAACGTGAGAAACAACACTAGAAGTAGACATTAATGTGTTAGTTTCAAAATCAACCTCACTTTGTCCATCATCTACCTCTTTCTTCTCTTTTGGTGTTTCTCTCACACTCTCAATTTGGATGCCCTCAAACTAACATATGGTGGAATCACATAGCTCACTCTTTTTATCACTCTCACTCAATTTGGCTATATGGCTCTCATTCTCACATGGGTTTTGACGCATCTCAAATATTGTATGTGTCATTGGGGCGGCACAAGATGTCTCCTTGACCGAAGGGAAAATCCCATGCTCGGTCATATTCTCCTCCTCAATTGCACAATTCACAAGATCATGTATGCTACTAAAATATTTATGTTGAAGCGCAGCAGCAATCTTAGAATTTAAGCCACCCCTGAAGTATGCCTTCTCCCTTGATGGACTAGTGACACCAGCACGACGCATCGCATCTTGCAGTTCAAAATAGTAATCTTGGACAGTATTACTCCCTTGTGTGATATTCTTCAGATGGTGAAGCAATTCCTGCACATAATAGGATGGCACAAACTCGCTCCTCATGAATGCCTTCAAATCTGACCAAGATTTAATGAATTGTTTTCCAATTAGTTGTTGCCACCAACTATAAGCATACTCTTCAAACTCACTCGTGGCACGCATCACCTCTTGGTCTTTGGAAAGTTTCTGAAATTTAAACTTTCTCCATTCGACATTCCCACTCAAGATACTCCTCTGGATCATCACTGCCATAGAAAGGAACAAAGCTATATTCTTCTTGTTGGGGACGAAGTGCTTGCACAATATCATTCACGATGTTTTTGTGTAACACATTCATTTGTTGATTGGGCTCAATACGGAAATACGGAAATCCTGCATATCCGCCTTAAGTTGTACATGCTTAGCAATGGTGCCTGATTGGAGCTCTTGTTGCAATGTACTTTTTGATGCCTGATGTTGAAAGCGAGTCACCAGGGAATTCAGACCATGCTCCTCTCCCATGTTGTCGCCTCCACCTGACATGGTTAGTAGCACAAAGAAGACACAAAAGCCACAATATATGGGTAATATGTGGAGTCACTCAATCTCACTTTTCCTCTCCCAAGTAAATTTCTTACCTTTCCGAAGTGAATTAAGGCCAAAAGAAGCTTACACTTGGTGGTGGCTACAATAACATGTGATGATCAAACGGATTTAAAAGTGACTCACAAGCATGGCAAAGGATATTTTGTGGATTTTGGTTAGGAAGTATTTATCCTACACAATTTGAATTTCACGATGTTGTAAAATTAAGTAATAATCCAAGCTAGAAAATATTGCCTATGTGCTGATCCAATAGATATAAGTGATGTGTATGAACGCACACGCAATGATGAATGTGACTCAATGCAACAAAGGAATGAGCTAAATAGAAACAATTAGGAACAATAGCTCGTTTGCATCAAGTACTAGGAGAGACGCTAGCCAATTGCAATAACAAGAATAGAGGGCACATGATTGCTCAAGAATTTTAGTCACTCAAACTGAAATATGAACTAGAACTACTCACCCAATCAGCCTTCTCTCTCTCTTCTTTTTTTTCTCTTTTTTTTGCTACCTTGCCAATGACCCAAATATGTTCATCTCACTGTTCTGAGACTATTGAGGTATATGGGTCACAAACTTTTTTGGGACTCAACTCTTTTTTTGGGAAGTTCTCTCTCTCTCTCTAAACTTTGAATTTTTTTTGATCGGCCGGGATGAGTGATGCACAAGCCCAATGTTCAGCTAGGAGTATTCAGGAGCAGCTCTCAGTGCAATATCAATGACTAGTCTCAAGTATTCAAAGGATATAAGTGAAGCTCGTATGTGTGGTGTTCAACTGTATGGTGTTCAAAGAAGCCAACGTGAACACTAACACCTTCCTAGAATTGGTTTCGGATGGCAACTTCCACACAGATTCGGAAGTGGACAGCTAGCCAAAACCGACTTGGATTCTAGGGTTGTACTCGGATTGATCTGGAATGAGTTATGGTCACGGACTCAACTTCAAGAGTAAATTGAATCTACTTTTTTTTATGGGGACACAAGATCAAGTTACGCAAAGGAACACAAAGATCAGCATGTAAACAAAATTTCTAATGGATCAAGACTTAATAAAACTCACGAAAATAACAGATGTGAAACTAGGGTTTGGATTTTTTTTTGTGTTTTCGGTTTATGGACTATAGGACAGAAAGTAATAAACTGAAATTTAAAGGGATAAGATCCTACCGAGTAAACCGCGCTCCGATACCAAGATGATACGGGGTCGCCCGATCTTCTCGACGTAGGATGGATACTCACGGGAGTCTTGATGAATCGTAATGACCCTCCAATGCCAATGCAAGGGACGAACACTCTTTAATCCGCCAAAACACACTCGTGTTGATTTCGCCGACCACCAAGCGAAGATCTATCGTGCACCCAATTCCCAGTGGAAAGGCTGAACGATCTTGATTGAAGAAGATACTCCTAATTCCATAAGGAATTTCGGTAGCAATGCTAAACTCGAAAACTTTAGTAGATTGATTTTTCTCAAACGTGGTCTGAGCCCTAAAGGCTGCCAATACAAGGCTTATATAGCCCCTTGGAACGTCCATATGGTCCCCAAACCAAGTACAACTCAACCCTATATGGTTTTAGATACGAACTCTCACAAAAAGGAAACTATATTTTCCACCCGTTATATTGTTTCGGTCATAAAGTTTTATCCGTGATGAATTTGAAGGTGGGACTAGGTCCATTGCGTATCCCTTAAAATTATCTTTCCAACGAGTATAAGAACACCTGAATCGGACTCTGTTTGTGAAAGTTATGGCCTTTTTAGTAACTGCCTTTCAGGCTGTCCCGAACCGAATCCGAATTGAATTCTGAGTTGAATCCGAGTTTGAATTGGGTTGAGCACGTGGGAAGTCCGAATTTGGCTTGAAAATCTTATCTAAAACTTGTAGTTTAAGTCCTTGGGCTCCTCCCTTTGTACTCTCCTACTGCATAGGTTTCTTTCCTGCTTGATCAGCTGCATGGGCTGCTTGGCTTTCTCCTTTCCATTCCCATGTGCTTTGATCTTTTTGTTCTTGGTAGCAAATATGATTACCCTCCTTGTGCTTCTCCATTGCTTTGGCCCCGGAATCATCATAATTTCAAACCTAATAATAAACAAGAATTTGGCATAAGATAGTATATCGTTTCCACGAATAGAAAGAAATTTGTTAAGAAACAAATTCACCTGACAATATTTAATGCGGCTCAATACTTCTTTCCGGTGAAATAATGTATTTGACTTAAAAGTGCTAAGTATATGCGTATCCGCATCAACTTGGTTTTTTTTTGTGTTAGTTCTGTTTGTATTTTTACGCTATTTAGTGTTTAGTATTAGGTTCACTTTCCATCTCTTACAAGTCGAATGCACCGAATACACCGAACTAATTTTACTAGCTCCTGTGTGACCTTGTCTCGTCCAGGTCATCCTCCTCTACGTAGTATACACGCACACCCGCAAAGGCGCAAGGCCCACTTGACCACCTCTACACTACACCCCCATCCCAAGTTCCCACCAATGACTAGGGCACCACATGTGCGGCAAGGGGAGATCGAGCGCAGAGCGGTAGGCGATGAGAGTGAGATGATGTAACATCCTAGTTTTCAGTGTATTTTTAATGTTTTTAAAATAAAAATTGCTATTTGGGTATTTCGTGAATTAATTAAGGCTTTACTTAAATTTTTAGAAATAAAAAAGATTTAATATTAATAAAATAAACATAAATTAAATAAAAACCAATTTTAGTTTGGTTCATTGTTTTTCAACGATTGTTTATGTATTGTTTGGATTTTTTCGAGTTTATTTACTATTTATTGGAGCTCAACTTGTATTGTCCCAATTTCTAGAAATTAGAAATTCCTGGAAAAATCCGGAAATCCTAGTAGTCTGCATCTCTTTCCGCTGGCCCATTCCATTTTCCTTCGGCCCAAATCATTTTCTTCCCGGTCAGTCCAGCTTCCATCTGCCGTTCCGCCTTCTTTATCTTTCCCGTAGCCCACCATCTCCAGCTCGGCCCAGCCCGTAGCTCTGCCATGTATCGCATCGGCAGCCAACCCACCTCTTTCTAGCTCTCTTCTCTCACTGACACCTGGGTCCCGCTTGTCATTTGGCCGCCCTGTTCATCGTCTTTGCTCGGGACCCCTCCGCGCGTGCCACTCCGGACTGTGTTATCGCCGTCCTCGCCTTGGCATGCACGCCATGGACACGCTTCCCCACTCTATAAAAGGGCACTGACACCCATAAGCCAAGCACCCCAAGCTGTTGCCTTCCTCTAGCCCTAGCCGCCGCCCCTTGGAAGCGTCCCTAGCTCCGAAGTGCCGTTCGGAGCCGCCACCGCCGTTGTAGCCAAAGGAGGAAGCTCGCCGTCTCACCAATCCGTTATGTCATAGCTAGCCAGAGCTGCTCGCATCACCTCGTGTCCCGAAGCATCGCCAAGCTTTACCCGAACGTAATTGAAGAAAGGAGCTGTCGTCGCTGAGATAGACTGCATCTTCTTCGTCGCTGACCGATCCACTTCCCTGTCAAATTTGCCGCCGTTGGTGACCTTCAGCCATCCCCGCTTGTACCACAGCTTCACGGTTACCTGTTCTAGCCCGTGTGCACGTTAGCTTAGGTGATAAGCCATTGGATCACCGTCGCACCGTGGAGCTTAGCCCTGCCAAGCAACCATGGCTGCCGCCGCCTCTTTTAGTTGCCGGTGACAATTGGTCCCCGTACCCTTAAGGCCCTAGCTTCGCGTTACGCCCAGGAGTAGCATGCGCCAGTTGCTGACCCCTATGGTTGCCTCTCGCCGGAGTTTGTGGCTGTCATGTTTTTTATGGCTGTTTTGAAACCGTTTATAATGGCTGTTTTGAATTATCTGTGATGACATTTTTTGTACTAGCGGTAGTACATGCCGTGATGGAAACAACCATCCCAAACAAGCAAGTCGAGATCCTTTGAGATCCAAAGTAAAATTGTTGTGATCACAAATAAAGTAACGAAATTGCAAGGGATATGCTATCGAATAGTATTTGGGATACAATTGGTAATATGAGAAATTGTAGCCTTGTACATAAGGTCAGCATATGGCTAACCTATGGTTTTATGTCTAGAATAGTATGAATGATTGCCACCTATGGTTTGAATCAGCTAACCTAATGTGTTGCTCTTCACTATAATTTGCTTGTATTTCTTTTCAATGCACATACGAATTCAAATGGATTTATTCATCATATACCCTCCTCATAGATGGAAATTCAGGATTTACCCTCCTGGCCCACGTGTCAGTGACTTATGATGACCCCACATGTCATTGAGGTGGGAGGGTAAATCCTGAAATCCCCAATTCAAGGGAGGGTATATGATGAAGATCCCCGTAGCCTTGGCTAACACTCAAAGTATGATGATTTGAAGATTGATGAATCAAAAAAGTGATTGTTTGACAGCTGTAGGACCGAGGTGGCAATTAGAAGGAGGGTTGAATAGGCGCTCTAGAAATCATGGCCCTTTTAAAAATCTTTTTCCCAAAGAGATTGATTAAGGCTTTTCACTTCAATAGTTATTGAGAACTACCAAGATCAGAGATAAAACACTCACAACGAAAACCCCAAGAAAAACTGGGAAAAACAACCCTCCAAGATCTAGGGTGGTTTGAGCTCCAACTCAGGACCAATTTGATAGCTCGTTAATTTGTGGTCTGACCGCTGGGCAATCTGACCTCTCATTCAGGTGGTCTGGCCTCTCTCTCAGAATAGAACTAAAAATTGACACGATTTCAAATTCGAAAATCGATGTAGCTTTCAATCTGTTACTCCAAATTATTTGAAATTTTGCACACACCATACGAAAGATATGGTGAACCTATTCCAACAAGAAATAGAAGAAAAACTTTCAAAGTTTTTGATATTTTTCAATCCTAATGCAAGTCGCAATGAAAACGGTGGTTGAGAGGGGCTTGTGAGAGTAATTGAGCCAAGATGGCTAAGGATGGTTTTCCATATGTCATGCCATCCTCAAACCTTAGAAAGAATCAAGCCAAAAACCCTTGAGAGCAAAACCACCCTTTCTTCCACCAAACAGGGTAAATCAATAACTTGCAAAGAACACATGCTTAGATGGGTAGGATCAAGTCTCTAAGAGATATTCCCATCACATAAGTGTCCTAGGCACCAAGCAAAAGAAACACTAAAAAATAAGCCAAATCAAGAAATCAACACTTGGGCAAATGAGAGCAAGAAGTATTTAGAGATTTAATTTCCACTTGGAGATAAATGTTTACAGCCACTCCCTTTGGAGGACAAAACCACCAGGGCATCACACAAACAAATGCTCTCATCTCTCTCAAGCCCTATGTTGGATCGAAATTGGTGACAGAGGGGGGGGGGGGGGGGTTGAATGTCGACTTTAAAACTTATACCCCAAAGAGTATCCACAAAAATCTTCTCTCCAATAGATATCAAATCTATGAAGAAAAAGACTTGTGTTCTCCGGATGAGCCTACTGGTCGAAAGAGAAATATGCAGAGGAGAACTCAGAGGAACGAGATAGAAAATAGGCCAAAAAGAATCAGCATAAAAAATCACAGAGCTGCTGGGGGCGGTCAGACCGCAGGTGTCTGGGCGGTCTAACCACTACCCTGCCGCCGGTCTGACCGCTTGTTAGTTGCCGGTTTGACCGGTGCTTACTGGCCGGTCTGACCGCCAAGTGAAGCTCGCTTAGACTGGACCCCCCGAAATTTCAGACCAACAGACTGAAACTATACGCAGAAAGACTCAAAAATCGTGATTTCGACCAATTAAAAGACTTGCAGTTAATTTCCCTTTGCCAAAAGAGAATATACCTATTCTAAATAGCAGAGAGACATTACTCAACAAGAAAAATCACCGAGAGACGAAGAATTTGAGAAATTTGCCTGCCATCTGAAAATAGGATGGTGAGAGGAAAAAATTCAGATTACTCACCACTCATTCATCCTTTGCCCAAGACCTTTTGCAATTGGATTAGCAATGATTTAAGGGCTCTCCAGACCAACATTCAGGCCAGCTCCCAAAGAGAAATAAAAGATTCAAGAATCCTCTGATAAGGAAACCCTAGAACGAAGAACAGGGCAAATGAGTAACAAGAATCTTTTGATTCAGAGATTTTGCTCTAGGAAACTAGCTGACCAAGTGGTCTCAAAACATCATCCCATCACAAAGCAATCCATTTTGCTACTCCTCAGCAGGCAACAACTCCAAATCGCAAAAACCCGAAAATCACACAGAGAGGAACTAAAAACGACAAACACAGAGAATTGCAAGGCTGAAAGAAAAACTTCAAAAGATTCATTTCCAACAGCTCAAGGATTACATAGGAGTCCCCATACGCGATTGGATACAAGAGAAATGATTACATGGACATCAACTCATCCTCTCCCTCTCTCAAGTCTCAAGAAACCCAAGAACACACATGCTTTTGAGGAGACCCAGAGAACCTTCGTGAGACAACCTCGTGCCCTCTCTCAACCACTAAAGCTTAAAGGCAAAACAACCCTCCAAAGGCCATTTTGACTAAAGCAAAACCCTAACAACCCCTCAAGCCCTAGAATCCATGCATACAACCAGGAACCCTCTCCTATTTATAGCCTTTGGCTAACGGGTCTCCAACCCGTTATGCCCGCTAAATCCCGAACGGAACCACTTTCACTTGTGCAGGTGTGCGCTTTTATCGAAACGCCCCTCCTGCACCTTCCGGGAAGCTTCCGCGTTCCTTGTCATCCAAGCCTCGCAACCACCTCGAGTCTCCACCATCTTCGACACATCCGACCGTTCTGACCTCAACACCGCCTGTGCCTAGTCCGGTCACCCCGTGCCTCGCCACGACTTCGCCTCGACGTCCTGCAGCCATCACAGACAAGAAACACATCACATAGCACCGTTCGACACATGTAAACCTCATTAGCATTAATAAATCGATCTCAAGCATAAAATCACCCAAAACGACCAATCAGGAAGAATAATATGCAATAAGTCCGACTAACCAAACCCGACTGAGCCAAATGCCGTCATAGCACGAAACGAACCAATCAAACTCAATCTTTCCAAAAATACCCGTCAATTACTCATCACAAACATGGAGTCATAACCACATGGTCTCTCAATCTCCCCCTTGATGAGTATATTGACAAACCCAGAAAAAGCGAAAAGTTGAGTTTGAAAGAGAAAAAGAGTCAAAACATGGTCCAAAAGAAATCAAAGAAGCTTATGACCATGTCGACAGAAGGAACACTAGAGCAACAACAGAAAGAGCAAATTGTTCTCCAAAGCTCTAGATAGTTCCCAAATGGCTTTTTCTCCGCTATTCTCCTCCTTTTGGCAATAAAATCATCAAGGATGCAAAAGAGAGCATAAGATCACAAAAATGGATGAAATGGATGAAGTTGGTTT
The DNA here is from genome assembly GCA_017311315.1 of Dendrocalamus latiflorus. Taxonomy (NCBI): domain Eukaryota; kingdom Viridiplantae; phylum Streptophyta; class Magnoliopsida; order Poales; family Poaceae; genus Dendrocalamus; species Dendrocalamus latiflorus. Next base: position 27,158,194 of record CM029611.1, read on the forward strand.
ATTTTAAGCATTTAGAGCCATGAAGATTATCCAAAATGACAATATGAGAATTACATCAAGCCATAACTTATAAGTATGCTATCAGGATCATGACAATGTATGTATAGACAAGCTAGGCCAAGTAAGTCACAATCTGAAAATTAGTTGAATTTCATAGCATGTCAAGTCAACCATGATTAGAGTCTAGCTAAAGGTATCCAAAGATGATGCAGGCCATGTCAATAAGCTAAGTGGAACCAAGAAGCTAACATTAAGTCAATTTAGAGTGCTACAAGTCCAAAAATGAATCATTTGCTTAAGTACTTGGTCGTGTTGTGGAATTAAGCAAATTTAGCACAAATGACATGTTTTTCTTTGTAAATCTCATGATTGTTTCCAACCAAATTTTGTTTAGTCATGTGCTAGATCTCAAGCCTTATGCGACCACTCCAAGCAAGAAGCTTAAGAAGCTAGTCTTGGTCAACCAAAACTCCCCCTGAGTTCATGCCTAGTGCAATGGCAAGCCGTCTCATGAGAAAGAATTGGTGAGATCAGTTTTTCACACAAAAGAGATCTTTTTGCATTCTTAAAGGTTGTACTAGCTCATGCTTCATCAAGAAACTAGTATAGCTCAATCTAAAGCTCAACAAAGATTCAAGACTCAACTCAGCCTATTTGACATGGCATGAATCATAAAGAGATAACTAAAGAGAGACTAGTCTCAAGAGCTAACATGACATAAACTAGTTCAAGTTGAGCATTTTAATCAACCTATCATGGCAAAGACTTGACTACAGATATAAAGTCATGATATATCTAGCAGATAAGCACATATCATGGCAAGATGTAATTCATTGTAAACATGTCATAGCAGGATAATAATCAAGGCTCCATGTAGTTATATTACAATGCAGAATGAAATACAAGAAAATTCAGCTCCCCCTCAACATGTGATGCACCTTTTAGTTCAAGTTGAGTTATAACAATATTAAGATCTAGAAGCTCCCAAATGAACTCCCCCTGAACTAAAGCAATAAAATCGAGAAGCTGGCAAGAAAATCAAACAGGCAGTCCTTAAAGCATAGACAAGATATAGAGGATGCTATGGCTCAGACTGACTCTCATCTACCCCATATGACTCTAGGACTATCAACTGACCATCTAGCACACTAAGGAGCAAACACGAACCAATCAAACTCAATCTTTCCAAAAAAATACCCGTCAATTACTCATCACAAACATGGGGTCATAACCACATGGTCTCTCACCCTATCTCTTCTCTCAATACATGGCTTCACTCCTCCCCCAAACCCTAACTTCTCCTTATATAGTGGAGATTCACATGAAACCATAAAACTAGCCACTTAATGGATACTATCCAATAAGCCTTTGGAAAAACCCAACATAACAAGTTTTCAACTTAACACACTTACGCATTCATTTTAAAGAGTTGTCTTCATCTTTATCTCCATTAGCTCGAATCCATTATGACTTGCCCTCCACGGAGTATCCTTGACCTAATCCACTAGGCCACTATTGCGGTTTCACACACCAACGCTTTTTCGATATTGGCCAATATACCAAAATGTCCCTTTATCGATCTTTTATCATTTCAAAGCCTCGAAGCATTACCTATGATTCACCATCTTTCATATGGCCCCAATAACTTGCCACCAAACTTCTCACACATTCAAATCCCACTGAACCGTCCTTACTTACAAACAGGCCCAAGTCACTTGATACACTACATGCCTCACCATGCCCATGACCGCACCTAGTTTTTATGACTGTTCTGGACCTCAGCTCCCCCTGAGCTTGGTCCTAGTCCACCTTTCCACTGCTTGTTATGTCGACCATTCTGCAAGCCTCGGTCATGTTTTGGTGGCACCTTGACTGTTTTGGATCTTAGCTCTCCTAGCTAAGTCCAAGTCTCCTCCACCTTACCATGATGTAGCTTCTGAGTCCTTTACCATGTGTTTGGTTGCAAGGACTAGGTGGGACGGGATGGGATGGACCCATTTTTGTAGGTGTTTAGATGGGAGACAAGCAGAGTCAAGGACATCCCACTAGGAATATTCCTTGTAGATCCGGGACCAGGCAATCCTCTTTTTTTCATGGGACGGAGTCATCCCACCTCTTTGTTTTTTAAGTACTGTTTTGTTTAATTTTTTTTTAAAAAAACTCAAAGGCTTATGTGTAGAAACATATCAACAATAGCCTTCAATTTTTTTTAAAACAACTCGAATGCCACACATGTCCCACCTTCATCCTTCCATCCAAACAAAGGATGGGACCATTCCATCCCACTTTATCATTCCAACCAAACAAAAAACAGGGATGACTCTATCCCCCCAACCAAACAAAAAATGGGATCATCCCATCCTAAAACCAGGGACATGACCATCCCATCCCACCTTGTCCCTAAACCAAACACAACCTTAAAGCTTCACTCCCGAAAGCATCACAAAGCCACATAGCCATCCCATGGCTCACAAAGCATCATGCACATCTCTTTATCTCAATAGTCTTTGCTCAAACTTTGCCATCTATAGTTCTTGTCCATCTTGCACATTGCTTTAGTCCTACCATGATGTGACCACACCACCAACACATACGACCATAGCGGCCAATATCAAGATTGAACTAAAGGTGAATTCGTTTCTTCAGCTTCAACATATTTTAAATGAGAATATGATGCTATCTAATGATGAAAATATATATTTTTGTAGCACAACATCACTTTTGGACCAATTGAAGCAAGAGTTTAAGTTGGACAGATTTTGGAATCCAATTCGGCCTCCAGATCAATTCGGATTCAGCCTGATAGGCCCAACTTCAAATGTGCATAACTTTCATATACAGAGTCCGTTTGAGTTTCACGAGTACTTGTTGGAAAATTTTTCTCGTCCTCTTTCCAATGGATCTGGTCTCAACTTCAAATTCCTCCTGTACAAATTGTAATCATCAAAATAAGGTGCTGCATCACCTGTTTGGGCCAAATTGGGCCTTGTAATGCTTGGATCCAAGGGGGAGGCGGCCCCTCTCTAGGCCCATACTGTTCATGGATGTACTGTTCACATGAACACTACCATGAATAGTACCACCCCTTATTTCTTTGTTTTGCGCGGCTTTACCTCACCTATTTAAGGAGGTCATACCCTTCTAGTTTCCTTGGATTTCGTTTGCTTAGTTTTGCCATTGTGAAAACTTTTGTTGTTTGCTTGTGTCGACTAGACCAACTGTAAAGAATCTCTATGGAATCCCACCTTTTGAACTCAATATAAATATTTGCAATTTCAGATTACTTGTTATCTTGTTCTTGCGTGTTCTTCAGTTGCATGTAGGAATAGACCTTCGTGGTCAGGTCAACCGCGTTCTTGGCACGGTTGATAATGACTTGAAGTGTGGTTTAGCGATTGCTTGGTGTTCTGCTCGTGGCCTGTTAGAAGCCTGCATCGTCAAAGTCGTTCTCCTCCAAATTGAAGTTATCATCCTATCGGAAGATCAGGACCCCATTGCCTCATCAGGTGGTATCTGAGCTTTAGTTGACCGATAGGAATTTTTTGTATTCTTAGTTAGTAGATTGGTTTTTATTTCCTATAGTCCAGAAAAATATTGCCCCACAAAAAGAGTTAATTTCTGCTGTCCAAATCCCGTTGTGCCTTTCAATTTGTTAGTTTTGGTTTGCTAACTTTAATTTGCATCTATTTTAGCATTGTCTAGTTGCTGATCATATCTTTGTTGCTATAAAAAAATCCAAACAAAGAAAATTCCCCCACCCCAAACCCTAATCCCAATTCAGCTGATTTTTCTTTTCTCTACAACCTCCATGAAAAACATCATATCTTTTGATTCCATGATCATTTTTTAGTGAAACCACTGCCATTGGATTCACAACTTCATTATATATCTTCTTGTAAAATTTTGCTTCATTACATTGTGGCAGTAAAAAGATATCTGTGGTGAAAGTTGACATAAATTTCTGATTTGAATCTGCAATAGTCAGCAATTGTGATTTTGTGCGAAATTTTATGTCAGTTTCCAGAAGTTGGTACCAAAAGAAAAATTGTAGAAAAAGCCATCATAAAACAAAGAAAATAATCATTGAAAAAGAGGTAACTGACAAAAAGTTACGACCAAAATACCGACATCCTATCCAGTGGGCAGAAATATGCAATTCTCATATTTGTGTCAATCCTTGTGCTTCTCAATTCCATATTGCATTCTATTGAATTATATGGTGTCTACCACTCCTATACGTTGTTATACACTTGTTTAGCCTTCATCCTTCCTTGTTTGATCAGCAACATAGGCGAAGTGCTAGATACAAACTATAATTAAATTCTATGCAATTTCTAAAATTAATTGGTTGTTTTGTTTTGCAACAAAACACATAGTCTATCCAAGCTCCACTTTTTTACTAACCTAATAGGTATCGCTGTACCGGCAATCACTATACTCATCACCTAAGTCAAATTTATCATGAACCAGCCACCGGTTGCACCACCTGTTTGCTTTGGTAAGAACTTATAAGAATTTGGTAAGAGCTTGTGAGATGTGTGACTTGATTTCAGCTTCCATATCCTAGTAGTTGATAGGAACATATACTTGTGATTTGTTTCCTTATTTTCTACTAACAATGACAGGCTCGAGAAAATGGGTAGTGTTGTGATTACAGACCAAATAGAGAGAGAGAGGTATGGTAGTGGAGAGTTAGGTGAGCAATGCTTAGGGTTCCCCCATGGCCTGGATGGCATATATGTATTCACATGGGGAGTGTTTTACAATCATGCCCTTACACTCAAGTATCCCTCTCAGGGACATTTATGACATCATACATGTCCCATTTTGGGCCTTACAACCTTCTAACAGGCTGGTTGGGCTTAGGTGGGGGCCACCCCTACAACAGGAGCCTCTCATGGTGACGGGCTTCACGGGCCGAAGCCATGTTGCCGAGCCATTTGGCCCCCTCCGTCCCCACGGCTTGTGAACTTTTGCACTGTTGAATGGAATCTCCTTGTCTGGTGTAGTCTCCGTCCCGTACCGAGGATGCCGCGTCGAGCGGGTTGCCGAAGTCGTTCGTGACCACGGGGCCCTTCGGTGGCGGGGTTGAAGCCAGAGTGGACAAAGGCTCATGTTGCGGACACGCCGAGGCGCAGGGCAGGTGCAGCTCCCGTGAATACTGCCGCGGCCGAGCCGGGGTCTTCGGGCGGAGATGGGTCTGAAGCGAGTTCGTCGCGGAGGTGCTTTCCGAGGTCACGCTATAGACGTGGAGTCGACATGTGGCCCGACAGCTTCGCGGTCCGAAATCGACGTCTTAATGGTGGCGAGAATCACGCCGACCCCTGAGATGTTAGGGGTGGGCGACTGCGGCCGTACGTGCTGTCCCGATGGAAAGGTACACGCGGCAGGCTGCGGCTGGCACGTCGTGGGCTGTCAACGGTCGCATGACCGCGGTCGCGCATCCCTTCCCGAGAGAGGCGGAACACGTGGCGGGATGCTACTGGTGCGTCGTGTGCTGTCAGGAGGCCTGCGACTGCGCGCCCCCAACTGCCAGCAGTTGCGCTTCCCGATAGTGGGGAGCCGAACCGCTGGGCTCCCGTCGGTTGCATTTTCGATCGTGGGGAGGTGAGGGGGCTTTATAAAGCCTTGCCACTGGCAAGCTAGCATTCCTCTCGGTTGCTCGTTTGCCTTGCTTTGTTTTCTTTTTCCCCCGCCTACCAGCACAATCTGCCCCTGCATCTACTCCTTTAGCCTTGTAAATCGGAGGAGAATGGCGTGCCATGAAGATTCCACTCGCCGACTCAGTGGTAGCGCCTCGTCTAGCTAGCGCAGTTTGTCGTCGCCACTGGCGGAATACCCTCTGGTGGTTCGTGAGCCACCGCAAGTCGACAAGCGGTGGGATGCCATGGAAAAGTCGGGAGGCCGCTGCTCCCGCGTGCTGGGGCGAAGTCTCGCGACGGAGGAGATGATCCAGACTCTCCTCTGGGAGAAAAAGTTGGAGGACCCAGCAGGGGTTTGCCTGCCTACCCGTGACGAGACGGAGCCGCACCCGGAGGAGTCGGAGGCGATTGTCTTCGTACGAGCGATGTCACACTCGGCGAGATGGCGTTCACCCGACAGTATCTTCTCTTCCAAAGCCCTCCACTCCCTGTAAGGTCTTCGGCCCTAGGCTGCGTACACATGTATGCATGTAACTTTTCTATGAACGATGCTTTGTTTTGCATGTAGGGCTTCGGTTGAAGGATACGGAGCGCGCGGTAGTTACATTTCTTGGGCCATATACGGCCAAGGAGCACGAGCTGCGCGAAGCCGCGACCGCCTTGGTGAAGCTGGGGTGAATAAACTGGGTTTGCGAAGCCCTGGACATCCCCGTTCCAGAGTGCGCGATGCTGGCACCGGTCCGGGGTCGTCGCCGTGATGGTGATGGTAGGGTGGGGGCGTCTCCCTCTCGGCGCAGGGCTTGGCCTGATGCCGGGCATCCAGCCCGTCGGCCGTATCTCCGGTGGGTACCGTCGAGACCGAAGGTACGACCGGCACCGGGTCCGAACCCACCAGCTTGGAGGAGCACATTGCCCCTAGTGAGGGGGCTTCGGGCGGCGCCGAGGAGATAGGCCATGGCACCGACGCTCCGAAGGACGAGGCCTCGTCATCTGCACTGGCCGCCGAGGGCTTATTGCCTGCTCCGGTCGTCGCGACCGCAGAGGCGGCCGAGGAGACATCGCCAAAATCCCTGAGGGCGAAGCGCCCCCAGATACAATCATCCCCCTTTGAAGAAGGGGTTCAACGCGGCGGGCAGCGTCGCCAGCGACTCGGAGTCCGATGGGGAAGCCCTCCAGACCGGGGGGAACTCGCTGCCCCCCACGCAGATGAAGCCCCCGCAGAGCATGTCGAGGCGGGGCGAACACCTCCCCATGCGTCAGTTGAGGGTATCGAAGGTAGGCGCCATTCTTTCTCCCCCCGCGACTTCGCAAAGCTCTCTCCGATTTGCTAGCTCATTCCGTCATCGACATCAGGCGAGACTAGGTCTCCTGGATGTGGCCAAGGATTGAGCATCGGAGATGGCCGTGAAGCCCCCGGTCTTCCTGACCAGGACGTGATGTCCACACCTGGTGCTGTCGAAGTCTCTATCGCGGAGACTCGACGGCCGGTTATCTCCAACTTTATTTCTCGGTCGGAGATGCTTTGGGTCCTTCATGAGGTCGCAGAGTGCGCCGACTCCAACCTAGATCGGCGGGCGCTGTCGAGGTGCGGGGCCCAGCTCCTAGCGAGCGTGTGGAGGCCTCGAAGATAAGGGTAGGTGCTTATGTTCCCAACCTACGCCGCTGTCGAGGGCTTATTGACACGCGCACTTTTGCAGACCCTTGCTCTCGGCCGAGCCCTGGAGGAGGCGCGCATTCGCGAGCGGAGGGTGCTGGAAAACCAGCTCCGAGTTGCCGAAGAGACTCACGCCGTCAAGGACGAGCGCATCCGGCTGCTGGAGGTGGAAAGCGCAAGGGCGGTCTCCGACGCACAGACACTCACCGCAGAGACGCATTGCGCAGCGACGGAGGAGCAACATGTTGAGGCGGAGGCCCAACGTGTAGTGGCAGCGTAGCGCGATGGCCTGCTCCAGCAGATTGCAGCGCTGGAGGAGGAGAGGGCCCAGCTCGCCGTGTCCCTTGACGAGAGGAACCGGACGTTGGGAGATGCGTCGGTGGCGGCGTGGGGTGCGATGTGCCGGACCTAACATTTGGTCCCGAGGACCTGGCGCAGACGCTCGCGCTAATCAGAGAGGGCTCGAGCCTTGCTCTCCCCAGTGCTAGGGCCTTCGGCGACCACTGTGGCTTCGCCGGCACTTGTATTGCTTTGGCCATGCTCCATAATCGTGGGTGTCCGCACGTCACCGAACTGGTCGATTTCCAGCTGGAGCTGCCAGCCGGAGCCGGGGCGATGTCGAGCACCATTCGCGACATCCGCACCGCCATCCGGGCCTTCTACGACCAAATCTGGGGCTACATCGGGGAGCCCGCTGCCAAGGTGGCGCTACGTCGAACGCTACACGGGGAGGGGAAACTCGGCCGGTGGCTCGACGAGGTTCCCCGGCGTGACGAAGATGGTGCCACCATCCCTGGGCACGGCGTGGACCCACAGGCATAATGTCGGGGTGTAACATCCTGAAATTTCAAGTGTTCAAAAATGTGGAGGTTTTAAAATTTTTCTTGCATTTTGCTAGCACTCAAGTTTCTTCTGAGTATCTATTGAAATCTTTTTGGGTTTTGTGCCATACAAATTAATAATCAAGAGTACTCCTAAATACAAATAATAAAAATGGAACAGATTATGAATTCAAAAATACCAACATCCTGAACTCAAATTCGGGTCAATAAATTGAATCCAAAAAGAATATTAGAATATACCTATAAAAATATAAACCAAAAATCCAAGGTTGAATATTCAAGTTTTATACATATATATAATTCATAACAAAATAATAGAAACATCGACATCCGAGGGCAAATTAAATAACATAGGGAATAGGAAAAAATTGGGTTTTGGTATCTAAATAATTGAACCAAGATTTGAAATTAAGTTGAAATCAATAATGTTAAACAGGAAACAGTAATTAAGTTAAAAATTCAGTTTTGAGATTTTCTAAAGCTTTCTATTCTTCTGATTCTTCCCTCTCTTCTCATTCTTACATGTGGGCCCTATGGCCTTTTTCCTCTCTCTCTCTCTCTCTCTCTCTCTTTCCCCTCCCTCTCTCCTTCTGCTGGCGGGCCCGTCCTGCCCTTTTTCTCCTGCGCGCAGACCGGCCTGCCCTCTCCTCCTTCCTCCTCCACTCGTTTCCTTCTTTTTCTCTGTCTCCCTGGTACACTCCCTGTTTCCATGCCGAGCTGCGTCACTTGTCCCCTCTTCCCTGTGCGCGCGCCTGCCCCGCGTCACCGCCTATCCTCTCTTGCTCACCCGCGTTGGCTCGGCGTCAGCCAACCGCCCCCGTCACCTTCGCCGCGTCCCGCATCAGTCCTCCCGCAATGGACCCGGCTCCTCTCTCTGTTTTGACGCCAGCCGGCCTGCTCCCGTCGCCATCCGTCTGACTCTGCGACACCGTGCCTGCCTCCGCCCCCACCTCCCTACGGCTACAAGTAAGCCACTCGGCTCCCCATTGCCCCCTTGCGCCATCTCGTTCCCTCCCCCACCTTTCTTCCCCCCTCCGCTCACAAGCAAGCGCCGGCCACCGCAGCTCCATGCCGCTCCGGCCTCTCCGACAAAACCATGCCAAATTGACCCCGCCCATGTGTGCGCCCGGGAACCTTCTTCCTCAACTTCGGCATAATTCGAGAATCACCTGCCGAGATCGCCGGAATCGCGTTCTTTCTCGTCGCCGGTCAAATGTGCCGCCACCGCCCCGTTTCCTGCCCGCTCCTCCCCAGTTCAATTCACTTCGCCAGAAGCATCCCCAGGTCGCCGAAAAGCTTCTCCGAGCACCGCCCTGCTCTCCCCCTCACCGTAGCAAGCCGGCCACGGTGACCTCCTCCGTGCCCCCGCCGTGCACGCCGCCGGCTCACCTCGCCCTTGCTCCGGCCTAGCCAAATGCCCAGTAAGATTCCCCTTGACCCCCTACAGCTCGTGCGCACGCGGTTTCTCTCCTTCCTCCACGCAGGCGCCGGCGCCCCATTCCTTCCCCGGCTCCGGCCAACCAAAGCCACCGCCGAGCCCTCTACACCTCACCCCGGCTCACGGTGGCGCCTCTTGTAGCATGCTCATCACCGCCCTGCCCCATTTTGATGGTTTTCGTCGTCTCTCCGGCCATCAAACGCCGCCGGCGAATTCACCCCATGGCGCCGCCGCTATCCTCTGTTTCGGCCGACTGCCCTTCTGTCTTAGCCCAACTGTCTCTCATCTCTTGGGTAATGACTTCCCCGCTTAAGTCACAATGGGCAGCTGCCCAATTGGTCAGCCGAGCAACGCTGGAGCGCTGAACACATATGTCACAGGTTCGAATCCCCTTTGCCCATATTTTTGTGTATTATTTTTTAACACAATCCAGTTAGGAAACAGTTAGAAAATAAAGTAAGAAAGTTAATAATAAAATTAATTTGGGATTCAAATAAAGTTTACCTATGCATCAAAATATAACATTAAAGGGGCATATGAAAACAAAATGAAGTGAGTACTAGCTCAATAATGTTTAACTATTGAGGTTTAAATTAAAGTCTCCTGGCATACAATTAAGTAAACCTCTAAAATAATTAGGGTACCATTAATATCCATCTTCAGTTCGAATATTAGCACGTATGCTATTGGCATATAAATTGCTAAAAATATACCCTTGTCGATATAGATGTTGGTGCGATTTTTGTATTCACCATAGACCCTATTAACAATATAGACAGTATCATCAACACATTTCTGATCATGGAATCTTAAGCGACAATGTTAAATGAGTAACAATGACGAAATAAAATCATGTGTAGCAGGTTCAAGCCACCATAAATAAATTAAGATTGATTGAGGCAGAAGCTAAGTAAAAGCATAAAATATCAATATCCATAATTCCCATAGCGTCTCCAGATTAAAAAGTCATATTAATATATAGGTACCGAAATATAATAGCCCTAGGTCATCAGATATGAAAATGACCTAACCAATATATATACATAAACTTTCTGAAGTGAACATTTGATTAATAACATGAATAGTTAGGATTGCATAAAATGCTACGTATCGAATTAATAGTAATATGAATTAATTCCATCAGCTAAAAATGTATGCATCATGTATAAAACCTATGCCCTGACTCCTAAAAGATAATACTGATAGAATGATGTTCGATACCCCGATCAAAATCTCACATCTAACTATAGGTCGAATTCGACTCATGGAACTTCCTTGATAAATGTAAATAAATTAAAAGAAAGTCATCAAGCAAAAAAGCCAAGCCTCGCTTTTCCCCAATCGGCCATGTCTATCCACCTTCTTTTCCCAAAAGTGGATAATTCCTGTAGGCACATCTTCACTTTTGATCCCTCGTGTTTCTAAAATTTTCCCTCACGGTAAAACATTCAGACAACTCGTCACCTGCTCAAACCCAGCTACCGCTGTGCTTACAACACACTAACCTGAATCATCCTTCTATTCTCAAATCATAATAAATGCATAATTTAAATTAAATCGGGTATTTAAAGTGATTGGATTTATTTGGATCTTTTGAGTTATTTGTTTTTATTTGAATTCAGTTGCTTAGCACGTAATTAGAAATTGAAGTCCGGAAGAATCAAGGATCAAGCGAGGCCGAGGCCGAGGTGAAGATAAAGGCCCGAACCTCAAGATCGACAAATGAGAAAGCTTTAAGTGAGCTCAAGACCGCGGGTAAACCGCGCCAGGCGAGTCAATACTTTGATCATGTTGAACCTACACTTTCTGCAAATTATTTTTGTTTAAATTATCAAATTGCATGCTGTTATTTTGTATGCAAATACATGTTTAATTTACGATTCTAGTTATATCCCATGGTGTACCTTGATTAATATTACCCCTCCTTTGGAATATTTGAATTTGTGAACCTTGTCACCCTAGCAAAAATTATAATAATAACCTTTCGAAAATAAGTCCGTAATTATATGCCATGCTCAATGTTGCTTAGATACTCATGGGCGCGAGAACTCTCAAGCATCACTTTTAATCATGAGAAAATTTGCTTGGGCAGTCATGATGGTAATGACTGGTATATGTTGGATATGATTATTTTATATTCCTCAAAACTCAAATTGCTTCTTTATCTGGGCGGATGGTTGGGGGGTGTGGTGCAGGGGTGCACGAGAGTGTGGTTTGTGGTAGAACCGCCCAGATAACTCTAAGGACCGAATCTTGTCATGACCTCCTATGTAAAATAGTGCAACCACAAGTCTATAAAGTACAACTTGGCTAAGTAAATTTATCGAAACCCCCGGACTCATCTCACTGGTAGTGGATGGAAGTGGATACGCAAGGGCAAGGGGAGGCCTAAAGGGACACCGAGTGGAGGGTGAAGTTTTCCAGTCGTGCTAGCGCTGCGGGGAGTGGAGCCTGGGCTGCGCTAGTATCCGTGGCGAACATCCCGTGCATAGATGGGACCCACCGCAAGTGGGCAGTTTCCCATAAGGTGAGATGACAAAGGGGACTAGATACTTTGAAAAGTCACTGTGATGGTCTGCTCAACCACATGACTAAGGAATCGTGTGGGGCAACGAGTTGATTGTCTCTTGTGGTGAAAGTGTACAAACTCTGCAGAGTCAAAACTATTCGAAGAGCCGTGCCCACGGTCAAGGGCGGACATGGGAGCTTAACTAGATATAGTTCTATTAAAAAAACTTTGTGGGTGGGAATGCAAAAGTGGAGGGCAGCGGAAAGCCCTGATTTGAGTTGTCCTGGGTGTCGTCCCAGTGGTAAGCTAAGCGGCTATAACGCTGAAAGATGTCATATGGTGTGATGCCATATGTATGGAAAAATTATGGTGATGTTAGGCATATGGTGTGATGCCATATGTATGGAAAATCATGTTAATATTCCTTGAACATTATGTTTTGTTCCAAAGATGCTAGGTCTCAGGAAATTTTATGTATTGTATTTCAAATAGTGGCATCTCTATTCCTACAAAATAAAATATGGAAAGAATAAGCAGGGTCGGGAGTAAAGGAAATAGATGTTTGTAGTGTGCACATAAAGGTATTGGTGGATTCATGTCGATCATAAATAGGAAATGATAGTGTGGGTTCTAGGAGAAATAAATTGGTGGAGTCTAGCTGAATAGATAGGCTAAATAGATGATCTAATTGAATTTTCGGGAATTTGGAGGAGTAATACAAGTATTGGATTATGGTTCCTGATTAGTGATTTACTTGGTGGGAGAATACTAGTGGATCGTAGGCTTGATCAATGATATTCTTGGTGGATTTGAATCAATAAGAAAAAGGATTGGATTATTAGAAAATCTTAATGAGAATGTTCGGTGGATTAATTAGGTGATGTTACTCGCTGTTTGGAGATTAGACAACAATCAATTTAGAAAGAGTATGTTTGGTGGAATATCTAAATAATGTCACACGCTATTTGGAGTTTTAGACAGCAATCAATATAAAATGTGTGTAGTCGGTGGATCATTTAAATGATGTCACTCGTTGTTTGGGGTCTTAGACATCAACCATTACAGAAAGAATATGATCGGTGGATTGAATAGAGGATGGCACATGCTGTTTGGAGTTTAGACAGCATATACTAAAGAAAGTGTAATTTCGGTGGATTAAGTCAATTATGGCAATCGCTGTTGCGAGTCTTAGACAGTAGCTAATAATGAGAGTGAATCTTTGGTGGATTAAGTCAATGATGTCATTTGCAGTGAGGAGTCTTTAGGTCACAAAAGAAACAATATGATATAATAATAGAAATGCTACTAAACGCGTTTTATGGCAAATAAAATAACCCGAGCCTCTCCTTTGATAAGCCATGCGTACTATTTATTTGCATTCTGTGTATTGGCTCGTGGAGCACGGGGTCGGAGTGCTCACGCTCGCTTTTGCGACAAAATTCAGAATCAAGAATCAAATCACATCGTCTCAGCGACAAGATTGGTCAAGCTGGCAGAGAAGATGAAGATGTCAAGGGCTAGGTCGCGAACCTCCAGTTAGCTGCCTGTGGGCATGTCCTGAAGGTCCCACCTGTGTGCTTCGTTCTTCCGCTGCTGCAATTTATTGATTTCGGCCTAATCGGCCCATGAGTAAGTTTACTATTATATTTTACGCTTCCGCTTGATATGTACTTTTGATATTCAGAACTGTAATCTGTGAGTACTATCTACTGATCCAGGGAATAGTGCGGTGGAATCACAGAGGATTCCGGATGGTATAATCTGGGGTCCGACACGGGGTCCGGTGTGTATGCGTGCGTTGTTATGTATCCATTTTTGTAAGCAGGTGCCCTGTGGCCCCCCGCCGATTTATATGAATGAAATGGTATTTGTCCAATGCCTTCTGAGGATGCATACCTTTTTTTGTAGGTCCTAATAAGGGCCGAGTAGTGTTTTTGGACCGCTCGATCCGATGGCATCTTCGGATTTGGGCATGGGTGGGAGAGGCCCGGGATTTCTAGGCGACCCGAACTTCAACATGTGACACTCCGACGCAGGAGTATGTCAAGGCGGAGCCGGATGAGTAGCGACCTTAGGCACTCGAAGGCAAGCTCCGTCCCCTACCCTTCGATGTGGTGGCAACGAAGCTGGCGCCTGGTCGAGGTAGACTCTCGAGCGCTCCGTCCCCTACCCTCCAAGTGGTGGCAGCGGAGCTGGCGCCTAGTCAAAATAGACACTCGAGCGCTCTATCCTCTACCCTCCGAAGTGGTGCCAGTGGAGCTGGCGCCTAGTCGAAGTAGACGCTCGAGCGCACTGTCCCCTACCCTCTGAAGTGGTGCCAGCGGAGTTGGCGCCTAGTCGAAGTAGACGCTTGAGCGCTCTGTCCCCTACCCTCCGAAGTGGTGGCAGTGGAGCTGGCGCCTAGTCGAAGTAGACGCTCGAGCGCTCCGCCCCTACCCTCCGAAGTGGTGGCAGCGGAGCTGGCGCCTAGTCGAAGTAGACGCTCGAGCGCTCCGTCCCCTACCCTCCGAAGTGGTGTAAGCAGAGCTGGCACCTAGTCGAAGTAGACGCTCGAGCGCTCCATCCCCTACCCTCCAAAGTGGTGGCAGCGGAGCTGGCGCCTAGTCGAAGTAGACGCTCGAGCGCTCCGTCCCCTACCCTCCGAAGTGGTGGCAGCGGAGCTGGTGCCTAGTCGAAGTAGACGCTCCACTTTGCGTGTGGTATTTATACTCCGTAGAGTGTGTGGAAACAGCATCCACATCTTATTTATACTCCGGAGAGTACGCGTAGGGACAACATCCACGCGTGCGCGGGAACATCCGCGTCTTATTTATAGTCTGTAGAGTGCGCAGGGACAACATCCGCGTCTTATTTATACTCCGTAGAGTGCGTGGGATCAACCTCCACGTCTTATTTATACTCTGGAGAGTACGCGTAGGGACAACATCCACGTGTGCGCAGGAACATCCGCGTCTCATTTATACTCTGTAGAGTGCGCAGGGACAACATCCGCGTCTTATTTATATTCCGGAGAGTACGCGTAAGGACAACATCCACACGTGGGCGGGAACATCCGCGTCTCATTTATACTCCGTAAAGTGCACAGGGACAACATCCGCGTCTAATTTATACTCCGTAGAGTTCGTGGGAACAACATCCACGCCTTATTTATACTCCATAGAGTGCGCACGGAGACGGACCTCGACGCTGCATCTTATTTATACTCCGTAGAGTGCGCGCGGAGGCGGACCTAGACGCTGCGTCTTATTTATACTCCTAGAGTGCGCGCGGAGGCGAATCTCGACGCCGCGTCTTATTTATACTCCATAGAGTGCGAGCGGAGGCGGACCTCGACGCTGCGTCTTATTTATACTCCGTAGAGTGCGCGCGAAGGCGGACCTCGATGCTGTGTCTTATTTATACTCCGTAGAGTGCGCGCGGAGGAGTGCCTCAGCATGTCTGGGTGCAAGATGAGAGAGCTTTGCAGACAATCGGCTCTATTAATCTCCCGTTTGCATGGGCGAGCGTCTTACAATAAGCAGGGTGCCGAGCTTGCTACAGGCTTCCCTTTTTCCCTAGACATAGTACCGCCGCAGCCTGTCTGTATTCCATGTGTGGCAAAGTGTCTGCCCTTCTAGTGTTGCGAGGCGATAAGCTCCCCGCTGTAGAGCTGCAGCGACGATGTATGGGCCTTCCCACTTGGATTCCAGCTTGCCGACAGTCTTCGCATGGAGTGCCATTTTGAGGACGAGGTCTCCTGGCTGGAATTCTCATGAGTACATGCTGCGGTTGCGCTTACTCGCTCTCCATCAAGATTGAACTAAAGGTAAATTCGTTTCTTTAGCTTCAACATATTTTAAATGAGAATATGATACTACCTAATGATGAAAAAAATATATTTTTGTAGCACCACATCACTTTTGGACTAATTGAAACAAGAGTTCAAGCTGAACAGGTTTTGGAATCTAATTTGGCCTCCAGATCAATTTGTATTCAGCTTAACAGGCCCAACTTCAAATGTGCATAACTTTCACATATGGAGTCCGTTTGAGCTCCACGAGTACTTGTTGGAAAGCTTTTCTCATTCTCTTTCCAATGTATCTAGTCTTAACTTTAAATTCCTCTTATGCAAACCTTAATCATCAAAACAAGGTGCTGCATCACCTATTTGGGCCAATTGAGCCTTGTAATGCTTGGGCCCAAGGGTGAGGCGCCCCTCTCTCTAGGCCCGTACTGTTCACGGATGTACTATTCATGTGAACAGTATCATGAATAGTACCACCCCTTATTTCTTAGTTTTGCGCGGCTTTCCCTCGTCTATTTAAGGAGGCCACACCCTTCTAGTTTCCTTGGATTTCATTTGCTTAGTTTTTCCATTGTGAAACTTCTTCGCTTGTGTTGATTAGACCAACTGTAAAGAACCTCTACGGAATCCCACCTTTTGAACTCAAGATAAATATCTGCAATTTCAGATTGCTTGTTATCTTGTTGTTGGATCGAAGTCGGCGACAGAGGGGGGGGTGAATGCCATCTTTAAAAATTGACCCCAAGTATCGACGGTACTTTCTTCTCCGATAGCTATTTAACAGCTATGAAGACAAAAGAAGTTTACTCGCTAGAAGCGGAAAGCCAGACTGTCAAATGAGCAATCAAGAAACAAAGGCACAGCAGAGTTGTCCGGTTTTCATTTCAGTTCTGTATTTTAATTTTCAAGGAACCAAACTTTGTTAGCACAAACAAGTCTTTCCCAACACCAAAGAGAGGAGACAGCTGCAGTGGTCAAAGCCAACAACCAACAGAGAGGCAAAAAGAAAATAAAGGGAACTGAAAAAGATCAAAAAAGCTGCTGTCGGCAAAGAGGAGATTGCTGCTAGTCTAACCGATGAAGAGAAGCTTCATTTGAAGTCCTGCGGCCAGACTAAAAACAACAACACTTAATACTTGCTGCCAAAGATTCATAAAACTGCATTGATGAAAACAAGAAAGCTTTAAATGCTAGGCGAGAGATAAGAGTGATATGTACTGTTGGCCGAAATTTTTTAATTGCACATGACTGCAGAAAAATGAAAAGAACAGGAAATAAAAGGAATCAAGTGCTAGCCTCTTTTTTTACCGAAAAGAACAGAACTTCAGTTCTAAAGAGCTGAGACCAAAAAAAATAAACTGAAATATTTTAACTAGCCTAGCTCAATCTAAGACTCAATTAAAGGTTCAAAGCTCAACTTAGCCTATTTGACGTGGCATGAAGCATAAAAGGATAACTAAAGACAGACTAGTCTCAAGAAGTAACATGACATGTCTTAATTCAAGGTGTGCAATTTTAATTAACTCATTATGGCAAAGGCTTGACGGTACATGTAAAGTCATGATAATTCTAGCAATTTAAGCACAAATCATGGCATGATGTAAAGCATTGTAATCATGTCAACTAATGATAATAATCAAAGCTCCATGCAATTATATTACAATGCAAAATGCTAAAATGCAGAAAATCCAACTCCTCTTCAACAAGTGATGCACTTTTAGTTCAAGTTGAGTTATGTCAATATTAAGCTCTAGAAGCTCCCAAATGAACTCCCCCTGAACTAAAGCTATAAACTGAGAAGCTGGCAAAGAAATCAGAAAAGGCAGTCCTTAAAGCATAGAGAAGATACAGAGGATGCTATGGCTCAGACTGACTCTCATCTACCCCATATGACACTAGGACTATCAACTGATCATCTAGCACACTAAGGAGCAAACACGTACCCCATCTATCCGAGGGTGGCCCAACCCTCGCTAGAACCAATAAGAAGTGAGTGAGCTCAACCTAGTGAGAAGAGAAACAACTAATAAGCAGCATCCTAGAATCACAAGATAAGAATAAGAAGTCTAAACAACTAGACAATAAGAGCACTCTAATCTATGCTAGGAGGACTAACCCAATGCACCCGTATGCAATGCGACAGAAAAGAGTAAGAGCATGATAAATATGATAAAGCATGAAGTACAAAACTCCCCCTCACAACAGTCTATAAGGACAAACCACCCCAAGCTCTCCCCGCAGAGCTAAAAACCTAGAGCTATCCAAAGGCTTGGTAAAGATATCAGCCAACTGGTGGTCACTCTCCACAAACTGGACCACTATGTCACCCTTCTCCACATGATCTCGAAGGAAGTGATATCGGATATCAATGTGCTTGGTCCGAGAATGCTGCACTTGGTTCTTAGCAATGTTAATCGCAGAAGTGTTATCACAAAAGAGTAGAACACTGTCGATAACTAACCCAAAGTCCCGCAGGGTCGAGACCATCTAAAGCACTTGGCTGCAGCAACTGGCGACAGCAATGTACTCAGCCTCTGCGGTGGAGTATGCAACACCGAACTGCTTCATAGAGGACTACGAAACAAGAGAAGTGACAATAAATTGGCAGGTGCCAGAAGTGCTCTTCCTATTTATCCTACAGCCAGCAAAGTCTGCATCCGAGTAGGCTCTCAAGGAAAGACAGGACGAGGAAGAGTACCAGATACCATAGTCAATGGTAGCTCGAAGGTACCGAAGGATGCGTTTCACTGCCTGGCAATGAGATATACGAGGAGAAGCCTGAAACCGAGCACAAAGACACACAGCAAAGTGTATGTCCGGTCTTGAGGCAGTGAGGTACAAGTGGGAGACAATCATGCTGCGATACTCCTTCTGATCCACTGGCTCGCCGTCCTCATCTGGGTCAAGAGAAGCTGTGGACGCCATGGGAGTTGACACGAGCATACCATCACTCATGTCGAAGCGTCTCAGGAGGTCACGAGTGTACTTGCCCTGATGTAGTAAAGTACCCTCCCGAGTCTGCTTGATCTGGAAGCCAAGGAAGAAAGTCAACTCGCCCATCATACTCATCTCAAACTCGGTGCTCATGACATCCGAGAACTGTGAAACAAGAGTATGAGAAGAGCCGCCAAAGATGATGTCATCCACATAAATCTGGACGAGCAGTAGGTTAGTGCCATGCCAGCGAATGAATAAGATCTTATCCACCTTACCCATCTCAAAACCATGACTCAACAGATAGAATTTAAGCCTCTCATACCAAGCTCTAGGGGCATGCTTAAGTCCATACAATGCTTTGGAAAGCTTGTAGACATGGTTTGGGTATTTGGGGTTCTCGAAACCTGGAGGCTGTCTGACATAGACTTCTTCCTCAATAAAGCCATTGAGGAAGGCAGTCTTGACATCCATCTGGTAGAGCTTGAAACCCTTAGAAGCTGCAAAGGCAAGCAGGATTCTAATGGCCTCAAGTCTAGCTACAGGGGCAAAGGTCTCCTCAAAATCTAGACCCTCAACTGGGAGAAGCCCTAAGCTACCAGTCTAGCCTTGTTCCAAATAACAACCCCATCCTCACTCTGCTTGTTTTTGAACACCCACTTAGTCCCAATAACATTGTGACCTCGAGGGGGCTCAACAAGCGACCAGACCTTGTTTTTTTCTCAAAATTCTCTAATTCCTCATGCATGGCATTGACCCAAGACTCATCAGATAGTGCATGACAAACGTCCTTGGGCTCAAATGAGACAATGAAGGCAGAATGGAGACAGAATTGAGACAATCCAGACTTTGAGCGTGTGACACGCTTAAAAAGGTCTCCAATAATCTGCTCGAAAGGATGGTCTTTTTGGATGTTTCGGGGAGGTCCAGGATGAGATGAAGAAGTGGCCTCTACCTCATGAGCTGATGAGGTAGAAACAAAGCCACTAGCTCTAGAGGAAGCAGAAGGCATGGGCTGATCTCCTCGAGGTGCATTGGATGAAGGCACCTCAAGGGGGGATGAGGAACTGGATCAGGTAGACAACCCTCATCTCCATCGTCCTCATCATCCACGAAGATGGTCTCGGGCTGCTCTAAAGAACCTGAGATATCGGGCCTAGTCCCTGGACTGGCCTCATCGAAGGTCACCTCGCAGGTCTCTACCATTTTACTAGTCTCGCAGTTCCAGACCCTATAAGCCTGCAAAGAACGCGAGTAACCTAGAAAGATCCCATCACAAGAACGTGACTCGAACTTATCTAAGTTCCTGGACTTCAAAATAAAGCACTTGCATCCAAACACACGAAAATGCGAGACGCTGGGCTTTCGCCCATATCTCAGCTCATAAGAGGTGCGATGCAAGTGTGCCCTGAGAAAAACTCGGTTCGAAACATGGCACGCAGTGGCTATAGCCTCAGCTCAAAACTTCCTCGGTGTAGAGTACTCATCAAGCATCGTCCTGGCCATCTCGACCAAGGTATGGTTCTTCCTCTCCACGACACCATTCTGTTGGGGGACATATGGAGAAGAGAACTGGTGCTCTACACCTGTCTCGTCACAGAACCTCTCAAAGTAAGAATTCTTGAACTCCGTGCCATTATCACTGCGGATCGCTCGTAAGGCACCTGGGAGCTCAACAGAAAGCCTACTAAACAAACCTCAGAAATGTGTAAACGTCTCATCCTTCGAGGCTAAGAAAAACACCCAAGAGAACCTCGAGAAGTCATCGACCACGACAAGAACATACCACTTCCCTCCTGCTGACTGCACTCGAGCTGGTCCAACTGTGTCCATGTGGAGCAGCTGTCCCGGTGCATCGGTCATAGTCACTGTGACCAGAGGGTGAGAAACGGCAACCATCTTGCTGTGCCGGAAAGGAGCGCAAACCAGATCTTTGACCATTTTGAGTTTAGGCAGACCACGAATGAGATCGTGGCCGCTAACTCGGGTCAAATGGTCAAATCCAATATGACCAAGTCTCCTATGCCAGAAGGTAGGGTCACGGGACTCAGAAGCAACTAAACACCTGAGAGGATCACCAGAAGACTCAGAAAAATCAGCACGAAAGATCCTCCCATAATGAGAAATCCCGCAAACTAGACTACCCGAAGAATCAAGAATTTTGCAAGCGTTTTTCTTAAAGCTCACCTCAAAGCCATCATTGGTAAGCCGAAAAACAGAAAGCAAATTATACTGCAGCTTACTAACCAAGGCAACATCTTTTAAAATAAAGCACTCATTAAGGCGCACTGTACCTTTGGCGATGACACGCCCAGACGAAGCGTCTCCGAAGGTGATCGTCTCATCACCTGGAGCACGGGCTAGGGAAGGGAACCAACAAGAGTCTCCGGTCATGTGTCGAGAACACCCAGAGTCAACGAGCCAATCCTCTCTCTTCCCCGCCCGGCGAACATGAGTCAACGAGAGAGTAAAGTCTCAGTACTGGGGTAAATCAAGAGTGATTTTGGCACCCAATACTGAGTAACACATCGAGTAGAAGAAGTAGCCACACACGACTGACCTCTAGCTACCCTACGCTCCCTATCACTCAACAAGTCCGAAGGTCCACGAGCAGACCTGAAGCTGTTGTTGGATCCGACTGCTATGGGAGAGCGAGTCGGAGTACCAACAACACGCTGATCACGCCGCGGGTAGCCATCTCAACCGGGAAAGCGAGATCTGCCCTCAGAACGGCGGAAGTCACGACCAGGGGTATATCGAGGACGAAAACCAGAAAACTCAAAAACAACAAGTCCTCGATGATGCCCAAAAAAACCTGGTGCTATGGGTCGAAGAACAGCAGGTGGATGCTTCCTCATGTCCTCATAAAAATCGTATCCTAGATCTTGATTGAACATGCAAATCTTGGACTAGTCTAGGATAAGATTCAGCTTCTTCTTGCCTCCTACAAATCTCTCGAGAGTGTTCATAAGATACTGACACTCCCAAAAGAGAGAGGTGCAAGAAGAGCAGGGAGAAGAATAGACAGCAGCTGGTAAGGGAGTAGAAGAAGAACCAATAGCAGAAGAACGAATGGTTGTGCATGCACAGCCGACTCTGAAGGGACAGTCCTACTGCTAGCCAGTTGGTTCACGTCGCTAAGCGTCTCTAACTTACCTTTGGGCTTCTCCCCCACATCAGCACACACATTACAAGCAACTGATGGTGGCTTCTCTAGAAGGTTCTTAGTTAGCTTCACACAGTTTTCATCTAATGCAATCAAGTCAGATTTTAGTTTGTCACAATTTTTGTATGGTGAGCTAACAGGGTCCTTAGAAGCATACTGAGCCATTTTCTTGTTGTAGTCAATCATTTCTTGAAATTGTTTTGAGACAGATTCAAGTTCAGCAGTTAATTTAGGACAGTTCAAACATGAATCAATAGTTCAAGTAATGCTAGTTCCTTTAATTGAGTCTTAGATTGAGCTATGCTAGTTCCTTGATAAATCATGAGTCTTTAAAAATTGACCCCAAGTATCGATGGTACTTTCTTCTCCGATAGCTATTTAACAGCTATGAAGACAAAAGAAGTTTACTCGCTAGAAGCGGAAAGCCAGACTGTCAAATGAGCAATCAAGAAACAAAGGCACAACAGAGTTGTCCGGTTTTCATTTCAGTTCTATATTTTAATTTTCAAGGAACCTAACTTTGTTAGCACAAACAGGTCTTTCCCAACACCAAAGAGAGGAGACAGCTGCAGTGGCTCAAAGCCAACAACCAACAGAGAGGCAAAAACAAAATAAAGGGAACTTAAAAAGATCAAAAAAGCTGCTGTCGGCAAAGAGGAGATTGCTGCTAGTCTAACCGATGAAGAGAAGCTTCATTTGAAGTCCTGCGGCCAGACTAAAAATAGCAACACTAAATACTTGCTGCCAAAGATTCATAAAACTGCACTGATGAAAACAAGAAAGCTTTAAATGCTAGGCGAGAGATAAGAGTGATAGGTACTGCTGGCCAAAATTTTTTAAATGCACATGACTGCAGAAAAATGAAAAGAACAAGAAATAAAAGGAATCAAGTGCTAGCCTCTTTTTTTTACCGAAAAGAACAGAACTTCAGTTCTAAAGAGCTGAGACCAAAAAAAATAAACTGAAATATTTTAACTAGCCGAACACTGCAGAAACCAAAGAAAAAGAACAAAAAGAAATGCTCAAGTCTTCATGCAGTAACTAGGATCTTCAAGTCAAAGTACTAACGGACAGTATGCAAACAAAAAAAATTCGGCTGGAAGGATTATCAAAGAAGGAGCATATTTATCACAAACTGCATAGCCTTACTGCTGAGACAAGTGACAAGAAAAGAAAAGAGGATCCGCTGGAACCAAAAGAAAATTGGTTTGCTGAAATGGTGAGAGCCGCAGTACTTTTGTTGTACAGAGTGTACTTTCCAATAAATGGGCTGCAGCACTTCTCAAACCAAAGAAGACCACCAGAGTTCGGCCACATGCAAAAGAAACACAAACCTTGTAGCTGACATGACCGAATGAAAAAGAAAATAGAGAAAAGATACAAGGCAGCAAATCAATCGACAGGAACTAGGGCAATTAATGCCTTTGCTATTCGGAAAGAGAGGGAGCAGGTAGCTGCTTCTGTAGAATTGCCAAGAAGGCACTAGATTCAGCCGAAATCAATATAGATGATGAATACTAGCTCCTCTCCTCTACCAAGCAATAGAGACTATAATCCTCATAGCAGGATGTCTCCAGAAACAAGAAGATTCACCCAAAAAGAAGAGAATCAGAGAAGGATATCAACCAGCAAAAGAATTAGAACAAAGACCAGAACAAAAGATAGACCAACAGAACAATTCAAACAGCTGGCACTTCAAATTGATACTGAGAAAAGAAAGATTACATATGATCCTTCTTACAGCCACTACCAAAACAAGAACACACTAACTAAGTCCCCATACATGCTTGAAAAACACAAACTCATAGCACACATGCACAAGAGACAAACTCACACCCACTTTCTTAAGTAATCTCTCCAAATCATGCTCTCATTTTCATGTCTCTAAAAATGTGCCCATAGCACTAGAGAGCATCTCTCTATTTATAGCCCACCATAATGGGTTCACATTCCCTTTGCCCATTATGCTTTTTCGCTTTACCCACTAACTCCAACCAAATCCACTTCCTTTAGTGCAGCTTTGCGTATTCACCAAAACGCCCCTCATGCACCTTCCAAGAAGCTTCCTCATTCCTTGCTCTCCAAGCCACGCAGCCACCTCGAGTCCTCGTCATCTTTGGCACATCCTGACCGCTCCGACCTCAGCACCGCCTGTGCCTAGTCCGGTCATCCGTGCCTCGCCACGACCTCGCCTCAAAGACCTGCAGCCTTCGCAGACAAGAAACAAATCACATAGCACCGCTCAAAAATATTGTAACCATACATTAGAATCAGAAGAAATACTCAAAGTCCAAACCGATCGAAACGAAAAATAAACGACTTAAGCCCGTTCAACCTAGTTCGGCAAGGTCCGACCGAAGCCGACTACACCACGCAACGACATGGCTCGAACCACTCAAACCAAACTCAAACTATCTAGAACACGTGTCAATTACTCATCACAAACATGGGGTCAATACCACATGGTCTCTCACTTGTTCTTGCATGTTCTTCGGTTGCATGTAGGAATAGACCTTCGTGATCAGGTCAACCGCGTTCTTGGTACGGTTGATAATAACTTGAAGTGTGGTTTAGCGATTACTTGGTGTTCTGCTCGTGGCCGGTTAGAAGCCTGCATCATCAAACTCGTTCTCCTCCAAATCGAAGTTATCATCCTATCGGAAGATCGGGACCCCATTGCCTCATCAAACCATCTCACTTGGCATCACAAACATTCTAGACCTTGGTTCTCCCTAACCAAGTCGTGGTCCTCCACATTGTTGACCATAATTGACTCAAAGCCACTTGCATAACTATAGACCAAGCAAACCATTTCTGGGTGCAAGTTCTTTCCAACTTAACCCACATTAGTCCAATATATATGATGCAATCCATATGCATCTGTTGTAGGGGTGGCCCCCACCTAAGCCCAGCAGGCCTGTTAGGAGGTTGTAAGGCCCAGAATGGGATATTCAGATGTAAGGGTATCACCGTAAAAACACTCCCCATGAGGATATATATACACGATACAGTCCATGGGAAAAACCCTAAGCCATTGCTCACCTAACTCTCCACTACCATACTCTCTCTCTCTCTCTCTGTTTGGTCTGTAGCCACAATAGTTGGCGCCGTCCGTGGGGAGGAACAGAGAGCAAGCCTCAAGATCCGAAGGAGGATGGCACCGAAGAAAGCTCCAGCGTCGGCAGCGAAGAAGAAGAAGGCGGGAGCAACGGGGTCTCGTGTCAACACCAGGGCTTCGGCGTCGGCAGCCGTGGGCGTGGATGGCGGCACGGGTGTGTCAGCAGCGAACGCCAGCGAGCACGCCATGACGACCGACCCCATCGCCGTTGTCACGACAACCGACCCCACCGCCGCCGCCACGACGGTCGACACCGCACCGCGTACGGTGGGAGGTCCCACCGCGGGCACAGCGACAACCGTCGACAGCGCTGACCGAGTGGCCGGGAGCGGCAGCGCTGGCGCCTGCGTTGGCGCGACCGTCATCCCCCCGCCCGGTGTGGAGGCGGCGAACGGTCCCGGCGACAACATGGGCCTCGCCGTCGACTCCGACGTCCACCACGCCACCACGGCAGGTAATACAGGAGTGTAGACCGTGATCCCGTTGTTCTGACCATGCAGCCAGGTACATCGGGAACTCCGGCTACAACTACGGTGGAGAACACCCTGCTGGCGGCCCTCAGCACGTTCCAGCGGGAGTTAGCGGATCTCCGCGGGGCCGTACGGGATATGCAAGAGGCTCGGAGCCAGCAGGCTCCACCAACGGTCGCGCCGGAGCCCACGCCGGAGCGGGCGGACAGCTGAAGAGGACGCGCGGTGGCAGCAGGTTGACGACTCTGATACCAATCAGGCGAAGGACTCGGCGAAGAACGAAGGCTCGCCGAAGGAGGGATCCTCGAAAGGCAAGCGCAAGCAGAAGCCGTCGAAGGACGCCTCCAGACGAAAGGATGCCCAGCACAAGGAGTCATCGGGCGACAAACCCAAACACGGTCAGTAGAAGTCTCGGAAGGCCCGTCATGTCTTTGACATCGAGGGCGGCTCCGAAGATAGCACCCCCGCTGGCTGCGGTGGCAGAGGACGTCGAGGCCGGGGGCGGGGGCGCAGTCGAGGTCGCGACGACAAAGGCCACGGAGAATACGATGATCAACACCACGGCCAGTGGTGCGAGGTCCATGGTCGTGGCAACCACGACACGCGCGCCTGTACCGCTATCGCGGCACTTCGACAAAGCATCACCAGGGATAGGAACCCCGAGGCGCGTCCGCCCGTCATAGCCCAAGTCCAACAACCCTTGGAAGCCCCCACGCGGTTCCAAGGTCAAGGGACGTAGCTCCAGGAGGGCCCCCTGTGGATCCAGGCTCACGTACAATAACCTCGAGAGGGCCTCCTACAGCTGCAAGACCTGGAGGGAGCCCAGCGCAGAGTCATCAATGTCATCTCTGGGGGTTCCTCGCTGGAGTTCGCCTCGGCGCGGCAACGGAAGGCCTACGCGAGGAGGCTACAACACGTGGCAGCATACCCGGCGCAGGCGCCGCCAGACTGGGCGCAGCATGAGATCACCTTCACGCCTGCCGACGCCGAGGGTGTGGAATTTCCACACCAAGATCCCCTGGTCGTCCAGGTCGTCATCGCAGGATGTGACGTTAGGCGCGCCCTGGTCGATGGAGGAAGCTCCACAAACATCTTATTTGCAACGGCCTTCGACCAGATGGGGATCCCCCGAAGTCGGTTGGGCCCTTCGGGAATCCCACTACAGGGTTTCGGCAGTCAGCCCCTGCGAGCACTGGGCCAGATATGCCTGCAGGTCTCCTTTGGCCGGGGCGACAACGTGAGGAGCGGGGATGTCACCTTCGACGTCGTCGACATCTCGTACCCTTACAACGCCGTACTGGGGCGACCAACCCTAAACTCTTTCGGGGCAGTTCCACATCACGGCTTCTTGTGCATGAATTCCCCGGACCACGGGCAATCATCACCATTCACGGCGACCAGGATATGGCTCGGCGCATAGAGCTCGGCACCAGGGCTCCGCACCATGAGGCTCAATGGAACACCTAGATCGGGTGCGCAAGCGCGAGGATCCTGGGCGGCTTCGCGAAGCACCTCGCCAGGCTCCCGCACGGGTTGCTCCAGCAACAGAGGCTCCCACCGTGCACCGCCTCGTCATAAGGGCAACGACAGCCGCGGCCGCTCGCGCCTTTGAGCGATCAGCGGTCAGTACCTCGTCTTTGTAATTGCTCGCCCGCGCAAACGGGAGCTCAATAAAGTTCACCACTTGCAAAAATGTTTTCGTTTCCAACAAAGTCACGCGTCCGCGCGCGCACTCTCCGCGAACAAAAATGCGGGTATGAGTATAAACAAAGTCGCGCGTCCGCGCGCGCACTCTCTGTGAACAAAAACGCGGGTATGAGTATAAACAAAGTCATGCGTCCGCGCGCGCACTCTCTGCGAACAAAAATGTGGGTATGAGTATAAACAAAGTCACGCGTCCGCGCACGCACTCTCCGCGAACAAAAACGCGGGTATGAGTATAAACAAAGTCACGCGTCCGCGCGCACTCTCCGCGAACAAAAACGCGGGTATGAGTATAAACAAAGTCACGCGTCCGCGCGCACTCTCTGCGAACAAAAACGCGGGTATGAGTATAAACAAAGTCACGCGTCCGCGCGCACACTCTCTGTGAACAAAAACGCGGGTATGAGTATAAACAAAGACGCCTAGGGGGACGCCTCCGCGCGCACTCTACGGAGTATAAATAAGCCGTAGCGCCGAGGTCCGCCTCCGCACGCACTCTACGGAGTATAAATAAGACATAGCGCCGAGGTCCGCCTTCGCACGCACTCTACGGAGTATAAATAAGACGTAGCGCCGAGGTCCGCCTCCGCACGCACTCCACGGAGTATAAATAAGACACGGATGTTGTCCCTGCGCACTCTACTGAGTATAAACAAGACGCGGATGCCCCCGCGCACGCGTAGGCGTTATCCTTATGCGTACTCTCCGGAGTATAAATAAGACGTGGTTGATGGTCCCACGCACTCCACGGAGTATAAATAAGACGTGATTGATGGTCCCACGCACTCTACGGAGTATGAATAAGACGCAGCGTCGACGCTTACCTCCGTGCGCACCCTACCAAGTGTGAGTAAGGCATTGTCCACGGTTCTGTGCGCCTCGCAGAGATGGCATGAACCGCAACAGAGGCTTGCCTTCACACCCGCCTCGCAGAGCCGGCATGAGACGCAGCAGAGGCTCGCCTCCATGAGCACTCCACAGAGCACCGATGAGCCTCAGCAGAAGACAAGTCGCGACACGCATCCTGCGGAGCGCAAGTCCAGCTTGCGTCTACTTCGACTAGGCGCCAGCTCCGCTGCCACCACTTCGAAGGGTAGGGGACAGAGTGCTCGCGCGTCTACTTTGACTAGGCGACAGCTCCGCTGCCACCACTTCGAAGGGTAGGGACGGAGCGCTCGCGCATCTACTTCGACTAGGCGCCAGCTCCCCTGCCACCACTTCGAAGGGTAGGGGACGGAGCGCACGTGCGTCTACTTCGACTAGGCGGCAGCTCCGCTGCCACCACTTCGAAGGGTAGGGGACGGAGCGCTCACGCATCTACTTTGACTAGGCGCCAGCTCCGCTGCCACCACTGTGAAGGGTAGGGGACGGAGCGCTCGCACGTCTACTTCGAATATTCGAAGGGTAGGGGACGGAGTGTACCTACGTACAGGCGAACGTAGAAGTATAGCCTCACGAGTCTACCGCGGAACAGCGCGGTCTTGAGCAATGACGAAGTCTATATTCATCACAAGATGTCTACAAGGAGGCGCAGCGAGAGTATACAAGCATCTTCGGACAGCGCATGACGCGCCATTAGCACCTTGCCACGCATCCCGACCCCTTGGGAAGGGGCGAACGGCCGCGGTCATGCAACCGCTGGCAACCCACGACGCGCCAATCACGGCTCATCGCGTGTGCCCTCCAGATGGAACATCGCGTGCGGCTGCAGTAGCTTGTTCCTGACAGCTCAATGGTCAGCGGGATTCCAGGTGCCATTAAAGCGCACTACCACACCGCGGAGCCACCAGCCATGTTGACATCAGGCCGGGCGAAGCCCTCACCTTACTCGATCTCCCGGGGTTATGCACAGGAGTCTCGCACACCTCGCTCCCAAGTGAGTCCGCGATGCGGGGTTTGTCTCCGCCTCTGCTTCGACTCCACCACTCAAGGAACCCGTGGTCGAGGGGAGCCCAGGCAACCAGGTCGTGACCACACTTCACCACCAGGCCAGGCCCGCCGAAGGTGCCCGACCCCACCCCGCTCCAGCCTCCAACTTCGGTTCCGACTTTGACCCCGCAGCTGGAGGACCCCGAGGCTAGGACGACTCCGCCAACTCGCCCGGCGATGTGCCTTCGCGGCGGGGCGAATACTACACCAAGCAATAGGCTCCATCGAGCATTAAGGAAGCTCACAGGCCGTAGGGACGGAGGGGGCCAAAGGGATCAGCAACATGGCTTCGCCCCGTGAAGCCCTTCACCATGAGAGGCTCCTGTTGTAGGGGTGGCCCCCACCTAAGCCCAGCAGGCCTGTTAGGAGGTTATAAGGCCCAGAATGGGACATGTATAATGACAAAATTGCCCCTAAAGGGGATGTTCAGATGTAAGGGTATCACTGTAAAACACTCCCCATGAGGATATATATATACACGATACAGGCCATGGGAAAAACCCTAAGCCATTGCTCACCTAACTCTCCACTACCATACTATCTCTCTCTGTTTGGTCTGTAGCCACAACAGCACCAATCCCAAGCTCTTAGGACCAACTCCTAATTCAAATCCTAAAGCAACCTTTCTTGGGAATAGGATACCAGTCTAACCAAAACCACAGTGTTAGTCAGATCACTAGTGGTCTTACCGCCATGTACAAACCAGTCTGACTGCTAGGGTGAACTGGTCACACTACACCCAACAAGATCTCAAAAACACCCTCTTTGGAAAATAGCTACTGCTAACTAAATTTTGGTCATATTGCACCACACTGGTCTGACCGCTACTCCAATTTCGGTTAGACCACTCCACCTCACTTAGCAACACTCAGCTCAACTCTGGTCTAACCACCTTACCATAGCTAGTCAAACAACTCTGGTCTAACCACCTTGCCAAAGCCAGTAACTCCTAAACTACAACTCCCAAAAACCAAACTCAAACTTTGGCAAACCAAAGTCAATTACTCATCACAAATTATGGGATGACCTCCACATGGTCTTACAACACTAATGGATTATAAGTTGGAAGCTACGCAAAAACAAAATTGAATGAAACCAAAGCCTTTTATCTTCATAAATTTAATCTTAAATTGGTTTCTTCATGGTTATCAAAACTTCAGAGAAAAATAGTGGCATGGGTGTTTAGAATATTTTGGTAACCTTGTTGACTTGTGCATACCCTGAATACTTCACTTGATTGGGATACTTGAGCTTTGTTCCATAGCCATAAATACGTTATCATTCTATTCTACTTCTATACATGGCAATAATAAATAAAGCATATTGGATTAGGCTTTCAAGTTAATGTGAAGTGAACATCTTGTGCTTGATACTTGCTGTGATATACTTCCCCTTCTTGACTTATTTCTCCTTCCTCCTTTGCTCCCTTGAAGCTCTTGGCTAACACCTAGAGGAAAGTATGTTAGTATGCTGTCATTATGAGCTAAATTGGGTCATCTATCCTAGATAAGGGATACTTGTTTTTCATGGTGGCCTTGTTGAGTGATCAATAGTCCACATACATTTTCATGTTGTTGTCCTTCTTCTTGACGAATAGGATAGGTGCTCCCTATGGTGATGAGTTGGAGAAATGGAGCCTTTATTCTACAGTTCCTGGATCTACTTCTTCAATTTAGCTAATTCATTGGTGGGCATACGGTAAGGTCTTTTTGAGATTGGAGCTATACTAGGGACTAAATCAATTATAAACTTGATGTCCCTATCTGGTGGCATATCTGGCAAGTCTTCTAGAAATACATCTCGGTATTCCCTAATAGCTAGTACTTCTTCTAGACCCTTAACATGGTTGAGAGTATTCTCTTCAACCACGAGAATCTCTTGCTTAAAATCTACTTTTACCCCTTGTCTATTAATAAGAGTGATGGATTGGGTGACACAATCTATTTATTTGTAATACTTGGCTAACCAATTCATGCCAAGAATAATGTCAAAACCTTGGGAGTCCAAGACTATTAGTTTAGCTAGAAATGGTGATCCTTCTATGGCCAAGTCCACTTTTGGGCACAAAGTCCCTGTCCTCATTTTCGACCCCAAGGAACGGACTACCTGTTGGATCTAATACGGCAACAGAGGAGGGAGAATGGTGCCAATTTAAAATTCCCCCTAAGTATCCACCAAAATCTTCTTATTCGATAGCTATAGAAGCTATGAAGAAAAAGAACAAATGTTTACTGGAAGATGAAGCAAAACGCAGAAAGCGGACCAAGAAAGAAAATCAGGAAGAGAGCGAACCAGGACAGCAAGGATGAAAACTCTGAAATCTGAACAGTAAATCTGAAAACTGAAAATTTCAGTTCACTGAAGAACTGGACATCAAATCTGAAAACTGAATTTGCAGTTCACTAAAAACACGACAGCAAATCTGAAAACTGAATTTTCAGTTCACTGAAATCTAGACAGCAAATAGCATGCAGTTTTCAGCAAGACATGGCTGCTGTTTTCAGCAAAATGGACTGCAGTTTTCAGCAAGAAATGGCTGCTGTTTTCAGCAAAATGGGCTGCAGTTTTCAGCAAGAAGCAGTTGAGTGAAAGTACATTGCTGGGACAGTAATTGCTGAAAGCAAAAGGTAACCAAAGAATCCATTGTATTTTTGGTGCTATCCTTCGGATCTTTGATTAAGACTTCAAAGTAAATAGCTAAATCAACTACAGAAAGAAGAAATGCAAACTAGAAACTGATTTTGCTGAAAAAGAGTGCAGTCAAGCCATAAAACCGAAAAAGAAGTGTAGAGCAGAGAATGAAATTGAAATCTCAATTGCTTGTGATTCTTAAGCTTTTGGATCAAGAATCATCAGATTTCAACAAGGTATGATTTCACAACCAAGAATGTATAGGGCCAAACATTTCTTTCATTGGAAAATCAAAGACTCCAGGTTGCTCTGTTCGCGGAACAGTAAACCCTAGAATCAACAAGAAACAGAGGAAGTTGGCGCATGAACTGAAAAAGGTGAAAATCAATTGATTCTTTCTTTTGTTCTCAGGGATGTATTAGCCACATGATCTTGAGCATCTTCCCAGTTCTGAACAAAAAGGTTTAATTTAGAATCAACTAAATCAAGAAAGAACAGAGCTGAAAAGCCAGAGAAAGAAAACAAGTGCAGAGACAAAGATCAACTAGAACCAGCATCTCTTCACAGAAATTCTCACATGGATTCATAGACATAGACATGAATGATTACATCAAGTTTGTCTACAACCATTCCAAGAACTCAAACTGAAATGAACACCCACACAAGAGAGAAGCACACTGCTGCCTACCCCATCTCCTACACACACGCAGAGGAGACAAAAGCAAAACCAACCTCCAGCTTTGCCTACCTACTCTCAATAGAAGGAACACTAGAGCAACAACAGAAAGAGCAAATTGTTCTCCAAAGCTCCAGGAAGTTCCCAAATGGCTTTTTCTTTGCTATTCTCCCCCTTTTGGCAATAAAATCATCAAGATGCAAAAGAGAGAATAAGGCATGGTGTTGGATGAAATGGCTGAAATTTGTTTATTTTAAGCATTTAGAGCCATGAAGATTATCCAAAGTGACCATTTGAGTATTACACCAAGCCATAACATATAAGAATGCTATCAAGATCATGACAATACATGTACAGACAAGCTAAGCCAAATAAGTCATAATCTGAAAATTAGTCGAATTTCTTAGCATGTCAAGTCAACCATGATTATAGTTGAGCTAAAGGTATCCAAAGATGATGCAGGCCATGTCAATAATCTAAGTAGAACCAAGAAGCTAGTATTGAGTCAATTTAGAGTGCTACAAGTTCAAGAATGAATCACTCGTTTAAGTACTTTAGTCTTTTTGGTAATTAAGCAAATTTAGCACAATAGACGTGTTTCCTTTTTAAAGCTCATGGTCGTTTCCAACCAAAATGGTAGTCATGTGCTAGATCTCAAGCTTTATGCGACCACTCCAAGCGAGAAGCTTAAGAAGATGATCTTGGTCAACCAAAACTCCCCCTGAGTTCATGCCTAGTGCAATGGCAAGCCGTCTCATGAGAAAGAATTGGTGAGATCAGTTTTTTTGCACAAAAGAGATCTTTTTGCATTTGTAAACGGGTGTACTAACTCATGCTTCATCAAGAAACTAGTATAGCTCAATCTAAAGCTCAACAAAGATTCAAGACTCAACTCAGCTTATTTGACATGGCATGAATCATAAAAGGATAACTAAAAACAGACTAGTCGCAAGAGCTAACATGTCATGATTTTAATTCAAGTTGCGCATTTTTAATCAACCTATCATGGCAAAGACTTGACTACACATATAAAGTCATGATAAATCTAGCAAGTAAACACAGATCATAGCAAGATGTAATGCATTGGAAACATGTCATATTCGGATAATAATCAAGGCTCCATGTAATTATATTACAATGCAAAAATGCAGAAAATCCAGCTCCTCCTCAACATGTGATGCACTTTTAGTTCAAGTTGAGTTATGTCAACATTAAGATCTAGAAGCCCCCAAATGAAGTCCCCTGAACCAAAGCAATAAAAACAAGAAGCTGGCAAGAAAACAAGAAAAAGGCAGTCCTTAAAGCATAGACAAGATATAGAGGATATTATGGCTCAGACTGACTCTCATCTACCCCATATGACTCTAGGACTATCAGCTGATCGTCTAACACACTAAGGAGCAAACACGTACCCCATCTACCCAAGGGTGGCCCAACCCTTGCTATAACCTATAATAAGTGAGTGAGCTCAACCTAGTGAGAAGAGAAACAACTAATAAGCAGCATCCTAGAATCACAAGATGAGAGAAAGAAGTCTAAACAACTAGACGAGAGAAACACTCTTATCTATGCTAGAAGGACTAAACCCAATGCACCCATATGCAATGCAACAGAAAGGAGTAAGAGCATAATAAACAAGATAAAGCATGAAGCACAAAGCTCCCCCTCACAACAGTCCATAAGGATAGACCACCCCAAGCTCTCCCCGCAGAGCTGAAAACCTAGAGCTATCCAAAGGCTTGCTAAAGATATCAGCCAACTGGTGGTCACTCTCCACAAACTGGAGCACTATGTCACCCTTCTCCACATGGTCTCGAAGCAAGTGATATCTAATATCAATGTGCTTGGTCCGAGAGTGTTGCACTGGGTTCTTGGCAATGTTGATAGCAGACGTGTTATCACAAAAGAGTGGAACACTGTCTATGGCTAACCCAAAGTCCCGCAAGGTCGAAACCATCCAAAGCACCTGGCTGCAGCAACGTACTCGGCCTCTGCGGTGGACTGTGCAACACCGGACTGCTTCCTCGAAGACCAGGAAACAAGAGAAGTGCCAATGAATTGGCAGGTGCCAGAAGTGCTCTTCCTATCTATCCTACAGCCAGCAAAGTCTGCGTCCGAGTAGGCTCTAAGGGAAAGACAGGATGAGGAAGTGTACCAGATACCATAGTCTATTGTAGCTCGAAGGTACCGAAGGATGCGCTTCACCGCCTGGCAGTGAGATACGCGAGGAGAAGCCTGAAATCGAGCAGGCAGTGAGGTACAAGAGGGAGCCAATCATGCTGCGATACTCCTTTTGATCAACTGGCTCTCAGTCCTCGTCTGGGTCGACTATACTTGCCTTGATGTAAGAAGGTACCCTCCTGAGTCTGCTTGATCTGAAAGCCAAGGAAGAAGCTCAACTCGCCCATCATGCTCATCTCAAACTCCGAGCTCATGACATCGAAAAACTGGGAAACGAGAGCATGGGAGAAGCCGCCAAAGATGATGTCATCTACATAGATCTGGACAAGTAGAAGATCAGTGCCATGCCTACGAATGAACAAGGTTTTATCTACTTTACCCATCTCAAAACCATGGCTCAACAAATAGGACTTTAGCATCTCATACCAAGCTCTAGGGGCCTGCTTGAGTCCATACAATGCTTTGGAAAGCTTGTAAACATGGTTTGGGTATTTGGAGTCCTCAAAACCTAGAGGCTGTCTCACATACACCTCTTCCTCAATAAACCCATTGAGGAAGGCACTCTTGACATCCATCTGGTAAAGCTTGAAACCCTTAGAAGCTGTAAAAGCAAGCAGGATTCTAATGGCTTCAAGTCTAGCTACAAGGGCAAAGGTCTCCTCAAAATCTAGACCCTCAACCTGGGAGAAGCCCTAAGCTACAAGTCTAGCCTTGTTCCGTATGACAACCCCATCCTCACTCTGCTTGTTCTTGAACACCCACTTAGTCCCAATGACATTGTGACCTCGAGGGGGCTCAACAAGCGACCAGACCTTGTTTCTCTCAAAATTCTCTAAATCCTCATGCATGGCATTGACCCAAGACTCATTAGAAAGAGCATCACAAACAACTTTGGGCTCAAAGGTGGCAACAAAGGTAGAATGGAGACAGAAATGTGACATGCCAGACTTTGAGCGTGTGACACGCTCAAAGAGGTCTCCAATCATTTGCTCGGAAGGATGGTCTTTCTGGATATGTCGGGGAGGTCCTGGATGAGATGAAGAAGTGGCCTCTACCTCATGAGCTGACGAGGTAGGAATAGAGCCACTAGCTCCAGAGGAAACAGAAAGCATGGGCTGATCACCTGGAGGTGCAGTGGAAGAAGGCACCTCAAGGGGAGGATGAGGAACTGGATCAGGTAGACAACCCTCACCTCCATCCTCCTCATCATCCACAAAAATGGTCTCGGACTGCTCTAAAGAACCTGAGATATTGGGCCTAGTCCCCGAACTGGCCTCGTCGAAGGTAACCTCACAGGTCTCTACCATTTTACTCGACTCGCAGTTCCAGACCATATACGCCCGCGAAGAAGTCGAGTAACCTAGAAAGATACCATCACAAGATCGTGACTCGAACTTGTCTAGGCTCCCGGACTTCAGAATGAAACACTTGCAACCAAACACACGAAAATGCAAGACACTGGGCTTTCGCCCGATCTCAACTCATAGGAAGTGCGATACAAGTGTACCCTTAGAAAGACTCTGTTCAAAACATGGCACGCGGTCGCTATGGCCTCAGCCCAAAACTTCCTAGGTGTAGAATACTCATCAAGCATCGTCCAGGCCATCTCGACCAAGGTACGGTTCTTCCTCTCCACGACACCATTCTGCTGTGGGACGTGCGGAGCAAAGAACTGATGCTCTACACCTGTCTCATCGCAGAACCTCTCAAAGTAGGAATTATTGAACTCTGTGCCATTGTCACTGCAGATTGCTCATAAGGCACCCGGAAGCTCAACAGAAAGCCTACTGAAAAGACCTCAAAAATGTGTAAACGTCTCATCCTTCGAGGCTAAGAAAAACACCCAAGAGTACCTCAAGAAGTCATCGACCATGACAAGAATATACCACTTCCCTCCTGCTGACTGCACTCGAGCTGGTCCAACTGTGACCATGTGCAGCAGCTGTCCTGGTGCATCGGTCATAGTCACTGTGACCGGAGGGTGAGAAGCGGCAACCATCTTGCCGTGCCGGAAAGGAGCACAAACTAGATCTTTGACTATCTTGAGTTTCGGCAGACCACGAATGAGATCGTGGCCGCTAACTCGGGTCAAATGGTCAAATCCAATATGAACAAGTCTCCTATGCCAGAAAGTAAGGTCACGGGACTCAGAAGCAACTAAACACTGGAGAGGATCACCAAAAGACTCAGAAAAATCAGCACGAAAGATCCTCCCATAACGAGAAATCCCGCAAACCAGACTACCCGAAGAATCAAGAATTTTGCAAGCGTTTTTCTTAAAGCTCACCTCAAAACCGTCATCAGTAAGCTGAGAAACAGAAAGCAAATTATACTGGACCTTACTAACCAAGGAAACATCTTTTAAAATGAAAGACTCATTAACGCGCACTGTACCTTTGGCGATGACGCGTCCAGACGAAGCGTCTTCAAAGGTGATCGTCTCATCACCTGGAGCTCGGGCTAAGAAAGAGAACCAACGAGAGTCTCCGGTCATATGGTGAGAACAACCAGAGTCTACGAGCCAAACCTCTCCCTTCCCTGCCCGACGAACCTGAGTCAAACAGAGAGTAAAGACTCAGTACTGGGATAAATCAAGAGTGATTTTGGCACCCAATACTGAGTCACACGTCGAGCGGCAGAAGTAGTCAAACACGACTGACCTCTAACTACCCTACGCTCTCTGTCGCTCAAAGAAGCAGAAGGTCTATGTGCAGACCTAAAGCTGTTGCTGGTCCGACTGCTACAGGAGAGCGAGTCAGAGCACCGGCAACATACTGATCACGCCGCGGGTAGCCATCTCGACGGGGGAAACGAGATCTACCCTCAGAACGGTAGAAGTCACGATCAAAGGCATATCGAGGACGAAAATCAATAAAACCAGAAAAACCAAGTCCTCGATGCTGCCCAAACCCATCAGCTGAAGCAACTCTCGACCTCGTGTTGGTCTTAGGTGCACTCAAGGTCTGGGGCTGACCCTGAATACGCCTAAGAGCTGCAACACTATCTCTCTGCGCGATCTTGGCGCGCCTGAAGCATCGCTCGATCAAGTGCACATCCTTCTGACAGAAGGTGCAATGATACTTCACCTTCTGAGAGGTAGAAGTAGCACGATGAGGCTTTGCCTTCTGAGGCCGAAGCAACAGGTGGAATCACCTTGCTGTCAGAAATCCCTTGGATAAAGCTCGCTGACTTGAATTGAACTTTCTCAATACTAGGCTCAATCTCGATCACACCTGCTGCTATGGGTCTAAGAACAGCAGGTGGAGGCTTCCTCATGTCCTCATAGAAATCGTATCCTAGACCTTGATTAAATTTGCAAATCTTAGATTGGTCTAGAATAGGATTTAGCTTCTTCTTGCCTCCTACAAATCTCTCGAGAGTGTTCATAAGATAATGACACTCTCGAAAGAGAGAGAGGTGCAAGAAGAGCAGGGGAAGAAGAGACATCAGAAGGTAAGGGAGTAGAAGGAGAACCAATAGCAGAAGAGCGAATGGCTTGTGCATGCACAGCCGACTCAGAAGGAACAGTCCTACTGCTAGCCATTTGGTTCGCGTCGCTAAGCGTCTTGACCTTACCCTTGGGCTTCTCTCCCACATCAGCAC
Source organism: Dendrocalamus latiflorus (assembly GCA_017311315.1). Taxonomy (NCBI): domain Eukaryota; kingdom Viridiplantae; phylum Streptophyta; class Magnoliopsida; order Poales; family Poaceae; genus Dendrocalamus; species Dendrocalamus latiflorus. The sequence continues at coordinate 27,196,475 of CM029611.1, forward strand.
ACACATTACAAGGAGATTGTGACTTCTCTAAAAGGTTCTTAGTTAGCTTCACACATTTGTCATCTAATGCAATCAACTCAGAATTTAGTTTTTCACAATTATAGCATGGTGAGCTAACAGGGTCCTTAGAAGCATATTGAGCCATCTTCTTGTTGTGATCAATCATTTTTCTTGAAACTATTTTGAGACAGATTCAAGTTCAGAAGTTAATTTGGGACAGTTCATACATGAAGCAATTGGCTTAAGCAAGGAAGCATGCAACTCAGCAATTTTATGATCTGCCCTTTTTAGATTCAATTTCAAGTTAGTGCAGCTTTCACAAGACTCAGATAGATCAAGGAGCATGTTATAAAGACCTCTAGAAACATTATCCTTATCCTCACATGAGGTGCAAGAAATAGCCTCAATAGGAGTAGATGAAAGAGACGCTACCCTACTCATCTCTAGCTCAGCAAGAAGACTAACATTCTCCACCTTAATCATATCAAGCTCAGAGGATAGATTATCATGAGAGGTCCTTAATTTCTCCATGTCACCCAACAAGGCACAGCATGTATCACAATCGTCACGGGAGGGAGCAGATATAAGTGAAGTAAGCTCCCGTGACAGTCTATCTACTTCCTTCTCCAACTCGCTACACCTAGCTCTAGATCTAGCATGAAATTTACCTAACTTAAGAAAAGCATCATTAAGCTGGTCGTATGAGGGGTATACCTCTTCGGAGTCGGAGTAAAGCTCGCTGTCGCTGATCTCGCCCTCAAGGGCCATGAAGCACATGCTGGAGAAGTCGTCGCCATCCTTGGGTTCTTGATCACCTGTCCCATCGTCGTCGCTCCATCCCTCCACCTCGCTGAAGTCGAGGTCGTCGAAGGCGGTGAGGACGCGGTGGAACAGCTTCTTGGCTTTGCCAAGGTTGCGGAACTTGTTCTTGCCTTGAGCATGAGCTGGGGGCTTCTTGTTGCGGTTCTTGTCGATGTAGTCATTCTTGCTCACACCGCCGTAGTCACACTTTCCCTTCCCCAGCTTGGGGCAATTCGCCCGAATGTGGTTGGGGCCACTACACTCGAAGCAAATTATCGGACCACTCCTCTTCCGATCCCTCACCCTCTTGTACGCGTGGGAAAACTTTCTGGCTAGAAGGGCTAACTGATCCTCTGGTAGCTGCTCTAACTGATCATCAGTTACGTCACAGAGAGCAGCTAGAGAGAATCCACAAATCGACTCGGAAGAACGTCCAGAAACCAGACTGGGATCGGTGACTAAGGCCATCGACTGTGACTTCGACCTACGAGAGACTATGTCAATATCGTGAGTCTTGAGGCGTGAGTACAACGCATCAAGAGTCAAGGTCGAGAGATCGGTAGTGTCCTTGATGGTAGTCACCTTCATCTCCCAAACACGCAAATCCAGAGCTGCGAGCATCCGTCAAGCATTGTCCGAGTCGGGGTATGTGAGACCGACCTCTCGGAGGTTGCTCAAAATCTTGTGGAAACGTGCAAAGCACTCATCGAGGGACTCACCAGTGAGCATTTCAAACTTGTTGTAATCTCGCTTGAATTGGTCTTGTCGAGCCGTCTTGATCTGGGTGGTGTCCTTATGGTATGCATCGAGGGTCACCCAGATGTCGAAGACCGACGTCAGATGAGAGATACGATCGAACTCGCTTCAGCTCAAACCCTGGATTATGATATTCCTTGTCTTCGCATTCGCCTCAACATCAGCCATGTTTCCGGCATTTATTTTCTCATCGGCAGGAACAGCATGCCGGACCTTGACCTTCCGCCAGATGGCGTAGCCCTGAGCCTGGATGTAGGTCTCCATCCGACTCTTCCAGAAGGGATAGTCGATCCCATCGAAGATCAAGGGCTTGGTCGAGTACTTGTCTATCGCCATGGCTCTAGAGACCGGTTAAGATCTATCGAGAAGAGCTAACCGGCTCTGATACCAATTGTTGGATCGAATATGGCAATAGAGGAGGGTGAATGGTGCCAATTTAAAATTCCCCCTAAGTATCCACCAAAATCTTCTTCTTCGATAGCTATAGAAGCTATGAAGAAAAAGAACAAATGTTTACTGGAAGATGAAGCAAAACGCAGAAAGCAGACCAAGAAAGAAAATCAGGAAGAGAGCGAACCAGGACTGCACGGATGGAAACTCTGAAATCTGAACAGTAAATCTGAAAACTGAAAATTTCAGTTCACTGAAGAACTGGACAGTAAATCTGAAAACTGAATTCGCAATTCACTGAAAACTGGACAGCAAATCTGAAAACTGAATTCGCAATTCACTGAAAACTGGACAGCAAATCTGAAAACTGAATTTTTCAGTTCACTGAAATCTGGACAGCAAATCTGAAAACTGAATTTGCAGTTCACTAAAAACTGGATAGCAAATCTGAAAACTGAATTTTTCAGTTCACTGAAATCTGGACGGCAAATAGCGTGCAGTTTTCAGCATGACATGGCTGCTGTTTTCAGCAAAATGGACTGCAGTTTTCAGCAAGACATGGTTGCTGTTTTCAGCATAATGGGCTGCAGTTTTCAGCAAGAAGCAGTTGAGTGAAAATACATTGCTGGGATAGTAATTGCTGAAAGCAAAAGGTAACCAAAGAATCCATTGTATTTTTGGTGCTCTCCTTAGGATCTTTGATCAAGACTTCAAAGTAAATAGCTAAACCAACTAGGGAAAGAAGAAATGCAAACTAGAAACTGATTTTGCTGAAAAAGAGTGCAGTCAAGCCATAAAACCGAAAAAGAAGTGTAGAGCAGAGAATGAAATTGAAATCTCAATTGCTTGTGATTCTTAAACATTTGGATCAAGAATCATCAGATTTCAACAAGGTATGATTTCAAAACCAAGAAAGTACAGGGCCAAACATTTCTTTCATTGGAAAATCAAAGACTCCAGGTTGCTCTGTTCGCGGAACAGTAAACCCTAGAATCAACAAGAAACAGAGGAAGTTGGCGCATGAACTGAAAAAGGTGAAAATCAATTGATTCTTTCTTTTGTTCTCAGGGATGTATTAGCCACATGATCTTGAGCATCTTCCCGGTTCTGAACAAAAAAATTTAATTTAGAATCAACTAAATCAAGAAAGAACAGAGCTGAAAAGCCAGAGAAAGAAAACAAGTGCAGAGACAAAGATCAACTAGAACCAACATCTCTTCACAGAAATTCTCACATGGATTCATAGACATAGACATGAATGATTACATCAAGTTTGTCTACAACCATTCCAAGAACTCAAACTGAAATGAACACCCACACAAGAGAGAAGCACACTGCTGCCTACCCCATCTCCTACACACATAGAGGAGACAAAAGCAAAACCAACCTCCAGCTTTGCCTACCTACTCTCAACAGATAGAAAAGAGACTTAAGATATAAAGCAAAACCCTAACTCCTCTCACCAGTCCTTTTTGCACCAGGAAACATCCCCTCCTTATATAGGCTTTGGTTATCGGGTTTCCAACCCGTTTTGTCCACTAAATCCAAACCGAAACCGCTCCCACTTGTGCGGCCTTGCGAATTTACCAAATCGCCCCTCCTGCACCTTCCGGGAAGTTTCCTCATTTCTTGCCGTCCAAGCCTCGCAACCACCTCGAGTCCTCGCCGTCTTCGGCACACCTCGACCGCTTTGACCTCGGCACCGCCTGCGCCTAGTCCGGTCATCCCGTGCCTCGCCACGACTTCGCCTCGACGTCCTGCAGCCATCACAGACAAAAAACACATCACATAGCACCGCTCGACATAATGTAATCAATAATAGCATTAAGAGAAATCTTAAGCATGAAAAAGCCAAAACCTGTCGAATCAAGAGAATAAGCATCCTAAGCACTTCGACCAAGTTTGACCAAGTCCGACTGAAACCGATTGCACTATGCAACGACATGGTCCAAACCACACAAACAAAACTCGACTTTCCTAAAACAGATGTCAATTACTCATCACACACATGGGGTCACATCCACATGGTCTCTCACTACCATAAGATTACTAAGTGAGATCCCCAACCCATGCTTAACAACAAAAGGTTTTGAAATGAATGGATGTGAATCTCTAGAATCAAATAGAACTATTGTGGGTATTGAATTAACTAAAAACATACACAGTACCACGTCTGGTGTAGCTTGAGCTTCCTCTCCTGTGACGTGGTTCACACATTCCCTAGCAAAATTTTGTGGCTTCTTGAAGGCTTGGTCTGGGTTCTGGTTCCCTGACACTCCAGCACCAGCAATGGACTATAGCTTCTTGGGGCATGCCTTAGCATAGTGTCTCATCTCCTTGCAATAAGCATGTCATGACTTCATAGGAGGGTGGGTTGTTTGAAGCTTGATCACTGGCAGAGGGGTTGTGGATTCTTAATGTGGTGGAGCGATTGACCGTAAAGGGTGCCTTGGTTGGTGCCAAGGCCTGAAGCTGACAGATTATGGTGGAGTACAATGAGCTTTAGGAAAATCTCTAGGATTAACCTTCTGTGTAGTCATCCTTCATTTCTTGATTTCCATTTGTAGGTGCTTGCCTTCCTAGAAAATGGCCTTACTTACTAGCTTATGAAAATCAGTGTAGTCATTGGAGAGCAGTTGTACTGATAAATTGTCATTGAGGCCTTCCAAGAACCTCTCCTGCTTGGCCTCATTAGTGGCCACATCTTCCGATGCCTAGCACGCTAGTTAGTTGAACTTCTAGAGGTATTGATTCAGCATGTGACCTCCTTGTCACAGGGCTTAGAATTCCCACTTCTTCAGAGTGAGCGTGCTTGAAGGGATATGAGCCTTGTGGAAAGCAGCAGTAAACTCTTGTCTGGGGGTTAGCTTGTGAAACAATGAAGGTGTCCCACCAACCTGATGCAGGATCATTGAGTTGGTGAGAAGCACACAAGACTCTTATGATCACTACACTAGGAAATATCTACCTTTTCCTAATGGCACAGAGCCAATCATTTGTGTCCATTGGCTCAGTTCTATTAGAGAAGGTTAGTGGTCGAGTACTCATAAACTTTAACAATCTTAACTGTGAAGCTTGGGTTTTTGGTGGTAGAGGAGATGGTTAAGCAGGATTATTGATGGATTGCACCAGGAGTTGGATGAGCTGGTTTAGGTTAGCCATCATTTGAGCCCAGTCGAATCTATTAGCAAGTAGTGGTGGAGGAATTGGAGCAGTCTTATTTCCAGTGCATTGTTGTTGTCATTCCTTCTGTTGCTCTTAGTGTTCACCTTCTGCTTGATACTTCCACGGACTAGGGAAGTCCATTCCCAAGCGTAGATGAAACTATGAATGAAAAATATAAGTAAAGGGGTAAGAAACAACTCACCGGGCATATATATGATGTTGTGGAAGTTGACGAATCAACCTGTGGCTTCTCGTAGGTACAAGGATGAGGATCTAGCACGAGACCTAAAATAAAAAGAAACAAAAGAGGAGAAACCAATAAAAACTAACAAAAGATATGAAAATAAAAAGATAAAGAGATGCTTATTGGGTGTAGTGGCACTACAAGATAAACCCCCCTTTAGCAATGGATATGTGGCAACACATGATTTATTCGTTGCAAGGAATGATGTGGCAACATTTACTAACTGTTGCAAGCATTCCCCCGAGCTACACCTGGTGATCCCGTACTACAGGCGTAGGTGCTCTCGTACTGCAGGGCGTAGTAGGTGCTCTCGTACGCAGGTGCTGCTCTTTAATCATTATTAATTAAATTATAGTACACAGGTGCTGCTCTTTAATCATTAATTAAATTACAGACAAAAATACTCGTTTATAGGTTTCGAACCCGCAACCTGCCAAAACTAATACACTACGTACATACCACACTGACCAACCAAGCAGCTAGTCTTTTGTGATTGTTGTCCTCATAAACTTAGTTATATAATCACAACAGCTGCTGCGGCTCTGCCGTGGTGCCGTTCGCTCCCCAAATCCTCTCTCTGTCTGTGGCGCGTCGTCCCATCCTCTTCCATCTTCGCGACGCCTCCAGCCGCCTCCGCGACTCCGCCGCGGCGCCGCCAGCCGCCCCCAGCCCCCACCGCATCGGCGCATCCTCTCCCCCGCATCGCCGCCCCCCCCCGCCCCCGCCTCCTCTCCGCCGCGCCCCCGCCTCCTCTCCGCCGCGGCCTAACCCTAGCGATCCCCAATCCCGCAGTCCCCTCCCAAGCGCCGACTCCCATCTCGCGACGCCTCCAGCCGCCTCTCCGCGACTCCGCCGCCGGCCGCCTCCAGTCCCCCCACCGCATCTCCCGCATCGCCACCCCCGCCTCCTCTCTGCCGTGCCCCCCGCGACCAAGCCGGCCAAGGCGCCCAGCAAGAAGAAGAAGGAGCCTGAGGATGCGGAGAGGCCGCAGGAGGAGGACGCCTGCGCCAAGGAGCCAAGGTCGACGACACCATCTACTGCCTCAACGATGACATCTATGTCCCGCCTCCTCTCAGATCCTGTAATTTTACTTTCTTAGCACCTTTGTACATGACATTGCACGATTGTTGCTTAATGTGGACTCAATTGCTAGTGAGGATATGCGTGCTTACGTACATAGGTTGTATGTGATTGTTGCGGCTTCAGTTGGTAGTTTTGGGCCCGAGGCTCTGAGAAATCCTAGCTCCGCCACTGTTGAAGACCCCAGCTGCTTAAGCCAATCAACCTGCTAACCACACCATCTTTGTCATTGAGATCATGTTGTTTGACCCTGAATCATGAGTTGCGATCAATTAGCGCCATGTGTGCCTGCACTGACTTGAGTACTCTGTAGTTTGTTCTGTTAGTGCTTTACTAAAGCAGTAGTGTTAACCTTCAGTCACAGCATATTATCACCATAGTGTTTGTAACGCTCAAGTTGCTATATGAGATTTTCAGTATTGAAATCAATAGAATATCTAGCACAGATATGTGTGAGCCACAATATGTATGGATTTTTTTATTTAGTACTTCTCTGATTTGCTAAACTGGTGCGACCAGCCATATAACATGTTCTGATAGACTCATTTTTTGCTCTAGCTGGAGCAGTCTGGTAATTATCTAACTGAAACTGAAATAGCAATCTTCCTCCCTGGAAGCTAGAACTCTTGTTTCCTTTTGGTTAACCTTTTACAATAAGTTGCTTTATAATTTTCTGATCTTTATTGCCTTAGGCAAAATAGTTGTGATAATGTAACTTAAAGGGATCCAAATCATAATAATAATGTGGTTATGCTATTTATATGATGATAAATAAATATGAACTTACAGCTGCTATTTATTTATACAGCAATAGCTTTTCATGGTTTCACAATGGATTTAAAAATCATCAAGCTTCTTTTGGGCTATCCTAAAGATTCTACTCGGTACATAGCTGGTGTAGAAGGATTTGTTGAATTTGCATTTAAAGATAAGACCGAAGATACCAAGATTTATTGTCCATGTCATACATGCGTGTATACTAGTCTCCTATCCAGGGATGAAATATATGAACATTTGGTCTGCAATGGGATACTTGAGAATTATGAAGAATGGGATTTTCATAGTGACCCTTCAGTGCATGAAGAATGGGATTTTCATAGTGACCCTTCAGTGCAGCACACCGTTGATCAACAACCACAATCTCAGAATGAAGAAAGGCATGATAACATGAGTCAGCTGCTTCATGATGCATTTTATCACATGTATGAAGACATACCTACGACAGATGCCGCAAATCTTCCGAATCCACCTGTCAGCGGGCCAAATTTAGAAGCACAAGAGTTCTATAAATTGGTTGAAGATTCCAAAAAGCCTTTATGGACAGGATGTGAATTAACGCAGCTAACTTTACTTGTGTTTTTGTTCAATATAAAATCCATGAACAAATGGTCAGATAAATCATTAGGTGATCTACTTGGTATTTTGCAGAAGGCTATTCCAAATGGAAAGGAACTGCCCAAAAATTTTTATGAGGCTAAGAAAATTATTTCCAAATTTGGCTTGGGCTATGAAAATATTCATGCGTGCCCAAATGATTGCGAACTATTTTGGAAAGACAAGGAAAATGATGATTTTTGCTCAAAGTGCAAGGCTTCTAGGTGGAAAGGTATGGAACCTGAAACCAAACTAACAAAGAAGCAAAGAAGGAAAGCAACGCCTAGTAAAGTATTAAGATACTTTCCTATTAAAGAGAGGCTAAAAAGACTGTTTATGTGCAAAGAAACAGCACCTCTCCTAAGATGGCATGATGAAGAGCGCATCAAGGATGGTGCGCTACGACATCCAGCTGACTCCCCAGCATGGACAGACTTCGATAAAAAGTTTCCACAAATTGAGTCAGATGCACGGAATATTCGATTTGGCTTAGCTACCGATGGGTTTAATCCGTATGGGATGTTGAGTTCTAGATATAGCTGTTGGCCAGTTGTTTTGGTAATATATAACTTACCTCCATGGTTTTGCATGAAAGAGCATTATCTAATGTTGTCTTTAATAATTTCTGGTTCTACTAGTCCTGGGGATAGAATTCATGTGTTCCTTAAACCACTTTTGGAGGACCTAAAAGATTTATTTCAAAATGGTATGTCAACATATGATGCATCAAGAAACGAAACTTTTGATTTGAGAGGAGCAGTGCTAATGACCATTAGTGACCTACCAGGCTTGGGAATGCTTGCTTCTCATATGGTTCATGGAAATTTTGCATGTCCACCTTGTGGTGAAAATGCATGGTCCAAACGTCTGAAGCATGGTCGTAAATCTTGTTTTATGGGTCATCGTCGATTTCTTCCTCTTGACCATCCTTTTCGTTTGGATGGGAATTCATTTGATGGAACAGTGGAGCTTGGAATAGAGCCTCAAACTTATTATGACCATCCAATTTTGGATGAAATCATTGCTTTAGGTGATTTCAAGGAGTCAAAAACTTATAAGGCATTAAGTAGTCTTTTCACATTGCCTTACTGGGATGATAATATTCTTCGATACAATCTTGATGTGATGCATATAGAGAAGAATGTGTTTGAAAATTGTTATGGTACACTATGTGGTTTAGATGGAAAGTCAAAAGATAATTTACAAGCTCGTCAAGACCTCAAAGAGATGAACATTAGGGAGGACCTCCACCCACAAGAAAAACCTTTAGGCAAGTTCTACTTGCCACCTGCAAGGTTTGCTATGTCTAAAAGTGAGAGACAAACATTTTGTAAAGTGCTTCGAGACATAAAAGTTCCTGATGGCTACTCTGGAAACATATCAAAATCTGTAAATTGTGCTGAAGGAAAACTTATTGGTCTCAAAACACATGACTGCCATGTTCTACTTCAACAGCTGATGCCTATTGCTCTAAGGGGTATTATTCCAGATGATATCACAGCAGTACTATTTGAGTTGTCTGCTTATTTTCGAGGAATATGTTCGAAAGTGCTTCGTGTTGATGACCTTGACCGTTTGGAACACTCAATTAAAGTTACACTATGCAAAATGGAGATGATATTTCCTCCTGGATTTTTTATAGTTATGGTTCATTTAGTAGTACATTTAGCAACTGAATGTAAGATGGGTGGACCAGTTTGTTATCGATGGATGTACTTCATTGAAAGGTACTGATTCTAACTAATACAAGTTCATTGTTTGGATCATTTATTATATATAACCTACTAAATTGATGCTTTTCCATATGTTGCAGGTACCTATGTAAACTGAAGTCATATGTTCGCAATAAAGCTCATCCAGAGGCTTCAATGGCAAATTCATTTTTGGCAGATGAGTGTGTGGTGTTTTGTTCTAGGTACCTGGAAGGTTTCTCCACAAAGCATAACAAACCATCAAGGAATGATGAGAACCAGGATCATCTTGAATCTAACTTATGTGGACATGATTCCTCATTGTTTCCTCCTATAGGAAAACCATTGGGAAGACCATCCAGTTTCATTTTAACCGATCTAGAGAAACTGCAAGCACATAGATATGTACTATACAATTGTGAAGCTGTCATTCCGTACTTGAAGTAAGTGTTACTAACACCTATCAACATATTACATATGTTTCTTTAAAACTGAATCCATGTTAATTTCCATTTTAGAGAGCATGCCGCTGATCTCAAAAGAAGAAATCGTCAATGTCGTCTATCTTTGAAAACAATTGAGAAGATACAGAATAAAGAGTTTCCTAATTGGTTCAGAGAACATGTAGGTATCATGGTTTGTTTTTTCTTAAAAAAAATAGGAAAATTTGACTTAAGTATATTTTGTGATGATACAGATCATGCAGTTGGAGCAAAAAAATGGTAGCGATAGCATCAATGAGGACATTAGATGGTTGGCTCGCGGCCCATTGGATGCAGTAAGAAGACACAGAGCCTTTAACATCCGTGGTTTCAGATTTAGAGCTAAATGTTATGACAAGGCGACGCAAAATAGTGGAGTTGTTGTGACTGCAAAAACATCAAGTTATTCTTCTGGAGGGGATACTAACCCTATCCTTGGAGATATTACCTACTATGGAAGGATACTTAATATAGTTGAGTTAGACTATTATGGAAGATTCTCAGTGGTGTTGTTTAAATGTGAATGGGTTGATGTCACTCGAGGAAAGGGAGTGCAAACAGATAAGTTTGGTTGTACACTTGTGAATTTCTCACAGCAAATTCACAAGGGTGACAGGATTGAGCATGAGCCTTTTGTATTTGCCAATCAAGTTGACCAAGTGTTCTATGTCGAAGACGAGCATAACAACCCAGGATGGTCAGTTGCATTGAAGATGAAGCCTAGAGATGTATTTGAAATGGGAGAAGAATGGAATGATGTAGAATGTGAACCTTACCATGTCAGTACTCTTGGGGACCTTTTTGCTAATGCACATAATACTCATTCATGGACTAGAAGAGATGTAGAGGGTACAACTGTAGAGGGAACAAATGTAGATCCTAGTACAAGTTCTGATCAAGAAGATTAATAGCTCAACAAAATTAAAGGTCAGATATGTTTGATTTTTCTACTGTTCAATATTGTATAGTTGTACTAAGATTTTGTAACAGCTGACAAGTTTCTTTTTAACTGTTTGTATTACTCGGGTCATGGTCCAGAATATGATGTTCAGTGTTCACACAATCCTTCTAATCCAAAAATGAATATCTCTGCCTTCACATGTTAGATATGCTATGTAGAAAAGCTCTTTTGTGAAGCTTGTTTTTTCTGATGCTTTGCTTCAGCAAGCTGCAAACAGCAGTGCACGGGCTGCAATAGAGTCCTTGAAGCCAAAGTTAAAGGTCAGTACAAAGAGGCCAGTGATTCCAGTTCAACTGCACTGCACTGCACGTATTTATCATTCAGAGTTTTGCATTGTGATGTAAGCAAATCGCTTTGCTCTTGGCGTGCAGAGAACTCCTCATCACCAGCTTCCCCCTCGCAAACCGACCTGCGCGTCCAGCTGAGTGCAACAAGGTAGTCGTAAAGCTTTGCACCTCTGCAACTTTGCAACTTATATGTTCTGAACCCTACAATTTATCTGAACAATCATTTTTATCTGATCATGTAGAGCTCACTGGAGAACCTGAAGTGCTCACAGGAGATGGAAGCTAGGAGTAGTGATTTAGTTGGTTGCCTATGTTAGGAGAAAAAACCAGGATTAAACCCTGCAACTGGCTTCTTGGTTCTTGCAGCCTAAAGAATAGGTTTGACATTTATTGCCATTTCTTGACATGATGTTCAGTGTGTGACAATTTTAGATTTGAGAATTCAGAATATAATTGTATGGTGTCGCAAGTTGTATGGTGTCAACAAAACAGAGATTACATTTGAAATTTGAGATTTCAGAATATAATTGTTTATATGTCCATCATAAATCCAGTGACAACAGGCCCATCATCTCTGTCGGCAGGAAATATTGAAAAACAAACTACAAAAATATTAACACTGTGAAGGTATAAGACTGAAATCAAATGGCTACAGGTGCGCCACAGCTTAGGTGCGATTTCTAAAAAACAAAAAAAATGCCTTTCAAGATTTGAACCCACAACCCTCAACAAACTGAACACCTCTTTACCATTAGACTACACATTCATTTGTTAGTATATGTAGGACATTATTTTTTTATCAACATTTCGTAACCTTGTTTTGAATATCATCGAGCTCTACAAAGTTTGAAGCCCCTAAATGATATCAAATGAAAAAGTTTCAACCACAAAGTTTTAAATCTTATCAAGCTCTACAATTTTGATCTTCATCCAAGATATTCAAGAGGCGGGCTCTTAGAATGCTCACTTCTCTTAATCGATTCTAGTGACCAACCTTTAGAATGTTCGTCTCAATTAATAGTCATTTTCAAAGGCATTCATTTTAAGAAGTGAGCCTCTGTTAATTGCTTAATAGAGGCAGCTGCCTTAGAATGTCCACCTCTATTAATAGTCGATTAATAGTGGCGGCCACCTTAGAATGGCCGCATATGAAAATGGTTAACAAAAGCGGGCATATGCCTAGAGCCCTCTTGACCATGTACAGAAGCCGGCGAGGGTGGAGGCCGAGGGTTTCCCACAGGAGATGAACGAAACCGAGAAGAGGGTTAAGTGTAATAAATTCAGGAGTAACTGAAATATCTCGCAACAAAAACATTTGAATAAAGAATTACTATGTAGCATTAGCACCGAAACAATTAACAACGACGGACAAAAGACGTTTTTAGAGGCTCTGTTAATTAGAGATTGCACAGACGAGCACAATGCCTGCCTCTGTAAATCAGGGAAAAAGAACATTCTAGGCAATTCGGCAGGATGGCAGAATCACAAGAGGTCCTACCTTGATATCAAGTCGGCGCAACCAAAACAGGCTGGACAACAAAGAGATTTTTTTTTGGTTTTATGTGGATACAACGAATAAGCAACGCAAAGGGACACAGAATGAACTATGGCGGCGAATTGCAATGGCGTGTCAGCGGTGCAGGTGGGAGTCCAGTGTGAAATTTTCAGCTCATTCGGAGAACAACTGCTCGCTTGTATATGTTGATACAGCCAAATGGTGTACTCACTACCTTCCATGATTTCTCATGCGCTGTACAGAATGAACTATGGCGGCGAATTGCAATGGCATGTCAACGGTGCAGGTGGAAGTCTAGCGTGAAATTTGCAGCTCATTCGGAGAACGACTGCTCGCTTGTATATGTTGATACAGCCAAATGGTGTACTCACTACCTTCCATGATTTCTCATGTGCGATACAGAATGAACTATGGCGGCGAATTACAATGGCGTGTCAGCGGTGCAGGTGGGAGTCCAGCATGAAATTTTCAACTCATTCGGAGAACAACTGCTCGCTTGTATATGTTGATACAGCCAAATGGTGTACTCACTACCTTCCATGATTTATCATGCGCTATACAGAATGAACTATGGCGGCGAATTGCACTGGCGTGTCAGCAGTGCAGGTGGGAGTCCAGCGTGAAATTTTCAGCTCATTCGGAGAATGACTACTCGCTTGTATATGTTGATACAGCCAAATGGTGTACTCACTACCTTCCATGATTTCTCATGCGCTATACAGAATGAACTATAGCGGCGAATTGCACTGGCGTGTCAGCGGTGCAGGTGGGAGTCCAGCGTGAAATTTTCAGCTCATTCAGAGAACGACTGCTTGCTTGTATATGTTGATACAGCCAAATGGTGTACTCACTACCTTCCACGATTTCTCATGCGCTATACAGAATGAACTATGGCGGTGAATTGCAATAGCGTGTCAGCGGTGCAGGTGGAAGTCTAGCGTGAAATTTTCAGCTCATTCGGAGAACAACTGCTCGCTTGTATATGTTGATACAGCCAAACGGTGTATTCACTACCTACTGTAAAATGGGAAATCGACCGGCGAGGTGAGAAGCTAAGCTTCATCCTAATAAACCAATAAATCCTTCTGAAAAACTGAGCTATAATATTTTTGCTTTGTGGGATAGGTTTTGAATCATATAAGCACTTACTTTACGGGACGGAGGTAGGAAACCAAAATTTTGACTCTAAAAGGTTAGATAGAGGAACTATAGGAGATGTCCTTAAATAGTCCATCCAAAAAACTATATTTGGACTAACCAATAAATCCCTTAATTTTCTATTACTTTAATTAGTTGATGACTCGCTTCAATTCTAATGCAAGGTATAATAGTAATATAATATCATCATATTCTTTTTTTGCCCTTTTAACTCCCGCCTTTCTTTACCTCAGTTTCTTTGGCTTCCCTCCATTTTTTTCTCACACAAATCTGCTTCTCTCCATTTTTTGGCTGCCACAAATTGCAAGCCGCGGTAATAGTTGGGTGCCTTACAGTGACCCCACCTTCCATACAGATTAAAGAGGAGTCGTGTAACAAAAATAGTATTTCACCATTTTGCTAACTGAATCCCATCAGCTCCTTATTCCACGCAATTAGATCGTGGGTTCCTTCTTCCCATCGCACAGCTCCACATCTCCCTGCATCTGCCCTACTCGGCCATTCCCCAACCCGGCAACCCAGCCCCAGCCGCCCATCGCCAGATCTGACTCGAGCGCGCGCCGCCGCGCCCCCACCGCCGGCCGTCGCCTTGCCTGCGCCGCGCGCGCCTCCATTGCCGGCTGCGCGCCTCTCCTGCGCCGCGCGCGCCCGGCGCCTCCACCGAGTAGGCGAGACGGCGACCCCTCCTGCGCGGCTGCGCGGGGAGCACGGAGAGCGCCAGAGCGGGGACGCGGGGGAGGACTGGAGGAGGGTGAGCGCCGCGCGGAGTGAGCCGAGGGGCGAGGGCCGGCCGACTGGCGACTGCCGAGGGCTGAACGCCTGAACTGGCTCTGAAGTCTGAACCGGACCGAGGAAATCAGGAAATTCCAACTCTCTCCGACTCAGCTGGTCTACTCTAATTTATGATGTGTTTGTACCCATCTATTTCTGAATACAACAGGGCTAATTCCTAATATTAGTAATGTTCTAGATTTCCATGGTCTTTGCTTGCCAAATGAAATTGTATTTGATCATCCACTGAAACAAGTAGATCTATTGGGTCCAATCTGTTTCTACTCTAAGTTTGTTTGTATTTCTGCTGAGAACTGAGATGCCTATCGATGTGAATATTTCGAGGAATGGTTGAAGGTTGTTTTACTATTATCTCTGTTCCATTTTTTTGCTAGAAACTATTTGGTGACTATTTTTACTTCATTAATGATGTTGTGCAGTGGCTATGGCAAGGGGTAGAAGAAAACTCATAATTCAGAGCCATGATGAATATATGTCAGAAGAGCATATTGGACAAGAGAGCCATGGACAAAATACTGAGGCATCTGAACTTCATCCAAGTGCTAGAGGAGATCAGATCGATAGTGATGGTGATATTGAGGTTAATTTCCACGGTACTTACTAACCTACTTTAAATTATTTTTATTACTAACATAACGTGTTATCTGTAAAAGTGTTTATCATTGAATATTTTGTGCAATGTAACACTGCATAGATGAAACTGAGGACAGAGTAAAGCGTGGAAAGACAAAATTGAAAGATATTTGGAACCTTCCAAGAGGTCATAGAATCGTGGTTAGATGCAATGAGTTCGATCAACCAATTGGATTAGAGGCTGGATTTCTAGGAAAATTTCTTGGCATGGTGGCTAGGAATGGTTGCTTGTGTAGCTTGAGCTACAAGGATTGGAGACTTCTAATAGGAAAGAAAGAAAAAAAACACTGATGAACAAAAAAATAAGAAGGATATACTTAAGCAAGTGAAGGTACGTAGTTCAGCTAGACACTGTATAACCTTGTTGGTAACTTTTGATACTTTACTTTCCTTTTTACTTATGTCTTTTGTTATTGGTATATGCAGATGAGATTCCTGTACCCTTCTCGCATGGAAAAATGGATACTTTGAACCATTGGAGAGAGATGGAGGCAGCACAAGTCTAATCTGAAATCAATATATTTTGATGAGCATAAGAGCACAAAAGTTAACCACAGTAATGTTCCTAACGGTATAATTCATGATCAGTGGATTGCGCTTGTTGATAATTGGACGACACAAAAAGCACTGGTACATGGATATTGTTGGATTTATATTTATGTGTTTTTGATGCCCAGTAGATTTTGTAAACATTTGTGGAACTTAAATGCTTTTCTCTATTTCATCATTATATGATAGGATATAAGTAAGAAAACAGAATAAACTGTACAAAGAAGAAGTCAACACATACAGCTGGAACAAAGAGTTTTGCTCGGAACAGAGAGGAGTTGGTAAATTTTTTTACAACTCTAACTGTGTACTCTTGCTGCATCTATATGGTAGTGATTATTAAGTTCTTTATATCCATTTTCATGTTCACAGAGGGAAAAAGATCCTGAAAAGAAATACCCTCACAGGGCTGTTTTGTATATCCATATACACCAGACTAAAAGCGAGAAGAACACAAATGCACATGTGGTACATTATTTGTGAATGCTTGACTTTGCTTGTGTTTTTTTGAAACTGACTTTGATTGTTTACATCACTATATTTTTCAAGTTATTTTAATTCATATTGGTGCTATGTATAGGGGGATTTGAAGGAACTTATAGTGCAGCAGCCAGGTTTAGCGGAGACCAATCAAGGAAAGGTTGCATGGAAAGGAGATGCACTTAGTAAAATATTAGGAGAAGAAAAGCCTGGCCATGTACATGGCTTGGGACTTGTTCCAAATCCTAATCAAGTGTTTGACCTATCTACTTCGAAGCGCCTTAAGAATGTAAATCTGACTTCACTAGATGAAACATCAAGTGAGGATGTAGTATCTTTGAGACTTCAACTGGAGAAGCTTGGGCACCGTGTCCGGAATCAAGATGCTACTATACTACAGCTGCAACAGAAGACAAGAACCTTGGAACAAAAACAAATCAAACAGGTAAATTTTAAAAACTTGAATTCTAAGCATTTCCTACACTAAACTTCTGATTCGTTGATATAGGGATGTTTAGATGATCCTGTCTATGCACCTAAAGATGGCTATTGTGCTGATGTGCCAAATACGAAACGAAAAGTATGTACCTCTATGGAATATTAAAAAAATAGTAATCTACTGCAAATTTATTTTTTTAATAGCTGGTTCTAATTTATAGTCTTTTGTTTATAACAGCGAGTATATAGTGACCCTCAAAGTCAAGATTCCAGCATGGATGAACAACTAAATGATACAATGGTACAATTGAATTGGCAATTTTTCATACCAGATTTATGTCAAATATTTATTTGTTTTAGTTCACTACAGAATCGGCAAGGTGACAATGTGGAGGATGATGATCTGCAGCCACATTACAAATACCTTAGTCTTGCAGAGAAGGTATGCGCACTAATATGGATGAGAGCTTTTTTTTACTATGGTCAGCACTGGAAAGCTAGTAATGGTTGTCGCTTCAACTAGAATTTTATGCTGTCATTTAACTGTGACCTGTGCCTTGTGCTTGCAGAGGCAGAATGTTATGGAGCAGAGAATAATAGATGCTGTTAGCTCAAAGAAACAGGTAATGACAATTATTTTTTAGTGATTAATCATTGTAAGGTATTTTTGGTTAAAGATTCTTTTGGTTCCTCTGTAAAGAAGGAGAGCACTCATATGAAGCCACAAATCTGGACTCATCTACCCCAGCCACAATAAATTTTAGCTTACAGGTAACTATTCATAAAGCACCTGTTGTAGATTTTTCTTTCAGACAAGTTTCTGTGATCCTTGTTTCAACATTAGTCATTAGTGTTTACTTCATGCTTTTCTCGTGACTGCTATCTGGTGTGCTTGTCTTGTTGACCTGATCGATTACTTGGAAAAAAATTGAGGAATTTTCGTTAGGCTTAACTGATTATGTAATACCTTATTTATTTACTAGTACAATGC
Source organism: Dendrocalamus latiflorus (assembly GCA_017311315.1). Lineage (NCBI taxonomy): Eukaryota > Viridiplantae > Streptophyta > Magnoliopsida > Poales > Poaceae > Dendrocalamus > Dendrocalamus latiflorus. Next base: position 27,214,263 of record CM029611.1, read on the forward strand.
TCGTGCGTTGCAACGGATTCTCAAAAAATGTGAAACATAACTTTGTATAAGGAGCATCTTCCAAACACCTTATAAGGGACATTGGTTTTGAGAAATATTTTTGTTAGAATTCCATGTTTTACTACCCATATCCAAACTCCAAAATTTATATTCTATGGAACAAAAATAATGACATAAAAATTTATACAATGGATGCTTTTTAGATTCATTAGATATGTAGGATACATCCTCTAGTCTTTGCCTCCATAAGAAACAGAAAACCAAAGTACCACAATTACATTATACGCAACAACAAAAAGGAAATGAATAGCGCTAAAATGCAAATAACTGAATTCCAAACTCTTAGCTAAAATAACTCCATAAACCAAGCTCCACATACAAAGCTTCAACATCAGAGAACCTCCCATTCTGCTCCATCTTTAAACTTGATTAAAGACTTCAATGGCTACTATCGCCGGCCTCCTTGCCTCCTGTCCATCATCCTATGGTCTTCTTGATTCTACAAAATAGACCAATAATAATGCCGATGGCAAAGAGAAGATATGATTTGGTTGGGGTGTGTGGTCAACTTATTATCTAATCAAAACTGTATTCGGTGTTTTCTAAATCATCCACCATGTCACTTCTACCCCAACACAAATCAAAGCTATCAGTTTTCTACTAAATCATATGGGTTATCCTGATAGATATTTGTTATCAAAAGAGGCTACCACCACCAGCAAAACATATCTAGCCATGGGACATTTGATAAAAAGATGGTCAATAATTTCAAAGTGACAAAAACTGACAATATTTGTCCCCTTTCCAATTCCTCTTACATAAATTATCTTTTCGTCGGTATGACTTTTAGTCATTGTGACCAGACACCTCCGGTGATGGTGCTTTTGCTCGTTCCTCTCCTGACTCAACTCCGGGTCGCTCAAATCTCCCGGTGGCCGGCTGAACGGCGTCGTCTCTCTCCTGAATTACCAGGATTCAATTGAAACCTGAAACCTGTAAGCGAAATCAGGTAAGACCGTAAGTGTAGGAAAGAGTACATCCATAGTAAAACGAAGGAAAGTTCCCCGTTTCCATCGCTTTCACAGGAAATCAAACATCCACTCCTAGCTCTTGTTTTGCATAGGACCGAGGCAACAACATACACAGAGAAGAGAGACTTTTTCTATGTTCAAAATGTCTCTTCTTATATTTTTTAAAAGTTTTCCGATCATCTATTTTACCATTATATTTTTATGACTTTGGTGTGTTTTTCATTCTTACGTGGGCCTTATTTCGAGCAGAGCGAACTGGGTGACTTGACTCCACTGCCATGTCATGCGGCCCCACTTTCCATAGACTTATCTGGCTCATCTCATTAGTGTTTACTTCATGCTTTTCTCGTGACTGCTATCTGGTGTGCTTGTCTTGTTGACCTGATCGATTACTTGGGGAAAAAATTGAGGAATTTTCGTTAGGCTTAACTGATTATGTAATACCTTATTTATTTATATACGTGTTATGGCACATGGCATGAATAACCTATCTCAGTTTTGTTACCTTCACTAGGAAGCTAGCTTTATTTTAGTTGCTTCATAATAGTGTACCGTGTCTTATTGTTGTGCTCATTTCCCTGCATTTGCTCAGCATATAGGAATTTAATTTCTTTCCCACCACACTTCTCATGAAATATTTCACTTTGCATTGTCATTTCTCATACTCGTGTATTTGTGAGGTTTGACTTAATTGCTTTAGAGAGTAAATGTGAGTACCTTGTTGTAACTATGGCAAATAGTTAAATAAAGTAAAAGTATCAGACTTCAGGGATTTATAGAGCCAGTGGCTCTGGGATTATTTAATTGTTTGATTCTCCCTGCAAAAAATGAAATATAATTGTCTGATTCCATTTTGTCAGTGAAAGACAATATTAATTTATTCTTATTCACTATAGGCAGAGCAAGATAATTATGTGGAGCACGAGGATCTGCAGGCACAGTACAAATATAATTGTACTAAAGATAAGGTTTGCACACAAAACTGAACACATGGATGCAAAGCAATATATTATGTTCATTTTACTGGATACCATTATTGCCACTACTTTTCAACTTTCCTGACATGTGTTTCTTTCTAGAACAAAGACAGTCTAGTACTGAATGACACTATATACTATGCTAAATAATTTTTACTATTGAGAATTTACTATTTTCATTCAAATAAATTATAAATTATGACCACTGTATAGTGTTGTAAGTCACCCATTGTAATTGTGTGTTGCATATATAACTGGAGATCAAGACATCTAATTCCCAAGATAAAAAAGTGCTGCATACCAACAGGCTTCCTACTGCACAGAAGGTTAAATTTTATCATATCTTTAGTAAGCGGGTCATTTCTACTAGACCATACCTTTTCCACAAATTGATTAGTAATTTCTACTTAATTACAGGAAAAACATATCCACAATGATGTTATGTTGGATAAAAGCAAGTGTACTAATGCAATCAAGGTGATCTGTGTAAATAACTCTCTGTTCTATGAAGTTTATCAAATTGTTGAGCAAAGTGTTGTATTTAAACTAGCACATATTACAGGTTGTGGCAAAGGAAACATCTGCTACTCCCTCAAATCTTGAAGCATCTCACTACCAAGTAAATATTGTTTTAGCAATGATATTTTTGTTAAATGCTTATTTTCCATTACTAAGTTATCTGTTTTGACTTGTTTCCTGCAGAACAATATCTCAACAAGGCCTAGTGCAACAGTACGTTCTAGTGTATAAGACACATCTCTTAAAACTAAATAATATTCTTTTCTTAGTTGTTCTTACAGTTGGAGACTAAGAATCCCCATATATACTTTTGTAGAAACATCATCGTGGCACAACAAATTGGTCAACTGCCAATTCAATGATGGTATGATTGTTTAATTTCTTGCAAGTAGTGTGATCTATTATGTACTTATTTTGTTGCACGCTTATATATGTGAACCAGGTTGGCACCACAGTATTCTTACAGAGCTGGAAAAATCAAAATAAGTCTGTTGCATTGGCTACAATAGTAAGTTGTGATCCAACACAGAAACTTGACGGTGTTCAGCTAGGCAAAGAATTTTGGATGGTGCATGTTAGTATTGCAATCGTAGATGATGAACCATTGATACGACCATACAAAGGCTACAAGGTTATTGGAGACATAGAAGGAGTTACTATTGCATGGCCTTCAACTTTTGTACGGTCTTTTCTATAACCCAATATGATTTTAGTTCTCGTATGTGTCATATTAAATTAATCCAACTTTCATCTGTAGATCAAGAAGATAAATGCATGATCACATCAGTGGAACGCTAGACTAAACTGAAGGAAGGAGAAAGGAGGGCTGCTGGCATACTAAGGGGATCCCTTAATGTTTTATATTTTGCTCACATAGAACTTGTACTCTGAACAAAAATTATGTCATGAGTTATGTGGATGGTACTCATTGTAATGCAACAAATCCTTTATACTACATATATATAGCTAAGTGTGCTTATTTTCTATGTGTTGGATGGTCTTGCATTTCTCAATAAATTGTACATGGATTATCTCTATATTTGTCTCAAAAATTAAATAATTATATGATATTAATGGCTGAATGGTTTATTCCTTACAACACATATAAGTGTTGCAACAAACTAAATCTACATGTTGCAACAAACCATAGAGGCCGTTCACCCATGGTTTGTACAAACACATATAAGCGTTGCCATGATCCATCATTATGCGTTACAACTTTGCAATGGTTATTAGTAAGTTTTACCAACACATAAATAAGTGTTGCAATAGATCCTTGCAACACCACTTTAGGCAACGCATATTAGATGCGTTGGTATAGACACTATCAACGTATATATGGACTTTTAGCAACGTATATTTGCGTTGCAAAAGGGGGGTCATTTTGTAGTGTGGGAAGAGGGCCAAGGATGGGACATGGAAAAGGCACATGTACACTCTCCTCATGAAGCATCATGCCTCGAAAATCCACTGGATCCCAAGGAATATCGACTCGAGCCAAGTCAACTCGTAGTCAATGGTACAAAAGTGTAAACCTGCAAATAAACTTAAAGATATGGCAAGTATGTGTGATAGGGTCGATGCCCATTAAGTTATCAATAGAAAATCCAATCACGTAGGCATATCAATAAGACATATTAAGTAAAGCAAGGAGAGTAAGGGAGAGCAATTAGGGATTAACTGAAGAAAGAAGAAGCAGGGGTCAGTGAAGACACTAGAGATGTTGGTGAAGAGGAAGAAGACAAGGTCTCCGACGGTGGAGAGGTGGTCATAGGGGTTGGAGAAGATGAGGAGGTCATTGATGTTGCTTTGTGGTGGCACACCAACTGGAAGGGTAGGGAGTAAATCGGTCAGTGGCCGCCGGATTTGGGGAGGCACTCAGTGGAGGGAACTGCAAAGGGTGTGGACGATGGTGAGATGGAAAGCGGGGGCAGTAGCAGGCACGGTGGAGTTGGTGATGCAGGGCGGCGATGGTTCCAAGGGAGGAGAGGTAGTGGATGGAGAAGAGAGGAGGGGTAGCACACCGGTGAATGTGGTGGTGGTGGCCACCGGTGACACAGAGGAAGAGATGGCGGCCATGGATGCGGTTGCTGGAGTAGAAAGGTGCGGCGGAGCAGCAGATGGGAGAGGTAGACAGCGGTCGGAGATGGAGAGGGATGGGGGAGAAGAGAGGAGCAAAGGAGAGCTAGGGGAGAAGAAGATAATACTGGGCTCAATGGGGGAGCAAAGGGGAGAGAAGAGGGGGCGACGGTGCTTGGTGGCGCACCGGGAGGGAGCAGGTGAAGGTGGCGGCACTGTGGTGTGAAGATGGTGGTAGCTTGGTGTGGTGGCTGTGGCCGAGATGGGAAGGGTCGCGGTTGCAGGAGTAGTGGGGAGGAGTGAAAAGAGGGTGATGCGGTTGGCCGCCGGCGAGTCTAGCTGACCCTTGTCGGCGTCGGTGGGGAGAAGAAATAGGGATGAGAGAGAGAGCAAGGAGAGGCAAGGAAGAAGAAGCAATGGCCGACTCAATTCGATTTGGGGAATTTGGTTAGGGTTAAAAAGGATGGGGATTTGGCATATTTGTGTTTAGCCCTCAAAGTTTTCAGGAATTTAAATAAAGTCCTTCCCCTATTTGATTTCTTCTGATTTAGACCTCCAAAGCTCTATTTTCTTCATGGTTTGATCCTACGTGTCCATGACGACACTTACGTCTGTACGGAGCAGTCCCAAAATGCCAAATTTGTCGTTTATGCACCTTGATCATGCTGGCCTATGGAAAATTACAAAAATGTAAAATGGTCTTATTTAGGGAATTAATTACAGAAAAGCATGTAAATGATGATAAATGGTCCTAAAATGCAAAAATAATAGGGGTAAAATGATAAGAAAATATACGTAAAAATGACACATGTCAACAGTCTTTGGAAGATGTTGCAACAGCTCAAGTTTAAGGCTCGGCCTATCTACCAAGGATACTTGAAGTCATATGGAAAGTAGGAGAGCTAGAGAGTGGATATTCTGATCTTCACCAACTCAAAAGATGACACCATCGTCCATACCTATGATGCACGACTAACACAAGACTCCTTCATGAGAATCCAAGATGCTGCTAGGGAGGCCATTCGTTAGCTAAGAGAACTCTATGTGTTAGACCATGTGGATGGTCGTAAATAAAGATATGATGAATAATTGACATTTGGTTTGCTTTGGATTTTGCGTTTGTGAAAGACTTGGTCGTTTGCTATTGATGTCCTTACTTTCAAGTGATTTGGCTCAGTTACGAGTGATTACAGTATTCAGAATTCAGACTACGACCACAGCACTTCAAACACTCTTATGACTACGGCATGAATACAACTACAGCTGGCTTCGATCACAGCAGCGCTCGACCTCAGCACTTCGAACACGACTATGACTACGGCTGGCTTCAACCACAATAGTTTTCAACCACATCCAGCTTTCAACCACAGTAGTTGTCAACTACATCCAACTTTCAACCACGATAGCTATCGACTACATTTGGCTTATGACCATGGCCGTTTTCGACCATGGTAGCTTTTGACTACGTAGACTTCGACCACGATAGTACGACTTCGATCTTACGACCACGGCAGTACGAATTCGATCTTACAACCACGGCAGGTAATCTTAGCTACTATACTCTTTCATGATCATAGCTACAGTACTTGATAGTCGTATACTTTACTGGTCATACTCGATAGTCGAGGGCTTTGCGGTCGATGGTCATATGTTTTGTAGACTGCCTTCATGGTCAAAGGTTTTGCAAACTGCTTTCATGGTCGTATGTTTTGCAGACTGCTTTTATAGTCGTAGGTTTTGCAGACTGCTTTCATGGTCATAGATTTTGCAGTCTTATCGATACTCATAGACTTAAAGTATGTTGTTCTGTCTTTGGTAGTCGAAGGCTTAGCGATCGGTTGCTGTAGGCTTCTCGGTCAGTACTCGTAGACCATCATGGTTGATACGAGTGCTTCACTCATGTGATCGTCGAGTACGTCGAGTACTCGTTTTGGGCCCATGGTTGACTGGTCGGTGTGTAGTGGTCAATGATGGATGGTCATTGCTTGAGGTACTTGTAGATGGAGGACTCGATACTCGGTAGAAGTGGTTTCATGATCACGGTAAATGGTCGGGTGTTGGAATGTTGTCTGTACTTGTAGGCTTCGAGTACGTGTTGCGACTAGTCGATACTCAATAGTCGGTACTCGATATTTGTCAGTAGCAGTGCGAATGGTTTCTGAGTACTTGTGGGTTACGAGTATTCTGTGATTAGCAGTCATATTGAGTGGTCTGAGGGTCTGTTTCAGGTAGCGATAGATTATGTGGTCGTAAACGATCGAGTGGTCGTAGATGGTTTGGTGTTGTCCAGGGATAGACAAGGGTGTGCTGACCATGGTCGACTTGGAGAACTCATACCAGAAGAGAGTTTCTTTGGTCTTTGCATGTGTAGGTGGGCATGGAGGCGGCCATGGTCGGTGACGAGGAGGACCAGGACTAGGAGGGGGTAATTTGAGGTCCAGACAGTCAGGATGTCACGCGAGGTGGTCGAGCTCATGCTAGAGCACATGGAGGTCAAAGGTGGATGCTATGTGGAGGCGTGGAGATGATCACGGACGGTGACAAGGAGGACTGGGATTAGGAGGAGGTAATCTGAGGTCCAGGAGATTAGGTGGTCACGTGAGGTGATTAGGCTCACGTGAGAGCACGTGGTGATGGTGCATGATGGAGATAAAGGAGGGGATATTCTGGAGGCTTTTGTCGTGTGTGTCGTATGGAGTTGTGAATGGAGTCCATGATCTGTATGAGTTAGTTAAAACCCATGTTAGGAAGGGTTTCAGGTCCCTTGATTTGAGGAAAAGATAGATTTCATGTCCAGGTAGTTAGGGACATGGTTTTGAGGTGTTCGGGTTGAACATGCTTTGTGCACTAGCCTATAAAAGCAGAGGAAGTCATATGGTAGCATAACAGGGTTTTAGGGCTTTCGTGGAGAAGGTTTTTAGGGGTGCCATGAGGTGCTTTGTATCCAAGAACTTGATGAAGAAATAATAGATCAGAATTCTTTCCAGAGAAGGTTCTCCGGTGACTTCCAAAGCATCGCTCTTTTCTTCTGTTTTTTGTGCTCTATTTTTGTCTTCAACGCATCTCGTTCGGGCGGTGGTCAAACGACTAGACATTTCATGCGGAAGGAGGCTACGACTTTGTGCGACGTTATCATACTGAGTGATTGGAACGAACAGGTAGTTGATCTGTTGTCGTGCCGACTGATCGAACTGAGCGGATGATCGATCCGAGTGGTCGTAAGTGAGCGATCATAAGCAAGTGGTCGTAAGCGAGCGTTCGGGAAGAGCAGTCGTATCGTCTGGTCGTAATGAGCAGTCAGGCGACGGAGCGCCTGGTCATAATGAGTGGTCGGGCGACAAAGGCTAACGAGTAATCATAACGACCAATCAGGCGATAGAGGCTTTACGACCACGTACAAGTAGGGGTGGAAAACGGTAACGGATAATTCATTTTATCCGATATTCGTATCCGAGAAAACACAAATATGGTAAGCAAAAATCCGTATTCGAAAATATTCTTATTCGTATTCGAGAATATTCGTATCCGTATTTGAGAGTATTCGTATTCGCATTCGTATTCGAGAATATTCGTATCTGTATTCATATTCGAGACTATTCGATTCGTATTCGATCCGTTTCTAGAACCTATGAAAAATTCGTACAAATTTTGTGATTCAAAATTTGAATTTAGGCGGTTTAAAACCGGTAACCGGTCAAAAACTGGTGAAAAATCGGTAAAACCGTTAGGAATCCGTTTTATCCGATATTCGTATCCGAGAAAATCCGTATTCGAAAATATCCGTATTCGTATTAGAGAATATTCGTATCCGTATTTGAGAATATTCGAATTCGTATCTGTATTCGTTTGAAAAAAATGGATTCGTATTCGTATTTGAGACTATTCGACCGTATCCGATCCGTTTCCACCCCTACGTACAAGCAGCTGCGATCGTTTGGTAATTCAGAGCAGTCGGGCGACAGAGGTTTACGACCACATACGAGCAGCAGCTACTATTGTTGTCTCTATTCGGTAATCCAGATTGCTTCCTTTTTATTTCTCTGTGTTTTGTTTTTAGGAGGTAAAAGCGAAGACAATCATTCAGCCCCCCTCTGATTGTGCCATATGATCCTACACTATGAAGTGGAGTTAAAGAGCACTCTGCAATCCACTATTTTCCAAGCAAGTACACTACCAGCTCCAACAGCTTCTTCTAATCCACCAAGGATGACCCGAAGTTGGTTCATCAGGTGGAACTAACCAAGGCTTTGGACTACATCTATTAGTCCACCTTAGACAAGCTGAGTTTCACCTACCATAAGCTTTGTACGACAGAGGAAGAGTTAGCATTGCTATGTGCTAACAATACAAGTTCTTCGGTTTAGGGACCCAATTTTGAGCTACCACCAAAGAAGCATCACACTGGAAACAAGCTGAAGTACCTTAGCTAGTTCCATGCAGCCCCATCAGGAAACTCCTAGGTTTAGGACCTTAAGTCATTAGTGAATGTTACTTGTGAGTTGTTATTCCTTTGTCAACAACCACAAGGTTAGATTCATGGTTGGATGCACATGCACCAGTGGGGGGCACAGGCCTCTGGGCTAATTTTAATTTTTGTTGCTTAGAGTCCAAGTTTATACAGTGTGTGTGCCCCACTTACTGAAAACTAGTGCCCCCCACATGTCAAGAATTATATCTATCTAAAAGAAAAAATGCTTAAACATGTTGACAAATAGGGAGAGAAAATAAAAGAAAAACATATAGGGCATTGACAAAGCAAAATACTATGTGTAAGTTGAAGTTGGTGTGACATAGCATATCAACTGATCATGAAAAGAGAACAAAATAACATGGGCTACTTGAACCAATCGAGCATAGGCCACAAGCCGGTCTAGCACCAAGCCAACGTCAACCCATGGCCCAAGCCAGCACTAGCCTCAAGCCAACTATGTAGCTAATGCCAGATCCAGATGATGTTTAGCCTACCTTCCCCTGTTCCCCATGTGGCACGCCATGCACACAACCTTTCGTCTGCTACGGTGACGGGCCCGGCGCCGGAGCTGCTATCATCCAAGAGCACACCGTCCACTTCTCACTTGTGCATGCGTGTGTTTGATGGCATGGTTAGATTTCTTGCTATATTAATCTTACTGCACGTGCATGCAAATGGAGTAAATCTCGATGTATGTATGTCGTATGCAGTATGGCTGACGGTCACGGCAATAGGTGAGGTCGTCCACTTGTTATCTCGTCCTGGCTTCTTGCTTTCAAAGTTCAAATATTCAATCATCTTTATAGCTAACTAAGTAATGATCAGCCAACCAAAATAGGTACTAAGTTTTGTGATTTAAATTTTAGGGTTTCAATTATGTGATCTTTAAAACATTTGTGGGCTAGGCCTTTACTATTAGAATGCACTATTTCAATATGTTATTCAATATGTTCTAACTTTCAATAATTGTCATCTCTCTAGGGCAGGTAGTCCATAGTCATGGAACTATTTCTAAAAAGAAAGGCACCGAGTTCAAGTGCAAATGCTACAAATACTGAAAGCCCAAAAATTAATTGGGAAGAGGATATTCAGTTTGATTTAGGGAAAAGGAAAAGAATAGACGACTATCTGCCCAATCAGAAAGATGTGGTAAGAAGAAAGTACTTGAATAATAGGCCTTGGCAACCTCGCATATATGATTTTCCATAGATAAAGTTTTGGAAGAAAAAGAGAAGATTTAACCATGGACGGTTTGATCAATATGGCAGTTGACTTGAGTATGACGAATCCAAAAATATAAAATTTAGAACGCATTACTATCTACAACATTATTGATGGACGCATCGATAAATACATGTATAGAGCAGGAGGCCCCTATGTCATTTTTGTTCTAGATCCTCCATTGGTTATATTATTCATAAAATTGCTTTGTGCTGAGTTAGCTTTTTGTTGAAAGTTTCCTTATGTTCTACTTGTGGGATGGACATAAAAACCCCTTTTAGTCTCCTTGCTTTCTTTCGTAATATGTGGAAGCATCAAGCAGATGGTGAACACCAGGAGCAATAGAAGCAATAGTAACAACGATGCCAATGAAAATGTGGCTGCTCCAGTTCCTCCACCACTTCACGCTAATGGATTCGAATGGGCTCAAATGATGGCTAGCCCAAACTAGTTCATCCAACTCCTGGTGCAATCCATCAATAATCGTGCCGTAATATTCTAAAAATAACCCTCTTGAGGATTTGTGCATAATTAGACAAAAGGGGATATGTGAAAACAAGATGTTCTAGATTTTAGAGCAGTGGTCATTTTCCTGGGAATAGATTAGAAGTCATGCCATAATAAAAGAGGTGTGGGAGAGAGGAGGACCCAAATCCCAAAAATCCCTAACTACCTTTGCTTGTTTTCCTAGCGCAACCGCCACTGCAGTGCCATGCTGCCAGAGTTTGCCACGTTGCCAGGGCCAGCCCATGTCACTAGCGGCAGCACTCCACCACCATGCAATGTCCACGCCTGCATCCGCGCCTGCGCTTGCATGCATTGGCCTGCATCGCGATCATCTCGCCTTAGCCCATGCGCATGCCGATGCTGCACGCCAAGCTAGCGCATGGTCACTCTCAAGCACACGGCCAACAGTTGGCGTGAATGCTACATAGCGCCAGCCAGGGGAAAATCAAAGAGGAAAAGTGAAGGGCAACCGCCGCTCTAATCGCCACCCAAAACAACCCTCCTCCAAACAGCAGCACTAACCCACAGTGTTGCTGTTCAAATGGCCATAACTCTAGGCTCATCAACCCAAACCTATTGAAAGATATATTTTCTAGAATCTACACAAAATTTCAAACTTTTTCTTCCACATCATCATTTTATGATTCGGGCATCTGCAACCCCCTTTTCTTCTCTAAACTTTGTTCTGTCCGAAATAGAATAGCTGTGTTCCAAAGTTCATAACTCCTAGTATACAACTCCCATCACTACTAAAAAGAGGCTATACTGGACGGCTACATCACAGACAGTTCATACGGAACTGTCTGTGATTAAACTATCGTAGACGGTTTATAGTGGCAACCGTCTGTGATATTTTTACAGATGGTTATTAAAACGAATCGTCTGTGATAATTGAGACATCACAGATGGTTCATTTTAATAACCATCTGTGAACTTTCACATACGGTTCTTATCACGAACCGTCTGTGATAAGTGAGATATCACAGACGGTTCGTGTTATGAACCGTCTGTGAAAGATGCGAATAACACAGATGGTTCATATAAAAAACCATCTCTGATATTCTGGACATTACAGATGGTTCTTATAACAAACCGTCTGTGATATTGCGGACATCATAGACGGTTCATATTAATAACCGTCTATGATAATTCATAGACGGTTATTAATACGAACTGTCTGTAATATATTGGTATTACAGACCGTTTGTGGTTGGAACCATTTGTGATAATCTGCCCTATTAAATACTGGGCGTACGTGGTCGATCTCGATATAGATTTGTCTTCATTGCGCTACATCGGTCGAGCGATAGGCGGTGGCCGGCTTTAGGGAGTTTGGTGAAAACATATCGCCGTCTTCTTAGTGATCAAAGGTTAGTACTCAATTGCTTTTAATAACTTATATGCATGCTATTGTAATTGAAAGAGATGATAGATATGTTTTTATTTAGATCTAGCTAGCTAGGTTTAGAAAGATAATGTTAGCTAGTTTGCTCAATTTGATCAGAATGGGTAAGTACTCGTAGTTCACTTCTATATATTCTTGCTTAACCTTATTATGTCATGAATACGTGGCTAGCTAGCTAGCTATACCTACGTAATATATATAGATCGATGTCCTGTGTAAGTACGTATAGCTAGTCTGATTTGCTATATAGTAGTGCTAATAATCATTTTTGACACTCATTTGTTACATGTGTAGCTAGCGTAGATGGACCAAAACTGGATATACATTGAGAACCGTGTGAGTGAGGAGTACATTAATGGCATTTCTGCTTTTAGAAGAGTGGCCTAACTGGATATATTGAAGAAGGGGATGGAATATATGTACTGTCCATGCATTGATTGTGATAATCTAAAGATGTTTAGCAACTCAACGTAGATCGAAGCTCATTTGATTCGAAGGGGGTTCAGAAAGGGGTACAAATGTTGGACCAGTCATGGTGAAGAGAAGAGTACACAAAAAGGTAGTTATGACATCGTCGAGAGAGACAACGATATGTCGGTTGTAGATTGTGATTTCGATCATGAGGATAGGTCACAGGATGACAATCTGGATCAGATGCTACGTCATGTAGAAGGGAACTATAGTGAGAGAGAGTTTGGTAAATTCGAGGGCTTGATAAAGGACTCAGAGAAACCTTTATTCCCGGGCTGCAAGCTGCAATACACGAGGTTGTCATCAGTTCTAGAACTGCTAAAATTGAAGGCAAGCAATGGTTGGATTGATAAGAGTTTCACGGCATTATTAGGTCTCCTAGCGGACATGCTTCCAAAGGGAAATGTGTTGCCGAGAACCACCTACCAAGCCAAAAAGATTCTTTGTCCATTAGGGATGGAAGTAGAAAGAATACATGCATGTCCAAATGATTGTATCCTATACAGTAAAGAGTATGCTAGCTTACATGTTTGTCCGATGTGCAAAGCATCCCGATACAAGCGTAAAAATGACTCCAATGATGGGAAGAGCATCGAGGTGAAGCAAGGACCTCCTGCTAAGATGTTGTGGTATCTTCCTGTAATTCCCCGTTTGAAACGTTTATTTGCAAACCACAAGAATGCAAGATTGAGAACTGTGTAACGATTGTCATGATATATATATATATGTGTGTGTGTGTGTGTGTGTGTGTGTGTGTGTGTGTGTGTGTGTGTGTGTGTGTGTGTGTGTGTGTGTGATCTGCAGGTGTTGTTTCATTCATCTATTTTATTTATGTAATGATTGTCCTGTGCTATATACATGATCTTGCTTATTTTCAAAGGGCATGGCTAGCATATCCTGAGGCTAGCCAAAAAAGAGCAAATAAAATCGCTTTTGAAATAGCTATCACAAACGGTTCAGTGTTCTAAACCGTCTGTGATATATATCCCAGATGGTTTCAAACACTGAATCGTTTGTGATATCAACGATATCACATACGGTTTTTGTTATTAACCGTCTGTGATATGAAGGTTATCACAGACGATTAATAACAAAAACCGTCTATGATAATCGAGTATCACAGACGGTTTGTATAAAAAACCGTCTGTAATACTCGACTATCACAGACAGTTTTTTAATAAAAAAATCGTCTGTGAAACTCGACTATCACAGGCGGTTTGTGATATTAACCATCTGTATTTTAAGTTATCACAGACGGCGTGGGAGCCGTCTGTGATAACCACCTATTATCACTGACACATAAACACAGACGGTTGAGGAACCGTCTGTGACGACGGTTCCGAACCGTCTGTGATGACATTTTTCTATAGTATGCATTCTAGCAAACTTTCTCACTACAAATATCTACAAAAAATTATCTATAACTTTGTAGTATTGAGCATTAGTAGATTCTCAAATTAAGGAACCCTAAATTATGAATTTCCACAACTGCACCAAAGGTAGTCTAGATTTGTACAGCAAAGATCTAACAGCCATAACTTTTCAACCGTTAATTGAAATCACATGTTCGAGCACTCTACAGAAATATAAAACAAAGATCTACAACTATCGTTCCTATCAAAGCTCTAGAATCTACATGGAAAATACTCTAATCTTCCACTCAAACGTCAGCCCCAAACATCTCCCTGAATATGAAAATGAATCAAACCCTAAATCAAATCCAAACTAATCCTTACCTCACCTGAGATGACTAGATCAATCCACCATGAACCTTAGCCATCACAGCAAGGAGAGGGAGGGGGACGGGCGGAGAGGAGGCGCCTAGTTGGGGAAGGGGAGGGGCAGCTGCAAGGAGGGAGAGGGGGAGGGGTCGGTTGGATGGATGGGGAAAACAGGGGCCTGGACGGGGAGGAAGGGAAAGGGGCTGGTTGGGAGGTGTTTTCCCCTTTTTTTTATCCAGCAAAAGAGAGACTGTCTCATGTGCCTCTAGCATGAAGTTTTCGGGTATTACATACACAAAGTATTCCACAAGTCTTGGGGAAATGTAGTTATTTAGATGCAAGGTTTAACAAAATGGGCTTATTACGGTTCCTTTGCAAAAAGCGATATTCCCAAACTTTTGTATTTTACAAAGCACTCATTTGGCAAACTAATTGCAATAATTGAAACTAGATAATTTCTAGTGAAGATTCTAGCTACCAATACTAATATTAAGCCTCTATCCGCCAAACTTCAATGAACCAGGTTCTATCTATCTAACTGGCTCTATCTGCTCAAATGAACACTTGAGAACTCTAACCACTCCCAGATTCCCAAAAGATCATTTAAAAAACCATAAATCTACCATGTAAAAGCACACATTGTCCACCTTGACGGTGGGCACATATATTTGAATAGTTTTACACTCTATAGAAATTGTACAACTTTACCCACAAGCCATGAATATCTCACATTGTCATGCGATTAACTCACTTCCTTGAGTGTGTGGCTGAGAGATCATGATAAGGCCTTGTGCCAACCCAACCTAACTCCTCCCTCTAAGATTTCATCGCTGAAGAGTTTGATCTACCCAGTTAGAAACCCCTTCTTACGCCGTGTAGCAATGTCTCTATCTGACACCCACATTCAGCCCTTTGGCAGAATCTAATCTAGGCCATTGAAAATTAATTAGCTAAGTTATACCCATTTAGACTTGTAATTGTATAGTAGTGTTCAGTTTGGACAATCACAAACATCGATCCTTAATTGTCTAAGGAAGTACTTTCACAATACAATATATCATGCTCTATCTGCACCAATTCAATCTTACCATCCATCCAAGTCTCAAACAATTTTCTTTATTTTATTTTATTTTATTTTATTTTATAAACCATTGACAATACCTATTGCCCAACATTTGATAAAAACAATTGTATAAAGATTTGATAATATTAATCCCACCCATAGGATGATATTAACCAAAATAGTATGTCTAAGCAATTCTACTATTCTAACTAACCACAATAATGTACTTATTATCAATGGTAATCTATACTAGGGTGACAAAGGTACACTAATTTCAAATATCAACGAGAGACATTTCAAGTAGGATTTAACTAACTCCTAATAATTGAATTATCATTTTATGTAATTAGTCATGCATAATAGTTTTTGGACAATATAAGAAATAACTTTGCAATATATTGGATCAACATGATCAAGGAAGACTTGCCTTGGTTAATGGTGGCTGGGGCTTCCTCCTGCTGGTCAGGAAGATCTTCGATGACATCGTTTACAAAATGAGAAAACGACAAATAAACAACTAAATTCAAATTAAATCATAAAAATACAAAATAGATACTAGAAGGTAGATTAGTATTTTATATGAATTTAGAAACTTGAGTCACTCAATTCGGAGTTCAAACAACAGAATGCAAAATGCTAAAAATTCTCAAATGAGATAATATTCCTGGAATCTTCTTTTTGGATGGTTAGATTACTAGTGGTGTATGACATGTGGCCATTGTAACAGCCCAAGTTTTTATTAAAATAAAATAAATAAAGAAATAATTAAAAATCAATTAAAATAAAAACCTAAATTAAAATAAGTATATTTGTGCCTAAAGTTTAAATTTGTATTTGCCTTAAATTTCTGTTTTTGAAAAAGCTGGATTTGAAAAGCATTTTCAGAAAATCCTAAAATTATTATTATTAAAATGATATTTTGATTTTCTATAAAAATCCTATGTCAAATTAATTATTTGGAGTTATTTGGCTTTTATTTGGTTTCCTGGATTTTCTGGAGTTTAAAAATGTATTTTTGAAATTAAAAAGTATTTTAAGTATGAAAATTAAATACCAACATTAGTTGGAAGTATTTTTATTAAGTCCAAAATGTCTCCAGGAGCTTCTGTGAATTTTCCTGGAATTTTTGGAAGTTATTTGATTTTTTTTCTGAGGCTAAATGAAATTCCTGTGCTTTTCTGAAAATCTTAAAATCAGAAAAACAAAAATAAACCCCTCCCTCCCCTCCGGACGCCACGTGGACGGCCAGATCTCCTCCACGCCGCCACCATTCGGCCGTCGCCTCCGTCCCGCCTTCCCCACTCCCCTGCCCGCCACGTCGCTCCCCCGCCCCATCTCAGCCGTCCATCTCCCCGTGCCCACGACCGCCCGATCTCCCCTTCTCTTCATCCGCACCGCCCGCGCCCCCTCTCTCTGCGTGGGGCCCGCCTGTCGGGGTCTTCTTCCCCGCGCGCCGTCTCCTTCCTCCCGCTCGGCCACACCATCGCCGCCGCCCCTCGCCCCGCCGGATTTCTTTCCTTTTCCGCCGCACGTGCAACCCGCGCCTTTCCTTCTTCTCCCTCCCCCGATTCCTTTCCTTCTACGGCCGCCCCTTCCTTTCCTTCCCCCTCCGCAATCGCCGCCGCCCGCAATCTCCGGCGAGGAATCCCCGCCAGCTCCCCCTCCCCGACCCCTATAAAGGCCGCTCCCCGGCCTCCCCTCTCCCCACACCACCTCCCTCCACTCCCTATTCCCTCTCCTGAGCACCGCAGCGCCCTCGCGCCGTGCGCCCAAGCTTCCGAGCGCCGGAGCTCCTCCGGTGAGGAATTGCGGCCGCCTCCGGCGTCCTCGGGCCCCGCCACCACCTCCCTCGGTCTCCCCGCGCCCGTGCGAAGACCCTCTGCCCCTCGACCGCGCCTCTCCGCCATAGGAGCCTCGTCGTCGCCGTAGCCCGAGCCGCGCCACCGCTTCTCCTCGTCGCCGACGTGCCTCCGGTTGCCGACGGTGAGACCACGCACCACCCCTGAGTCCCCCGCATGCCCCTCTCCCTCCTGCGCCCCTCGCCGCTGGTCGCCGCTCGCCGGAGCGCCGGCAAGCACGCCGTCCCCGTACGCCTCCGGCCGGCCGCGCCACCCGTGCCGACGTGGCAGGCGGTGTGGCGCCGTGTCAGCGCCACGTTAGCGCCGCGTCGGCCCAGCTCGCCCCGTCGGTGCCACGCCAGCCCGGCCCCGCCACCCGTGCCACCTCACCATTCCCTCTCTTCTGTGAGCTCGGTCCATGGACCCATGGCCCACCTGTCAGTGGGGTTCACCCCAGGCTGACGCCAGTATGGCGTAATAAACCGAATTTCCCGTAGAGAAATAATTCCGGCCGAAAAGAAATTCCCGGGCTGATGCAATGCTGACGCCATAAATCCCTTTTTCAGTAGAAAAATAATTCCAGAAATTATTCTTTTTCCTTTTTCTCTGAATTTAAACTTCCCGGAGCCCGTTCTCCTTCATCCTAACTCCGATTTAGCCCGTTCAAATTTCTAAATTCATCAAAAATTCCCCTCTATCCATTTCTGGCCTCAATTCAAATATGTGAGTTCAATTTGAATTTATTTGAATTTGGTGGGTTATTTTGACGTGTAGACTTCGACGATTCGGGAAATTTCTTCGACGAAAATTCAAGCCAAGTTGAAGAGCAAGGCAAGTCACACTCCTTGACCATGTTGATCCCAGATTGCAAATAAAATTATGTTGATTTAAATTATATTGCATGCATATTTTTATTCAGCGTATTTCATTTCAGTTTTTAAATATAGTTAATGCCTACTTGTTAATTCCTCCATTGTTATTGAATTCCTTATACCTTGTCACCCTAGATCAAACCCTAGTTGGTACATTAGTATTGGCTAGGAAGACTTTATATTAAATGCTTAGACTTGCTTAGAAATACTCTTGGTTTTGGGATACCTTTTCACATAAAATGATAAGCTTTTGAACTGTACTCTTGACTTTGGTGAGTCAAGGAGGTTTATGAAATATTTTGAAAACAAAATATAAAAATTGGTTTAGACTTAGGCAATTGGTTGCGTGGTGGGTGCAGGCATGCTCTGTTGTTCGGAGACACAGGGTTGATTGTCGTGCACAGGGGTATGTGGTTGGGCCTAAGTCAATTAAGGACCGGTCTGTGAGCTACTGTTGCAAAGCCCTAACGTACTACCACAAGGCTGGTATGGGACAGCCCTGGCTGAATAATTTGCGAGTTCCAACCTGGGTCATGTCGTAGGATGAAAGTGAGCGTGGCGTAGGCCATGAGAAGTCTCACTAGGCTCAAGAGGGGGCCCCGGTCTGGTGGATTCCTTACTGGGGTGAAACCTTAGAGTTGGCCTGGCCAGGTTGAAGGCTTTGCATTGTAAAGGCCTTGTCACGACTCCTAACCGCACACCTAAGGAAGTGTGTAATCTAGTGGTAAAACGGGATGATCGTGTCTTGTGGGTAAAGCTGTACAACCTCTGCAGAGTGTATAACCTATCCTGGATAGCCGTGCCCACAGTCATGGGCATGCTGAGTAAAAGTTTTTCATGGATTAGACTTTATTTTTCAAAAATGGTTTCGAAAACCTTGTGGATGGATGGAATCCACGAGAGATGAAAATCTTGCGGATGGATGGAATCCGTGAGAGATTGAAAGCTGGTGAATGGATGGAATTCATCAGAGTTGCGCAGTGAAAGCGTGTGGATGGATGGAATCCATACGTGATCTTTTGGAAAAGATGGTCCGGGTGGGATGCCCGTGGATAGGTTGGTGTTTGGTCGGAGCCTGCACTGACGGTAATATTTTCAATTACAAGTACCGTCTTTACGTATTGTATTAAATTCAGCAATTTTAATCTATCTACTGTATTTTATTAAATGCTGTTTTATGCAAACTAACCCTATGAGCCTTCCATTGAAGCCTTTATCATTATATTGCATTTCTCCGTGTGACTTGCGGAGTACAAGTTTGTACTCACGTTGCTATCTCCACACAGAGGAAGACGACTTCGACTACGGTGAAGACCAGAACGAGTAGGCCACGTCTTGCAGTTGTTTGCCTGTGGGCAGGCTTGGGCTTCGCTTCCACAGTTTCTTTTGCAGTTATATTTGCCAATGTGCGATGATGTAAACGCTGGCCATAAGGCGGTACTCTTTAAATTAAATAAATGCCATTATGGTTGATATTTATCTTTGTTGTTCACTGTGTGCACTAGCTGATCCTGGACTAGTGCGATTTACACAGAGGATCCAGGGGTCGTTGCTCCGGGTTCCGACAGCCATGCTTGTCATCAACTCAAGGAAGAACAATTGAAGAGATAATACAGGAAATAGGGGAGGCGTACAGGAAGGCTTGGTTGGTGGTCACGTCAGTAGGGGAAGTAGTGGGCAACAACGCCAAAGACCAAAATGGGTTGCTGGGTCCTCAGCGAAGGTTTGGGAAGTGGTGATGCGAGCTAAGGCAGCCGGTAGTACACGAGGCAACGCTTTGTCGGGAGCAGATTTTCAAATCCGATCCCTTTGTGTATTACCGTATTAGTCCTAGATCAAAGCTAGTGCACATAGTCGAATAGTGATGATTATATCACCAACAACGTTTTATTACAATAATAAAGAGTACAAACCTTATAGCCACCTATTGACATTGAGGTTACAAGACCTTTCAAACTTACAAAACACAATACAAGCAAAATGAAACTGTGACAATGGCTCATTAATATGCCACAAGCAATTGACTGGGGAAACGCAATCTAGTACTCCAGAAAGCCTTTATCGAATCCACACGTGAAGTAGTCGTAGTCTTCTTCTTGATCTTCATAATCCTTTAAGATTTGTGTGAGTGCAGCATGTGAGTACATAGAGTACTCTGCAAGTCTTGGGAACAATACAGTATATGTGGGGCTTAATAAAAGAAGGATAATATAGTTCTTTTGTACAAAGCAGCATTTTATTTTATTTACCAATATATATTTTTAAAAGCATCAATTTAACAAAGTAATTGTAACAACTAAAACTAGATAAATTTTATAGTGAAAGGTCCAGTCACCAACACTAGTAGATAGGCTCTAACTGCCAAGGTTTAAGACTACAGGTTCCATCCACCTGTACTGGCTTCATCTGCTAGGATACACTCTCGAGAGTTCCATCCACTATCGAGTTCCCAAAACTTTTAATTTAAAAATCAAAATCAAAGATCTACCATGTGAAATCACACATTGTCCACCCTTGATCATGGGCACAGCTATTCGAATAGTTTTACATTTTACAAAGACTGTACACTTTATCCACAGGACATGATCATCTCATATTACCGTGTGATTAACACACTTCCTTGGGCGTGTGGTGGAGAGATCATGACAAGGCCTTTGCAATGCATCGGCCTAACTAGACTCTGTTCACTGAGGTTTCACCGCTGAAGGGTTAAATCCACCCAGTCAAAAGGCCCCTCTGGCGCCATGTGGGGTAACTATTTACTCGACACCCACTCATAACACTCGTGGATTCCAAGCTAAGCCGTTGCAAATTAATTAGCCATATCATACCCGTATAGACTTGTGATTATATGGTAATGCTCAGTTTAGACAATCACAAGCGTCGGTCCTTAATTGACTAGGATGGTACATTCATAATACAAGATCACATGCTCCATCCACACCAACCCAATCTTACCATTCACCCAAGTCTAAAATTATTTTCACCATTTTATTTTATTTAAAAATAGCAGCAATACCTATTGCCACTAAGTTATTGAAATAAAATGATTAAAGCATAAGATATCAATTTTTCACCCTTGTGGTTATACTGACCGACTAGCATGTCTAAGTAATTCTACCATTCTAAAATTATGAAATGATGTTATAATCTCAATACTGAGACAGGGGAAGCCTAAGGCGACAAAGGTACTTGGTTATCAATGTCAAATGAGGGTATAACAATTATTGGATTAACTATTATCCATAAAATAGAAGTTATCATTTTATGTAACATAGCAATGTATTTAAATTTGAAATAATAAAATGATTCTGGTAAACATAGGTACAAGATGATCAAAGGAGATTTGCCTTCTGGGAGTTGACTGGACCTTGTTGCAGGTCGAGAATTTCTTTGGCGGCGTTGGGTTCTACAAAACTCAAATAAATATAAATATAAATATATAAATTATATACTAGAAGGAAGATTAGGATTTTATATGAATTTAGAAATTTGAATCACTGAATTCAAAGTTTGGACGACGAAAAATAGGCTTTTGGAAGATTGCCAGATGAGAAAATACTGAAAAACAAAAATGAGGGAATGTTCCGAAGGAATATTCCTTCACTGGAAATCAGTAGGAGAGGGCTTGGCATTGGCGATAGGAGGCATGGGAGGTGATAGCAACCAGCAAAATAGGATGCTAGAAACCTGAGGAACACACAGGAAGTGACGGCACATTAAACGGAGTATGGTGACGACGTGGGCGGCAATAACGACATAGGTTGGAGAGAGAAACCATACCTAGGTATGGAACGTGGAGAAGCAAGGTGAGCACGGGCTAGAATGCGGTATGGTGAAGCTTGGAAAATTGTTGGCATAGATGGAAACTCACCGGAGACAACACAATCAACAATTGAACAACGACGGTAGGGAAAAAGGAAAAACTTGATATCTCAGTGCTCAATAGAGGAAAAACCAAATCTATTTAAAGGTTCTTGGGAGGGTAGAACACATTTTGACGTGAAAGGATTGAATAATACACCATCGGATAGATGGAATGCAAGCTGTCTAGGTGGCCATGGCTAGGCATCGGAAGTGAAAATTTGTGGCGGGTTCCTAGGGAAAAAGAGGGAAGCATCATGTAGAACGTTATGAGACAAATCTAAGAGAGGTGATGGCACAGTCTAAAGCTCACCGAAGACAACAAATCGACGGTAGAAGTCAAAAACGACCAATTCTGCGAAAAACTCGATTCCCAATAATTGGTTACACAAAAAGCGAATAAAAATGGTGGAGGAGTTCTTGGCTGCTGGAACACAATATGATGTGAATGGTTACGATGAAAACCCATCGGAGAGCGAGATGGCGCGGTGGGGGGAAGAGAACGGCGCACGGCTAAGTTTTGGTTTGTTGGGCTCTTTGATTGGTGAACGAGGATTTATAGGGAAAAATCGAGATAAATTTATTGAAATGGCGAAATTGATGAAATGGTGGTTTCTAGGTTTGAATGCAAAGAAATTGAAAAAACTAAAGATTTCATGGCTAAGAAACGGATGGAATTAGTTGCTTGTTTCATGAGGATGATTTTTCCTTTTGGCACGAAGAGAAAATGGGGTCTAATGGAGAGTTTGTTTTGGGATCAACTATTTTGGAAGATGAACAGTGCTCGAGCCTTAAAGAATAAATGGAAGGAAGGTTGGGATCAGTCAAGAAAAGGAAAAGGGAAATTTGGTGGTTGATTGCTTGGGAACGTGGATGCCAAGCGTTCTAACTCTAGGGTATTGTTGGGATGGGTGACTTCTGGGAACCACTTTCTGTTTTGAAAAAGAGAGAAGTGCCAAGAAAATAGATTGGATCTAGAAAAATTAGAATGGACATTTTTTTTCAAAGAATTGGATTTTTTTAGAGATTTGAATTTTCATAATTGGAATTTGAATTTGGGAATTCGGATTGGAATTGGGATTTTGATATTTTCTTCCAGTATTACACAAATAATCCAAATTAAATCCCAAAATTTTTAATAATTAATTTGTATAGGCGAAAAATTTTTGGGATGTTACACGCTTGGAGCGACCGACAACGGCGCACGAGTGGTGGCCAGGGTGCGAGTCGATGTGGGCAGCAGTGCTCCAGTATAGAATGTGGGGAAAATGTGTGAGCATGGGCACGACCTCGGCCTATGGAATTATATTTGAGACCTAGCTGTTGAAAATGTGTACTTAATGGTTTAAATTATTAGCCGTTATAGTTGTGGTTGACATTCTAAGTTTTTGTTAAGCCCGGGTGTTACACATGCTCACCTAGCTCTTTTGAGACCCTTAACTTTGAGAAGGCTTCAATGATATATATTTTTTCAACATTTAAACCACTCATGCATCAAACACAATGAACCATTTAGCCTTTGAAGCAGGGCCATGGTGCCAAAAATACGAGTTAAAAAAATAGTGTTCGTTTGGATTTTGGGTTTTAGGGAAACCAGATTCTGTTAGATTCGTCGCAGAGCCAAACCACCTAAAACCATTTTTGGTCTGATTCCGATAAAAACTTGGATAACAAAAATAACAAGTTCTTGCTAAAACCCAAATTATGCCTTTTATGAGAAACCACTTCAAAACGGGCCTTGATTTCTGTTAGATATATTTAGTTACCCATAGGCAGGGTTGACAAATGGCAGAATAATTGAAAGCTAGATTTAGCCAAACAACATTTTCACTAAATGCGATGCTAACTTAAAAACAACTAAAAGTTTGTAATACTAAAATATAAAAAAACTAGCATATTTATCTGCGTAATAGCGCAACTAGATATTACGATACAGTTGTCTTTGGTATACAACTTTGATACCTATAATTAAAATATAATTGTATTTGCTATACAACTCTAATATACATATATGATTAATATGCACTATTATAATTTGGCCCCACCAAAATAAGTGGTGGGGATGCTTATCTTTTTTCTCGATTAATGTGAAAATTTTTAGGGTTTTTTAGGATTATTATGGGATTTTCTTGCCCTCAAAACAAACAGGATGCCTTGAATCACACTGGTTATTTTTATTTATATAGATAAGTCAATTTAGTAGAACCTACCAACAAAATCCGAGATCATGACAATAATTTTAGCAAAACCAATTACAATAATGCAATTTAGCATAACCTATTAACAAAAGATAGAAAAAGAATAAAGAGAAAAATGTCCACCTATTCGATGGTCCGGCCAGCCCAGCCCACAAGAGCAGAACAACATCCTGCCTCAGCCCACAGTGAAGGCACACAAGTGTAGCTTTATGAAAAGGTTCTAAAAAAGAAAATATTTTTTCATTAACAACCCAAATCGTCCTCAGTAAGTTCAGGGTCTCTAACTTGGGTTTTACTAGAGGAGCTACGAGATTGATGACCATGAGTGTGAAGGAAAACAGATAAGGTGCTCTTATATGGCAATATATGTTTAAGCATAAGGTAAGTAGAGTTCTATCTAACAGGCATGTCTAAGCCAAATTTTCTAGGGCGGACCTTCATTGCTATGCAAAAGCTCTTATATGCAGCTATTTGTTAGTTAGAACAATTAATATATGAAATTGCATCCCTAAAAGAATCAATACAAGCATTTAATCTTTTTAAACCAGATTTAATAATAAGATTAATAATATAACAAGCACAACATTGATGCAGTAAGAAAGATTGTGCATAAGTATTAAACAAAGGAGTAAGAATTTTCATAATCTTAGTGTTTGTAGCTGCATTATCTAAAGTTATAGAAAAAATCTTATCCGTGAGGCTAAAATCTTCTACAACTTTAATAATACATTCTGCAATATTTTTAGTAATATGCAAAACATTAATCAATTTAAATCCTATAATATTTTTTTCCATTGCTCAGTCATTATTAACATAATGAGCAACAACACTAATATAATCCTCCCTAACCCTATCACTCTATATGTCTGATGTCAAAGCAATAGAGAATGTACATGTATGAAACATTTCTTTCATTTTTCATGACAATTGTTATAATATTTAATTAAATCTCTAGTTGTGGTTTACCTAAATACAACACTAAATTGAGGGTTATGAGCACTCCTAATATATTTTTGAAAAACATCAGACTCACCAAAATTTAAAGGTAAATCTTGAGAAGCAATTACTCTACAAAGAGATTCCCAGGCTACCTATGGGTTGTACTCCCAAGTACATACCAAGCCGTCGGAGTTATATTGCAGCTACGTTTGGCGCATTTGTATTCCTTGCCTTCTTTTGCAGCTTGCAGCATGTCGTTGCAGGTGACCCGTCCCACTTGAAGATTTTACAAACAATTTATTATAACAAATTTTACAAACAACATACCTCACCGAATTCCCATCATCGTCGGTTTTGAACTTCTTGTCGAAATCATTTCAGACTCCGGATGTAGTAACTCTTGTTCTTTTTACACTCATGCTATGGGTTGTTGATGCACTTGTTGAGCCAGCAAAAGATGGATCGATTGGACCCTACGCCACCGGGGCCGTCGCTTCTTTTGGCTCTCCAGTTTGTTGTGGATGTGGACCTTCCGCGTGTAGATATCCTTCTTGAAAAGATTACATATCCTCCGCTAAAAGGCCAAATTCAGAGAGTTAAAAATCGTAGTTCTCTATTAAATCAACTGGAAATTGAAATAGTAAAGAATAATTAACTTACTATTGAATCAACAAATAATAGCAAAAAATTAAAATAAGACAACACTATTACCTCTTTGTAGCTCTCAGAAAATTCTTTGAAGATTTTTGAATTTTCTGAATTTCGCACGAATTTCTCACTAATTTTGCCAAATTTGCGCAAGCACTACCGGATTTTTCACGGCTAAACAGAGAGATGAAAATTAGGTTTGAGGTATGGAAAATGGAGGCCAGATGCCCTCTATTTATAGAAAAAATTTCATATTTTTTTGAATTTTTTATTTTTTTTCAAAATTTTTACACTTCAATAGTAAAAAAACGGCTATATTCGATGGGCCGAACCATACCAGCACGACCCGTTTATGCCCGTTATAAACAGGTCAGGCCATGCTGCTGTGTCGGCAGAGTCCATTAACTAAACGGTCATGCTATACTCAGGCCGAGTCAATATTAGCAGGCCATGGGCCAGCACGATTAAATCCGGCCCAGGGACCACCTCGCACACGGAAATCGACGCCATGGAATCTCCTCCCGTCCGCCCAGTCCAAATTTCCCAACTTGTTTAAACCTTCTTCTCCCCGTCGCCTCTGCGGCTCTGCCTCCTCTCTCGCCGCCTCCTCGCCCCCCCCCCCCCCCCCCCCCACCTCGCCCCCTCTTTCCCACGCCCTCCTCCTCCTCCTCGACCTCCCGCACCAAAAACCCTAACACAATTCCTCCCCGCATCCCACCATGAGCTCCACCGCCGCCGTGGGCAGCGGCAAGGAGCTCGCCAACCCACCGTCCGATGGCATCTCCAACCTCCGCTTCTCCAACCACAGCGACCACCTCCTCGTCTCCTCCTGGGACAAGGTCAGCGACGATGCGCTTCTTTTCTCTCCTTTACCCGTTCCTCCAACCCTAGCTCCTTGATCCGTTCGATCTGACCTGCTTTGGGTGCTTGCGCTCTGTTCCAGACGGTGCGGCTCTATGACGCCGAGGCGAACGTGCTCAAGGGGGTGTTCGTGCACCCTGGGGCCGTACTCGACTGCTGCTTCCACGACGACTCCTCGGGGTTTAGCGCTGGCGCCGACCACACCGTGCGGAGGTGAGGGCTTTTATGTTTCTCCTCTCCTGCCTTATTCCACACCTTGTTTTGCATTAGGTTTGTGGAATCGGTATGAGATGTGTGTATAATCGATTCCGGTGCAATAGTTGCGTGTGGCGTAGGCTGTGTTCCGTGGGTTGTGAGGCGATATGAACTTTCTGTTCTACATTTGGTGAATGTTCTGTACAAGGTTTGTAGTATTATAATTGGTTAGTAGATATCATTAGTTGCCTGCGTAAAAACGTGGATGTATGTTGGCACAGAGGATGGCACACACGACACAGCAATAGTTCAGCACATAATAAGGAGAGGAAAAGCCAGAACAATCTTAGAGATTCAGAGCCTCAGTTGCCTAGTTCCTTCGCCATAAGGTGAATGTCTGAGCAGTTTATGTAAAGAAAATTTTCTGTAACTGACATTTAGTACACCAATTTGTTTATTTGAGTTATTGGATCCCTTTGTGCTAGTTACCACTTAGCAAGCTAGCAATCATACTCAAATTGCAACTTGGACAGTATAAGCCCTATTTGTGGAGACTTATAATTTATGAATGTAGAAAAAATAAAAAATGAGAAGTATTAGTTACTAGTTGAAGGGTTGTTAATTCAGGATCCTAGCTAGAGTTGATTTTATGCGGACAGGACCCTATTGTAAAATCAAGATATATGATTTTTTAAGCATATAAAAATATTTAAGCTGGGAAATTGTCCGGTCCTTCTTAAGATTAATAGTGGTCCGTGAAACTAAATTTGAATGCTTCAGGTAAGACTGACAAGCAATATGCCCATATTTGAATTCATGTTATGTTGTAAATTGAATGCTGCAGGTAAGACTGACAAGCAATATGCAGACTGACAAGCAATATGCCCACATTAGTAAATTGAATGTTACATGTAAATTGAATTCTGCAAATTCGGTTGCTTGTTGTCTTTTTCACATTATCATTTATTTGTCTTTTTTGTGATATCATTTATGTGGATATTTAATAAGACTAACAAGAATATGCCCAAATTACTATTTCAGGTTAGTATTTAGTTCGGCAAAAGAGGATGTTCTAGGGCGTCATGATGCCCCAGTTCGCTGCGCGGAGTACTCTTATGCTGCAGGTACTTGCACTTCAATTCTTATTGAATTGCTTTTCGACTGTTTTTGGCTTTACGTTTTCATGGCAAACATTGCTGCAGCTTGATGCAGTCAAACCATAGGCCATTTACTAAAGTAATCATTATTGAGGATGCAAGTGAGTTTTTCAGATGTCATATATACAGTTTACAAACTCAATGAGTTACAAGTTTATAAGTCTAACCTCGAATAGAAGTGATCTTAGTTTATCATGTCCATTTTGACTGTACTGCTACAAGAGTTTCTTTTCCAATGCCCCGATGCAATAGACCTGTTGGCTGGATTATTAACATGCACCTGCTTGAATAGTTCGACGGTTATGTGAGGCTGCCTGGTGGGCCTGAGGTGTCAAGTTCCGTCCAAAGCAACATGGTGTAGCTCAGCGATAAAATTTGCCAAAGTATATGTAGTTTCATGAAACTGATTCTTAAAACTGTAGTTCCTTGATATTTTTGACAAAAAAACCCCTGTAGTTTTGTGAAATTTACTAAAAAGAATAAAGAAATATATAAACAAACCTCTTGTGGTTGAACATGTAAATGGTGATACTGGATGATTAAAATGAATAGATGGGCCTTGGACATTCTACCTATGGTGTTATTGTACATCTCTATATTCACTTATCCTGACTGCAGTACAGGCTGGGGCTTTATTGACTTCTAATTGCTAAATCTTGTTTAAAATGTCTAAATATCTGAAAGTTGTGCCCAATTTGTTTCTGTAATATATTGTTTGAAAGAATTCCCAAAAATATATATTACCTGGAATTTCCAAAAATATATATTATCTGTCTGGTGTGAGATAATTTGTTACTTTCACAGAATAAGATGGAACTTGACTGTCTATTTGTGTATATGTATCCATTTAGGGCAAGTCATCACTGGCAGCTGGGATAAGACTATTAAATGTTGGGATCCAAGAGGCGTGAGCGGACCAGAGCGTACGCTTGTTGGGACATATACTCAACCTGAGCGTGTGTATTCTCTGTCATTAGTAGGAAATAGGTTGGTTGTTGCAACAGCAGGAAGGCATGTCAATATTTATGATTTGCGCAATATGTCTCAACCTGAGCAAAAAAGGGACTCGTCTTTGAAATATCAAACACGTTGTGTTCGATGTTTCCCCAACGGAACAGGTAACTTGCTCTCATTGTTGATTAGGTATATTGCATGATAATACATTTCCCGTTGTCACCCCAGTTTCAACCATAAAGGGATATTGTGTGGATTGTTGTAATATATGAACATGGATTTCCTTCTGCCTCTTGGTAATCCATAACATTTCTCTTTTCTTTTGAAAGCTGCATTAGTTGTTTAGGTCTTTCTGTCTGTTTGAGCTCCTATTTGTGACATATATGGGAAGCTTTTTTGTGGGCATATGGGAAAAAGAAATATCATGACTCTAAATTTGCATAAATAAGCCAATCTTCCTTCCATAGATTCCGATTTGAGTCTTATGAAATATGCTCCTCCAGACAGCATGTTAATCTTCCTATGCACGTTTATTTATACAATCAATATGTTAAGTCTCAAACTCAACACGGCTACTGTCTTTCTGTTCTCGTATTCATGGATGATAAACAGATAAGCAAATCTATTTGAGTGCTTGTTTCTAGGGTATGCTATTCTAGCTCAGTTTGTTAATCTTTATTTTTTATAGGTAAATCATAAGTTTTTTAAAAGAAAAACCCTGTGATTGTCATTACCCATTAAGTTGGACTATTACAATCTACATTTGAGAATTTGCTTCTATGTTTTTTTTTGTCCTGGTGCTGTCTGTATACGACTTTATAAAGTGCTGCATAATGTCTCACATGTACTCAAATATATATATATATATATATATATATATATATATATATATATATATATATATATATATATATATATATATATATATATATATATATATATATATATATATATATATATATACATACATACATACACATACATACATATACATATATACAGGAAAATTACATAAGGCACCATGGTGCCTAGGCACCAACATCCGATTCACGTGTATGATTGATAATTTTTTTGAGTTTGGGTATGAAAATGTTTTATACCCTTGATATATTTATGGTAAGTAAGTTTTGAACTCAGTTCAAATTAGTTTGAACTACTTTTGAGTTCAATGCAACTACAGTGAGTATATACCATAAAAATAGTTCAAACTAATTAAACTGAAGTTGAATTTAAATTTTTTCGGAGTTTGACATCTCAAATATACTTTTTTGTGGGTATATGAAGATACCCACATCAAACGTTGCGAATCTCGAAGCAAATCAACGGGTATTGATATTGGTGCCTAGGCACCATGGTGCATGAAACACTCGTCCCATATATACATATATACATATATATACATATACATATACATATATACATATATATATTGTGCAAAAGTTGGATATATATACCACTGAAGTTTACAACCTTAGAAAATTAACAACAAATTTGGTCAAACTTTACGAATTAGAAATATACCGATTTTAGTATTCGGGTGTGTGTGTGGGGGGGGGGGGGGGGGGGACTTCTCTAAATCCCCTAAGTAATCTGCCTGTAAATGCCATCACACCCTTGTATCCACCAGCACCGTTGTGCTTACTTGCTAGTGTCCTGGGGTTTATCCGTGGCACATCGGAGTGGCAGAGACAAGGGCATGATTATAGATGCACACAAAAACGTGGATGGTGGCCGGGCCAAATGCTGGAGCAAGGGCCGTGACAACATGAGGTCCTAGCTGATGTGGTGGCTCACGGTGTGCCCTTGTTTGTTGTAGAGAGTCAATAGTCTTTTTGACAATCCTGCCATATGCATGCATGGCACAATACATATGACGTAACCTCGTCCACAGATAATGTCTTGCATGCTTGTCACAATACAATGCTGTACTTACAGGTTGCATGCTTCGCATAGAAATACGTAATGAATAGAAGTAGGATGGCTTTAGTTACTTGTCTTTGTTGGATGGGAGGTACTACTTTCAAATTTTGGACAAGAGCTGTTTATTGCAGGTGAATGGAAGTTGCAGGTAGGGCTGGTTAATGGGAGCCCAGTAGCACAGCTAGGCATGTAGGTGTGGGGGTGGGAGAGAAGGAGAAAGATGGCAAGGCGTAGAGCATGGCTAGCGTGAGAACACGAGGGATATTTTTTGGATTCTAGAGAAGCACACCCCTTTCAAATCACTTAATTTAGAAGTTTGGTCAGGTTTGATGTTTATTTTTCTAAGCCTATTTCAGCGGTCTATTTCTAAACTGGAGACTACAAGCGCTATTTATCCAATGTTCCTTTTTTTTGCTTTTAAGTATTGTTTTTCAATGCCAATTTTACTGGAGTTAAACGTAGATCATCCATTAAATTGGTATTAAAATTTAAAACCAATGCCTGAAGAATTAATTGTTTCCTGTGCTGTGTTTATATGTTTATATCACCTTTTCAAATGCAGCATTGTAGGATACAAAAAACACACATTTATTTATATAATGGTATGGGATTAATCCTGTATATAGCTGATACATGAATTAAAACAAGACAAAGAAGGCTCGAAGTATCACCAAGACAAACAAGACAAAGAAGGCTCTAAGTAGCTGATACATGTATATATGTTTATATCACCTTTTCAAATGCAGCATTGTAGGATACAAAAAACACACATTTATTTATATAATGGCATGGGATTAATCCTGTATATAGCTGATACATGAATTAAAACAAGACAAAGAAGGCTCTAAGTGCTAAAATTTAGCTATACATGCAGCAAATAACAGAAATGAGCTATGCAGCATGCGATTTGTGTCATTCAGGAAATGTAACCACTTACTATATTTTGAATATTATCACAAACACACAAGCAGCTGCTCCCGCAGCCAAGTGGCATAGTGGCGTAGTGGTCCAACTGTTTACGTTTATGTGGCTCAAGCAGCCTTTATTTAGACCAATGCTTGTCCCAATTTTTTTCCCAACTAAGCCATTCCAAGGTTTTCGGTTTCAAAAATTCAGGAACAAGGTTGTTACAGCGTCACCAAGGCGACGACTAGGCGTCCAGTCGACCTGAGCCCGACGCCAAGGTCTACGCCCAACTTACCGAGTTAGGAGCTCGACGCCGAGGTCTCACACAACAGCAGCCGCCGCGCTCGCGGCCCCAAGTCCTATCGCTCCTCCATCTGAAGCCACCGCTGGCCGGATCCGAAGCTGCACCGCCTCTTCCCAAGCCACATCGGTGGATCTGGAGCCGCAGCCTCCTCCATCCTCTTCCCGAGCCGCACCTCACCCCCAGCCGCATCGGTCGTCTCCGGATTTGGCCGATCTGGTGGCTCGTGGCATGGAGGCTACAGGGGGAGGCGCCGGGCGGGGGGACAAGGCGGCCGAGGCGGCAGGGAGGGGAGGTGACGGGGGGAGGCGCCGGGCGGGGGGAGGAGGCGGCGGGGAGGGGAGGTGACGGGGGGAGGCGCCGGGCGGGGGGGGGGGGGGGGAGGCGGCGGGGAGGGGAGGCGATGGGGGAAGGCGCCAGGTGCGGCGAGGAGGCGGCGGGGAGGGGAGGCGTCGGGCGGGGAGAGGAGGCGTCGGGAGAGGGGAGGAGAGGAGTCGGGAGAGAGGAGCATATTTTAGGGGAGAGGAGGCTGCTTCCATGCAGCGCATATTTCAGGAGAGGAGGTTTCCATGCGGCTAGGTTAAGAAGTGTCTTTTTGCGATTAAGTCCTCAGAATTCCTGAAAATTATGAATAGATCCCTCTTTTAATGGATTTCTTCTAATTTAGGCCTCCTGAGACATGATTATTTGGATAATTTGTGTTATTATTTTGCATGGTTATTTAATTTTTAGTCATATAAGGTATTATTTGTCGTCTAACTGTCGCCATGGCGGACGCCTAGTCGACTAGGCGCCTCGGCCTCGCCGCGACTTGCCGGAGCACCGTGGCAACCTTGTTCAGGAAAGTATTATATATATTTTTTGTTCATCAATCTTAATTTTCTGTGTTCCCACTTGCCTCAGGATATGCTCTAAGTTCTGTCGAAGGACGAGTTTCTATGGAATTCTTTGATCTATCTGAGTCTGCTCAATCTAAAAAGTATGATTTCTTCATCTGAGGTTCGAGGCATCTGCTCATGTGTTTGTAATGATTTCATATATGATACTTTTTTGAATGTTTTCAAATAGTTGTTTCCTTGAGCATATCGTAGTTAAGGTAATGGGCGAAGAAACATAATATCTAAACATGTTTGCACTGTTTTTATACAACAATTTTTAAATCCTTATCTTTCACTGCTAATGTGTAGGATCTTATATCTTAATATTTGACATACTAGGGGACATATCTAGTTCAAACTAGTCTATAGTTGGGTGCCCTCATGCAAACCACTTTGGTTTGGGCACAACTTCAACACAACAAAAATTGAAAAATTGGGGACCTAATCTATTGTGTTGTACTACCTTTCAAATTTTCAAATTCAAACTGAAATGATGTTCAGAAACAAAAAGAAGTTTACTGTGAATAGTAACATTTATTTTTTCCTTTTCTTTTATATTTATGATTTGTTAAAAATATCTCCTTTTCATACTTCACATTATAGATCGAATTTAAAATAATCATTATATAGGGAGGCATAATAAATTAAAAAGTACATTATTTTTTCCCAATCTTTTTGGTGTTGATTACATCCTGAACCTATGGTTGAACGGACCTTGCTAGTCACTTGTATCCATGGACCGATGACCACTATGTGGCTATCGACTTGACTAATGTAGGTCAAGGGGATATAATTTTGTGGTTAGCCATATAAAGCTTATGCCAAGGGTTGGTGACACTGTTGTTGCCATATGATCTTAATCACTGTAGACTGTTGCCATGAATGTGCAAAACAGATGTATAATTCAAATCATACATAAATGCATCATACTTTAGTAAAATATTTTTGTCCAAACCAACAATTAGGCGCATAATCTAACGCACCCAATTTGGTAACAAATTTCAAAATGATAAAAAAAATTCCAAAAAATTGAGGTAGTAATACATGGAGTGACCAGTAGCCTTTAAAACTTTTTTGCCACGTAGAACTCTTCTATGATTCTATATTTCTATCTCTACCTAAAGAAACATTTTGGGAGTATTTAGTTGGCTTAAGGCTAAAGGCAGGGTGTCCACTAGATATATCTCCACTTTTATATACTAAAAATATGTAGAACACTGAACAGATTGATGGCATTTGTTCGTCGCCGGTAGTAATATAAACTATTGAGCTCTTATCTGAAATGTTTGCTTGAGAGTTTTTCCAAAATCCAGCTTTGTTTTGGTACTGTGGTATAGTGAATTTGGCTTTCTGTATTTTACGCAGCATTATACTAGTGAGAAAGCTCATACATCTTAGCTTACTAAGGCACAACCGACACAAGATAATACAATCAACACCATAGCCTGACTGATAGTTATGCATTGTCAAATCACTTTATGCTGCATGTGAGCCTTTGCTGAAAAGCTGCTACACTCGATGATACCATGTGCTTATGTTCCTATGTAATCTATACTGAACCATGATGCCGCTGACTTTCCTGTTTAAAATACTTGCTCATTGGTCAATTTCTCATTCAGGTATGCTTTCAAGTGTCATCGGAAATCCGAGGCTGGCAGAGACACCGTTTATCCTGTCAATGCAATTGCATTCCATCCAATGTAAAGTCTTGCTGTTTAATTTTCTTGGCTGTTCTATTTCTCACAGGATTATTAGTCCTCATGTTCTTTGTCTTATGTATCTTCTGCAGATATGGCACATTTGCCACTGGAGGGTGTGATGGATTTGTGAATGTATGGGATGGCATTAACAAGAAAAGACTATATCAGGTAACCAAGTGATAGTTTTGCTTCATAGGAATGCAAATATCTGAAATTGTTCTATTGTTCATGATTTTCTACTTTGGTTGCAGTACTCAAAGTACGCATCAAGTATCGCTGCTCTGTCATTCAGTAAGGATGGGCATCTGCTTGCTGTGGCATCAAGCTACACTTATGAAGAGGGAGAGAAACCGTAAGACTGAACTTTGCCTAGAAAAACTGTCATTACAAGAACAAGAACAAAATGTTGACTTACCTGTTCTTTTGCAATTTTCAGGCACGAGCCTGATGCAATATTTATCCGGGCGGTGAATGAAGTGGAGGTAAAACCGAAGCCTAAGGCATTGGCCGCTCCCCAGTAGTGCTGTTACTGTTTCGTTCTCTAGTTCTCTTAAGTTGATGTCAATTACATTAGTTGACAGAATCTCTTGTTTATGTTGAAGTGAAATGTCAGTATCCACACCTGACCACACTTTATGGTGCTTTTCGCTTGTGATCTCTAGAAAAATCTTCTTAGGTGTCGTCTTCCAGATGATTGTATAATTCAATAAAAATTAATGATGTTAAGCTTATTATTATTATTTCAATTGGGAGCTTATTTGAGCATTATCTGGAGAAAGGGATAATCATGTCGCACTTGTTTGCCACTTAGTGCTAATTCGACCGATAGATGTTAATGGACCCGAGTGCTGCGTAACTGTTGATTTGCTGAATTTGTTTGTTTTTATCAATTAAAAAGGACATGTTTTTTACTGGTCGTCTTTTGAAAGATCTGTTAACCTGCCATCTAACGTCGTTATTTCATAATTTAGCGAAACTCCAATAATTTTCTACAAGAAGACCCAATCGGCTAATCAGCCTAACCTGGAACCATATCCCCAAGCTTCACTCCACTTTGCCCTGCCTTTAGTTCAATTTTAGCCCATCTTTTCCAATGAACGACACAGATGTAGGTCATGGTTCTAAAACTAGGTCTACTTAGCTGAGTACTCGTTTGAGTACTTGGACTAGGTCCTTTCACCGAGTAGAGTAGACAAAAACGAGTAGCTAACCGGTTTAGCTGGTATAACTGGGTGACTACTTAAGAGTAATCAGCTAATAGGCCATGTATTCGCCAAGTGGCCAGTCCAGGGAATTAAAGTCCACGCTCAATTAAGCGGCCCATAGCCTAGCAACGCAACGCAATTACCTCTATTCCTCCTTTGACCGGATCAGATCTCCCCACACGTCCGAGGCTGTCTGGACTCCAGAGGACACCATTGCTATAACGTGCGGGGGAAACCTAGGTTGGGACTCGGGAGGGTAGCGGCGGCTGCTATGGTTGCTATATCTCTTCTGGTGCTACGTCTCCTCCCTCTGGCAATGGCTTCCCTTCCTTCGGCGATGTCTTCCCCTGCTACTGCTCCTTCCTTTGGTGGTGGCTTCTCCTGCTGCGGCTCCTCCCTTCGGCGGTGGCGTCCTCTGCCACGATTCCTCCCTTCAGCGGTGGCGTCCTTTTGTAGTAGCTATTGTGCTGAATTTGTCATTTTGTAGTTCTCCTTTGTTAGATATATCTAGAGTGTTTGTTCTGATAAGTAGAAGTGTAGAACATATTTTGTGACAAGAAGTTAACATATTTTTGTGACAAGAAGAATGTATGTATATTTTTTAATATGTGCGGATCATCACCTATGAAATACTGGAAACACACCCTTAAATAGTCACTACTCTTGAACAAGTGAAACTCTACTGGTGAACCGTTAGAACACATATACACCTAAAGTGTGGCTGGTAGCGTGTTTGCTACTTTCCTTTTCTAACCTACCTCACAAACACTATGCGTGGCATAGCTTTCCATTCAATGCAGCTCACGTGACGTCTCTCCTATGTGCTACGCGGTCTTCCTTTTCAAGAGAACGAGGTGTGAAAGCAAGCAGAACCATTAAAGCATAGTATAGTTAGATAGTATAGTATACTAGCATCATTTGTATTTGTGAAATTTTCAAATATTCATATCTTTTATACCAAGTGTCCAATTTATGTTCAGATTGAATTGTTGTGTTGCATATGACAAACTTAAGAAAATATGATTATATTGTATATGTTTGGAAGATATAATGAAAAATTATTTTTTGAACTAGCAATTACGTAAAGTTGAAGAGCAACAATTACTTAGTTGGAGAGGTAACTACATGTCATTTGTTAGCAATCATATATTGCTAGCAACTCTACATGTTACTGGTTAGCAACTCTATCGTAATTGATAGCAACTATTAACAATTTATACAATCAACTCTAGAGATTGATATAGAATTATTTGCTAGAAACTCTATATATTACTATCTAGCAATTCTACCTATTGTTTATTGGCAACTCTATATATTGCTTACTAGCAATTATATATGTTATACTATCTAGCAACTTGGCATATATATTACTGTTTAGCAACTTTATAGGTTACTATCTAGCAACTTCAAATATTACTCGCTGTCGACCTTATATTCTATTTATAATCTCTTATTACTTGATGGAAACTATTATGTGATTTGTACGTAGACAACAACCAATGATAACTCTTAAGTTACTTGGTAGCAACTTTGCTTGTACTATATAACAATTCTATATTACCAAATGGTAATTCTCTATTAGATGATAGCATCTATCAATGATTTTGTCCAGAAAACAACCACATATTTATGTAGGCAAATAGCCAAATACTAATGGTAGCAATACATATGTTACTTGCTAGCAATTTTAAATATTTACTTGCTAGCAACTATGAATGATTTGTTTGGATGCAACTATTGTTAGTAATTCAATTTCCTATTATGTCTCTATACAACACAGTGTATATATGGTTAAATTACTTAATTAAGGTATGGCATGATGGTAGTCATGCAAATATGTTTTGAGCTACAAAAAATCTTTTAGGTTTGCTCCACTTCGATACATTTTAATCTGTCAGCTCGAAATAAGGTGTGAAAAATGATAGCCGTTATATGCTCATAAATTATAGAACTCATAAACATATAAGACTAAATGGAATTTGTTATTCTCATCACAAATGGAGTAAGGGCACAAGCAACATATGGCAAAAGCCGGACTTGGTTCTAGCCATTAGAGTATTGAGGAACTAAGTATTTTTTTTACTGGAGCTGAGACATGTTCAGGCCTTCAGGGTCAAACCCAACACAATAAACAAAGCACTGGGAGAGAGAGAGCATGCGTTTGGGAGGGAATACGTGAGAGTTGAGAGAGAATGCGTGGTGTTAGATTCTATTTTCTATTCACTTTAATGTAATTATGGTACCCACATGTCAGATGGGAGGAGAAGCTATCCATTGGAGAAAATTTTGACTACGCCGCAGTGAGTTGGAAAACTTAACTCCTACATTGTATATGCCCTAAAAGCTAAGCCAAGAGGTTATACTATTCATCGTAACATTTTGCAATTATTATTTTATTGCTTTATTCTATTACAACATATGTAACTCCATCTATTATTCTTTATTTTAAAATACTAAGTATCCCACTTCACTCCTACATGCTTAATTCTTACCGGAAAGGGCCTCTTGATAAAACCGGCTCTACGCATATCAGATAAATATATAATAAGTATGTTAAACATATAAAATGAGTATGTTAAACATACTTAGCAAGTAAATAAATTTTCAAAACATTTGCATGAGGATAATTAAGCAAGTTGTGGTATTTTCACTTATTAAATGGGAAGGAATTGAATTAACATGTATCAATATCATCAGTAACAAATATTCTACACCCGAAGGCCAACCAGATGGCATAGCTTGTCATCGTACCATGTGTCACATACACCATAAATATCTCCCATTTTAATTAAACAACCTCTGCAGAGGATCAACAAAGCCAGCTGTCATAATTGTTGAGGAACCGTCGTTGGCGACCAGTCCGAGCAATTCCTTTGCTTAGAACAAGAACGAATCAATCACAGAAGAATAGATTGAACATAGAGAGGTAGAGAGATTGCATCAGGTGTACATAATTGGTAGGTATAGGTCCCTATTTATGGCCTACGGTGGGGTGCCCATATTGGGCCAGGACTCCTGGCCTGGGCCCAGGTTTCTCAACACTCCCCCTTGGGCACTCACTCGACATACTCATGCCTCGTTAAAACTCCATAAAAACCCAGTGGGAAAATTTTGGAGAAAGAGTACATGATATATGTGATGCTGCGATGCACGAATTGCCTCATTAAAAACCTTGGTCGAGAAACTTCAGGAAAACTCGTCAAGGGAAAAAGAGTACAATCCACCCAATTTCATTTGGTCTTTAGGACTTTATTCTTTGGGTACTTAATCTTCATGATCAAGATTTATTAGTGGGCTTAAGAGAATTCTCTCCCTGAATTTTGTACTTCTCTAAGTCTCATCATTCCAATTCCACGCACGCACCTTTCAAAGCTAGATGCGGGGAGTGACTTAGTGAACAAATCTGTGAGATTTTCACATGACTTAGTATGCAGTACTTTAATCTCGTCCATCTTTTGCAATTCATGTGCATAGAAGAACTTGGGGTTGATATGCTTTGTGAGATGACTCTTCACATAGCCCGTTTGTACTTGTGGAACACAAGCGGCATTATCTTCATAGATAATTGTAGAGGTTTGCACAATGTTCATCCCACATGACTGCTGGATGTGGTGAACCATTCGGCGGAGCCAAGCGCACTCTCGTGCGGCTTCATACAGAGCTATAATTTCTGAGTGGTTCCTTCAGGGACTCTCATATAAATATCCAAATCCAAGTTACCGTAAAGGTATGCAGTCACGACATCCATCAATTTCATTTCTAAATTCAAGTTCACTGCCATTGAGATCAAATATCTAAAGGTAATTACACTCATGACTAGGGAGTAAGTTTCTTCATAATAAACTTCAGGACGTTGAGTGAAACCTTGTGCTACCAGCCTTGCTTTGTATCTTACTACTCCATTTCTTTCATTTCTCTTTCGAACAAATACCCACTTGTGCCCAACGGGGTGTATTTGGGGAGGCGTGCGGCATATGGGTCCAAACACCTCTCTTTTGTTCAGAGATAGCAATTCAGTTGCTATTGCCTTCTTCCAATCTTCCCAATCTGATCTTTTCTTACATTCAGTGAGCGATGCAGGCTCAGGATTAAGATCGATGATTGTGGCAATTTTCTTTGTGAAGTAGATATCGATATTGGCTGTTATCCTATTTAGGGACTCTCCCGTGTGCACATAATTTATAGCTATTTCTTCATGAGTTGTTTCTTCTGGAGCGATTGCTTCTTCTGGAGCTTCACCTTGCGCATCGCTTCTTTCCATTGCGGTGGCAAGTCCTTTTAGTTTTTCGGCTCCGATGTGTGCGCACACATCCATGCCGATGGGGATATTCAGATCCGGTATGCCCTTTTCTGAAGGTGTCATACTTGTGCCAGGTCTCAATTGGCTCCCTTTCTCAATCTGGGGAACTTCAATGATCGGCTGTGATAAGTCCTTCTTATCATTTTTCGCCGGGCGTCCCCGGTTACTTTGGACTTGAGGAACCGGAGTTCTCATCCTTTTATTCGGAGACCTCTAGACGGGATTAGGGATACCTTCAATTTTCTTTGGTATTTCTGCCCTCTCCGGTGCATTGCGTGCAGGCACATGTGACTTAATCACGCTCTTCAAATCACTAAAGTGATCGGGCAGTTGGTTTGCTAAAGCTTGCAAGTCGATGATCTTCTGGACCTCTTTTTCAGTTTCACTAGTGCACGGGTCATATGCATGAATTCCTGTGGCTTCCCACGTAATTTCCCGACATTTTTTATCAAGGGGTTGATTTCCTCCCCCTAATGACGGAAAATTATCCTCATCAAAAATACAATCAGCGAAGCGGGCAATATGCAAATCTCCTATCATGGGTTCCAAATACCTGATTATGGATGCAGTCTCATAACCAACGTATATCCCAATCTTACGGAGAGTGCCCATTGCAGTACGCTGCGGAGGTGGTATAGGTACATAAACCTTACATCCAACCTCCTAAGATGAGAAATTTTCGGTGGTGACCCCTGCGCTAGTTGCATAGGTGAATGGATGTTGTAGGCCGAAGGTCTGAGGTTGATGAGATTCGCTGCATGAAGGACTGCATGTCCCTAACATGTAGCTGGCAAATTACTTTTATGCAAGAGGGGTCAGACAATAAATTTAATTCTCTTAATTAAAGCCTCTGCCAAACCATTCTGGATATGGACATGCGGTACCAAATGCTCAACTGTAATTCCCATCGCAATGCAGTAATCATCAAATGCCTTCGAAGTGAATTCTCCGGCATTGTCCATTCTGATGGACTTGATAT
The DNA here is from genome assembly GCA_017311315.1 of Dendrocalamus latiflorus. Classification (NCBI taxonomy): domain Eukaryota; kingdom Viridiplantae; phylum Streptophyta; class Magnoliopsida; order Poales; family Poaceae; genus Dendrocalamus; species Dendrocalamus latiflorus. The sequence goes on from CM029611.1 coordinate 27,255,443, forward strand.
GATGATCTGGAAACACATTTCTAATGCGAATGATCTGCGAGATCAATTTTGTAAAGGTGTGGTTTCTTGTGGACAATAAACCCACATACGACCACTTCGATGAAGCGTCAATGAGCACCATGAAATACTTAAATGGCCCTGAGACGGGCTGAATGGGACCGCAAATGTCTCCCTGGATGCGTTCCAGGAATGCAGGGACTTCATCCTTCACTTTCAGAGTGGAGGGTCTAGTTATTAGTTTCCCGGTGGCACATGCAGGGCACACAAAATCTTCATGATTCGAGAAATTCTTCACATTAATATTATGCCCATGCGAGTTATTTATTATGTTTCTCATCATCCTAAGACCTGAGTGGCCTAATCTATCATGCCAGAGCCAGAAGAGTTCAGAGCTTCTAAATACTATCTTCAGGACAGTGTACGCTGCAGGTGCCTTAATGTTGGTATAATATAGCCCAGTTTCTAGTGAAGAAAGTTTTTCTAATACCCTTTTGCCGTTTTCTTCGCGCTTTGTGATGAGCAGGTATTCCTTACTGTACTCTTCGTCAGTCTCAGCGTGGAAACCATTGGCGCAAATATGGAGAGTTTTAGTCGATTCTGGGTACAATAATGCTTCTTCAATGACCAAAGTCGTGCCCATTGGAAGTATAATTGTGGCTCTTCCGGAACCAATTATACATGCATCGCTTCCGGCGATTGTCGTAAGGCTGCCGGTGCTCTTACGGATCGACTGGAAATACTTAGTCTCTCTTAAGATGGTATTCGTTGTGCCGCTGTCAGCAAGGCATACTTCTTCCATAGGGCGTCACACGTGTTCTAATATAACGTATTTAATTAACATGTATTAGAAGGCATTCAACACATAAATAAAATACGCCAATATCAGAACATATCATGCCATCATAAACTGAATAAATGAATGTATTATTTCAAAAACATCCAACCATTATGAGAAAACAAATCCTAAAACACCATCCATGCAAGTTCTAAACTTGTCCATTTAACACAAAATAAATGACAATTAACGTCTAGTGCATTCTGTGCATCAGACGGAATCAACTAGAAAATCATCGACTTCTTCGGCTATCTTTTCAGGAGTGATGTTCTCTTCAAGAGAGATCATGGTTGTGGTTGCCTCTAAGTCATAAGAGGGTGCTGCTGCTAGGATGGGTGCAACATCCATCAACTCAGGCAGCTGCTCAACATGCTCCTCCTACACTGCTGCAAAGTGAGCTTCAGGCTGCCCTTTGCCATTCTTCTTTTGAGCTTGGTGGACATCAATGACATGTTGCGGTTCTTTGCATATCCGCGACCAATGCCCCCACTTGCTACACTTGTAGCAACCCTGGTTCTGTTGGCCATAAGTCTTGCCACTCTTCTTAGCCTATTTGTCGTTTGGAGTATCTGACTTGCCTTTCTGGGCAATGATCTTACCCTTCTTCCCCCTTCTCTTCATCAAGGGCTTTCGCACCTTGTAGCTGCTAGCGTTGGCTTCACGGCCAGTAGAGCTGTCTGGTGGCTGAGTGACGTAATTCTTGTGGAGAAGTTTGTCCTGAGTCTCTGCCACCTGCATCATATCAATCAATTCGGCGTATTCCTTGTAGTCGTCTTGACGATAGTTGCGGGCGGTCTGTACTGCACTGGGGTGAAAGGTGGACAAGGTCTTTTCTATCTTCTGCTCATCTGTGATATCCTTGCCACAGAGTTGAAATTAGTACAAATCCTGTGTAAGACAGAATTGTACTCCCTCTCTGCTTGAGGAAGAATGGTGTACTTGAGCCTCTCAAACCGCTTCTTGAGTGCGGTCCAGAGTGCTAGCGCGCTTTTCTCCGCCATATACTCATTTTTGAGAGTTGGGCAGAGGTGATGCCTGAGAAAATGAAGTGCTTGATCATTCTCCTCAGGTGTGGGTCGGGCGTCTTTCTGTCCGCTTAACCCAATAGCTGCGCAGAGCTTCCGGCCCCCAAGCACAATTTCGACATCGGATACCCATGTCAGATAGTTTTGGCCATGCTGGGCCAGCTCCTCGAACTCCCGGTTCGTGATGCCAGTCATCTACATGTGTATGAACGAAATAAAATAAGTTTACTTCAGGTAAACATGCAAGGAATAATTTACTGCAGGTAAATAAATGGTACAATATGTTCTCATAATGTTTCATCATTTTATGTGCATTTTCTATAATTTTACTGCTAGTTTCAGTGATTAAAAGCACTTTTCAGCTGTTACAATTAACCAAAAATAGTAAATAAATACAGAAAATACAGAGAACAATAATAGCATAAATAAATAAGCTTCAAATGCTAAAAATAATTCTAAATTCGGATTCCCGAGGCCCTTTTATGCTAGAATATAAATTTTCAGCGAATTCTGCAATTTCTGGGGGTTTCTATGCAAATTTCCAGTTTATAGAAAATTTGCGCAATTTTTTGGTTTATCGAGGGGTTTTCTGCAAAATTCTGGACCCACTCATAAATTTGAGGACCTATTGGTAATTTTTGAAATTACCGAGACCTTTCAGCAAAAATCGGGACTCAAATGTGAATTTTAAGGGCTAATGGTTAATTTTCCGAAAACCAAAGGATTTTTTCGTAAAATGTCCGGCGCCGGCCCACTCCCCCTTCTTTTATTTCTTTTCTGCCCGACCTTTCTTTGGCCTTTCTCCGGCCCACCATCTCAGCGGCCCATCCGTGTGGCACCAAGAGATGGGGTAGGGTTTCCCCTACCCCCAAATGCTTTTGGCGGCGGCGGCCGGTCAAGGGGCGTGCGCGGCAGTCCAAACGGGCGCAGGTGGCGGCCGACCATCGGCGAGGCGGCGTGCTGGAGCAAGGCCATACGGGGCGCAGCGAAGGGGTCGGGAGGTCGGCAGCGCATGCCCGGGAGGCGGCAGCCGGAGCCAGGCGCGGGCGCGGCTGCTGGCCGGCGAGCCAAGGTGGGAGGCCGGAGTCGCGGGTGGGTGCGGCGACTGCGGGCGGCGCACCTCAAGCGGCGGATGGAGCCGAGGCCGGCGCAAATTGGCGAGAAGGCAAACGGCCCACTCCGGGCGAGCGGCGGTTACAGCCAGACGGCTAAGGCGGCACAGGCGAGGCCGGCTGCGGCGGCGCCAATGCGGGCACGGCTATTTCGGGCAACGACAACGCGGTGCGGCTCGTCTTGCACAGCTTCTGCAGGCCAAGGTGGCCGCCGTGGCCCGTTCGGGGGCGGTCAGCCGAGCGCGGTAGAGGCCGGCTGCAAGCTGGTGCGTCGGCCGGCTTCGGGAGGCGCGCGCGGTAAGGCCGAGCGCAGGGGCCGGCCATGGTGGCTTCATGCCAGTGATGGGCCGGTGATGGCTTCTGGCCATCGCCCGATCTTTTGTGTTGTGTTTGTTTTTTTTCGTGCAGGGACCAAGCAAAAACCAAACAACAACAAAAGAACAGATGCATAAATTTTCGTTTCTAATCTACGATGCAATCAACATCTACCCCGTTTCGCAATTTACCGATCGACATTGTGCCGGCGACTTCAGGTCTGCTCGCGGTAAATTAAGGTGGATTTGCACCATTTTTCTGATCTACAGTGCAATCAACATCTTTCCCGTTTCACAATCTACTAATCGGCATTGTGCCAACGACTTCAAGTCTGCTCGCAGTAGATTAGGGCGGATTTGCACCGTAAAGATTCAATCTAGAACGCGAAAAGAAAATACAGATTCAAAGCGTTCTAGAAAATTCAATCTGTGCTTCGATGATTACCTTCGTTCACCGGAGCGAAGTCGTGCTGATAACGTGTTGAGGAACCATTGCTGGCAACCAGTCCGAGCGATTCCTCTGCTTAGAACAAGAACGAATCAATCACAGAATCACAGAAGAATAGATTGAACACAGAGAGGTAAAGAGAACTCCTGGTCTTTCTTTATTGCTTTCAATTGCATCAGGTGTACATAATTGGTAGGTATAGATATCTATTTATAGCCTACGGTAGGGTGTCCATATTGGGCCAGAACTCCTGGCCTGGGGCCTAGGTTTCTCAACAATAATCTCCACCCGCTGGTAATGCCGACCTTTGAGAATCATGCCACCTAGTCCTACTTGTGTGGGCCTTTCCCATCCCATACGGATACCGGCTTGACAGCGTATCATTATTTTAGGTATCGGCCGTCATACCAGTCCCTTATCGTGATTACAATAGGGTGTTTCGCTGATGTATGTTGTTACAATTCAACAATTTCATATGAGCCAGAAGAACCTCTAAACAAGATAATTAGACATTTATGGAAATAATCTAGAACATGAACGAAAGAAAGACTGATCAAAGCATTACTACAACATAAATTAACATTCTTGAAAAATAGTCTGATATGCACAGCTTGCCTTTGTCTCTTAAGTAGTTAAACTTTTGCCTCCTCCAAACCTAATCAAGTTGAATAACCTCTAAGTTGTCATACAGTAGTATAGTCTAAATGTACTACGTACTACATACACCTGTCTTAGTTCTCACACCACCAACGTTTCATCATTTAGTATTAATTTAGACTAATAACAGTTAACCTCTTCAGTATTTTTGTTGCCATGTACAAGTAAGTCATCTTGGTGCTTGAATACAAAATTCTTGGGCCATTCATTAACTTACCTCTATCCACGTTCTAAGTACGCCCATGCATAGCCAGAACTCATCTTGTGTCTCAATTCGATCAATACATGCTTGTCAAAATCACCTCGTGGTGTTTAATCAGATTATCAGTTCATTGAAATGCCCATTTTTCATGTAGGTGTGGAAATGGATCGGATACAATTGAATAGTCTCAAATATGAATACAAATATATATTTTTAAAATAAATATGAATCGAATGTCATAACGAATACGAATTCGAATCGAATATATACTTAATTCGGTCGAATACGAATATCCTCCTACGAATGTCGTAACCAGCCGGTTTTTCCGGTTACCGGTTTCAAATTCAAATTTTGACACTTGAAATTTGGCTGATTTTTCTGGTTTTTTCGGTTAACATCCGGTAATAGGTACCGGCCCCTAGCCGGGATTTATGCCAGTACCGTTTTAACCTCCAATATAGGGGCCCAACCAAAAGTCCAAAACTCAAGAGTACTACTAGAGAAAGTAATATTTGAATACATTCAGATTCCACATGTGGATTTCAGATTTCTCACCTGATGGTTGGCACTGGCAGCAGTACCAAAAACTCCTGCAAGCACGCCAGCAGTGATCGACAGTCCAAGAAGTACCCCCTGCAATTTTTTGGGGACATTTTCTAGTTAGATGCAATTATCTCAGACCACAAGCTCCAAAGGACTGGAGCAACGAAGCACCAATACAACTAGCAGCCAAACTAAAATTTCTCAGGTGAACTAAAGAGCATCAGAGCAGTAACAATCAGCATGATGACATTACCGCATAACGTGGTCCTATATCCTGGTGATTCGAGTGCAGCCCAGACTGTGAAAAAGCATCACTCCCCTGCCAAAAAAAATGGCCAGAAATATCAGCAAGTGTTTATAGCAGAACAATTGTTGGTACTTGGTAGTATTAGAAGCTGCTTATGAACCCATATGAATGGCATTTCTGAAGTGCATCAAACCTGACTTCATGCCATACACAATAACACAATACGGCCATGGCTGGAGTACGGACTTTGTTCAGCAGTGTCAAGAAGAAGGCTGTTCCAAGAAAACCAATCGATTGCATGATCTACAACAACACATTTCAAAACTATGTCAAGATCAGCAGCTCAAAGCCTATCTATTTTCAAATTTTCATACAAGAAACGACATGGTATGGTGTCATTGTCTGATATGAGCAATGAGAACTGTCAAACATTTTGACACCATAAAATTGTAACTACCTGATTGTAGTGTGTGGGCATCCAAGTTAGAAGAATGAATGTTCCCCAGTTATGGCAAAAATGTGATATTATGAGAGCCCACACTGGAGCCTTTGATAGAATTAGCCTCCATGGTATGGAGGTAACGGGCTCCATTAAGGCACTACCATAACAGAGTAACTAGCTTTTAAAAGATGTTTTTTAGCTTTTCTACAGTAACTAGCTTTCAAACAAAGTATCTTTTTAAGACGGGGTCTACAAGTTGTTTATAGTACACATTGTAGCGACTTCATTTATATCGGCCAAAACCACACGCGAGCTTCTATTACTCCGTATTTTCTCTTGCGAACAACCTAAAAGCTATAAGATGCAGCAATAAGCTATAAGCCGAAGCAAAAAAAAAAACAGGCCTGATGAACTCATGTCTGTCTTTCAAATGTGACTTACAATGGGGTTTGAGAAGTCCAAGAACTCCAATAGTGGAGATGCCAATATATAGATAACCACATGGGCCACATGGGCCTATTAGTATATGGACCTTGATATACTTAACACCCCCCTTCAAACTCAAGGTGGAAGTGGAGGTTCTGAAGCATTGAGTTTGAGCAAGTGAAGCCGATGTTGCTCTCGAGTTTGTGCTTTAGTGAAAAAGTTTGCCACTTGCAGTTCTGAAGGAACATACTGAAGAGCAATTGTTTTCTGATGACAATGAGACCGAGTAAAGAAGGCATCAACGCCAATATGATTTGTAAGTTCATGCTTCACAGGATCATTGGCAATTTGTATGGCTCCAGTATTGTCACACAGAAGAGGTGTAGGGGCATCACAAGAAATACCAAAATCTGCTAACAACCATCGAAGCCATATAATCTCTGAAGTGGTAGTGGCAAGTGCTCGAAGTTCTGCCTCTGTACTAGAACGAGATACAGCCGCTTGCTTCTTAGACTTCCATGCAAGAGGAGAAGAACCAAGAAGAATGCAATAACCTGTGACAGAACGTCGATCTGTTGGATCACTCGCCCAGGTGGAGTCCGAGTAAGCATGAAGCTGAAGCGGACTGTCACGAGCATAGAATAAACACTGAGAAGATGTCCCCCTTAAGTACCGTAGTACATGAAGCAAATGGCCAAAATGAATGGAAGTAGGAGCACTCACAAACTGACTTAGAATATGAACCGCATGAGCAATATCAGGTCTAGTAACAGTGAGATAGACAAGGCTGCCTACAATATGCCGATATCGAGAGGGATCCTCAAGAGGTGTACCATCAGTAGGACGAAGTTGTAAATGAAGATCCATAGGTGTCGCAGCCAGTCGACTATCAGTAATGCCAGAACGAGTAATAAGATCTTGTATGTATTTGGACTGAGAGAGATAGTAGCCTTTTGCAGAATACAACACTTCAATCCCTAAGAAATAACTGAGCGGACCCAAGTCAGACATCTGAAATTGCTCACCAAGTTGCTTCTTCACACGAGAAATGTGTTCCACATCGTCTCCCGTAATCAGCATATCATCAACATATAGAAGAAGCAAAGTACGTCCACGTGGAGAAAGATGAGTAAATAGAGCAGGGTCATGATCACTAGGTGAAAATCCAGCAGCCTGTATCACAGATACGAAGCGCTCAAACCAAGCACGAGGAGCCTGTTTAAGACCATAGAGAGCACGACGAAGGCGACAAACATGACCAGAAGGAGCATCAACACCTGGGGGTGGTTGCATATAAACTTCTTCATGCAAATCACCATGAAGGAAAGCATTCTTAACATCCATTTGAGAGATGGTCTAAGAAGAAGTAGCAGCCACTGCAATGAGAGTACGAACAGTAGTCATATGAGCAACTGGTGCAAAGGTCTCATCATAATCTCGACCCTGAGTTTGTTGAAAGCCCCTAGCAACAAGACGAGCTTTATATCTCTCAATAGAACCATCAGACTTGGTCTTAATTTTGAATACCCATTTAGATGTTATAGGCACTGCATGTGACGGTAATGGAACAAGATCCCAAGTGCCTGTACGATCAAGGGCAGCAAGCTCCTCAGACATAACAAGCTGCCATTCCAGAATATTAGAAGCTTCCTGGTAAGTGGATGGCTCAGCAACAACGGCATTCACACGTGGAAAAACCATACTTGTCAGCCGGACCAATAGCAGTACGATCACATAGATTATATCTTGGACCAACCTGTAACTCATCAGGAACAGTATGAGACTCATCAATATTATTAGAAGCATCAACAGCGGTCGTATCAGGACTGGCCATGGTGGGAGAACTAGATGAAGGCACTGTGGGGCTTGTGGGACGACAATGGAAAACATGTGTGATAGGTGGTTTAGAACGAAAAGGAGGTAGTGCAGGAGGTGTCTCCTGTGAAGGTGGCGTGATGGAAATAGGAGCAGGAATAGGTATAATATATGGAGAAGGTGTAGTAACATCATCATGGGGTGAAATAGGAGGAAGACACAGAAACGATGTGCGTTCTGTGGGAGAGTATGAAGGCTGAGTAGAGGGGTTATAAAAGAAAGGACGGTCCTCAACAAAGGTCACATCACGAGAGATACATATGCGACGAGAAGAAGGATCATAACATCGATAACCTTTATGCTCAGGACTATACCCCAGAAAAACACACTCAACGGATTGTGCAGTTAACTTAGTTCGCTCACGGGGTGCAAGCAAAACATAGCAAGTACATCCAAAAACTCGGAGATGATCATAGCGGGGAGAAGTACCAAAAAGAACTTCACCAGGACATTTGCCAAACAGTTTGGATGAGGGTTGTCTATTGATGAGATAGACAGCAGTAGAAACGGCTTCACCCCAAAAATGAGAAGGGACAAAAGATGAAATCAAAAGTGTGCGAGCAGTCTCTATAAGATGACGATGTTTGCGTTCAGCAACACCATTCTGAGCATGAGCACCAGGACAAGAGAGCTGAGCAAGAGTGCCCTCAGAGGACAAAAACTGGCGAAAAGCATCAGACAAATACTCACCACCAGAGTCAGAGCAAAAAATTCTAATAGGAGTAGAAAACTGTGTGTGAACCATGCGAACAAAAGACTGGTAAATGGAACACAACTGAGAGCGATGTTTCATGAAATAAATCCATGTATATCGAGAATGATCATCAATAAAAATGACATAATGTTTATGACCACCCTTTGTAGCAAAAGGTGCAGGACCCCATACATCTGAATGAATAAGATCAAAAGGTCTAGCTGAATGAGAAACACTAGATGAATATGGTAGTTGTATTTGTTTTCCAAGTTTGCAACCCTTACAATGAAAACTAGACTCAATAGGTGTATGACCTAAATAACCTTTATTTATTAATGTGGACAACCGGGACCCACAAAGATGACCAAGACGATGATGCCACTGGGCGAAGGAAGAGGCGGAAGACGAAGCAGCAGATGACACATGAGCTGGAGACTCAATGGAAGAAGGAAGATGCAAGGTGTCGAGGATGTAGAGGCTAGGAGCACCTTTACGGCGATGGCCAGTCCCAATCACTTGCCCGCTTCGACGGTCCTGAATAAAACAAGATGAGTCATCAAATCCAACAAAACAATGTTGGTCGGTAACTTGACCAACCGAAAGAAGATTCATGGACAACTGAGGTACAAAAGAAACATCAGGTACAGAAAAATGAGGATTGCAAAGTGAACCCTGGTGAGTGATATGACAAGATGTACCATCAGCTGTCTGAACAGAAGCACCATCAGTAACTGGCTTGCAAGCAACCAACTGGGACTGATCAGATGTCACATGAAAAGAAGCTCCTGAATCAAGCACCTAAGATGACGAAGAAGCATTAACAGGCGAAGCAGCAGCAACAGACACTGAACCTCTAGGAGTGGAACCAGTACAAAGACCACGAGCAGCACGTCGTGCACGATAGTCAGCCAACTTCTCTCGATAATGAGAAAAACAATTCTCTGGAAGATGACCAGACTTGCCACAATGCTTACAGAGTGCTGAAGAGGAACTTTTTGGTGCACTGATCCTCTGAGAAGCTGCCAACACACTATGTGGAACAGATGCAAAAGAAGACATAGACTTAAGACATGTTTCTTCTGCAAGTAAATCAGACAATGCCTGTGACATGGTGAGAGCAGAAGAATTGTGAAGCAATCGTGTACGGATGGAATCATACTCAGTCCGGATTCCCATGACAAATATGTAAGTAAAAAACATGTGCTGGACAGGAAACAGTTGTACACTCAGGTATCATGGAAGTCAATGATCCCATCAGACGATCAAAAGCAGAGTAGTACTCATCAATGGACATATCATTCGGCTCAATTTCATGAGTTTGCTGCATGAGATTATGCAAAAGAGCACCACTATCCTGAACATAGCGCTTCTTCAAGTTGTCCCATATGCCCTTTGCAGTCTTGAACTTAGAAAGACTCATAATCATGGATGGCTTAGTACTATTGACCATGGCAGCCATCACTTTCCCATCATTAATATGCCATTCTTTTACTACAGCAGCATTACTACCATCATCCTTAATCACAGGTGGAGTTTCAGTTAAGTGAAAAAGTAAACCATAGCCCCTTAATGCAGTCTCTACACAGAAAGCCCACTCTGGATAATTCTGACCATCTAGGGTGAGATTGATAACTATTGCATTTATCTGAGACATGTTGTGAAATGCTAGGACTTGATCAAAACAGCAGAAGCAGCACAAAGGACAGATATCTGTTACCAACAGCACAAAGGTGTTGATCGCAGCAGCAGCAACCAACAGAGCTGACGAGGCGACGGCGGCTCCAACAGAGGTCTTCAGCGGCGGCGCCGGGCAGAGGAGATGTCCAGCCGGGCGGCTTCAACAGAGGTCTTCAGCAGCGGCGCCGGGCGGAGGAGATGTCCAGCCGGGCGACGAGATCCGGGCCCCGGTCGGACAGGGCGGATCTGACGAGGTGGCGGTTGCCGAAGGGCCGACTGACCTGGCGCGCAGAGCGGAGGAGATCCGAGCGGTGGCCGAGTGGCGGCCGGACTGACGAAGTCCTGTGGAAGAACGGTGGCCGACGGATCCCGGGCGGATCTGACGAGGCCAGCCAGTGAGGCGCCTCCACCGGGTTCCGGGTGATGAAGGTCCGCGACGATCGCCCGGATCAGGGCGCAGATGAGCCCGAAGGCGGCGGCTCGTCAGGCCGGATCAGTCGCCGATTCGCGGCTGCAGAGCAGGGACGGCGGCCGAAGGAACTACGGCCACTGAAGGGGCCACGACGCGAAGAGACGGCGGGGACGGCGCGCGTGACGCACGATGCGACCGCAACGGGCGGAACGCACGCGTGACGCGCGATGCACGTGACGACGGGAAGGGACGGCTGGATTTGGATCGTGGGTGGAGGTAAAAAAACCCTAACCTAACCCTAATCCGTAAGCTCTGATACCATGTGACTTACAATGGGGTTTGAGAAGTCCAAGAACTCCAATAGTGGAGATGCCAATATATAGATAACCACATAGGCCACATGGGCCTATTAGTATATGGACCTTGATATACTTAACATCAAATACCTCCATGAATTTGCATCACAAATTTTCAAAATCAACTGTGTCTTTTTTAGACAAACAGGACATTAAGGACCACCACTAGCACTAGCATTCACATTGGCATTGCTTCCAGTTGCAGATGTTATTGTAATCTACAAGAAAAACAACACAAATTTAGGTTGAATGTTTGCTCATATTTGCTCATCTTGATTCAGTGATTCCTGAACTAGTGAACTATGAACTTGCACAATTTAATTTAATGGCAAAAGGGCTCATATCCTAGAGTGAATTTCTAGACATAGAAATATAACTAGTATCATACTATCAGTCATGTATCTTACATTCTTATCTGTAGGTTTACAAACCATTGCAGATCTGGCCTCTGGCGGCTGGCTCCAACTCAGATCTTCATCTTACAAAGGGGCAACGCAGGATGCAAATTTCAGTAGCTTTTAAATTTTGATTTCTTTCAACAATTATTATTCTTTAAACTAATAATCACAGTCTAAGACAACATATCTGAAGCCATACATTACTGCAAAGCTTATAAGGGCATGTCCAATGGTGATTTATGAGCTAGCTCTAAACATATTATTTCATATTTTAATAGAAGAGAGAGAAAAGCTAGCTCTTGATCAAGAGCTAGTCTCATACACACATTTCAAGATTATATGAGGATGTCATGTGGGACTATTTATGTTATGAGCTATGTGCTAAAAGTTAATATCATTGGAGAAGTTAGCTTAGAGCTAGTAACTAGTTCATACCATTGTACATGCCCTAAGCAAACAACTCGTACGGGTTCCTTCCTTCGGCTCTGGAAGAGAAGAACAGGCGGGGAGTCACATCGGGATATTAGCATATCGGGAAGGGTTGGGACAAGTGTCAGCAATCGGTATGAGGCCCTATCAGCTGGATTTCAAGGCCCGTTTCCATAGAATCCTTTTCCATGCATTGGCGAGGTACAGTTGGCGCTTTCGGGTGAAGCCTCCAATGACCGAACTCCTGGTTGAGCCCATGCTGCCTGTGAGCCAGTGACTCACCAAATAAGTGGGTGAATACCACGTTGATGCTTGGTAACAAAAACTAGCTAGGCATCGTTTCGCGCAAACAATAAAGGCTTTGTTTTCTAGCTTTTCAGCAGCTTTTAGATTTTGATTTCTCTCAACAATTATTATTCTTTAAACTAATAAGCCACAATCTAAAACAAACAGATCTGAAACCATACGTTACTACAAAGCTTATAAGCAAACAACTCGTATGATTCTCCATCCTAATCTAGCAAATTACGTACTCAATCGATCTTTGCTTGTTTTCATTTTCACCAACATTTTCACCGCTAACAAACTAGCCTGAGATGAACTCAAGTGACACCCTGTCCTCCAATCCAAAAAGGAGGTCGCTGCATGATTCCTCCAGCCTCAACTTGCAACCCCGGCCCCCTCGAGGAGAGGAATATATGGCTGTCCCCAGCGATCCAATGGTGAGAAAATTGATCATTTGCCACTTTGAAGAGTGGGCTTCGCAAAATTGCCACTTTCAAAATTGGCTTCGCAAAAATACCATGCAGTACATTTACCTCTTGATTACCATGCCATTTGAGCCATTTAACTCATTTAATATATTTTTTTCTAATTTCAGAGGGTGGAAAAGACATTTCTACCCTCGCGCTGTGCCCATTCTCCTCCTCTCGCGAGGAAAGTGATCAGATGTGTGTTTTTTAGGTTAGGGGTGTTGCTTTCTCCTCCTTTTTCTTCGCTTTCCTCTCCTCTTTTTTGGGCATGACAAAAATCGATCGAGGTGGAGATGGACTGATCCATCGTGACACTCGGAACAAGATCGATCGTGATGATGCCGGCCGGCGTCCGTGAGCTACTGCGGTAGTAATAACGCATCGTGTCACGCCATCCTTCTTTTGTGCTACTGTTCAGTGGGAAGTATGTACGTCGAAAAAATTTAAAATCTTTGGAATGTTTGAGACTCTGAGATAATGCTGCCATGGAAAAAATCATTCACCTAGGATGGTCCCTAGATATGCCTTCTTTCTAGAAGAGAAAGGAAGAAGGCCCCCAATCCCTTGTACTATTGGCTGTGATAGGTGTGGCTTTAATCTTTGGAATTCTCCACTAAGATAAAGGAGCGATTAGCATCCAGACGTTTGATCCGGACGTTGGCATTGTACGCACCCTTCCACCATTCGATTTATGACCAACTGTTGGATACACTACCACCATCGTCCCCTTCTCTTCCTCTCCCTAGATCTCCTTCCCATAGCCACCCACCTCTCCTCTCCCTCGATATCCTTCCCATGGGCATTCCTTTTGGCAAAGTGTCCTCCTCTCCTGCTCCAAGATTCACTTTGAATCCAATCGCTACGCTAACTTAAAAAATCACCGGCAACCAAAACAATCAACGCAACAACTTACAACATCTTAAAATTTTAGATGTAACAAATCAAAAACATGTTTGCGACAGAACTGAAAGAGGTAGCAAAAGTTAGAGTTCACTGGTAGCAGAGGTGGCTCGCCGAAGCTTGTTGTTCTGGTGAGAGATATAGAGAGATGCACACTAAAATAAGATTTCTATGTAACAAACTCATCTTGCAAAGTCTCCTAAAAATTAAGTTGCAACAAAAATTAATATAACTTGCAACAAAAAATCAAGTTGCAATAATCTATGGCGACAAAAAAAGATAGCAAGAAAACCACAAAGCTATTGCAACAAAAAATGATTTGGGTACAACAAATCAAGGCATTGATTACAATAAAATAAACTTACTAAGATTATAGCTGCAACAAAATCACACACTCTTTGGAATAATTGATAAAAGAGGCTACAACAAAGTTTACAAATGCACACAAGAAAATCAGATCTGCTCAAACTCTTGTAGACATAATGACCTCCTACATGGTATCATCGTCTCCTCGCCTCCAAACCACATCATCATCTACTCGATGTCTGCAGCCTAGCTCCTTGAGCATTGGTCCCACCAAATCCAACAAGTTTTTGCCACGATGGCCACAGATGCAAGGAACTGTGGTCGCTCAACAAAAAGGGAAGTCGTGGCCCCATGGCAGATGGCCTTCCTCTACGACTACATGACATGTGCACAAGAGAGAGAGGGGGGTAGGAGATACGTGCAAGCTCTGACCGGCAACACCATTTGTAGCAAGTGAGAGGTGGAGGAAGAGTGAGAAGATAGAGAAGGCAGATAGAGAAAGCTTTAGTTGCTAATTTGTTTGGGTGAAGATTACTAGGAGGAGGAATAAGTCAAAAGGAGTAACATGAGGGGTAGGAGAAAGCTTTGATGCTTTTGTTGGTGAGAAGAGTTGAACGAGTGAAGCATTCAGATATAACGTTTTGCGTCAGATGTCCAAATGGTAGCTGTTGTGGGAGTGGCCCAACCCCCTGTGACTGGGCCGTGCAACTAGTCCAACATGTAATAGGCCCAATAGTGTAGAGGAATATACCAGTGTAAATATACCAATGTACCCTCATCCTTTGTAAGTACTAAGGGGTAGAATGGGGATTTCCCATTCTGCCCCACTCATGTATATAAACCCCCAGGAGGGGCAGGAGGAGGGACATCCTCTCATTCTTACTAACTTTTCCATGGATCTGGCTCTCTCTTTTCCTCTTCTACTAGTCCCCTTCTTCACTGTTTGACCTGCAGCCACAATAGTAGCAATTCTGCAAAGAAAATGATAGTCGATTGGCTCACAAGTGAAACCGAGAAAAGAAACAGCGGACTCGCCCAACTTGCACAAAAATCTCATAGCCACACCGGCCGAATCTCGTCATACCCTCGGTCATGCTGTTCCAAAACCTGATAGCTCCTGACAAATTGCTAAACGTCAGTCAGTGCAAGTCAATCACATCTCGCGTGGCACCTGATGGCGACCCTGAAACAAGGCAGGGGTCCAGGTGCAAAACTGCAGCGTAGAGAAAATATGCGGCAAATGGGCGAGATGCCCTTGCAAGTTGCGGTAGGGTTCAAAATTATATTCCCCAAAGAGCAAAAGCTGGAGGAAAGCCTTAAAAATGTTGGAAATCCTATCAAGGGGTTACGTACATGAAACAACCACTGGGCCATAGATTTCATGGCAATATGTAAAAAGGCACAAAAGTTGGAGGAGGCTTTTCCTACCCTTACAAGCTGGTGAGTAGCTAAGGCTGCGTTATAGTAACTAGTTTTCAAATGATATGTTTTTAAGACGAAGCTAACAGAAAAATTGTAGTAAAAAATCTACTAAGTTCAGTTGTATCGGCCAAAATCATATACGACTATTTTTCTCTGAATACTATCTCTCACAAAATAGTCAGAATTCAAAATTTTAAACCATAAATCATAAGTCACAGTCTAAAAGAACACACTATTGAGTTGAGACAAATATATTTAGAGCTCAAGTGGTCCAACTCAAATTTAAGTTTGTGGAGATAGTGATTTTTAAGTTACTACCAACTTCTCCTTCTGCCCAGTTTCAAAAACTTCTCCTTCTGCCAGTAGCGGATGCAGAAATTAAGTTCCGGAGGGGTGCATATTTGCTGCAATAACATTCATATAACTTTTTTTGCTAATGTTTTATTTCAAATATCCATTTCCCCCCTCAAAATTATAAACGATCTTTTTAAAATATTACTAAGATTAATAGTTTTATTTGGAATTCACATGGACCATACATAAATTCTGAAAAATTGGTAGTACAAGTGCACCCCCATCCCACCGCAGAGCTCAGTCACTGCATTCTTTTACTAATACGTCGTGACGTTACACTACACCACGACGCACTTTCAAGGACCGAAGTCAGTCGGCAAAAATCAAGTTTCGGGGGCAAATTTTCTGCCGGTAATTATTTAGAAAATCACGAGTAATGAACTACGTAATCTAATGAACTACGTAACTAATGGCAGTCGTATTTTGGCAACTAATGAACTACGTAATCTAGATTGTGGACTGGGTATGTTTGGGACTTCTTTGGTGTTCCCAGCTTGTCGAAGGACTTCTGTGTGTGGGTTGAATAATCACATGACACATTTGAACTTCATCTTTTGTGAACCATCCATCTGATACTAATTAAGTAGTCTTTTGTTGTGACACTATGTTTGATTTATTCTGGTTGATGTATTATCGTTGATGGGTGTACAAGAATTTTAACGTTTGCGCTTGATTGTATAGAATGCATCGTAATGCATCATTGGCTATTGAATGGTGGGATGCCATTATGGCATGTACAATACAAGATGCTTATATATAAATACTTAAAGAGATAATATAGCCACATCATTAAGCACTCATGTAAAAGTTATTTCCTCCAATGCAAGCATCTCATCCGTGGGTGCTTAGATGTTATATTATCTATTAATAGATATAGTTATACACATAAGTACCTACTAAGCGCCGATGCTTATTTAAGCACCGATGCTTCAAAATAAGCACCTTATCTATCATATGTGGCAAGAAAAAACAGTTTTTCATTGCTAAACATCTCTCTAAGCGTCTACATTGTACATGCTCTTAGATGAAAAATACAATCTTTACTATTTAATAAGTTTGAGTTGGAGGTTGGTGCATTCTTCTTCCTCCCTTCTCAACCGTCCGATCTTAATACTAAAATCTTGACCATCTATCTAACATCTCTCTCCCTCTCTCTCATATCTAACTACCCCTCCTCTCCACTTCCACCAACAATTATCATCTCCCACCTCCTCTTCTACCCGGCCTCTTCTACGGATTTTAAAATTTTATCATACTACATGTTCTAAAACTAACGGATGGTAAAATTTGTTAGAATATGCATACAAATATGTTCTAATTTTTTTTAATCCATAGCAACACACGGGTATTCGGCTAGTATTAGTGAAAAATAAATTAAATATACTTCTGACTGGCTGCATATCTGTCAGGAATTCATGAAAATTCCTCTTTTTTATCTGATCTGAAAACCTATATTATGCCAAACAGTCTGTCGAGGATAAACCATAAATGAGTAAATCATAGTGCCAGTAATAGTAAATTCTGCCGTAAAAAATATCTCTGTCGGGAAAGATATGTCTGTTGGTGAAAATATGGGCTACAGGGACTGAGCGTCTGCCGGGAAAATGAATGTCTATCGGTAAAGGCCTTTGCCAACTGCTGGGTCCCTGGCAGATGCTATCGATAGAGTCTGTCGACAATAAGTTTTTCCTACAAACAGCTAGCTGTGGTATGCCACTTTTACCGGGAAGAGTGAGTTCTCCCTAGGGGTGCAAATGGGTTGGGTTAATCCCGACCGATCCGGTACCGAATCCGGTCGGTACCGGATTCGGGAAGGGAATTTGGTATCCGGTCGGATTCGGATTCGGATAATTCATGTCGGATTCGTATTGGGATTCGGGAGACTTGTTATCCGACCGAATAGTTTCGGTATTCGGATACCGGATAATTATCCGGTCGGATATTCGGTCGGATATCTGGTTGGATATTCGGTTCGGGACAGGCCTATAGTAAAACGGCCATAACTTTCACAAACGGAGTCCGATTTAGGTGTTCTTAGGCTTGTTTGAAAGCTTATTTCAATGCCCATCCAATGAGTAATGCCCCAGATTTAGAACCCTTCTAGTCGCGCCGCAATATCCAAAACAATGTGACAGTGGAAAAATCAGGGTTTCCTTTTTGTATGAGTTTGAGTCTAATACAATGTCGGGTTGAGTTGTACTCAGTTTGGGGACCTTGTGGACATCCCAAGGGGTTATATAAGCCTTATATTCATAGCCTTTAGGGTTAGGGTTTTGTTTAGATCAGTTTAGCCCCATGTGCAAACTCCACGTTGTTTCTTGTGTCGACTAGACCAACAGATTCGTGTTACAGAATCTCAACAATCCTTGTGCGACTTTTATATCTAGCAATTTTCAGATTGCTCACTATCCTTGTTCATGCATGTTCTTCGGTTGCATGCAGGAATAGACCTTCGTGGTCAGGTCAACCGTGTTCTTGGCACGGTTGACAACGACTTGGAGTGTGGTTCAGCGATTGCTAAGGCGCAAGCGACGTCGTACAGTTGTAGTCGGATCGCAAGAGTCACCTCCACCAAAATCGATAGTTATTATCCTATCAGAAGATCGGGAAGCATATGTTTCTTTCCGTATGCATGTACTATCCGTTTACATTATCCGTTTCCGATCCGAAACCGTCAAGTATCCATTCTAGCGGCACCGTATTCGAAATTTCGAATACTCCGAATTCGTATTCGTATCCGGTTTTACCGTATCCGACTCCGAATCCGAGAAAAAAATATGGGTTAGGATACGGTATGAGCAATATCCGTCCGAATCCGACCCGATTGTACCCCTAGTTCTCCCACAGCTAGGGCGTGGTGTAGTGATGAAGTACTTTGCTGATAAACCTACTAATGTAAAAAAAACCTAAAAAACCAAAATAAACCAAAATAAAAATTGATACATTTTAAATTACTTCTAATTTAAATAAACTGAAAGCCAAAACTAAAGCCATTTGGAACGAAACTATCATTCTAGATAGTGTAGTATCTTAGAAAACCTTAAACCTTTACCATATGTAGGCGCAACCAGAAGAAGAAACACTGCGCTAAGATTTTGCGAAATAGCTAAGCATGATAATGAAAGGAATACAACCAGCATGGATGCAAGCCCGCTACTTTTCCTTAGTTAGTGTCGCCGGATTAGATATTTACCAGGCCAACAAGATAAGTTAAACACCGCCCCTTTCTCCTTGACGTGTGTCGAGTACGCAGATGAGCCATCTAAAAAAAACAGGGGTCCTAAGATGATCCGCAATTTCCTAAACACCTACCGGTAGCATGGAGCAGGGGCCAGGCACGCTCCACCACAAGGCTCCGAGACGGAAGCGTATAAATTCGTCCGAAATATTTAACCCTGCTCACCATCCGATACTCTTCTTCTCTTAATACAGCATCTCTTAAGATCTGATCTTCACTGTAACGCCCCCGTTTCTGGGAGGAACAGGGACGTCACTAATCCGCAACCACCCCGGAGTTTGGTTACGGACTGATCGAGTATCATGCCTGCTTACGAACATTTAAGAAGAGTTAGCTTGATTGAAATAAGACCTAACGGTCAATTTTTAACAATAAAACGGGCGCACAAGCCCAACAGTACTTACATGCAGAAGAATCGCAAATGCACCACAGGAAAGCCTGAGTGCGGTCGCAACCCTAACACGAAATCTTGAATTGCCTTCTTTTCTTCTGGTATCTGTAAATTTTGCAAGTCTGAGTACTCCAACCCCGTACTCAGCAAATCACAAGGGAAACCCTAACATACTACTTGCACGGATCAACAAAGGAAGAGAGTATACTTGGTTTATTAACTTTGAGTGGATGCAGTTTTATTTGCAAACATTTTGATATAACGGACCCAAAACTACTCCTCAAGATCTCAGGGGTTTTTATGAAAGGTGAATTAACCAACTGAACAAGTTAAAGCATGTACAAATCTACTTAAGCTTTGCTGCTGGAATCACCCAAGTGACACAGCTCCATTAACCGGGAGCACGGCGTATTCGAATACCATTTATTTGAATCTGCAGAGTTTGCTCAGCTTTACCCACACGATCCATTAACTCCCGCTAAAGAGTTAAGAAAGTCAGGTCGTTTCACTACTCAATTCTTTATATAGGCTCTACCCGGTAGAATTCACTCGGGTCTGGCACAAGAAAACAAACGTCCGCTTCGAGTGAACTCTACCGTTGTTAGGCATTCGCAGCACGGCCTACCTAACCTCACCTCCCAACCTCCTCCTCCTCCACACCTGTAGAGTTTCAATCGAGTTGAGCAGCTACTAGACCAGTGTTGACAAGTCAACTCCTGTGGTTGAGCGATCACTATGACATTTGCTCAGCGTAAGGGTTTAGTCCTTATATTTTCACATGGTCCGCAACCTCGCCAGGCCCGCGACCCAACCTAGGGTAAGCGGTGGGCGTAGACCGTCTCGCGGTTTCCCACAACACCCTTACCCTAACTTCAATCTTAGGGTAAAAGATGGGTGGAGACCGTCTCGCGGCTCTTCCCCAACCTTTACCCTACCTTGTGCACGCCAGCACTCTCCGCTCTAAGATACGGTGTCCCATACCACCCTACCTTAGAGTCGGGTTTTCCAAAATTCTATTGGCCTGCAGCCACAACCTTATTAGTGTAAAGACTTTGCATGATAATAATAACCTACAGTTATCTAGATTAACAGATAATTAATTCTAGGGTTACAAAGGCATGGCTACGAGTTTAACATGGCATTTGTCGGTGGTAGGTTTATCTACATAACATGTCATTCTAAACATTTTATTTTACTTTGAACTAACATTTCAGAACTAGCTTAATGCAAATAGCATAATATCATAATTTAAATGGCAAGGGATTTCAACATGGTCAAGGACTTGTGACTTGCCTTGCGATCAACTAGCTCGGCGACTTCGTAAACTGTGCTTCATTGATCTTGACCTTGCACTGCAGCTTCCGAGGACTCCGACACTAGCGCAAACACACAGAAAAATAACATAAGTCCGGCTTGAGCCTAATCAAGCGAGGAAAAACAATCTATGAAAAAGGAGTAAATTGCATAAATCCTCAAATTGGAATTTTAGGAATTTTTCTGGGATGAATCTGGAGGAATGGATGTCAAAAATGGGTTCAGGACATTATTTGGAGCAAAGTGGTGAAATTTGGGAATTTTTGGGATTTTCTGTGATTTTCTAGAATTTATTTGGATTTTTCTGATTTCTTGAAATTGGAAAAGAGTTAGAAATTCGGGATGAAAAGTGCGGAGGTCAGCCCGGCTACTGTGCGGCCCAGCCCTGTGCGGCTCGGGCGGGAAACAGCCCGCGCGGCCGGTCGGCCCATGCGCGTGCGCGCACGGAGAGGCAAGGCAGGCTGGGGCTTCGGCCCACGCTCGCGCGCGCCCACCTCGCTCGGATGGCCGACGCGCGGATCCGGTGGACGGCTGAGATGCCGAGGAGGTTGAGCGGAGGGATGGTGCACGTGGTGAAGATGGGACGGCAGGGGAACGGTGAGAGCGGGCGAAGCGGAGGGTTTGATCGGGCAGCTGCGAGGGGGCGGGTTTAAGAAGATTGGACGGCAGAGGGAGGTTGTCATCCGACGGTTCAAGCGAGACGACAACGGTTGGGATGGAGGGCCGGGATGCGGCCACGTCACGTGGGAGGGGGTCTTCTTCCTCCTCCCACTGCTACAGTGCCCCCGGGGTAGGGATACGGTGGCGATGGCGGTCTGGGCGCCAGGGGGCTCGCCGGCGGTAAAGGAGGGTGTCAGCGGGGAGAACTCACCACGGTGAGTCCATTTTGGGGTGTTGGAGTGCAAGGAAGCTCAAGGAAAAGGTAGGGGAAAGTGGGGAAGGTTTTGGTTCTCCGACGGTGCAGGTGCTCACCGGCGACTCTTCGACGGAGAGGAAGGGGTTTTCACGGTCTTTAAGGCATGGGGATCACGATGGTAGGATCGGCGTCAGTTGGGAGATCCTCTGGGAAGCTGGCCACGGGAGAGGCAATTTGGTCGGCGGGGAGCCTCGACGATGGCGCTCCACGGGGCTTCTCCTGTCCAGAGGCAAGCATCAATGTAAAGAGGGAACATCAAAGGTGCTCTAGATGCGAGGAATCGAAAGATGAGGGAATGGGGAAAAAGATCCGCTTTACGGGGTAACCGGCGCAGGGGAGGTCGGTGGCGGAGCTTCGGCCAATGAGAACTCAATCGGGCGCTTTGGGGGGTAGCTGAGGGTGACAGGAAGTGGTCAAGGGTGGTTGGAAGGCTTGGGGAGCAAAGGGGAGTGCGAGGGAGGAATGGGGGTTTTTATGCCCGTGCGGAGGGAGCAGGATCCGTGGGGGTTAAGGAATGGTGCGGCCGCGGAAGTCAACAAAGAGATGGGGCGAGCTGGTGGCGCGTCGCTTCCGCGAGATGGGCGTGACAGGGCACTGCCAGATGTTAATGCGAGCGACGGGAGCAGGTGGCGGAGCGGCACGGGCAGCGGCGGGCCTTGCGGGGGAAGGGAAGCGAGGGGGAGGCTGGCAGGTGGGGTCCAACGGGAGGGGGGAAGCGACGCGTGGCGCGGGCGGTGTCAGCTTCGGACCAGGGGGACGGCGGGGTGCGCGGGCGGGGGTGAAACCGCGGGCGCGTTACGGTGCAGAGGGCGGATAGGCGGTGCAGGAGCGGCGCGGGTAGGCGGGGAGGGAGCGCAGCGCCAGCGGAGAGAGGAAGGAGGGAGGCGCCGGGGAGCGGGATAGGCGGGGAGGGAGCGCAGCGCCAGCGGAGAGAGGAAGGAGGGAGGCGCCGGGGAGCGGGAGTAGGCGGAAAGGAAGGAGGCGCCAACGGGAAAAGAGAGGCACCTGGCCGAAAAGGGAAAGCGGGCGACTTTCCAAAAAGGGAAAGTCTCCGAAGAACACTCAAAAATTCAGGAAAAAGGCTAAAAAATTTTGCAATTTTTTAGGGGTGTTTCAACCTACCCCCCTTAAGAGAATCTCGACCCCGAGATTCACCCAAGGGTAAAGAAATGGGTTGAAAACAAAAGCTGTTACTGTTCTGATTCCTTTCCCAAGTAGACTTTTCTGTCGAGTGATTCCTCCATTGAATTCTACAGAATCTGACATTGTTGTTTCTGAGCTGTCTCTTTGATGCCTCAAATGTTTTTGTAGTAGTTCTTCAGGATAAGTCAAATCGTTTTACAATTCAACGTCTGACAATAGCATTTCATCTGTAGGTTGTCGCACACATTCCCGAATCTATAACACATGGAATAGGTTGTGTATTCGTGCCTAGCCGGGCGGTAGTTATACTTTATAGGCTACCTCTTCAAATCTTCTGGTTATTTGAAACGGTCTCACATATCTTGGTGCTAATTTATCCACGATTTGGAATCTCTTGACAACCTTGATTGGAGTAGCCATTGATGTACACAAAATCTCCACCTTCATAGCTTATGTCTTTCCTGTGGCTGTCAGCATAGCTCTTCTGTCGGTCTTGTGCAATCTTGAGTCTGTCTCTAATGATCTGAACATGCTTCTCTGCGTCTTGGGAAATTTGAGGACCAATGAGTTAGCGTTCTCCTGTTTCTGACCAATTCAGAGGGGTCTTGCATTTTCTGCCATATAATGCTTCAAACGGGGCCATTTGGATACTGGCTTGATAGCCATTATTATATGAGAACTGAGCAAATGGTAAACAAGTACTCCATGCTACTTCATACACCATTGCACAAGCTCTCAACATGTCTTCTAAAATCTGATATGTTCTTTCAGTCTGCCCATCTGTTTGTGGATGATATGCTGAACTGAAATTCAGATCGATGCCCCTGGTTTCGTGTAACTTCTGTCAGAATTTAGAGGTGAATTGCGCTCCTCTATCTGAAACAATCCTTTTGTGGACTCCATGGAGTGTTACTATTCTTGTCAAGTATAACTCAGCGAGCTTGTTCTTCCCATAGGTTTGCTTAATCGGGAGGAAATGAGCCATCTTGGTCAATCTATCTATAATGACCCAGATAGCGTCATATCGCTCACGAGTCTTTGGGAGTCCGGTGACAAAGTCCATACTGATACGGTCTCAGTTTCATTTGGGATTTGGCAAAGGCTGCAACAATCCCGAAGGCTTTTGATGGTCTATCTGGATCTGCTGGCAGATATTATATTCTGCCACATACTCTGCCACTTCTTTCTTCAAATCTTGATGCATTGTGGTGCCACCTGGATGAATTGAGGACTAAGATGAATGAGCTTCAGATAGGATCAAGGCTCTCAACTCTTTCTTGTTAGGTATGCAATAGAGACCATGGAAAGCAAGAATTCCATGCTCATCTATCACATACTCTGTTGAATCTTTCTCTTGATTCTTCTTTTTCAATTTTTGAATCTCTTCATCTTCATCTTGAGCTGCTTTAATCCGATCTGTCCATAACGGCTAAGCTCTAATGCTGCCACACTGCCTTGTTCTGTGATCACCAAATTCGGTTGTAGTATATCCCTCTGTAACTCGGGTGGACACTCACTGGCTTTTTTGGGTGAACCTTTCGGCTAAGTGTGTCAGCAACAATATTTGTTTTTGTCCAGCTGGTATTGGAGTCCCACATCATAATCTTTGATTGGCTTTAACTATCTTTGTTGTCTCATATTTAACTCTGGCTGTGTGAACAAATACTTCAAGCTCTTATGATCTGAGAATATCTTACAACGATTCCCTAGCAGGTAGTGCCTCCAGATTCTGAGTGCATGCACCACGGCTGATAGTTCCAAGTCGTGCGTCGGATAGTTCTCTTCATGTGGCTTCAGCTGTCTGGATACATAGGCAACAACGTCCCTGTCTTGCGTCAGCATACATCCCAAACCCTGCTTCGAAGCATCACAATAAATCTGGAACTCTTTCTCTGGATTGGGTAGGATCAGCACTGGTGTTGTCGTGAGTTCGGTCTTTAATCTCTTCACAGGCATCTGCCCATGTGAACAGCTTATCTTTCTTTAGCAGTTGGGTGAGTGGACGGGAAATCTCGGAGAACCCTTCTATGAATCGGCGATAATAAACCGTCAATCCAAAAAAAACTTCTCACTTCTGTTACTGTCTCTGATGGCTTCCATTTCATGACTGCTTTGATCTTCTCTGGATCGACTTTGACTCATTTTCTTTAATTGCGGTCCTTATTTTCGGATCATAAAAGGTTTGCTGTCTTCAGAAGATATTGTCGCTTATTCTCACCTGCACATGTATATCATCCTTGGGTATATGCTACAGGTTCACACTTAGCTGAATTATGCAGTACCAGGGCTACATATAAATCTGGGTCTGTTAGGATTAATTTCATTGCAACATGAACTTTTCATTCCTTATGCGTTACACAGACAGTCTTCATACACCTTCCATAGTTTTGCCACAAGACTTAGCTAAAGTCATTTACAGACAACTATTCAGTTCTAGCTTACAAAAGGATAACCAAAAATACATCATCTCATTTCCTGTTCTGCATAGCTCATATTTTCTTGACTGTCTGCTTTACTTCTCTTCTTTATGTCATTCCTCCAGGTGGACTTGTTTCTTCCTCCATTCTGGTCCTCTTAGGGTAAGATTCTTCTTCTTCCATCGGTGGCAGGCGTGATGTTGATGTCTGCCTTTTTGCTTGCTTTCTAGCTTCTTCTTTGGGTAAGGACCTCAGTGGGCATTGGTCACGATAATGCCCATCCTATTCGCAGTGAAAACAAGCCGTTTGTGCTGAAGGTGAAGGCTTCTTTCGTTTCATAACTTTCACGTAACCTGATATATCTTCCTCTATCTGAAGAGCTCGATCGACCAGGCTCAATAGGCTTGAAAACTTCATGGCCTGAAGGCGTTGTCTCATATTGGGTTGTAGACCTTTCATAAAGTTCCATCCTTTTAGCTTCAGTGTTAGTTTCCTCTTGAGCAAATTGGGACAACTGATGAAATTGTTGTAGATATGCTGTGATGGAGTTCTCTCCTTGTTGAAGGTTAAGAAAATCCTGATATTTCCTTGTGATAACTCTAGGAGAAATACAGGCTTTACGAAATCTCTTCACAAAGTCTTCCCATGTAATATCTTCCTCATTAGGGTGTATCCACTGGATAGCATTCCACCAAGTAATTACGGGCTCGGACAGCTGATAGGTGGCGAAAAGAACTTTCTCCTTATTTGTACACTGGATAGTATTCATTCTTCTCTCAATATCTTGTAACCAGTCATCTGTATTCAGTAGCTTTGTTGTTGAAGGGAATTTAGGTGGTTGAGTTTGCAGGAATGCTGTAAACATCAATGCAGTTGCACTTGATGCTGACACTGACTCTTCGGGTGTCACCTTGACAATGAACGGTGGCTGTAACTCTCCTTGTTGTTCTGACATCTGGGCTTGTCCCTGTTTGCCTTCAGTCTGATCTATCTTCATGGTGACCTGGACTTCTTTCATACCGAACTGCTTTACTTGTCGTGCTGCCCAATCTTCTATCTGCCCAGTGACATTTGCAACCACAACTTAGGAATCAGCTCCGTAACATTTTTGGGCTTAGCAAAGGAAAGTAAGACTGAAGCAAGAATAAGGGCAGGAAAGAGCGAGAAAGAAATAAGTTGAGACGAAATTGAATGGTCCCTTTGATCGCACTCCCTTCAATTACAGTTTCCAGGGAGGTAATCCAGCTTACTGGTGGCAATCGAAGGTTCACATATAATTTTTTTTGGAGACTAGAGAGAACATAGGAAAGAATTCAGATGAAAAGGGGGTAGAAGCAGAAATTTTTAACATATTCTTTATTTAAAACCAGAAATTTAGTTTTGCACAAATTGCTCATATAGTAGCCTAATGGCCCAATAATGCAATTTGGCTATTAGTACAATCAGAAAGCTTCGTCTACTCAAATGGTTTTACCCGTAGCATCAAGGAAATCAAACGGGTATTGCTAACTACTCGAGCGACGACCCTACAACTTTTCAAAAGGAAAGGCCTGGGTCAGGGTATTCGCACTATTCTTCCAGACACCATCCTTACTACTATTCTTCAAAAGTTAGATCCCGTTCCAGGTAGCCAAAGCATACAGTCAGAAGTTAGTCTAAACGACTACACGTATTTTTGGGATTTTCACAATACCAAAAGAAAAACTTTTCAATGCATGTCTAAAGAGGGATGAGATAGACGTAGGAAAGATGAGATAGCAATATTACTTATGATTTTCGCAATTCTTTTATATCAGAAATTAAAATTTTGTAAAACCGTATTTCCTGACGAAACCAAATCTATACCTAGGGTTACAACCTACAGTCAAGCCTGCTCTGATACCACTTCTTGTAACGCCCCCGTTTCTGGGAGGAACAGGGGCGTCACTAATCCGCAACCACCCAGGAGTTTGGTTACGGACTGATCGAGTATCATGCCTGCTTACGAACATTTAAGAAGAGTTAGCTTGATTGAAATAAGACCTAACGGTCAATTTTTAACAATAAAACGGGCGCACAAGCCCAACAGTACTTACATGCAGAAGAATCGCAAATGCACCACAGGAAAGCCTGAGTGCGGTCGCAACCCTAACACGAAATCTTGAATTGCCTTCTTTTCTTCTAGTATCTGTAAATTTTGCAAGTCTGAGTACTCCAACCCCGTACTCAGCAAATCACAAGGGAAACCCTAACATACTACTTGCACGGATCAACAAAGGAAGAGAGTATACTTGGTTTATTAACTTTGAGTGGATGCAGTTTTATTTGCAAACATTTTGATAAAACAGACCCAAAACTACTCTTCAAGATCTCAGGGGTTTTTATGAAAGGCGAATTAACCAACTGAACAAGTTAAAGCATGTATAAATCTACTTAAGTTTCGCTGTTGGAATCACCCAAGTGACACAACTTTATTAACCGGGAGCACGGCGTATTCGAATATCATTTATTTGACTCTGCAGAGTTTGCTGAGCTTTACCCACATGATCCCTTAACTCCCGCTAAAGAGTTAAGAAAGCCAGGTCGTTTCACTGCTCAATTCTTTATATAGGCTCTACCCGGTAGAATTCACTCGGGTCTGGCACAAGGAATCAAACGTCCGCTTCGAGTGAACTCTACCGTTGTTAGGCATTCGCAGCACGGCCTACCTAACCTCACCTCCCAACCTCCTCCTCCACACCTGTAGAGTTTCAATCGAGTTGAGCAGCTACTAGACTAGTGTTGACAATTCAACTCCTGTGGTTGAGCGATCACTATGACATTTGCTCAGCGTAAGGGTTTAGTCCTTATATTTTCACATGGTCCGCAACCTCGCCAGGCCCGCGACCCAACCTAGGGTAAGCGGTGGGCGTAGACCGTCTCACGGTTTCCCACAACACCCTTACCCTAACTTCAATCTTAGGGTAAAAGATGGGTGGAGACCGTCTCGCGGCTCTTCCCCAACCTTTACCCTACCTTGTGCATGCCGGCACTCTCCGCTCTAAGATACGGTGTCCCATACCACCCTACCTTAGAGTCGGGTTTTCCAAAATTCTATTGGCCCGCAGCCACAACCTTATTAGTGTAAAGACTTTGCATGATAATAATAACCTACAGTTATCTAGATTAACAAATAATTAATTCTAGGGTTACAAAGGCATGGCTACGAGTTTAACATGGCATTTGTCGGTGCTAGGTTTATCTACATAACATGTCATTCTAAACATTTTATTTTACTTTGAACTAACATTTCAGAACTAGCTTAATGCAAATAGCATAATAACATAATTTAAATGGCAAGGGATTTCAACATGGTCAAGGACTTGTGACTTGCCTTGCGATCAACTAGCTCGGCGACTTCGTAAATTGTGCTTCATTGATCTTGACCTTGCACTGCAGCTTCCGAGGACTCCGACACTAGCGCAAACACACAGAAAAATAACATAAGTCCGGCTTGAGCCTAATCAAGCGAGGAAAAACAATCTATGAAAAAGGAGTAAATTGCATAAATCCTCAACTTGGAATTTTAGGAATTTTTCTGGGATGAATCTGGAGGAATGGATGTCAAAAATGGGTTCAGGACATTATTTGGAGCAAAGTGGTGAAATTTGGGAATTTTTGGGATTTTCTGTGATTTTCTAGAATTTATTTGGATTTTTCTGATTTCCTGAAATTGGAAAAGAGTTAGAAATTCGGGATGAACAGTGCGGAGGTCGGCCCGGCTATTGTGTGGCCAAGCACTGTGCGGCTCGGGCGAAAAACAGCCCGCGCGGCCGGTCGGCCCACGCGGCGCATGCGCGCGCGCAGAGAGGCAAGGCAGGCCGGGGCTTCGGCCCACGCTCGCGCGCACCCACCTCGCTCGGATGGCCGACGCGCGGATCCGGTGGACGGCTGAGATGGCGAGGGGGTTGAGCGGAGGGGTGGTGCACGGGGTGAAGATCGGACGGCAGGGGAACGGTGAGAGCGGGCGAGGCGGAGGGTTTGATCGGGCGGCTGCGAGGGGGCGGGTTTAAGAAGATCGGACGGCAGAGGGAGGTTGTCATCCGACGGTTCAAGCGAGACGGCAACGGTTGGGATGGAGGGCCGGGATGCGGCCACGTCACGGGGGAGGGGGTCTTCTTCCTCCTCCCGCTGCTACAGTACCCCCGGGGTAGGGATATGGTGGCGATGGCGGCCTGGGCGCCGGGGGGCTCGCCGGCGGTAAAGGAGGGTGTCAGCGGGGAGAAATCACCACGGTGAGTCCATTTTGGGGTGTTGGAGTGCAAGAAAGCTCAAGGAAAAGGTAGGGGAAAGAGGGGGAGGTTTCGGTTCTCCGACGGTGCGGGTGCTCACCGGTGACTCTTCGACGGAGCGGAAGGGGTTTTCACGGTCTTTAAGGTGTGGGGATCACGATGGTAGGATTGGTGTCAGCTGGGAGATCCTCTGGGAAGCTGGCCACGGGAGAGGCAATTTGGCCGGCGGGGAGCCTCGACGATGGCGCTCCACGGGGCTTCTCCTGTCCAGAGGCAAGCATCAATGTAAAGAGGGAACAACAGAGGTGGTCTGGACGTGAGGAATCTAAAGATGAGGGAATGGGGAAAAAGATCCGCTTTACGGGGTCACCGGCGCAGGGGAGGTCGGTGGCGGAGCTTCGGCCAATGAGAACTGAATCGGGCGCTTTGGGGGGGTAGCTAAGGGTGGCAGGAAGTTGGCAAGGGTGGGGAGCAAAGGGGAGTGCGAGGGAGGAATGGGGGGTTTTTATGCCCGAGCGGAGGGAGCGGGATCCGTGGGGGTTAAGGAATGGCACGGCCGCAGAAGTCAACAAAGAGATGGGGCGAGCTGGTGGCGCGTCGCTTCCACGAGATGGGCGTGACAGGGCATTGCCAGATGTTAATGTGAGCGACGGGAGCAGGTGGCCGAAGCGGCATGGGCAGCGGCGGGCCTTGCGGGGGAAGGGAAGAGAGGGGGAGGCTGGCAGGTGGGGTCCAACGGGAGGGGGGAAGCGATGCGTGGCGCGGGCGGTGTTAGCTTCGGACCAGGGGACGGCGGGGTGCGCGGGCGGGGGCGAAACCGCGGGCGCGGTGCAGCGCAGAGGGCGGATAGGCGGTGCGGGAGCGGCGCGGGTGCCAGCGCGAGCGCGAGGGAGAAGGCGGGGAGGGATTGCAGCGCCAGTGGAGAGAGGAAGGAGGGAGGCGCCGGGGAGCGGGAGTAGGCGGAAAGGAGGGAGGCGCCAACGGGAAAAGAGAGGCGCCTGGCCAAAAAGGTAAAGCGGGAAAGTGGGGGACTTTCCAAAAGGGAAAGTCTCCGAAGAACACTCAAAAATTTAGGAAAAAGGCTCAAAAATTTTGAAATTTTTCAGTGGTGTTTCATTCACGTCCCTTAAGTAATTACAAAAGGAGCACAATGTAATTCTCACGTAGCAGCATAACGGGGCAGCCACGGCATCTGCGGAAAACCTGCGACCTACTCACGGTGGGAACTCACGGTGGGAGTGTCGATTCATGGCAGATGGTGTTCATGCTCTGCGATGGCACGAGCTTGCAGCGCCCTATTGATTTCTCAGGCTCTCAGTCGGCTTGCAGTTCAGGCAGTGCCGCAGCAACATGGCCGGTTTGCTGTGACGGCCTTTGGTGGCTGGCTGCCCTGTGGCTCAGCTACTTGGGTTGAAGAAGCGATGCAAGGAGAGGCGGCGCGGGGGATTTGTTTTGAAGGGCCGCGGTTTGGCTACGGCAAGAGCATGCCGTGATGGTTACGACGGCAGAGGATAAGCCAAGCTTCCCTCCAAGACACGCTGAGTCAGACCCACTGCGGCGCGGCGGTGGCTGCCTCGACACGCAGGCAGATCCACGCATCCGTCGCCATCCCCCACGCGCACACGGAAAAGCACGCGCAGGACCCAGAAATTCCCACCCCGCGCGCCCCCTGGCCGTCCGCCCCGCGAGCCCGACCGGCCGCGGAGACACGGAGCCGCCCCCGCGCACCCCAGGACCTTGGAACTTCCTCACACGACAACCCCTCACTCCCCGGTCACCGCACCACGCCTCCTAACCCTGGTCGTGACCTAGTTAACCATGGTTAGCTGATTTCGGTCCGAGGGCTCTGCTTCTACGCCTATATAGCTCCCTCCCCGGCTGCTCACCTGCCGCTCTCTCCGCTCCGGTTTTTGCAGCGGTGGAGTGGTAGAGCATAGGTGAGTGAGTGGAGTGTTGTTGTATGAGGTGGTAGAGAGAGAGGGGGGTGGGGATGAGCTGCAACGGGTGCCGGGTGCTGCGGAAGGGGTGCAGCGAGGGCTGCGTGCTGCGGCCTTGCCTGCAGTGGATCGACGCTGCCGACGCGCAGGGGCACGCCACCGTCTTCGTCGCCAAGTTCTTCGGCCGCGCCGGGCTCCTCTCCTTCATCTCCGCCGTCCCCGACGCGCAGCGACCTGGTGTGTACCATCGATCATCTGATTTAATTAGCTCTAGCTCTACGTACTACTCCTAAGCAATCTTTAGCTAACTATGCCTGTGTTGATTGCGGTGCGCCGTGCGCGTGCAGCGTTGTTCCAGTCGCTGCTGTACGAGGCGGCGGGGCGTAGCATCAACCCGGTGCACGGCGCGGTGGGGCTGCTCTGGACGGGGAATTGGCACCTCTGCCAGGCCGCCGTGGAGACAGTGCTACGCGGGGGCTCCATCGGCCCGCTGCCGGAGCTCGGCGGGGGATGCGGCACCGGCGGGTACCTGTACGGCGCCGCCAAGCGCACCGGCGGATGGTCGACCTTCTCCACGGCGAAAAGGGTGCAGAAAGCGGACGCGCCAGCCCCGTCGTGCGATCTTGGGCTGCGCCTGAGCCCCAGGTCGCCGCCTGCTGCGGGGGAAAGGAGGGCAGCGCTGCGGCCGGGGACGCCGTCCATGAGCTCGGACGAGTCCGTGAACACGACCGGCGTCGAGAGGGAGCCGGTGCTGCTCAACCTTTTTGCCTGAGGCTGGCACCGCTAGCTAGTCCCTAATCCATGCGTGGGTCGAGTCTTGACCACCGCGCGTGTACTGGATCCCCGCGGCGAAGTATTAGTAAATTTTCTCGCCGGCGAGTCTAGTTTTCTTGCTTTTTACTAGTCCGCTTAATTCTGCTGTGTACGTAGAAAAGAAACTAAGCGTGGGCGAGATGCGAGCGCCGGTGACCAGCTCCACTAGCCTTTTTACTTTTGTTCCGTTAATTTAGTATAAATGAAACCAAGCTCGTTCCGTCTTATCTTGATCTGAGTGTGATCAGTGGAGCTGCAGGCCTGTTGTTTACTATTGTGATTGACTCGCTAATGGGTGGTCACGGTAGGTACGTGAAGCTAAGCCAACGAACACATCGCAGGCTCCGTGGCGATGGGTTTTGGGTGGTCCGCGGAGTTGACGAGGGGTTGGCTCGGCCTCGGCGTGTAGTATACTGCGCCTCCCGGCTGGAGCCCTGGAGAGGGCCGGTGGCCGACACGGATGCTCCAAAGTCCACCTTAGTTTTGTACGAAGGCAAAGCGGGGCACGTCGCGCGACGCACCAGCATCTATGGGACAGCGAGCGGCCGGACGAGATGAGAGCCGTGGTTGGTTTCCCCGCTTCCGTGATGTTCGTCTACCGCAGCTGGCTAGTATACTGGCTGCTCCCCCATGCCAAGGGGGGTGTTCATGCCAACTGCAACGTATAACTTTTATCTATGGTAACATATTTTAACTAAAAATAAATAAATAGTGATTAAAAAATAATTTTTTTAGAATGAGTGGATGAACGGTGGAGAAAATAAGAACGAGAATAGTGGAGTGTGTGATGAGTCCATAAATCTTTACCTTATCCCAGAGTAAGACGAGAGCGAGAGGAATAGAGAAGCCGTTTTAAAAACCGATTGCTTATATTAGCTCTGACTTTCTAAGCAAAAAATAATATTAAAAAGCCCTAGTCATTAGGTTATGCGTGCAGTTATAGAATTTTCAAACTTCATGATTAACCTTTGCGCCTTTGCGCTATTCAAGATTTCAGGTTGTTTATTTCGCCTTATTTATCCTTGTACAAATGTTTAGTCACACATTTGCTCTTTCTAAACGCCTAAACCAAATTATTCTATTTTGTATGAAAAGTGTGCAAAGATGGGCGCAGTGATCAAAGGCTATAGCGCGGCCCTATCGCCTTCTTTTTTTTTTTCAAGACGAGGCACTATCGCAGTTATACTTTCGAAAAGCTATGGCGTTATGCTATAACAGTAAACACGTTGTAGACACAACCACTATAACAGTAAACACTAACAACAGTTTGTTATACCATATAAGAAAAATAGTGGGCGCAATGTAACATGTTATTTGGGGACCATAATTAGGGGCTTGAAAATATTAGAAAAATATTCAACTTCGAACATTTGAAATTAGATATTGGATATTTGAATTAGTAGATATAAGGTAGTTATTGGTGTTACGGAACCTAAATTTGTACTTATATTGCGTTTTAGGTAACTACATTAGAATTAAATTTTTTAAGGTTGTGTTTGATTCAAGGTTAAAATAGCTTGGTTAGCTGTTCCAAAAAATATATAGTCGTTAGCTAACCTTAATCTTGGTAGATTACCATATCCATTCTTTTTTTTTGGTAGCTAGCCTAGTTACTGTAAATGTTGTTTTGGCAAAATCATGTGGGTTAGGCGTTTAGCTAGATTAGCAGTAGAAAATTAGAATTCAGATGGGTTAGTTGTGGTGAATTAACTTATTATATCTTTTCGATGGATTAACTTAGGACTTAGGAGGGAGTGGTTAAAGGTTTTTGACTAATTAATCCTCCTAATCTACAGGTGTTTGGTTGATTGATCTCTTGATCTACATTTTAACCTGAATCAAACATAACCAAATAGAACCGCGCGCGAGGAGGATATAACTTATAAGTTACGTGATAGTTTTTGCTACTCGTGATAGCAAAGATAGATTTTGCTACCCAAAATAGCATTTTTGCGCTGTATCGTGTTGCCACCACAAGTCTTGCTACACGTAGAAAGTTTTGGGTGGAAGTTATAGCCACCGCGTGTAATGTTTCGAATAGAGTTTTTCTGAGGGCACACTTGCATCGTATTTCTTATGAGTTGAGGCATGAGCAAAAGCTTCATGTATCTCATTTTCGTGTTTTCGGTTGCAAGAGTTTTATTCTAAAGTCTAAGAATCTAGATAAGTTCGAGTCTCATTTTTCTGACAAAATCTTTCTAGGTTACTGAACTTCTTCACGGGGTTATAGGGTTCGAAACTGCGAGACTAGTAAAATTATAGAGACCTGTAAGGTAACTTTCGTTGGTGCCAGTCCTAGTACTAGGCCTGACATCTTAGGTCCAATTATGCGGCCTGAGATCATCTTCGTAGATGAGGAGGATGGGGATGAAAGTTCTTTACCTGATCCAATCCTTCCTTCCCTGGAGGTGCCTGCTTCTACCACTGCACCTCAAAAAGTTCTGCTCTTGCCTTCTAGCTCTTCTGGAGCTTGTGGCTCTGCTCCCACCACCATTTCTTCTTCTCATCCAGGACCTCTCAGACACATTCAGCGTTGACACACTCCTGAGCAGATCATATGCGATCTCTTTGAGCGTGTCATCATTCAAAATCTGGCTTATCTCACTTATATCTACATTCTGCCTTCATCACCTGTTTCGAACACAAGGATATTTGGCATGCATTATCTGATGAGTCTTGAGTCAATGTCATGCATGAGAAGTTAGAGAATTTTAAGAGGAACAAAGTTTGGTCGCTTGTTGAGCCCCTAGTGGTCATAATGTCATAGGAACCAGGTGGGTCTTTAAAAACAAGTAGAGTGAGGATGGGGTAGTCATTCAAAACAAGGCTAGACTAGTAGCTCATGGTTTTTCCAAGTTGAGGGTTTAGAATTTTTGAGGAGAACTTCGCCCTTGTAGCTAGGCTAGAAGCCATTAGGATTCTGTTTGCCTTCACAGCGTCTAATGGCTTCAAACTATACCAAATAGGTGTCAGAGTGCCTTCCTCAATGGGTATATTGAGGAAGAGGTCTAAGATAGATAGTCTCTAGGTTTCAAGAATCCTAAATACCCAAACTATGTTTTCAAGCTTTTCAAAGCCTTGTATGGACTTAAGTAAGGCCCCTAGAGATTGGTATGAAAGGCTTAAGTCCTATCTGTTGAGTCATGGGTTTGAGATGTGTAAGGTAGATAAGACCCTGTTCATTTATAGACATGATAATGACCTTCTGCTCGTCTAGATATATGTGGATGACATTATCTTCGGTGGCTCTTCTCATGCTCTTGTTTCCCAGTTTTCTGATGTAATGAGCTCAGAGTTTGAGATGAGCATGATAGGCGAGTTGAGCTTCTTCCTTGACTTCCAGATCAAGTAGACTCGGGAGGGTACCTTCTTGCATCAAGGCAAGTACTCTCGAGACCTCCTAAGACGCTTCAACATGAGTGATGGTAAGCCAGTGTCAACTCTGATGGCGACCATGACTACACTCGATCTAGACAAGGATGGCGAGCCTGTAGATCAAAAGGAGTACCGCAACATGATTGGCTCCCTTCTGCACCTTACTACTTCGAGGCTAGACATACACTTCACCATGTGTCTATGCGCTCGATTTCAGGCTTCTCCTCGCGTTTCTCACTGTCAGGCAGTGAAGCGCATCTTCACGTACCTTCGAGCTACTCTAGACTATGGTATCTAGTACTCTTCTGCTTCTTGTCGTTCCTTTGGAACTTTCTCCAATACAGACTTTGCTGGCTATAGGATAGATAGGAAGGACACTTCTAGCACTTGCCAATTCATTAGCACTTTCCTTGTTTCTTGGTCTTCTGGGAAGCAGTCTAGTGTTGCACAGTCTACCACAGAGGCTGAGTGTGTTGCAATCGCTAGTTGTTGTAGTTAGATGCTTTGGATGGTTTCGACCTTACATAACTTTGGATTAGCTATAGATAGTGTTACTCTCTTCTGTGATAACACTTTTACCATTAACATTGCCAAGAACCCAGTGCAACACTCTAGAACCAAGCACATAGATATCAGATATCATTTCCTTAGAGATCATGTGGAGAAGGGTGACATGGTGCTCTAGTTTATGGAGAATGACCACCAATTGGTTGACATTTTCACCAAGCCTTTAGATAGCTCTAGGTTCATGGCCTTGCGGGGAGAGATTGAGGTGGTTTGTCTTCATGGCATAATCTGAGGGGGAGCATCATGTACTTTTTGTATTATATGTACATGTTTATTCTGTTGCACTTTGTTTATTGGGTGTATCTGGTTAGTCTTTCTATCATAAACTAGAATGGTTCTCATTCTTAGTTGGTTATACTTCTTCCTCTCATATTGTGATGTTAGGATGTGCTGTTAGTTGCTTCTCTTCTCATTAGGTTGAGTTCACTCACTTATTTTAGGTCTAGTAGGGGTTGGACCTTCTTGGGTAGGCAAGGAGGGGTTGGGCCTCCTTGGGTAGGCAAGGAATGTGTTTACTCCTTTGTTTTTTAGATGACCAGCTGATAGTCCTAGAGTCATATAGGGTAGACGAAAGTAAGGCTGAGCCATAATATTCCTTCTATCTTGTCTATGTTGTAAGGACTGCCATTTCTTTTTTTCTATCCAAGCTTCTTTTCTCTTGCTTATTGCTTTGGTTCAGGGGAGTTCATTTGAGATTTTTTGGAGCTTAATGATGACATAACTCAACTTGAACCAAATTGTTTCTAAAATTGACTCAATTGTTGAGAGGGAGCTGGGATTTTTATGGCATCATATTTAAATTCAGCAATATGCATTGTAATATAAATACATAGAGTCCTGATTATCATCCTTGTGTGACATGATAAAACTGCTCTACATCTTGCTATGACTTGTACTAGATTGCTAGATTTATCATGACCTTCTATGTATAGGCTAGCTCTTACCATGCTAGCTTTTTTAAATGTGAAAAACTTGAACTAAATCATGTCTTGCTTCCTATGTGATTCATGCCATGTCAAATCAGCGAAGTTGAGTATTGAACTTAGATTGAGCTATGCTAATTGTTTATTGAAACATGAGTTAGTATTAGCTCTTTGTTCTTGAACTAAGTTAAGAAAATGCAAAATGATATCTTTTGTACGAAAAACTGATCTCACCAATCTTTTCTCATGAGACGGCTTGCCATTGCATTAGGCAAGAACTCAGAGAGAGTTTTGGATGACCAAGATTATTTCCTCAAGCTTCTTGCTTGGAGTGGTTGCATAAGGCTTGAGATTAAGCACATTGTCAAGAAAATAAAATTTTGTGAAAAATTGGTTGAATCTCAGCTATAACCAAAAATAAACTTAAAAAGGGTGCCAAATGTGCTAAATTTGCTCAATTACAAATGTTATCAAGTGCTTGAATAAAATTTTTCATGCATTCTAAAATGACTCAATTATAGCTTCTTGACTTCATTTAGTCAGTTGACATGGCTTAGCTCATTTCTGGATAATTTGACATACTAAAAATCCATTTAACATCAAAATCATTGTTTATGTGGCTTGAACTTTGCTATATATGTTTAGGCATGATCTAGATAGTACTTTTACTTTTTATGGCTTGGTGTAATACTTGGAAAGTCACTTTAGATAATCTTCATAGCTCCTAATACTTCAAATGAATAAAATGCAGTCACTTTATCTAATCGTACTCTATCTTCTTCCATGCATCTTGATGATTTCATTGTCAAAGGAGAAGAAAGATAGGTAAAAATACACATCTAGAGCGTGATTTGGTGCTTTTGTGCCAAATCTCGATTTTTGGAGCTTTATTGTGTTGCTGTGATTTTCTATCACCTTTCACTATAACTAAGGTCAAAACGAGCAATTGCTCTTTCATATAGACTTAGAGTGAGATTTTCCAATACTTTTGGATGGGTATGAATTTTTTGTGCAAAACTGTCATTTTCAGTAAGTTCTATCCATTTCTGTTTCAAATGGTCATTTTCAGTTCTTCACAATCTTTATTCGACCATTTGAGCTCTCTTTGCAAAATTTCCACTTTCTTTTTCTAAAACCACCTCCAATTTGTATTTTTGAAAATTGTCAATGGGTTCATCAAGGAGGAGATTGAAGGACTATGTGAGAAGGTCTCGTTTAATATTGTGATGAACCATTGCAAGGTTTGTGGTGTGGTCAATTAGTTTTGCTAGTTGCATTTGATTTCGGTTGTTTTCTGAAAGTGTTAGGAAAATCGGAACTACCGCAAGTATTTATGTGGTAGTACCACAGAGCGGCAGTACCGACGTTTTGAGTGTGGTAGTTTTGCTCGAACAGTAGTTCCGGTCTAAGCAATGGAATATTTTTTCTAGAGGAGTCCAATTCGGGTTTGCATGGTGTGAAAGTACCACTTTGGAGAGTGGTAGTACCGTAGCGCGGAAGTACTAGTATAGTAAGTGTGGTACTTCCGATCTTCCCACAAAAATAGGGGTTTGGGGAATTAAGTCATGGATCCAGTTTGGATGACCTGGGTCATTGGATTAATGTTGCATGATGCGTGTCTTGGCTAATGTAGGTCAAGTTGTGAAGAACTTGTGCCTAGAAATAATTTCTTTGTCTTTGGATGTGCAGGGTCGCTTGGAGTCAACTGTGGTCAACAACAAGGATCGGGGCTAGGCTCATGAAGGAGTTGAGAACCAGAATGATCAAGGATTCTGGGTGAGACGGTGAGCTCAAGTATGGCACGAGAAAGACAGGAAATGTTGAAGGAGAGTTCAAATGGCGGGATGGCGCCATGTGGTTTGCACGGGCCAAGTGAGTCATGGTACGGTGGAACCGGGACAGGAGAGACTTGTTGACACGTGGTAAGCTAGTGGTGCACCTACACTTGACAAGCGTGGCAATTGCTTACAGTAGTTGGTGATGTTCGGGCCAAGTAAGGGTATTTTGGTAGTTTGACCAAAATACTAAAAATCATCCTGGATCAAAGCCGTGGCGCATGGGCGATGCATTGGAGAGAGGTTTATATCAAGGTGGGGTTGTTTTGATCAAGACGGATTAAGGCTAAGGATTTAGTGGATGCACTTATATGCTTTGAAAAGCGTGCATAAGTGAACTTGTGAGAGTAAAACCCGTGTGTATGGGGTTAACGGGTTCCCCCATTGTAATAGTGGATAGGATCCATTAAGGGGTCTAGGCACTTTGATAAAATATTTATGAGAAAACTCGATTTGCGCGTCTTTGGCCTCTTTGGCCCATCTCTTGATCCGAGGGTTTTTGTCTTGGTTCATGTGGTGAACTAACTTGCTGTTGTGTGTAGGAATACATCTAGACTCTTCTTGGTCATCTTCATCCCACAAGCAAGTTGTATTCACTTATTTTGGTTTTGGCTCGATTTTAGTGCAACATTCCAAGAAACTGAAAAAGCTCTCAACTTTGACTATAATTCTAATGATCGTTTGTTGGAATAGGTTCACAATACCCTAGATAATATCTCTACAAAATTTTATATCATTTGGATTTACAGATCAAAAGTTCCATCGATTCTTGGTTTTGAACTTGGGCTGAAATTATTGTTCACCGAGGAAAGGAAGTACCGCAATGCAAATAAAGGTACTTCCAAAAATCGAAAGTACTACAGTGCAAACAAAGGTACTTTTGATTTTGAGAATTCTTCTCTAAAAATTTCAGCAGCTTCTCTTGCTCACCTTGTGGTGGTTTTTCATCCTAATCTTTATAGGTTTGTAGCTATTGGAGTGAAAGAGTATTGAATACTTGGGAAAAATTAGAAGTCACCATTCACCCCCTCTGTTGCCATTTTTGGTCTTTTAGGTTCCTTGTTTTGGCAAGAGATATTGAGGCAAATACTGAAAAGATCAAGGCCATCGCACAAATGTGCCCTCCGACCACAAAGAAAGAAGTTCAAAAACTCATCGGCGATATGGCGGCTCAAACTCATTTTATTTCACGTCTGAGAGAGAAATGACTTCCTTTCTTCAAGCTTCTAAGGAAATATAAGGGTTTCGAGTGGTCCAAGGAGGCAAATGATGCCTTCGAGGATGTCAAGAGATATCTTGTGAGTCCTCCTGTTCTGGTTTGTCTGAAACTAGGCAAGACACTTTTAGTACATCTATCTGCCACACCTCGGGCAGTAAGTGCAGTACTAGTCGCGAAACGCAAAGACGTCCAACAGCCAGTCTACTACATAAGCATAGTCTTACATGGTCCTAAGAAGCACTACCCTCAAGTCCAAAACTCTTGTATGCCCTCCTCATGTCTACGAGGAGTCTAAGGCATTATTTTTAGGTGCACAAAGTTGTTTGTGCCTCCTCCAGAACAGGGAAGTAGCGGGATGCATGGCCTAAATGGTTGGTAGAATTTGGGGCATTCGACCTCCATTTCATGTCCCGAATGGCCATTAAATCCTAGATCTTGTTAGACTTTTGCAGAATGGACAAATCCTGAACCTATTTAGAATCCCCAATAGTACAATTCCCATGACTAGTGGACGATATACTTCGACGGGTCACTTACTCTAAGTGGATCCAAGCTGGGGTGGTCCTGGAATCTCCCGCAGAAGAGACCTTAAAGTATATCATTCAACTCCACTTTCTAGCCACTAATAACATGGTAGAATACGAAGGTTTGTTAGCTGGCATACGAGCCACTAAAGTGCTCGGGATTCGTCGACTACTCGTGAGAGAAGACTCTCAACTAGTTATGAATCAGGTTGGCAAAGAGTATGAATGCTCGCGTTCGACCATATCTCAGTACTTGTCAGAAGTCCTGAAGCTTGAGAAGTACTTTTTTTGGTTTTGAGTTACATTACAACCCTCGGAAGTATAACTTTCTCGCAAACCAGTTGGCTCAAATAACTTCTTCCCGATCACAAGTACCACTAAGAGTTTTCTTAGAGCAGCTCCAAAAGCCGTCTCTAATAGATGCAGTAGAGACAACTCCTAATGAGACAGCATCCCTCGAATGTGAGGATACTTGGATGGCTCCCATCTACGAGTATCTTCAGAAGGGTTCGATACCCGACAACGATCTCAAAGCAGATCGTCTGTCCCGCAAGGCTAAAATGTATACTTTGGTTGATGGAGTACTCTATAAATAGAGTACTCAAGGGGTTCTCATGCGATGCATATCGTAGAAAGAAGGATTATTACTCCTTAATGACATACATGGGGGTATCTATAGAGCACATGCCTCTTATAGAATGCTGGTTGGAAAGGCCTTTCGACAAGGTTTCTACTGGCCAACAGCCTTCAATGACACCAAAGAGCTGGTTAAGAAGTGTGTACAGTGACAGTTTCATAGCAGACAAATACACCAACCGGCTTAGGCTCTTCAAACAATTCCTCTCTCGTGTCCTTTTGTGACCTAAGGGCTTGATAGCCTAGGACCATTCCCATGAGCACTGGGGGCTTCGAGTTCCTTTTCGTAGCTATTGACACATTCACGAAATGGATCGAGGCCGAACCTGTGACAAGGATCACAATGGAAGCTGCAAAAAGGTTCATGATGAGAAGCATGATTGCTCGATTTGGATATTAAGTCAAATAATTACAGATAACAGTAAGCAATTTTCTAGTGCAAAATTCGAAGAATTTTGTGATGAATTGGGTACCAAACTTTGTTATGCCTCGATTAGATTGTGGAACCTTTTTCTTTCCCCATGTATTCAAAATTTCCCTCAAATTACTATAAGAGTCATCAAGATTAGATTACACATTCTACAGAAGACTCACAAATATCTGAAACCAAAAGA
The DNA here is from genome assembly GCA_017311315.1 of Dendrocalamus latiflorus. Taxonomy (NCBI): domain Eukaryota; kingdom Viridiplantae; phylum Streptophyta; class Magnoliopsida; order Poales; family Poaceae; genus Dendrocalamus; species Dendrocalamus latiflorus. The sequence goes on from CM029611.1 coordinate 27,297,381, forward strand.
AGCAAATCATTGGTTTTGTCTGTACGGCTAGTAATACTGCCAAGAGGTGACTAGTACTACCACTTCAGACAGTACTATCATCAAGATAACACTGGTATAACCGCTATGATCTACCGTCATTGTGAGGCCAATATGACTGCTTGCCCTGTTCCTAGTCACAAACCCCTTGGGACAAAAACCAAATTTGAGGATCTTCATCAAACCTTGTCCAATGCTACTAAAATTGGTATGGACATTTGCAAGGATATCAAAAACCAAATCAAACTAAGAAGCACAAGGTTCTTGGACTTGATTCCATCCAAATAAAGAAATTCAATTCTAGGTAACAAGGTCACACTAAACCCTAAAATTCAAATTAATTCTTACTCATGAAGATCTAAATCATGAGAACTTTCAGACCATCTGTCACATGTCATAGCAAGGTAGTCTAAGTAAAGGATCAGGCTGAAAGGTCATGATCACAAAATCGTAGATCTTGGTCAAGACAAGACAAAAATCAGGGCAAGATCTTGATTCTCGCTATAGAAGTGATCTTGCTAGGCAAAGATTGATCCCAAGGACCTACTAATGTCTCTTACTCATTATGAATTACAGCAAAAGCAAGAGAAGCACGAAAAGAACCAAGTCACACAAAGCAATAACAAGAACTCATGCAAAGAGAGACAAGAGCACAAAGATTGCAAGAAATTAATCTATTGCATGAAGAGGATTGATTCTTACAACTTGCTGGTTACAAATAACCCTTCACAAGTCTTACTCACACATTCAAGGGGAGGAAGAATTAGTATAAGCCTAGAACCCAACACTAATTACATACAAACCCTACCTCTCATCCCCCTCCATCATATAGGCTAACCAGCCCTTAGTGTGTCCAGACCTGCTAAGGATAGGGAACCCGTCACACCCACAATACCAGGTTTTTACTCATAAGAATGCTTTTCAAAGTGCTTACAAGAATCAACCCCATTCAAACCCGAGTGTTTGATCCACACAACACATACAACCCTAGCCAAACTCTAAACTACTTCCCTTGTGTCTCCCGGCACTACAGTTTCGGAGTAGGCCTCAAGTTCAATTTTTATTTTTCCAAAATGCCCCCGATGAAGCTTCCAGACACCTTTTCTTTACTCTATCTTCATCTTGTCGTGCAAGCCACCATGTACTCCACGTGTAGGTTGATCAATGGATTCCCTTTCATCAGCAAGTCTCTCTCATTTTTGGCTCCCACCAGACCACGCCTCACTTGAACCGACGAAACTACTTGATCCAACCCATTGCTCGAACCTTCTCTCGAACGCATCCCGTGACTTAACTATATGTCATGCTTAAGCCCAACCATCCCACACAGCCTTCTTGACCGTTCTGGACCTTGATCCACCTTGACCTACTCCTGATCGCCCGTCATTGACCAAAGTTGCCTCCAAGCTTACCTACACATCTAAAGATCAAAAAATCATTCCTCGGGCACAAGTTCTTCACAACTTGACCTACGTTAGCATAAACATGCAACATGCAACACAATACAACCATGATATGAGTTCTAAGATTATCCCATTATCAAATGTCCCACAATTCCCAATTTGCACAAGCCAGCGGTGGATCAGCTTGATGGCCAGCAATACTCACGGCGCTAACGACAATGGCCGATAGCAAGGCACATGCATTGGGCATGGTTGGCCAACAGCAAGCTTGCCCTTCATGTGCAGGCTATGGAAATGGTAGCGGTGGCCGAGGGTGAGTAGTAGGCTACGCCAACGATGATAATGCTCGGTCGACGATAGCTGGAGGTGAAGGTGGGCGATGATGACATCGACAGGTGTAGTGCAACTAAGCCTAGCTCGGCATGCATTTGGGTGCTCTGGCACTAGGGGCGATGACGGCAACTGCAAGCTCGGCCTGGTTCGGCTTCAAGCGCACATTGGGATGGAGGGTCTTTGGCCAACGGCAGTGACAACGCAGAGGCGGTGTTGACGACCATGTTGGCTCAGCCCAGCGTGGCTTCGGGCACAACAACAAGGACATTGTTCGTCGATCCTACTCACTGCAACATCGAGCACAATGGTTGGGGGCAAAGACGACAGTGATGGTGGCCGCAGTGACCAATGGTGACACTAGCGGCCATGCTGGCGAACTAGCCAGTGACTGTGCTAGCGTACGGGCCAACAAGTCAAGCGGTTGTTTCTTTTTTGATTGAATATGATGAATAATAGGGTTCACATGGCCGACGATGGAACTCGCCCTGTGAATGAAATGAGTGCAACAATCGATGTGAGCAAACAATCTGAAAAAGAACTCACTAATTGGAAGGTTGATTCGACAATATACCATGGTCTATAGAGCAATCGATGCGGATGATGTGTTGAGTAACTAGTGTCGTCGAGTGATTCAAAAGCCAATCAAAATAATGAGAAGCGAGAATGATCGTACAATAAGCAATAGTAAAAATAAATAAACAGTTGACACAAAAGATGAGAAATAGATTCTTCTCCATTGATCTTAATTATATAATAAAAACATCTTTATATTTATAGTCTAGAGTGTTTTTATCGAGTGATTCAAAATCCAATCGAAAAAACGAGAAGCGAGAATGATCGTACAATAAGCAATAGTAAAAATAAATAAACAGTTGACACAAAAGATGAGAAAGAGATTATTCTTCATTGATCTTAATTATATAATAAAAGCATCTTTATATTTATAGTCTAGAGTGTTTTTATCAAGTGATTCAAAAGCCAATCAAAATAACTAGAAGCAAGAATAGTCGTACAATAAGCAATAGTAAAAATAAATAAACAGTTGACAAAAAAGATGAGAAAGGAATTCTTCTCCATTGATCTTAATTTTATAATAAAAGCATCTTTATATTTATAGTCTAGAGTGTTTTTATCGAGTGATTCAAAAGCCAATCAAAATAACTAGAAGCAAGAATATTTGTACAACAAGCAATAGTAAAAATAAATAAACAGTTGACACAAAAGATGAGAAAGGAATTATTCTTCATTGATCTTAATTTTATAATAAAAACATCTTTATATTTATAGTCTACAATGTTTGTATATACAACCACATCTCTAGCTTAAAATCCAAGAAAGAAACTGTATAAAGCCGGCACCTCGCTTTTAGAGCCGGTTTTCGTGACACCTGTTGAGGAACTATTGCTAGCGAGTCTAGTCCTATAACAAAGTAGATGGATCAAACAAAAAGTAATTATAGAATAATGCAAGAATTGAACACAGAGAGATAAGGGGCTCCTTCGTCTTCTTTATTACTTTTCTTTCTCAAAGGTATAAGAGATGACAATGGGGCCCCTATTTATGGACTAATGTGGAGAGTGCCTACCAGTGGACTGGGCTTGCCGGCCTAGGCCCAGGTTTCCCAACACTCCCTCATGGGCACTCATACGATACGATCATATCTCATCAAAACTCCATAAAAACTCAATGGGAAAAATTTGGAGAAAGATTACATGATACATGTAATGTTGTGTTGCACAAATTGCCTCATGAAAACCCTTGGCTGAGAAACGTCAGGAAAATTCGTTAAGGGAAAAGGAGTACAACCCACCCAATTCCATTCAATCCACTGGATTTATTCTTTGGGTACTCGATCTTCATGATCAAGTTTTAATAGTGAACTTCTCCCCCTGAATTCTGCACTTCTCTAAGTCCCATCATTCCAATTCCATGTACACATCTTTCAAAATTAGATGCTGGAAGTGACTTAGTGAATAAATCTACAAGATTTTCACATGACTTAGAATGCAATATCATAATTTTATCTATCTTTTGCAATTCGTGAGCATAGAAGAACTTAGGGTTGATGTGCTTTGTAAGATAACTCTTCACGTAACCCATTCGCACTTGTGTAACACAAGCTATATTATGTTCATAGATAATTGTGGGAGCATATAAGATGTTCAATTCACATGACTGCTGGATGTGATGAACCATTCGTCAAAGTCAAACACATTCTTGTGCAGCCTCGTACAGCGTTTTGATTTCCGAGTGGATCGTTGAAGTCGATACAAGACTTTGTTTAGACGATTTCTATGAAATTACAGTTCCACCACATAGGATTACATAGCCTATCTGCGACCTAGCTGTATGCGTGTCTAACAAGTACCTGGCATCTGCATAGCCAGTCATATTCAAGTCTTGTTTACTTCTGTAGAATAGTCCAAGATCTTTGATTCCTTGGAGGTATCGAAAAATATCCTTTATTCCCTGCCAATACATTTTGGTAGGTTCTACACTGTACCTTGCTAATAGGTTTACAGTAAATACAATGTCCCGTCTAGTGCAACTTGCTAAATACATAAGTGCTCCTACTGCACTTATGTACGGGAATTCTGGTTCCAGGAATTCCTCCCCCTCTTCTATAGGTTTGTACGGATTCTTGTCTTGCTACAAAGATCTCCCGACCATCGGTACCTTCGAAAGGTATGCATTTTCAAAGCCAAACCTTTCTAACACCATTTGAGTGTATGCGGATTGATGTATTAATATTCCTTCCGGGACATGCTCAAGCTGTAAGCCTAAGCAATATTTAGTTTTACCCAAATCTTTCATTTCAAATTCTGACTCCAGGTAAGAACTTGCCTCCTTTATATCTCCCAGGTTCTAATGATATTCAGATCATTTACATACTCTGAGATTATACAAAATCCATTATGGGATCATTGTATAAATACCTCATTGTTCGTGTAGCCTTACAATCCTCACTGTTCGTGTAACCTTTCTTGCATAGAAAGTTGCTTAAGCGATTATACTACATCCTGCCTAATCTCTTAAGTCCATACAATAATTTTATGAGTCTCACACTGTACAGGCCTCTATTTGCTCTATCTTGGTTCGAGACAGGGATACCTTCAGGCACCTTCATATAAATGTCCAAATCCAAGTCTCCGTAAAGGTATGCAGTTACCACATCCATCAATTTTATTTCTAAATTCAGGTTTACTGCCATTGAGATTAAATATCTAAAGGTAATACCACCCATGACCGGAGAATAGGTTTCTTCATAATCAACTCTTGGTTGTTGGGTGAAACCTTGTGCAACAAGCCTTACTTTATATCTTACAACTCCATCTCTTTCATTTTTCTTTCGAACAAATACAGGGTGCACATGTGGAGACGTGCGGCTTATAGACCCAAAGACTTCTCTTTTGTTCAGAGATAATAATTTAGTTTCTATTGCCTTTTGCTAATCCTCCCATCTGATCTTTTCTTACATTTAACGATAAATGCAGGCTCTAGATCAAGATCGATGATTGTGGCAATTTTCTTCGCAAAATAAATATCAACATTAGTTGTTGTCCTGTTCATAGATTATCCCGTGTGTACATAGTTTCTAGCTATTTCATCATGGCTTTGTTCTTCTAGTGCTTCTGCTTACTCACCACTCGTTCCAATTGCGGGGGTAAGTCTCTCTAGTTTTTTAGCTCCGATGTGTGTGCACACATCCATGCTGATTTCTCCCTCCATGGGAATGTTCAGATCCGGTATGCCCTTTTCTGAAGGTGCCATATTGGTGCCAGGTCTCAACTAGCACCCCTTTTGGTTCTAGGAACATCAGTGATTGGCTGTGTCAAGTCCTTCTTATCTTTTTACCAGGCATCTCTAGTTACATGGGATTCGAAGGGCCGGAGTTCTCGTCCTTTTATTTTAAGACATCTGGACAGGATTAGGGATACCTTCAGCTTTCTTCGGTATTTCAACCCTTTCTGGTGCATTGCGTGTAAGCACATGCGACTTAGTCAAGCTTTTTAAATCACTAAAGTGATCTGTCAGTTGGTTTGCTAATGCTTGCAGGTCAATGATCTTCTGGACTTCTCTATTTACTTCACTAGTGCACAGGTCATGTGCATAGATTCCTATTGCTTGTCACGTAATTTTCTGACATTTTTCATCAAGGGGTTGATTTCCTCCACCTAATGTTGGGAAACTGTCCTCACCAAATATACTATCAGTGAAATGGGCAGTATGTAAATCTCCTGTCATGGGGTCTAAATACCTGATTATGGATGTTGTCTCATAACCAACGTATATCCCAGACTTTCGGAGAGAGTCTATTGTTGTACAACGTGGAAGGGGTATAGGTATATAAACTTTGCACCAAAACTTCCAGAGATGAGAAATTTTTGGCGCTAACACTTGTGCTAGTTATATTGGTGAATGGATGTTATATGTCGATGGTCTAAACATGATGAGAGTTGCTGCATGCAGGGCTACGTGTCCCCAACATGTAGATGGTAAATTACAATTATGCAAAAGTGGTCAGGCAATAAATTTAATTCTCTTAATTAATGCCTCTGCTAGTCCATTCTGGGTGTGGATATGCGGTATAGAATGTTCAACTTTAATTCCCGTTGCCATGCAATAATCATCGAAAGCCTTTGAAGTAAATTCTCCGGCATTATCTATTCTGATGAACTTTATGTGATGATTAGGAAAATTATTCATAATTTGAATTATCTGCGAAATCAGCTTTGCGAAAGCATGGTTTCTCGTAGATAATAAACATACGTGCGACCATTTCGAGGAAGCATCGTGAACATCATAAAATATTTAAATGGCCCTAACAGGGGCTTTATAGGTCTGCAAATATCTCCTTGGATGCGTTCCTTGAATTGTTAATTATATATCTCATCATCCTGAGCGCTGAATGACCTATTTATCATGCCAAAGATAAAAGAGTTTAGAGTTTCTAAATATTATTTTCAAGGCAGTATATATAGGCTGCAGATGCCTTAATATTAGTGTAGTATAACACAGTCTCAAATGAAAGAAGTTTTTCTAATACCCTTTTCCCATTTACCTAGCGCTTCGTAATGAGTAGATATTCCTTACCACACTCTTCTTCAGTCTCAACATAGAAACCGTTAGCGTGAATATCCTTCAAACTTAGGAGAGTTCTGGTCGATTATGGGTACAATAAAGTTTCTTAAATAACCAAAGTTGTGCCCATTGGGAATATAATTGTGGCTCTTCCTAAGTCTATTATACAAGCATCGCTACCAGCGATTGTTGTAAACCTGCCGACATTCTTGCTAATTGATTGAAAGAATTTTGTCTCTCTCAAGATGGTATTCGTTGTGCTATGTTAGCTAAGCACACTTCCTCCATAGGGCGCCACACGTGTTCTAATATAAAGTACTTTATTAATATGCAGTAGAAGACAATCAATCACATAAATAAAATACTTCAAATATCAGAACATATCATGCTATTATTAACTGAATGAATGAATTATTCAATATCATCCAACCACCACGAGAAAAATAAATTGTTTGAGTACCATCAATGCAAAGTCTAACTTATTCCTTCTACACATGACAATTAAAGTCTAAATGCATTCTGTGAATTAGACTGAGTCTGCTAAAAAACCAGAAACTTCGGCTACGATCTTCTTAGGGGTGAGATGCTCTTCTTGGCAAATCATGGCGGCGGTAGCTATAATGTCAAGAAGGGGTGCTGCTGTAGGAGTGGAGTCAATCTCCATTGGTGCAAGCAGCTGTTGAGAACTCTCCTCCTCAACAAAGGCAAAGTGGGTTTCATGCCGCTCTTTTTCTTCTTGGCCTGGAAGGCATCGATGACATATTGCGGCTCTTTACAAATCCGTGACCAGTGCCCCCACTTGCCACATTTGTAGCAGGTTTGGTCTTACTGACCATACTGCTTGTCGTCCTGCTTTGGTTTGCTAGCCTTAGTCTCCTGTGAAGCATTTGACTTGCCTTTCTGGGCTGCGGCCTTACCCTTCCTTCATTATAGGCTTCTGCACCTTGTAGCTCCCAGCGTTGGCCTCGCGGCCAGCGAAGCTCCCAGGTGGCTGTGCGATAAAGTTCTTGCGGAGAACTTCATCCTGAGCCTCTGCAACCTGCATAATATCAATCAATTCAGCATACTTCTTGCAGCTGTCTTGACGGTAATTACGCATAGACTGCACTGCATTGGGGTGGAAGGTGGAGAGGATCTTCTCAATCTTCTGCTCATTTGTGACCTACCTGCCACAAAGTTGAAGATTGGTACAAATTTTGTGCAGAGTAGAGTTGTACTCCCCGACCGTTTTGAAATCGGCAAATCTCAGTCGAATCCACTCTTGCTCTGCCTGAGGAAGAATGGTGTACTTCAGCTTCTTGAACTGTTTCTTGAGCACAGTCCACAATGCTAGCGCGTTCTTTCTATCATGTATTCAATCTTAAGAGTGAGATAGAGGTGGTGCCTAATAAAGTGAAGTGCTTGATCATTTTCCTTTGGTGTGGGCTTGGCATCCTGTGGTGCACTAATCTCGATGGCAGCACGGAGCTTCCTGACTCCAAGTACAATTTCGACATCAGAAGCACAAGTTAAGTAATTTTGACGATGCTGAACCAGCTCCTCGAACTCCCGGTTCGTGATGCATGTCATCTTTCGATCCACCAGAGCAATCGTACTGATAACGTATTGAGAAACCGTCACTGATGAGTTTAGACCAATCGATTCCTCCTATGCCAAAGTAGATAGATCAAACACAGAGTAATCACATAATAATGCAAGAATCGAATACAGAAAGATAATGAGCTCCTTCTTCTTCTTATTCCTTTTTTTCTCAAAGATACAAGAGATAAACTAATATAAAAAATACCTATTAATAGACTGAACTTGCAATTCAGATTTAGGTTTCCAACAACACCATCCACCTCTTCCCTTCCCTTCCGCGCGGCAAGTGTCGCCTTCCGCTCCCTCCAAGTCTCGGGGCAAGGCGCTACCGCCACCTGCCTGGATCGGGTCCGGAAGTCACTGACGGAGTGGTATCCACGTGATTCGGGGCCCGCGCCTCACTGCCTCGGAGTGTTCTCCCTAGAGGGGGATCTTCATCATATACCCTCCCTTGAATTGAGGATTTCAGGATTTACCCTCCCACCTCAATGACATGTGGGGTCATCATAAGTCACTGACACGTGGGTCAGGAGGGTAAATCCTGAATTTCCATCTATGAGGAGGGTATATGATGAATAAATCCTCCCTAGAGTTATCACGGTCGGGGGCGAGTGGCTCGACGAGGACGCGTGCTCCCACGCGCCCTGGGCCCCACCGCGCATCGTACGCTTTGTCTCGTGCGTGAGAGAAAGCAGCTGCAGCAGCACACCTCGCGCCGTTTCGCCAGCGGACGGGATGAGATGATCTCGTGGGATTGGGAGGAAGTTTCGCGGCGGCTCCGCGCGGCTCGGGGGGTGGGGCCCGCCCGCGCGGCGCGGCCAGCGCAGCCAAGGCCCAGGGGTGGGAAGAAAGCGATTTTTATGGAGAGTGCCTCTCTTTAGTAGGACCGTAAACGCTCGAGTGAGTTTGGTGTTTCAGGTTTGAACTTATTAGATATTTGAGTTGAGTTTAAATTGAGATTGAGTTAGGATCTGAGTCTAGATCTAAGATCAAACTTGATTCAATCTAAGTTCGAGTAGACTTAAGCTTAACTTGTTGAAGCTCGATAATAATTAAAATAATTTATTATGCACTATTTTTCAATAATATGGAAATATTGAGTTCAAACTCAGCTCTTGTAAACTCGATAACAGTTAAAATAATTCAAACATATACTAATTTTCAACAAGAGAAAAGCTCGAGTTCAAGTTTGACTCGAGTAAACTCAGTAAAAATTAATATATATATTACTATTTAAGCTCGAATCGAGATTCGCGAACTATTTGAGCTCGGTTCGGTGAAGCTCGCGAGCTCGAAATCAAACTCGAGTTCGGCTCATTCAAAGTTCGAGCCGAACTTGAATCGAGCTTAAAACATGTCGAACTTAAGTAGCTCGTGAGTTTTGAGCTTTTTTTATAGCCTTACCTGCGAGGCTTCCTCTTCGGATACTGCCACGTAATCCTTTAGGGCTATAAAAGCAGTATCTGGGATAGAGTTTTATGTGAGAGCTTATCACATGCACCGATTATCCATGGTGGAAATGGGATTGTGGTCTTCGATCGGTTTTTATTTTCAATGTCCATCTACCCATCTTTTCTACGGCGGTTTAGGCCTTATCACATGATTGAGGGCCTGTTCTTTTCGATCGAAGCTAAAGGCTTTTGGTTTTTGCTATAGTATCTAACTTTCAAACGGGGTATTTTCTTAAGACGGAGTCTACAAGTTAATTGTAGTACACGTTAAAAGCCTAACATCTGTATTAACCAAAATCGCAAGTGAGTATCTATCTTTCAGTAATCTCTGTCGTAAACAGCTAAAATTCAAAAATTTTAGCCAAAAGCCATAAGCCGCAGCCGAACCAAACGGGCCCTGAGTCTAAAATAAAGCATCTATTGCTAGGTTACGGCTCGTTTATTTTGACTTTGGCGTCTATCTTTTAGTTTTTATAAGTTTTAATAAATACGTTAGCTTTTTAATTTTATTTTTTAATTTTTGGGTTTTGTTCTTTGTTTTTTGTATTGTTCGTGAAGATGTAACAATATTTTTATTTTTTAATTGAATGATTAAGAAAAAGCTAACAGTAGCTACAGTTGCTAAAACTAGGAGTAAATAATGGGTCTTAATTGATGGTAAAATACTCCATGACTTGATAAAACTAGGAGCAAATAATGGGTTTTAAGGTCCCAAAACGGAAGATGACACTCCTTAAACATGTCAAAAGTTTACGAAGGTCAGAAGCGCCGTACTCCCCGTCAGAGGTCCTACCCGACAAGGCAGGCGAGGGGGTAATGGCGATGCACGTGCCGGGGTCGGCCGACAGCGCGCGCCCGTCCCCGCGCGTTTCGGCGCCGAAGTTGCTGACTTCTCGCGACCGCGCCCTACGTCGTCTTCCCCAGGCGCGGGACGCCCCCACCGTACGGGAGTAAGAGTAACGCGGCGGCCCCTGGGCGCTGGAGCCAGGCCCCGTCCCGTCCGTCCGGGTGTCGATGCACGCATCTGCTGTCCGCCCGGCCCATTTCACGTGGCTGGGGATCGTAGGCAGCGGCGATGCCGCCTGCACCTGCACGCATCTCGGTTGCCGGCACGGCGGCACGTAACTAGTATGGCTTTTATGGATGATTTTTTAGTTTTCGCTCATAAGTAGCAATAGTTTATAAAAAAGTAATTATATATAATTTTAGTCAATATAAATAAAATCACTGTAGTATGTACTATAATCGACAAACTGATTTTTCATGAAAAGACAATTTATTTAAAAGTTAGGTACTATAGAAAAACTATTTACGATAAAAAAATCAGTTTAGAAGCCAAAGCGAACACCCTCTTTGTCCATGTGTTAACGTTTCCTACGGAGAGTCGCACTCTAGAAATTTGGAGTATATTACGATTATATTCTTTTTAGCTTTTTAAACCGTTTTTGATTTTTAGTTTTTCTTAGCAAATATTATTTATTAAAGTAATAAGTTATAGTTAAAAGGCAAAAGTCATAGTTTAAAATAATAGACCGTGAGTATGGCATGCACACCCTGTACCTTGGTGCATGAAAGGGGCATCAACGGCAAGCCCTTGCAGGTTCTTGGATCAAAATCCGATGCTCCAGAACACAGCACACGGGAAATTCAATTCCTTTTAATATCTAACTTCTCCCCCGATCCCTCGTGCCACGCCTCCTCCTCCTCGACGTCATAGTCGAAGTGGGCCGTGGTCAAAGGGAGAAGTGGTCAACATCGAAGGGTCGTGGTCGAAAGGGACAGAGGTTGAAGGGGTAGTGGTCGAAGTCGAAGGAGGCAGTGGTCGAAGTTGAAGGGGGCAGTGGTCGAAATCGGGGCCGTGGTCGAAGTCGGGGCCGAGCAGGCTGGCACCGACAGTTGGGTGGCAGGGCACAAGCGCACCGCAGGCCTGCCAACTTACGACCACCAGCGATGGTTGACCGCTCCGACCTACGATCATGCACGATGGTCGACGGCTTCTAACTTATGACTACGAGTTACGACCACGAGGTGTGATCGACGGCTTCTAATTCACGACCATGAGCACTGGTCGATGTGTTTCGACTTAAGACCACGAGGTGTGGTCAATGTGTTTCGACTTACGACTACAAACGCTGGTCGATGTGTTCCGACTTACGACTACGAGGTATCCTTGATGGCTTCCGACTTACGACCACGAACAATGGTCGTCGGCTTATGATGTACGACCATGAGCCATTGTCAAAGGCTCCCGATTTAGAACCATGATCGATCGTCGACCGCTGCCAACTTACGACCATCAGCGATGGTCGACTGCTCCCAACCTACTATCACGCACGATGGTTGACAGCTTTCGACTTATGACGACGAGGTGTGCTCGAAGGCTCCTGACCTACGACCACACGGTGTGGTCGATGTCTTTTGACTTATGACCACGAGGTGTGATCGACGGATTCTGACTTACTTGACGGATTTAAAAACTTTTAAACATGTTTGTATGTATATTATAAAAAATTTTACCACCTGTGAGTTTTAAAACATGTAGTATGATAAATTTTAAAAATCCGTAGCAACGTACAGGCATTCAAATAGTTATAGTTAAAACACAACTGAAGTCATAGCTAATTGCCACTAACCATCACTAATTACCGCTAATTGTAGCAACCGAGATGAGGGAGCGCGGCGCCACACCACGCTTAAGCTATGTGCGCCATCATCTAATGGCATTTAAAAAAAAAGAAATGTTACGAGTCTTTCAATAGAACTGGCAGGTTGAAATTAAAATAAAGATAACAACAGTTGTTTTTACAAATAACACGTATCTGCAGGGAATTTTTTAAAATAATCTATATTTTATTAGAAATAACATAAATATACCCTCGCTATCATATTTTACAGAAATGGCTTCCAGTCGTCGAACCGTTGGGTGACTGGAACCTATCGCCCAACGGACGCGCGACGTGTAAGCAATCCGTGGGCCGCTGGGCGACATAATTACAGTAACCAAACTGTCAGGCAACTTCTTCCAGTCACCCAGCGGTTAGGCAATTGTAATTCTAGTCGCCCAACCCTTCGACAACTGGAGGTGCATATCAGTCGCGCGGCTGAGCCCCGAAGCGTCGACATCGCGTGGTGAACAAAAAGCAGATAGGCAATAAAGAAGAGAAGAGGATAGGAAAGAAAAAAGAGAGGAGAGGAGAGGAGAGGAGAGGGAGAAGTTTTTTGTAAATAATCCATATTTTATTAGAAATAACAGAAGTATACTTGCGGGAATTTTTTTTACAGATATGGCTTCTAGTCGCTGAACTCTTGGGTGACTAGAAGCTATCACCCAACGAACGCGTGACGCGCAAGCTGTCCATGGGCCGTTGGGGATAGGTTCTAGTCACCGAGCCATTGGGCGATTGGAGCTTGTCGCCTAACGATGGGTCACTACATTTGTAGTCGCTCGGTTGTTCACCGACTGCAAAGGAGCCTTTCTTGAGGTAGCTGGGAGGCAATGTCGGTTGATTCATTTGTGATTTTTGTAAATTATGAATGGTAGATAATCTATTAAATTCACAATAACAGTTTGTGATCGTCATATGTTATTGTAGTGTAAGAAATTTTGTGAAATTTTGTTGGGAATGATTGAAATAACAACGATTGGTAAGTACGAAGGCAAGTGATATTGTGATGTAACTGGGAATTCATACACGGAGGAGAACTTGTTTGTTAATGTTGTTGAATGATTTACTACGTGAATAATTGAAGGCGAAAAGATGAGGAAATACGCTTGTCCGAATTAAAATATACTTCATATTAAAGTTGGGAGTAACACGACACTAGGGTTTGGTTACATGCGTAAGAAATACTTCATACATGATTCAACAAACCGAAATGCTCCTACGATACATATGCATGTTTTTGGAATGGAACTAAATTCGACCTTCAGGGGACTAGTTATTGCAGGACGGCCTAACCTACTGCGTGGATCGTGGCCATTTTCCCTTCCTTGCGAGCTCGGCGTTGAACTCCTCGGCGGCCTCTTTTGCCTTGGCAACCCTTTCCCTCTTTTTCTCTCGCTCCCTCTCACAAGCCTCGTGCTATTTGCGCGTGCACGCCTCGAGATGAGCTTTCGTCTCCCGATGTATATGCTCGGTTTGCTCGTCATTGCAGCGTTCCTCCTCTCAGATCTCGCAGGCCCTTTTGGCATCCCACTCCTCGAAGTTGAGAGCCCACTGGTCATGTGGGTGGATCTCTAGGTTAGTCCACTTGCGGTAGCCACATAGCGGTTCTGAGGACTACAGTTAGTTGGGAGAGGTTGTTGGTGCGCACTTTAAAAGAGAAATAGTAGGGTAACACACTGTAACTGGTCCTTACCAGCTATTGATAGCTGCTCGTGTCCCAATGACGATCGGGATAGTCACAAGAGTAGTTTGCACAACCTCAATAATGCATGCCCAAGTTAAGCCGCTACTTAGACTTGAAAAACTTTCATGTGTCCCTGCACGAACAGAGGAGCGGCGTCTTCTCCCTCGGGCGGGTGTTGCGGCGAACACTCGGTTGGAATGTTCGGGATGGGGTTCTTGCTATAGGGGACATCATTGCGGGGCAGCTAACCTGCTGGCACACTCCACTTGTTCGGCCTGGGCCGCAGTAGCTCTTGCTTGTTCGTCACAGGCAGCAGCTGACCTTTCTAGTTCGCGGGTCTCCTCTCATTGCTTCATCATTTTGTTCCATTACTTCTTCTACCTCTTGTCCATCCCGACATGATGAAGCAATCTCCAGTGTAATGTTGGATTTGGTTGGTAGTGTTCTCTCCCAGATCTCTTCCACCTCCATTTATAAGCCAAAAGGTTGACATGGTGTGTGTTATTTCATATGAGTAGGCTACGAGGCAAAGTGTTGCCTTATCTTTCGGAAAAGTTGTTGGCGGAAAGTTGACCAGTCTGGTCTTCTCACTATGCAAAGTTGCACCCTTTGGTCATGTCGCTTCGCAAAGCTGGCCCGTGTAGTCTTATTGTTGCACAAATCTACCCTATGTGGTTTTTTCGCTGCATAAAGCTGCCCCGTTTGATGTAGTCACTATGCAAAGCTGGTTTGTGTGATCTTTTCCCTACGCAAAGCTACCCCGTGTGGTTTTGTCGCTATGCAAAGCTACCCCATATGGTCTTGTTGCTACACAAAGTTGCCTCGTCTAGTTAAGTCACTATGCAAAGCTGCTCCGTTTGGTCTTCTCACTACGCAAAGCTGCACCGTCTAGTGTAGTCACTACGCAAGCTGGCCCTGTGGTCTTGTCGCTGCACAAAGCTACCTTGTGTGGTCTTGTCTCTACGGCTGGCCAGTCTGGTCTTCTCACTGCACAAAACTGCACCTTTTGGTTTTGCCACCGTGCAAGGTTGGCTCGTGTGGTCTTGTCACTATGCAAATTTGCCTCGTGTGGTCTTCTCGCTGCATAAAGCTTCCCTGTGTGGTCTTGTCGGTGCACAAAGCTATCCCGTCTAGTGTAGTTACTACGCAAAGGTTGCACATGACATGGTTTATCATAAAGCACGCTGCGACACCCCACGGGCTATAAAATACATGCCCTACCCCTTGATAGTAGGAAGAACTACCTTCTTCGTCCTAGAGTAAGATACCATGGTAGATACCGAGGGGTCAGTTGAACAAAGATCATCAAGTGGAGACCTTCCACTCAAAATGAGGGAGGACTTCGGTGTTAAATACCACTTATTGCCAAACAAGCGTGCTCAGCCAGTGTGGTCGTAATGCAGACACATGGAGGACGTGGTCATGCAGGCGGTGGAAGGCCATTTGGATGGCAGACGACGTTTCTTCCGATGCCCACACTCTAGGGTACAATTAGGAAATCATCTACTTTGTAGTACTGCTAATAGAGTTTTGATATTAATCTTCCTTTCCAGCAGATGGCCAAATGCGACTTCGTGCAATGGATTGATCCTCCCCATGAATGGTACATTGTGAGGTATGTGGATATGTTGTGGGAGCGAATCCTTGTTGGAGCTGCAGATTGAAAGTCTCAAAGACATAACGATGACCTCTGTCAGCAAATGCAGCGCGAGAGGGGCAACAAGGAGGTCATCAACATAGAAAGTTTGTACGATCTGACATACTGTTGCATGAACCCTAACTGTATATGTGCTTGCCACTACAACGACGGCCAGCTACGTCCAAGGCAGCCCCTCTGCAACACTCCATGTGGATAGCTCAGGGCTCATTCTACCAGTAGGCACGCACGGATAAGATTGCACCATAGTACTCTCCCCTGTTGTCCGTGGTATTATTCAATGTTGTAAAGCATGTAATCGAATGGTTTACACATCAGTGCGGTTGCCATTAATTGAGTGGTAAGGGCGCGGACATATATTGAACAAATGAACATCGTAAAGAGAAGTACAACTAAGATTGCAACAATATTGCAAGCATTACTTACTAAATAAGAAATGTAAGTAGTACATGAACAACAAATGTACAACCTGCACTACACCCCTCCAACAACATCCCCAGCCCCCTTCGTCGCTACCCTGGCCCCTCCATCTCTGCGTCCACATCCTCCCATACGGACCCGCTTGGCTGTCTTCCTCAGCACCGGGTGTCGGCACCCCGACAAGGTAAGACAATTAGGAGACCATCACACACGTGCCAAAGATGAAGGAGTGGACTACAGTGCTGCCTGTGTGGCCACCGGTGCACCGCGTTGTGCCCTGGAGAAAACCTCTGGGAGTGTGGCCCTAGGTGCTGAGCCCGTAGCTTGGTCGGCCCAGTCCAAAAAGTACTGGTCTGTGTTGTCCTGCCTTTGAAGACTCCACATCCCTCAGCGGGCGTAAAACCTGCAGTGCAAGTATCGTTAGTTCGTCAGCTAAAGAGATGGGAGAAAACAAAAAAGAGGCAAAGTGTATCCTCGGCTAGCCCCATGGCATGGTCAAAGCCATTTGGAGGGACGCTACCCACACCGCGGAGCCATGCTGGACGGGACAGACTTGATGGACACACCGTGTGTGCATCGGGCGCGGGCGTGCCTCCGGTAGCCTAATGCATGACAACAGGGCGACGACACATGCACCCAAGGCCCAAACACTATGGAAAGCCTACAACAGCTCCTCCTGTGTCACCTCCACACAATGGGTGATCCTATCCCCCATAGTGTGAGAGTCCCTTCAAATCACAACACCGACGTCCGCCTACAAGGAAAACACAAAAGGGTGAAACCTATTAGTGGGATTGCCAAAAGTGAACATCTACAAAATTGATGTAACGTACCACGACGTGAGTGTCCCGTGCGAGATACGTAGGGTACGTGTTTGTTAGTGCTGTGACGTGTGTTGTGGGCGGGTGGACGACATGTACTAGCTTGGTACGTGTCTGAGGCTGATACTAGCATAGTTACTCACCGTACGCGCTGCTGTCGTAGGGGGTGGCCTCCTCCACACAGTCCTGCAACACGCCCTCCCACTAGACTGTCCACATCTCCATCTTCGTCGTCTAGTCCGTGCCACATTTGACTCCCTTCCTAGAGTGCCTGTGGGAGATAGCATTTGGTTAGAAGTCGTCCAACGAATTAGTAGTAAAAGGGGAGTCATGTGAGGTGGTAACTCATGCGTGGACGTGCGTCGACATAGGTTGCCTGACTAGAACTGGAACGACTTGATGCAGGCCGAACTAGCGCATGACACTATGCACCGCGTTGTCCTCCACGAAGACATTGAACACGAGCTTCCACCGCATCAGCCAGAAAGCTCGGTTGCGTCAACACAGCGAGGTCAGCCCATCAGGAGTGTGGCTCTACAGTGCCTCAGGTGAGTATGTCTCCAAGCGCACGTTGTTAGCTGTGAGTCGGTCGAATTGCTCCACGAAGGGTAGATATGCCCGTGTAACATGTATGTGCGTGAATTGTACCAGCAAGGAGCAGTAGCTATTACATACTACGATCCATAATACGAATGAACTAATTGCAAGTCAGACCACTTACTCGTCTACGACACTAGAGAGAACCCATCGTAGGCTAGTCCATGTCAACCCTAAGTACATCTTCGCCCCCAGGAACACGTCATAGGCCGGTCCACATCGTCTCATTTGGATGAAAAGGTGATATCATTGAGGTATGCATTCAATATCTTTCTTATAATCCTGTTGCATTTCTCACATTCAAATATATGATTAAATGACAAATCTATATATGAGACTAATATATTTGTGTTGGACCGAAATGGCGACAGAGGGGGGGTGAATGTCGCCTTGAAAAGCTTGTCCCCAAGAAGATATCCACGAAAGGGATTTCTCTCAAGTAGCTACAGAGCTACGAAGAGGGCATCAAATACTCAAGGTAATCTGACCCAATCAACGTTGGTGTGATCACAATTGACTTCTTTCCAATAGCTATTAGGAGCTATGAACAGAAGATCATATGTGAAGTCAAGTGCTTACTGGAAGAGCATGAAGAACAAAGAACCAAGGCATTAAGAAGGAAAACCTGGAAGGCAAACCCTAAAAACCTAAAAACCGCAGAGCCTGCTAGAGAGGGGGCCGGTCAGACTGCACTGTAGAGGGCGGTCAGACCGCCGTTATAGGGCCAGTCAGACCGCCTCAATATGGCCGGTCAGACCGCCTATGAGGCACCGGTCAGACTGCCAACTAAGGGCCGGTCAGACCGCCCCTCGATTTTCAGACCAGACAGCAGAGTGCAATTTTCAACAGGCAAACCCAAACCTTTTCACAGCAATAAAATTGAGGATTTCCCTCTGGTGTTCTCTGCCCAGAATTGCATGACTATGTTCTAAATAGCCAGAGGAGCCTAGAGGACCAAGAAATTCACCATAAAACAGAGGGAATTGAGATTTGGGGCAAAAACTGAAAATTACAGAGAGCAGCTACGAAAACTCAAATTCCCATTTAATCTCTGATCCTATGGCCATGAAACTTTCGAGATAGCTATTTAATAGCCTCAGAACTCAACATGCCAAGTTTCATGCCATCTCATGAGGGGAATCAAGATTCTCACCAAAACCCTAGAAATGAGAACATGAACACAGGAAGGCAAAAATGAGATTCTTGCAAATCGATCGAATTGCTCTTGGAACTAGATGACCAAAGGGTCTAGAAATGCAATTCCATCACAGAGCAACCCATTTTGCCACTCCTCAGCAAGAATCGAGCTAGCACACAAAAACTCAAGAATCAAGCCTAGAGAGCATCGAAGAGAAAAAAACTAAACGGAGAAGCAAGAACTCAAATGATTCCTTGAAGGCATTCATTTCCATAAACACAAAGATCACAGAGGAGTCCCCATACATGATTGAACATAGAGGAATGATTACATGGTGGCTCAACTCATCTCATCTCCCTCTCCCAAGCTCAAGAACCCAACTCAAGAAACACACACAGGGAGGAGACAACGAGGGAGACACCCTCTGCACTTCTCACCAACTCATCAACCACTAAAGCCTCAAAGCAAAACAACCTCTCCAAAGACTCTTTTGACTAAAACAAAACCCTAATTCTCTCCCAAGGCCATGCATACAGCCAGCAATTCACTCCTATTATAGCCTTTGGCTAACGGGTCTCCAACCCGTTACGCCCGCTAAATCCTGAACGGAACCGCCTCCACCTGTGCAGCTTTGTGCTTTTACCGAAACGCCCCTCATGCACCTTCCGGGAAGCTTCCACGTTTCCTTGTCGTCCAAGCCTCGCAACCACCTCGAGTCTCCGCCGTCTTCGACACCTCCAACCGTTCTGACCTCAGCGCTACCTGCGCCTAGTCCGGTCACCCCGTGCCTCGCCACAACTCTGCCTCGACGTCTTGCAGCCATCACAGACAAGAAACACATCAAATAGCACTGCTCGACACATGTAAGCATAAATAGCATCAATGAATCACATTAAGCATGAGATAGCCCAAACCTGACAAGTCAACATATATAATCTGCATCCTAATCCCTTTGACCAGGTTTGACCAAGTCCGACCGAAGCCGATTGCACCACGCAACGACATGGTCCGAACCACACAAACCAAACTTGACTTTCCTAAACCAATGTCAATTACTCATCACAAACATAGGGTCATAACCACATGGTCTCTCAATTTGTGTTAACATATTATTGCTTAGTCTCATTTGGATGAAAAGGTGAAATCAAAGATGTATGTATTTGGAATCATATTTTCATATATTAATATATTCATTGGATCCAAAATATAGATTGAACTCAACAAATAGTCCAAGATGAATATGTGCATGTCTTCAGTACACATACTTGTATGCACACATTTAGCGGGAGTTTACTCTATATTTTGAGATTTCATAAGTATTGATTTGTGTTTCAGTTAATACACATATTTAGGATCTTTACATTGAAACACACCCTTTGAGTATATATAGGATGTGTAGTTTATATATACTCAATCAGGTTGCCATTTTACTTCTCCATTATGTATTAATGGTTGAATGCTTAATAACAACCGGATAAGAAAGTTTTGCTTTAAAAACTTATCTTAGAGTATACAATTGTTGTGTACATGTTGTATACTCAAAAATCAATCTTTATCATATTGTTTATTGAGATTGTCATGAATTAGCAAAAGGGGAATATTGTAGAATCTAATCTCTCCATTATGAGTTAATGGTGAAGTTAGGTAATTGATAGCAATTGTTTTGTGGACTAACATTTTCTATGAGTTGGATGAATATGTTAGGTTTCACAAATGAGAATTACTTGGGATGACTTCATGTGTTAAAGATCATCAAGTCAAGATGTGAGAAGAAGATAGCTTCATGAGTCGAAAGACATCAAGAAGAAGATGCACCATGAGTTGATGCGTGCCCAAGAAGGTAATCATGTGTTGATCATCAAGTCAAGTGGAGACCGTCATGTGTTGATGGAGTTGAAGAAAAAAGAATGCATCATGAGTTAATGTATGTCCAAGAGAAGATGATCATTTGTTGATCATCAAGTCAAATGAAGACCATCATGTGTTGATGGAGTTGAAGAAAAGGATATATAATGAGTTGATGCATATCAAGACAATGACATAAGGCAAAGGTATGACTAGTTAGGGCTAAGGATGTGTTCCTAGTTTTTTTACTAGTCTTAGTGTTTGGTTGGAAGACCAGATTACTAGTATAGGTTGCCGTAATATTAAGAGGGGTCATGTCTAGTAGTTTGAGTCTCATCATATGCTGATAGCTCAATCTCACTTGCTCTAACTCTCTTAATACGATACTTATATTTGTGAATGTGTTTTGCAAATAGTTGAAGCTTATATGTGAAATCCTTGTAACATAGGACTATACATAGCAAATATGTTTTCCATGTGTTTGAAGTCCATGTTTCCTACTCGTTGTTGTATGACGCTTATGTTTGCAAGTGTATTTTGCAAATAGTTGAAGCTATATATAATCCTTGTAGCATGTGACTTAAGTTTGCGAATGTGTTTTGCAAATGTGAGGAGTCCATGTACCTATTCTTTGTGTCATGATTTCAAAAGTGTGCAAATATGTTTTGCAACTTGTTGGGAATCATGTTTGATTCTTGTGTGCATGATACTATAGTTTGCAAATGTGTTTTGCAAAATCTGTCGAGATATCTGCACCTGTCAGGAAAATTAGAACAACCGATGTGTGTGTAGCGGTACTACCGGAGGTCGGAAGTACCGACATGTATTGCGTGGTACTACTGGATGCGAGTGGTCTGATTGGCTCTGTACGAGTGGCTCGTTTGGCTATCGGAAGCACCAGCTCTGTGTAAGCGGTACTACCAGAAGGCAGAAGTACAGGCGTGTGTTGCGCGGTAGTACTAGACTTCGGAAGCTCTGGATTTTCCTACGGTATATTTTTTCTAGAGAGACACCTATGTGGTGGTCTTCTCCTCCCCACGAAATCGGTAGTTCCGCATATGTGGAGCGGTACTTCTGATGATTGGAAGTACCGGAAAATGAACGACGAAACTCCCGATTTTGACTGCAATGGCTAGTTTTCTGACCGTTGGTAAGGGGAGCGAAAGTACCGGACTTAAGCCGGTGATACTTCCAATTTTCCTATTTTTTGATGGATTTGGCTCCAACAATTAGTTTTCTTGTGTGGGGTATAAATACCCCCTTGTGGCCAGTTGGAGAGGATATTGCTTGACCCATTTCTATTCTCTTGAGGTAGTGTAAGGCTCTCCACTCAATTGTGCATGTGTTGCACTTTGTGAGCAAGGAGAAGGGTCTAGATTGTATGTGCTGCATCTAGACGTGGATTGTATGGCTCATGGCATTCCAAAAATTGATCATCACACACAGATCTATGAGGGTTTCCTGGTGGGCAAACAAACAAGAAATTCCTTCCCATCGCAAACAAGTTTTAGAGCTAAGCGTCCATTGCAATTATTGCATGCACTCTTATGTGGGCCAATCTCAGCAGAGACTCTGGCTGGCAAAAATTGCTTTCTACTCCTAGTTGATGACTTCAGCCGAATAATATGGGTGTACATGATCAAGCAAAAGAATGAAGCATATGGAGCATTCAAGAAATTCAAGTTGCTGATAGAAAAAGTGGTCGAGCACAGGATCAAAGTACTAAGAACAGATCATGGTGCGGAATTTCTATCCCATCAATTTATAGCTTTGTGTGACCAAGAAGGAATTCAATGTCACTTGACTGCACCCTACATGCCACAGAAAAATGGCATTATGAAATGGAGGAATCGCATAGTACTAGGGATGACAAGAAGCCTGCTAAAAAGCATGAATGGGACTACAAAGTTATGGGGGCAAGCTACTCAACCGAGTGCCTACAAAGGCACTGGCTAGGATCACCCCTGATGAGGACATCTCTACTACATATTCATCTTCTACTTCAAGTGTGCATGATAAAGCTAGTAATGAGGCTCTAACGGGTCCTATGACAAGAGCGAGAGCGAAGCTGTTACAACAACAGATACTTTTGTTTCTTAAAGAATTCCCTATTGCTTTAGATGAGAATGGTATACTACCTAATGCAAATACATTATGTGTTCTCGTATTTGAAGCAATGAAAGAACAATGATGGAAGGACCCACGGGCTAGCCTCAAGGAGAAAGAGAGCCATGCGACCACAAGGGAAGAGGCCCATGCGGTCACATATCAAAAGGAGGGAAGCTCCACGCAGCCAAGACTTGAAGAAGAGGCCCATGCGCCAATTGAGGAGTTTGTGGGCCTGCGTACCAATAGTAGGCTGAGATTGCTTAATTCAGCTATGTAATTAGTTAGTGTTCAATTCCAAATTGCTTTAGGATTCATAAACTAGATTGAACTCGGCCTTAGGCCCAAGTGCGTGCGTACGGAGGTTAGGGTTGGCTTTAAGTAGCCGCCACCCCCTATTGTTCTTCAGACCATTTTTAATAATAGATTACTCTTGTTCTTTCTGTTGGCCGAACCAACTTGAGGGAAGAATTGGGAGTTCGTCGAAATCAAGATTGTTCAACCTTTCCGCTGGGAATTGGGAGCGTGATATGACTTCATCTTGTGGTCGTGAAGTTCAGCATGTTTGGTTGAGCGAATTATACAGTGCTAACCCTTGCATTGGCATCGGGGGATCACTACAGTTTTTCAAATCCACGTGAGTATCTTGATCCTACGTCGAGAAGATCGGGCGACCCCGTATCATCTTGGTATCAGAGCGTGGTTTACACGGTAGGATTATTGTAACACCCCAGGACCCACATTACCCTGGGATGCCACTAAAATCCCTCCACAACTAGCCAATTTACAAGATAAATTAAACTGGCAACAATACTAAACAAGATAGTATAAGCAGAAGCATAAACAACTAAGGAATAACAGGATAGTGATAACAATTCAATGTTTAAAACATCCTCCAACATTTTGATCTAAAACATAGTTCACAAATTTAACATTATTAAGTTAATGTAAACAAAGCTATGCAAAGGCCTAGAATCCTTTCAACTTTATTACAGTATAAAAATATGACTCACGTGCATCAGTGTGGTGCCGCTCTACCCTTCCCATGCATGCTCAAAGTCTACCTGTAGGGAGGGGGAAACAAGGGTGAGATAAAATCTCAGCAAGCAAACTGTTTAACAGGCTAATTAAACTACAATAGTTTAATCATCAACATTTAATCTTCCACAAATAACAACGTTTATATCCTCAACCTCAAATCACATCAACGATGGTAAAGCATTAGCAAATAAATCTTATTTGAATACTTTAAAACCTCAACCACTACCACTACCAAAGATAATAAAGCATATGTATGTTTTACTTCAATACTTTATTATTTCTCACATCCACAATTGCTATCAACAATTACTACAAGAGAAAAGAATTTCATGCCACAATCACAACCCTTACCATACACAAGGGACGAACCCCATTCCACGACCACATCCACAATCCTCATACCACAAATAGCTCACATGAGCCAATTCCACATCACAACTATGAAGTTGTATAATCCACATTACAACTATGAAGTTGAATATTCCACAAAGTAACTTCACCACAATATATTGCATATGTATGCAAATGATCTTTCCATAATGCAATGCATATGAATGCTTTCATGCTATGCTCCACATCACTCTTTCCCAGTGGGATAAGAGGTGCATCGTATTACGGCAATATACGATGCTGTACCGGTACGGTCGCGGCTAGGTGCGGCGACATCCACATATGCAAATGTCATGATATGATATGAATGATATGATAATCATAAACCACATGAATTCCAATATCAAAGGAGCATCAACATGCTCACAACATATCCACGACCACATATCCACCACATATTTGTTTTCATACTCCGCAATAGCACACTAAACAAATTTCCACATGATTACGAGCAAATTATCCAAACATATCAATGGATCAATAATTACTACCATCACAACCACAAGTATTCACTAAGAATACTACCACTTAGACCACAATATACTTGTAAAGGTTTCTACCCCACCACTATATAGATTCACCAAAAACAATCCCGCATATCCACAATTAATCCATCAAGATCATAAGCAATTGAATTCATAAAAATACTACCATCTGGACCACGTTAAGGAAACATGTAACAAAGACATAGCATCACCAATTAATAGAATTAATTAATGTGAAGGTAGAATAATTAACGAGTTAAACAGTAGCACATCCGCTACGTTTACTTGCCTCAACCGTTGAAGTGAAGCAGTCACGTGCACTCAGGAGCAAAACCACCTGTCCACAAGGTATCTCTCAGCACCATTGCTTGCTTTACCTGATTTCACAAAAACTTTTGAGATTGAATGTGATGCTGTTGGAATAGGTATTGGTGGTGTTTTGATGCAAGAAAGAAAACCCATTGCATATTTCAGTGAGAAACTTTCTGGTGCACAATTGAATTATCCTATTTATGATAAAGAATTATATGCTCTTGTGCGTGTGTTGGAAACTTGGCAACATTATCTTTGGCCCAAGGAATTCATTATACATTTTGATCATGAAGTTTTGAAATACTTAAAGGGTCAAACGAAATTGAATCATACACATGCTAAGTGGGTAGAATTCATTGAGACCTTTCCATACATTGTCAAATATAAGAAAGGCAAAGAGAATGTGGTAGCTGATGCATTGTCTAGAAAACATGTGCTTTTGACTCAGTTAGAGGTAATGGTACTAAGCTTGGAAAGTTTGAAAGATTTATATGCATCCGATCATGATTTGCAGCTCCATATTCTAAATGTAAAGATGGGAAAGGGTGGGAAAGTTTCATATTCATGATGGTTTTCTCTTTTGCATGAATAAGCTGTGTGTTCCGAAGTCCTCAGTGCGTTTGTTATTGTTGCAGGAATCTCATGCAGGAGGATTGATGGGGCATTTTGGGAGAGAGAAGACTTATATAATGTTGGCTAAACACTTCTATTGGCCAAAGATGAGGCGAGACGTCGAGAGGTTCGTTCAAAGATACATCACATGCCATAAGGCAAAGTCAAAACTTAATCCACATGGTTTGTATACCCCACTTCCTGTTCCTAGTGCTCCTTGGGAAGATATTAGCACGGATTTTGTGTTAGGACTGCCTAGGACCAAGAGGGGGAGGGATTCAGTCTTTATTGTTGTGGATAGGTTTTCTAAAATGGCACATTTTATTCCCTGTCATAAGAGTGATAATGCATCGCATGTAGCTGACTTGTTTTTAGGGAGATTGTGAGATTGCATGGAATGCCAAGAACCATTATTTCTGATCGCGACGTCAAGTTCATGAGCTACTTTTGGAAGACTTTGTGGGCCAAGATTGTGACAAAGTTGTTGTTTTCAATGACTTGTCACCCACAAATAGATGGACAAACGGAGGTGATGAACTGCACACTTTCAACGTTGCTGCGTACCATGATAAAGAAGGACTTGAAAGAGTAGGAAGATTGTCTACCACATGTAGAGTTTGCATATAATAGGGCGGTACATTCTACAATGCAATTGTGTCCATTCGAGGTGGCGTATGGTTTCAAACCAATCACGCCACTTGATTTACTTTCACTCCCACTATAAGAACGTGCTAATATGAAGGCTTCTAAATGTGCTGATTTTGTGCAAAAGCTCCATGCCACAACCAAAGAGGTAATTAAAAAGAAGGTACGTGCTTATACTTCCAAAGCTAATAAGTCTAGAAAGAAAATGCTTTTTGAACTAGGTGATTTAGTGTGGGTATACCTTCGCAAAGATCGCTTTCTGGAGAAGTGTAGATCCAAATTGATGCCCTGTCGTGATGGACCTTTCAAAGTTCTTGCCAAGATCAATGACAATGCATACAAGATTGAGCTTCTAGGAGATGACTATGGGGTAAGTTCTACATTCAATGTTGCTGATTTATCACCCTTCTTTGGACAAGATTGTATAGAGTCAAGGTCGACTCCTTTTCAAGAGGGGGAGGATGATGAGGACATCTCTACTACATATTTATCTTCTACTTCAAGTGTGCATGATAAAGCTAGTAATGAGGCTCTAACGAGTCCTATGACAAGAGCGAGAGCTAAACTGTTACAATAACAGGTGCTTTTGTTTATTAAAGAATTCCCTATTGCTTTAGATGATAATGGTATACTACCTAATGCAAATACATTGTGTGTTCTCAGATTTGAAGCAATAGAAGAACAAGGATGGAAGGACCCATGGGCTAGCCTTAAGGAGAAAGAGAGCCATGCGACCACAAGGGAGGAGGCCTATGCGGTCACATATCAAAAGGAGGGAAGCTTCACGCAGCCAAGACTTGAAGAAGAGACTCATGCGCCAGTTGAGGAGTTTGTGAGCCTGCGTGCTAATAGTAGGCTGAGATTGCTTAATTCAGCTATGTAATTAGTTAGTGTTCAGTTCCAAATTGCTTTAGGATTCGTGCGTGCGTGCCCAAGTGCGTGCGTGCAGAAGTTAGGATTGGCTTTAAGTAGACGCCACCCCCTATTGTTCTTCAAACCACTTTTGAAAATAAATTACTCTTGTTCTTTCTGTTGGCCGAACCAACTTGAGGGAAGAATTGGGAGTTCGTCAAAATCAAAATCGTTCAACCTTTCCGCTGGGAGTTGGGAGCACGATAGGACTTCATCTTGTGGTCGTGAAGTTCAGCACGTGTGGTTGAGCAAATTATAGAGTGCTAACCCTTGCATTGGCATCGGGGGATCACTACGGTTCTTCAAATCTACGTGAGTATCTTGATCCTACGTCGAGAAGATCGGGCGGCCCCGCATCAACCCCCTATGAAGCTTGGACAGGAAAAAAACCTCACCTTGGACACATGAAAGTTTTTAGGTGTACGACGCATGTCAAGGTGCTAAGTGCTCACACAAAGAAGCTTGATGGTAGAAGTACTCCTATGGTGTATCTTGGTGTGGAACTAGGAAGCAAAGCTCACCGTGTCTATGACCCACGACACAACAAGCTATGTGTTAGCAGAGATGTAGTATTTGATGAAGGGAGAAATGGAAGTGGAATGAACCTATTAGCTAAAAGACGCAAGCCTAGGTAACATTCACTATTGATGATGATGCATGTATGGAGCATGACGTCTGTGAGTAGGAGGAGGCTGCACATAGGCAACAATGTTGGACACCCCAAGTCCGGTGCCACTAAGCAACTCACCGGGCATAGTGCCAGTGATGGATCCTAATTCATGCACACCAGCTCCTATAAGCATGGTAGCATTGGAGATGTGGCTGAACTCTAGTGCAGCAATGCAGGGAACATTAGGAGACTCACCTTCATGGTCTCCTTCAACACATTCTCCCAACATGACACCGAGTGGCACTAGAGATGTTACTGGAGACACTCCCTATAGGTATCGTCCTCTCATTGATGTGTATGATGAAACTATGGGTGTTGAGCATGAGGATGAACTACTGCTAGTTACTGGTGAGGAGCCAGCAAACTATAGGGAGGCTATGAAAGAAGTAGCTTGGCAAGAAGCCACGGATCGCGAGCTAGAAGCCATAGAGAAGAATGAGACATGCAAGCTTATTGAACTTCCACCTAGACACAAACCCATTAGGCTCAAGTGGGCCTACAAGCTCAAAAAGAATTTAGATGGAAACGTGGTGAAGCATAAGGAGAGGCTTATCGCCAAGGGATATGTGCAACAAGGCATTGTTTTTGACTTATTCTTCACGCCCATGACAAGAATGGAGACTGTGAGAGTTTTGCTAGCTCTCGTGGTCCAGAGAAGTTGGGAGGTCCATCACTTAGATGTCAAGTCAGCATTTCTCAATGGTGACCTTTAGGAAGAAGACTATGTGAGCCAACTAGAAGGATACATTAAGAAACACCATGAAGGTAAGGTGTACAACTTCTCCAAGGCGCTATATGGGCTACGTCCGAGAGTGTGTAATGTGCAGTTGGATAAGAGCTTGAAGGAACTCAGGTTGGAGAAGTGTCCATAGGAATAGGCGATTTACAAGAGATAAAATGGTACTAAAACTCTTGTGATCGGTGTCTATGTGGATGATTTAGTTGTCACCAGCACTAGTGCACAAGAAATTGGGGAATTCAAATAGCAAATGATGAGAGAATTTGAGATGACTGATCTGGGATTTCTCTCATACTATCTGGGCATTTAGGTGGAGCAAAAGAATGGATGCATCACATTGAAGCAAGCTACATATGCAAACAAGATATTGCAGCTAGCAGGGATGAGTGTATGCAACTCCACCAAGTACCCGATGGAGCCCAAGCTGAAGTTGTTGCTTTGGCCGCGGACGAGTGTGAGGACGAGTGTGAGGACGAGTGTTTCATCGGAGATAGGATGTCCAATGTCACACAAGGCGTCGGCAAGGGTCTTCAGTTTATGGCTGTGGTTGGTGATGTTCAAGGCGCCTTGGACAGTGCTGCGAAATTGAGCTTCGAGTTGAACAACTTCTTGTTGTCACGAAACAAGTTCTCGATTGCTTGCCAAATTGCTTGGGCCGAAGCACCAGGTTTGATGACCATGTTGAAAATCTCCATGAACATAGAGCCATAGATCCATGAGAGGACCGTGAAGTCATCGCGTGCCCAATCGGGGTCAGTCGAGGAAGAAGGGCCGGAGCCGTTGACATGTTGTAGGAGACTATACTTCCCAAGCGTGATGAGCAAGAGCTCGCGCCAGCGGGAGTAGTTGGATGCCTGGAAATAAAGAGCGAAAGGAATATGTGTTTTGATGCTTGCAACCTGGACGACCTAGGAGGGCATCGCGATGGGAGCAGCAGCTTCGATGAGCGCTTTGCCGCTGGTCGCATCAGGAGCTTCTTTGGTGGTGGTGGCATCCTTCTCAGCGTCGGAGGACATTGTGGAGTGTAATTATGGTGGGGAGGCAGCAGCCGACGTGAGGACAGCCGACGGGAAGAAGGAACTGGGAGCGTGGCAACCGGAGGAAGAACAGATCGACTTTAGCTTGCGCAGTGGTGCTCTGATACCATAAGAAAGAGATCCGATGAAAAGTTTGTTAGTGATGTGCCCAAGAGGCAATCATAAATAATTTGGTTTTATAGGCCAAAAGGGATATTGATCCATATGGGATTAGAGTTCTAATGGGCCTACAACTTGGAAGCCCATTAGCATGCTCTATAAATATGTGGAGGCGGGCTGCAGGTATTATATACTACTGTGCTGAAGACCCTGGCCGCCACCTCCCCTCGGTCGTATCCCGAAACCCTAGCCGGGCGCGCGGTGCTAGCACACCAGCGCACGGCGTTCCATCCCGAACGTGTGGACTCCGTGGAGGCGCCGTTGCTGTTGCTGTTGTGCTGATCAGCGAGAAGCGCAAGGCTATTGCTAGGACGCGAGGAGGAGACATTCAGTTCGTGAAACGATTGACTGCTTCTTCTTCATCAACGTGCATCGACGTTGGACCGGGCTGCTCCAACTCTTCTTCCACTGCGCAGCGCATCTAGTGGTAACTATCCATGACTCCCTTACACGCATGTTTT
The DNA here is from genome assembly GCA_017311315.1 of Dendrocalamus latiflorus. Classification (NCBI taxonomy): domain Eukaryota; kingdom Viridiplantae; phylum Streptophyta; class Magnoliopsida; order Poales; family Poaceae; genus Dendrocalamus; species Dendrocalamus latiflorus. The sequence continues at coordinate 27,327,646 of CM029611.1, forward strand.
CTGGTTGAACGCGGTAGAAAATCAAACGTTGTAGCTAGTGTAGCCTACCCGTTCTCCTTCAGTGGTATCAGAGCAAAGCTGCGTAGTATGTGGTCTGGATCATGCGCTTGTAGATGATATGTTGTTTGTAGTAGATGCGATCTATTATTGTTCTTATGCTAGGTTCAGGTGATGGATCTTTCAGTGCACGGGTTGATTAGATCAATCGGTCATAAGGGGTTGAAATAGGTATGAGTTGATAGCATCATTTGGCCAAAAAGATTAGTTCGTGCTCCTTCTTTAATGTACGCGCGACTTGCCCCTACCGGCTGGAATCACCATCGGGGCTAACTGCGCGCACAGTCAGTAGATCGAGGTCTCGTGTTGCGGTCTCCTCAAGTATACCAATCGCGATGATCAATGTGATTGATCTAATGAAAATTGAGGCATTTTGAATGGCTCGAATTTGGGTTGATTTGATCAGCCCGATGAGATTTTTATAGCGATTTCATAGATGCAATCTATGTAATTCCGTACATGCATAGATTGTTATACAAACACATTCATGTCAGGGCGGTAGAATGCGTTCTACGCTTAACTTGTTTTTGCAGGGAATGATGTGAATGGTATGGCATAGATGTATATGTGATGCATGTGTGTTTTGGCGGCCTGTGTGTCGTATTAATCACAGCTGGGTTGAGGCTGTTCTTTAATTGTATAACGACCTGTGTGTCGACTTGTGATGCTTGCGCTCCTCATGTAATTCATTTGCTAGCTATTAGTTGTAATAGTTTAGTTCTTTACCATCTAGTGGCTTCAAGCATGATGACAAAGTGTGGCGAAGGACATCACCGTGGAACCATGGCGATGGCGACCACTACGATTCAAATGGCCATACCATTCACAGTATAATGTGATTATATGCATGTGATGTTTATTTCCTGTCATACTATTCTTTCATGCCATACCTGTAGAGGATGTATTTTTCTTAACAGAATAGCTTCCCTCACAAAAATTAAGAATTTATTTGATTCCCTTCCAATTGCTGCGCCTATAAGAATTACGATCATTGTTTGGTAGGTCTGCCAAAGTAGAGTACCATCAACTATCTTGATCTAATAGGGTGGATGTCGGACATCCACATGCATAGTGTTGGTTTACTTGACAAGGCTATCAAATTGGATTTGGGCCTTGGGGCATGGTGTTGGGAGCCGGGGCATTGGATGCCACCCAACAAGCAAGAGTCACATAAGATGTGATTAGCAAGCGTTGCTTACCTACGTCACTAGGTTTCTAGCGGTGATGCCAAAGCTCACTAGAACTTAGATGAATATGGATGTTGACCACTATACGTCGTTAGAGGGAAGACGATTACAAAACATATAGTGGGAGTGTCTATTGTTAAATTGTTTAATGGAAGATCAAACATGAACATAGTGTTGAACTTTGCTTGCTTATTTTCTGTTGTAGATCATGGCTGCTTCTAGTAACAATTCCGGTTTTAACTTGCGATCTGTTCTTGAGAAAGAAAAACTTAATGGAACGAATTTTATTGATTGGTACCGCAACCTGAGAATTGTTCTCAGACAAGAAAAAAGGGAATACGTTCTTGAGCAACCCTACCCCGATGAACTCCCTGAGGGTACAAATGTTGCCACCCGCAAAGCTTATGAGAAGCACTGCAATAATTCACTCGACGTTAGCTGTCTCATGCTTGCTACCATGTCCTCTGAGCTTCAGAAGCATTATGAGAATGCAGATGCTCACACTATGATTGAAGGACTGCGTGACATGTTTGAGAACCAAGCTAGGACCGAGAGGTTTAACATTTCAAAGTCCTTGTTTGCGTGCAAGCTGGAGGAAGGTAGTCCAGTCAGTCCTCATGTGATCAAGATGACTGGTTACATTGAGAGCTTGGAGAAGCTTGGTTCTCCCTTTAATCCTGATCTGGCTACGGATGTTGTTCTCCAATCTCTCCCTCCGAGCTATGAGTAGTTCATTATGAACTTTCATATGAATAGCATGGAGAAATCATTGACTGAATTGCATGGGATGCTTAAGACAGCAGAGGAAAGCATAAATAAAATCATCAATCATGTGATGATGATTCAGAAGGAGAATAAAAAGAGGAAGCGTTGGACACCCAAAAGCAAAGGAAAGGTTCCTAATGAGCACCCTAGCTCTAAGCCAAAGCCAAATGGGAAGGTCAAATCTGGCCCTTCTCCTGATGATGAATGCTACCACTGCTATGTCAAGGGGCATTGGTCTAGGAATTGTAAGAAATACTTAGAGGATCTGAAAAAGAAGAAGGGAAGCGAGACTTCTGCTTCAGGTATAAATGTTATAGAAATTTATCTTTCAATTTCTTCTGATGAATCTTGGGTATTTGATACCGGATCGATGATTCATACTTGCAAATCATTGCAGGGTCTAAGAAGGACTAGAAGTTTTGCGAGAGACGAGTTGGACGTGCGTGTCGGCAATGGAGCAAAGGTTGTTGTACTGGCTGTCGGCACTTATCACTTGTCATTACCTTCAGGATTAGTTTTGGAATTAAATAATTGTTATTACATTCCAGCATTGAGTAAGAACATCATCTCTTCTTCATGTTTGGAGGAAGATGGTGGTTATGAGTTCGTAATAAAGAACAAACGTTGTTCTATTTATTTGAATGATATACTCTATGCACATTGTCCATTGATGAATGGGTTATATGTTCTTGATCTTGAGGATGAACCTGTCTATAATATTAATGTAAAGAGGCTGCGGCCTAATGATTTGAATCCCGCTTTTATTTGGCATTGTCGCTTAGGTCATATAAATGAGAAACGCATAGAGAAACTCCATAAAGATGGTCTACTCAACTCATTTAATTTTGAATCATTTGAGACATGCGAGTCTTGTTTACTTGGCAAGATGACAAAGGCGTCTTTCACTGATCATAGTGAGAGGGCAAGTGACTTGTTGGGACTTGTACATACCGATGTATGTGGACCAATGAGCTCAGTAGCCAGAGGTGGTTTTCAGTATTTCATTACTTTTACCGATGACTTTAGTAGATATGGATACATCTACTTAATGAGGCACAAGTCTGAATCGTTTGAAAAGTTCAAAGAATTTCAGAATGAAGTACAAAATCAGCTAGGCAAGACAATTAAAATTCTGCGATCTGATCGTGGAGGTGAATATTTGAGCCATGAATTTGGTGAACATCTAAAACAGTGTGGAATTGTTTCACAGCTGACTCTGCCTGGCACGCCTCAGTGGAACGGGGAATCTGAATGGAGGAACCGGACCTTGTTAGACATGGTTCGGTCTATAATGAGCCAATCTGATCTTCCATTGTCCTTCTGGGGATATGCTCTAGAAATTGCTGCGTTTACACTAAATAGAGTCCCATCTAAATCAGTGGAAAAGACACCATACGAGAAACGGACCGGAAAACGTCCTGGATTGTCTTTCCTTAAGATATGGGGATGTGAGACTTATGTGAAACGTTTGACGTCTGATAAGCTCCGTCCTAAATATTATAAATGCTTCTTTGTTGGGTATCCTAGGGAAACCAAAGGATATTATTTTTACAATCGGGAAGAAGGCAAAGTGTTTGTCGCTCGGAACGGTGTCTTTTTGGAAAAAGAGTTTCTTTCAAAGGGTGTTAGTGGGAGCAAGGTGCAGCTTGAAGAAGTTCAGAAAACACCTGAAAATGTTTCAGCTCCTATTGAACCTCAACAGGATGTACAAGATGTTGTACAACCGGTTATGGAGGCACCGCCCCCACGTAGGTCTACAAGGGCACGTTGCGCAACTGAAAAGTTCACGCTCCTAACCACGGGACAACACAACATACTGTTGTTGGACAATGATAAGCCCAAGAGCTACACGGAAGCAATGATGGGACCAGACTCTGAAAAATGGCTTGGAGCCATGAGGTCCGAAATAGAATCCATGCATGATAATCAAGTTTGGAACTTGGTGGATCCACCTGATGGTGTAAAAACTATTGAGTGTAAATGGGTTTTTAAGAAAAAGATAGACATGGATGGAAATGTTCACATCTATAAGGCACAATTGGTGGCGAAAGGTTTCAAGTAAATTCAAGGTGTTGATTATGATGAAACGTTTTCGCCCGTCGCTATGCTAAAGTCTATTCGGATCCTCCTAGCGATTGCTGCCTATTTCGGCTACGAGATTTGGCAGATGGATGTTAAAACAGCTTTCCTAAATGGAAACCTAAGCGAGGATGTGTACATGACACAGCCTGCGGGTTTTGTTGATCTGAAAAATGCTGGGAGAATATGCAAGTTTCAGAAGTCCATTTATGGATTGAAGCAAGTATCTCAGAGTTGGAATCTTCGTTTTGATGAAGTAGTCAAAGGGTTTGGCTTCATCAAGAATGAAGAAGAGCCTTGTGTTTACAAGAAGGCTAGTGGGAGCGCACTTGTTTTTCTGGTCTTGTATGTAGATGACATATTATTGATCGGAAATGATATTCCAATGCTAGAAGCTGTGAAGTCTTCTTTGAGAAAAAGTTTCTCAATGAAAGATCTCGGAGAGGCAGCTTACATTTTGGGCATAAAGATCTATAGAGATAGATCGAAGAGGCTAATTGGATTAAGCCAAAGTACATACATTGACAAGGTATTGAAACGATTCAATATGCAAGATTCCAAGAAAGGTTTCTTGCCTATATCACATGGCATTAGTATTAGCAAGACTCAGTGTGCTTCAACACTTGATGAGCAAAAGAAGATGAGTGCGATTCCGTATGCCTCAGCCATCGGATCCATCATGTATGCTATGCTTTGTATGCGCCCAGATGTTTCATATGCTCTAAGTGTTACGAGCAGGTATCAATCTAGCCCCGATCTAGCTCACTGGGTGGCTGTAAAGAGTATTCTTAAGTACTTTAGAAGGACTAAGGATATGTTCCTTATTTTTGGAGGAGAAGAAGAGCTCGTTGTAAAAGGTTACACCGATGCTAGTTTCCAAACTGATAAAGATGATAGCAGATCGCAGTCTGGTTTTGTGTTCTGCCTCAATGGAGGGGCAGTGAGCTGGAAAAATTCCAAGCAAGAGACGGTAGCTAATTCGACAACTGAGGCCGAGTATATTGCAGCTTCTGAAGCTGCAAAGGAAGCTGTTTGGATCAGAAAATTTATTTTTGAGTTGGGTGTGATCCCTAGTGTGTCCAGTCCAGTGGATCTCTATTGTGATAATAGTAGAGCCATTGCGCAAGCAAAGGAGTCTAGGTCACACCAAAAGTCCAAACATATACTTCGGCGCTATCACCTTATCCATGAGATCATTGATTGAGGTGAAGTGAAGATTTGCAAGGTGCACACGGATTTGAATGTTGTTGATCCGTTGACGAAGCCTCTCCCACAACCAAAGCATGAGGCACACACGAGTGCAATGGGTATTAGATACTTACATGATTGACTCTAGTGTGAGTGGGAGATAATTGCATCAAGTCTATGTTTATGAAATGTTGAATAAGGTGTTATTTGGTTCCTTGAATAATGATTGTATGCATTGATTGGCAAACTGCGCCACTGACCAGGCCACTACCCTGGCCAGGTCCAGTACTGAGGAGACCACGTGTTGTTAGAGAACTGCCATGGAACATGCGCGTGTTGTCCATGGCCACCGTTGCGTCCACGACCACCATGGCCGTGTCGGCCACCACCACCGTAGTACCGAGGGTTCCCGACGGTCCGAGCGCTCACGGTCCGATCAGTCACCGCCACGGTCGCCACGCATTGGTGGATCACTGTTTGGGACGCCTAAGGCAGTGGAGATGAGAGCTGGTTTGGACGTGAGGACGTCGGGCGTGCGTGACACTTCATCAATCAGAAGAAGAGAACGAGCCTGCAAAACAAGGGAAACGGAGACTGCATCGGGATTAATTTCGCCAAGATGGTGAACATGTTGCTTTGGTCGCGGACGAGTGTGAGGACGAGTGTTTCATCGGAGATAGGATGTCCAATGTCGCACATGGCGTCAGCAAGGGTTTTCAGTTTATGGCTGTGGTTGGTGATGCTCAAGGCGCCTTGGACGGTGCTGCGAAATTGAGCTTCGAGTTGAACAACTTCTTGTTGTCACGAAACAAGTTCTCGATTGCTTACCAAATTGCTTGGGCCGAAGCACCAGGTTTGATGACCATGTCAAAAATCTCCATGAACATAGAGCCATAGATCCATGAGAGGACCGTGAAGTCATCGCGTGCCCAATCGGGGTCAGTCGAGGAAGAAGGGCCGGAGCCGTTGACATGTTGTAGGAGACTATACTTCCCAAGCGTGATGAGCAAGAGCTCGCGCCAGCGGGAGTAGTTGGATGCCTGGAAATAAAGAGCGAAAGGAATATGTGTTTTGATGCTTGCAACCTGGACGACCTAGGAGGGCATCGCGATGGGAGCAGCAGCTTCGATGAGCGCTTTGCCGCTGGTCGCATCAGGAGCTTCTTTGGTGGTGGTGGCATCCTTCTCAGCGTCGGAGGACATTGTGGAGTGTAATTATGGTGGGGAGGCAGCAGCCGACGTGATAACAGCCGACGGGAAGAACGAACTGGAAGCATGGCAGCCGGAGGAAGAACATATCGGTTTTAGCTTGCGCAGTGGTGCTCTGATACCATAAGAAAGAGATCCGATGAAAAGTTTGTTAGTGATGTGCCCAAGAGGCAATCATAAACAATTCGGTTTTATTGGCCAAAAGGGATATTGATCCATATGGGATTAGGGTTCTAATGGGCCTACAACGTGGAAGCCCATTAGCATACTCTATAAATATGTGGAGGCGGGGCTGCAGGTGTTATATACTACTGTGCTGAAGACCCTGGCCGCCACCTCCCCTCGGTCGTATCCCGAAACCCTAGCCGGGCGCGCGGTGCTAGCACACCAGCGCACGGCGTTCCATCCCGAACGTGTGGACTCCGTGGAGGCGCCGCTGCTGTTGCTGCTGTGCTGATCGGCGAGAAGCGCAAGGCTATTGCTAGGACACGAGGAGGAGACATTCAGTTCGTCAAACGATCGACTGCTTCTTCTTCATCAACGTGCATCTACGTTGGACTGGGCTGCTCCAACTGTTCTTCCGCTGCGCAGCGCATCTAGTGGTAACTATCCATGACTCCCTTACACGCATGTTTTCTGGTTGAACGCGGTAGAAAATCAAATGTTGTAGCTAGCGTAGCCTACCCGTTCTCCTTCAAAGTTTTCTGCTGCAAATACCAATCCCTCTATTTACTGCAGTATATAGATTACAAAGATTGTTTAGCAACCCAGCCGCATACACAAGCTTTACAAGGAAGGAGATAGACCAATACAGAAACTATCTTAGGAATATGTCCCGCTGATTCGGTTCCTGATTTGGTTGTTACCATTTGTTATCCGGCATGGCAATGGCCCGTCATCTGAACCTGTATGCGTTGTACGCGTCGCGGACTCTGCTGAAGCTTCTGCTGAAAACTCTGCTGAAGCTATGCGCAATATCTCTGGCTTATAATCCCGAAGTTCTTTTTGAAACAACCATAAAACTGACTTTGACCGACGTCAAGTCATTAACCAAAGTCAGGAGAAAGAAGAGTGAAGGTGTCCACCTCGTCCTTCCCTTCCTCTCTTGAATAAAAGTCACTAATGTTGAGATATATGGGCCCAGGCCAGCAGTCCTGACCCATTATGGGCACCCCACCGTAGGCTATAAATAGGGAGTCATACCTGCATATTCTGTACACCTGATGCAATTGAAAGCAATAAAGAAATACCAAGAGTTCTCTCTACCTCTCTGTGTTCAATCTATTATTCTGTCTTCTGTGATTGATTTGTTCTTGTTCTAAGCAGAGGAATCGATCGGACTGGTCACCAGCGACGGTTCCTCAACACGTTATCAGCACGAGATCACTCCGGTGAACGAAGGTAATCATCGAAGCACCTAATAGATTGAATTTTCTAGATCGCTTTGAATTCGTAATTTCTTTCGCGTTCTAGATTGAATCTCTACAGTGCAAATCCACCCTAATCTACCGCGAGCAGACCTGAAGTCGCTGGCACAATGTCGATCGGTAGATTGTGAAACGGGGTAGATGTTGATTGCACTGTAGATTAGAAACGAAATTTTTTTTGCATGATTTTGCATGAAGGCTCTGCATGGCCTCTGCACCCATCTGGTATTGCGTCAATCTCTATAGAAACAAAATAAAAAAAGAGGAGACGCAGTCGGTTCTGCCCTCTGCACAGGGCGACGCCACAGCTTGCCGCCGGCCTATCCCCGTGCGCCACCCAGAAGAGTCACCGGAGATGATGCATCGGGCCCCGCAAGGCCGATCCTACCGATTGCTGGCTTGCTGTCGGCTCATCGCCGGCCATCGCCCCGCATGGCCACGGCTGCCGGCTCAGTCGCCGCCCGTATGCGTGCGCCGCCGGCCTTAGCTTTCACACCCATGCGAACGCACCGCACGGCGCCACCGCGTGCGGCGCCCGAGGAATCTTGGCCCGAAGCCACCTTGCTTCGGCCGACCTCCGCCCAAGGAGGAGCCACCGCCTACATAGCACTAGCTCCACTTGCGCCGCCTCGAACCCCGCACGGTCGGGCGCCGCCTCGACTTCCGGGCCTGAAGCGCCTCCCGAGGGTCCACCGGTCCTACCGAGCTCCGCTCGGCTACCGCATCGCCCGATGTCGCGGTAGGCCGTTGGATCCACCGCTGCATCAGCCAGCCCGGCCGTTTGGCTCGCTGCCGCCTCTAAGTCCGGCAGCCGGCCCCGCCTCAGCCATGCGCCGCTTAGGACCGCGCCGCCTCCCGCTCTGCCGGCCACCGGGACCTCCGCCGCACGGCACCCGGCCGTCCCCGCCTCACCGGTCCGCCGCCGCACGGCACCCGGCCGTCCCCGCCTCACCGGTCCGCCGCCGCACGGCACCTGGCGCCCGCCTCCGCGCCCTGAAGCCACCGAGCAGCCACCGCCGGGTAGCCGCCCCGCCGCGCGCCCAAGCTTGTAACCGGGTAGCCGCCGCCTGTGTGAACAGGGCTAGGGGAAACCCTACCCCTGCCCCCCTTTGAACCTTGCGTGCAGGCCGATTGGGCCAGTTACCGGGATGGGCCGAAACAGGCCAAGTTGGGCCGGGAAAAGAGGGGAAGAAAGAGGCCCAGCCGGAAAAAGAAAGGGGGCGGTAATTTTTGCGAAAAAAACCCACCGTCTATCGGGATATTACCAAGAAGCCCTTAAAACTTTAATTTAAGTCCCGGATTTTGCATAAAAGGCCTTGTAGTTCCGCAAATTATGAATAAGCCCTCAAATTTACGAGCGGGTCTAGATTTTTGTAGAAAACCCCTCGGTAAATTAGAAAATTGCGCGAATTGTTCTCTGAACTGAAAATTTGCGTAGAAACCCCCAGAATTGTAGAATTCGCTGAAAATTTATATTCTAGCATAAAAGAGCCTCGGGAATCCCAATTTTGAATTATTTTTAGCATTTGAAGCTTATTTATTTCTGCCATAATTATTCTCTATATTTCCTGTATTTATTTACTGTTTTTGGTTAATTGCAATTGTTTAAATTGCTTTTAATTACTGAAATTTGCAGTAAAATTATAGAAAATGCACAAAAAATTATGAAACATTATGAGAACCTGTTGTACCATTTATTTACCCGTAGTAAATTATTCCATGCATGTTTACCTGAAGTAAACTTATTTTATTTCGTTCATACACATGTAGATGACTAGCATCACGAACCGTGAGTTCAAGGAGCTGGCCCAGCATGGCCAAAACTATCTAACATGGGCATATGATGTCGAGATTATGCTTAGGGGCCAGAAGCTCCGTGCGGCTATTGGGTTAAGCGGACAGAAAGACGCCTAACCCACACCTGAGGAGAATGATCAGGCACTTCATTTTCTAAGGCACCACCTCTGCCCTACTCTCAAGAACGAGTACATGGCAGAGAAAAGCGTGCTAGCACTCTGGACTACACTCAAGAAGCGGTTTGAGAGGCTCAAGTACACCATTCTTCCTCAAGCAGAGCAGGAGTGGATCAGACTGAGGTTTGCTGACTTTATGACGGTTGGGGAGTACAATTCTGTCTTGCACAGGATTGTACTAATCTTCAACTCTGTGGCAAGCAGATCACAGATGAACAGAAGATCGAGAAGACCCTGTCCACCTTTCACCCCAGTGCCGTACAAACCGCCCACAACTATCGTCAAGACGGCTACAAAGAGCACGCTGAATTGATTGATATGATGCGGGTTGCGGAGGCTCAGGATGAACTTCTCCGCAAGAATTACGTCACTCAGCCACCAGGCAGCTCCGCTGGCCATGAAGCCAACGCTAGCAGCTACAAGGTGCAAAAGCCCTTGATGAAGAGAAGGGGGAAGAAGGGTAAGATTGTTGCCTAGAAAGGCAAGTCAGATGCTCCAAATGACAAAAAGGCTAAGAAGAGTGGCAAGACCTATGGCCAGCAGAACCAGGGTTACTACAAGTGTGGCAAATGGGGGCATTGGTCATGGATATGCAAAGAACCGCAACATGTCATTGATGCCCACCAAGCTCAGAAGAAGAAGGATGGCAAGGGGCAGCCTGAAGCCCACATTGTAGCAGTTGAGGGGGAGCACCCTGAACAGCTACCTGAGTTGATAGAAGTTGAATCCATCCCGGCAGCAGCACCTTCTTATGACTTAGAGGCAGCCACCGCCATGATCTCTCTTGAAGAGAAGATCACTCCTAAAAAGATAGCCAAAGAAGTCAATGATTTTCTAGTTGATTCCGTCTGATGCACAGAATGCATTAGACGTTAATTGTCATTTATTTTGTGTTAAATGGACAAGTTTAGAACTTACATGGATGGTGCTTTAGGGTTTATTTTCTCATAATGGTTGGATGATTTTGAGAATAATTCATTCATTTATTCAGTTTATGACGGCATGATATGTTCTGATATTGGCGTAAATACCTTCTAATACATGTTAATTAAATACGTTATATTAGAACACGTGTGGCGCCCTATGGAGGAAGTATTTCCAGTCGATCCGTAAGAGCACTGTCAGCCTTACGACAATTGCCGGAAGCGATGCATGTATAATAGGTTCCGGCAAAGCCACAATTATACTTTCAATGGGCACGACTTTGGTCATTGAAGAAGCCTTATTGTACCCAGAATCGACTAGAACTCTCCTAAGTTTTAAGGATATTCGTGCCAATGGTTTCCACGTTGAGACTGACGAAGAGTACGGTAAGGAATACCTGCTCATCACGAAGCGCGAAGAGAACGGCAAAAGGGTATTAGAAAAACTTCCTTCATTAGAAACTGGGCTATATTATATCAACATTAAGGCATCTGCAGCCTACACTGTCCTGAAGACAGTATTTAGAAGCTCTGAACTCTTCTGTCTCTGGCATGATATATTAGGCCACCCAGGTCTTAGAATGATGAGAAACATAATCAATAATTCACATGGGCATAATATTAATGTAAAATATTTCCCGAATCATGAAGATTTTGTGCGCCCTGCATGTGCCACCGGGAAACTAATTACTAGACCCTCCACTTTGAAAGTGAATGATGAAGTCCCTGCATTTCTGGAACGCATCCAGGGAGACATTTGTGGTCCCATTCAGCCCATCTCAAGGCCATTTAAGTATTTCATAGTGCTCATTGACGCTTCCTCGAAGTGATCATATGTGGGTTTATTATCCACAAGAAACCATGCTTTCGCCAAATTGATCTCACAGATCCTTCGCATCAGAAATGTGTTCCTGATCATCACATCAAGTCCATCAGAACGGACAACGCCGGAGAATTTACTTCAAAGGCATGTGATGATTATTGCATGGCGATGGGAATTGCAGTTGAGTACTCGGTACCGCATGTCTATACCTAGAATGGTTTGGCAGAGGTTTTAATTAAGGAAATTAAATTTATTGCCCGAACCCTCTTGCATAAAAGTAATTTGCCAGCTACATATTGGGGACACACAGTCCTTCATGCAGCGAATCTCATCAACCTTAGACCTTCGGCCTACAACATCCATTCACCTATGCAACCAGCGCAAGGGTCACCACCGAAAATTTCTCATCTAGGAGGTTTGGATGCAAGGTTTATGTACCTATACCACCTCCACAGCGTACTGCAATGGGCCCTCTCTGCAAGATTGAAATTTTGAGCAATTTAAAACTTTTATTTGCATCTCACTGGCCTTTGACTCTTTGTTCAAAATCTTAATTGAGTTTTCTGAGTTTTGTGCTGAGCAAATAATAACTGGGAAATAATTTTCAAACACAACTTAGCAATCATGGCCAAAAATAATAATAATGGTAATAATACAAAATAATTTAAATGGGGTTTAACCTCTGAGAGCTTAATTTAAAATTAATCTATGGATTCAAAACATGGATTAATTAAAGAGAAAGAGTTGAATTAAAAGGGCCACTCAAAAATACATATGTATATATATACATATACATATATACATATTTTATAAAGCTAAATTCCAGACCTAGTTGTGACATTAGAACTAAAATGCAAGGGAAAGATTTTGAATACAAAGCCAAGGTTCAAAATTTATATGCAATTCAAAACAAAATAAAAATAAAAATAAATAGAAGAATGGTAGTTTTATGTCTAAGATATTTGAGCCAAGGCTTGAATTGAAAATCCAAAAATGGACTACAAAAATTTAAGTAAGAATTTAAATTTCGAACACCTTACAAAATCTCCCAAAATTAATAAATCCTAAATGTAAATTAAAAATTTAAAATAAGAATTCACATTTAAAAATGTTCCTTGCTTTCCTCTCATTTTCTCCTTTTCTTCACACTTCTCATTTACTGCCCCTGCTCCATCCAAATTTCACTACCCGCGGGCCCTCTTTTCCCCCCCGGTCTCTCTTTTTCTCCCTCACTCCGTTTCCTCACTGAGCCGGGCCCGGCACCTTCTCCCTGTCTTCTTTCCCCTCCCGATCTCTGCTTTCTCTCTGTCCCGCGCGCGTCCTTCTCCTTGCGTCAGCCGGCCCCGCAGCACCTATGTGCGCGTCACGCCACCTGCGCGCGCACGTCGCCGCACCTGTGCCGCGCCATGCCCCTGCGTCACGACCGTGCTCCCGTCGCATCCCACCTACCCCTGAGTTCCCCATTCCTTGTCGCGCCTCAGCACGGCCGCACGTCGCCTTTAAGAAGCCCTGAGTTGCCTCATCTCGGCCTCCCCGCGCTCACCCATCTCCTCTTCTTCTTTCCCCAACTCCAGGACTCAACCGCCGCTGCATGCCCGTCGGCCACCTCCCCGCCCGGTCGTCTCTGGCGAGCATCTTGCGAGACAACAACATCACGGCGAGCCTTCACTTCCCCTCGGCCCTCCCACCGAATTAATTTGACTCCTGTGCTCTGACGCTCGCCGCACCGCCCATCCTCCCCGACACCCGCCGCCACCGCCATTCCCACCACCAGCTCATCCTCACGCGATTTCCCTCCAATTGCTCGCTGTGAGAGCCGCACCTCGTTTCCCCGAGACTTCCTCAAGCGTCGGCCATGGCTCCCTTTCATCCCAGCTCGCCGGCACCATGCGCATGCCTGCGCCGCCCCGGGGCCTCGCCGCCGGCTCACCACGGCCCCTCCCCGACTCGACCACCATCGCGGTAAGCCTCCGTCCACCTTCCTCCCGCTCATGCGCGCGCTATCCCCTCCCCTCTCCTTCCCGGCCGACGAAGCGTCACTTCCACCTCACCGCCGACCGCCCCGCGCCGTCGCCTGTCCACCTCGCCGCCACTCCGACCCGCGTGCTGCCGCTTCTAGGTCCCCTCCCTTCCGAACGACCCATTTTTCGGGTCGCCACCTTCATCCCGGGAGCCGCCTGCCGCCGGCAAGTGTAGCGCCGCCCGCCCCCGGAGTCCTCTGTTTTGGCTCAGCCGTCCTTCATCTCATCCTTATTCGGGCATCCACTCAGCCACAGAAGGGCGTTTGCCCGGTTGGTTATCTGAGCATGCGATAGAGCGTAGGACTCCCGTGAGGTCCCGAGTTCGAAACCCGTAGACTGCAATTCTCTTATCTTTTTTTATTATTTCTGTTTTGTTTTTTTTCCGCTTAACCCATTTCAATTAAGACAAATTAGAAGTTATTCCCTGGAAAATAATAAAAATTTGATTAGGCTGTAAATAAGATCATTTAAGATTTAGTGTTGGAATTAAATACCATATATGAATAATTAATGTGGTTTGCAAGAATAAGTTAAAAGACTAAATTATTAGTTAGGGCATTAGTTAATGATGGTTATGCGTAAGGTCCAAGGTTAATAAGAGTCTCAATTAAAAATATTCAAGTTAAAGTAGGGGAAATAAATTGGATGATGTATTAAAACTATAATGTTGGATCAAAATCGACGACAGAGGGGGGTGAATGTCGTCTTTTAAAATTTTGTCCCCCACAAGTACCGACGATCAACCTTTATCTCCGATAGCTATAAGGAGCTATGAAGACGAGGTAAAAGCTTACTGGAGGTCTACTGGACAAACACAAGAAGGAACGGCAGTCAAAAAGGATCAATTGAAGCCAACTGCAGAAGAACACCTCAGTGAAATAGTGCCTAAATCCAGAGGCCGGTCTGACCGGTGTGTATAGGCCGGTCTGACCGCCCATATACTGCCGGTCTGACCGGTCTCACACCACCGGTCTGACCGCCCCATATTATCCGGTCTGACCGCCATGTAATTTGCGGTCTGACCGCTCCCCTGATACCCGAGCAGACAGTGAACAGGTAACTGAAATCCACTGTGCAGAGAAAACTGAAACTTCATATTTTGGTCAAATTAACGAAGTACTGCTGTTTCCCTTGGGCCAAAAGAACAAGAACCTATTCTAAACAGCAGACAAGCAATAAACAACAAGGGATAACGACAGAAGAACAAGAAATGAGGAATTAAGCCAAACACAGAGAAGATACAGAGAGCTGCCCTCAAACTCCAATTCACATTCAATCTGAGATTCTTTGAACATGAAACTTTGAGAAAAGCTAATTAATAGCCTCAGGACTCCAAATACCAAGTTTCATGCCATCTCATGAAGGGAAACAAGATCCACCTCAAACCCTAGAAAGAAAAATAAGAACAGAGGAGACCAAGAAGCAAAATCTAGAATTAAACGTGGTTTGCTCTTAGGATTGACTAGCCAAATGGCTTTTGAGCATCTCCTAGATCACAGCAACCCATTTTGCTACTCCTCAGCAAGAAAGAACTCAAATCACAAAAAGTCACAAATCAAACAGAGAAGAACGAACAGAGGCATGAACAAGAAAATAAACTTCAGTGATTTCATTCCCAGAAGCAAGAGGATCACAGAGGAGTCCCCATATGCGATTAGAATTAGAGGAATGATTACATGGTGGCTCAACTCATCCTCTCCCTCTCCCCAAGACTCAAGAACACAAGAGCACTACATGCTTGGAGAGGAGACACGAAGGAGACACAGCCAACAGCCCTCTGCTCTCCACACCAACTCTTACCAACTAAAGCCCTCAAAGCAAAACAACCCTCCAAAGGCCATTTTGACAAAAGCAAAACCCTAACAAGCCCTCAAATCCCCTGCATACAACCAGGACTTCTCTCCTATTTATAGACTTTGGCTAACGGGTCTCCAACCCGTTATGCCCGCTAAATCCCGAACGGAACCGCTTCCACTTGTGCAGCTTTGCACTTTTACCGAAACGCTCCTACTGCACCTTCCGGGAAGCTTCCGCGTTCCTTGTCATCCAAGCCTCGTAACCACCTCGAGTCTCCGCCGTTTTCGATACATCCGACCATTCTGACCTTGACACCGCCTGTGCCTAGTCCGGTCACTCCGTGCCTCGCCACGACTCTGCCTCGACGTCCTGCAGCCATCACAGACAAGAAACACATCAAATAGTACCGCTCGACACATGTAAGCATAAATAGTATCAATGAACCATACTCAGGCAAGAAATTGCCCAAACGACCAATCGGGAAGAATAATATGCAATAAGTCCGTCTAACCAAACCCGACTAAGCCAAATGTCGTCCTGGCACAAATCACTCAAACCAAACTCAATCTTTGCAACATACTTGTCAATTACTCATCATAAACATGTGGTCACCTCCACATGGTCTCTCAATCTCCCCCTTGACGAGTATATTGACAAACCCAGAAAAAGCATAAAGTTGAGTTTGAAAAGAAGTCAAACATGGTCTAAAGAAGAAAATGATGCTAATGATCATGTTGACACAAGGAGCAAAAGAAAGAGCAAGTTCTCCTCAAGGCTCCCAAGGCTCCCAAAATGGCTTTTTCTCCCACTATTCTCCCCCTTTTGGCAATAAACACATCAAGGATGCAAAAGAGAGAATAAATCACGATAAAGGATGAAATGGCTGAAATTTGTTTATTTTAAGCATTTAGAGCCATGAAGATTATCCAAAATGACCATATGAGAATTACATCAAGCCATAACACACAAGTATGCTATTAAGATCATGACAAGACATGTATAATCAAGCTAAGCCAAATAAGTCACTGTTGTGGTTACAGACCAAACAGAGAGAGAGTGTAGTAGTGGGGAGTTGAGTAAAATGAATGGCTTAGGGTCCCCTCCCCATGGCCTGTGCTGCATATATATATATATACTCACATGAGGAGTGCTTTTACAATTATACCCTTACATCCAAGTATTCCCTACAAGGGCACTTATGTCATTACATATGTCCCATTCTGGGCCTTACATTCCTCTAACAGGCCTGCTGGGCTTAGGTGGGGGCCACCCCTACGACAGGAGCCTCTCATGGTGAAGGGCTTCACGGGCCGAAGCCATGTCGCCGAGCCGTTTGGCCCCCTCCGTCCCTGCGGCCTGTGAGCTTTTCCAACATCGGGCAAAGCCTTGCTGTGGTGCCTGCTCCGCCTCCAGAGCATTGCGCTGGGCAAGCTGGTGGAGCCTCCCTTGGTTACAGGGCCTAACAGTGGCTGGTCCGGGGCCGCTTTCGTGGCCGGAGGTTGAAGCCGCAACCGAGGTCGAAGCCAAGCCCGCCTTGGCGAGGTGTCCTGGTGGCCCGGGCCATGTTTGGCCACAAGTTCCCCGGGCGGCGGAGCCAGAGCCGAAGCTGGAGCGGGGGCGGACCTCGCGCCCATGGCGTTCCCTGGGAGGGAGGTAGGCGAGGCTCCGCGGTTCCGGTGGTGCACTCTAATGGCCCCTTGAACCGCGCCGACTCCTGGGCTGGCAAGGGCAGGCTGCTGAGGCCGTACTTTCCCGGTCACTTTCCCCGTCGGGGTGTACACGCGGCAGGCCACGATTGGCGCGCCGTGGGCTGTTGGCGGTTGCGCAACTGCAGCCGTTCGCCCCTTCCCCAGAAAGGCGGGGCACGCGGTGGGGAGCTGTTACGGCGTCTGCCCGCCTACCAGCGCACGCCTCGCTGGCGATGAGCGGTTCCGCTTGTCCATCGCGGGCAGTTGGACCGCCGGGTACCCGTCGATTGGCACGCCGCCGATTGACGCCGATTGATCTTCCACCAGCTTGGCGACTCCTCATCGGGTGAGCCTGAGTATAAATGCACCGGTGTCGTGGGCTGTTCCTTGCTCACCCCGGGTTACTCATCTTGCACATGCACGCGGTTATCTTCCTACATGTAGGCCAACTATTGTTCATCCGCGTTTGATGATTGCGTCTACTGTCGCCAAAATCAGCGAGCGCTGATGAACAATAGACGGCCTACTCATGGGAATACGTCACAACTCGTTGTAGAAGTCTTGGACGTCCACAGGGTCCTGCTCGCGCGCCTCGTTTTCGTGTGGAAATGGCAAGGCTTGACCTGCTCTCGTAGATAGAAATGCTTGAGTCTCTCTGCGCTCTCTGATTGCGCCCACCAGCGTTGCCATCAGGGAGTGTTGATGTACTGAAGCTTTTCTATTTACGAGAACGTGTCAAAACCTGCCACAAAGTTGGGACGTCGCGTGACCTCTGATTCGAGGGGGCTGGGGGTAGAAAGGCCGGCCTGTACCCCACGGCTCAGGGTTGGCTGTTTGAGTGCACTTCAAGTAAACCGGTGCCCGCTCGCCTTCACCTTCCGCTTCGGCCGGAACGCCCTACCGAGGGGAAGCCAGGCCTCCGACGCATGGGGCTGAGTCTCCTTCTACCGGCGCGGATCTTGGAGCATCATGAAGGTACGACGCTGCAACGCTGGACCATTGCAGGCGTTTTCAGGGCGATCCGGGGACGGTGAGTGGTTGCAGCGAAGCTGGCGCCTACTCGAGGTAGACGCGCGAACGCTCCGTCCCCCATCCTTCGAAGCGGTGGCAGCGGAGCTGGCGCCTAGTCGAAGTAGACGCGCGAGCGCTCCGTCCCCTACCCTTCGAGGTGGTGGCAGCGGAGGTTGCGCCTAGTCGAGGTAGACACGCGAACGCTCCGTCCCCCATCCTTCGAAGCGGTGGCAGCGAAGCTGGCGCCTAGTCGAAGTAGACGCGCAAGCGCTCCGTCCCCTACCCTTCGAGGTGTGCTGGTGCCTAGTCGAGCTAGACGTGCGAGCGCTCCGTCCCCTACCCTTCGAAGTGGTGGCAGCGGAGCTAGCGCCTAGTCGAGGTAGACGCGCGAGCGCTCCGTCCCCTACCCTTCGAGGTGGTGGCAGCGGAGCTGGTGCCTAGTCGAGGTAGACGCGCGAACGCTCCGTCCCCCATCCTTCGAAGCGGTGGCAGCGGAGCTGGCGCCTAGTCGAAGTAGACGCGCGAGCACTCCGTCCCCTACCCTTCGAGGTGGTGGCAGCGGAGGTGGCACCTAGTCGAGGTAGACGCGCGAACGCTCTGTCCCCCATCCTTCGAAGCGGTGGCAGCGGAGCTGGCGCCTAGTCGAAGTAGACGCGCGAGCGCTCCGTCCCCTACCCTTCGAGGTGGTGGCAGCGGAGCTGGCGCCTAGTCGAGGTAGACGCGCGAGCGCTCCGTCCCCTACCCTTCGAAGTGGTGGCAGCGGAGCTGGCGCCTAGTCGAGGTAGACGCGCGAACGCTCCATCCTCCATCCTTCGGAGTGGTGGTAGCGGAGCTGGCACCTAGTTAAGGTAGACGCGTGAGCGCTCCGTCCCCTACCCTTCGAGGTGGTGGCAGCGGAGCTGGCGCCTTGTCAAAGTAGAGGCGCGAGCGCTCCGTCCCCTACCCTTCGAGGTGGTCGCAGCGGAGCTGGCGCCTAGTCGAGGTAGACGCGCGTGCGCTCCGTCCCCTACCCTTCGAAGTGGTGGCAGCGGAGCTAGCGCCGAGTCGAGCTTGACGCGCGAACGCTCCGTTTACCATCCTTCGGAGTGGTGGCAGCGGAGCTGGCGCCTATTTGAGGTAGACGCGCGAGCGCTCCGTCCCCTACCCTTCGAGGTGGTGGCAGTGAAGCTGGCGCCGAGTCGAGCTTGACGCGCGAACGCTCCGTCCCCCATCCTTCGGAGTGGTGGCAGCGAAGCTGGCGCCTAGTTGAGGTAGACGCGCGAGCGCTCCGTCCCCTACCCTTCGAGGTGGTGGCAGCAGAGCTGGCGCCTAGTCGAGGTAGACGCGCGAGCGCTCCGTCCCCTACCCTTCGAAGTGGTGGCAGCAGAGGTGGCGCCTAGTCGAGGTAGACGCGCGAACGCTCCGTCCCCCATCCTTCGTAGCGGTGGCAGCGGAGCTGGCGCCTAGTCGTAGTAGACGCGCGAGCGCTCCGTCCCCTACCCTTCGAAGTGGTGGCAGCGGAGCTGGCGCCTAGTCGATGTAGACGCGCGAGCGCTCCGTCCCCTACCCTTCGAGGTGGTGGGAGCGGAGCAGCCTCTGGCGCTTCTCGCTCGCGGGTGTGCTCACGCGAAAACCAGCCTCTGGTGCTTCTCGCTCGCGAGTGTGCTCGCGTGGGAACCAGCCTCTGGTGCTTCTCGCTCGCGAGTCTGCCCACGCGGGGCCCAACCTCTTAATACGTCGCCTTGGTACTTTACAGGCGGCGCGTGGGAGTGGGCCCTCGTGGTGCACTTTCCCCGTCGTAAAATTAACCGGGGTAAGTTGTGTTTTGGAGTACGTGGGGGCCAATGCCCACTCCTTGTTGATACTCCGAAGAGTGCGCAGAGGCAGCGTCCGCGCCTTATTTATACTCCAAAGAGTACGCGCTGGGGCAGCGCCCATGCGTGCGCGTTGTTCGCGTCTTGTTTATACTCCGTAGAGTGCGTGGGGTCGGCATCCACGTCCTATTTATACTCCGAAGAGTACGCACTGGGGCGGCGCCCGTGCGTGCGCGGTGTTCGCGTCTTTTTTATACTCCGTAGAGTGCGTGGGGTTGGCATCCACGTCCTATTTATACTCCGAAGAGTATGCACTGGGGCGGCGCCCGTGCGTGCGCGGTGTTCGTGTCTTGTTTATACTCCGTAGAGTGCGCAGGGATAGCATCCACGTCTTCTTTTATACTCCGGAGAGTGCGTGCAGAGGCGGACCTCGACGCTACGTCTTATTTTAGAGTCCGTAGACTGCGCGCCCGGGAAGCTTCATGCACAGGAAACCGTGGGCTCCGCGCCCGCCCTTCTGGCCTAGGTGCCTTGGCGAGCCGCATGGCATGGGCCTCTGGCGCCAAGCTCTATGCGGCAGGCCATGTCCTGGTCACCATGAATGGTGATGATGGCCCGCGGCCCGGGAAGCTTCATGCACAGGAAACCGTGGTGCGGGACTGCCCCGAGGGTGTTTAGGAGCGGCCGCCCTATTACGGCGTTGTAGGGGTATGCAATGTCGACCACGTCGAAGATGGCGTCCTCGCTCCTGACGTTGTCGTTTTGGCCGAAGGAGGCTTGGAGGCATATCTGGCCTAAGGCGCGCAAAGGCTGGCCGCCAAATCCATGCAGCAGGATGTCTGATGGGCCCAATCGGCTCCGAGGGATCCCCATTTGGTCGAAGGCCGCGGCGAAGAGGATGTTCGCAGAGCTTCCTCCATCGACTAGGACGCGCCGAACGTCGCACCCGGCTATGAGGACCCGGACGACCAAAGGGTCTTGGTGGGGGAACTCCACGCCCTCGGCGTCGGCGGGCGTGAATATGACTTCATGTTGCGCCCATTCTGGCGGCGCCTGCGCCGGGTATGCCGCGACGTGGTGCAGCCTCCGAGCGTAAGCCTTCCGTTGTCTTGCCGAGGCGAACCCCAGTGAGGAGCCTCCGGAGATGACGTTGATAATCCTGCGCTAAGCTCCCTCCAGGGCTTGTAACTGTAGGAGGCCTTCCCGAGGTTGCTGTACATGCGCCTGGATTCGCAGGAAGCCTTCCTGGGGCTATGCTCCTTGGTCCTGGGGGTGTTGGACGTGAGCCACAACGGGCACGCGTGCATCCGGGTTTTTGTCCCTGGCAACGCTCTGCCGTAGCGCTGCGATGGTGGCACAAGCACACGTGTCGTGGTTGCCCCGGCCGTGGATTTCGCACCACTACCCGTGGTGCTGGTCGCCGTACTCTTCGCGGGTCCGATCGTCTCGACCCCGGTCGTCTCGACCTCGGCCACGTCCCCGTCCTCGGCCTCGGCGCCCTTGGCCTCCGTGACTTGCGGAGGCGTTGTCTTCGAAGCCGCCCTCGATGTCGAAAACATAACGAGATTTCCTGGACTTGCGCTGATCACGCTTGGGCTTGCCGCCTGGCTGGTCATTGTGTTGGGGGTCCTTGCGTTCGGAGGCGCCCTTCGGCTGCTCTTGCTTACGCTTGCCTTTCGAGGAGCCCTGTTTCGGCGAGTCTTCGCCCTTGACCGAGCCTTCCACCTTGTTGGAGTCGGAGTCATCACCGTGTCGCCTCCGCGCGTCCTCCTCCGCTCTGGCATACTCTTCCATCTTGTCGAAGAGCTTCCCGACCGTCTTAATGGGCTTGCGCGCTTTGTACTCGGCCATTGGCCCCGGCCGGAGGCCTTGTATTGCTGCGTTGATGACTGTTGTTTCGTTGACGTCCTTGACTTGGCAGCGCACCTTCGCGAAGCGCTTGAAGTATTCCCGGAGCCGTTCCTCCGATTTTTGCTTGACTGCGAAGAGCTGGTCCGCATCGACATGCTCGATATAGTGTCCCTGGAAGTTGTTGTAGAGTCGGTTACGGATCTGTTCCCACGCGAAGATGAACTGTGGTTCAATGGTGAAGAACCAGGACAGAGCCACCCCTTGTAACGCGAGAGGGAGCCCTTTTGCCTTCGTGGTGTCGTCTCCGCCAGCGGCTTCGATGGCGGTCTCGTACACGCGCACGAACTCTCACGGGTCGGAGTCGCCTTTGTAGGCCTCGATGACGCTTGGGAACTTGAAATCTTCGGGCCATGGCGCCTGCTGTAGGCCCGCAGAAAGCGGGGACTCCGGGACTACGCGCTGTAGTGGGGCGCAGCTAGACGTGGGGGCGTCGCGGCTATCCGCCCTTTCCGGGGCGGGTTCGGATGCCACTGCCGGGGGGCGTGTTGGCTCCGAGCTTCCTGCATGTCCCGGACGGCTCCGCGGAGGTCCGTTAACTCCTGCTGAAACGCGTTGAGGGCTGCCAGCAGGGCCGTCTCTACTGCGGGCATGGCCGGGGCCGCCGGTGTGCTTGGCGGTGCCGCCGGCCTGGTGGTGACCACGGCCTGCACGCCCAGGCTGCGCGTCGCGTTGTCATCGCCGGGGTTGGCCGTCGGGGCGGTGCTGGTGGGATCGGTCGTCGCGTCGGTGGCGGGGTTGGTCGTCGCGTCGGTGGCGGGGTGGGTCGTCGCGTCGATGGCGGGGTTGGTCGTTGCGTCAATGGCGGGGTGGGTCGTCGTGCCAGTGGTGGAGTCCTGGGTCGCACCTACACCACTGCTCATACCTGCGGCTGCTAAAGCCGAAGCCCTCGTGCTGACGCGAGACTTCGCCGCCTCCGCCTTCTTCTTCTTCGCCGCCGATGGTGAAGATTTCTTTGGTGCCATCCTCCTTCAAATCTGGGGGCTTGCTCTTGTCCTCCCCACAGACGGCGCCAACTGTTGTGGTTACAGACCAAACAGAGAGAGAGTGTAGTAGTGGGGAGTTGAGTAAAATGAATGGCTTAGGGTCCCCTCCCCATGGCCTGTGCTGCATATATATACTCACATGAGGAGTGCTTTTACAATTATACCCTTACATCCAAGTATTCCCTACAAGGGCACTTATGTCATTACATATGTCCCATTCTGGGCCTTACATTCCTCTAACAGGCCTGCTGGGCTTAGGTGGGGGCCACCCCTACGACAGTCACAATCTGAAATTTAGTCGAATTTCTTAACATGTCAAGTCAACCATGATTCTAGTCAGCTAAAGGTATCCAAAGATGATGCAAACCATATCAATAGTCTAAGTGGAACCAAGAAGCTAGTATTGAGTCAATTTAGAGTGCTATAAGTTCAAGAATGAGACATTTATTCATGTACTTGTAAGTCTTGTAATTTTTAGCAAATTTAGCACAACTGACATGTTTTTCTTAAGAAATCTCATGATTGTTTCCAACCAGATTTTTGTTTAGTCATGTGCTAGATCTCAAGACTTATGCGACCACTCCAAGCAAGAAGCTTAAGAAGATGGTCTTGGTCATCCAAAACTCCCCCTGAGTTCATGCCTAGTGCAATGGCAAGCCGTCTCATGAGAAAAAATTGGTGATATCAGTTCTTTTGCACAAAAAAGATCTTTTTGCTTTCTTAAAAGGTTGTACTAACTCATGCTTCATCAAGGAACTAACATAGCTCAATCTAAAGCTCAACAAAGATTCAAGACTCAACTCAGCCTATTTGCCATGGCATGAATCATAAGAGGATAACTAAAAGCAGACTAGTCTCAAGAGCTAACATGACATGTTTTAATTCAAGTTGAGCATTTTTAATCAACCTATCATGACAGAGACTTGACTACACATATAAAGTCATGATATATCTAGCAAATAAGCACAGATCATGGCAAGATGTAAAGCAATGTAAACAGGATAATAATTAGGGCTCCATGTAGTTATATTACAATGCAGAATGACATGCAAGAAAATCCAGCTCCCCCTCGACATGTGATGCAGCTTTTAGTTCAAGTTGAGTTATGTCAACATAAAGATCTAGAAGTTTCCAAATGAACTCCCCCTGAACCAAAGCAATAAAATTGAGAAGCTGGCAAGAAAAACAGAAAAGGCGATCCTTAAAGCATAGAGAAGATATAGAGGATACTATGGCTCAGACTGACTCTCATCTACCCCATATGACTCTAGGACTATCAGCTGAACATCTAACACACTGAGGAGCAAACACGTACTCTGTCTACCCGAGGGTGGCCTAACCCTCGCAAGAACCTATAAGAAGTGAGTGAGCTCAACCTAGTGAGAAGAGAAACAGCTAATAAGCAGCATCCTAGAATCACAATATAAGAGTAAGAAGTCTAAATAGCTAGACAAGTGAAACACTCTAATCTATGCTAGAAGGACTAACCAAAATGCACCCATATGCAATGCAACAGAAGGGAGTAAGAGCATAATAAGCAAGATAAAGCATGAAGCACAAAACTCCCCTCACAGCAGTCCATAAGGACAAACCACCCCAAGCTCTCCCCATAGAGCTGAAAACCTAGAGCTATCCAAAGGCTTGGTAAAGATATCAGCCAACTGGTGGTCACTCTCCACAAACTGGAGTACTATATCACCCTTCTCCACATGGTCTCTAAGGAAGTGATATCTGATATCAATGTGCTTGGTTCGAGAATGCTGCACTGGGTTCTTAGCAGTGTTAATCGCAGAAGTGTTATCACAAAAGAGTGGAACACTGTCGATAAATAACCCAAAGTCCCGCAGGGTCGAGACCATCCAAAGCACCTGGCTGCAGCAACTGGCGGCAGCAACGTACTCGGCCTCTGCGGTGGACTGTGCAACACTGGACTGCTTCCTCGAAGACCAAGAAACGAGAGAAGTGCCAATGAATTGGCAGGTGCCAGAAGTGCTCTTCCTATCTATCCTACAGTCAGCAAAGTCTGTATCCGAGTAAGCTCTAAGGGAAAGACAGGAAGAGGAAGAGTATCAGATACCATAGTCTATTGTAGCACGAAGGTATCGAAGGATGCGCTTCACCGCCTGGCGGTGAGATACGCGAGAAGAAGCCTGAAAACGAGCACATAGACACACAGCAAAATGTATGTTCGGTCTCGAGGCAGTGAGGTACAAGAGGGAGTCAATCATGCTGCGATACTCCTTCTGATCAACTGGCTCTCCGTCCTCATCTGGGTCAAGAGAAGCTGTGGATGCCATGGGAGTTGACACGGGCTTACCATCACTCATGTCAAAGCGTCTCAGGAGATCACGAGTGTACTTGCCCTGATGCAAGAAGGTACCCTCTCGAGTCTGCTTGATTTGGAAGCCAAGGAAGAAGGTCAACTCGCCCATCATACTCATCTCAAACTCGGTGCTCATGACATCCGAGAACTGTGAAACAAGAGTATGAGAAGAGACGCCAAAGATAATGTCATCCACATAAATTTGGACAAGCAGTAGGTCGATGCCACGCCGGCGAATGAACAAGGTCTTATCCACCTTACCCGTCTCAAAACCATGACTCAACAAATAGGACTTAAGCCTCTCATACCAAGCTCTAGGGGCCTGCTTAAGTCCATACAAGGCTTTGGAAAGCTTGCAGACATGGTTTGGGTATTTGGAGTTTTCGAAACCTGCAGGCTGTCTGACATAGACCTCTTCCTCAATAAAGTCATTGAGAAAGGCACTCATGACATCCATCTGGTAAAGCTTGAAACCCTTAGAAGCTGTGAAAGCGAGCATGATTCTATTGGCCTCAAGTCTAGCTACAGGGGCAAAAGTCTCCTCAAAATCTAGACCCTCAACCTGGGAGAAGCCCTGAGCTACCAGTCTATCCTTGTTTCGGATGACAACCCCATCCTCACTCCGCTTGTTCTTGAACACCCACTTAGTCCCAATGATATTGTAACCTCGAGGGGGCTCAACAAGCGACCAGACCTTATTTCTCTCGAAATTTTCTAACTCTTCATGCATGGCATTGACCCAAGATGCATCAGATAGTGCATGACTAACATCCTTGGGCTCAAAGGTGGCAACAAAGGCAGAGTGGAGACAGAAAAGTGACATGCCAGACTTTGAGCGTGTGACTCGCTCAAAGAGATCTCCAATCATCTGCTCGGAAGGATGGTCTTTTTGGATATGTCGAGGAGGTCCTGGATGAGATGAAGAAGTGGCCTCTACCTCATGAGCTGAAGAGGTAGGAATAGAGCAACAAGCTCCAGAGGAAGCAGAAGGCATTGGCTGATCACCTGGAGATGCAGTGGAGGAAGGCACCTCAAGGGGAGGATGAGAGACTGGATCGGGTAGACAACCCTCATCTCCATCGTCCTCATCATCCACAAAGATGGGCTCGGACTGCTCTAAAGAACCTGAGATATCGGGCCTAGTCCCCAGACTGACCTCGTCGAAGGTCACCTCACAGGTCTCTACCAATTTACTAGACTCGCAGTTCCAGACCCTATACGCCCGCGAAGAAGCTGAGTAACCTAGAAAGATACCATCACAGGAACGTGACTCGAACTTATCTAGGTTCCCAGACTTCAAAATGAAACACTTGCAACCAAACACATGAAAATGAGATACACTGGGCTTTCGCCCGTATCTCAGCTCATAGGAAGTGCAATGCAAGTGTGCCCGAAGAAAAACACTGTTCGAAACATGGCACGCGGTCGCAATAGCCTCAGCCCAAAACTTCCTAGGTGTAGAGTACTCATTGAGCATCGTCTTGGCCATCTCGGCCAAGGTACGGTTCTTCCTCTCCACGACGCCATTCTGCTGTGGGACGTGCGGAAAAGAGAACTGGTGCTCTACACCTGTCTCATCGCAGAACCTCTCAAAGTAGGAATTCTTGAACTCCATGCCATTGTCACTACAGATCACTCGTAAGGCACCCGGAAGCTCAACAGAAAGCCTACTGAAAAGACCTCGAAAATGTGTAAACGTCTCATCCTTCGAGGCTAAGAAAAACACCCAAGAGAACCTCGAGAAGTCATTGACCATGACAAGAACATACCACTTCCCTCCTGCAGACTGCACTCGAGCTGGTCCAACTGTGTCCATGTGGAGCAGCTGTCCTAGTGCATCGGTCATAGTCACTGTGACCGGACGGTGAGAAGCGGCAACCATCTTGCCGTGCCAGCACGGAGCGCAAACAATATCTTTGACCATCTTGAGCTTCGGTAGACCACGAATGAGATCGTGGCCGCTAACTCGGGTCAAATGGTCAAAACCAATATGACCAAGTCTCCTATGCCAGAAAGTAAGATCACAGGACTCAGAAGTAACTAAACACCGGAGAGGATCATCAGAAGACTTAGAAAAATCAAGCACGAAAGATCCTCCCATAACGAGAAATCCCGCAAACTAGACTACCCGAAGAATCAAGAATTTTGCAAGCGTTTTTCTTAAAACTCACCTCAAAACCGTCATCGGTAAGCTGAGAAATAGAAAACAAATTATACTGCAGCTTACTAACCAAGGCAACATCTTTTAAAATAAAAGATTCATTAACGCACACTGTACCTTTGGCGATGACGCGCCCAGACGAAGCGTCTCCGAAGGTGATCGTCTCATCACCTGGAGCGCGGGCTAGGGAAAAGAACCAACGAGAGTCTCTGGTCATGTGTCGAGAACACCCGGAGTCAACGAGCCAAACCTCTCTCTTCCCTGCCCGGCGAACCTGAGTCAACGAGAGAGTAAAGTCTCAGTACTGGGTAAATCAAGAGTGATTTTGGCACCCAATACTGAGTAACGCGTCGAGTAGAAGAAGTAGCCACACACGACTGGCCTCTATCTACCCTACGCTCTCTGTCGCTCAAAGAAGCAGAAGGTCCACGAGCAGACCTGGAGCTGTTGGTGGGTCCGACTGCTGTGGGAGAGCGAGTCGGAGCACCAACAACGGGTAGCCATCTCGACGGGGGAAACGAGATCTACCCTCAGAATGGCGAAAGTCACAACCAAAGGGAGCATGAGGACGAAAACCAGAAAACTCGAAAAAACCAAGTCCTCAATGCTACCCAAACCCATCAGCTGAAGCAAACCTAGACCTCGTGTTGGTCCTAGGTGCACTCAAGGTCTGGGGCTAACCCTGAATACCCCTAAGAGCCTCAACACGGTCTCTACGCGCGATCTTGGCGCGCCTGAAGCACCACTCGATCAAGTGTCCATCCTTCTGACAGAAGGTGCAATGATACTTCATCTTCTGAGAGGTAGAAGTAGCACGAAGAGGCTTCGCCTTCTGAGACGCTGACACAACAGGTGGACTCAGCTTACTGCCAGAAATCCCTTGGACAAAGCCCGCTGACTTAAATTGAACTTTCTCAATCCTGGGCTTGACCTCGATCACACCTGCAGCTATGGGTCTAAGCACGGCAGGTGGATGCTTCCTAACATCCTCAAGAAAATTATATCCTAGACCTTGATTGAACTTGCAAATCCTGGACTGGTCTAGAATAAGATTCAGCTTCTTCTTGCCTCCTACAAATCTCTTGAGAGTGTTCATAAGATACTAACACTCCCGAAAGAGAGATGTGCTAGAAGAGCAGGGGGAAGAAGGAACAGCAGAAGGTAAGGGAGTAGAAGAAGAACCAATAGCAGAGGAACGAATGGCTTGTGCACGCACAGCCGACTCAGAAGGGACAGTCCTACTGCTAGCCAATTGGTTCACATCGCTAGGCGTCTCTACCAAACCCTAATGCTTCTTCCCAACAGCACACACATTACAAGCGAGAAGTGGCTTCTCTAGAAGGTCCTTAGTTAGCTTCACACACTTTTCATCCAATGCAATCAAGTCAGATTTTAGTTTGTTACAATTATTGCATGGTGAGCTAACAGGGTCCTTAGAAGCAAATTGAGCCAATCTGTTGTTATCATCAACTAATTCTTGAAACTGTTTGGAGACAGATTCAAGTTCAGCAGTAAGCTTGGGACAATTTACACATGAAGCAATAGGCTCAAGTAGAAAAGCTTGTAATTGAGCAATTTTATGATCTACCCGTTTTAGGTTCATCTTCAAATTATTACAACTTTCACAAGTCTCGGGCAGATCGAGCAACATGGTATAAAGACCTCTAAATGCATTATCCTTATCCTCACATGAGGTGCAAGATGTAGTCTCAACAACAGATGAAAGAGGCGCTACCCTACTCATCTCTAGCTCAGCAAGAAAACTAACATTTTCCACCTTAATCAAGTCAAGCTCAGAGGACAGACTATCATGAGAGGTCCTTAATTTCTCCCTGTCACCAAGCAAGGCACAGCATGTATCACATTCGTCACGGGAGGGAGCAGATCTAAGTGAAGTAAACTCCTGTGACAAGCTCTCTACTTCCTTCTCCAACTCGCTAACCCTAGCTCTAGATCAAGCATGAAATTTCCCTAGCTTAAGGAAAGCATCATTAAGCTGGTCGTAAGAAGGGTATACCTCGTCGGAGTCAGAATAGAGCTCGCTGTCGCTGATCTCGCCCTCAAGGGCCATGAAGCACATGCCGGAGAAGTCGTCGCCGCCCTTGGGGTCTTGCTCGTCCGTCCCATCGTCGTCGCTCCACCCCTCCACCTCGCTGAGGTCGAGGTCGTCGAAGGCGGTGAGGACGCGGTGAAAGAGCCTCTTGGCTTTGCCAAGGTCGCGGAACTTCTTCTTGCCTTGGGCATGAGCTGAGGGCTTCTTGTTGCAGTTCTTGTCGATGTAGTCATTTTTGCTCACACCGCCGTGGTCGCCCTTGCCCTTCTCCAGTTTGGGGCAATTTGCCCGAATGTGGTTGGGGCCACCACACTCGAAGCAAATGATCGGACCACTCCTCTTCCGATCTCTCACTCTCTTGTATGCGTGGGAAAACTTTCTGGCTAAGAGAGCGAGTTGGTTTTCGGTAAGCTGCTCTAACTAATCATCAGTTACGTCACAGAGAGCAGCTAGGGAGAAACCACCAATCAAATCAGAAGAAAAACCAGAAGCTGAACTGGGATCGGTGACTAAGGCCATCGACTGCGACTTCGACCTACGAGAGACTATGTCAATCTCGTGAGTCTTGAGGCGTGAGTACAGCGCGTCAAGAGTCAGGGTCGAGAGGTCGGTCGTGTCTTTAATCATGGTCACCTTCATCTCCCAAACACGCAAATCAAGAGCAGAAAGCATTTGGCGAGCGTTGTCCGAGTCGGGGTATGTAAGACCGACCGCTCGGAGGTTGCTCAAGATTTTGTGGAAACGCGCAAAACACTCATCAAGGGACTCGCCAGTGAGCATTTCAAACTTGTTGTAATCTCGCTTGAACTGGTCCTGTCGAACCGTCTTAATCTGGGTGGTGCCCTCATGGTATGCATCGAGGGTCTCCCAGATGTCGAAGGCCGACGTCAGATGAGAGATGCGATCGAACTCGCTTCTGCTCAACCCCTGGATTATGATGTTCCTTGCCTTTGCATTCGCCTCAACATCAAGCATGTTTCCAGCATTGATGTTCTCATCCGCAAGAACAATATATCGTACTTTGACCTTGCGCCAGATGGCGTAGCCCTGAGCCTGGATGTAGGTCTCCATCTGGCTCTTCCAGAAGGGATAGTCGATCCCATCGAAGACCGGGGGCTTGGTCGAGTACTTGTCTGTCGCCATGGCTCTAGAGGCCGGTTAAGATCTACGAGGAAGATCTAACCGGCTCTGATACCAATTGTTGGATCAAAATCGGCGACAGAGGGGGGTGAATGTCGTCTTTTAAAATTTAGTCCCCCACAAATACCCACGATCAACTTTTATCTCCGATAGCTAAAAGGAGCTGTGAAGATGAGGTAAAAGCTTACTGGAGGTCTACTGGACAAACACAAGAAGGAACGGCAATCCAAAAGGATCAATTGAAGCCAACTGCAGAAGAACACCTCAGTGAAACAGCGCCTAGACCCAGAGGTCGGTCTGACCGGTGTATATAGGCCGGTCAGACCGCCCATATACTGCCGGTCTGACCGGTCTCACACCACCGGTCTGACCGCCCCATATTATCCGGTCTGACCGCCATGTAATTTGCGGTCTGACCGCTCCCCTGATACCCGAGCAGACAGTGAACAGGTAACTGAAATCCACTACGCAGAGAAAACTGAAACTTCATATTTTGGTCAAATTAACGAAGTACTGCTGTTTCCCTTGGGCCAAAAGAACAAGAACCTATTCTAAACAGCAGACAAGCAATAAACAACAAGGGATAACGACAGAAGAACAAGAAATGAGGAATTAAGCCAAACACAGAGAAGATACAGAGAGCTGCCCTCAAACTCCAATTCACATTCAATCTGAGATTCTTTGAACATGAAACTTTGAGAAAAGCTAATTAATAGCCTCAGGACTCCAAATACCAAGTTTCATGCCATCTCATGAAGGAAACAAGATCCACCTCAAACCCTAGAAAGAAAAATAAGAACAGAGGAGACCAAGAAGCAAAATCTAGAATTAAACGTGGTTTGCTCTTAGGATTGACTAGCCAAATGGCTTTTGAGCATCTCCTAGATCACAGCAACCCATTTTGCTACTCCTCAGCAAGAAAGAACTCAAATCACAAAAAGTCACAAATCAAACAGAGAAGAACGAACAGAGGCATGAACAAGAAAATAAACTTCAGTGATTTCATTCCCAGAAGCAAGAGGATCACAGAGGAGTCCCCATATGCGATTACAATCAGAGGAATGATTACATGGTGGCTCAACGCATCCTCTCCCTCTCCCCAAGACTCAAGAACACAAGAGCACTACATGCTTGGAGAGGAGACACGAAGGAGACACAGCCAACAGCCCTCTGCTCTCCACACCAACTCTTACCAACTAAAGCCCTCAAAGCAAAACAACCCTCCAAAGGCCATTTTGACAAAAGCAAAACCCTAACAAGCCCTCAAATCCCCTGCATACAACCAGGAATTCTCTCCTATTTATAGCCTTTGGCTAACGGGTCTCCAACCCGTTATGCCCGCTAAATCCCGAACGGAACCGCTTCCACTTGTGCAGCTTTGCGCTTTTACCGAAACGCCCCTCCTGCACCTTCCGGGAAGCTTCCGCATTCCTTGTCATCCAAGCCTCGCAACCACCTCGAGTCTTTGCCGTCTTCGACACATCCGACCATTCTGACCTTGACACCGCCTGTGCCTAGTCCGGTCACTCCGTGCCTCGCCACGACTCCGCCTCGATGTCTTGCAGCCATCACAGACAAGAAACACATCAATAGCACCGCTCGACACATATAAGCATAAATAGTATCAATGAACCATACTCAGGCAAGAAATTGCCCAAACGACCAATCGGGAAGAATAATATGCAATAAGTCCGTCTAACCAAACCTGACTGAGCCAAATGCCGTCCTGGCACAAATCACTCAAACCAAACTCAATCTTTGCAACATACTTGTCAATTACTCATCATAAACATGTGGTCACCTCCACATGGTCTCTCATATAACCACAAGGTTTAAATTAAAGAGTACCCTTAATAGTAATTAAAAAAGGAAAGTTCTAATATTTAAAATGCCACCAGTAAATAAATCTCAACGGTGTACCTATAGTCAATAATGATAAAGTTTTGTACAGCAAGTTCGGCCCTATGTGAATGAAATTTAATTAGGATTAAAGCATGATAGAAGCTAAGTAAAGGAATAAAATATAAATGTCATGTTAGAATGATATATATATATATATATATATATATATATATATATATATATATATATATATATACGTGGCAATTATAATAAAGTAAACCCTAGGTCATCGGATGATTAAAAGTAATCAGCCTAATGTCGCTATGTAAATAGTAGTCAGCACTAGCGTGTCATCGATAAATAAACCTCAACCGTAGATATAATCGAATATTGATATTAAAGTATAACCTAGTATGGCATGCTCGGTCCTAGATAAATAAATTCAAATAACCATAATAATAATAACAACAACAACATTATGATAGTAACTAAAATGTAAATAAAATATCTGCGATGCCTAACCCAAGGGCATCTTCAACTAAATTTATGTTGGCGTGTCTATTAAAATCCCTAGGTCATTTGTAATTAAAATAATCTCACCATTTGGCATATTAATGAACAAGGTAATGTGAGAACAACCTAAAATCATACATCTCGAATTGCTAAAAGTATAAACTATAAGATTAACTCGATAAACCAGAAATCATATAAATATACATCGTGTATATAACTCATACCCTAACTCTTAAAAGCTAACACTAGACAAGACAATACCCTACACCCCAACTGCAGTCTTCCATCTACCCATAGGTCCAGCTTGACTTATGGAACTTCCTTAATAACTATAAAAATAAGAAGAAGAAGTTATTAAATAAAATAGGGTAAGTCATAGTATTCAATGGCCGGCTCAACCCAGTCAACCCCAAATCTAAAGCAAAATAATATCATCAATATATTTCTGTGCCATGAACCCTCCTTCATTGAATGTCCTTTTACCAATCATCGCTTCGTCCCAACTAGTTCGGCTCCATCAATACTCCACAACCAATCTACCTTACCTCAAATCACCATCTCACTCACAATAAAACAAAATTAGGCTTATTTGGAGTTATTTGGACTTTTTGAGTTATTTACATTTATTTGGATTCAGTCGCTAGCGCGTAATTAGAAGTTGGAGCTCTAAAGATTCACGGGAACAAGCGAGACCAAGATCTAGACAAAGACCAGAAGCTCAAGACCAACGATGAGAAAGCTTAGAGTGAGCTCAAGACCACGGCGCAAGGCGAGTCAATACTTTGATCATGTTGAACCTACATTTTCTGCAAATTACTTTTGTTTAAATTATCAAATTGCATGCTGTTATTTTATATGCAAATACATGTTTAGTTTAAGATTCTAGTTATATCCCATTGTGTACCTTGATTAATATTACACCTCCTTGGAATATTTGAATATGTGAACCTTGTCGCCCTGGCAAAATTATAATAGTAACCTTTTGAAAATAAGTCCGTAATTATATGCCATGCTTAGTATTGCTTAGATATTCATGGGCGCAAGAACGCCCAAACAACACTTTTAATCATGAGAAATTTTGGTTGGGCAGTCGTGGTGGTAATGGCTGGTATATGTTGGATATGATTATTTTGTGCTCCCAAAAACCCCCAAATTGCTTATTTATCTGGGCGGATGGTTCGGGGGTATGGTGCAGGGGTGCACGAGAGTGTGGTTTGTGGTAGAACCGTTCAGATAACCCTAAGAACTGAATCTTGTCATGACCTCCCGTGTAAAACAAGTACAACCACAAGTCTGTAAAATACAACTTGGCCTAGTAAATTTACCGGACCCTGAAAGTCATCATCATCGGTGGAGGAGTGCAAGTGGTGCAAGTGGCAGCCTGTGTGGCAGGCTTGAATGGGACATCCGCAGAGGGTGAGGTTCTTCTGTGGCGTGCTAGCAGTGTGGGTAGCCAGCTGCTAGGCGTTCAGAAGGAGAACATCTCGCACAACGTATGGGACCCACCGCAAGTGGGAATGGCCCATAGGGTGAGATGATGGAAGGGGCGAGATACTTTGAACAGTTATTGTGATGGCTTGCTCAACCGCATGACTAAGGAATCGTGCGGGGCAACGAGTGAACTGTCTCTTGTGGGTAAAGTGTGCAAACTCTGCAGAGTCAAAACTATTCGAATAGCCATGCCCACGGTTAAGGGCGGACATGGGAACTTAACTGGATATAGTTCTATTTCAAAAAACTTTGTGGGTGGAATTGGTAAAGTGGAGGGCAGAGAAAGGCTCTGATTTATGTTGCCCTGGGTGTCGCCCCAGTGATAAGTTAAGCGGTTATAACGCTGAAGGATTAAGCATATGGTGCAGAGGCCATGTAACGGTGGATGGAATCTGGATCGCTATTATTATTGCATTCTTTCACAGCTTATGTTTCAGTTCAAACTGCTAGGTCTCAGGAAATTTCTATATATCATATTTCAAAAGCAATTTATGGCAAATAAAATAACTCGAGCCTTGCCTTAATAAGCCATGCATATTATTTAATTGCATCTTGTGTATTGGCTCGTGGAGCACGGTGGTTTGTGCTCACACTCGCTCTCATAACAAATCCAGAATCAGGAATCAGATTACTACGCTTCGACAATAAAACTGGACATGAGGACGAAAATGATGAGGTGTCAAGAACTAGGTCTCGGACCTCCAGTTGGCTGCCTGTGGGCATGTCCTGAGGGTCCCACCTGTGTGCTTTGTTTCCGATGCTGCATTTTATTGAGTTCGGCCTAATCAACCCGTGAGTAAGTTTACTATTATAATTATGCTTCCGCATGATATGAATCTTGATATTCAGTACTGTATCTGTGAGCACTATCTACTAATTCAGGGAATAGTGCGGTGGAATCACAGAGGACTCCGGATGGTAAAATCTGGGTCTGACAATTTTTGATGAGGATAATTTCCCGTCATTAGGGGGAGGAAATCAACCCCTTGATGAAAACTATCGGGAAATTACGTGGGAAGCCACGGGAATTCATGCATGTGACCCGCACACTAGTGAAATTGAGAAAGAGGTCCAGAAGATCATAGACTTGCAAGCATTAGCAAACCAACTGCCCGATCACTTTAGTGATTTGAAGAGCGTGACTAAGTCGCATGTGCCTGCACACAATGCACCGGAGGGGGTTGAAATACCAAAGAAAATTGAAGGTGTCCCTAATCCCGTCCAGATGCCTCAGAATAAAAGGACGAGAACTCCAGCTCCTCGAGTCCAAAGTAACCGGGGACGCCCAGCGAAAAAGGATAAGAAGGACTTATCACAGCCGATCACTGAAGTCCCCCAGAATGAGAAGGGGAGCCAGTTGAGACCTGGCACAAGTATGACACATTCAAAAAAGGGCATACCGGATCTGAATATCCCCATCGGTATGGATGTGTGCGCACACATCGGAGCCGAAAAACTAAAGGGACTTGCCACCGCAATTGAAAAAAACGATGTGCAAGGAGAAGCTCTAGAAGAGGCAATCGCTCCAGAAGAAGAAACTCATGAAGAAATAGCTATAAATTATGTGCACACGGGAGAGACCCTGAATAGGACAACAGCCAATATCGATATCTACTTCGTAAAGAAAATTGCCACAATCATCGATCTTGATCCCGAGCCTGCAACGCTCGCTGAATGTAAGAAAAGATCAGATTGGGAAGATTGGAAGAAGGCAATAGCAACTGAATTGCTATCTCTGAACAAAAGAGAGGTGTTTGGGCCCATATATCGCACGCCTCCCCATGTGCACCCTATAGGGCACAAGTGGGTATTTGTTCGAAAGAGAAATGAAAGAAATGAAGTAGTGAGATACAAAGCAATGCTAGTAGCACAAGGTTTCACTCAATGTCCTGGAGTTGATTATGAAGAAACCTACTCCCCAGTCATGAGTAGAATTACCTTTAGATATTTGATCTCAACGGCAGTGAACTTGAACTTAGAAATGAAATTGATGGATGTTGTGACTGCATACCTCTACGGTAACTTGGATTCGAAGATTTATATGAAAGTCCCTGAAGGAATACCTCTCCCAAACCAAGATAGAGCAAATAGAAATATGTACAGTATGAAACTCAGAAAGTCACTGTATGAACTAAAACAATCTAGAAGAATGTGGTATAATCGCTTGAGCGACTTTCTCTGCAAAAAGGCTAAACGAACAATGAAGATTGTCCTTGTGTATTTATACAGCGATCCCAGAATGGATTCTGTATAATCTCTGTGTATGTAGATGATCTGAACATCATCGGGACAGCCGAAGACATAAAAGAAGCAAGCTCCTACTTGGAGTCAGAATTTGAAATGAAAGATTTGGGCAAGACCAATTCTGCTTAGGCCTGCAGCTTGAGCATGTCCCTGAAGGAATCTTAGTACATCAATCAACCTACACCCAGAAGGTGCTTGAAAGGTTTGGCTTTGAGAAGGCATTCCCATCGAAAGTACCGATGATCGGGAGGTCTTTACAGCAAGAAAAAGATCCTTTCCGACCTAGAGAAGAGGAGGAGGAAGTCCTAGGACCGGAATTCCCATACTTGAGTGCAGTGGGAGCACTCATGTACTTAGCAAACTGCACTAGACTGGACATTGCATTTGCCGTGAACCTGTTAGCAAGGTACAGTGCAGTGCCCACCAAAAGGCATTGGCAAGGCATAAAGGACATCTTTCGATACCTCCAAGGAAGCAAGGACCTTGGATTGTTCTACAGAAAGAATCAAGAAC
Source organism: Dendrocalamus latiflorus (assembly GCA_017311315.1). Classification (NCBI taxonomy): domain Eukaryota; kingdom Viridiplantae; phylum Streptophyta; class Magnoliopsida; order Poales; family Poaceae; genus Dendrocalamus; species Dendrocalamus latiflorus. Next base: position 27,364,760 of record CM029611.1, read on the forward strand.
TGAACTTGATTGGCTATGCAGATGTTGGGTACTTGTCTGACCCGCATACCGCAAAGTCATAAACAGGCTATGTATTCTTGTGTGGTGGAACTGCAATTTCCTGAAAATCGTCCAAGCAAAACCTTGTAGCTACTTCGACGAACCACTCAAAAATTATAGCACTGTATGAAGCCGCACGAGAGTGCGCTTGGCTTCGCTGAATGGTTCACCACATCCAACAGTCATGTGGGATGAACATTGTGCAAACCCTCACAATTATCTATGAATATAATGTTGCTTGCGTTGCACAAATGCAAACGGGTTATGTGAAGAGTCACCTCACAAAGCACATCAACCCCAAGTTCTTCTATGCACATGAATTGCAAAAGATGGATGAGATTAAAGTACTGCATATTAAGTCATGTGAAAATCTAGCAAATTTGTTCACTAAGTCACTCCCCGCATCTAGCTTCGAAAGGTGCGTGCGTGGAATTGGAATGATGAGACTTAGAGAAGTGCAGAATTCAGGGGGAGAATTCTCTCAAGCCTGCTAGTAAAGCTTGATCATACAGATTAAGTACCCAAGAGAATGAAGTCCTGAAGACTAAATGAAATTGGGTGGATTGTACTCTTTTTCCCTTGATGAGTTTTCCTGAAGTTTCTCGACCAAGGTTTTTAATGAGGCAATTCGTGCATTGCAGCATAACATGTATCATGTACTCTTTCTGCAAATTTTTTTCACTGGGTTTTTATGGAGTTTTAATGAGGCATGAACGTGTTGGGTGAGTGCCCAAGGGGGAATGTTGAGAAACCTGGGCCCAAGACAGCAGTCCTGGCCCATTATGGGCACCCCACCGTAGGCTATAAATAGGGAGTCATATCTGCATATTCTGTACACCTGATGCAATTGAAAACAAGAAAGAAAGAACAGGAGTTCTCTCTACCTCTCTGTGTTCAATCTATTATTCTGTCTTCTATGATTGATTCGTTCTTGTTCTAAGCAGAGGAATCGATCGGACTGGTCGCCAACGACGGTTCCTCAACAACAAAACTGCATTACGTAAAAGAAAGAAGAAAAGTATGCCCGCCTGACGCTCTTTTCTCGTCAATGTTGCTCGTTGCCAACATCCTCCTTCAAGCAACGCACCCTATCCGCTTCAGCCTCCTCAAGACCGGGCTTTCTTGGCATGTCCAGAAAATGGGGACAACGCGGGAGAGCCCAAGACACTACGAGTGCGCCTCACTATCAGAGGCAGGGAAAACATTTTCGGTTAAGAAAAAAATTAGACCTCTTTGAGAAATCCGAAATTCGAAATTTTCAAAAATTTCCAAGATTTTTCCAAAAAACTTCAGTCAAAAAATTTTAAAATGCGGCTTGAATCCAAAAAATTCAAACAAATTTCACCTTCCATGGCTGCCTCCCTTGCCCCTCGCTGGCGCTACCACCCCCCTCCCTTGCCACTACATCCCCCTCTATTCCCGGAGCTACCTTCCCCCTCCCTTGCCGTCGCCACCGCCTCTCCGTCCATTCCTGGAGCCGCCTTCCCCCTCCCTTGCCACCGCCTCCCCCCACCATTTCCGGCGCCGCCTCCCCCTCCTCCCTTGCCACCGCCGCTATTGCCTCCCCCCTCCATTCCCAGTGCCGCCTCCTCCCTCCCTTGCTGCTGCCGCTGCCTCCTCTCACCATTCCCGATGCTGCCTCTCCCTCCTCCCTTGCCGTCACCACCGCCACCCTCGTCGCTTTGGGTTGGTGCGTCGGTGGATGTGGATCGCGATTGAGGGAGTCGGGGGAACGAGAGGGGGAATCGAGGGAACAAAACAAGAGTTGGAGAACGGGTTGGACTTGGTTGTAGTATTTTTGGTTGGGCTGGGCCGAAAATTTTCAAATAGGGTCGAATTTTTCATCCAATTTGGGTTTTTTTTGGGATGGGCCGAGAAGGCCGAAATTCACAAATTTCAGCCAGAAAATGTATTCCCTGATCGGAGGCGGCGGAGAAAGTGCTGGCGTCGATGCCAATGGTGGTGGCCGTGAGGAGAAACACATGTGATCATGCAATCCTCCTCGTATCCTCACATGCATCTATAGTACCGCCCCGAGGGGTTTGTGGCGCTGCCTCTCCGCGTGTGACGGGCATAGTATGTTAAGAGGGAGGTAGCCCTGGCACGAGCTGCAACAAGCGCGGGTGCGACACGGCAAGTGACCATGTCGGGCTCCCGCTCATTTGTCCGAAGAAACAGAAGGCACACACTTTTCCTTTTTATTTGCTTGGTTTTACACATCAGTATCTATTGTCTAATAGATTGCCGTATGAGCAAAAATAGAACAATTCACATGATAATCAATTCAGTAGAGTACGTAATTTACAAATGCGCATGTAAACGATTAATATCCATGTAAGTTAAACAAGAACACACTAATGCATTTTGAAAGACGAGTTTGACACGTTTTACATCTGTAAAATCTTCTAAATTTAGGTAAACAGATTTAATGTTATACATCGATTCGGCTATATTGATTCATTCAAGTGAAAAAGGAACCAAACAGAATGATTTAAATGGCCGAAATTGTTGGCAGCTGTGCCCATCTTCTTTCATCACTAAGGACTAACTACAATGGCCACAAGCTGGTTTTATATCTAGATTTGCTGAAAAGTCTGACCAATTTATATGGCTATCTTGGGGCCTGGGTTGTCGAACAAGGACCTAACCATTTCTCTAGCCTCTTGTTTTGTACTTTACTAGCGAGCAGGCACTGTAGTGAAATGTCACCTTAAATCGGCAGGCCATGTGAACTGCGAAATCAGAGGCTAAGTGTGGAGGAGTGCTAGTTTTTGTTCGAACAAAGAAAAAGAAGTGAAGAAACAACCAAGAAGAGAGAGGGAAGAACAGAAAGGTTGATCCAAGGATGATACAGTAAGAAATCGAGCAATCTTATCGTGCCAAATTCAGACACTTGTGGAGCCAAGGAGGCTGCTTCAGCCCTTCCAGCTCCAAATGCTGCCCAACATTCGCACTAAGCATAACTGCTGACGACCCCAACTGAGATGGATGAGGAGGCAGAACCTTGCAGTCGGGGCTACCGGACTCCGTCGACGACGAAGACATGCTCGTCCTAGAATCTACGCTAGACGATGTCTCCTTCGTCGCCCTCTTTTCAGCCGTCCCGAAATTTCCTATCGCCAGCGTTAGCTCTAGGTCACTCTCTTCAAGAACAAGGGGAGCCTTCTTTCGCTCTGAGTAGGCATCCCATGACTTGCTTGAGCCTGCGTCGTTCTCCTGTGTATGCCGCTCGTCTTCAGGTTTGCATTTGACTCTGTGCATTGTGTTTGCCGCGTCAGTCATCAGTAGCTTCTGAACTCGGTACAACCGGTGCAGCTCTTGAACCTGAATACATGCAGCATAAGTGGTTAATTTGAGGTCAAAAGGCCTACTAGACAGCAACAAGAATTTAGGAAGTTTCAGCTGAAGTGGTTCTTGATTTGGAACTCCTAGTTCTTACCTGCTGCTTAAATGTCTCTTCTTGCTTCAACATGGTCATCTTCATGTGCTCCTTCTCGTACTGCTTCAGATATCTTGACATCTTCTCGTGGAAAATCCTTGATGGTAAGTAACGGAGAGCAGGGCAGCTGCAAAATTCAGGAATGAATCAACAAAGTGTTCAATGGATGCACTTGTTTGTCATGAAAGTTACAACCATGGAAATTGCAGCCTATCTTGATAGATGTAAGAAAAATGAAAACAATGAAATAAGAATAGACTCTACTTACAAGAAGTGGAGACCTATCACTTCGATGCTTATCGGGATCGAGGCCTCGAAGAACCTTGCAGTAAGGGCACTTTATGTATAGGATGGTAGAGGAAACTTGACTTTCTCAACACTCTACAGCAGCCTATTTTTAAAGCCAGAGAGGGACCGGCCAAGGAGATTGCAGTCTCAGTTGGTCACCGCCGCAGCTTCAAGTATTTGAGGGGAAGGAATGATGCCCCCACCACAAATTGCCAAGCAAAGGACAGACTAGAAAAGCAAGAAACATAGCAACCCCCACTAGCTATAAATATGTGCATCAATGTATCTATCCACAAATAGATTTATGGGGGCACTACCCTAAAAGAATCACCCACACCAGAGACAAGCACAGCTAGAGTAGCCAAGGCAGTTCACATGTGTGTGCATGCCTGCCCTGGAATCATGCTCCTAACTTGTTGACATCACATACCAATACTCAGGAATATAGAATATATAGTACGGACCTTTTCTTTTATTTCTCAATCTACTTGAATGAATGATTCATAATTGCCATCTTAGATTAGTTATATCCAATGTGGATCTATGGATCTTGTTGACATCCAAGTGTAAATACAATCATCCTTGACAGTTTAAGGTTCTAGGATTGATGATCTGCCTATGAAACTAAGAAAAAAATTCCAGGTATCATACGTATTGGATTTGCGTTTGAAAAAGATACATATTGTACCATTTGTGCTATCAACATAAACCATGTTTAGATTATTTTTTGATCTATCCCCCCCCCCCCCCCCCCCCTTGCTCAGACTGAATTATTTCTGACCCTACACCGACATTGCTCCCACAACTTTCCAAGAAACCCGATCACCGATCGCCACCACGTGCGACAACCGACTCCAATTACCCAAAACTAAGACGTGGACGGATCACCAGCGATGCGCGAGACAGAAAGGTTCTTTGGGGATCAGAAAATATGCAGTTTTGGACACGCATGATGGATTAACAATGGGGATCCTGAACTGTACATATGCTCTCTGCCTTGGAATTAAGGACGCGAGCTTGTTCAGACAACTCACGCATTAACAACCAAGCCCGGGATTCTGGAGACCATGGCATGATTTGTGGGGATGTGGCTGCATGTGCCCCATGATCTGATACTCCCTCTTGGGCACCATCCATGAGCTGGACTTGTCCATGTCTTGGTGATATACAGTAGATATACACGAGCAGGTAATGGGTATATTTTTTTGGGCCGTGGTTTATAACTTTTGGCTATATTTGTAAGAGAAAGTACAGAGAGAGACACACGTACGATTTTAGCCGATGTAGATGAAGTCACTATATTATTTACTATGATCAATTGTAGACTAAAAACATTTCATTTAAAAACTAATTGTCGTAGATAACCCAAAAGCCATGAGCTGAGAGCCCAAAACAAGGAGCCCATGGGGAGTGGATGCATGGCCGCCATTAATTCAGTTCTGTAACGTGTCCTTTACAGATGATGGCATCCTAATGTTATGCCCCCCAGCCTGTACTAAGCTTGTAAAGGTTAACTGCCATGAGCAATCTAGCAAGTTAGTAAGAATGTCAAATCAATCTGTCATGTCGTGCGTACATATTACAAATCTAGCAAGTTTCCCCTAGCCTGCCATTATAGCTCTAGTTCTAGTTTTGATCCTGCAGCTGTGATATAGAGATCCACCCATGGGGACAACCATACTGCAAAATAGTATGAATCCAAATTAAACTCATTGGTAGCAATGAATGTATATATGTCGTCATACATTAAGGTTCCCCTCAAAGAGAAGAACAAAAAGCCTTCTACTTCTGAGTCCTACCAATTCCTCTGTAGCTAGGATGAAGTACATGACTAGTACTTGCAAGTTGCAACGCAATCAGCCCTCCTCCCTAGCAAGATCTCGCACTTTGCCATGATTCAGCACTTGTGTATAGGTTAGATAGATATATCTAGTTACTACAGAGCGCAGATCACATTGAAGGTGGATGCACTGAACAATACTAAATATCAACAATGATCAAAACACTAGCTCCCATGCATTGTGCTCTCTCCTTTATTTACTCCAGAAAGCACGGGGAAAGAATCTAACAGCATCGCAGAACAGAACATCAAGAAACAAAACAATATATGTCATCAATTCATTGTAGGGACTACATGACAACTTAACTGGTAGTACTACATGATAGAGATGTATCACATAGATCCTTAGTGGGCACAGCTGGAGTAAATAAGAGCCCGATCGCAATGGTTCCAAGGCATGGTACAACCCGAACGGCCATGGTACGCACGCAGACAGTGATACGCAATCCTTAACGAGATCAGGACTCATGTTTGGTACATTCTTTCTGGTGGATCCGATCCAACTACCTAGTTAGACATGTCCTTAAAATTGAGCCCAGCACACATGCATGCATCTTGTTAAGGCTCATTGTGAATTAAATATTTTAACACACACACATATATATACACATATACACACACACACACACACACATATATATATATATATATATATATATATATATATATATATATATATATATATATATATATATATATATATATATATATATGTATGTATGTATGTATGTATGTATGTATGTATGTATGTATGTATGTATGTATGTATGTATGTATGTATGTATACATATATATGTATGTATACATATGTATACCTTATATATACATATGTGTACCTTATAATCACTATATATACATATATGTAGCTACATATATGTATGTATGTATATATATATATATATGTATGTGTGTGTGTGTATGTATGTATGTATGTATGTATGTATGTATGTATGTATGTATAGTGATTATAAGGTACTTCAAAGTGAGTTTCATGAAAAATTTTATCAAAATCTACTTTTTATAGGATAATTTACATATATACTCCTTTTATATATAAGAAAGGTTATATAGCAAAAATAAAGAGGTTCGATGAAATTTTTTCAATCAAGTCGTATCGGAGTATCCTAGAACTAGTATTTAAGTATACTGAAAGAGATAAAAACTTATGACATGTTTGTTTCAACGGTACATTGAAAGTAGGAGTATGTAATATATATACATACATACATATGGAAGTGCTAATGGGCGGCACATGCGAGTGAAGTTACTGTGTACTGGCAGTAACTCTATATGTGTTTAGCAGTAATTTTGCTCACAAACGGTAGTAACTTTCCGACGCGTATTTTACCCTACGCGTAGGTGCCAAACCTTCACGTCGATGTGGACTTTTGGGGAAGATCAGCCTGTTATCCCTAGAGTAACTTTTATCCATTAAGCGACGGCCCTTCCACTCGGCACCGTCGGATCACTAAGGCCAACTTTTGTCTCTGCTCATCAGGTGAGTCTTGCAGTCAAGCTCCCTTCTGCCTTTGCACTCAAGGACCAATGTCCGTCTGGCCCGAGGAAACCTTTGCACGCCTCCGTTACCTTTTGGGAGGCTTACGCCCTATAAAAACTATCCACCTGAGACTATCTCTTGGCCTATGGGTTTGACACAAGGTTAGAATTCAAGCTCTACTAGAGTAGTATCTCTCTGATGGATATATATATATATATATATATATATATATATATATATATATATATAATCGCAAATAATAATAGAGCTAGCTAGAGATATCTCTTCCTTCCATTGGGGCGCTGTCCTTGCTGTACCGATGGAATCTTCCTTGGAAAATGGGGAGTGCTTAGCCAAAAATGAGACAATGAACAACCGGTGTTGTACAGATACTCATTGTTTTTGTGATGATTGGGGTTAGTTGCTAGTGCTGATCTAGCTTTTTTTGTAGGGATGTGCATATGCAACCTCAGCGGTTCACGGTGTTAATCAGTCCAGGTGCCATGTGCCACACGGTAGAAGCACATGGCATTTGCCTTCTTGTCCACGGGGTCTTTTTTTTTCTTTTTCTTTTTTTTTTTTGCACTGACTTATAGTTTATGGCTGTGATTTATAATTTTTAAACTGTTCGTGAGAGAAAGTATAGAGTAACAGAAACTCATATACTGTTTTGACCGATATAAATGAAGTCGCTACAGTATGTACTACAAGCAACTTGTAGACCCTGTTTTCAAAAGACACTCCGTTTAAAAATTAGTTACTGTAGAAAAGTGGAAAACAACTTTTAGAAGCTGAAAAGAAGAGGCCCTGTTGCTTAAGGATGTGCTTTGGACTAGAGCTAGCCAAATGGGCCAGCCCATTGGGCCTGTCCGAAACACGACATTGTTAGCCTAATCCAAGCATGGCATGGCCCACAACAGTAATGTGCAAGACTGGCACGGCACAATACATTGGGTAATGCTTGGGTCGGCACCTTAGCCCGTCATGCTGGCCTGGCACGGCACGAATAGTGTCAGGACAAACACAGCTCATTAGGAACGGCCCGCTTAGGTATGATAGCAGCTCATCTAGCCTGTTAGCCACGTTTAGCCTGTTAGGCATGATAATGACCCATTGCGCATGTTTAGCCCATTAGGCATGGCTCGTAGCACTATTTTGGCCCGTCGGACTAAACAAGCCCGAGCTAGCATGGCATGGCCCGTGCACTTAGTGGCCTGTGTCTGGGCCTGTGGCTAAGCCCACAGGTCGGCACGGCATGGCCCGTTTACTCTAACGGGCAAAGTGGGCAATGCCTACATGGACCCATCCCGTGCCAGACCGTGCTACCCATTTGGCTACCACTACTCTGGACCATGCACATAGGGTTTGAAAGCAAATTTTTCAGAAATTTCTCGGACCTTGGGAGTGGTAAACTGGTAATCGGATAGCTGTCAGTCCAATCCTGGTCTCATTTTCAATCTTCTCTCATTTTTTCGTTCGAACTTCCAACAATTTTTAACTACCAAGAAGATCTAATAGCAAGTAGAGTTCAAAACAATAAGAAAAAGCTTGAGATTGGCATAATTGAACTCCTATATCATAGAGTTTCATTAATGCCAAGGGAGTTTTAGTGCTCCTACTACCTACCCATTGGGATTTTTGGTTCATAATGGACCAGTGGGTTTCCCTTGCAGTAACCAGCTGGGATTTGGAACCCTACATGCACCCTTTCGGAATTACCAAGTGTTCTTTTTCTTCAATGTGCTTCCTTAATTTTATAGCTCCCCTTCGTAGATCAATCTAGCCTTTGTGACGATCTGGGTTTTTATCAAGGGTAATACCCCTAGTCAACAGATTATTATTCATTTTAGTTGATAGAATTATGCTCTAATAAATAATAAGCCCATTAAATTATTGCAACAGAACAATAATTAGAGATGATATATGCTATTGTTACATAAACATAGCCACGCAAGGCTAGAGTTTGGTACAAAGCCACTAAGGCTCGAATAATACAATACTAAAAGTACACATTCTAGTTCGACTTATAATTATACATGGATTACTAAATAAAAACACAACGGATTTGTTATACAGGCACCCTAGAGGTTGAGCCTGGGGTGCTATTAACTCCCTAATCATTTCAAGCACCATATGAGGGATCCACCTTATACAGTTTATTCTCATAAACATCCCCGCTCCCCTCCTGAAAGAGTTCACCTAGAAAGGCCTCATCCATCCCAAGTGAAGACCCACACTGGCGATTATTTAAACAAAGGAGAATAATAGCAAGGGTGAGTATAGAAGTACTCAGCAATCTTATTTAACAAAATGCATTGTGTGCTACTAAGCTAACTTTTCCTAGAACCTTCATTCCCATTCTCATTTACTTTTCCTTTCTCATTCTCATTCTTTCTCTTTTTCATTCTCTTTCTCTTCTCATTTTCATTCTCTTTCTCATTTTCATGGTTTATAGAAAATAAAGGTTTTTAAGTTGTTAAAGAATTTTAGATTATTAATTAAAAAATCTACTGAACACTCGTATAGTATATAAAAACCTCCATTGGTTTTGTAGCCTCAGACCAGGAGACAGGTATGAATTTATGATTTATATAGCACTGCGCAAGCTTGTACCACTTTACCTATGGTCACCCTGATTCTCATAAATGTGTGGATCTTCGCATTTCCTTATATGCGATGCCCGAACCAGAGCACAAAACTTTTATCGCTATCTTAGGATATTGTATCTCCACCTGATTGACTTATAATTGTTGGCCCAGGGTGGTTTCTCACCTTCACTTGGCATCCTCCCAATTATAAGACAGTTGTTAGTCAGACTTGTCCTTTACGGCCCACAGACCAATGAGACTTCGCCCGACACTCCACCGTGCTAATATATGTGCTCTGTGTCCCCCACTTCTGGGTTCTCTTTCCCAATTCTAGGTTGCTACACGTAGTTATACTACTTACCCATATGAAGTGTATAATAATTTTGATAGAGTTACTAATTCTGCTCGCCTTTAGATGGAACAATGATTTATACGATTTATACGGTCAATTACACAAGTGAAGTGTGTAAATCCTTGTATTTTTTCCCTATGCAGAAGGTCATATACCTGCCCCTTTTCTTTCCTACCCTAGGGACCTCCACCAACTTATTTATTGGCCTGACAATAGCTTCTCCAACTGTCTACCCTAAATTCTTGGTATGACAGTGGCTTTCCCAACTACTTACCATTATCTCTTTCATTTCTTTCTCACAACATTCATCAGATTTAAACATGATTTTAAATTTTTATGGATGGTGATAATAAATTAATAGGTAAATACTTGTTTTATGAAAGATACTCTGATCATATACTCAAAGGGATGCTTGCCTAAGTTTAGATCGGAGTTCTAGGTCCCAAGGTCACTCTGGTAAAGTCCATTCTTAAACCCTGGTTTCTCTCCTGCAATTAGTACGTGTGCTATAATTTAATTTACCGATGTCAAAGAAAATACATATGGGAAATAATTGGATAAATTAACCTAAAATATCCTTGTGTGATCCCTAAATTCTATTCTAACCGCTTGTGGATTTTTATAACTTAAGTGCTATTTTACTCGCCGCATTAAAGTTTATTTACTATGTATAATTTTATTTGATCGCATGTAGAATTTACTTTGCTGGATGGCAATTAATTTATTTTAAAAATCTTAGATAATTCGTACTGTGTTTCTACCATCTACATGCAACTAATCAATTAGTTAAGTATTTAAGTATGCATCAGAATGATTTACCTAGTATTAGATTAATTTAAATGATATATGCTAAGTTCCAATCTACTGAAGACGATCAGTTTGTTTTTAATAATGTACATGCTGGTTAATGACATTTTGCCATGAAATATAATTAGAAAAATTGTATGGATTGATTTTAACATGCAAATGGGATGCTCAGGTTTAAAGATTTGGGAAGACAAATTTTTATTGCGTGCGCTAAACTCCTTTATTCCTTTTATGTTTTCTTTCTTTCCCACTTTCTTGTTTTTCCTTTTCATTCTTCACCCAGTCGAAGCCTTTTTCTCACTCTCTCTCTAGCCACTCGGTTTCTACCCTGAATCTTATCCTCTCCTCGAAAAATTCTATTGTGTACCGTTGCACAAGAGAGTTTGTGTAACTAGCAAATAAGACGATGACACATGGCAAAAATACTTTAGCAGCTATTTTAAAAATATATTTTCCATACAATCCGATATTGTAGCAGCAATTTAAAATATTATTTCATATGGATTACAGTTTTGCTACAGTGCATTTGTGCCACGTGTCACCGCCTTATTTGCTCGTTACACAAACTCTATTGTGTAACCAGTACACAATAGAATTTTTCCCTCTCCTCCCATTCATCCATCCCCTTCTTTTCCCCTAAAACCTCCATCCCAGTCCGACCTTGGCTCCACTGGCGATAAGCTCCTTTGCGTTCCCGACCACCTCCACTTCACACCTCCCATGGCCGCTGACCACCACACCCATGCATCGGCACCCCTCAGCTCCTGCTCCCTCAATTCCCTAGGCCTTCACCTGGGTGTCCTTAGCCCTGACCATGGCTGCTCCTCCCCTAAAGCTCCTTAGGCGCTGCTACCTCCTTGCACTTCCAACCACCAGCGTTGTGCCTCCTACCTCGGCTTCATGTGTCACCACCATCATTGTCCTCTCTCTAGGATCCAGCTATAGTCACTCGCGAGGTTCTCGATGTTAACCCCATGCCCAGTTGTGGTCTCACTAGCGCTGCCTCCTCTTCGTTGGGTGGCTATGGGTCACTTGGCTCTGCTGGTTTCTTCTCCTCTATGATGACTATTCTCCCCTCCCCTAATCCATGGCCGAATGCCTATTTATTTCTCTAGTTCTACTACATTCTATTACTTGCTAGACATATTTGGGAAGCGAGGGTGGTGCTATGTGGTTGCTACAGTAGGGCTTGAGGTTGTTCCGTGCGCTGGGGGAGTATGAAATGATCGTCGAGTGAGTGCAGTGCCCGTCACCATGGCAGCTTCCCTGGCTACCTTCCTCTGTCTATGCTCTTACTGCCCTATTCCCTAACTTGTTGAATGGTAACATATTATTGCTCGGGTAGCTTGTGGTAGCTTGTGGTGTTAGATGATACTTTGAAACAACTTCAAAATTTCAAAATTTTTGAATTATTTTGAGTTTTGCATGAATTCCAATTCTTACCCAATTTGGCAATCTCTTGAAAATGTGCCTTCCTCTTTTGGTCTTCCGCCTCCCTCTCTGCTAGCGCTAGTGACGAAGACGCCACTCCACCACCTCACTGTGCCACCGCTCCATGCGCCCTCGCGTTGCTGCCTCCGATTGTACCCGCACCACTCCCTCACGTTCACATAGCCCCATCCTGTGCTGACACTGAGGTCCCACCAGTCAGACGTCTAGCTCTTGCCCTCCTCACTTCGCACGCCGTTGGCTCGTGTCCTCTCTCCTACCGCTGCGCACTGCCTCTCTCGCTTGTCACACATGTCTACACTATACCGCTTCCATCACTCCCTCACCAACTCTTGCAAAGAACCAGTGCCACCTCCCCCAGCTCACTATCGCATCACAGGCCCCCCACCGTCTCTCCTCTCCACACGTAGAAGACACGCCAAGCCGCCTTCGTATTCCCACCGCCTCACCTCGCCTTTAAAGTCCAATTGCCATCGCAGAGAACTATACGCCACTCCTAGATACCCACCAGAACCACCCAATTGAACTATCACTCACCGCAGCACCGCCGGCGACCTCCCCTGAGCTTGGTGAGCCCTAGACCCAATCTTCTTCATCATTCAATTAAAATTCAATTTCAGTCACTCTCATGACCTTCTTTGTCTCCTAATCACGTTGGTAGACTCGCTTGGTTGTTAGCATACCTTGAGAGCTCGAGCGGCTGAAGCTACTGTCGGCCGAAAAACCTCTCCCGTGGACAGCTCAGATGAGCAATCCCCTACCCAAACCAGTACCACTACCGAGAAGCATATGCCCCATAAATGGTCAAACCACTCCCCATTTCGCCTGAGGACCATCGGAAAAGCCTTGAGCCACCGAAGGCGCAGCCACCTTTTCTCCTACCGCCAACCACCACCACCCATTCTCTCACCCTCCAGAACCCCAAAATGGAACCACCATCTCAAACCGAAGCTATCTATATTGGTGAAGTTCACCGGTGTTTGATGCTGGCACCGAATTGCAGCGGGGAGTAGCCCTCTATTTTCCGCCATTGAGAGGAAGCCGGAGGTTGAAGAAGACCCCTGGGTGTGACGTTCTTGCATCACGGCTATTCACACGCTGTGGCTGTCTCAATTAGGCCGTTCGTGTGTGCCGCATCGTGGCCGTCCGCACATCACCCATCAAACGCATGCGCGCGCGGCATGGGCTGAGGTCGGTCGGCCTGTTTGAGCAAATGGGTAGAAACCACAGCCGGGCTACACTATTCCTGTGGGCCTGCCCGACACTATTCATTTCTATTCAAAATCATTGTTCACCCGAACCCCAAAATCCAAAAAATACCCCGTTTCGATCGTTTCGACATCGCGAATCCATTTTTGACCTCCATGACACCAAATTGAGCTTCAAATAAATCCAAACCCTCCATTTGAATTTTATTGCATTTTATTACTTTTTATTTTAATTTATTTTCCTAGCTTGATTAGACTCAAGCACGAGCTTTTGTTATTTTATGTATTTGTGCTAGCTCCCGAACTTTTTGAGGCGACGATGCAAGGACCAGAATAGGGCAACGAAGTCTTCGAGATAGTAGAGTTTGTAGAGCAGGAAGGCAAGTTACAAGTTCTTGATCATATTGAATCCCATGAAATTTAAATTATTTAATTAATGTATTTGTATTAATGTTATTTGTGAACTGTTGTTTGATTAAAATAAATATTTAGAATGAATTGTTAATTAATTATGTCCTACCACTGAAAAATGCCCTGTTTAATTTCAGACCATATTCACCTTGACAACCTTAGTAATATTTAATTACCGTATAAATGATTGTAGACTAGCTCATTCAAATTTTTGTACTACTAAGTGACTTGACTTTTGGCTGATAGAATTGTTAAAATTATTCTAGGGTATGGAGGAATCATGGAAAGTTACGATATGGTTAGAGTCCACGGCCTTACCCTAGGGTGAAGGCTTGAGTAGATAGGTGGTAGTGCTGTTGAGCATAAGTGTTTGGGGATGTGGTTGGTAACCTTAAGTGAAAAATAAGGACAAGAACCTTATACTGGATTGAATCTCTACAGGAGGCAGGAATGTGGATGATGGAGAGTTGGTATGCGGAACGGAAAATCATACATAATAACGGTAGGGGCCACTCAGAATGGGCAGAAGTGTTAGGTCTAGCCAGTTAAACTGGGTCTGAGTGGATCTACCGAGTAGAGCCTACATAAAGAGCCGAGTAGTGAAAACCTTGTTTTCTCAACTCAATCACACGCTAGCTGAAGCCTACCTATCGTGTGACATTGAGAGTTTGAGGAATTTTGTGGGTAAACCTGAGTAACTCTACAGAGTGAAATAAATGGTATTTGAATACACCGTGCTTCCGGTAAATGAAGTTGTATTTAATGGGTGATTCCAACAGTGAGGCATAAGTAGATTTCATTGTGTTTTAATTTGAGTAAGCTGAGTAAATAACTGTTGAAAGAAAACCTTTTTAATCTTAAGGAGTTCTATTCTTGTTTTCCTATTTGCAAATGAAATTGAATCCACTCAAGTTAATAGAATCAGCATATTCCCTTCCTTTGAACATCTTTGCAAGTAGTTAAGTTAGGATTTACCTTTGTGACTTACTGGATACGGTTGTACTCATTACTTGCTAAACAACAAACAGAAGATCAATGGAACTGTGACGATTAAACTGCTAACGAAGCTCAAGAAAAACCCTACTACACTGAAGATGACTGGTTTTAGGTCTTAGCGGCGTCAAGTTTGCCTAGGAGTTTCTTTTGTATTGTAAGATAATTTTGGGTTTGCATGCCCACTACGTTAAAACTAGGTTGTTAAACCACATTCCTGTAATAAAGGTTGGCTCTTTTGTTGTAAGCATGTGTTGTTGTGGTGTGCAATCGTGTATAGTACTCCACAACTGAACAGTCTTGGGCAGTTGCGGGGATTACTAGCGCCTCCAGAAATGAGGGTGTTACATACTCACTGGTGGTGGCTAGGTTTTGCTATGTTAGAAATGACTTATTGAGTACATTTGCTACCTATGTGGTCTTAGAAAGCAACAGAATTGTTGGGAATGTTTGTGTGTTCTACCTTGGTTGGCTGGCTGTTAGGTTAATTCGTGGTAGCGATTGAAATGGTTGTGGTGGTAGCTTTCCCTTTGTCGGTGTGTCGGCTGTGGCTCGTGGGAGCTCCTAATTGTTCCTCCTAGGGCTTGACTTCTTGCCTCCTTGCTCCTTGGTCCCAGCTAGCTTGGTTTGAGTTCTTGTTTTGTGGTGGCCAATTGAGGGTGGCTTCCTTGTGGTGGATCTGGGGAGGAATGGGAGTGGGGAAAATGGGGAAGAACTAGATGGGGGAAAGCTGGATGTGTTTTGCTTGTTTGGCTGAAGTGTTGCCTCTAGCCTTCTTGTTCCTGAATGGCTGCCCTTATCTCTTGGCTGTGCAGTCCCGTGTTCTCTCTCTTGCCATTGTGCTAAGCGGGAATAGATTGAGATATTTATGTGGTTGGGCAGGAAAATGGATTTCCAAATAAATTCAGGTTTGTTTTACTGCTAAATGATAACCTTACAGCTGCGAGAGGTGCCGACTGGCCCCCAAACAGTATGGTATCTCGATGAGCGGAATGCCCAGCTCGAAATAAAATTCTAGGGTTCTGACGGCAACTCTTTCTTTTAATTTCTTGTTTTGTTTGGTCTTTTTTAGTATTCTCATAATTACTTACAAAGAATATCTAGGTTTGGGTTTGGTATAGCCAGTAAATAGCAATTAATGTATGAGATGAGCTCGGTGTAAATTAAATTATATACTTCCTGATTGATTACAGTTGTGTTGTAATTATTTAGTTTTGAAACGGTCATTTGGTTGAGATCGAGAATTGTAAATTCGCTGTAATTTGTACTATTGTTATTATGTAATACGAGCTATAATATTTTTTATTTGACTGGATGTAAATTTTAATTGTCACTCGATGGATGTAATTAATTTACTATATAAGGACTGTAATTAATTAACTGTTATACTATGGACTAATATATATTTTATTTGAGTTGAATACTTTTACTTGTCGCACAATTAAATTTAATTTCTCTATCTAATCTATAGAGATTGTTTCCATCATCGCCAATGAAATTGTGAAAGCAACATATTTGCTTATCGCTCACTGGTTTCAATTTAAACAGATACACAGAAAAGTCTAAAATGCCTCACATTTTAAATCACTAGTTACTTAATTAATCTTACTTAGCTACATAACTCATGGTTTAAGGTTAACCGAAAACACGGGGCGTTAGGATCTTGTAGGCAAACAAAGCTACCACAAGAGGAGTGTGCATTGATAACTGTTTGTAGAATTGTAGCTGTAGCTTAGCTACTTCCCCGTTATCCCTCATCCTGCCCATGCTTTTATTTTCTTTTAAAAAAAAAGAATCTGTACTAGACTACTAGTGTTCTTCCTCCCCGCACAAATCGTTGTCAACACGGATAGCCGCAAACAAAAGTAGCTTTACCAAGAGCAAACTGGGATTCCTCTCTGCACTCCCTCCTACCGTCATTGCTGTTGCTCACTTGCTCTCTCCTCCCGTCCCAGAGCGGCAGCACAATACGAAGCGGCGGTTGGAATATATGGGAGTCCATGGTGACTTTTCAGAGTACTACGCGCCAGACTTCCAAAGTTGCAAAAGGGCAAAAGGCATCTGCAGGCATAGTATCACAGAATTTTTTGTACGGATAATCCTTTTTTTATACGAAATTACATAAATATACCCGCGGAAATTTTTTTTACAAAAATAGGCTCCAGTCGCCTAATGGTTGGGCGACTGGAGCCTTTCGCTCAACCAGACCGCGACACATAAAGAGTCTACCAACCGTTCAGCGATTAACTGCAGTCGCCCCACCGTTGGGCGACTTCCATGAAGTCGCCAAACTGTTGGGCGACTGAAATTCAGTCGCCGAACGGTGGGGCGACTGGAGGTGGGATATAAAACCGCGCTCGGCCACCGTCACACTGTTTTCATTCGGTTCATTCGGCCGCGCACAGAAGGGAGAAGAGAAGGGGGAAAGAAGGAGAGGGAGAGGAGGAGAAGAGGAGGGGGAGAGAAAGAGAGGGAGAGGAGAAGAGGAGAGTGAGTGTGCGATTTTCAGGTAATTTTTTGGTGTTATATTTTTTGTTAGTGTAAAAAATTAGTTTAGAAAATGTAGTGTAGAAAATTAGTTTAGAAATATAGTTTAGAAAATTAGTTTAGAAAATGTAGTGTAGAAAATGTAGTGTAGAAAATTAGTTTAGAAATTTAGTTTAGAAATTAACTTTAGAAATCTAATTTAGAAATTTAATTTTCAAATTTTGTTTAGTAAATATAGTTTAGAAATTAAGTTTAGAAATTTAGTTTAGAAATTTTAGTTTATAAATTTTGTATACCATTTATAATGCATATTGTACAAAATATAGTATTTAAATGTACATGTACAAAATTTAATGTTGAAATTATTGTACAAATTTAGATGTAGAAAATTTAGTGTAGAAATTTAGATGTAGAAAGTTTAGTGTACAAATTTAGATGTAGAAAATTTAATGTTGAAATTATTGTACAAATTTAGATGTAGAAAATTTAATGTTGAAATTATTGTACAAATTTTGCAGGTATGACTCGTGCTGGACGTGACTCCGAGTGGCCGTACGCGCTGTTGGACGAGCACGTGGACCGCTCTCATCGCGCTTCCCGTCTAGTGCCGCCACCGGAGAGCACGGACGAGCCGCCTGAGCTGGGAGTGGTCCGGACACGCACACCTCGCGTGGCCTGGGGACTCGACCCTCGTTGGACTGCCAGGTTTGCACTACTCCAACGTTTAGTGCGACCGTAAGTTCGTTCCGTGCTAACCTTCACTTTGTTTGCAGGCTGCGGGATGCCGGGCTACTCCCTCTTGCCCGGATGGTGCAGGCCAGGGACGAGGATGGAGCCGCTGGCGGGGACGAGGCGGGCGGGGAGCAATCACGACGCTTTCCGTTCGACCGTTCCCTGCTGACAGCTTTGGTGGACCGTTGGCGGCCCGAGACGCACACTTTTCACCTCCCATTCGGGGAGATGATGCCGACCCTGCAGGATGTGTCCCTGCTCCTTGGGCTTCCGATCGTGGGAGACGCTGCCTTCCTACCGGAGGCCCCGGCCGACTGGCGCGCTGACCTGCTAGGCAGATTCAAGGGTGTCGTTCCACCGGCCGATGACCACCACATGTTCGGAGAGGATCAGACCCATGGGCCGACACTGAGGTGGCTCGCACAGTACCGGGTACGTGGTTACAATCGATCGTATCTTCGAAGCTCTTATTTGTGGTATTACGTACTAATAACAACTTGTTTGCATTCAGGTGGAGCGCATGGATCCATAGGCAGACGATCACCAGGTGTTGCGCCACTTGGAGGCGTACGTGCTGTGGCTGTTTGGTTGGGTGCTTTTCACCACCAGCCACGGCAACTCGGTGGATGCGCGCCTTATCGCTTATGCGAGGGCGATCGCTGACGGCGAGCCCCACCAGGTCAGCAGGGGATCGGCCGTACTTGCCGCGACGTACCGCGCGCTGTGCGATGCGTGCACGAGGATCAAGGCAAACTCGATCCTCACGGGCTGTCCCCTGCTACTGCAGTTGTGGTCGTTCGAGCGCTTAAGCCTCGGACGACCTGTGCTAGACGACATGGGTCCGTACGGGCCCGAGATGTATCTAGGGGGAGACGTCGACCGGCCGACGATGGGTTCTATCTGGTGCCGTCGTCGAGTAAGTATTATCACAGTCAACTATTTCTTTCTTATTGACGATCGTCATTCTAAATAACTTGTCTTTCTTGCAGGTACAGTTCGCGCACGTGCAGGTGTCAGACCCAGATTTTTCAATCCGAATCTTACTGTGTTTCACTGCACTAATCCCTGGATCAGTAGTTAGTGCACACAGGTACATTGCTGAATCATTTCATACATCGCATAATCAACCATTATATTACATAAACTGAAATACACCACGTCGGGTGATAGAGTTTACAAAAGGGGCCGATTAGGCCAGTTGTATTTATTACAATCACGCACAGCGGAATCATAGCAAAAGCAAACCCAAATCCACAGGCAAGCGACTGGAAGGTACTGTGTGCATTATATGTCACCAGCTAACTAGTAACATACGTGCACACAACGCCGGATGTCCACTTGTCCATGTCTAATCAACGAAGCCTACGCCTTAGTTTCCTTCGTCGTTCTTCTCCTCCGTAGCGGGAGCTTCCTCGTAGGCGTAGTGGTCTTGCGTTCCTGCTTCTGGATTTTTGCCGCAAAGCGAGCGTGAGCACTCCGACCCCGTGCTCAGCGAATCAACACACAGAATGCAGTATATAACATGTATGGCTATTCAAAGGATGGCTTTGGTTTATTTTATTTTTTGCGAAGAGTGCTTTTGAATACAATTATATAAAAATTCCTAAGACCTAGCATTTGAACAAAAGCATAATGTTCAAGAACATGCAATAATATTAGTGATCCAGATTCCATCCACCGTTCCATGGCATCTGCACCATATAGCAATTTCTTTTCAGCGTTATAGCCGCTTAACTTAACACTGGAACGACACCCAGGAACCACTGGAACGACATCCAGGACACGCTGAGACGACACCCAGGACAATTCCAAACTAGGGCCTTACACTGCCCTCTACTTTTCCATTCCCATCCACAAAGTATTTTGAAATAGAACTATATCTGGTTAAGTTCCCATGTCTGCCCTTGACCGTGGGCACGGCTATTCGAATAGTTTTGACTCTGCAGAGTTTGTACACTTTCACCACAAGAGACGATCAACTCGTTGCCCCACACAATTCCTTAGTCATGTGGTTGAGCAGACCATCACAGTGACTTTTCAAAGTACCTCGCCCTTTCCATCATTTCACCCTATGGGTCGTTCCCACTTGCGGTGGGTCCCATACGTTGTGCGGGATGTCCTCCTTCTGAACGTCTAGCAGCTGGCTACTCCCCTGCTAGCCCGCCACAGCAGAACTTCACTCCCTACGAGTGTCCCATTCAAGCCGTCTCACAGACCGCCACTTGCACTACTCCAACACCCACTCCTGGAAGGATGACTTTCAGGGTCCGGCACATCTACTAAGCCAAGCTATACTTTACAGACTTGTGGTTGTACTGTTGTACACGGGTTGACATGACAAGATTCAGTCCTTAGTGGTATCTGGGCGGTCTACCACTAACCCACTTTGTGCTTCCACTGCACCACACATTCACACCCTCGAACCAGTCCGCCCAGATAATTAAGCAAGTCGGAGATTTTGGGGGCATAAAATATCCATAACCAAATATACCAGTCATTTCCACCATGACTGCCCAAACCAGTTTCTCATGAATAAAAGTGATGCTTGGGACAATTTCTTGCCCCGAGTTCCTAATCAATGCTAAGCATGGCATACGGTTATGGACTTATTTTCGAAATGTTTCTATGTATAGTTTTTGCTAGGGCGACAAGGTTCACACATTCAAATATTCAACAGAGGGTGTAATATTATTCAAGGTAAATAGTGGCATATAATTAGAATATTAAATGTAGCATGTCTTTGCATATAAATAACAGCATGCAATTTGTTAATTTAAACCAAAGTAGTTTGCAGAAAATGTAGGTTCAACATGATCAAAGTATTGACTCGCCTGGGTTACAGTGGTCGGGTGCTGGATTATCCGGATCTCCTAGTGCTGCTGCCTCGAATTCTTCCTCCTGAGCTTCGTATGCTATTTAATCGTGCGAAATACCCAAATAAAAGAAAAGCAATCAATCACTCAAAAGATCACCAGAAATTCAAATGAACTCTAAAAATTATGATTTCAGTTCCATTGGACAGATCTTGATTTTAGATGAATTTAGAATTTTGTCCCATTTGATTTGGAGTTAAAATGAAGAAGTTATGATTATTTGAAGTTCTCAGTTCAGTAAATTCCAAAAATTATTAAATTTCTGACAGTGGGACCCACATGTCATCTTTTTAATTTTTATCCTTTTCTTTTATCATTTTTCCCTGTCTCTATGACCAGTGGGGTCCACTTGTCGGCGTGTCCGGTCACTGACATGTGGGACCCCTTGTCAGTGGTCATGGCGGTGCTGAGTCACTGGCAGGTGGGACCCAGCTGTCAGTCGGGAAAAAGAAAGAAATGCTCGACCGCGCGCGCGGAGCCGGGCTCGAACACGCGACGCGGGAGCAAGGGGAGGGAAGGAGTAATGCTGGAAGCCACTCGGTTCGCCCGAGCGTTGCTTACCATCTAAGGGCAACCAATCCCTTTGAAGTATGTCTTGGGGGAGGCCGGGCTGAGGAAGAAGAAGGCGACGGCGCCGGCGGCGAGTGGTGGCCGGAGAGGGCTGGGGGCTGCGTGATATGTAATCCTCGAGCGATGGGGAAGCTTCTGGTGTAGGCGGCTGGGGTGGAGGAGCACGGTGGCGGGCCGGCGGCGTGCGACGGCGGAGGCTCGGGGAAGCTGTCGACGCCGGCGATGCTCAGGCGGCGGGAGGTCCGGTAAGGGAGGGGGTTGGCTTCGCCTGGCTCCCACGCAGCTCTGGGAGCGAGGAGGGGTTCGGGGACGGCCGGAATCGGCGGGGAGGGTGGCGCCGGAGTTGGGGAAGAAGGAGAGGCCGGCGGGGATTTGGGGCTTCTCAGTGCGATTGCGGGCAGGGGAGGGAGATAGGGAAGTATGGTGATGCGTTTGCGACCCCCAGGTGAGGCTTTTATAGCTGGGAGAGGCGCGTACGGTGAGTTCGACATCTGGCTCCGCCCTGCTCACGCCGGCGAGGGGGGATGGACGAGATCTCGCCGGGATTTGGTAGGGGAGAGAGGGCGGAAGAGGTGCTCCCCCCCTCCTGTAGCTGTACTTTTAAATTTTTCCCGCGAGGTGAGGGATTCGCTGCGGCAGAGAAGCGAGCGCGAGGCGCTGCGCTGCGTGCGCGTGGAGAGGACGAAGGGAGGAAGAAGGAGCTGACAGCTCGGACCCACGGCGCAGAGGGAGAGACGCGGAGGAACGCAGGGCCACCGGTCGGGGAAACGTCTGGCGCGTGGGGGCGGATGGCAGCGAGGCGCGGGTGGAGGCAGGTCCACCGGCCAGCGAAAGACAACGCGCGCGAGGGAGCGGGCCCGCTCGCCAGCAGAAGCGAGCGCGTTCGGGAGGCTGGGCCGCGGAGCGCTGGCCCACGCGGGCGCGGTCGGGGGCGCGGCGCGAGAAGCTGGGCCGGGGTGATGGCCGGCCCGGCTGGGCTATTTCCCTTTTATTTTTCTTTTCCTTTTGTTTTATTTTGTTTTTGCATTTAAATCATGCATGTATATACATTTTCACATATATCTTGGGTATATACCTATATATATTTTCATCTCCTCTGATTTTTGTGTATGTACACATATATTTACATATATTTGTTAACATAACATTTCTATTTTGTATACTCCTTTACTATTTATTCATAATTTTTAGAGGTGAGAATTTTATGGTTTAACCAAATATTCTCCCTTGAAATTTTATAGATCATCTTTTCAGATTCTTTATTTGATGCTCACGTTTTATTATTCTATGTGTTGATTTCTTCCCTCTTTTTATTTTTAAAATTCCTTTATAAATTCAAAAAGCCAATAAACTCCAATTCAAATAAAAAGCAATTAAAATAATCCAAAAACTCCATAATTTATTATTTATATTTCCCAGGATGTTACAAATCTACCCCCCTTAAAAAGAATCTCGACCCCGAGATTCAGCCTAGCTAGCGAATAGGTCGGGGTAATCTTTTCGCAGTTGATCTTTGCGTTCCCAGGTGGTCCTCTTTCCTGGTATGATGGTCTTTATTGAGCTCAATATTAGTGGATGGTCTGATTCCCAACATTCTTTATTACCATTAGTAAGATCTTGATAGGCCATTTCCTACGGGTCTCCATTCACACGTGGGCTCGACGGCTTCCTAAGGGTTTTATCTTTCTGATATTTATGGGCATGCCTTGAGTTAGGATACGTAGAATACATCGTGCCCATCTGCTAAATTTGCAGGCAGTTCTAATTGGTAAGCTACTCCTCCTAGTGGCGTAGTCTATTATTCCTTTGGTGCCTTGTTAGCCAGTATATTATAAGTATGATGTCTAGAGTCTGGGTGGGTTACACTATTGATGGTTGGTTATCCTGGCAGGCGAGTTAAGTGCCCGTAGTTTCTAAAAGTTATGTGGATAACCCAAGCTTATCCACGAACCTTTTGGCTCTAAAAGATGACATCCCCTGATTGTGTAAAGAACATGCGCGGCTATTAAATTGACAAAGAACGTACCCATAATAATTCCAGCGGCTTCCTGAGCTTCCTCAGCTGTGATGTGGTTAACTTGGCCGCGGTTTGGCGCTGAAGTGTTCCTGCTGGCCTGCGAGCTCTGAGGCCCTTTGCTGGGTACCAAGGCTTGACTGCGGTTAGCGGGAGGCCCTAAATTGATTCTCACTGGATTTGTCTGCCCTTGCGGGCACTGGCTGACAAAGTGTCCCTTCTCTCCACACCCGAAACACCTCCGGTTGGTGGCAGGGTTCGCCCCAGTGGACTGGCTTGCTGAGCGTGGTGTTTGGAGGGAGCCACCACTGGAACGGGGTGCTGGAGACGAAGCATTGGATTGGTTAGGCTTTGAAAAGGAAGGTTTGTTCAAGAATCCCTGAATGAACCTTCCTTGAGGTTGTTGAGTTGTCATCTTGCGCTTACGACTGGCCTCAAGAATCTTCTTCTCATTTTCCAAGGCCAACGCCTTGTTTACCAACTGATGAAAGCTGGTGAAGTCCTGGGTGATCAGCTGTACTCTTAGTTCATCCTTCAACCCTTCAAAGAATCTGTCAATCTTTTCTTCTTCTTCTTCTATATCCTTCTGAGCATACCGGGCCAGCTGCGTGAATTTTGTAAGATATTCACTGACAGATAGGTTCCCTTGCTTGAGGTTGCGGAATTCATTCTTCTTTATCCGCATCATCCCTGCTGGAATGAAGTTGTCTTTGAAAGCCTTCTTGAATTCTGACCATAGAATAGCTTCGGTGTCACCTCCGGTGGTAGCATCTTCTTGGCCTCTAGCAGCTACAAAATTTTCCCACCATGCTGCGGCAGCTCCTTGAAGTAGGTGGGTGGCAAATATGACTTTATCCTCTTCTGCGCTTTTGATTAAGCGCAGCTTTCTTTCAACATCTCGAAGCCAATCTTCGGCTTCAAGGGGTTCTTCTGCCGAAGTGAATGTAATCGGTCTTGTCCTTTGGAAATCTCCTAAGTCAGCTTGGTGTCCACCAGAACTTCCTTGCTGTCCAGCGAAAATGGCTTGCAGAATCTGAGTTTGTTGTGCCATTACTTGGGCCATTGTGGGGTTTACTGGGGGGTTTGGGAGGTCAGCATCTGGGTTCGGATTTTCTTCGGGTGGTGCGCCTTGGTTTGAGTCTACCTCAGCCTGATGAGGGTCAGTATGGGCTCGAGATCGTGTAACCCTTTGGCTGGCCATCTGCAGTTACAACTTCATAACTTAGTACTAACACTACCCTTGAGAAAAAGGAAGGGTATCAACCCTCGTTGCGAAAAGAACCAATAAGATAAACGACAAAAGAACATTCAACATAAGGCCTTATGCCTGGCCACTCATTATCATACAAGCATTCACATAGCCAGTCTTCCAGGCTGGGCTTTACAATAATAGTAGCTAGAGTTCACTTGACCGTAACTACAATATAACAGGGCTGCTGCAACATCTAAACTACAAGCACGACAGGACAACACTTCCACTACTATGCCGCGTAGCGATCACCACTGACGGAGGGGTCGTAGTTTGGCGATCTGGAGCGGGATCGACTGCCACTAAACTCCGATGGGTCGGAACCATCAGAGTCTGTGGGAGCACGTGGGGGGCTGCGGCTTGGTGGAGGCCTTCTCCGTCGAAGTGCAGACTGGAGACTCGGAGGTCGCACGCTCTTCGGGTAGATGAATACTTCAAACATCCAGCAGTACACCCCTCCTGCAGATGTCTGGCGCCCACGATAAATGGGCTGCTCCGGGTACTCCAGGTAGTGGAGGAGCTTGCGCAGGATTCTTGCGAACACGCCCTCATAAATTCCATGAGCGACGTAATCCCAGTTACCTGCCATCTGTAAAGGCAATTACTTTGCGTTGATAATGTTTAAAATAGTCAAGTGAAAGAGTAAAGGGGTGCAGAACTAGGAAGGGTACGAGTAGCAATAATACGCTATATTTTCAGAAATACTTTTTATACATTAACATTTCCACCCTAAGGTTCTTCTAACGACCATTCTACGGCTTTTACCCTGCAGTCGTATGCTCTGATACCAGCGTTGTCAGACCAAGATTTTTCAATCCGAATCTTACTGTGTTTCACTGCACTAATCCCTGGATCAGTAGTTAGTGCACACAGGTACATTGCTGAATCATTTCATACATCGCATAATCAACCATTATATTACATAAACTGAAATACACCACGTCGGGTGATAGAGTTTACAAAAGGGGCCGATTAGGCCAGTTGTATTTATTACAATCACGCACAGCGGAATCATAGCAAAAGCAAACCCAAATCCACAGGCAAGCGACTGGAAGGTACTGTGTGCATTATATGTCACCAGCTAACTAGTAACATGCGTGCACACAACGCCGGATGTCCACTTGTCCATGTCTAATCAACGAAGCCTACGCCTTAGTTTCCTTCGTCGTTCTTCTCCTCCGTAGCGGGAGCTTCCTCGTAGGCGTAGTGGTCTTGCGTTCTTGCTTCTGGATTTTTGCCGCAAAGCGAGCGTGAGCACTCCGACCCCGTGCTCAGCGAATCAACACACAGAATGCAGTATATAACATGTATGGCTATTCAAAGGATGGCTTTGGTTTATTTTATTTTTTGCGAAGAGTGCTTTTGAATACAATTATATAAAAATTCCTAAGACCTAGCATTTGAACAAAAGCATAATGTTCAAGAACATGCAATAATATTAGTGATCCAGATTCCATCCACCGTTCCATGGCATCTGCACCATATAGCAATTTCTTTTCAGCGTTATAGCCGCTTAACTTAACACTGGAACGACACCCAGGAACCACTGGAACGACATCCAGGACACGCTGGGACGACACCCAGGACAATTCCAAACTAGGGCCTTACACTGCCCTCTACTTTTCCATTCCCATCCACAAAGTATTTTGAAATAGAACTATATCTGGTTAAGTTCCCATGTCTGCCCTTGACCGTGGGCACGGCTATTCGAATAGTTTTGACTCTGCAGAGTTTGTACACTTTCACCACAAGAGACGATCAACTCGTTGCCCCACACAATTCCTTAGTCATGTGGTTGAGCAGACCATCACAGTGACTTTTCAAAGTACCTCGCCCTTTCCATCATTTCACCCTATGGGTCGTTCCCACTTGCGGTGGGTCCCATACGTTGTGCGGGATGTCCTCCTTCTGAACGTCTAGCAGCTGGCTACTCCCCTGCTAGCCCGCCACAGCAGAACTTCACTCCCTACGAGTGTCCCATTCAAGCCGTCTCACAGACCGCCACTTGCACTACTCCAACACCCACTCCTGGAAGGATGACTTTCAGGGTCCGGCACATCTACTAAGCCAAGCTATACTTTACAGACTTGTGGTTGTACTGTTGTACACGGGTTGACATGACAAGATTCAGTCCTTAGTGGTATCTGGGCGGTCTACCACTAACCCACTTTGTGCTTCCACTGCACCACACATTCACACCCTCGAACCAGTCCGCCCAGATAATTAAGCAAGTCGGAGATTTTGGGGGCATAAAATATCCATAACCAAATATACCAGTCATTTCCACCATGACTGCCCAAACCAGTTTCTCATGAATAAAAGTGATGCTTGGGACAATTTCTTGCCCCGAGTTCCTAATCAATGCTAAGCATGGCATACGGTTATGGACTTATTTTCGAAATGTTTCTATTTATAGTTTTTGCTAGGGCAACAAGGTTCACACATTCAAATATTCAACAGAGGGTGTAATATTATTCAAGGTAAATAGTGGCATATAATTAGAATATTAAATGTAGCATGTCTTTGCATATAAATAACAGCATGCAATTTGTTAATTTAAACCAAAGTAGTTTGCAGAAAATGTAGGTTCAACATGATCAAAGTATTGACTCGCCTGGGTTACAGTGGTCGGGTGCTGGATTATCCGGATCTCCTAGTGCTGCTGCCTCGAATTCTTCCTCCTGAGCTTCGTATGCTATTTAATCGTGCGAAATACCCAAATAAAAGAAAAGCAATCAATCACTCAAAAGATCACCAGAAATTCAAATGAACTCTAAAAATTATAATTTCAGTTCCATTGGACAGATCCTGATTTTAGATGAATTTAGAATTTTGTCCCATTTGATTTGGAGTTAAAATGAAGAAGTTATGATTATTTGAAGTTCTCAGTTCAGTAAATTCCAAAAATTATTAAATTTCTGACAGTGGGACCCACATGTCATCTTTTTAATTTTTATCCTTTTCTTTTATCATTTTTCCCTGTCTCTATGACCAGTGGGGTCCACTTGTCGGCGTGTCCGGTCACTGACATGTGGGACCCCTTGTCAGTGGTCATGGCGGTGCTGAGTCACTGGCAGGTGGGACCCAGCTGTCAGTCGGGAAAAAGAAAGAAATGCTCGACCGCGCGCGCGGAGCCGGGCTCGAACACGCGACGCGGGAGCAAGGGGAGGGAAGGAGTAACGCTGGAAGCCACTCGGTTCGCCCGAGCGTTGCTTACCATCTAAGGGCAACCAATCCCTTTGAAGTATGTCTTGGGGGAGGCCGGGCTGAGGAAGAAGAAGGCGACGGCGCCGGCGGCGAGTGGTGGCCGGAGAGGGCTGGGGGCTGCGTGATATGTAATCCTCGAGCGATGGGGAAGCTTCTGGTGTAGGCGGCTGGGGTGGAGGAGCACGGTGGCGGGCCGGCGGCGTGCGACGGCGGAGGCTCGGGGAAGCTGTCGACGCCGGCGATGCTCAGGCGGCGGGAGGTCCGGTAAGGGAGGGGGTTGGCTTCGCCTGGCTCCCACGCAGCTCTGGGAGCGAGGAGGGGTTCGGGGACGGCCGGAATCGGCGGGGAGGGTGGCGCCGGAGTTGGGGAAGAAGGAGAGGCCGGCGGGGATTTGGGGCTTCTCAGTGCGATTGCGGGCAGGGGAGGGAGATAGGGAAGTATGGTGATGCGTTTGCGACCCCCAGGTGAGGCTTTTATAGCTGGGAGAGGCGCGTACGGTGAGTTCGACATCTGGCTCCGCCCTGCTCACGCCGGCGAGGGGGGATGGACGAGATCTCGCCGGGATTTGGTAGGGGAGAGAGGGCCGAAGAGGTGCTCCCCCCTCCTGTAGCTGTACTTTTAAATTTTTCCCGCGAGGTGAGGGATTCGCTGCGGCAGAGAAGCGAGCGCGAGGCGCTGCGCTGCGTGCGCGTGGAGAGGACGAAGGGAGGAAGAAGGAGCTGACAGCTCGGACCCACGGCGCAGAGGGAGAGACGCGGAGGAACGCAGGGCCACCGGTCGGGGAAACGTCTGGCGCGTGGGGGCGGATGGCAGCGAGGCGCGGGTGGAGGCAGGTCCACCGGCCAGCGGGAGACAACGCGCGCGAGGGAGCGGGCCCGCTCGCCAGCAGAAGCGAGCGCGTTCGGGAGGCTGGGCCGCGGAGCGCTGGCCCACGCGGGCGCGGTCGGGGGCGCGGCGCGAGAAGCTGGGCCGGGGTGATGGCCGGCCCGGCTGGGCTATTTCCCTTTTATTTTTCTTTTCCTTTTGTTTTATTTTGTTTTTGCATTTAAATCATGCATGTATATACATTTTCACATATATCTTGGGTATATACCTATATATATTTTCATCTCCTCTGATTTTTGTGTATGTACACATATATTTACATATATTTGTTAACATAACATTTCTATTTTGTATACTCCTTTACTATTTATTCATAATTTTTAGAGGTGAGAATTTTATGGTTTAACCAAATATTCTCCCTTGAAATTTTATAGATCATCTTTTCAGATTCTTTATTTGATGCTCACGTTTTATTATTCTATGTGTTGATTTCTTCCCTCTTTTTATTTTTAAAATTCCTTTATAAATTCAAAAAGCCAATAAACTCCAATTCAAATAAAAAGCAATTAAAATAATCCAAAAACTCCATAATTTATTATTTATATTTCCCAGGATGTTACAGCAGGTCACGCGGGCGTACCGGGTCTTTGTGGAGCAGCTCGACCACATCACAGCCGACGACGTGCGCTGGGAGCCGTACGCAGATATGGCAGTGCATGCCCGTGCTCCTGGTGGGCTGTCCTCACTTTGCTGGCGTGACCTGGCTTTCTGGCTCACCCGCCGGAAGCTCGTGTACCTCATCTACGTGGAGGACTACGCACCCCAGCGGGTGATGCGGAAGTTCGGTCTACGGCAGCTGGTTCCTGTACCAGTCGGACCATCGCTTCCGCGGCACGTGCACGGGTGAGTGATCGTTTCTGCTAAATATGTACATACTTACTACTGCATTCGCAAGTATCTCACATTACGTAATGGTTCTATACGCAGGCACAGCGCGAAGGGAGTGAAAAGAGGCACGGACTGGTCGTCGAGGATGCAGCCCTGGGTCGAGCAGTGGGAGGGTGCGCTCGACGACCGCGTGGAGGAGGACCGCCCGTACGACAGCAGGGAGTACGCGGAGTACTTGCGCTGGAACCAGCCGCGGACCCATACCAGGCTCGTATATGTGGTAGACCCGCCTGCCACACACGTTGCCGCTCCGACGGACACGTACCCCGCGCACTTCGCGCGCGACGCTCACATCGAGTTACGTTACATGTCATTTCAAAGATTCCCAAATGGTAATGTCGTTTCGATGATCGACCATTTCATGTCTTTGTGTCCAAGCTGACGTCGGTGCTGCCCTATGGTCCGACTCCGGCACACTACTGGAGAGGGTCGCCACTGGTGCGCAGCTGACCCATGAGGAGGGCGTCAGCTTTGCGCGTCGGATGCACGAGGGGTGTAGACGTATTGTTAGCCTACTGTCCTGCACGAGGCTACCGGCGGTCTCCACGCCCACCGCTCCGACTGCTCGTCCACCAATGCCACCCCGACCAGCGTGGCACTACTCCGGTGCACCTACGTGGACACGTCCTCCACCACCTCACCCGGAGCAGCCAGGGGGTTCAGCCTGGGCAGGGCCTCCTACACCGGTTCACTTCATGCCTCCTACGCGCACCCCTGTCTTTCCCACCTCGATGGCGCCAGCTACGGGTACGCAGAGGGTCTTATATCGTGTTTATCCGAAGACGACATGCAACGAACTAACGATATTAATATTGCAGGTACTTACCAGCAGCACGGCGTCTCCCCAGGCTAGGACGATGTGGACCAGTTTTTCGCGGAGTGGCCCGGGCAGTTCTCCGACGCAGCACCGGAGGTTCTCTCTGGCAGTGCCCTCCCCGGTGCACCGGAGGGCACACAGCCAGAGGTGCAGCTAACTCCACCAGCGCAGGGGCGGGATAGACACCCTCTTGCTCGTTTTACTTTTTCGGATCGTCCTAACCCGTTGCACCGGAGGAGGGCCAAGCGAGGCCGTATGGGAGGACGCGGGCGCGGTGACGGGGCACACCAGGGTGGCGACTGAGGCGTGCTGCAGATGCTATATATGTTATACATGTAATGAAAAAATATGTCGCATGTTACTCACAGTTATATTATGAAGTTTATTTAAATTTACATAAGTCTATCATCTCTTCTCCGCACATAAACTATCTCACTTAGGGGGTGTTTGGGACTGCTCCACAAACTCTACCGTGGAGCAGCTCCACAAAAAACCTGAAGTTTGTGGAGCACCCCTTTAGGTGCTCTCACAACTCCACCTTTTTTTCCTCGAACAGAGTGCGTGGAGCTGAACCTGTTTGGCTAAAAAACGTGGAGCGGAGCTGAAAAACGTGGATTGGAGCAGTCCCAAACACCCCCTTAACAGTGTATGTATCAATCGTTCTCTACTCAATCTTTCATAAAAAAATTTTAAAAACTTTTTACGCACCTACAATATACAATGAACATAAACTTTTATTACAACTTCACCGTATTTTTTACCGGTTCAACATTACAAAATTCACAAAATCTAAAACAATCACGGGGGCTACATGCAGTCGCCTAACGGGATGGCGACTGCATGTTAGTCGCCTAACGGAAAGGCGACTACATGTAAGTCGTCGTACGGAAGAGCGACTGGATGCAGTCGCTCTACTGTGTAGCGACACAAATTGTGTCGCGGTCTGGTTGGGCGAAAGACTCCAGTCGCCCAACCATTAGGCGACTGGAGCCTATTTTTGTAAAAAAATTTCCCGCGGGTATATTTATGTAATTTCGAATAAAAAATGATTATCCGTACAAAAAACTCTAGTATCACAAGGGCAAACAAAGCTACCACAATGATAGTGGCTAGTTAAGTATTGTGTCCTTCGGTTAAAATGACACTGTAGCGACTGTTAAATTTAATGATGTGTTCAATTGAAGAAAAAAGAATAAAAAACACGGTTATATCTCCACAAATAATACAAAGAAAAAAGAGAAAAAAAGCCACATTAAAAAGCTAACGCATTTCAAATGACTTCTAACTTTTTTAGAGCTATAAGTTAGACGCACACAATCCACGAACACCCACTTACACCACACGTACACATGTGTGCATATCTCGTACATACGCTAGGATCTAATTGGAGGCTCAACAGTCTTCGAAATACAGGCACACGCTGCCCCCACCAAAGACACATGTGTGTATCTCCTATAGAGAGTACTATTTAAAGAACTTCCAGCTAGCCATCACTGTTTGAAAAGGCCCTTTAACCGACCCTGCTATGGCGTCCTCGACAGCAGCGGTGCGCGCAGTGGGCTGGCGCCTCATCTCTCACACATGGGTTTCCATGTTCTCATGACAATTAGCTAGGCTTGGATGAGATGGTAGGCTCGAAGCCATGGGGCCATTGGGGGTTTTCTTGAGATCGTGAGTACAACAAGTATGCACTCACACACATACGCACTTAACACCACACACTCACCTACATACACCCACGTTGGTATGCCCAATGCATACGCTTTGAAACTAGAGACGGAGATCCAAGATCTCTGGGAGAGCGGGCACGTACTTTGACCACTGAACGCACTCACATGTGCTCGTGTACTTAGAGGACACTATTCATATAAACAATACCAAAGGAGCACTGTTAACATCCCAAAAATGTGCGACGCCACGACTCGAAGTCGAGCGGCTAGGGTGCCCACTGGCTGCCACCACCAACTGAGCAAGCGCTCGGTCGTGGGGCCATAAGGGTTACAAGTGACATATGGGCCTACTATTAGGCCGAGCTCAGCTCATCTCCAAATAAGGTGCCACTCCAAACAACTTCGAAGCCTGATTTTTAGCTTTTGGCTGCAAGTGCACTGTAGCAGCTGTTAGGTTTTTAAGAAAAAAATAGTAAAAAATAAGAAAATTTGAAAAATGCCGCTATAACTTTTGGGACGATGCAAAGCAATAAGAGAAAAAAAGAAAAACAAAAAATCTCTAATAAAAATAGAAAAAATCAATTTACCATAAATAAATTCCACCACCCTAAAAATCTCTAGCAGAAGAACAACAGAACTCTATAGGGTGCGCGAGGGCATGGAGACATGATGAGGTTAAGCATGGAGGCGGAGCCGATGGCGTGGTCCGGACAGGCCGATCTCAATAATATTGACTCGACGTACTGGAATAATATGAATTTTTTCCGTAGCAAAGTACAGGCATTCAGCTCCCACTCCCACTTGCACCTCCCTAAAAAGGTCATGTTCTTTTACACTGCGACTGATTTTTTTAGCTGCGTTTTTGAGACGATAATGGACGACGGAGGGGGCTTGAAGCTCTCTTGATGGCACCTAGTACTATTCATGTATGCGAAAAGCAATTTTCTCATCACTGCAAGTACCTTTTGCTGCAATTTCCTCATGAATGCAAGAACATGCTACTTCACTTTTCTTAGAAACATCCAATTTGACACAATTGTCTGAGTGGTGCAAGAATAGTCAGGTGGTTGTAATTGGAATAGTATTAGGTGCTTGTACTTAGTGGCTGAATAGTATCAGGTATGTCCATGGTTCATGAATGGTATGAGATGACACAGTTCTTCGTTGCAGCAGAAATATGAACAGTATGTGGTTTAAGCCTGACTCTCAGAATTAAACAAGCAGCCAGCACATGTGAATGGCTATCATGGCTATCATTTCACATTTTTCACTAGTCACATTCTGAATTCATTTCACAAACATCCAATCTAAGACAAGTAAAATTTAATTTGACACACCATAAGTCATTCCCATCCATTACCAAGTTGTACAACTATGGGATATTAAACTGAAATTTTACAACTATCAAACTCAAAATTTCCAGACAAGTAAAATTGAAATTCACTGGTTGTACAAGAAGAAATTTCCAACTACAACTACTAAACTAGTAGTCCAAAATCAAACCATGGATACAGCACTCACTACATACATAGGAGAAGAAACGAACAAAACCTAAACAAATAGATAAGCAGTCACTCATGAGGTTGATGCTGGGGATTAGCACCGGGTTGATGTTGGGCAACATGCCACTATGGGCGATAGCCACCTTGGCCAGCAGATTCATGAGCTCCTCGTCGTTCTGAATGGGGGCAGTGTAGCTGTAGGTGGAGGGGTGATGCGAAGCCAGGGCCAGTGCTGCCGTGGGTGAAGGCGTGATGCGGCGCCAGATGGGGAAGCGCCGCGGCGGGTGGATGTGTCCCTCTCCGCCGCTCGATGTCGCCGTCGCTTCGGTGGTAGCCGTCACTATTGCCGCTGTACGGTTGGAGGCGCGAGCTAGGGTTCAAGTATGGGGATGGAGCCAGATTGCGGACGGAGGCTGGATGGGAGGGCACGGCCAGGGGGGTTTAGCACAATTTGCATAGAAATAGCGGGCGGTTTTCTAAAAAAAGTGTGCTCATGGATCTAGACGGTTCGATCATAATCAAAAGGTCTAGGTGACCTGAGTGCATGAGTGCACGAGTGGATGGAGTAGTTTGTGTGCATAGGATACATAGCCTCACTGGACGTCCTTGCCAACATCATACAGAGGTGGATGCCATTCCTTCTGACGTCCAAGGCTAGCCGTTGTTCTCTTAGTGTCATTTCTATACACATAAATTTCGAGAAAAACTATAAATTGGTATCATCTTGACAGGACAAAAGGTGCTCTAAGAAGGAAGAAGAAACGCTCTCTCTATGTGTTCCTGCAATGAAGATATGATGAGGTTCAGCAAGGAAAGCAATGGCACTACCGCTTTCGAACAAGTTCATCGTGCCTCGAAGGAGGCCACCAAGGGATGGCCCAGTGGTGGACGATGGGCGACGGAGGAGGGCAGGACGATGAGGCGAGGGCCGAAAGAATGTTAGGTTGGATAGGGTGGCCAGTAGAGGAGGGGGTGCTGACGAGGCAGCAAGCTCGCCACCGACTGTGGGGGAGGGGAGGTAGGGGTGAAGCGGACACTGGGGAAGAGAGGAAAAGGAGGGCCGTTGTGGCGGAGGTGAGGAGGGGTGAGCGGTGGGGATGGCAGGGACGAGATGTACTATTAGAAGCGTCTTCGACAGTACAACGGTGTCTAGTAGTATCTAAATTTTAATCTAGTTTGCTTAATTTTGTGATTTTTGATATAACCAAAACAAAGCTCGGGGGATTGCTGCGCGGAGAGAATGGCCACGTCGCCCCCAGCGCTCGGTCGGCCGGCGCGTGGCCTCCGGGTTTTGCGTACGACCGGCCGAGTCCATTTCCTTGTGTTTTCAGAAAATTACGTAGAGGTCCTTTTTCCTCGCAAAAAGGTCCCTGTCAGTTTTTTTAAAAAAATCTTGGATAGCGCCCCGCAGGTTTCCAAAATTACGTATAGGTCCTTATTTACTTACATACAAGCCCTTGCAGGTCCTCGGTTTTTTACGAAAAACCCCTTTGGTTTTTTTCGAAATTACGCATGTGCCCTCGATTTTTTTATGAAACCCCTGCGAATTACCGTCTCTTTTACTTTGGTCCACACGGTAGCTAGCGCGGCGTACGCCGCGCTTATGCATCTAGTAGAGTCAACAAGTCAAAACAACTAGTAGCACCGTAGTTTCTAGCAGATGATGTGGGCCCAAACATGCGCCGTTGTTAAGATAATTACATGGTGACTCGTGCACTTGTACGGGTACTATCTATACGTTATGTTTAGGTGCTGTTTAGAAAATATAAATTTCATAAAAAATATTACTTACTACTAATAAAAAACCGGCCCATTGGGATATCTGGGCAGATCCAGGAAGGCACAGAAAGCGCGGAGCTCGTCCAACTCACGAGGCTCCTGGGGAAAAAGTAGCAACGAAGGCGGCAGAGCGGATTCATTTCCCTTCCTTTTTTGCCCGCACAAGGGATTTATTTCCCATTGTTTGTTGAAGCCGACAAGGGACGGTAGAGCGGCGAGGCGAGGCGACGAGAGGGGGAGAGACGACGGGAGAGGCGGCCTCGCTTCACCAATCCGCGCCCCTCGCCATGGATCCCATCATGAAGCTCCTCGACGACGACGAGGTGCCCGGCCCGAACCTCCCCCCCCCCCCCCCCACCTCTCTTGCCATTTTCGTCGAGTTCTTGGGGAAGGAAAGGATTGAGATGGCCGTTTCTTGTTGTTGGGATTGCGCAGGACGAGAGCATTCACTCGGGCGCCGACGTCGAGGCCTTCACGGCGGCGCTGAACCGCGAGGTGGAGGGCAGCGGCAGCGCCTCTGCCGCCGCCTCCTCCCAGCCGCTGGATCACGGCGCCGGTGAGCACCCCAGCTCAATTAATCCTTGTAGATGATTTCATTTTTCTTGGATCGAATTCGGGGGTGCTCCGTATTTTTCGCATGAACAGGGGGTGTATGAATCAAGAAACCATGCTACAGGGGTTAGAGAATGTGGTTCTTCGATTTGGGTGAACAATGCAATCAAGAAACGTTTCTGTACATGATAACAGAATGCAGCTCCTAAAGATGTAAAAACCGGTTAACAATTTTAGGTTTAAGAGTGTCCGCAACACGGGAAATTCAAAACAAATGAGCCTATGTATGAATTTTTCTTACTACAATGTGTCGACTCTCCTGATTCCTCCGGAGGGTATGTGAGGACTCTTAAGAGCAAGTATAATAGTATAGCCAACTAGTGGCTATAACACTTATCCATTTCATCTATAGCCTTCAAAAAAATAGTTCATACAATAAGGTAGCTATTACAATAACTATTTGACCCCATGTGTAAGAGATTGAAATGCATATTTTTACGTACTATAGCTAGCTGTAATTTAGTAGCCAGCTTCCTTCTCTTTCTTCCTTTCTCTCTCTACCACGTAAGATTTGGTTGATATTATATTTGCTATAGTCTGCTGACTAAGCCTTATTGTACCTGCTCTAAGAGAAAACGATTTGTTTTTTAGATTGAGTTTAGGCTTTGAAGCTTATGTCTTCATTCAAGGAAGCAAAATATAGGACCTAAATGTTGAATTGCTGAAGGTATGGACAGTCTGTTAGAAAAAAAAAGCTATTATGCTTAGTGCTTCTTGACTGCATGAAAATAACAAAGAAGCAACATGTTTGGCTTAAAGAGTGTGGTTACTCAATTTGAGAAATTACGTAGGTTCTTGAAATTGGCCCTGGATTTATCAGAAATGGAGCAAGAGCCCATGAATCCATGACCATTTGGCTTGGAGTGAATTTTTCTTACAGAAATGATTCTCTTCGTGCATGAAAAGAATCAAGCATTGTGCAGCACAAATAACTACTGTGTTGTTCAATTGGAATTTCCCTTTTGTAGACCCATAAAGTAGTCCTGGATTGATACAACTTTATCCAATGAGCATTAGGATACCAATATACCATTCGTTTTTTGTCAGCAATAAGTCAAAACACAGTAGCTAGCTCATATAAATGTGTTTCTTGAATTGGAACATAATTTCCAATTTAATTCAGGAATTTCTATACGGTGCTCTTTTGTTAAAATATTTGTTTGGTCCTTCTGCTATGGAGAATTTGAACAAGAGTGGATGACATTTACACTGGTGTTCTAGAAGCAATGAAGTTTTCCAACAAATATTTCTTACACTTGAAAATATGTTCTGACTTGATTCAGGAATTATTATATGACAGTCTTTTTCAGATGTACTTGTGTTGTCCTTTTACTGAGGATAATTTGAACAAGAGTGGATGATGTTTACACTGGTTTTCTAGAAGCAATGAAGTTTTCAAACAAATATTTCTTACACATGAAAAATATGTTCCAACTTGATTCAGGAATTTTTATATGGTGTTTTTTTAGGAGTATTTACATTGACCTTTTGCTGTGGAGTACTTGAACTAGAGTGAATGAATTTGCACTGGTATTATGGAAGTAATGAAATTTGCAAACAAAGAACTAAATTAGAAACATTTACAGCATGTAAGCAGAAGTATGTACGCCCATAGTAGCGTGGAATGCCAAATGCATTGCTTTTCATCCTTTGGTTTCCTCTGTGGTGATTATCACTAACCTTTGATTTTCTATTCTACACTCACATAAGAAATAGAACTTCATCAGAAAGCATAACTATTTTGTGAGGGTAGATTCAGTTTCAAAGGTTGTATACTTGCAGCTTCCATTTTACGAATCTTTCTGTTTTAGGGGAAGTTGGTAAGCTCTTGCTTGGTTTGTGACAGAGTTAGCTCTCTTGGTGACTTCTAGTCTATTGTTGATAAAGTTTCCTGCAAATCTAATAACTACTATAAAACAATAACAACAAAGCATTTTGTCCCAAATAAGTTAGGGTAAATTAGAAATGAAATGAGAGCCTTGAAAACCTACAAAGCTAAAACCTTAAGCTTTACGTCCCACTATCTGAACCGAGAGCCTAAAAGGCTAAAGCGCCGTCTCTAAACCATCTTTTTATGTTATGGTTCCGGCAAGTGAATCGCTAACTTCTATGCGCTTTTATTCAAAGCCAAACTCTTTGGATACATTCCAATCCCTCAAGTCTTTTTTAATTGTATCCTCCCATGTCAAGCTTGGTTAACCTCTGCGTCTTCTTATATTTTCGGTACGTCTTAAAATTCCACTACGTATAGATGCTTCAGAAAGCCTTTGTTGGAGATGATAAGCTTCTCTTCAATTGGTGCTACCTCTATCCTATCATATATATCATCATTGCGAATTCGATTCCACTTTATGTGACCACAGATCCATCGCAATATCTTCGTCTTCGCTACACTCATTTTTGTACATTTTGTCTTTTAGTTGCGCAACATTCCACTTCATATAGCATCGTAGGTCTGATCACCGTGGCTCACGTTTTCATCAATCTCGCTGTCCCACTGTAGCATCGATTCTAAATATCGAAAAGTATTATTCCTAGGCACCACTTGTCCGTCCGGACTAACACCTTCATCATCTACCTTAGCGCTGCTGAAATCACACCGCATATACTTAGTTTTAGTTCTACTATGTCCAGATCCCTTCGATTCTAAGTTTTAATCCTACTAAGTCTAAATCCCTTCGATTCTAAGTTTTAGTGCTACTAAGTCTTGTTAGATGCGTGGAAGGATGAACACATAAAGGTTAGTTGTATTGATCTTAGCCCAAAGAGCTATATATAGAGTACATAGGGCACACAAGACTAAGCCCTAAAAACTAGAAAATACCACAAATATCTTTATATCCTTAATAACCCCTTCAAATGCAAGGCGTATGCAATAGCGTTGCATTTGAAAGGTTGACATTAAAATTGGGAAAATCCAAAATTCGAGCCTTGAAGATGTCGTACGTGCGGCTCTTGAAAATTGTGTCGAGACCAGAAGATCTCCATCCAAGGTCATGCGACAGCCCATAAAGCACGGTTGCGCAGATCGAAGTCTGAGACGACGACGGCATGGAAAGAAAGCACGACAACCTTAAAAACTCGGGGCAGCGGCCCTAAAACTTCTATGATCTGCCATAGAAAACAGCTTTGACGAGTTGAAAAAGATTTGGATTTGGATGGACGCAACAAAAGACTCAAAAGAAAAAGACTAGCAGCAGGATTGGTAGCAATAGCACAATGCCTCCTCCCTCACACAAGCCAAACGAAATGCGACACCAACACCAAACGCCAATCAAGCCGACATCGAGAGGAGGAGCCAACTCTCCTGTGCGCCTATCCCACGGTCTTAAAGACTGGGCATCCCTTGATGCACAGCTCATCCCACAACAGTCTCGCACAACAAAGCGCGAGACGCTCCAACACACGGTAGTGTTCACCGAGCATCTGGGGGCTCTACACCGTGGGGTGGACCCTAATCAAGACGACGATGGCTCTAGGCGGGGGAGCCTCACAAGACTAAACTCTAGAAACTAGGAAATACCACAAATACCCTTATATCCAATTCTAAAACTCTTCGATTCTAAAGTCTTCCTCAACAACTCCAGTTTTCTATCGACACCTATCCTACTCATTAACTAGCACACATCATCAGCGAAAAGTATACACCATGGAATATCTCTTTAAATGTCCCGCGTGACCTCATCTATCATTGGGGCAAAAATGTATTATCTCAATGCTGACCCTTGGTGTAGTTCAATCTTAATAGAAAAGTCATTAGTGTCGCTATCACATGCTCTGATGTTAGTCACAACATCTTCATGCATATCCTTGATTAGTGTAATATATTTTGTTGGGAATTTTTTCCTTTGGAGTGCCCACTATATGATTTTTCTTGGCAATTTGTTATAGACTTTCTCCAAGTCGATAAATACTATGTGAAGATCCTTCTTTTGCTCGCTATACCTTTCCATCAACTGTCGTGTCATGAAAATCGCCTCCATGGTCGACCTCTTGGGCATAAAACCAAATTAATTTTTCATCACGCTAGTTGCTCTTCTTAAATGGTGCGCAATCACTCGCTCCC
Organism: Dendrocalamus latiflorus; assembly: GCA_017311315.1. Taxonomy (NCBI): domain Eukaryota; kingdom Viridiplantae; phylum Streptophyta; class Magnoliopsida; order Poales; family Poaceae; genus Dendrocalamus; species Dendrocalamus latiflorus. Next base: position 27,405,023 of record CM029611.1, read on the forward strand.
AAAGCTTCATTGTATGGCTCATGAGGTTAATTCCTCTATAATTAGTATAACTTTAAATGTCTCTTTTATTTTTGAAAATTGGTATTAATGTGCTTCTCCATTACTCGTTACACATCTTGTCCGATCTAAAAATGCTATTGAACAAAGTAGTTAGCGAAATGATCGCCACGTCTCCAAGCCATTTCCACACATCGATAGGAATGTTATAAGGCCCCAACGCATTATCCACTTTCATCTTTTTTATGGCCTCTCTTCCGACTCCTGAATTCTTCGAACAAACTTCCTATTGGTTTCGTCAAAAACATCATCTAGTTCAATCATACTATCCTCATTGTCTCCATTCAACAGCTCGTTGAAGTAATATCTCCATCTATCCTTGATCTTGTCGTCTTTCACCAAAAGTCTATTAGTGTTGTCTTTGATGCATTTAACATAGTTGAAATCATCTTTGGTGCATTTAAATTAGTTGAAATCATCTTTGGTGCATTTAAGTTAGTTGAAATCATCTTTGGTGCATTAAACTTAGTTGAAATCTCTCGTCTTCCTTTCTCGAAGTTTAGACATCTTGTACACGTCCTTCTCGCCGTCCTTTGTACTTAGGTTCTGATAAAGTTTCTCATAGGCCTTGCATTGTGCCTCATCGTTTTCTTTGCATTCTTTTTTGCTGCTTTGTACTTCTATACGTGTCGTCGCTCCTATCATGTTGCATGTGCTTGTAGCATGTTTTCTCCTCAATAGCCTTTTGCACTTTCTCGTTCCATCACCAAGTGTCTTTAGGTTCACATCTTGTCTCTCGAGTCACTCCAAGCATCTCCGCAGCCACCTTCCTAATGCGAATTTCCATCTCCGTCTACGTACTATTTGCTTCTCGTGTATTCCATATCGCTTCCGCAATCATTCTCTCCTTAAACACCTATGAGGTGTCCCTTTTGAGTTTCGACCATTTCGTCCTTGTGGCTTTGGCGATCTTAGCCTGTCGAACCTGTATCCTAAAATGAAAGTCGGAGACTACCAACTTATGTTAATGGACAACACACTCTATGTCACGGCCGGAGCCCGATCGCAAGTTGTAGGAGTGGTAGACTGGAGGTTTAGGCCGGTGGCTTCAGGTTGGAGTCATGCTGAAGAAACCTGGAGGCGGAAGAATAGAGAAAACACAGGGACAGGGACCTGTGCAGGACTGGGGGGAGGAGACGAGATAAAGGGAGATAGAGGAGGTAATTCTCAGCATGTTTTATTAGCAAATACTACCTGTCCCTTAAATAGACAGCATCCCCTAACAATAGTATCTAACTCAATCTCCTATTGCCTAATATAACTCTTATCTCCTAATTGAACTCAACTCAAAACTTGCCAACTAATAATACGTATATAAAGAAGGATGAGGTGGCTAGCTGTTCTGGTTGTTGCCGGCTGCAAGCTGTCCATGTGGTGTACGCCTCGTATAGACCTTGCCCCATCTGACATCTCACCCCTCCTCGTCAAACAGCTCGTCCTCGAGCTGGAAAGAAGGATATTGACGCTGAAATTGCTTCGCCGGTTCCCATGTAGCCTCAGAGTTGGGCAATCCACTCCATTGGACAAGGACTTCTAGTATGCCGTTGCGAATGCGTGCACGAATGAGACGGCTCGGTAGAGGTGCAACGTGACCACTTTGAAGTTCCGAAAGAGCTGGAGCTGCCGTCGGCGGGTCACCATGATATGGTTTTAATAAGCCAACATGAAACACATCCTGGATACGAGCCCGAGGCGGAAGCTGTAATCGATAGGCGACATCCCCAATTTGTTCCAAAGCTTGGTAGGGTCAGTAGAAATGAGGAGCTAACTTGCGATTAACATGATTCGCTAAGGTTAGGGGCTGTCGGTGGTGTAGGTGAATCCAGACCCATTGACCAACCTCAAACTAAAGCAGGCGATGCTTGGCGTCGTAATGCTTCTTGTGGTGTTGCTGGGCAAGTAGTAGGTGTTCACGGACTTGGGCAAGGAATTGATCTCGCGTGTGAACAAGTTGGTCAATAGCCTGGAGATTAGTAGCCCTGGCAGTTGGCGACCGAAGTGTTGGAGGATCCCTTCCATACACGACCTTGAACGGTGTCTCACGGAGAGATGACTGGAAAGAAGTGTTGTAGCAATATTCCGCCAGGGTAACCAATGAACCACTGACGAGGCCGATCCCCAGTAAGACATCGGAGATACATTGCAATGATCTTGTTGGTCACTTCTGTCTGACCATCAGGCTGAGGATGGAAAGCTGAGCTAAGATGGAGTTTGGTGCCAGACAAGCAAAAAAAGTTCGGTCCAAAAATTGCTCGTGAAAAATGGGTCACGATCACTGACAATAGAATAGGGGATCCCATGCAACCGCACCACCTCATCAAAGAAACATCGCGCCACAGAACTTGCTGTATAAGGATGAGCCAAGGGTATGAAATGCGTGTACTTAGAAAAACGGTCCACCACTGTAAGAATAACTGATATCCCACTAACATAGGGCAAACCTTCCACAAAATCCATAGCAATGTCGTCCCAAATACGCGATGGTACCTCCAATGGCTGAAGAAGGCTTGCTGGATGTAGTTGTTCAGATTTGTTACGTTGGCATGTGGAGCAAGAGCGAATAAATTCCTCCACCAATTTGCGATCATTGTCGACATGAAAATCAGCACAAAGACGTTGTAGCGTCTTTTGAATGCCCTCATGTCCTACCGAGTGAGCAGCCAGCAAGATGGACTGAAGCGAGGGAGAAGAATGAGGAACATGGGCAAGATTTTGATGAAGAACGTGACCATCTAGAAGGCGCCATGGATTGCCCAAAGTCCCCTCCACAATCTACTGGCGAAGTACAGCAAGATCCTCAAAGATAGTAAAGTGCGGCATGGACAGAGCACATACCGTAGTCTCAGGAGCAGCCTGATGAGACAAAGCTTGGCTTGAATTCAACTTGAAAGTCGTAGCCAAATAACTTGCTGACCCAACGATGCTGCGGAATGGTTGAGAGACATTGATCAAGTAAGAATTTCAAACTATAATGGTCTGTATGAACCACAAATCTGCGCCCCCAAAGGTAAGGCTGCCAATGGCATACGGCATGTACCAACCCAATGAGCTCACGCTCATAAGTGGCGAGATGAGCATGTCTTGGCACCATGACATGGCTGAAGTAAGAAATCGGCCCATGATCCTGATGAAGAACTGCTTCAATGCTGGAGCCGGAAGCATCGCTCTCAACAATAAAATCCGCACTAAAATCAGGGAGTTGTAGGACTGACATCGTAGTCAATGTGGTCTGCAGTGCTGTGAAAGCATAAGCGGCCTCATCTGTCCATGAAAACGCCTCTTTTTTGAGAAGGCGCATGAGAGGCTCGGCAATCGCGCCAAACCCTTGAATAAATTTGCGGTAATAACCCGCCAACCCAATAAATCCATGGAGAGTGAGCACGGAATGTGGTGCTGACCATGCACGTACTGCTTGTACTTTAGCATCATCCATAGTGTGACCCCATTGGCTGAAATCACGTGTCCCAAATAAGCCACGGCTGTCACGCCAAAAACGCACTTGGATCGTTTGAGGAACAATCGATGCTTTTGAAGCAAGCAAAGAACTGCCCTGACATGCCAAAGGTGCTCTACCACTGAACTACTGTATATCAAAATATTATCAAAAAACACAAGCACAAAGCGGCATAGGTATGGACGAAGAATACTGTTCATCGATGCTTGAAATGTCGCCGGTGTGTTTGTGAGACCAAAGGGCATGACCAAAAATTCGAAGAGGCCCTCCTGTGTGTGGAATGCTGTTTTGTCAATATCAGAAGGGTGCATGCGTACTTGGTGATAGCCAGACTGAAGGTCAAGCTTGGAAAAGAATTTGGCACCACATAATTCATACAGTAATTCGTCAACGACTGGTATAGGGAACTTGTCCTTGATCGTCTTATCATTGAGGGCTAGGTAGTCCACACAAAAGCGCCATGTGCCGTCACTCTTCTTGACAAGCAAGACTGGTGAAGAATATGTTGATGTACTTGGGTGAATGATGCCTTGAGCTAACATCTCCCCACATTGGCGTTCAAGTTCATCCTTGAGGAGTTGTGGATACCGATATGGCCTAACTGAGATTGGAGCTGTCCCGGGCAAAAGATGTATGTGGTGATCATAGTCGCGTGCTGGCAGAAGCCCATTTGGTGGAGAAAAGAGATCCTCAAAGTCACTGAGCAGTGCGTCTAACAATTGGACCGTAGTGATGGAAAAAACTTGGCGACGGTTCGGAGACGTACCCAACCCCTGCCACTGCACCTTATGACCTGCACACCAAAAAGCCATTGATAGGTTGTCAAAATCCCAAAGTATAGGTCCGAGTGTGCGGAGCCACTGAGTACCCAACACCATGTCAAAGCCTTCCAATGGCAGAGTGTAGTAGCCCACGACAAAATGTTCCTGGTTGATTTGGAACGGAAGAGCATCGCAAACACCCTTACTCGGTACACTGTCGCCATTAGCCACCAATACACGTAAACCCGACTGAGATCGGAAAACCACATTGGCTCAACGAGCTGCAGACGGTGTAATGAAGTTATGAGTTGATCCTGAATCCAGCAGAGCTAATAGAGAGGTTGCTGATGGTGACGTGGAGTTGCATGGTCTGGTTGGTGTGAGTTTGAACGCCTGTTAGGGCATATAACCAAATTCTGGGATCGCTCCACTCCATGTCGTGGCCTTCGTCGCCCTCAACAACATCGCTAGGCGAGAACAACAAGAACAACTGTTTGCATCGATGGCCCGACGTGAATTTCTCGTCACTGTTGTAACACGAACCAGCTATTCGGCGCTGTTCCATCTCGTCCGGAGTTAGGTAACGGCGGCGTATTGTGCAGCATGTCCATGTTGTACCTATTGTCTCACCAGACGAAGGACCGGGACTCACCGCTGGTGCTGGTAAGGCATGTAGAGCGGTTTTGGTCCCTGATGCTAGTAGGATGGGTGGGACGGGCTGGGATGCAGGAGGGACCGGAACCGTTGGTGCCACCGGTGCCATATAAGGGGTCATCGCAGCCGAACGCATAGGCCGTTGGGGCACCACTTGACCAACCACCTGAGCGCGGCGTTCATATGCCCGGCGCGAGCGCCATGGCCATATGAGGACTTGCGGGGTTCTGCAGTTCGACATCGGTCCAGATGGGCTCCCTGAGGCCGGGTGTGAACAATTGGACTTGCTGCCATGGTTGTAGATAATTCGCCCAGCACAAAATCGCCAAGAACTTCTCTTGATACTCCTTGATGGTGCCAATTTGTGTTAGTTCTTTTAGCTCGCCCATCGGATTGTGACGAATGGAGGGCCCGAACCACAAATTGACGTATTCCTTGAAGTAACGCCAATTGGGTTCGCCCTTGTCGCGTTCCACTTGGAGGTACCATTGTTGTGCCGCTTCGACGATATGGTATGATGCCAACCACACCTCGCTTTCCGGCGTCTTCTGCCCTCGAAAAAATTGCTCGCACCTTTGAAGCCATCCGAGGGGGTCTTTCTTCCCTTCGTAAATCGGAAACTGGAAACTCGAGTTGGTGGAAACGGGGTGGCTTTTCCACTGCTGACCACCCTCCACTCCCATGATTGGTCGCTGGTGGAATCACCCCACATGGGGCTGGCAGCAGGCCATCACATGTCGGCCTTTTCTCTAGGGTAGTGAAGCGATCCCTAAGCTCCTTCGACCGAATTTGTTGTTGGTCGAATCGCTCCTTCAGATCATCCATCTTCTTTGTCATGTTTGCAGTCAACGTGGCTATCTGATCGAGGACTGCATTGATGGTAGCCTGATCGTCAGCCATATGCTCTGATACCAAGTTGTCACCACCGGAGCCCGATCGCAGGTTGTAGGAGTGGTCGACTGGAGGTTTAGGCTGGTGGCTTCAGGCTAGAGGCGTGCAGAAGAAACCTAGAGGTGGAAGAATAGAGAGAACGCAGGGATAGGGCCCCTTAATAGACAGCATCCCCTAACAATAGTATCTAACTCAATCTCCTATTGCCTAATATAACTCTTATCACCTATGATGCACGGACATGGATACGTCGACACGACACCGACACAGGAATTTTCTGTTTTCCCAAAAATACCGATACGGCGACACGGCTATATATATTTAAATAATAAATAATATATATATATATATATGTATGTATTATTTTTTATGTTTCCACATGCTTATTAAACTGAAATAATGTAAATTGTAAACTTATAATTTGTAAATTGTATACTCGGAATATGTACCTCATGAATTGTTTTGTTAATCTCGATGACAATTGTTGATATGAATACCATTTCCAGAAATAAGAATTCCATTAACTTGGGAGGCAGTAGCGGGGATGCCGGGGAGGTAGCAGTGGGGATGCCGGCGAGGCAGCAGCGGGGACGCCGGGGAGATGTAGTCGGCGGCGAGATGCGGGAGCCGGCGGGCGGCGTGAGATGCGAGTGAGGAGATGGAGGCGGTGGTGAGTTGCGGGAGCCGGCGGGCAGCGGCGAGGTGCAGGAGCCGGCAGGCAAAGGAGATGTGAGGAGATGGAGGCGGCGGCGAGGTGCGGGAGCCAGTGGGCGATGCGGAGAAGCACGAGCGGCCATAGGAATGAGGCTCTCGGGAGGAATCGATGCGGCAGCCGTAGGGTTAGGGCAGGCACGGTATGGGCTGGCCTGGGCCGGTCGTGTCCTGGGCCAGCTGTGTCTAGGCCGTGTCCGACTCGCATAATTACTGTGTCCGACACGTGTCTAGAATTTTAATTATTAAAATTAATTCTGAAATCGGCCGATACGTCGCCGACACGTGTTCGAGACGTGTCCGTGTCGTATCCGTGCCCGACACGTGTCGGACACGGATACGGCGGTTTTGACACGTGTCCGTGCTACAAAGCTTATCACCTAATTGAACTCAACTCCAACTTGCCAACTAATAATATGTATATAAAGAAGGATGAGGTGACTAGCTGTTCTGGTTGTTGCCGGCTACAAGTTGTCCAAGTGGTGTATGCCTCGTATAGACCTTGCCCCACCTGACACTCTAGGTATAACCTTACAATCTATGCAGGCTCATTTGTCCTCCCTCCGAACAAGGACAAAATCGATTTGGCTAGGATGCTGACTACCACTAAAGGTAAATAAATGGGAATGCCTATTTCTAAAAAAGAGATTAGCTATCATGAGGTCATAGGCTAGGCAAACTTCAAGATATCTTCTTTTTGGTTCCTATTACCATAACCAAAACCCCCATGCACCCTCTGAAACCCACCACTAGTTGTACCGACATGACCATTCAAATCGCCTTCTAAGAAAAACTTCTCACTGTTAGGCACACTTCTAATCATGTTATCTAGATCTTCCCAAAATTGCCTCAGCTAAGGTTGTCAGAATCATGATTCTGAATTGAATTGGAGACACTCTGGTAGGATCGCATTCTAGGATCGAATCGTAGAATCTAAGATCCTAGCCGATTCTACCAAAAACATACTTATTCTAATTTACCATGCATTCGAAGAGTGATATGATTGTTTATTTTGTCATTTAGCATCTAATTTGATTAATAAATATATCTTATTCATGACTAGAATCATGATTTAAATTCTATGTCATTGAGAGGTACGACTAGAAGAGCGATGATATCAATATTGCCATAATCTGATCATTTTACATAAAAATATAAAATAAATAGATAATTAAATTACTTTTTATTATTCCAAACATCCAAATCTTAATGTCTAAGTTATTAACTACTTAGTATTTAACATATAACTTGAATTGGGGAATAGGACACAACCAAACACCTAAATCTTTCATAATCTTTAATGATATGTGATTCTACACGATTATACTGTGATTCTACCACGATTCTACTGTGATTCTGCACAATTCTGCGACGATTCTACCAGGTATAACTCAAGATACGATTTGAGTCGGATTGGCTTCATGGGATCATAGAATCGTATGATTCTACGATTAGAATCGCGATTTTAACAACCTTGCTCTTAGCGGCCTCACCCAGACCTACTTGTGGAGTATATGCACTAACAACATTCAAAACCATGTCGCCAAATATTAGCTTGACTAGGATAATCCTATCCCTCTGATTCCTCACATCGACAACTCCACTCTTAAGGTTCTTATCGATTAAGGTGCCCAACTGCCCATTCCATTCCTACTTCGTTTTGTTCCAGTATATCACAACTTGAAGCCAGTATGTTTCACCTCCTTCGCCTTCTGACTCATCCATTTAGTCTTCTCAATGCACAAGATATTTATACATCTCTTAATCGTTGTGTCAACTAACTCTCTTAACTTACCTGTTAAGGACCCTACATTCCAACTTTCCAAACGGATCCTACTCTCCTCGGCTAGATTCCTTGTCCCTCACACTCGTCGAGTAAAGTGCGAAAACACTTGCACATTTTTTACTACATCCGGGAGCTAACATAGCACGTTACTAAGGGAGTGACATCTCAATCCTTGCTCATTTATCACTACATCCGGATTCTGATATGGCGCTCGCTAAGAGGGTTACGACCTAATGAATTATCAAGTTTGGGTTTCATTCTATGAAAAGGTGGCTTTTTTTACGGCTAACACAATCCTCCTCGTTTTTCGTAATTTGGGACAGGCTGTGTAGAAAACTACGCAGCTGGAGTTATCTAATAACCACTATGTCCAGTAAAAAAATTCTTGATGTTTTTGACTCTTCATGGTCACCGAAATACAGCCTTGACCTAGTTTGAAAATTTTTATTACAATATATTTGTATAAGTTGTAAAATTTATAATATTAAGATTTAAGAAAGTATTTTTCATGATGAATCTGCTTATAATTTTCACCTGACTAATATGATTATTTAAATTAGTATACTGTACCTTACCACATGTATTTGTTCCTGAGTTTTAGAAAGCCCTAGGTTCCCAAAATATCCTCACTTAACCCCAGGTTTAAGAAAACCTTGTAACAAAAACCCTTGGTTCCATTACTTCTTGTTACTCTAACTCAAATGACGTACTGCCAGTGCTGTCAGAAGAGAGGAGAAAGAGAGCAGAGATTTCACTGACTTGTGGGAGCCACTAGGCCTAAAATTTTCTAACTCAATGACAAGCAGGACCCACTGGCAGCTTCCCGTTAGAAGTAATAGGGAATAAAAGGTATAATTTTTCGCCACAATAATTTTTAAAACCTAGGGTTAAGTGACTATTTTTTTAAACCTAGGGTTAAGTGAGATATTTGGGAAACCTGGGGTTTTTTTAAAACTTGGGTAAAAATACTTGTGGTAAAAGTGCAATGTAACTCTATTTAAAAGGATATTATGGGTCAATGATACAAAAATTTGACCTCATATGTGCCTCATGGTGTGACCGGAGGGAGTATATGGTTGGCCTCTCATGATCCCCAACTGTTTATGAGCTCAGCTTGCAGCTGGTTCTCTGAATTGCTTTCATATTAAAATTTTTTATTTGGAAAAGTCCATTTTTCAACCAGCGACAACAAAACTGTATAAAACACAATCCTTAATTATCAAAACTGTGTACAACACAACCCTTGACCCATTCCAGGGCGGTTTTGGCACAAAGTGGCGACAACGTGGACCCGGTTTTTGCTGCTGACATGGTGTCCTAGTGAGGTATTATATGTTGCAATGGAAAATATTTGGTTCATCCTACCCTCAAAAACCATACATTTGGTCAGATGGGTCATGAAATGATCAAGCATCCTGCAAAATTTTGGCCCATAACATCTATTTATATTAGCCGAAAAAAGATAAATTTCAGTTAATAGTAACTTTAATTTTTTTTGCCTTATCCCTTTTATTTTTGGATATCCTTTTCGGCATAATTTTTTTGTTTCTCTCTGTGTGGATTGAATTGTGACATGGCAGATTGATTTTATGTTACTTTTGTTGATTTTTTCAATTTTTTTAATGACCATTGTATGGTGTTTTAGAGGTGAGATACACGGGTGCACTGACAGGGGAAGATGCACCGGACACACCTATGTAAAATATGCTCAACTGCAGCAATGTGTAACCATAATGTCATACAAGTCTGGCAAGATGTGAAGTGAACTGTAACAGGAAACCTATTTTATCACAATTTTGTGTCCTCAAATCTCTCAGCGTATTCTTGTTAACTGAGCTATGGTGTGATTGTTTTTATCAAGTATTCAGTTTATAATTTATTCTTTTCTTCCAGAAGTGAACTGCATGCTAATTTGACCTCAAATTGCAGGTGTATTACCTCAGGAAAGCAACTCAATATTAAACCACAGTCATGGACAGTGGCAAGGTTCAGTAAAGAATGAAACTGGAAACCAGGAAAGCCAACATCAAGAACAGAAACATTTACATTGTAGAAATGAGCAGTCATGTAGACCTGAAGGGGTTTCCGAAGGTGCTGATAACAAACACCTTCACTCTAATACCCAAAAAGAATGCGACCAGCTAAAGGTTAATCAAGAGCCAGGAAACAATTCTCAACAAAGTGTTGTTGGTCAGAAGCAGCCTATGCAGCAAATGAAGAGTCAACAAACACCAGGCACAAACCAAACCAACAATGCTACTATGGTCGGAAAACCTCCTGTTGTTACATTTCATATGTTAATCCCGATTTTGGGACGCTACCTTGACAAAGACAAGGATATGCAAGTTCAGTCCATTTTTACAAAGTTGCGGGTTGGTATTTGTCCCTTAATTATGTTGAATTAAAAAACAACAGGGCCAAATATTATTGTTATTCATTAACAGAATACTTAATTATTCTTATTACATACAAAATATCTTTTATTTTCAATAGAAAAATGAAGTCAGCAAGGAACACTTTTTAAGAGTTGTAAGGACTATTGTTGGTGATAAGTTGCTCAAGCAAGCTGCTTCACAGTATCAAATGCAGGTACAGAGTTTTCCACTTTATTGTGGTCCATGTAAAATAACCTGGCTCCCCTTCATTTGTGAATGCTGCTTAACATCTGTGCAGTTAATGCTTAAGTTAGGTTAATCTACAAAGTTTTCCTGGTTAATCTACAAAGTTTTCCACTTTATTGTGATCCATGTAAAATAATCTGGCTTCCCTTCATTTGTAAATGCTGCTTAACATCTGTGCAGTTAATGCTTAAGTTAGGTTAATCTATCTATCAGCACTGCCTATACTGTTATTGTTATTCTTATCAGCATATTTTGTTTTTATTTTGGGAGTTACTTTGGTCTTGTTTGGCAGCAGGCCACTCAGGCACAACGGAATCCCCAGACAAATCCAAGCAACTATTCTTTGTTAAGTCAAGTTTCCAGTCAGCAAAGTGTTCCCAGTGGTTCCATGCCTATGAAACAAGCTATTGACAACCCGAGGCCACCTCAGTTTCGGCCTTCCTCGTCAGGCCAAATGCAGAGTAGTATGGGTTATCCAGCTTCAGAAAGTAATGTGCAAAAGCCTAACAAAACTGTTAACATGTCAGATGGGAATGGAGTGCATATGCTACAAAGCCGTCCGCCCAATACACACTCAGTCTCAGTGCAAGCAACACAACGCCATGTGCAGCATCCACAAACATCTTTGCCAGTGTTTGGGGCAAATAATATTCATGCCCGTCCATTTTCACGGCCAGTTGGAGGTCCAATTGCGCCACTTAGACCACAAATGGCAGATTCCAGTCAAAGAGCACAATTAGTCCATGGAGCTGTTACCACAGTGGCTGGGGGCGTGGCAGCACGCCCGACATTGCAAACTAATTCTTTCACTCCAGCAGCACATATGAATAAGGAAACTGTTAACCAACACTCTAAATCTACACAGGGTTCTTTTTCTGCCTTGCGTGCAAAACAAGTCAACCCAGCCCTTTTATCTTCAAAGGGTGGTGGTGTTTTGGAAAATCAATCATCTACATTGAGCACTGCTAAGTCTTTGACTACAACAAGCTCAAGTCAGCCTCATCAATCTCATAGCACTCAAGCAGAACCCATGCAGGTATGCAGTGATATGCTATTTTGTTGATGTATGTTTTTGTGTACTTCTTGTTGCACTTTAAAGCTCATTTGGAAAACAATACCAATGGAAGATAGAATTCTGTTGAAAAAATTGCATTATATTTCTTTGCATGTTTTTTACATGAAACCCTCAAATATTGTTGGCTGATCTTACTAATGCCAAACTTCCATGTGAATCCTCTTGTAACCGTTATAAATTTACATGTACTTATGTCATTGCTGATATGTTTTATGTTTATATTTGTTTATTTCAGGTTCACTAGATATGCTGGTCAGATTTGCTTATGTCATGTCCACTTAGTGTATTATGTTGCTTAAAATGTGCTAATTACTAACTCTAGCTAGTAATAGCCGAGCAAGCTTTAGTTAGTTGAGCTCAGCTCGGCTTAAATTAGAGCAACAGAAGCGTGAACAGCAGACTAGATTTGAGTTCTGTCCTACTTGAATTATTGCTTGAGTCCAGTGCTCATCAAGTACTGATCTTTACACCAGAACCATGGAAATCAGTTGATATTCTGAGAAAAAAGGAACTGGTGTAATGGACGGCCATAGTCAACTGTAGTTAGCTTTATTTATATGGTGGAGGCTATTTGGCCTATATTTTTCTTGGTTTCTGTGTCTGCCTAGGAAGCTTGTCCTCACTATTCTTGCCTATATATGTATAGTTGGCTGTATGTGATGTTTAGTCAATAACCTCAGATTCTTAGATCAGGCAATAGGCAACCAATTTCCTGGACATGATAAGCTAATAGCCATAGTCAATTTTTTAAACATAAAGCCACATAATGGTACATCATTTTCTTTCACTAAATGTATATAATTCATCTCAGATCTTTCAGAATTAGAATACACATCACTGCAAGCATATAGGGTCACACAAGATATAGTTTATGAATGAAAATATCCTGTTATCGACAAATTGACAAAGTAGTCAATGTTTTAGCAGGAAAGAGGATGGAGTGGTGGATCTACCACTGCAAGTTTAGTAATTTGATGTAGGCATCAATGGTTGATAACACCTTATTAGATTCGATGGGTAAAGTGAAATATTCCTTTCATTTCGCAGTCACACGTGCATGCATGCTTGCATGTGCTATGTCTATTTCTTGTTGGGTTTTACTGATTCTTGCATTCTAGCCAAGAAATAGTTCGGTACCATGGAGGATTTTGTTGTCATGCTCTAACGAATATTGCTGCATCCTTAGATCCAACCTGCTACACAAGCAACTCCTTCTGTAGCAGCTTCCAAAACACCTCAAAAGAAGCCATCTGCTGGACAGAAGAAACCTTTGGAAGCAATAGGCTCATCCCCTCCACCGTCTAGGTAATTCCGATTTCCAATGCACATTCTTTGAGTTAATAATGTTAATTTAAACGTGATTGCTCTGTGGTTCCTGATTCCTTTTATATCATGCCAGCAAAAAGCAGAAGGCAGCTGGAGGTTTCCATGATCAAAGCATTGACCAGCTGAATGACGTTACTGCAGTTAGTGGTGTTAATCTGAGGGTATATATTCCTTAATGTGCTTTTTTTGCCTGTTGATTTGCTTTGTGCATACCTTGTAGTAGCCATTATTCATGAGCTTTGATGCTGTAACTTGTGCCTTGTTGCCAGGAAGAAGAAGAGCAACTTTTCTCTGCTCCAAAGGATGAGAGTCGAGTTTCAGAAGCTGCTCGGAAAGTTGTACAACTGGAAGAAGAAAAGCTCATTCTACAGAAGGGACCTTTGACAAAGAAATTAGCTGATATCAGTTAATACCTTCATCATTCAACTATAGTTAACTTGGTAGGGAAACTTTGTAGGCTTTTGTTCTCTAATTCTGGTGTTTTGGCAGTGAGGAAATGTAATTTGAAGAACATAGGCACTGATGTGGAGCATTGTCTATCGATGGTGAGAGATTATCTAGCAACGCCTTTCTAGATTTGGCTTATGCCTAATCTAACTTAAGCTTTCTCCAGTGCGTTGAGGAGCGGTTACAAGGATTCATAAGCAATATAATAAGGCTTTCGAAACAGGTATGATATCTTAATTTCATTTACCTTTCCCACGTAAAACTTAATCTATTAGAGATACTAATTCATTATACCTTCTCTAATTTTTTTCTTGAACCTTATCTAATTTTTTTCTTGTAGAGGGTCGATGTTGAAAAATCAAGACATCATTTTTATCCTTTATCTTCAGATGTTCGTAGTCATATATTGAGGGTGAACCGAGAAGCTAGAGAACAGTGGGACAAAAAGCTGGGTGAAGATGGCAAAAGAATCAGGAAACAAAATGATGTTAGTTCTGCATGATATTTTGGTTTTGAATCCTAATATATTTATTCACATAAAGTACGATTCATATGATGTCTTCGTGATGTAAGGATATGTTTTAGATCTTTAACAATTGTTTTCCACGCTTATGAATAGTAAATGCCAATATCAAGTGTTATATGTAGCGGAACACTTAAGTGCTAAGCTAATGTTTAGTGTTCAATAACCTTGATAGCGAATGTTCTAACTAATATCTGGACTCTCTGGTTTTAGGTCTCATCCGTTGTTGCATCATACTTTTCGAGCCTCGTACCAAATTAGTTAAGTAATAACCATATATGCATGGTGAGAGTAGGTTTCAATCTGGCCATCTTGCCTAAAAATTAGATCTTTGGCCTCTTTGTTAAATGAGGCTCCTTTACTACTAGTTTCATAAAAAAAGAGGTTCTTCGTATACTTCTATGGCGCATCATCTTCTGGCATTTGAGTGTATAAATATTAACTAGTGTATCTGGCTATCTGCATGCTTGCAACTGTGGATGCAATCTTTAGTTGGGCAGGGTAATCCTTGCAATCAGTGCTATGCAATTTGCACAGTGGCCACTCTCTGATGAGTAGACTTGAGAGTGCATGTGGTGACTGGTTTACCAAGTCAATCTCACTCATCAGTAGGTGTTTTTGAAATGGGAACAACAAAGGATTAGATGTCCGATCTATCGAATGTTTGTTGCATCAATTCGTACAGGATACCATAGCTGTTATTTTTGGTACTGTGACATTTCAATTGAATTGTTCAACAAGTGTTTGATGTTTGGAAAGAATCAGACATTCAATGTATAATTTCTGATTAATTTAGTATATTGACTGTTTATACCCATATCACTTCTGATAAATTGCACTGTATATTAAAGCTTGAAGATGTTGCAATATTATTCATACTGTGCTTACATTTTAAACCCATTGTATGCTGTGTATAGCTTTTTACAGGCAAAACTAAGTTTTGTGAACGTAAGCATGGCTTGATATTATGTACCAAGGTGTTCCATCAATTTGTTCTCCATGGTCCCTCTGAGCTACCGCTCCTTGTAGAGTCTACTTGCCTGTTTTAATATTTTATAGATTTGATGTGTCTGTCAGTTAGTTATCTAAGCTTTAGTGGACAAGCTTTTCCATTGATTATAAATAAGATTAAACCTGCACATTGTTGTGATTTAGTATGATCTATTGAGTGCCTTTCTGGGGTGCAGTTGTGTTCATTGGACTGGAATCAGACGGCATAGAGAGAATCTCATAGCTCAGCACCCTCATCCCTTTAGTTTTGTTGCTTGTTAGAAATATGTAGTAGATTCTATATTGTATGGTCTATTAAATATCTATTTTGTATTTTTGTTCATTGTATTGGAATCCGATGGCAAGGAGAGAATGTGATGATGTGGCACTCTCTTGTGACTTGTTTTGCACTCGGCTTTAATAGAGATTAAGATATGTTGAATGGTATAATTGGGCCCAGATTTCTGAAATTTAGCGCTCGTGATGTAGCTTTCTGCCCGTGATGTACCTTTCTGGACTGTGAAGTTTGAATGATGGTCATATTTGCAATTGCAGGGAGATGACAATGCAGTTGTTGATTCAGAGAAGGATAAGAATGAGGGTTGTGGCACATCAAAGCATGCAAAGGTTAGTGTCCGTTAAGGAGTCAGGTGATACTTGTACAGTTATACATAGATACTACATGCTCGAGGTGTTGATGGTTTTTTATACGATGTAGACTTACAAGGAGGAAGATGATAAAATGAGAACAACAGCTGCAAATGCTGCTGTGCGAGTTGCAGCAGGGGGAGATGACATGCTTTCAAAGTGGCAATTGCTAGCTGAACGAAATAGGCAGAGAAGTGGAGGAGGTGATGGTTCTTCTGGCTCTTTGCCAGGTAACATGTCACCTCACAAACCTTCACCAAAATCAGGAAAAGGCTTAAGAGAGCAGCAGGAAATTGAAAAGAGAGGCTATTTTTCAATGCTTGGACCTGGTAAGCTCATTAGCCTTTTGTTCTTGTATTATTTCATTTATATTAACCAGAATGCACTTGCAGTCAAACCATAGCACATTGCACATGATCACTTGAATGGAGTGTGATAGTTTTAAATTATCAACATTTAATAATGTACACATGTAAAATTTGATAGACATCTGTAATAAGATCTACATGCTAAAATTTTATGTACTAACCGTATACTAAGTTTAGTTGCATAGTGTAGATCAAGGGCTGATCATTAGTGAAATTGTGCATGGGGAGTTATTGAAGGCTGAGATCACCTTTTGTATTCAGTTAGTACAAAGTTTTTAGTATGTGAGACATTTCCCAGTAGATAAAGATGGCTATTGGCACTATCAGTAAATGGACAGACCAAAAGTTTTTGGGGGAGATATCCCCATGGAAGCTAGCCCTGGCAGGGATTGTGGCGAGCATGTTGAACCAGGGTTCCAAATCCTGGCCGGTTACCGCTGTTCTATGATGCACGGACACGGATACGTCGACGCGATACGACACGACACTGACACGGGAATTCGCCGTTTTCCCAAAAATACCGATACGCCGACACGGCTATATATATATTTAAATAATAAATAAATAAATTATATATATATATGTGTGTATTATTTTCTATGTTTCCACATGCTTATTATTTGAAATAATGTAAATTGTAAATTTGTAATTTGTAAAGTGTATACTTGGAATATGTACCTCATGAATTGTTTTGTTAATCCTGGCGATAATTGTTGATGTGAATACCATTTCTAGAAATAAGAAATCCATTAATCTGGGAAAAAGTAACATGATCAGATCGGCAAGACTACATAGGAGGAGATGCGGGAGCCGGCGACGCACGGGAGATGTAGTCGGCGGCAAGACGCGGGAAATGTAGTCGGCGGCGAGATGCGAGATATGTCGTTGGCGGCGAGATGCGGGAGCCGACGGGAGCGGGCGGCGGCGAGATGCAGGAGCCGGCGGGAGCGGGTGGTGGTGCGAGCGGCCGATGCGGAGAAGCGCGAGCGAGTGATGGGAATGATGCGCTTGGGAATCGGCGCTTATGGTTAGGGATGGGCCGGCCTGGGCCGACCGTGTCCTAGGCTGGCTATGTCCAGGCCGTGTCCGACTCGTATATTTACTGTGTTCGACACGTGTCGAGAATTTTAAAAATTAAAATTAATTCCGAAATCGGCCGATACGTTGCCGACACGTGTCCGAGACGTGTCCGTGTCGTATCCGTGTCCGACACGTGTCGGACACGGATACGACGGTTTTTACACGTGTCCGTGCTACATAGCCGCTGTTAACCGGTTCTACTAGTGCTGACCGGTAGAATAAAAACCGCTGGTTTTTATTTAATTCGAATTTAAAATTTTGAATGTAAAAGATAGTTTTCTAATAATGTTTATGTTGTAGGGGTGGCCCCCACCTAAGCTCAGCCGGCCTGCTAGAGGATTGTAAGGCCCAAAATAGGACATGTGTAATGACGTAAATGCCCCTGAAAGGAATGCTTGAGTGTAAGGGTATAATTGTAAAAGCGCTCCCCATTGATGGATACGATAAGTCTCTGTGTTAAGGACAGCATCTCTGTGTCAAGGACAGCATCTTGAGCTTTAGGACAGCTTTAGGACAGTTTTAGGACTAGCATCTTAGACTAGCTTTAGGACAGCTTTTGACTAGCATCTTAGACTAGCTTTAGGACAGCTTTTGACTAGCATCTTAGACTAGCTTTAGGACAGCATCTTAGCATATGCTTGGCTGGTTAGCAGCCTATAAATATGTATCCCCAACCCCTCAGGTTGGCATGGCATTGTGTGAGAAATAAACAAGAAAAATTGCCCCATCCCCAAGTGTCATCCTCTCGATGAGAGTAAGGATCTTGCTATCACCAACAGCAAGACTCCAGCGACTAACAAGTGGTATCAGAGCCGTACTATCCTGTAGCCTGAGCATCTCCTGCTCAATCCCTTCTCCAGCCTCGCTTCCAGCAGCAGCAGCAGCTCCGGCTGCCTCTGCTCACCTCTCCCCCCGTGTTCAGACGAGCAGCAGCTCATCAGAGGCAGCTCTCTCTCCACGTAGCAGTCCCCCGGTGGCGCGCCATGTCCGCAGGACAGTCTCAGCGCTCGGTCGCCTCGAGCACGTGGCGGCGGCAGGAAGCCGACCTCGCTGTGGCAGAGGAACGCGAGCGAGCGGCGGCGGAAAGGGCGTCAAGGCTGGCAGCGGCGGAGCTGGCAGCAGCCAGAGCGGAGGTGGAAGCAGCAGCGGCGGCAGATGCGGCGCGTGCGGAAGCAGCGGAGGTCGAGGTTCTGCACGGCAGCAACAGCAGCTCCATTTCTGCTGATGACAGCGCCGACGCGGACCTTGAGCCGCTGGAGAGGGAGGCAGCGCGAGGGCGAGCGGCGCAGTGGGCAGCCGCGCACGCCCACGAGCGCGGCGGCAGCCCAAACAGGCGCGGACGCGCCGGTGACGCTCCTGGAGGAGGCGCGCACGGCGGCGGCGTACGGGTCGACGGAGAGCGCGGCCTTCACAGGCGACGCGGCTCTCTCTCCCCGGTTCGGTACCGTGGTCACCACGAGTACCAGGCTGTCGTCAGGGACGTCGGCCCCGGCGGCGGGTGGCCTACCCTCACCAAGACCAACTACGTCGAGTGGGCTGCGGTGATGAGGGTAAAGCTCCAGGTGCGGCATATGTGGGATGCAGTCCGGTACGGCGACGTCGACTACGACCAAGATCGACGGGCGCTGGATGCTCTCATCGCTGCAGTCCCGCCCGAGATGCAGTTCTCGCTTACCAACAAGCGGACTGCCAAAGAGGCTTGGGACGCCATCGCTGCAGCACGCATCGGCAGCGACCGCGCCCGCAAGTCTACATTGCAGGCACTACGCACGGAGTGGGAGAACCTGGCCTTCAAGCCAGGTGAGGACGTTGACGACTTTGCTCTCCGTCTCAACACTCTGTTGCAAAAGTTGGTGCAGTTCGGTAACGACACCTACGGCGAAGAGAGAGCTGTGGAGAAGCTCTTCCGCTGCGTCCCCGAGAAGTACAAGCAGATGGCTCGCTCGATCGAGTCTCTGCTGGACCTCTCCACGATGACGATCGAGGAGGCGTTGGGTCGCCTCAAGGTCGTTGACAGCGATGAGCCACAGCGCCTCTCGGGACCCGTCACCATTGGCGGGAAGCTCCTCACTCGGGAGCAGTGGGCTGCCGGCCAAGGTGACAGGAAGAAGGGGTAGCCTTCTTCCACGACAGACGGCCACAAGCGTGGCAAGCGCGGCAAGCCGCGCAAAGACGCCCAGGCAGGGGCACGAGGACGTGCCGAGGGTGATGACCGTGGAGGCGCCCAGGGCGGCGCTGCTGGCAAGCAAAAGCCGGCACGAGACGACTCTTGCCACAACTGCGGCAAGCTTGGTCATTGGGCCAGGGATTGTCGACAGCCACGACGCGGCCAGGCCCACGTCGCGCAGGCAGAGGAGGAGCAGCCGGCCCTGTTCATTGCTCATGCGAGCATCAAACTACCTCCAGCGGCACCGGCCGCAGCAGCTCTCCACCTTGACGAGCCAAAAGCACACGCCCTCCTCGGCGACAGTTCCGGCAACGGCAAGACCGACGGGTGGTGCCTCGACACCGGCGCCACCCACCACATGACCGGGCGGCGGGAGTTCTTCTCCGAGCTCGACTCAGGCGTTCGAGGCACCGTCAAGTTCGGCGACGCCTCCGCCGTGGAGATCAAGGGCGTCGGCTCTGTCGTCTTCGTCGCCAAGACTGGCGAGCACCGGCTGCTCACCGGTGTCTACTACATCCCCGCGTTGAGGAACTCCAATCATCAGCTTGGGACAGCTGGATGAGAACGGATCGCGCGTGGAGATCGAGCACGGGGTGCTGCGCATCTGGGATCATCGCCGCCGGCTCCTTGTCAAGGTCAACAGGAGCAACCGCCTCTATGTCCTTCACGCGCAGGTGGCGCAACCTCTGTGTCTTGCAGCCCGGCGCGACGACGACGCTTGGAGGTGGCACGAGCGCTTTGGGCACCTCAACTTTGAGGCCCTGAGGCAGCTCGGCAGCAAGGAGATGGTGCGGGGCATGCCGCACGTCGACCACGTGGAGCAGTTCTGCGACACCTGCGTCCTCACCAAGCTGCGGCGGCTCCCCTTCCCTCGCCAGGCGAGCTTCCGCGCCAAGGAGAAGCTGGAGCTCGTACATGGTGACCTCTGTGGCCCCGTGACACCGGCTACACCTGGAGGCCGGCGCTACTTCCTCCTCCTCGTCGACGACGTGTCCCGCTACATGTGGGCTGTCCTGCTCGACGTCAAGGCAGCTGCGGCGGACGCCATCAAGCGTCTTCAAGCTGCTGCGGAGGCGGAGTGCGGCCGCAAGCTTCGGGTCCTACGCACGGACAACAACGGTGAGTTCACGGCGGCCGAATTCGCGGCGTACTGCGCCGACGAGGGGATCCATCGTCACTTCTCCGCGCCGTACACCCCGCAGCAGAACGGCGTCGTCGAGCGCCGCAACCAGACGGTGGTGGCCACCGCCCGCGCCCTCCTTAGGCAGAGAGGGATGCCGGCATTCTACTGGGGTGAGGCGGTGATGACTGCCGTCCACTTGCTCAACCGCTCCCCCACCAAGGCCCTCGACGGCAAGACGCCATACGAGGCCTGGCACGGGCGCAAGCCCGCGGTGAGCCACCTCCGTGTCTTCGGCTGCCTGGCCTTCGTCAAGGAGCTCAACCACGTCGCAAGCTCGACGACCGGAGCACGCCAGGGGTCTTCATCGGCTACGCGGAGGGCGCCAAGGCCTACCGCGTCCTCGACCCTGTGACACGGCGCGTGCGCATCACGCGTGACGTCGTGTTCGACGAAGGGCGAGGCTGGACGTGGGGCAAGATGGTGGATGACGGCTCGACTCCGACGACCAGCGATTTCGTCATCGACTACGTCCACTTCGAGGAGGCGGGGGGAGCCAGCAGCTCGTCTTCACCGAGCTCGCCTACCCCACCAACTCGTTCGCCACCACCTCCGGCGAGTCCACCGCCAGCACCGCCGGCCACGCCTCGCTCTCCTACACCGGCGACTACTCCTTCAGGCTCGGCACCGGCAGTTTCGGCCCACGACGAGCAGCGCACGGTGGAGTTCGCCACTCCGCTGTCCAACGATGAGGATCGCATCGACGCCTACCACGGCGGCGAGCCTCTGCGCTACCGTACCGTGGACGACCTCGGCAAGCAGCCGGTCCCTGAACTGGCGCAGCACGACTTCGCGGCGGAGCTGCACCTCGCACAGGACGACGGCGAGCCTCGTTCCGTCGCCGAGGCGGAGAGAGACGCGGCATGGCGTGCCGCGATGCAGGAGGAGATGGAGATGAAGGCCACCTTCCAGATGAGCGACCTCGGGCCCCTCTCCTTCTACCTCGGGATCGAGGTCCACCAGGACAGCTCCGGCATCTCTCTTCGCCAGACTGCCTACGCCAAGCGCATCGTGGAGCTGGGCGGCCTCACCGACTGCAGCCCAGCCCACACTCCTATGGAGGAGAGGCTGAAGCTGAGTCGTGAGAGTACGGCGGAGGAGGTGGACGCGACGCAGTACCGGTGCATTGTAGGCAGCCTTCGCTACCTTGTCCACACGCGACTGGACTTGGCGTTCGCCGTCGGCTACGTCAGCCGGTTCATGCAGCGACCGACGACGGAGCACCAGCAGGCCGTGAAAAGGATCCTCCGCTACGTCGCGGGCACCTCCGACTACGGCTTGCACTACCCAAGGTGCCCCGGCACGGCGCACTTCATCGGGTACAGCGACAGCGACCACGCCGGCGACATCGACACGAGCAAGAGCACCAGCGGGATACTGTACTTCCTCGGCAAGTGTCCGATCAGCTGGCAGTCGGTCAAGCAGCAGGTGGTGGCTTTGTCTAGCTGCGAGGCAGAGTACATTGCAGCCACTACCGCTTCTACTCAGGCTCTGTGGCTGGCTCGACTGCTTGGCGATCTCCTTGGCAGAGACGCGGAGGCAGTGGAGCTCAGGGTGGACAGCAAGTCCGCCTTGGCCTTGGCGAAGAACCCTGTCTTCCATGAGCGCAGCAAGCACATCCGGGTGAGGTATCACTTCATCAGAAGCTGCCTGGATGAAGGGAGTGTCCGGGCCAACTACATCAACACCCAAGACCAGCTCGCCGACTTCCTGACCAAGTCTCTCGGGCGGATCATGTTCCAGGAGCTTCGCGCCAGGATCAGGATGGCTCA